>CM050454.1:81954066-83204066 GCA_027563935.2 Costus lasius
ATCCGAATGGATTTGATCATGGCAACTGGCGAGAAGGTTTCATCATAGTCCACCCCGTGGACTTGTTTAAATCCTTTAGCCACTAGTCTACCCTTATAGGTAACTATATTGCCATCCATGTCTGCCTTCCTCTTGAAGACCCATTTACACCCTATGGGTTTTACCCCATCAGGCAGCTCAACCAAATCCCAGACTTGGTTAGCCGACATGGAATCCATCTCGGATCGCATGGCGTGAAGCCATCTCTCGGAGAATGGTCCACTGACCGCCTCATCATAGGTTCTGGGTTCATCCTCAATGATGAAGATCCCATCATATTGGGTCGGCAGCGACCCGTACCTTTCAGGTGCACGACGAATTCTCCCAGACCTACGCGGGACCAGTGTCTGAGCCTCAGGTTGGTTAGCAACCGGTGCAGGTGGCTCAGATTCCATCTCTTTGTCTTGTGCTTGCACTTGGACCTCATCCAAGTCAAACTTCCTCCCACTAACTTCTTTCATGAGAAATTCTTTCTCTAGAAAGACAGCACCCCGAGCAACAAAAACTTTGTTCTCGGTTGGGACATAGAAGTAGTATCCTTTAGTTTCCTTAGGATACCCCACAAACACGCATTTATCAGATCTAGGTTCTAGCTTGCTAGAATCCTGACGTTTGACATAAGCCTCACATCCCCAGATCTTGATAAAAGTGAGATTAGGGCGTCTCCCACTTCACATCTCGTATGGTATTTTGGAGACACTCTTAGATGAAACATTATTCAGTATCAGAGAAGTTGTTTCTAGTGCATGCCCCCAGAATGATGGAGGTAGAGTTGCATGACTCATCATAGATCGAACCATATCCAATAAAGTTTGATTTCTCCTTTCAGACACACCATTCCATTGAGGTGTTCCAGGAGGAGTGAGTTGGGATATGATCCCACACTCTCTCAGATAGTCAAAGAACTCACCGCTCAGGTACTCTCTACCTCAATCTGATCGAAGAGCTTTAATGGATCTTCCAAGCTGGTTCTCTACTTCATTCTTGAACTCCTTGAATTTCTCAAAGGACTCAGATTTATGTCTCATTAAGTAGACATAGCCATACCTACTGAAGTCATCAGTGAAGGTAATGAAGTAGTTGTACCCTCCTCTGGCTTGTTTATTGAAAGGCCCACACACATCAGTATGTATGAGATCTAATAAACCTCCTGCCCTCTCACCAATCTTGGTGAAAGGCGCCTTTGTCATTTTCCCTAATAAACAAGGTTCACAAGTATCAAATTCCTCCAAGGAACTTGAATCTAACAACCCATTTGCATGGAGTTATTGGATGTGATTCTTGTTTATATGGGCTAATCGACAGTGCCATAGGAAAGCACCAACTGAACCACTCAGTTTGGTCCTTTTATTACTTATGTTACAAATAGAACTTTCCATATCCAAGATATATAGACCATTGCACAAAGTACCCTTCCCATAGAACATATTTGCAAATGAAAAGAACAAGAGTTCTTATTTATTTCAAATTTAAATCCTTTCTTTGCTAAGCAAGGAATGGATAAAATGTTCTTAGTAAGTGAAGGTACACAAAAGCAATTATCTAGTTCTAATTGAAGTCCAGAAGGCAAGGAGAGAGTCAAAACGCCTACAGCAATAGCAGCAACCTGTGCCCTGTTTCCAACGAGTAGGTCAATCTCTCCAGGCCGCACCGATCTACTTTTCTTGAGCCCCTGCATATTTGTACAAATATGAGCCCCACATGCGGTATCCAATACCCATGACATAGAAGTAGAAAGATTGACTTTTGTAACATAGATACCTGAGCTAGAAGTTAAGGCCAAGCCTTTCTTCTCCTCATTCTGAAGCTGCTTGCAGTCCCTTCTCCAGTGACCCTGCTCGCCATAGTGAAAACACCTCTGGTCCTTTGACTTCTTCGCCTTTTTCTTCAGTGCCTTGGTAGGACCTCTGGCACTGCTCTTAGCACGTGCCTTACCCTTCTTCTTTATCTTCTTGGTCGCAGGGACCAAAAGAACAGAATTGGGTTTGGTCTTACCCATCTCTCGCTCGGCTGTTTGGAGCATATTCATCAATTGCTCCCGTGTGCACTTAATCCGGTTAATGTTGAAATTAATAATAAATGAACTGAAGCTAGGGGGCAGGGAATGCAGAATAAGATCCACAACCAGCTCGTTGTCTATGGCATGTCCTAGTCTCCTCAGATGATCCACATTCCCAATGAGTTTGAGAACATGGGGTCTCACTGGTGCACCCTCAGACTACTTACACCGAAAGACTACTTTGGCGGTGTCAAATCTCTCAGTTCTAGCCTGAGCCTCGAACATCTGTTTCAGATGAGTGATCATCTGAAAAGCGTTCTGCTCCTCATATTGCACCTGCAGTTCAGGTGCCATGCTGGCTAGCATAAGACATGCAACCTCCAAAGAGTCATCCTGATGCTTTCTATAAGCATCTCTGTCTGCCGTTCGGGCATTAGGCGGAGGAGCCGCAGGAAGAGCCTGTTCAAGGACATACTGCTTCTTCTCAAGCTTGAGGACTATCCTCAAGTTCCGATGCCAGTCCATAAAGTTAGTTCCAACTAACTTATCCTTATCAAGGAGTGATCGTAGTGATAATCCGCCAGTGTTCGTAGCCATTGTTCTACAACACCCAAGAAAAATAGATTAGTACTACTTTGAATCATTTAAACTGGACTTGTTTTAAATGATTACTGCTCCCACTATTTTAAATTCGAATTGACAACCCACAAAGTCAATCGGAAAGTTTAAGACTTCCTAGTGAGATGGGATCCTTATTTCACATGAGGCTTCGCGTCCCACGAGGGTGGGATGAGATACACAAAGTAACCCATGTTTCCTAAGGTGGGCGCGCCGGCCGGTTGCTCCAAGCAACTCCCCTTGTTGAGACAGTCTGGGCATTTCATGTCCAGCGAGGGCTGGATACAACATGAAACCCTAACGTCTCAACGATGCCTCTAGACTTTCACCATGTGCTCAGTACATGTGAACTTCTAGTCAAGTCCATTCCTAACCGTTATGCCCAGGGCCAATGAGTTTCCTTGCGAAGGCACGCCTAGGTTAAAAACTGGACTGGGGAAACCATTGTCACCACACACTTTCTAAAGATAAGTGGGTGTGTCCCACGAGGGTGGGAACCAGTTCACAACTCCACTGATCGATAGCTTAGTGAGGGCTACGCGTTAGAAGGCTACTAGACTTGATATTTTATTATGAGGGTTTTTAAGGTCTCATCAGTTTTATCTTATGTCTAACAATACAGGCATGCAATCCTATAGTGATAACATAAAGATAAAACATCACAGGCATACTTTTAGCAGATAAGGAAAACAGTAAAAGATGATGTGATCAAAGCCCTTTCAAGACATTGAACCATCCCATGCCAAAAGGAGGTTCAACTCTTGACATAGGAATCAAGCCCCTAAGATAGACCTATCCTAGCTGCCCTCTATCTTGGTCTTCAAGGTTGGCACCAAGGTCCTTTTCACATGGTTTAGCTCTCAAACCCTAAGGGTAGACCCCAAGGGTTCAGCCAATGCCATGGTCTTCCTCCAATGAGAATGTGCCACAATGCAAGTATCCAAGTTAGCTAGCTCTCAAACCCAAGGGTTCGGCCATGCCTAACTTACGCCATCAAGCAAGCTTGCGCCTCTTCCTTTGATGCTTGTTGCACCACCATCCAAGGTATGCATGCGCCAAGTTCCAAGTACATCTGCCACCCTAATCTTCTTCTTAGTTAAAAGCAAAAAGAAAAGCGGCACGCAGGCCTCACGAGGATGCATCACAGGCATGCAAAGGGGGGCTTGACTAATGATCACAACATCATGCACAATCAAGGTATTTACTCATGCAATTCTACATGCTCATGAAAAACATAAAATCTGAAATTTTACTTTTTCATAAAACTAGTCTCTTTTTCTCATCTTCTTCTCACAAATCTTTTGGTTAATTGTGATTTATTTTTCATGATGATTTCAGAGATCCTTTCGGCTGGCAATTTTGTCAGATCAAGAGACTTGGCCAGTCCGAAGACACAATGCCCGTCCTACTTGACAAAATTACGTGCGCCTTTAATCTTTAAATCAAACAAGAAAAATAGTCCAAAAATCCAAAAGAGATTGAGAGGATGATAGAAACAAGAAACCCTAATTTTTCCTACTTAGAAAAAATCGTTCGCCATGCATCATGCTATTTACAAAAATAGAGATATGGCATGTGAGCATGAAAGAAAAGCATAAAACATCGTTCAAGTCTTGCAAGTCGCTCTGATACCACTGTTGGGAAACCCCGTGGACATTTTATAATTTTTCAAACTCATAGACATACATACATACATTGCACAGTGGAAGAATGTCCCTGAAACAGTCCAGTCCCAAAAACCCAGTGAAGATCGCAAGCAAGAGAGTTGACACGATGAGTTAGGAAATACCTTAAGAGCGGTTTGGAGTGATGCCGATGTAGGCGCCCAAGTGTGCGCCCTCTACAGTCTCACACACACGGATCTCTTGAGTTATCTTCTTCCACGCCCGGTGCTAGCCTCGGGAAGAAGATCCAAGCCTTAAGGAGATGCTCCACTTCACTTGCGCCACCAAGAGGAAAGGATGCGCCAAGAGAAAAGAGGAACCAAGCCAAGCCGCCAAGCACCAAAGCTCCTTGCGCCAAGAGGAAAGGAGGGAGAAGGTTGCGGCTAAGGAAGAGGAAGTTGCGCCCTTGCTCCTAGCTCTCGCCCCTCTTCTTGTGTTCATGCCTCCAAGAATCGATCATCATAAGTGGGGGTGGCTAGAGTCACATTTATAGGGCAAGAGGCGGTTAAGGGAAGGGCCAAGATCATGACAAGTGTAGGGCTAGGATGAGGAGGTTTGAGACAAGGAAAGTCTCCAAGACTTTACTATAAACTCCATTCAACCTATCCATAATTGCCCAAGTACCATATCAGCCCAAGACATGCCTTAGAGGCATTCATACCATCAAGGGAGAAGGGCTAGGCGCCAATTGCTTCCTTAATGAAGCAATTTTGCCACCCAAACCCCATTATACCCCTTAGGCGCCAATGAGGTTGGGCTTCTCCCCATTATACCCTTTTAGCCTCTTATCTCTTTATGAGAACTTGTTATTGGGCCTCATTGGATAATGAGCTAGCCCAAACTCCATTACATGGGTTGATTAAGCACTTGGATCCAAACCAATGCAACCCTAATCCACATGTGACCAATTATGGTCAAATACGGGTCAACCTGCCAAAAATGAAGTTTGGCTCCAATAACATTCTTCCATATCATCAGACCCATTGGCGCTGATGAAATCTCCCATTTAGATCCGAGTTATCCAATAACTCGATCATAAGGCTTCCCGATCAATACGAGAACTCAAGTATCAAGGTGTGCGACCCTGTAGGTTCCTCTGACGCTGGCAGCGCTGACCAAAGGTCACCACAAGCAGTGAGTGGCACCTAGCAGTGCATCGCTGCTACCCAGGTCATTGGAATGGATATCGACATCGACATCCCCATCATCGCAACTAGGTACATATGCATTACAGTCTCTTTGCCGAACTGATATCCGATTGGACAAGTGTGTCACCACTTGTTTTTGTTGGGGTATGCCCTTAAGGCTAATGTTTGAGGCCTTGGGATTCTTACAGTATCATGTATAAACTCTTCTGTTTATAAAGGCAATGGTTGTTATTCAGTTTGTTACATTGTCTGCTGCAAAAAGTGTGCTTCTGAATAATGTCTCAATGCTGTTCAGCTTGGCTGACATGCTGTAATGTCCTTAGTCGAGATATCTTGGTGAACATGAGACAGCCTTGATATAATTGAGACTAATATGTGTTCTAATCTTATAGGATGCTTCGAGCATGGAATAAGATGTAGACTCATGGGTACATTGGATGTACTGGACAGACCCTACTAGGATATTCAATTGCTTGTCACAATGTGAATAATCCTTGTTTGCAACAAGTGGCACATGTCCTCTGACTTGAGATCACTTGTGTTTCTAAATGATGATTGTCATTGTTTTGAGGTAGTTCAATATCATTTGAAACATAATGGTTATAGACTATCTTGGATAATGATCATGAGTCATGTTAGGGCATTAGTGATAGATATAGGATTGCCGTCTCCTTGATTGGAGTGTGATGTTCTAAAGGGACCCCCCTGAATGAGATGATTGAGAAAGTGTATGGCCATACCCAGGTGACTGTGATCATCTGATTTAATCATGCTCATCATATTGGAGCTACAGGCTTGACACGCTTGTCCAATAAGAACATCCAGCGGCAAAGGAAACATGTATGCCTAGTGAAGTGGATTCACACTTGTGCTGTGGTTTGGGTGTAGTCTTGGAAGACTCTTTCCTTTATATCGGGAGACAGTGATGTGTTGCTAGATACCCCTCACTGATCGTGATAACGTAAGTTATCGTTACCAACATTTAAAGGAAACCCTTAGGGTCGCACAATTTGATGATATGGCTTACTTAAGTCAGATCGTGTGGACTGAATTGTTTTGATTCAGTTTAAAAGGAGTTTAAACTCTGATTGTAAGTGAGATCTGGTCTGATCATGTTTGATTGATTAGGGCTTGAGATCGGTAAGCTTCGATCGAGAGTATTGATGCTGGATCGGTGAGATCAAGAGCATCAAGAGATGTACGGTTAGATCTTGAACCTTCATGGTTCATATGAGATTTAGACCATGGCTTGGCTTGGTTCAATTTGGTCTTTGAACCAATTGCAATTGGACTGAACACAATTGAACCGGTTCACATATGTGAACGCATGGTTCAATTGAATTGGCGTTTTGGATTGGTTCACATGACATAAGCGCATGGCTTCATGACTTTCCAATTTTGGAAGTCTTGTAACGCCTAACGCCTAAACGCCAAATTGCCTAAACGCCTCTTGTCTTGGAAGCTCTCTCGTGCGTGGTGTATCATCGAGACGAAGAGGAGAGCTTTCGGAAAAGAGAGGATCATCTCATCTCCTCCATACAAAAGGATAACTTGGCATTTTTGCTAGCACAAGAATTGCGCAAGGAGGAAGCCATCATCACCTTTGTGTGCGTCTTCTTTGGAGGAGAGCCAATTCGCCCTCTTGCTTCCAAATCGCCATCCACTCATGGCCATGGTGAGATCTTCTCTTGATCTATGAAATGAATCAAAGTTGATTATATAGACATACTACATGCGATCCTATGGAAACCCTAATTCCGCCCATGCAAGTTTTGAAATTGCGCATGCTTAGGGTTTCACCCCCTTACTTTAGGGAGCTTCAATTGGTATCAGAGCATGGGTTTTCGGTATGAATCTATATGATTGCTTTGATCTGATTGTGATCCATATATGATGCCATGTTTACATGCGCTTACTTGATGCTATGTTTACATACTTTGTTTGCGCTTGTATCATTGCTACAAGTTGTTTGCGCTTATGCATAGATCTAAGGGTTATCAACATGCGAAGATTAACATGCTAGATATTACATGTATCTTGTTTTTCTTAAGTTGCGCATGTTCTTTGTTTGCGCTTGTTGAAGATGTTTTTACCAAAACTATCATCTTGCGCGCCCCCTCACATAGATCTATAGGCGCCTACTATAAACCCTTAGACGGGTTGATAGGGTTGAAGTCATCCTCTAGGAAAGATCCAAATAGTCTGATCAGACCATCTGACAGCCTAGATGGGTCGACCAGATGGCACCTATGCGCAAGCATGAGGTGGCTATAGGTCGACTGCAGATAGGCGTGTAGCGAGGTCTGGTTGAGACAACCAGTGAACGCACATGAGTTAGGCCCGGGGTCACACCCGCTTGCCAGAACTCATGATGGTTGTTCAGCCCTTGGCGCATGCATGGTTGACCATTAGGTCAACTCAAGTCAGTTAGGACTTGGTGCATGCAAGGGCAGTGGATCTGACTAGACATGATGAGTGGATCCCTATTAATGGACCGTTGTAAGGTAGTAGGGCTCATAAGACAAATAAAATTGATTCCAATGGGATTTTGAAATTTCTATTTTGTTGATGGATCACATGTTGATTGGATGCCATGATGCTTGTCTATTTCATCTTATGTGGGCTGCCTGTTTTAATGTGTGCTGTGCTGGGGCCTGCGTGCCTAGATTAAAAAAATTGTAAATTATTATTGTGATCTGCGCATCACATTTTAATTAATTTATGAAATGTAATTGACCTGCGTGTCAATCTTGTCTAGATAGATTACATTGTAATTCAATCAGACAAGAGCACTGAGCACACTTGGCAGAGGCGCATGTAGCAGTGGCTTGACCAGGTGGGAGGACTAGGGTTTGACCCTATGACAGGCGCCTTTACCTGGTGGGCGCACCTGAGCTGCAATGGGCGCTTGGGTCCTGGTCTGGGCCAGACAAGATGCAAAAGACCCATGAAGAAAAGCAAGTGAAGACTTAAGTTAAATTAAGGTCTTACCTAGGCTTGATGGGCTTTTACCACATAAGATCAGCTTGCATTCTATTTATTGTTTTTATAATTAGAACTGCATGTTTTTCTTCTGCTATCGCCATAGGATTTGCCTAATAGTAAGAAGATAAAAGACCGTTAAAATCCAACGTTAAATATCAAGCACGTAAGCCTTCTGGCACGAAACCTCACTGTTCTGACTATCGTTGGGGCCGTGTTGTACCCACTCAGTGGGCACGCCCATCTATCTTCAAACGGTGTGTGATTTCACCTGCGTGTTACAGAGAAGGGATTTATCGCTTCTCGTTGCTCAGCATAGCACGTGGTGGTCCAGGGAGTAGGTCAGGTCAGCTTGACCATGTGGGCTACATATGGGGCATATGTTAGCTATATGGAGGCAGCCATCTGTGGGATCAGAGACTGTGTTGTACCAACTCAGTTGGCACAGTCTGCTGGATTGCCCAGATGAAGGGGAATCGCACGGGTTGGCAATTGGCAGGGATTGCCTACCAGAAATTAGTGCTTGTACTCTCTGTGCATCTTATCTCACCTGAGCGGGACGCGGAGACCAAGTATGAAATCTGGATCCCATCTCACTAAAAGAGTGTTACTCTTTCGGACTGTTTTAATGGATTTTTTAGTCAGAAAAAAATAGTGAGAAAAGAATCTTTCTTAAAGTCCTGGATTGATTCTGAACATTGATACTGACCTTGCTGTTCTTGCATTATTGTAGATTCCTGCAGCAACGAACACCATGAGCTTCAATGTGCGATCCCTACTGGAAAGGGAGAAGTTTGCTGGGCCAAACTTCTCAGACTGGTATGGACACCTTAAGATTGTTCTTAAGGCTGAGAGGAAACTGTATGTCCTCGAGACGGCTATACCGCCTCAACCCGCTCCGAACGCCGCAAGGGCGGTTCGGGATGCCTATGAAAAGCATGTCAATGATAGCATTGATGTCGCTTGCCTGATGCTAGCGTCTATGACGCCACAGCTGCAGCGTCAGCATGAGGATCTATCTGCTATAGAAATTATAGCAAACCTCAAGATGCTGTATGCTGCACAGGCGAGGACTGAACGCTATAATTTGACCAAGCTTTTCTTTCAGAGCAAACTGGCTGAAGGGAGTCCAGTGGGAGCTCATGTGCTCAAGATGATTGGGCACAAAGAGGCTCTAGAGAAACTGGGGCATACCATCAATCAGGAGCTTGCTGTAGACATTATTCTGCAGTCTCTCCCAGCCTCTTTCGATCCGTTCATTATTAATTTTAATATGAACAAGATCGACTGTACTCCGACAGAGTTGCTGAATATGCTCTTGACTACAGAGGAGACTCTAAAGGGAAAGCCTTCAACCTCTGTCTTGATGTTTCCTTCCAGGAACAAGAAGAAGGGGAAGAAGGGCAAAGCCCCTGTCAAGAATTACAACAAGGCTCTGAAACAGAAGGTTAAGCGGTCCAAGGACAACAGATGTTTCCACTGTGGCCAGCTGGGTCACTGGAAAAAGGACTGCAAAGCGCTCCAAGGAGACAAGAAGGGAAGCATCGCTTCTGGCTCAGGTATATTTGTGACTGAAGTCATGATATCCTCTTCTTCTATTTCATGGGTGTTGGACACTACATGTGGAGTTCACATTTATTCAAATGTACAGGAACTCAAGAGAAGAAGACAGGTGGGACAGCATGAGGTGGACCTACGAGTTGGAAACGGGGCACGGGTTGCTGCTGTTGCTGTAGGAACTTATTACATCTCATTACCATCTGGACTTGTATTAGAACTGGACAATTGTTATTTTGTTCCGAGTATTACGAAAAATATTATCTCTATTCCTGCTCTTGTCAGGAAAGGATTTTCCTTTGAATGCAATATTTCAAAGTGTGTTCTTTGTTATGATAATATTGTTTATGCTACTGGATCAATTAACAATGGATTATTCATGTTGGACATGGAATGTTCTATACAAAATATGATAATAAGAAAGCCAAGTATGCTGATGACAGCACCTTGCTATGGCATAGTCGTTTAGGCCATATTAACAAGAAACGCATTAAGCGGTTGCATGATCATGGACTGCTGGGATCATTCTCCTATGAGGAGATTGATACATGCAAAGCTTGTTTATTGGGCAAAATGACGAAGTCTCCTTTTCTTAACAAAGGTGATAGGGCTTCAGGTTTACTTGACCTTATACACAGTGATGTGTGTGGGCCATTTAGTAAACATGCCAGAGGTGGCTATTCATACTTCATTACCTTTACTGATGATTTCAGTAGATATGGGTATGTCTATCTAATGAGACATAAGAGTGAATCTTTTGACAAGTTCAAAGAGTTCAAAAATGAAGTACAGAATCAGCTAGGCCGAAATATCAAGGCACTTCGCTCTGATCGAGGTGGAGAATACCTAAGTCGAGAGTTTACTGACTATCTGAAGGAGTGTGGGATTATCTCACAGCTCACTCCACCAGGAACACCGCAGTGGAATGGTGTGTCCGAGAGGAGGAACAGAACCTTACTTGACATGGTTCGTTCTATGATGAGTCAGGCTACTCTACCTTACTCCTTTTGGGGATTTGCGCTGGAAACAGCTGCAAAGGTACTAAACCGAGTGCCATCCAAGGCAATTTCTAAGACTCCATATGAATTATGGTATGGGAAACAGCTGAGCTTGACATTTATTAAGATCTGGGGTTGCGAGGCTTATGTCAAAAAGCTCGCCTCTGGGAAACTAGAGAGCAGATCTGAGAAATGTAACTTTGTCGGTTACCCTAAGGAAACTAAGGGTTATTATTTCTACGATCCCAAAGAGAACAAAGTATTTGTTGCTCAGACGGCAATTTTTCTTGAGAAGGAATTTCTTCTGCAAGAGGCCAGTGGGAGAGAAATAAAGCTGGATGAGAATCTAGAGGAAGGACAAAGTAGTCAAGCACAGTTGGATGAGCCTGAGCCAGTAGAACAGGTTATTGAACAACCTGAGGCTCAGATATCACGGGAATCGCGAAGATCGGGAAGGATCCGTCGACAGCCTGAGCGCTATGACGGAGTCTACATCATTGATAATGATGAACCCCTTACTTATGCGGATGCGGTCAGTGGACCGGAGTCAGCTAGGTGGCTTGAAGCTATGCGAGCCGAGATGGACTCCATGTCAGATAACCAAGTCTGGGATTTGGTTGATCAGCCTCCGGGAGTAATCCCTATAGGCTGTAAATGGATCTTCAAGAAGAAGATTGACATGGATGGTAACGTGGTTACCTATAAAGGCAGGCTAGTTGCGAAAGGTTTCAAACAAATCTACGGGATAGATTATGATGAAACTTTCTCTCCTGTAGCCATGTTCAAGTCTATTCGGATTATTCTCGCTATAGCAGCATATTACGATTATGAGATCTGGCAAATGGATGTGAAGACCGCTTTCCTTAATAGAAAACTGGATGAGGATGTGTATATGACACAACCTGAAGGTTTCACTAATCTATCAGATCGTCATAAAATATGCAAGTTAAAGAAGTCCATTTATGGACTTAAACAAGCATCAAGAAGCTGGAATATTCGTTTTGATGAATCAATCTGTGAATTTGGTTTCATCAAGAATGAAGATGACCCGTGTGTATATAAGAGGTTTAGTGGGAGCGTAATTACTTTCCTAGTCCTCTACGTCGATGATATCTTAATCATTGGAAACGATATTCCTGAACTGCATGCTGTAAAAGCATGGTTAAGAAAATGTTTCCAGATGAAAGATCTAGGAGAAGCAGCCTATGTATTAGGTGTGAAGATCTACAGGGATAGATCTAAGAGGCTTCTCGGGCTGTGCCAGAGTACTTACATCGATAAAGTCCTGGAGAGATTCCATTTTGAGAATTCTAAAAGAGGATATCTTCCAGTCAGACATGGTCTGAATCTTTCAAAGAGTCAGTGTCCACAAACACAGACTGAGAAAGATGAAATGGACAATACGCCTTATGCTTCGGCTATTGGGTCCATTATGTATGCGATGTTGTGTACTCGCCCAGACGTCGCTTACGGGTTAAGCGTGACCAGTCGATTCCAAAGTAATCCAGGTGAGGCACACTGGATTGCAGTCAAGAACATTTTAAAATATCTGCGGAGGACCAAAGATATGTTCTTGGTGTATGGAGGTCAGGAAGAACTCAGTATTGAAGGATATACTGACGCTTTGTTCCAATCGGACCAGGATGATTTCCGATCGCAATCAGGCTATGTTTTTAGCTTGAATGGAGGAGCAGTGGTGTGGAAGAGTTTCAAACAGTCTATTGTTGCTGATTCCACAACAGAAGCCGAGTATGTTGCAGCCTCGGAAGCATCCAAGGAGGCAGTGTGGATTTGTAAGTTCATTCAGGAACTTGGTGTTGTTCCTTCGAGTGCAGATCCTTTGGTTATCTTCTGTGATAACACTGGAGCAATTGCACAAGCAAAGGAACCACGGTCGCACTAGAAGTCCAAGCACATATAGAGACGGTTTCACTTGATCCGGGAGATCATTGATCGTGGTGAGATCAAAATCTGCAAGGTTCATACAGATGACAATCTAGCTGACCCGCTTACCAAGCCTCTGGCGCAGCAGAAGCATGAGAAGCACTGTAATAATATGGGTTTGAGATTACTCAACCATTAGATTAAGTGCAAGTGGGAGATTGTTGGGGTATGCCCTTAAGGCTAATGTTTGAGGCCTTGGGATTCTTACAGTATCATGTATAAACTCTTCTGTTTATAAAGGCAATGGTTGTTATTCAGTTTGTTACATTGTCTGCTGCAAAAAGTGTGCTTCTGAATAATGTCTCAATGCTGTTCAGCTTGGCTGACATGCTGTAATGTCCTTAGTCGAGATATCTTGGTGAACATGAGATAGCCTTGATATAATTGAGACTAATATGTGTTCTAATCTTATAGGATGCTTCGAGCATGGAATAAGATGTAGACTCATGGGTACATTGGATGTACTGGACAGACCCTACTAGGATATTCAATTGCTTGTCACAATGTGAATAATCCTTGTTTGCAACAAGTGGCACATGTCCTTTGACTTGAGATCACTTGTGTTTCTAAATGATGATTGTCATTGTTTTGAGGTAGTTCAATATCATTTGAAACATAATGGTTATAGACTATCTTGGATAATGATCATGAGTCATGTTAGGGCATTAGTGATAGATATAGGATTGCCGTCTCCTTGATTGGAGTGTGATGTTCTAAAGGGACCCCCCTGAATGAGATGATTGAGAAAGTGTATGGCCATACCCAGGTGACTATGATCATCTGATCTAATCATGCTCATCATATTGGAGCTACAGGCTTGACACGCTTGTCCAATAAGAACATCCAGTGGCAAAGGAAACATGTATGCCTAGTGAAGTGGATTCACACTTGTGCTGTGGTTTGGGTGTAGTCTTGGAAGACTCTTTCCTTTATATCGGGAGACAGTGATGTGTTGCTAGATACCCCTCACTGATCGTGATAACGTAAGTTATCGTTACCAACATTTAAAGGAAACCCTTAGGGTCGCACAATTTGATGATATGGCTTACTTAAGTCAGATCGTGTGGACTGAATTGTTTTGATTCAGTTTAAAAGGAGTTTAAACTCTGATTGTAAGTGAGATCTGGTCTGATCATGTTTGATTGATTAGGGCTTGAGATCGGTAAGCTTCGATCGAGAGTATTGATGCTGGATCGGTGAGATCAAGAGCATCGAGAGATGTACGGTTAGATCTTGAACCTTCATGGTTCATATGAGATTTAGACCATGGCTTGGCTTGGTTCAATTTGGTCTTTGAACCAATTGCAATTGGACCGAACACAATTGAACCGGTTCACATATGTGAACGCATGGTTCAATTGAATTGGCGTTTTGGATTGGTTCACATGACATAAGCGCATGGCTTCATGACTTTCCAATTTTGGAAGTCTTGTAACGCCTAACGCCTAAACACCAAATTGCCTAAACGCCTCTTGTCTTGGAAGCTCTCTCGTGCGTGGTGTATCGTCAAGACGAAGAGGAGAGCTTTCGGAAAAGAGAGGATCATCTCATCTCCTCCATACAAAAGGATAACTTGGCATTTTTGCTAGCACAAGAATTGCGCAAGGAGGAAGCCATCATCACCTTTGTGTGCGTCTTCTTTGGAGGAGAGCCAATTCGCCCTCTTGCTTCCAAATCGCCATCCACTCATGGCCATGGTGAGATCTTCTCTTGATCTATGAAATGAATCAAAGTTGATTATATAGACATACTACATGCGATCCTATGGAAACCCTAATTCCGCCCATGCAAGTTTTGAAATTGCGCATGCTTAGGGTTTCACCCCCTTACTTTAGGGAGCTTCAGTTTTCACCCAATCACATGGCTATGACTAAAACAGGTTCTCACCTGGGTATGGCCATACACTCTCAGTCATAGAACCATAGAGGAGCTCCATGGATATCATACATCCCTAAGGAAGGGGCAAATCCTTTGTCTATCCATTGACCTTCTCACATGGGTCGTGACATGCTCAATGACAACTGTTATGACCTCCCAACTACGGCAAGGTGTTAGGTTGTATCAAAGCAAGTCCCTAACCATATAGAATGATCAATGACCTCAAGTCAAGGGATCAATGCATCTCCTATCACTTGTGACGATAACTCATGACACCAAGTCATAGCCTCACAGCGGGTCTATCGAGTATATCCTCCAATGATATACCCATGTGTCTGCGTTAGCACCACGTGCCTAACCAGCCCACATACCAGTCTCACAAGTACCATAGTTGTCCCATATCCACTAAGGTACATCGACTGGGGACTATAGTTCAAGCATAGATCCAATCTGTCTCCAGGGACATTATCATGTTAGTACATATGTGCAGATGTAAACAAACATAAATAATGACAATGCCAGAATGATATATAAATATCAAAGTCAAGTAGTACATAAGTTGACCAAAACTAGGTCCTAGGGCATATACACCAACATGGAGGAGATGGGGAACTTTATTTGTGACAAGTGTTGGGAAACCCCGGGGACATTTTACAATTTTTCAGAGTTATAAGCACACATACATACATTGCACAGCGGAAGAATGTCCGCGAAACAGGCCGGTCCCAAAAACCTAGTGAAGATCGCAAGCAAGAGAGTCGACACGATGAGTTAGGAAATACCTTAAGAGCGGTTTGGAGTGATGCCGATGCAAGCGCCCAAGTGTGCGCCCTCTGCAGTCTCACACACACGGATCTCTTGAGTCCTCTTCTTCCACACTCGGTGCTAGCCTCGGGAAGAAGATCCAAGCCTTAGGGAGATGCTCCAATCACCTTGCGCCACCACCAAAGAAGGATGCGCCAAAGAGGATGAAGAGGAGAGGAAACCGTCAAGAGCTTTCTTCACTTGCGCCAAGAAGAAGAAAGGAAGAAGACTTGCGGCCACTTGATGGAAGAGGAAGAGGTTGCGCCACCTTTATTCCTTGCTCTCGCCCCTCTTGATGTGTTCACGCCTCCAAGGATGAATAATTCCAAGAGGGGGAGGCTAGGGTCACATATATAGGGCAAGAGGTGTTGGGGTATGCCCTTAAGGCTAATGTTTGAGGCCTTGGGTTGTTATCAGTATCATGTATAAACTCTATGTTTATAAAGGCAATGGTTGTTATTCAGGTTGTTACATTATCTACGGCAATATGTATACTTCTGAATAATGTCTCAATGCTGTTCAGCTTGGCTGACATGCAGTTTTGTCCTTAGTCGAGATATCTTGGTGAACATGAGACAGCCTTGATATGATTGAGACTAATATGTGTTCTAATCTTATATGATGCTTCGAGCATGAAATAAGATGTAGACTCATGGGTACATTGGATGTACTGGACAGACCCTACTTAGGATATTCGATTGCTTGTCACAATGTGAATAATCCTTGTATGCAAACAAGTGGCATATTTCCTCTGACTTGAGATCACTTGTGTTTCTAAATGATGATTGGCATTGTTTTGAGGTAGTTCAATATCATTTGAAACATAATGGTTATAGACTATCTTGGATAATGAGCATGAGTCATGTTAGGGCACTAGTGATAGATATAGGATTGCCGTCTCCTTGTTTGGAGTGTGATGTTCTGTTGGGGCCCCCTGGATGAGATGGTTGAGAAAGTGTATGGCCATACCCAGATGACTATGTTCATCTGATCTAACCACTCTCATCATATTGGAATTACAGGCTTGACACGCTTGTCCAATAAGAACATCCAGTGGCAAAGGAAACACATATGTCAAGTGACTTGGGTTCACACTTGTGCTGTGGTTTGGGTGTAGTCTTGGAAGACTCTTTCCTTTATATCGGGAGACAGTGATGTGTTGCTAGATACCCCTCTCTGTTCATGATAACGTAAGTTATCATTACCGACATTTAAAGGAAACCCTTAGGGTCGCACAATTTGATGATATGGCTTACTTAAGTCAGATCGTGTGGACTGAATTGTTTTGGTTCAGTTTAAAGGGATTTAAACTCTGATTGTAAGTGAGATCTGGTCTGATCATGTTTGATTGATTAGAGCTTGAGATCGGTAAGCTTCGATCGAGAGAATTGATGCTAGATCGGTGAGATCAAGAGCATCAAGAGATGAATGGTTAGATCTTGAGCCTTATGGTTTAATTTGATCTAGACCAATGCTTGGTTTAATTTGGTCTTTGAACTAAATGAAATTGAACCGGTTCACTTAGTGTGAGCGCATGGTTCAAGTCAAGGGAGAAAGTTGCGATTGGGGTAAACGCATCTTGCGTTGAAGTAGTGGCTTGCTATTTTTGGAAGTTATGTTTTCCAAAATAGCGTGGACGCCTCACGTTCGAAGTGGTCACGCCCTATTCTCGCCTCTTCACCTCTTGTCGCCTCTCCTCTCTCGGGTAGAGAGTCTTCACGCCTTGGAGAGAGTTTGGCCAAGCAAAGAGGTCATCTCAATTCCCTTGACGCGATCAGGAAACTTGGAGATCCTTGCTAGCACAAGGAACGACAAGGAGTAGTCAACTCTCATCTTGTGTGCGCACGTTTTGGAGGAGAACCATTTCGTTCTCTCTGTTTCCAAGTCGCCATCCAGGCAAGGGCAATGGTATGAATCTTTTCGATCTATACAAGTATTAACAAGTTGATCATTTGACATGCTGTTGATCCTTTAGAAACCCTAGCTTCCGCTCAATGCAAAACCTCTGATATGCGCCTATTAGGGTTTCGCCCCCGTGAATAGAAACTTTCAATTGGTATCAGAGCTATAGGTTCTGGTATGTTCATATGATTGCTTGACATGTGTGATTCATGATTGTATGAATAGATCTAATGGTTATCTTCATGCGAAACTATATGCTTATTTTCGAAAATAGATGTATGTTGGCGCATGTATCTATGTTGGCGCTTGTTGTAGTTTTTTTTTTTCTCAAAACGTAATTACTTGCGCGCCCCTCATTAGATCTAAGCGCCTACTTTAAAATCTTAGACGGGTTATTAGGGTTGAAGTCATCGTCCAGTCTAGACCCAACAATCTGATCAGACCATCTGACAGCCTAGATGGGTCGACCAGATGGCACCTATGCGCAAGCATGTGGTGGCTATTGGTCGACTGCAGAAAGGCATGTAGCGATGTCTGATTGAGACAACCAGTGAACGCTCATGATTAAGGCCCGAGGTCACACCCGCTTGCCAGAACTCATGAGGGACGTTCAGCCCTTAACGCATGCAATGTTGACCATGAGGTCGACTCAAATCGGTTATGACTTGGTGCATGCAAGGGCAGTGGGTCTGACTAGGTCTGATGAGTGGATCCCTATTAATGGACCGTTGTAAGGTAGTAGGGCTCATAAGGAAATAAAATTGATGCCAATGGGATTTTCGAAAATTTTATTTTCTTGATTGGATCACTTGATGTTTGTATAACATGATGAGTGTCTATTTCATCTTATGTGGGCTGCCCAAATTTAATGTGTGCTGTGCTGGGGCCTGCGTGCCTGGATTGATATTGTAAATTATTTATTGTGATCTGCGCATCACATTTTTAATTAATTTATAAAGTGTAATTGACCTGCGTGTCAATCATGTCTAGATAGATTAAATTGTAATTTAATTAGACATGAGCACAGAGCACACATGGCAGAGGCGCATGCAGCAAGTGGCTTCACCAGTGGGAGGTCTAGGGTTCGACTCTAGGACAGGCGCATTTTACCTGGTGGGCGCATCTGAGCTGTAGTGGGCGCTTGGGCCCGGGTTGGGCCAGATGAAATGCTAAAGACCCATGAAGAGCTCAAGTAAAGACTTAAGTTAATTAAGGTCTTACTTAGGCTTAATGGGCTTTTACCACATAAGATCATCATGCTTTTAATTTACTGTTTAAGTAATTTAGTAACTGCATGATCTATTCTTCTGCTATCACCATAGGATTTGCATGATAGTAAGAAGATAAAAGGACCGTTAAAATCCAACGTTAAATATCAAGCACGTAAGCCTTCTGACGCGAAACCTCACTGTTCTGACTATCGTTGGGGCCGTGTTGTACCCACTCAGTGGGCACGCCCATCTATCTTCAGACGGTGTGTGATTACACCTACGTGTTATAGAGAAGGGATTTATCGCTTCTCGTTGCTCAGCATAGCACGTGGTGGTCCAGGGAGTAGGTCGGGTCAACTTGACCATGTAGGCTACATATTGAGCATATGGTAGCTATATGGAGGCAGCCATCTGTGGGATCAGAGACTGTGTTGTACCAACTCAGTTGGCATAATCTGCTGGATTGCCCAGATGAAGGGGAATCACACGGGTTGGCGATTGGCAGGGATTGCCTACCAGAGATTAGTGCTTGTACTCTCTGTGCATCTTATCTCGCCTGAGCGGGACGCGGAGACCAAGTATGAAATCTGGATCCCATCTCACTAAAAGAGTTTTACTCTTTCGGGCTGTTTTGCTGGATTTTTCAGCCAGAGAAAATAGTGAGAAAAGAATCATTCTTAAGTCCTGGATTGATTCTAACATTGATACTGACCTTGCTGTTCTTGCAATGTTGTAGATTCCTGCAGCAACGAACACCACAAATTTCAATGTGCGATCCCTACTGGAAAGGGAGAAGTTTGCTGGGCCAAACTTCTCAGACTGGTACGGACACCTTAAGATTGTTCTTAAGGCTGAGAGGAAGCTGTATGTCCTCGAGACGGCAATACCGCCTCAACCCGCTGCGAACGCCGCAAGGGTGGTTCGGGAAGCTTATGAGAAGCATGTCAATGATAGCATTGATGTCGCTTGCCTTATGCTAGCGTCTATGACGCCACAGCTGCAGCGTCAGCATGAGGATTTATCTGCTATAGAAATTATAGCAAACCTCAAGATGCTGTATGCTGCACAGGCAAGGACTGAACGCTATAACTTGACGAAACTTTTCTTTCAGAGCAAACTGACTGAAGGGAGTCCAGTGGGAGCTCACGTGCTCAAGATGATTGGGTACAAAAAGCTCTAGAGAAACTGGGACACACCATCAATCAGGAGCTTATTGTAGACATCATCCTGCAGTCTCTCCCGGCCTCTTTCGATCCATTCATTATTAATTTTAATATGAACAAGATCGACTGTACGCCGACGGAGTTACTGAACATGCTCCTTACTACAGAGCAGACTCTTGAGAAGGGAAAGCCTTCATCCTCTGTCCTAATGGTTCCTTCTAGGAACAAGAAGAAGGGGAAGAAGGGCAAAGCCCCTATCAAGAGCTACAACAAGGCTCTAAAGCAAAAGATAAAGCGGTCAAAGGAATACAGATGTTTCCATTGTGGCCAGTTGGGTCACTGGAAAAAGGACTGTAAAGCGCTCCAAGGAGACAAAAAGGGAAGCAAGCTTTTCACTTCTGGCTCAGGTATTTTCGTGACTGAGGTCATGGTTTCTTCTTCTATTTCATGGGTGTTGGACACTGCATGTGGAGTTCACATTTGTTCAAATGTACAGGAACTCAAGAGAAGAAGACAGGTGGGACAGCAGGAGGTGGACCTACGAGTAGGAAACGGGGCACGGGTTGCTGCTGTTGCTGTAGGAGAATATCACATCTCTTTACCATCTGGTTTTGTATTAGAACTGGACAATTGTTATTTTGTACCGAGCATAACTAAGAATATTATCTCTATTCCTGCTCTTGTCAGGAAAGGGTTTTCCTTTGAATGCAAAATTTCAAAGTGTTATATTTCTTTTGATAATATTGTTTATGCTACCGGGTCAATTAACAATGGGTTATTCATGTTGGACATGGAATGTTCTATACAGCAGATTGATATTAAGAAAGCCAAGTATGCTGATGACAGCACCTTGTTATGACATAGTCGTTTAGGCCATATTAACAAGAAGCGCATTAAGCGGTTGCATGACCATGGACTGCTGGGATCATTCTCCTATGAGGAGCTTGATACATGCAAAGCTTGTTTAATGGATAAAATGACGAAGTCTCCTTTTTCTAATAAAGGTCAAAGGGCTTCAGGTTTACTTGACCTCATTCACAGTGATGTGTGTGGGCTATTTAGTAAACATGCCAGAGGTGGCTATTCATACTTCATTACCTTTACTGATGATTTCAGTAGGTATGGTTATGTCTATCTAATGAGACATAAGAGTGAATCTTTTGACAAGTTCAAAGAGTTCAAAAATGAAGTACAGAATCAGCTAGGCCGAAATATCAAGGCACTTCGTTAAGATCGAGGTGGAGAATACTTGAGTCATGAGTTTACTGACTATCTGAAGGAGTGTGGGATTATCTCACAGCTCACTCCGCCAGGAACACCGCAATGGAATGGTGTGTCCGAGAGGAGAAATAGAACCTTACTGGATATGGTTCGTTCTATGATGAGTCAGGCTACTCTACCTTACTCCTTTTGGGGATTTGCACTGGAAACAGCTGCAAAGGTACTAAACCGAGTGCCATCCAAGGCCGTTTCAAAGACTCCATATGAGTTATGGTATGGGAAACAGCCGAGCTTGACATTTATTAAGATCTGGGGTTGCGAAACTTATGTCAAAAAGCTCGCCTCTGGGAAACTAGAGAGCAGATCTGAGAAATGTATCTTTGTCGGTTACCCTAAGGAAACTAAGGGTTATTATTTCTACGATCCCAAAGAGAACAAGGTATTTGTTGCTCGGACGGCCATTTTTCTTGAGAAGGAATTTCTTCTGCAAGAGGCCAGTGGGAGAGAAATAAAGCTGGATGAGAATCCAAAGGAAGGACAAAGTAGTCAAGCACAGTTGGATGAGCATGAGCCATTTGGACAGGTTATTGAACAACCTGAGGCTCAGATATCACGGGAACCGCGAAGATCGGGAAGGATCCGTCGACAGCCTGAGCGCTATGACGGAGTCTACATCATTGATGATGAACCCCTCACTTATGCGGATGCGGTCAGTGGACCGGAATCAGCGAGATGGCTTGAAGCTATGCGAGCCGAGATGGACTCCATGTCAGATAACCAAGTCTGGGATTTGGTTGATCCGCCTCCGGGAGTAATCCCTATAGGCTGTAAGTGGATCTTCAAGAAGAAGATTGACATGGATGGTAACATGGTTACCTATAAAGGCAGGGTAGTTGCGAAAGGTTTCAAACAAATCTACGGGATAGATTATGATGAAACTTTCTCTCCTGTAGCCATGTTCAAGTCTATTCGGATTATTCTTCCGATAGCGGCATATTATGATTATGAGATCTGGCAAATGGATGTGAAGACCACTTTCCTTAATGAAAACTTAGAGGAGGATGTGTATATGACACAACCTGAAGGTTTCACTAATCCATCAGATCGTCATAAAATAAGCAAATTAAAGAAGTCCATTTATGGACTTAAACAAGCATCAAGAAGCTGGAATATTCGTTTTGATGAATCAATCTGTGAATTTGGTTTCATCAAAAATGAAGATGACCCGTGTGTATATAAGAGGTTTAGTGGGAGCGTGATTACTTTCCTAGTCCTCTACGTCGATGATATCTTAATCATTGGAAACTATATTCCTGAACTACGTGCCGTCAAAGCATGGTTACGAAAATGTTTCCAGATGAAAGATTTAGGAGAAGCAGCCTATGTATTAGGTGTGCGGATCTACAGAGATAGATCTAAGAGGCTTCTCGGGCTGTGCCAGAGTACTTACATCAATAAAGTCCTGGAGAGATTCCATTTAGAAAATTCTAAAAGAGGGTATCTTCCAGTCAGACATGGTCTGAATCTTTCAAAGAGTCAGTGTCCACAAACACAGACTGAGAAAGATGAAATGGACAATACGCCTTATGCTTCGGCTATTGGGTCCATTATGTATGCGATGTTGTGTACTCGCCCAGACGTCGCTTACGGGTTAAGCGTGACCAGTCGATTCCAAAGTAATCCAGGGAAGGCACACTGGATTGCGGTCAAGAACATTTTGAAATATCTTCGCAGGACCAAAGATATGTTCTTGATATATGGAGGTCAGGAAGAACTCAGTATTGAAGGATATACTGACGCTTCGTTCCAATCTGACCAGGATGATTTCCGATCGCAATCAGGCTATGTTTTTAGCTTGAATGGAGGAGCAGTGGTGTGGAAAAGTTTCAAACAATCAATTGTTGCTGATTCCACAACAGAAGCCGAGTATGTTGCAGCCTCGGAAGCATCTAAGGAGGCAGTGTGGATTCGTAAGTTCATTCAAGAACTTGGTGTTGTTCCTTCGAGTGCAGATCCTTTGGTTATCTTCTGTGATAACACTGGAGCAATAGCACAAGCAAAGGAACCACGGTCGCACCAGAAGTCCAAGCACATACAGAGAAGGTTTCACTTGATCCGGGAGATCATTGATCGTGGCGAGATCAAAATCTGCAAGGTTCATACAGATGACAATCTAGCTGACCCGCTTACAAAGCCTCTGGCGCAGCAGAAGCATGAGAAGCACTGTAATATTATGGGTTTGAGATTTCTCAACCATTAGATTAAGTGCAAGTGGGAGATTGTTGGGGTATGCCCTTAAGGCTAATGTTTGAGGCCTTGGGTTGTTATCAGTATCATGTATAAACTCTATGTTTATAAAGGCAATGGTTGTTATTCAGGTTGTTACATTATCTACTGCAATATGTATACTTCTGAATAATGTCTCAATGCTGTTCAGCTTGGCTGACATGCAGTTTTGTCCTTAGTCGAGATATCTTGGTGAACATGAGACAGCCTTGATATGATTGAGACTAATATGTGTTCTAATCTTATAGGATGCTTCGAGCATGGAATAAGATGTAGACTCATGGGTACATTGGATGTACTGGACAGACCCTACTTAGGATATTCGATTGCTTGTCACAATGTGAATAATCCTTGTATGCAAACAAGTGGCATATTTCCTCTGACTTGAGATCACTTGTGTTTCTAAATGATGATTGGCATTGTTTTGAGGTAGTTCAAAATCATTTGAAACATAATGGTTATAAACTATCTTGGATAATGAGCATGAGTCATGTTAGGGCACTAGTGATAGATATAGGATTGTCGTCTCCTTGTTTGGAGTGTGATGTTCTGTTGGGGCCCCCTGGATGAGATGGTTGAGAAAGTGTATGGCCATACCCAGATGACTATGTTCATCTGATCTAACCACTCTCATCATATTGGAATTACAGGCTTGACACGCTTGTCCAATAAGAACATCCAGTGGCAAAGGAAACACATATGTCAAGTGACTTGGGTTCACACTTGTGCTGTGGTTTGGGTGTAGTCTTGGAAGACTCTTTCCTTTATATCGGGAGACAGTGATGTGTTGCTAGATACCCCTCTCTGTTCGTGATAACGTAAGTTATCGTTACCGACATTTAAAGGAAACCCTTAGGGTCGCACAATTTGATGATATGGCTTACTTAAGTCAGATCGGGTGGACTGAATTGTTTTGGTTCAGTTTAAAGGGATTTAAACTCTGATTGTAAGTGAGATCTGGTCTGATCATGTTTGATTGATTAGAGCTTGAGATCGGTAAGCTTCGATCGAGAGAATTGATGCTAGATCGGTGAGATCAAGAGCATCAAGAGATGAATGGTTAGATCTTGAGCCTTATGGTTTAATTTGATCTAGACCAATGCTTGGTTTAATTTGGTCTTTGAACTAAATGAAATTGAACTGGTTCACTTAGTGTGAGCGCATGGTTCAAGTCAAGGGAGAAAGTTGCGATTAGGGTAAACGCATCTTGCGTTGAAGTAGTGGCTTGCTATTTTTGGAAGTTATGTTTTCCAAAATAGCGTGGACGCCTCACGTTCGAAGTGGTCACACCCTATTCTCGCCTCTTCACCTCTTGTCGCCTCTCCTCTCTCGGGTAGAGAGTCTTCACGCCTTGGAGAGAGTTTGGCCAAGCAAAGAGGTCATCTCAATTCTCTTGACGCGATCAGGAAACTTGGAGATCCTTGCTAGCACAAGTAACGACAAGGAGTAGTCAACTCTCATCTTGTGTGCGCACATTTTGGAGGAGAACCATTTCGTTCTCTCTGTTTCCAAGTCGCCATCCAGGCAAGGGCAATGGTATGAATCTTTTCGATCTATACAAGTATTAACAAGTTGATCATTTGACATGCTGTTGATCCTTTAGAAACCCTAGCTTCCGCTCAATGCAAAACCTCTGATATGCGCCTATTAGGGTTTCGCCCCCTTTAATGGAACTTTCAAGAGGCGGTTAGGACAAGGGCTAGGATCATGACAAGTGTAGGGCTAGGATGAGAAGGTTTTATGCAAGGAAAGTCTCCAAGACTTTACCATAAATCTCATTCAACCTATCCATAATTGCCTAAGCACCATATCAGCCCAAGACATGCCTTAAAGGCATACATACCATCAATGGGAGAGGGCTAGGCGCATATTACTTCTTAATGAAGCAATTTTCGCCACCCAAACCCCATTATGCCCCTTAGGCGCCAATGGGGTTGGGTCTCTCCCCATTATACCCTTTTAGCCTATTTCCTCTTCATGAGAACTTGTTATTGGGCCTCATTGGATAATGAGCTAGCCCAAACTTCATCACATGGGTTGATTAAGCATTTGGATCCAATCCAATGCAACCCTAATCCAAATGTGACCAACCATGGTCAAATACGGGTCAACCTGCCAAAAATGAAGTTTGACTTCAATAACATTCTTCCATCTCATCAAGCCCATTGGCGCTGATGAAATCTCCCAATTAGATCTGAGTTATCCAATAACTTGATCATAAGGCTTCCCGATCAATACGAGAACTCAAGTATCAAGGTGTGCGACCCTGTAGATTCCCCTAATGCCGGCAGTGCTGACCAAAGGTCACCACAAGCAGTGAGTGGCACCTAGCAGTGCATCGCTGCTACCCAGGTCATTGGAATGGATATCGACATCGACATCCCCATCATCGCAACTAGGTACAGATGCATTACAGTCGCTTTGCCGAACTGATATCCGATTGGACAAGTGTGTCACCACTTGTTTTCACCCAATCACATGGCTATGACTAAAATAGGTTCTCACCTAGGTATGGCCATACACTCTCAGTCATAGAACCATAGAGGAGCTCCATGGATATCATGCTTCCCTAAGGAAGGGGCAAATCCTATGTCTGTCCATTCACCTTCTCATATGGGTCGTGACATGCTCAATGACAACCGTTATGACCTCCCAACTACGGCAAGGTGTTAGGTTGTATCAAAGCAAATCCCTAACCATATAGAATGGCCAATGACATCAAGTCAAGGGATCAATGCATCTCCTATTACTTGTGAGGATAACTCATGACACCAAGTCATAGCCTCACAGCGGGTCTATCCAGTATATCCTCCAATGATATACCCATGTGTCTGCGTTAGCACCACGTGCCTAACCAGCCCACATACCAGTCTCACAAGTACCATAGCTGTCCCATATCCACTAAGGTACATCGACTGGGGACTATAGTTCAAGCACAGATCCAATCTGTCTCCAGGGACATTATCATGTTAGTACATATGCGCAAATATAAACAAACATAGATAATGACAATGCCAGAATGATATAAATATCAAATTCAAGCAGTACATAATTGGACCAAAACTAGGTCCTAGGGCATATACACCAACAATCTCCCACTTGCACTAAGACCTAGAAGTTGAGGAATCTCAACCCCATATCTCTAGCGTGACCATCATGCTTCTGCTGGGCCAAAGCCTTGGTCAATGGGTCTGCCAGATTGTTCTCTGTGTCAACTCTGCTAATCTTGACATCACCTCTGTCAATGATCTCTCTGATTAGGTGAAATCTTCTAAGTATGTGTTTGGATCTTTGATGAGACTGTGGTTCCTTGGCTTGTGCAATTGCTCCATTGTTGTCACAGTAGAGTTCAATGGGATCCATTGCACTAGGCACCACTTGAAGATCACATAAGAACTTCCTTATCCAAACAGCTTCCTTGGCTGCCTCAGAAGCAGCCACATACTCAGCTTCGGTTGTAGAATCTGCTATGGTGGATTGCTTGAAGCTCTTCCAACATACAGCGCCTCCATTTATCATGAACACATAGCCGGCCTGCGATCTAAAGTCGTCAGGGTCGGACTGGAACAATGCGTCAGTATAGCCCTGCATACTGAGCTCTTCCTATCCTCCATAGACCAAGAACAAATCCTTAGTTCTTCTTAGATACTTTAGGATGTTCTTTACAGCCACCCAGTGCTGCAAACCAGGATTGGATTGGTATCGGCTGGTTATGCTTACAGCATATGCCACATCTGGTCTAGTACACAACATTGCATACATGATCGATCCTACTGCCGAAGCATAAGGAATTCGACTCATGTCATCCCTCTCAGCCTGTGTTGTAGGACCTTTTCAATGTAGGTACTCTGACTAAGGGCCAGGAGCCTCTTGGATCTATCCCGGTAGATCCTTACGCCTAGAATATAGGTGGCCTCCCCTAAGTCTTTCATCTCGAAACACCTCCCCAACCAGGTCTTCACAGCTTCAAGACTAGGGATGTTGTTTCCGATGAGCAGTATGTCATCGACATACAAGACCAGAAAAATCACCAAGCTCCCACTAAATTTTCTGTATACACAGGCGTCATCTTCGCTTTTGATAAAGCCATAATCTCTCACGGCTTCCTCAAATTAAAGATTCCAACTTCGAGATGCTTGCTTTAATCCATAAATGGATCTCTTTAGCCTGCAGACCTTATTAGCCTCTGCAGGATGGATGAAGCCATCAGGTTGTGACATATACACATCCTCAGTCAGCTTCCCGTTAAGGAACGCTGTCTTCACATCCATCTATCATATCTCATAATCATGATATGCAGCTATATGCAACTAGCGAGAAGGTTTCATCATAGTCCACCCCGTGGACTTGTTTAAATCATTTATCGACTAGTCTACCCTTATAGGTAACTATATTGCCATCCATGTCTGTCTTCCTCTTGAAGACCTATTTACACCCTATGGGTTTTACCCCATCAGGCAGCTCAACCAAATCCCAGACTTGGTTAGCCGACATGGAATCCATCTTGGATCGCATGGCATCAAGCCATCTCTCGGAGTCCGGTCCACTGACCACCTCATCATAGGTTCTGGGTTCATCCTCAATGATGAAGATCCCATCGTGTTGGGTCGGCAGCGACCCGTACCTTTTAGGTGCACGATGAATTCTCCCAGACCTACGCGGGACCTGTGTCTGAGCCTCAGGTTGGCTAGAAACCGGTGCAGGTGGCTCAGATTCCATCTCTTTGTCTTGTGCTTGCACTTGGACCTCATCCAAGTCAAACTTCCTCCCACTAACTTCTTTCATGAGAAATTCTTTCTCTAGAAAGACAGCACCCCGAGCAACAAAAACTTTATTCTCGGTTGGGACATAGAAGTAGTATCCTTTAGTTTCCTTAGGATACCCCACAAACATGCATTTATCAGATCTAGGTTCTAGCTTGCTAGAATCCTAACGTTTGACATAAGCCTCACATCCCCAGATCTTGATAAAAGTGAGATTAGGGCGTCTCCTACTCTACATCTCGTATGGTATTTTGGAGACACTCTTAGATGGAACGTTATTCAGTATTAGAGAAGTTGTCTCTAGTGCATGCCCCCAGAATGAGGGAGGTAGAGTTGCATGACTCATCATAGATCGAACCATGTCCAATAAAGTTCGATTTCTCCTTTCAGACACACCATTCCATTGAGGTGTTCTAGGAGGAGTGAGTTGGGATATGACCCCAGATTCTCTCAAATAGTCAAAGAACTCACCACTTAGGTACTCTCCACCTCGATCTGATCGAAGAGCTTTAATGGATCTTCCAAGCTGGTTCTCTACTTCATTCTTGAACTCCTTGAATTTCTCAAAGAACTCAGATTTATGTCTCATTAAGTAGACATAACCATACCTACTGAAGCCATCAGTGAAGGTAATGAAGTAGTTGTACCCTCCTTTGGCTTGTTTATTGAAAGGCCCACACACATCAGTATATATGAGATCTAATAAACCTCCTGCCCTCTCACCAATCTTGGTGAAGGGCACCTTTGTCATTTTCCCTAATAAACAAGGTTTACAAGTATCAAATTCCTCTAAGGAACTTGAATCTAACAATCCATTTGCATGGAGTTGTTGGATGTGATTCTTGTTTATATGGGCTAATCGACAGTGCCATAGGAAAGCACCAACTGAACCACTCAGTTTGGTCCTTTTATTACTTATGTTACAAATAGAACTTTCCATATCCAAGATATATAGACCATTGCACAAAGTACCCTTCCCATAGAACATATTTGCAAATGAAAAAGAACAAGTGTTCTTATTTATTTCAAACTTAATTCCCATCTTTGCTAAGCAAGGAATGGATACAATGTTCTTAGTAAGTGAAGGTACACAAAAGCAATTATCTAGTTCTAATTGAAGCCCAGAAGGCAAGGAGAGAGTCAAAACGCCTACAGCAACAGCAGCAACCTGTGCCCCGTTTCCAACGCGTAGGTCAATCTCTCCAGGTCGCACCGATCTACTTTTCTTGAGCCCCTGCATATTTGTACAAATATGAGCCCCACATGCGGTATCCAATACCCATGACATAGAAGTAGAAAGATTGACTTCTGTAACATAGATACCTGAGCTAGAAGTTAAGGCCAAGCCTTTCTTCTCCTCATTCTGAAGCTACTTGCAGTCCCTTCTCCAGTGACCCTGCTCGCCACAGTGAAAACACCTCTGGTCCTTTGACTTCTTCGCCTTTTTCGTCAGTGCCTTGGTAGGACCTCTGGCACTGCTCTTAGCACGTGCCTTACCCTTCTTCTTTATCTTCTTGGTCGCAGGGACCAAAAGAACAGAATTGGGTTTGGTCTTACCCATCTCACGCTCGGCTGTTTGGAGCATATTCATTAATTCCTACCGTGTGCACTCAATCCGATTCATGTTGAAATTAATAATAAACGGATTGAAGTTAGGGGGCAGGGAATGCAGAATAAGATCCACAACCAGCTCGTTGTCTATGGTATGTCCCAGTCTCCTCAGATGATCCACATTCCCAATGAGTTTGAGAACATGGGGTCTCACTGGTGCACCCTCAGACAACTTACACCGAAAGACTACTTTGGCGGTGTCAAATCTCTCAGTTCTAGCCTAAGCCTTGAACATCTGTTTCAGATGAGTGATCATTTGAAAAGCGTTCTGCTCCTCATATTGCACCTGCAGTTCAGGTGCCATGCTGGCTAGCATAAGACATGCAACCTCCAAAGAGTCATCCTGATGCTTTCTATAAGCATCTCTGTCTGCCGTTCGGGCATTAGGCGGAGGAGCCACAGGAAGAGCCTGTTCAAGGACATACAGCTTCTTCTCGAGCTTGAGGACTATCCTCAAGTTCCGATGCCAGTCCATAAAGTTAGTTCCAACCAACTTATCCTTATCAAGGAGGGATCGCAGTGATAATCCGCTAGTGTTTATAGCCATTGTTCTACAACACCCAAGAAAAACAGATTAGTACTACTTCGAATCATTTAAACTGGAGTTATTTTAAATGATTACTGCTCCCACTATTTTAAACGACTTGACAACCCACAAAGTCAATCGGGAAGTTTAAGACTTCCTAGTGAGATGGGATCCTTATTTCACATGAGGCTTCGCGTCCCACGAGGGTGGGATGAGATGCACAAAGTGACCCATGCTTCATAAGATGGGCACGCCGGCCGATTGCTCCAAGCAATTCCCCTTATTGAGACAGTCTAGGCATTTCATGTCCATCGAGGGCTGGATACAGCATGAATCCTAACCTCTCAACGATGCCTCTAGAGTTTCATCATGTGCCCAGCACATATGAAAATCTAGTCAAGTCCATTCCTAACTGTTATGCCCAGGGCCAACGAGTTTCCTTGCGAAGGCACGCCCAGGTTAAAACTGAACTGGGGAAACCATTGTCACCGCACACGTCCAAAAGATAAGTGGGTGTGTCCCACGAGGGTGGGAAACAGTTCACAACTCCACTGATCGATAGCTTAGTGAGGGCTACGCGTTAGAAGGCTACTAGACTTGATATTTTATTTGAGGGTTTTTGAGGTCTCATCAATTCAGTTTTATCTTATGTCTAACATTACAAGCATGCAATCCTATAGTGATAACATAACGATAAAACATTATAGGCATGCTTCTGCAGATAAGGAAAGCAGTAAAAGATGATGTGATCAAAGCCCTTTTCAAGACATTGAACCAACCCATGCCAAAAAGAGATTCAACTCTTGACATAGGACTCAAGCCACTACAATAGACCTATCCTAGCCGCCCTCTATCTTGGTCTTCAAGGTTGGCTCCAAGGTCCTTCTCACATGGTTTAGCTCTCAAACCCTAAGGGTAGACCCCAAGGGTTCGGCCAATGCCATGGTCTTCCTCCAATGAGAATGCGCCACAATGCAAGAAGCCAAGTTAGCTAGCTCTCAAACCCAAGGGTTCGGCCATGCCTAACTTACGCCATCAAGCAATCTTGCGCCGCTTCCTTTGATGCTTGTTGCGCCACCATCCAAGGTATGCATGCGCCAAGTTCCAAGTACATGCCCCACCCTAATCTTCTTCTTAGTTAAAAGCAAAAAGAAAAGCGGCACGCAGGCCTCACGAGGATACATCACAGGCATGCAAAGGGGGGCTTGACTAATGATCACAACATCATGCACAATCAAGGTATTTACTCATGCAATTCTACATGCTCATGAAAAACATAAAATCTGAAATTTTACTTTTTCATAAAACTAGTCTCTTTTTCTCATCTTCTTCTCACAAATCTTTTGGTTAATTGCGATTTATTTTTCATGATGATTTCAGAGATCCTTTCGGCTGGCAATTTTGTCAGATCAAGAGACTTGGTCAGTCCGAAGACACAATGCCCGTCCTACTTGACAAAATTACGTGTGCCTTTGATCTTTAAATCAGACAAGAAAAATAGTCCAAAAATCCAAAAGAGATTGAGAGGATGATAGAAACAAGAAACCCTAATTTTTCCTACTTAGAAAAAATCGTTTGCCATGCATCATGCTATTGACGAAAATAGAGATATGGCATGTGAGCATGAAAGAAAAGCGTAAAACATCGTTCGAGTCTTACAAGTCCCTCTGATACCACTGTTGGGAAACCCCAGGGACATTTTATAATTTTTCAGAGTTATAAGCACACATACATACATTGCACAGCGGAAGAATGTCCCCGAAACAGGCCAGTCCCAAAAACCCCATGAAGATCGCAAGCAAGAGAGTCGACACGATGAGTTAGAAAATACCTTAAGAGCGGTTTGGCGTGATGCCGATGCAGGCGCCCAAGTGTGCGCCCTCTACAGTCTCACACACATGGATCTCTTGAGTCCTCTTCTTCCACACCCGGTGCTAGCCTCGGGAAGAAGATCCAAGCCTTAGGGAGATGCTCCAATCACCTTGTGCCACCACTAAAGAGGGATGCGCCAAAGAGGATGAAGAGGAGAGGAAACCGTCAAGAGCTTTCTTCACTTGCGCCAAGAAGAAGAAAGGAAGAAGACTTGCGGCCACTTGATGGAAGAGGAAGAGGTTGCACCACCTTTGTTCCTTGCTCTCGCCCCTCTTGATGTGTTCACGCCTCCAAGGATGAATAATTCCAAGAGGGGGGCGGCTAGGGTCACATATATAGGGCAAGAGGCGGTTAGGATGATGTAGGGGGCAAACACAGGACAGAGGTGCATGCAAACAACGCTTCTGTAAAAATAATTTTTTTGTATTTTATATAAAAACCAGAATTACTTCGAACGGAGTTGGAAAATATTTTTGGTATTTTATAAGTAGAGAAAATCGAAAAACTAAGTTACTTTAAACTACGAATTTGAAAGACACTTAATCTATGAAATGAAATTGCTAGAAGGAATACTCACAGTACGATCCTTGAGAATAGAAGGATCGTGACATCCCGGTCTTCAACGGTCCTACTCTGATGGAAGGAGTTGCATCATTACAAGCAAACACAGACAAGCGAGATCCGCACATACCACAGATTCATATTACAGATCAAGAACTAAGGGGGAGGTTAAGCCTCACAAATTCCCTTAACACTTTAACTAAAGGAGAGAGGGGGGAAGGAAGAGGGGAAATGATTTACTCCAAGATGATCTCCAAGCCTTGCGTTTCCCTACAACAAGCACTTTGATTAGTGTAGAAACAAGTTCTAGAAATTATAGAAGGGAGAGGGGAAAGAACTTAGCCGATTTGAAGCCTTGTTGATGTTGTTCTTCATGCTAGCCGAAAGTGAAGGATCCCTTAATGGTCTTTGTTGTTTGCCGAGATCAAAGGATGATGAGGCTTTCAAAGAGTCTCGCCAAAGTGTGCAAGATCCTTCAAGGGGTTTGAATGCGTTGAGGACTTGAGAAGAAGGGGAAGAAGTGAAAGGGCTCGGCCCTTTGGAGGAGAGGGGAAGATAGAAAATACTTAGGCGACACAAGCACCAATGCTAACACAAAGTTTTCATCTAGGCAACTAATCGACATTGAGAAGAGGGTTACAATTTATAGGCTCAACAAGCCATGGGCAAGGGTGACAATTCACCCTAGGCGCAATCACAAAGTTATGGAAGAAATTAATGCTCAATTAAAACATTTCCTTTAGCAATTTTGAATTTCGAATTCTTTCTTTAGTGGAGCTTCTTTGTGGCCGAATCCTCTTGAGCTCCTTCCTTGTTTGCTTGGATGAGATGGCGTCCATTTGAATTTTGAAAAGCCTTCCTTCAAGAGCATGGGCGGCTAGAGATTTCCAAAGTTGGTTCCACAAATTGGGGATCTAGATGGTGATCCCTTGATTTGTGGATCTTGATTGATCCTTGATGGCTAGGCGCATTGAAGGCTCCTCAATTGGCAAGTTGTGGGCTGGTTCTTCACATTCGAATTATTCCTCTTATTAGGTGGCGCCTTGGGTTGATTTGGAAGGTGGAGTTGCATTCAATATAAGCTCCTTCAACTTGAAGTCTCTAGTCAAGTGTTGAAGTGCTTCCTTCCATAATTGGAGCTCCACTTGAGTGGCTTAGCTTGAGCTTCCTAGCTTCCCTTGAGCTGGGCTTTAACCTGCCCAATTATTGACACAAAAACCAGTAGACTATTCTAGGAGATAATGCATGACCTAATAAGGAAACTACAGGGTGCACTAGGGCTTATTCATGGCAAATCGGAAAAAGTGCAAATAAGGAAAAAGGGTGACCTAGGAGGAAAGGCCATATCTGATGGGCTTCCTTCTAGCCCTTCCAGACCTTCTAGGGGCAGGGTTGGTCTCTCCATCATTTCTCCCCGGGTGGGAAAAATTCTCCTCTGGAGAATTATCCTTGTACCCTTGGAGTAACTCCGGAGCGGCCTGTGCCAACTCACTTTCGGGAAGCCAAGCCTCCTCACCTGATGTAAACTTAACACGATAAAATACTTGTACCTCGTCTGGGGTGAGTCGGGTCTGATCCTCAAGTATGCTCCGTGGCTCGAGCCTGTCAGTCAACTCCTCGATGAGTACCGGCTCCTCATAGCGTGTGAGATCCTCCACGTTGACAGTGGTGGGGATCCCCAAGCCCGGTGGTAGATCCAAGACGTAGGCGTTATCGTTGATCCTTTCGACAATGGTAAAGGGTCCGAGTCCCTTTGCGTCCAACTTGCGGCCAAATCCATGGATGCGCTCCTCCCTGACCCGCAGTATAACCTGTTCACCTACAGAAAATTTCCTTTCTCGGCGTTTCTTGTTAGCACCCTTGCGATAGGAATTAACAGCATCAAACATTTGGCAATGTATTTCGTGATGCAAATGGGACATGTGAGTAGAAAAATCTTTAGCATACATAGAAATATGAGAGTGCCTAGGCAAAGGAAATAAATCAACAGGTTTTCTAGGTTGGTACCCTAAGTTGGCATGAAAAGGGGACAATCCCATGGTTTTGTTGACAACACTATTGTAGGAGAACTCGGCAATGGGTAATAGCTTATCCCATGTGCCTGGGTGCTCTCCTACCAAACTCCTCAAAATGCTCCCAAGTGATCGATTGACCACTTCGGTCTGCCCATCCGTCTGAGGATGATAGGCCGTGGAGAATTTGAGTTTGGTTCCCAACATAGCCCACAGGGTTTTCTAGAAATGTCCCACAAACCTGGAATCCCTATCAGAAACTATAGTCAGAGGGGTACCTCTATGTTTAACAACCTCTTTAAAGAATAACCTAGCTACATGTGATGCATCTGTAGTTTTGTAGCAAGGTATAAAGTGTGCCATCTTGGTAAACCTATCCACTACAACAAAAATAGAGTCATGTCTGGAGGGAGTCCTTGGTAAACCTAAGATGAAATCCATGCTAAGGTCCTGCCAAGGTGCTTGAGGAATGGGTAGGGGTGTGTACAGACCAAAGTTATGTTTCTGGGTTTTTCTTGTCTGACAGGTCCTACAATGTTTGACAACCTTAGCTACATCCCTATAGAGGTTCGGCCAGAAGAACCGTTCCTCCACTAAGGCTTGAGTCTTGTCCCGGCCATGGTGCCCGGTAGACCCTCCTCCGTGGATCTCCCAAACAAGGAAGTCTCGGATTGAGGTCTTGGGAACGCACAACTTTGGCCCAAGAAACAAAAACTCATCCCTTAGGGTATAGAGGGGATGACTCAAGGGGTCTATGCTAAGCTCAGAATATATGCTTGAAAAATCAGGACATTCTAAGTATTCATGCTTCATGCGATCAAATCCAACTACTTCAACAGATAATTTTTGCACAAGTAAAGTCACTCTACTCAAAGCATCAGCAACTTTATTTTCAATTCCAGACTTATGTTTCAAAACAAAAGTGTACTGTAGAAGATATTCTACCCATTTAGCATGCCTAGCATTTAATTTCTTCTGAGCACTTAAAAAAGATAGAGCCTGGTGGTCACTATTCAGAATAAATTCATTATGTATTAGATAGTGTCTCCAGTGCCTTAAAGATTGAACTACAGCATAAAATTCCTTATCATAGGTGGTATATCTTTGCTTAGCCTCATTTAATTTCTCGCTAAAGTAGGCTATGGGATGACCTTCCTGACTGAGGGTACCTCCTATTCCTACTCCTGAGGCATCACAGTCCACTATGAAAACTTTAGAAAAGTCAGGTAATCTTAGGACTGGGGCAGTGGTCATTCTAGCTTTAAGCTCCTCAAAAGCTCTACTAGCAGACTTAGGCCAACTAAACTCACCTAGTTTCATACAATTGGTTATAGGGGCTACTATGGTGCTAAAGTTTCTAATGAATCTCCTATAGAAGGCAGCTAGACCATGGAAGCTCCTAATCTCAGTCAAAGTTTTGGGTTCAGGCCAGTCTAAGATGGCTCGGATCTTGCTAGGGTCAGCTTGAAGTCCTTGGTCAGAAACTATGAATCCTAAGAAGACAACCCTAGGAGAGAGGAAAGAACACTTTTTCAGGTTAAGATATAACTTTTCTTCCTGAAGTAAGTCTAGGGTTTTCTTAAGGTGTTCCATGTGTTCTTCTTGGGTCTTGTTATAAATTAGGATGTCATCAAAGTAAACTACTAAGAATCTTCCTATGTAAGGCTTCAAGACTTGGTTCATCAATCTCATAAAGGTTGAGGGGGCATTAGAGAGACCAAAGGGCATGACTAGCCATTCATACAAACCATCCTTAGTCTTAAAAGCTGTCTTCCACTCATCCCCAAGTCTTATCCTAACTTGGTGGTATCCACTTCTAAGGTCTAGCTTGCTAAACCACTTAGAACCTACCAGCATGTCAAGCATGTCATCTAATCTTGGGATGGGAAATCTATATTTGATGGTTATCCTGTTCATTGCCCTACAGTCTATACACATGCGCCAGCTTCCATCCTTCTTTGGGGTAAGAAGGGCGGGTACCACACATGGGCTAAGGCTTTCCCTAATGAAATCCTTGTCTAAGAGTTCATCTACTTGTCTCTTGAGCTCCTGATGCTCAATGGGGTTCATCCTATAGTGGGGCAAGTGTGGGAGAGTAGAACCCGGGACAAGATCTATGGCATGTTGGATTTCTCTAAGGGGAGGTAATCCATTGGGAAGTTCATCTCTAGTGAGCTCAGAGTACCCTGAGAGTAGGGTCTCAACTTCTAGGGGTATGGGTGACTCCTCATCTAAGTTGGTTTCCTTAATGACTAGGGAGTACACTTGCTTGGACTCTAAGCAGTCTTGGGTAAAGGCATGGGACCTTATGAGTTGGATGGTAGGTTTGGGTTCCTTAGGTTCTTCTATCCTACCCTTATTGGTGGAAGCCTTAAGTTCTTTAGGCATGGAAGGCTTCAGTTTGATCTTTTGCCCATCATGGCTAAAGACATAGGTGTTAGTCCGACCGTAGTGGATAACATCCATGTCAAATAACCATGGGCGACCGAGTAAGACTTGGGCGACATCCATGGTTATGACGTCACACCAAATCTTGCCTTGGTAGATGGCAAACTGAAGGGGTACTAAGCACCTATGGGTGACTGGGACACTAGACTGATTGACCCAGGATATGCTATAGGGACTAGGGTGCGGTTCTGCCTTAAGGTTGAATTTCACTAAGGCTGTGTGAGAGACCGCGTTTAGACTACTTCCCCTATCTATCACTACTTTGCACATGTTGCCATTGCATTTCGTGTAGGTGTGGAAAATACTGGTCCTACGCCAGTCCTCAGTTGGGGTAGGTTTGATCAGGGTGCATCTAACCACTCCTAAGGTGTCTTGGGTTTGTTCTTCACCACTATCATAGACTAACTCTTCACAAATCATACATCCAGAATCAGGGTTATGGGTTTCTTCATGATTTTCCTCATAAGTTTCCTCATGTTTCTCTTCACTTAAGTATAGGACTCTCTTCGGGCAGTCTTTCATATAGTGTCCTACTTGGTGACAAGCATGGCAAGTGACTCTAGGTTCTTGGACAGTCCTAGGTCTAGAGGGTGTTGATGTTGGGGCTTTGGGTTGGGAGCTTGTAGGTGTCTTAGGATAAGTTTTAGGGGAACTAAACTCTCTCCTAAAAGCTCTCTTTAGGTTTTCCTCTACCTCTAAGGCTCTTTGGTAGGCGATCTCTCTAGACTCTATTTGGAAATAGGTCATTCCTCTCTTGATCTCGGGTCTAAGTCCATTCTTATACCTGCTAAGGGAGACATGGGATTCTTCATGGATGCCACTCCTCAAAAGGAGCTCATCAAACCTAGTGGTGTAATCGGTGACAGATTGGCTACCTTGGACTAGGCTCATGGCTTCATCAATTATTTTGAGTTGGAAGTAGGGAGGGACATATTTTTCCCTAAGTTTATCTCGCATCTCTTCCCATCTCTCAATAGGATGGCGCCTCAACAATTCTTGGTTCCTCTCTACACTTGTCCAGTATAACCTAGCAGTACCTTCTAAGAGACAACGGGTGAACCTAACCTTAGATCGACTAGGCATCATGCTCCAGTCAAAATATCGTTCGAGTTTGTCAACCCAATCTAGGAACTCTCTAGGGTCAAGGGAACCACTAAAGGTTGGATGTGTGAGTTTGATGTTGCGTTGCACATCATCCTCCTTAGGTCTGTGGTAGGGTTGAGCACATGGTTCATCCCATTCAGGTTCTTGGTCTTCCCTAGGAAGATCTCTATTGTTTTGAGTGGGTGGTTCTAGGATGGGTCCATTTGAGGTGTGACTAGGGGTTCTAGAGCCTCTATGAGTTTCTAGATCGTGAATCCTAGTGTCCATTTGGTCAAACCTCTCCATTATCATTTGATACATCCTATCAATCCTGTCAGGTTCAGTTTCAGGGTGGTTATTGTAGTTTGCACCAGATCTAGTAGTCATTGTGGTAGTAGTTTTGAAAAAAAAAAGTAGTTTAGAAAATAAGGCTACTAAGATTATTATGATAAGTATAGTAGTAGATTATGAAATCCACTTCTTTAAAACACCTAGGTCCAAGAAAGTCTTAGAAGTTGAAAATTAGTTTTGAGGCTAAAATCTATTCTAAGATAGGCTCTGATACCATCTGATGTAGGGGGCAAACACAGGACAGAGGTGCATGCAAACAACGCTTCTGTAAAAATAGTTTTTTTGTATTTTATATAAAAACCGAAATTACTTCTAACGGAGTTGGAAAATATTTTTGGTATTTTATAAGTAGAGAAAATCGAAAAACTAAGTTACTTTAAACTACAAATTTGAAAGACACTTAATCTATGAAATGAAATTGCTAGAAGGAATACTCACAGTGCGATCCTTGAGAATAGAAGGATCGTGACGTCCCGGTCTTCAACGGTCCTACTCTGATGGAAGGAGTTGCATCATTACAAGCAAACACAGACAAGCGAGATCCGCACATACCACGGATTCATATTACAGATCAAGAACTAAGGGGGAGGTTAAGCCTCACAAATTCCCTTAACACTTTAACTAAAGGAGAGAGGGGGGAAGGAAGAGGGGAAATGATTTGAGCCAAGATGATCTCCAAGCCTTGCGTTTCCCTACAACAAGCACTTTGATTAGTGTAGAAACAAGTTCTAGAAATTATAGAAGGGAGAGGGGAAAGAACTTAGCCGATTTGAAGCCTTGTTGATGTTGTTCTTCATGCTAGCCGAAAGTGAAGGATCCCTTAATGGTCTTTATTGTTTGCCGAGATCAAAGGATGATGAGGCTTTCAAAGAGTCTCGCCAAAGTGTGCAAGATCCTTCAAGGGGTTTGAATGCGTTGAGGACTTGAGAAGAAGGGGAAGAAGTGAAAGGGCTCGGCCCTTTGGAGGAGAGGGGAAGATAGAAAATACTTAGGCGACACAAGCACCAATGCTAACACAAAGTTTTCATCTAGGCAACTAATCGACAATGAGAAGAGGGTTACAATTTATAGGCTCAACAAGCCATGGGCAAGGGTGACAATTCACCCTAGGCGCAATCACAAAGTTATGGAAGAAATTAATGCTCAATTAAAACATTTCCTTTAGCAATTTTGAATTTCGAATTCTTTCTTTGGTGGAGCTTCCTTGTGGCCGAATCCTCTTGAGCTCCTTCCTTGTTTGCTTGGATGAGATGGCATCCATTTGAATTTTGAAAAGCCTTCCTTCAAGAGCATGGGCGGCTAGAGATTTCCAAAGTTGGTTCCACAAATTGGGGATCTAGATGGTGATTCCTTGATTTGTGGATCTTGATTGATCCTTGATGGCTAGGCGCATTGAAGGCTCCTCAATTGGCAAGTTGTGGGCTGGTTCTTCACATTCGAATTATTCCTCTTATTAGGTGGCGCCTTGGGTTGATTTGGAAGGTGGAGTTGCATTCAATATAAGCTCCTTCAACTTGAAGTCTCTAGTCAAGTGTTGAAGTGCTTCCTTCCATAATTGGAGCTCCACTTGAGTGGCTTAGCTTGAGCTTCCTAGCTTCCCTTGAGCTGGGCTTTAACCTGCCCAATTATTGATACAAAAACCAGTAGACTATTCTAGGAGATAATGCATGACCTAATAAGGAAACTACAGGGTGCACTAGGGCTTATTCAAGGCAAATCGAAAAAAGTGCAAATAAGGAAAAAGGGTGACCTAGGAGGAAAGGCCATATCTGATGGGCTTCCTTCTAGCCCTTCCAGACCTTCTAGGGGCAGGGTTGGTCTCTCCATCATAGGACAAGGGCTAGGATCATGACAAGTGTAGGGCTAGGATGAGGAGGTTTTATGCAAGGAAAGTCTCCAAGACTTTACCATAAATCTCATTCAACCTATCCATAATTGCCTAAGCACCATATCAGCCCAAGACATGCCTTAAAGGCATACATACCATCAATGGGAGAGGGCTAGGCGTATATTACTTCTTAATGAAGCAATTTTCGCCACCCAAACCCCATTATGCCCCTTAGGCGCCAATGGGGTTGGGTCTCTCCCCATTATAACCTTTTAGCCTATTTCCTCTTCATGAGAACTTGTTATTGGGCCTCATTGGATAATGAGGTAGCCCAAACTTCATCACATGGGTTGATTAAGCATTTGGATCCAATCCAATGCAACCCTAATCCAAATGTGACCAACCATGGTCAAATACGGGTCAACCTGCCAAAAATGAAGTTTGGCTCCAATAACATTTTTCCATCTCATCAGGCCCATTGGCGCTGATGAAATCTCCCAATTAGATCTGAGTTATCCAATAACTCGATCATAAGGCTTCCCGATCAATACGAGAACTCAAGTATCAAGGTGTACGACCCTGTAGGTTCCTCTAACGCCGGCAGTGCTGACCAAAGGTCACCACAAGCAGTGAGTGGCACCTAGCAGTGCATCGCTACTACCCAGGTCATTGGAATGGATATCGACATCGACATTCCCATCATCGCAACTAGGTACAGATGCATTACAGTCTCTTTGCCGAACTGATATCCGATTGGACAAGTGTGTCACCACTTGTTTTCACCCAATCACATGGCTATGACTAAAATAGGTTCTCACCTGGGTATGGCCATACACTCTCAGTCATAGAACCATAGAGGAGCTCCATGGATATCATGCTTCCCTAAGGAAGGGGCAAATCCTATGTCTGTCCATTGACCTTCTCATATGGGTCGTGACATGCTCAATGACAACCATTATGACCTCCCAACTACGGCGAGGTGTTAGGTTGTATCAAAGCAAATCCCTAACCATATAGAATGGCCAATGACATCAAGTCAAGGGATCAATGCATCTCCTATTACTTGTGAGGATAACTCATGACACCAAGTCATAGCCTCACAGCGGGTCTATCCAGTATATCCTCCAATGATATACCCATGTGTCTGCGTTAGCACCACGTGCCTAACCAGCCCACATACCAGTCTCACAAGTACCATAGCTATCCCATATCCACTAAGGTACATCGACTGGGGACTATAGTTCGAGCACAGATCCAATCTGTCTCCAGGGACATTATCATGTTAGTACATATGCGTAGATGTAAACAAACATAGATAACAACAATGCCAGAATGATATAAATATCAAAGTCAAGCAGTACATAATTGGACCAAAACTAGGTCCTAGGGCATATACACCAACAATAGGTTCGGTGGTGACGATGGTGGTGAGGACGATGGTGATGCAAATCAAGGAAATGGTCATGAAGACCCTATGGAAGCTACCCCCGCAAGAGGAGAGGACGAGGAGACAGATTCTGATGGGGACGAGTAGAACTTTGTGAGTATTTCTTCCCCATCTATTCTTTATTTATCTTTATACACTATTGATGATACATATTCTTGTAGGGAAGGATGACTCAGTCAAACTTCTTGTGTCCAGTGCTTGTTGATCCTCGATTTTAGATTTTTGTGTTCTGAACTTTGATTCAATTTGGTTGTATGACTTGATATATATTTTGCATTGTTGATGATGTGATTTAGCAGCATGTGTAGGTGCATTCTACTTTTGGATTGTATAACCCTTAACTGATGACTTATTTCTATGATAACATGTGATTTTATTTCTTATTGAGATTTTTATGGATGTATTCTCCTTTAGACATATGGATGACTTTCTTATAATGATGTGTAGTCTTGTTTCTTGTGAATCTTGATATATTGCTGTGTTGATTTTGTTGCATTGATGATGATTGTTTATGCATGTCAATGTTTGAGAATGGAGATAGACATATTACGTTGAATTTATTTCTTCAATATATATTTACCTGTTGAAATTTTTCATTGATTGACGCATGAGGTTTTGGGTAGGTATATTGTTTGATGAATACAATCTGAAAGTGAAACTACTTTCTTGAATAAAATGAGCATATGAGTATAATTTTTGAATTGATGTCAATTGATTAACCAAGTTGATGTTGAGTCTATTTTACTATTTGTTGGGAAAAAAGAATCCAAGATCCGAAAAGAGAGAGTGACTCCCCTACTTGGCACTGTGTAAAATTGGCAGTGGTACAAATGATATGGGTTGAAGTCTGTAAAAAAAAAGAGAGAGAGAAAGAAATACTCCTCTACTTGGCACTGCATTTGCAGTGGAACCGAAGTTAAGAGTTGAAGTTCAAATAAAAAGTGTGTATCAATGTGGGTACACGCCATGAAAAAGTCATTGACAATAACTCTGCTGTCTTAAGGCAAGATTCTTTCTACCAAAAAGATATGAGTTCTATTACATCAACTATGCGGTTGGTGTACTCTAAAATCGCCACGTGGTAATCGATTTAGAGAATGTCAAAGATTAAAAAAAAAGGAAAAGAGAAAATTTTGAGTAGAAAAAGATTTTGGAGATCCTATTCCTGTAAACAAAAGTATTATGGATTTGAACTAAAACTGGGTGAACTCATAAGATTGAAATTCTGTTTATTATACAAGTTGTGAAATTTTATTTGACTAAGTTGTGAATCTTAAGGATTAAATTCGGAGAACGATATATTTAATTGAAATTCTATGTAACATTTGGTTGAATTTTTCACAAGTGATTATATTTTAGAAGTTTATAAGAAAGTATATTCCCCATGATCAGCAATGATTTCTTTATTTGCTTGAAGACAAGCAAAGTTAGAGCCTTATGTGTTTTGATGACTTAAAAATTTATAGTATATTTTATATTGATTGATTAGTCTTTTTGAGTCATATTCATGCTCTTTTACTTGTTTTTAAGTCTTATTTGTCAAATATTTTAGAATCTATACATTTTCTTATTTTTGATCAATTTCAAGGAAAAAAATGCTTTTATTTTGATGGATTTTGAATGATTTGAATGCATAGACGAATTTCTATCATCAAGAGGAGATTGCATGTTAAATTTCAAGTCAATCAAAAATTTTGGCAAAATTACGGCAGGGCCGTAATTTTAATTTCGGCCGTGGTTTTATTGGAAATTAAGGAAAGAATCACATTACCGCCATGATTTATTTTCTTGATCATAATTTATGGCAGATTTTTCACATAGGCAATTACGGCACTGCCGTAAATATTTTTACAGTCGTAATTTCATTCGGGATAAATTGGGGCAATCATGGCATTGTCGTGATTATTATTACAACCCATAATTTTATCCAGATTTTGCACAGAAGTGATTACGGCACTGCCATAATGTTTTTCACGGGCCATAATTCTAACCCAGCAGCCACGTTCGCTCAAGTCTTTCGCTGCTACTATTCACCAAAATTTTTGAAGCTGAGTTCGAGAGATTTATACAACGATTTCCAAATATGTAAGAAGGGGAGTGATCTATATAAGGAGGAGAAGATTTCAGAAGAAAAGGTCACAATTTTGATTGACGATCGAGAGAGAAATCGAGAAATTCACCGCCGCTCTAGGGTTCATCACCAAGAAGCATACAGACCATCATTGGCGGCGAAAATTGGAAGGAAACTATGCTTGAGGAAGGAGAAGATACATAGAAAGTTTTAGAGCGAAAGGAGTTCGATTGGAGGAGGAATCAAAGAAAACGTGGGCGCCGCCACTGTTCACAGCAATCACGTACAAGATTACGGGCTGTGATTATTTTCATAGCCTTGTAAATCAGTAACTTATTTCCTTCTTCTTTGATTTCTGATTTTTCTGATATAAATCTTTATTGTAATTCTTTCACCATGATAGCGTAAAAACCAATTTTGATCGACGATAGAGAGAGAAATCGAGAAGTTCACTGCCGCCCTAGGGTTCGTCACCAAGAAGCTTACAGACCATCATTGGCAGTGAAAGTTGAACTATGCTTGAGGAAGGAGAAGATGCACATAAATTTTTAGAGCGAAAGGAGTTCAATTGGAGGAGGAATCAAAGAAAACGCGGGTGCCGCCACTGTTCACAACAATCACGTATAAGATTACGGGCTATGATTATTTTCACAGCCTTGTAAATCAGTAAATTATCTCCTTCTTCTTTGATTTTTTGATTTTTCTGAGATGAATTTTTATTGTAATTCTTTCACCATGATAGTGTAAAAACCTTTTTGGGACAGGGGGTGTAATCCCCTTAATTTCTTAATGACTAGATAATTTTTATTTCATCAGATATTCTTTGGTATGATAATTTTGCTTAAGTGATTATTGTCTTTAATCTTTTCTAGTTTTAGATATCATCATGTCTTAGAGTTTTGTAATATGTACTGAGAGGTGACTTACAAAACTTGGAATCCTTAAATTGAGTTTTAGGAACTTATGCTATGAGAATAGGTTTGTTCTTAATTCCTAATTTTTGAAGTATAAATTCTTATTGATAATCTGATCTAGAAAATTTTATTGAATTAGACATGAAATTAGGCATTGAAAGATGATTTTGGATTGTTGGAAACCCTTAAGTACAACCTGTGAAATTAAGATATGAGAATATTTAATTTTGTTTTAGATATTGATACTGAAAGTTAAACCACAAGAGTGACTTAAACTTTCTTTGTCATATTTACTTATCATAAACACTGGATAGCGAGTCACGAAAGTGAAAGTTATTCTGTGTAAATTGTTGTCGCGAGAGCGAAACAATTTCTTTTTAAGTAGATTTTCATCTTTATCATGATAAGAATAAACTGACGAATACTTATTTCTATCTAGTCATTAAAAATTAAGTAGGACGAAACCCTAGTCTCAATTTTCTCTCTAATAATCTGTGACAATTTTCGATCGTTCGCTTACGACTTATTTGATTTGTTTAGCTAGTGAGAACACAATTACTTGGTACTTAACACATAGGTCCCTGTGGGTTCAATATCTTTTATTACTTCGAGTATCCGTGCACTTGCGGACACAACAATAGGCTAAACCCAAATGGCTAGGTCTGTCTAATTAAGTCGGGCAGCTACGTCGCATTTGCCACTAATAGCCGCAATTAATTTTAAATAGTTAAATTAGAACAAGTTAAATAAATAAATAACTAACTAGAGTTGGAAAGTTTTATTAATTTTACTCCAACAATCCCCCCACAAAATTAAAAAAACTTTCTTGGATATAATCAATATCAAACAATTGTATAAATGAAATTAAATTACTAATCATTGCCTATATAATGCAATTAGTAAAGTGCACTTAAAGACATAACCTTTACTTAGTGAAAGTATTTCCATCTAAAGAAAAGATAGTCAACTAATTTCGAACTACCTTCCTCTGCCCAGACATTAACAATTCTACCCATAATATAGGGTTCGGTCGATTGTAGGGTTACTCATGTTTGGCAATATGCGTGCATCTTTATGAGAGCTTTTGAGAGTTATATATATCCTCAACCGTAGTGATATACAGACTCTCTTATGTAGGAAATTCCCTACAAAGGATGAGTGTAGAAACTTATCTCATTATAATTAACCACTTTGAGAAATTTTCTTTTCCTCTACAATATAAGCACAAAGCTATTATTTGGAATGAGAGTGTAGAATATTAACTCTATCAAATAAATAATTTTTATACACCATAGTATTTTATAATTTTTATTTTTTAAAAGTATTTCTTAGCCAATCAATCAACTTGTTATACTACAGTGAACCTTCTTCAAAGGATCTCCTATCATAAAGGATATTTTCCCACTACTAAAAGGCCTATTTACAAGCTAATTCATATTCCTCTTGATACTTATAGGGTCTTAGTCCTATGCAAGCCTTTAGTCAAGCCATCGGCTAAGTTGTGCTCAGTCTTTATAAATGAAAGAGCTACAACTCCATGCGAGTCCAACCACATAATAGATTTTTTTTCTAATTTTAATATGGCAACTCATATTAATATTTATTTATTTTTACAAAATACTATTACTTCTTGTGAATCACTATGGATATAAATAGGAGCTAAAGGATCAGAAGATAATGGAAGTGATGAAATTAAATTTTTAAGTCATTCGACCTCAATACATATGGCACGAGAGTCACTAACTCTGTGTTTATGGTGCTTCTAGCTATTATGGATTGTTTAGAAGATTGCCAATGACATTTTCTCTTAATAGAAAAACATAGCCTGAGATATATTTGATATCATTTGAATTAGATATCCAATTGGCATCACTGAAGCCTTCTAAAATAAAAGGATATCTAGTAAATTTCAGGTCATATGAGCTTCTAACTTTAAGATATTTAAATACTCTATTTAGAGTATTCCAAATAGTTTTACAAGGATTAATTGTGTATCTACTTAATCTAGATACTACAAAGGCTATGTCCAGTCTCGTTCTATTTGACATTTATCATATTTTTCTTGAATTATTGACCTTCCTTTATTCTTTTCTAATGGAACACTAGCATCAAAAGGAGTAGAAAGAGAAGAATAATTACTAAATCCAATTTTTTTCTAGGATTTAATTTGTATAATGTGATTGAGATAATGTTGAGATATTTGAATATTTTATTATCTTCATACCTAAAATTACATATACTTCTCCTAAATCGTTCACATTAAAATTGTCTGAAAGAAATGATTAAATTTCAGTTATTAAATCTAAGTTATGAGCTATGATGAGAATATCATCTAGATAAAGACTTATGATAATATAATTATTCTCATTAGTTTTTTTTAATATATAGATAGTTATCTAATTCACTAATTTGAAATTCAAATGAAAGTATTACTTTGTCAAATTTTTCATGCCATTGTTAGGTGCTTGCTTAAGTCTATATAATGAATGGACTAGCTTGCGCACTTTATTTTCAAATTCACATAAAATAAATCCTTCATGTTGGTTCACATAAATTTCTTCTTCAAGATCTCCATATAGAAAAGCAATCTTCATATTCATCTGATGTAAAAAAATGTTATGGATGGATGCAAATGCAAGTATAACTATGATGGTAGTTATTTTTGCTACAGGTGCATAAGTATCAAAGTAGTCAACACCAGCTTTTTGTCCAAAGCCTTAAACTACTAATCGTGCCTTTACTTTTCAATAGATCCATTAGTTCTTACTTTCTTTTTAAATATCTATTTACATCCTAAAGGTTTATTTCCAAGAGGCAAATTAGTGAGAATCCAATTATGATTACTTAGAATTGATTCTATCTCACTGTGAATTGCCTCATTTCAAAAAGTAGAATCAAGAGAGCTAATTGCATCTTGAAAAGTATTTAGTGTATCTTTACTCAAATATGTTATGAAGTCATTACCAAAGTCCTTTTCAACTCTAACTCTCTAACTCCTAGATTTAGAAGGTTGAATAAGGTTTGTTACTAAAGGTGTTGATGACGTTGAAGATTAGTATAAAGCTGATTACACACTTGATGAAATTTTATTTTTGAAAGGAAATAATTTTTTAAAAAAATGAGGCATCCTTTGATTTAATCAGTGTATTATTTGATGCTTTAGGTATTTAAGAATTAATTCTACAAATCTATAAAGGCTACTATCTAAGAAGTACCAACTAAGACAACATCTATAATTTTAGGACCTAGTTTTATCTTTCTAGGTTCAAGAATGTTAACCTTGGCAAGGCTTAAAAAGGACCCATGTGAATATACTTTGGATCATGATGATAGGAAAACCAATGCAAGAGGAAATACTTCATATGCAAATATTCAAATAGTCCATCTACATATCTTCTTTTCACAACATTATGCTAAAAGATGAATTTGCTAATGCCACAAAGAACTGTATGGTGTGTCAATGGAAAAATACCTAATGCAGATATTGTTGGAAACAAAGATGCTAAGTGTTGATGTTGGCGAACTAGTTTGGTCAATGCTGATGAGGGCAAGTGAGGGCCGTGTCGGGGAAGAGAACCAACAAGAGCAAGAGCATACGCATATCAATGCAATATAGAGGATGTTGGAATTTATAAAATTAAAACTTTCCATTTTGTTTTTTGTTTTTTTACTAGGTTAATATTTTATTTATTTTATTTACTATTATTTGATTATTTTAATTTAAGTAATGCTATTTGTGGCAAACATGTGGTAGCCATCAAATTTAATCCAATGATTCTAACCATGGAGGTTTAGCCTATAAATAGGCGTTTGACCCTTGGGTATAGACACAACAGACAATGTATAGTCACTAGTATTTGCAAAATCTCTCCCACAGCTTTCTTTCTCTTCTTTTGCTATTCAGAGTCAAAAGGGCATCGGTCAACTTCTCCATGGTCCTAACCCATAGGAGAAGGATACTAGTTGTATCCTGGGTGTTTTGTCTAGATTAAGCTCGCACAAGAGTCTAGATATTCACCTAAGGACAACAGGATTCTCCATGCCTCTAGGTTTTTCATTCTCATTTTAACTTTATTATTTTGGTTGATTTAGTTAGAAATATTTTGTCTACACTCGTGCTAACATTTTGATAGTTTTAGAATAAAATTATTTCTTTTCATCAATGCTTCTATTTATTTGTTCTTGAGTTAAATTTGTCTTGATTCATTACGATAAACTTGTTATAGTATTTACCTTCTCCTATTTCTAAAAAAACCAATTATTTTTTTTTAGTTGTCATCGCCCATGTGTTGGTAACTTGAAAAATAGGGTTTTAACCATAGACCCATGCCTTCACCGGGTCACCATTGTCGTTCATTGCTCCCTCCGTCGCTAATGCGTCCATGTTGACAGCAGTGTCTTGGCAGTGGAGATCACAGCCATGAGCAACAATGGACGAAGGGTTTCCTCACCTTAGTGAAGCTTTGGCTCCACTTGTTTGTGACTCCTCAGCGATGCCCTCTCTCAGCTTGACTCGCCCTCGCCTATGTCTGAACACCATCAAACGAGTGACATGAGAGGTGGTTACATCGTTTAGAGTAGCTATAGTAGGGTTTAAAGTGGTGGCGACAGGGTTTGGAGTAGCGACGATAGGGTTCTAAGCGGCGCCTATATGGTTTTGATCTATCGATGGATTTTGGATCCTCGACGCGGGCTGCACCTAATCACCACTTGGATCCGCCTCGCTCGCCTGTGTTCGCTTGTCATTTTTGGATTCACGCCGGTGTGCACTTGCTCCTCGCATGTCTTCATGCATTGTTCAAAAGAAGAATGGCTTTATTTAAAAGAAAATAAAATCAATTATTTATAAGAAATAGCGGCTGTTGTTAATGGTCTTATAGTACGCATTATTGCTTGTTCATGCATACGCACAAGACAAACGACGGCCATATTTGTCAATTCCGCTGTATATATTTACTTTGTTTTTTCTTACTTCTTTTAGTCTATATATATATAAATCTAATGAGTAGCTACTACTTCATGCTGTCAATAATCTAGTTGAATTTTTATGTTCCATCATTAGGGGAAGAAGTGAGAGGCCAAAAGAATGGGTTCCAGAAAATGAAACTTTGGTTACAGGTAAGCGAAACCACAACGAATCTATTAACGATTAATGTGAGATACTTCAATTTAGTGAATGCCAAGACAGGGATGTTGTTTATATATTCTCTATACATTCAAGCACGGCCACAGGTGACTAAAACCTGTGATTCCCTTCTCAACGCTACTGCCTTTCGAATAATATGAATGCTTAAGCAGATAAATACATATGTATCTTATTGTTCATTTCTTAAATGCTAACTTTAAATAGTTAAAATCAGCAAAACAATGCTTTTGATATGATATATAAGTTTTATGTCCTCGTTGAAAGGTAATTGTCCTTGGAAAGAAGGTATCAATGTTCAAACGTTATGGTAAAAAGAATGGACTTGCTAGATGATTCAGTGGGCCTACTTTATAAATTGGGTTTAACTGTTTAGGCATACACTATTTGTTGCTCATAACTTTCTAAACCACTAGATTACTTGTATGCACCATCAACTGTCAAAAGTTCAATTACAATTTTCAGAACTCAATATGCTAAGGTTAGTCATAATTGGTAGTTATGAACTCAACAAAACACTACTTGATAATTCAAAATCTATTATATCATACCTTATTCAAGATCATTCAACTAACTAGCAAACTTACATTCTGCAAATTTTCATTCAATCACTGAAGACTTTACATAACTAGGATAGTCATGCATTTCAGTAGCATGATCTTTTAAAGAAAAAAAAATTGATGCAGGTTCAATTCATGGAAGTGTTCCAGAGAATGATATGGAAGAATCAACAGATTTACTATGTCATAGAAACATAGTTGACAATAATCATAATGTCTTTCCGGTTTGGAGGCAACAATTTCTTGATGCACTGATGGTAATTTCACGTAGTATTTCATATATTTGAAAACTGCTATTTCTTTTTTGTTTCTATGTTACAAGTTAAATTCTATAAATATGATGTGTGCATGCAAGGGGGGGTGTATTTTTTTCATGAAGAGAGTAATAAGATTTTGTCATATATCAACATATTCATACTTAGGTTTATACAATTGCCACCGTGAAATATGAGTTTTACTAAGAACATTTGTCTGTTCAATATTGATTCCATATCAAAGCAAGCAATAATTAGGCACTGATTGCCACCAACTTGGATGGTGCAACCCAATCTACAATAGTTCCTACGTCTTGAATTCAATTGAATGAAGTTTGTTTCACATTAACAAGGGTATATTAGTTATGAATTTAATTTTATACATTTTGAATGAAACAATCTAAAGCCATAAGGAACTCAGATGAGCACCTGGAGTACCATATTCGTAGCAACTATTGAGTTGTTGGTATTGGAGACCCTACAAATCCTAGAATGATTTAAGTAGGTAAGGGTGATGTTAATTTTTCCAATGTTCTCATATGGCCATATGCTTGGGTTCCTAATTAGTGCTTTTGGTACTCATGTTGAAGTATGAAGCCATAGGGTGGATAAATCTGATAGTTCTTACTATCTCATGCATCCACATCAATCACATACACATGAATCACATATTTAAGGTTGTCCAGGGTTTAAGAAGGGAACAATAAACCACACGAGAGACCTTATCAAGTTCATACATACTGGCCATAATATGCTGAACTATGGTTTCGGTTCATACTAGTATGTAATCGTACCAGTCAATTTTAGTTATATACATGTAATGGTATTGATTATATGTACTAGTACTGGCACATGATTGGGTTTTGTATAAATCGGTTGAAACTGCGTTGAACAAAGAATAAAAGTACTCTACAAAACCTCTTATTCAAGATAAATGAAGTTGTCTTTCATTGTTAAAAGGTTTGTTATTTTTAAAAATTGGTTTTGTTCTTGCAGTTGGAAAGCACTAAATCAAAGAAAATGGATATTTGGTACTTGCGGGCTACAAGAATTCTTTGGCATCTACTTCTCATGCCCTGGAGATTATTATTTGCATTGGTGCCCCCATATCAAATTGCTCGTGGATGGATAGCATTCATCGGCTCTCTTATTTTCATAAGTGGGATAGCCTACGTGGTTACCAAGCTTACAGACGGGATAAGTTGTGTGACAGGTCTTCCTCTTTTATCTTGCCAAAAATTTATTCCGTGCATGTTGAATTAATTGTAGTTCTACATAACTATTCAATGTTTTTGATTTCCTTTCAGGAATAAATCCTTATGTTATAGCTTCTACAACACTAGCCAGTGGAACTTCATGGCCTGATTTAGTTGCTAGTAAGATTGCTGCTGAGCGTCAAGTAACTGCAGATTCTGCCATTGCTAACATCATTTGCAGGTTCCTTTCCATAGCACATGAATATGCCAATAAATCGAACACTAATATAAGCTACATATCACAAAGTCACTTCTATGAATAGGAAACTATATGCTATGGTTTATTAATGGTAATATTTTTTGAGGAGTGTGTCTAAAAATCTGTATAAAGGGGTTTTAGTCCATTATGATAGCAACTTTGATTAATAAATATTTGAATTAACTTCTATCTCTATTCTTTACCCTCCTTTTCTCCCACTTCTTTTCTAGACTTCCAATCTCCTTCTTAGTCCTTTATCTCTCTATTCCAATCGAGAAGTCCTTGCCTGAGGTAACTGCTTGCTAAAAGGCTGTAAATTTGTGGCGCTTCTCTGTGAATATAAGTTGTTTCACGTGCGATCATATTTCTGGATGATTTTTAACATTCTGAGGTGAATAGCTTGTAGGTCGATGGGATAGTTTTTAACCCAATGTTTATTTCACCTAGATGCGTCTAGTTTGTTTTGGAGATATTAAGTGCAAATCTCAAGTGTTCTTTGTCCTGTTTCCAGCAATCCAGTAAACATATATGTTGGCATCGGTATCCCATGGCTGACAGACACAACTTACAACTTCCTTGTGTACCAAGAACCACTCTACATTCCGAATGTAGGACTTAGCTTTTCCTTGTTGGTATTTTTTACAACTTCTGCGGGTTGCATTGCAGTTCTTGTACTTCGACGCCTGGTCTTTGGTGCGGAACTTGGCGGGCCAAAGCAAAAATAGAATCTTAGAACGACTCTAGAAGAAAAAAAAATGATCAATAGTATAAACTTTTGTGCAAATTAAATTACCTAATTTAGAATTGCTTGCTCTAAAATTTTATTATAGCAAGCATAAAAATTTTAGTGCTCTTCTAAATTATTGATTTGCCAGCATTGAACTTTGTTATGGTTCCTAACTTGCTTTAGTAAAAATAAAATTGCATGTGTAAATTCCTATTTGCTGCATTTCTTAATTTGGTTCTAGGTATGTTGAATTTTTTGTCCATAACATGTAAATTATTTATTTCAACAATAATTCCTATATTAGGAAAATTATTTATATAGAAAAATAATATTTTTTTCTTTTTAAAATAAAAATGGTCTTGGAAGATCATTTTAAACCTAAGAAATTTAATAGACAAGATTTTACTCGATGGCAAGAGCAAATAGAAGCTTAGCTTATTTCTCAAGGTCTAATTACTGTATTAAGAAAAATTCCTTCACAGCCCTTGCTCGATGGCAAGAGCAAATGGAAGCTTATCTAATTTCTCAAGGTCTAATTACTGTATTAAGAAAAATTCCTCCACACCCCCCCCCTCTTCTTCTTCTTCTTCTAAATCACTTGAGGAAGTTGAATATCTATGGAGCTTTCACATCTTCTCTTTTCTTAGTAACAATCTTTATGAAACCTATAGGATATTTAAAACTGCTAAAGAGGTTTGGCTGGCACTAAAAGACACCTATTTAAAGGATTTTGAAGGTGTAGTCAAATTCGCAGCCTCTAAATTCAATTCCTTTAAGATGGTAGACCATATTCCTATAAATGATTAGATTCATTTTTTTTTCAAAATATGATTCATGAAATCCATCGAAGCGGAAGCAACTTTAGTGAAAATTTCTTAATCACCTATCTACTAGACAAACTTCCCCCCTCTTATTCCAAATTTGGATAAGACATTAGGAGATCCCAAACTCCTCAACATCTTAGTTCAGTAATCTAAGCTATAATAGTTAAAGGTCAATACAAAAAAAGAGAATTAAATTAAGATGCTCTCAATCCTAGAATAAATATGATTGAAGTATCCAAGTTGAATCATAACAACTCTTTTAAATCTAATAACAAAAGGTTTAATCCTAAGAGTAAAAATTTTAAATCTAGGAACATCAATGATAATAATAAATGTAATAATAAAAATAAAACCAAAAATTCCAAACCTAATTTTAAGGGGAATAAGAATTTAAAGGATGGCCAATTTTGCTTTATGTTCGGAAAATATAATCATCTAGCATCAAACTGCTTTTTCTGCAAGAGTGAGATGGTTTAAATTAAGAAAAAAGACTTCAGGCCTAAACCTCAAGTAAATATAGTTGAGGGTGAACCTTCCACAAGCACTATCAGATAGTTGTTTTCTCCTTCTATCAATTTAGTCTACTATGATTCTAAATGGTGCCTTGACTCGGGAGCTAAAGTTCATATTTGTACTAATGAAGAATCTTTCACTTCCTTTCAATACACAAGTAGAGAAAATGTAATAATGGACAATGGAGCATTTATGAATGTGTTGGAACATGGGAATGCCAACTTGAAGTTCACTTCTGGGAAGACAGATAATTCTCAATGATGTTCTACTAGTTCCAGATGTGAGGAAGAATCTCATTAGTGGATGACTTTTAGTTCAATTAGTATATAAAATTATTTTAGAAGCTAATAAAGTTGTGATTACTAAAAAAAATTCATTTGTAAAGGGTTTATCTCACATGGACTCTTCAAAATAAATGTAGTTCCTTGTCAAATTAATAAAGATCCTTTGTCTTCATCTTATATTGTCTTCATCTTATATTGTCTTAAATGATATTTGGTATAACAGACTTGGTCATGTTAATTTTAAATCAATTAACAAAATAATAAATTTAAAATTAATTCCTAAAATAAATTCTAAAGTAAATCCAAAGTGTGAAATATATGCTGATGCTAAACAACCTAAAAAATTATTCCAAAGAGTTGAATATTGAAATTCACAAATTCTAGAATAAATTTATAGCGATGTTTGTGATTCTACTTCAACTCTAACAAGAAGAGGTAATAAATATTTTCTAACATTTATTGATGACTCTTCAAGATATTGTTATACTTATTTGATTAAAACAAAAGATGAAGTATTAAATAAATTTAAAACATTCAAAGCTAAAGTTGAAAATCAACAAGATAAAAGGATAAAAATAATTGGATATGATAGAGGAAGTGAATATATGTCTAATGAATTTACATCCTTTTGTCAACATCATGACATAATCCATTAAATAACACCTCCTTAGTCACCGCAATCAAATGGTCTGGAAGAAAAGAAAAATATGACTATTCTTGACATGGTTAACTCCATGATGTTGAGACCAGGTGTACCTCAAAATCTTGGAGAGAAGTGTTATTATCTTCATATATTTTTAAGAAAATTCCTTTAAAAGATAAAGATGTCAACCCTTATGAACTATCGAAGGATTATAAGCTAAAGCTTAATTTCTTTCGAATGTGGGGGAGCCTTGCTAAAGTTAATATACCTGAATCTAAAAAGAGAAAACTAGATCCTAAAACTATAGATGTTGTCTTAGTTAGTTACTCTTTAGATATTAACACTTATAGATTTTTGGTAATTAATTTTGAAATACCTAAAATATCAAATAACACATTAATTGAATCTAAAGATACTTCATTTTTTGAAAACATATTTCCATTCAAAAATAAATTTTATAAATGAACCAGAAACATCTCTAACACCTATAGTTATAAATCATATTCAACTATTTAAACATAGAAGGAGTCAAAGAGTCAGAGTTGAAAAAAATTTTGGTGATGATTTTATAACTTATTTAATTAAAGACACACCTAACTCTGATCAAGAGGCTATTAAATCGTTTCATGCTCCTTTTTGGAAGGAGACAATTCATAGTGAGATGGAATCAATCCTAAATAATCATACTTGGATTCTCACTAATTTACCTCTTGGTAAAAAACCCTTAGGATGTAGGTAGTTATTTACAAAGAAATTAAGAACTAATATATAAGTAGAAAAGTACAAGGCATATTTAGTTGTTCAAGACTTTGGCCAAAAGGCTAGTATTGACTATTTTGACACTTATGCACCTATAGCAATAATAACTACTATGAGAGTTATGCTTGCATTTGTTTCTATATATAACTTGTTACTATACTAAATAGATGTGAAAACTACTTTTCTATATGGAGATCTAGAAGAAGAAATTTATATGGATCAACTTGAAGGATTATCACACCTAGATTTGAAAATAAAGTATGTAAACTAGTTTAGTCATTATATGAGCTGAAACAAGCTCCGAAACAATGCATGAAAATTTTGATAAAGTAATAGTTTCATTTGGAATTTAAATTAATTAATTAGATCATTCTCTGTATATTAAAAAGATTGATGAGAATAAATATATAATTATATGTCTTTATGTAGACAATATTCTTATCTTTGCACCTAGCTTAGATTTAATAACTAAAATTAAATTTATCTTTTAGATAATTTTAACATAAAAGATTTAGGAGAAGCAAATGTGATTTTAGGTATGAAGATAATAAAATCTTTATATTCCTTAACCATGTCTCAATCATATTATACTAATAAACTCTTAGAAAATTTTGGTTTCAGTAATTACTCTCCTCTTTCTAGTTCTTTTGATCCTAATATTCCATTAGAAAAGAATAATGGAAATTCTATAAATCAACAAAAATATGCTCAATTTATAGGATCATTATTGTATTTTTCAAATAGAACTGGACCTGATATAGCCTTTGTAATATCTAGGTTAAGTAGATACACTTGTAATCCTAGTGAAATTCATTGGAATGCCTTGAATAGAGTTTTCATGTATCTTATTGGTACTAGCTCATACAGCTTAAAATTTTTTAGATACCCTTCTGTGTTAGAAGGATTTAGTAATGCTAATTATATTTTTTATTCTAATGATATTAAATATACTTCTGGCTATATTTTTCTATTAGGAGGAAGTGTCGCTATATGACAGTCTTCTAAGTAATCTATAATTGCTAGAAGCACCATGGAAACAGAGTTAGTGGCTCTGGATGTAACTTGTATTGAGGCTGAATGGTTAAAGAGTTTAATTTCTTCACTTTCATTTTCTTCTACTATTTCATCTTCTATTTTAATTCATTGTGACTCTCAAGCTACAATAGCATTCTATAAAAAGAAGTTAATATATATTAAAATGAGTTATCATATTAAAATTAGACAAATGTCGATTAGATAGCTGGACTCGCATGGAGTTGTAGTTATTTCTTTTGTAAAAATTAAGCACAACTTAGCCAATGGCTTGACCAAAGGTTACTTAGGACTAAAATCCTATAAGTATTGAGAAGAATGATAATTAGTCTATAAGAAAGGTCTTTAAATAGTCAGAACCCAACCTCTATGATATGAGATCCATTGAAGGAGGTTTAATATGGTAATAACAAGCTGATTGTCTGGCCGGGAAGCACTTTGAAAAAGAAAAATTATAAAACGCTATAGTGTATGAAAACTTATATGATAGAGTTATACTCTACACTCTCATTCCTAAGAATAGTCATGTGCTTCTTACTATAGAGATAAAGAAAATTTCTCAAAGTGGCTAATTACCATAAGATGAGCCTTTACAGCCATCTCTTGCAAGGAACTTCCTATATGAGATAACCCATATATGGCCATGGCAGAGGATATAAACAACCCTTAGAAGCTCTTATGAAGATACACATGCACAACCAAAAATACGCAACCTTACGATTAGTATTACCCTATATTATGTGTGGGATTGTTAAAATCTAGGTCAAAGGAAAGTAGTTCAAGGCTAGTTCACTATCTTTCTTTTAGATGAAGACATTCTTACTAAGTAAAGAATATATCTTTAAGTGCACTTTACTGACCACATGATATAGACAATATGCAGTAGTTTAATTTAATATATTTTATTGAGTTTAATTATATTTAAGAAAGTTTTAATTTTATAGGGGATTATTGAAATTTATAAAATTAAAACTTTCTAATCTTTTTTTATTTTTTATTAGGTTAATATTTTATTTATTTTACTTGTTATTATTTTATTATTTTAATTTAAGTAATGCTATTAGTGGCAAACATGTGGCAAACATATGCTATAAATAGGCATGTGACCCTTAGGTATAGACACAACAGATAGTGCATAGTCACTAGCATTTGTAGAATCTCTCCTATAGCTCTCTTGCTCTTTTTTTCTTGCTCAGAGTCGAAATGGCGCCAGTCAACTTCTCCATGGTCATGATCCGTAGGAGAAGGATATTAGTTGTATCTTGGGTGTTCTATTTGGATTAAGCTCGCATGAGAGCCTAAATATTCCCCTAAGGATAACAGGATTCTCCACGCCTCTAGGTTTTTCATTCTTATTTGAACTTTTATTATTTTCGTTGATTTAGATAGAAATATTTTTGTCTACACTCTGCTAACATAGGAGATAGAGTGAATGAGGCTAGAATTCTGGAGATACCAGATCTAGGCGAAAATGATAGAGTGAAGTAGGGCGATAGTGAGAATGTCAGAGTGAACCTAGCGAGAATGCTGGAGTAAAGCAAGGTGTAGGCAAGAATGTTGGAGTGAAGCATGGCGAGGGCAAGCGAGATCAAGGCGAGTGAACTCTATGCGTGAATACTTGAGTGAAGTAGGGCACAGGCAAGAATTCTCAGATGAAGTAGGGTGATGGCGAGCAAGATCAGGGCGTGCAGACTCTATGCGAGAACATTGGAGTGAAGCAAGGCGACGACGAGCAAGATCAAGCGATGCAGGAGCATCTTTGAGGCTAGCTCATTACCTTGGAATTAGTGCCACCTCATCACCTCGGAGAAGAAGAATACGTTTTGAATTATTTAAGTGATTTAATGCTTGATGAAGCAAACGACGCCTCGGTGAAGCAACAAAAGTCTCGGTTCAATGTTTGTATTTAATTGGAGGAATTTTGATAGTCGGCTTCTCCCCTATAAATAGTCTTGTAATTCTTTTATAGTTCAGTTCAGTCAATTTGAAAGAAAGTTGTTTTTGGAAACCCTTTGGGTTGGTGTGTCTTCCTCCTTGTGAGGTTAGGGTAGGGAATGTAGTCCCTTCTCTTCCCCCTTAGCTTGCCACGCTAAGGGTTCCCTCTTCTCGTCTCTCCTCTTCTCTTCTTCCCCATCTCTTCTTTCTCCAGCATCTCCAGCTTCCGTTCCGCATCATTTGGTATCAGAGGAAACATATGGGCAACTCTTGTTTGCCCATGACGATCCATCTTCATCGTACCTCTTGTTCATCGCCGGAGCTGGTCGCCTGGTTCTTTTCAGAACCCACAGCCAGCAATGATGGAAGCCAGACCCGTACACTTCGTCGTCCAACTGCATCAACGTCCAGCTTCCAGCCCTCTCGCGCCATCCATCTTGCCAGTAGCACTCAACCCACTGCCGCCCTGATTGCGCCTCCCATTGTCATCGGAGTTGGCCGCCTGGTTCTCTTCAGAACCCACGGCCAACGATGAAGGGAACGCATGCGTCGTCTTCCACATCAGCCGGAAACCTCAATATTCACACTTCACGCTTCCACCTCCTCCCTACAGCAAGCACGCCGGCGTTCATGCCTTCATCTCTAGTTTCGTCCGCCCATTTTCCGTGACGTTAACCGGAGCTGGTCGCCTGGTTCTTTTCAGAACCCATGGCCAGCGATGAAGGGCTCGCAATTATCCGTATCAGGCATCTTTCCTCCATCATCGCCCAGCCTCTTCGCCGACGAACAGCGCCGCCCACCACCATGCCAGCCGCTGAGCCTGTTTTCCAATCAACGCCACTGACTTCACGCGTGAAGCAGACGACGAGTCACGCGTGAAGGAGCCGAGTCTCGCGAAGCGATTCAAAAGTATTTCACCAGGAGGTGAAATTTTCAAAGAGGGGAAATTTGATGCAGGAGCATCTTTGAGGCCAGCTCATTGCCTTGGAATTAGTACCACCTCATCACCTCGGAGAAGAAGAATACGTTTTGAATTGTTTAAGTGATTTAATGCTTGATGAAGCCAACGAGTGAAGCAACAAAAGTCTCGGTTCAATGTCTTGTATTTAATTGGAGGAATTTTGATAGTCGGCTTCTCCCCTATAAATAGTCTTGTAATTCTTTTATAGTTCAGTTCAGTCAATTTGAAAGAAAGTTATTTTTAGAAACCTTTTGGATTGGTGTGACTTCCTCCTTGTGAGGTTAGGGTAGGGAATGTAGTCCATTCTCTTCCCCCTTAGCTTGCCATGCTAAGGGTTCCCTCTTCTCCTCTCTCCTCTTTTCTTCTTTCTCATTTCTTCTTTCTCCGGCATCTCCAGCTTCCGTTCCGCATCATCAAGGCAAGCGAATGATGGCGAGTGAGAACAAGGCGAGTGGACGACGAGGCAAGCGGATGACAATAAACGAGAATGAGGTGAGTGGATAGGTACATGCGGGAACAAGTCGAGCGAACAATAACGAGTACTAACGCTGCGTTTCGGAGGAGGGAAAGGAATTAGGAAAGAAAAGAAATAAGAAGAGAAAGGAAACAAGGAGGGATAGAAATAAATTCTTTCTCTTTTAGGCCTCGTGTTTCGATGGAAGGAAAGAAATATTTTGACCAGTCAACTAAGCTATTGACTGAGTCAAAATAAACCCAAATCTCACCCAAATCAACTAAATTTTATCTAAATTAATTTTTTCATTTATTTTGACTAGTCAACTTGGGTAATTAAGCCTAGCCTTATTCAAAATTAAAAATTAATGATCTTCTTAAGCTTAGCCAAATCAACCAAATCACCCGTTCTTCTTCTTCCCCACCTGCGAACCAGTTCCAGCCCGAATCAAGGTCGGCAGTCCAGCTCGAGAGGCTTCGTCCGGATGCGTAAGGCGAGCAGCACAGCGGGCGAGCTTGGGCAAACGAGAGGGGAGGAAGGCAGCTGCTGGACGGAGAGGCTTCGTCCGGATGCGTAAGGCGAGCAGCATAGCAGGCGAGCTTGGGCGGACGAGAGGGGAGGAAGGGAGGAAGGCGGCTGCTGGACAGAGAGGCTTTGTTCGGATGTGTAAGGTGAGCAGCACAACAGGCGAGCTTGGGCGGACGAGAGGGGAGGAAGGGAGGAAGGCGGCTGCTGGACAGAGAGGCTTTGTTCGGATGTGTAAGGTGAGCAGCACAACAGGCGAGCTTGGGCGGACGATAGGGGAGGAAGGGAGGAAGGCGGCTGCTGGACGAGAGGGGAGGAAGGCGGCTGCTGGACGGAGAGGCTTCGTCCAGATGCGTAAGGCGAGCAGCACAGCGGGCGAGCTTGGGCAGACGAGAGGGGAGGAAGGCAGCTGCTAGACGGAGAGGCTTCGTCCGGATGCCTAAGGCGAGCAGCACAGCAGGCGAGCTTGGGCGGACGAGAGGGGAGGAAGGGAGGAAGGCGGCTGCTGGACGGAGAGGCTTCGTCCGAATGTGTAAGGTGAGCAGCACAACAGGCGAGCTTGGGCGGACGATAGGGGATGAAGGGAGGAAGGCGGCTGCTGGACGAGAGGGGAGGAAGGCGGCTGCTGGACGGAGAGGCTTCGTCCGGATGCGTAAGGCGAGCAGCACAACAGGCGAGCTTGGGTGGACGAGAGGGGAGGAAGGGAGGAAGGCGGCTGCTGGACGGAGAGGCTTCGTCCGGATGCGTAAGGCGAGCAGCGCAGCGGGTGAGCTTGGGCGGACGAGAGGGGAGGAAGGCCGCTGCTGGATGGCGAGCTGGAGCGGCTTGCTCGGCGAGAGGGGAGGAAGGCTTGGAAGAGAGGGGAGGAAAGCAAGCTGGAGCGGCGAGGTGCTGCTGGGCAAAGGGGAGGAAGGCGGCTCGGGCGAGAGGCTCGAGCGTAAACAGCAGCGTGTTTTGGGCGAAGGACGGACGGAAATGGCATTTTCGTCTCTTTTTGAGGGAACAATTTTGGAGAGAAAGGAAAGAAAATAATTCCTTTTCCTTGTTTATTTTTTTCCTCTGAAACTAAGGAATTAGAAGGAAAGAAACCTATTTCTTTTCTTTTCCTCTTTATTTTCCTCCTCCGAAACAGACTGTAAATGGTGACGAGTGGACGATGGTGAGCAGATAGCGGCGAGCGGACGATGGCTAGATGTGTTGTAGACGAGTGGGTCGTCGTAGAGAAGAAAAAAAAAAGTAAAGTTGAGGAAGGAATAAAGTAAAGGTGAATAAGGTGGACATTGGCTAGGAGGATGACTAGGTTTTTCTAGCGTGACAAGTTTGTCACCGTTTAAGTGATTCACGAGTAATTAATTGACTGATGAAAAAAAAATCTTATTTATTTATTATCTTAGTTTTATAAATATTTATAAAGTAAATAATTAATAATTTTTGAGCTATTCTAAGGAATTATGAATTATGGAGGAAATTGAATTCGGTATCTAACTATGTTTATAGCAGCACAATGGGATATATTATAATTGCAGATAAACTAATGGGCGGTGAGGAGAGGCCGACAAAAGACTTGGGGTCAACGTGGAAATGCGGATCTCATTTGTGCGCTGCGAGAAAGCGACGACAAACTGCCGCGCGCTGGAAATCGGACGAATTGATTATTTAATTAATGGCTGATGTCACCGTTTTAGCTCATCATCCTTGTCCGTTGCACGTGATCTTTTATTTGTATACAATATACACCAGACAGGAAGGAAACACTGCTCCACTGCACACGTTCAGCGGCGCATGTGCGGCCGCGGAAAAAATAGTTGATTAAATAAATAAATAAAATAAAAGAAGGTTCAAGGAAACTTCATCTCTGTCCCCAGCGACCGATGCTGCCCACGTCATTCAACCCTACCACTAGGTTACGACGTCATCCATCCCGTCAACCTCCCCCCCCCCCACATCCAATCCACCACCAAGCCAAGCCAAGCCAGCGCGCAAACCATGGAAACGAAGGAGCTCGCTCGAATGCCCCCCCAAAATCTTCACGCGGTGAACATCTCCATCTCCGTCCCGATTACATACTGCGCTTGTTCAGCCTATTGATGTCGGATTTTTTTGGATTCATCTTCTCTTTTCGCTTAATCCGGTTGGAATTGCGGATTTTGAATTTCTGAGATTTTGTGAGGGTTTCTTTTATTAGGATTTTGAATTTAGTGAAGTTTTTTTTTTTTGTCCCAATTCCTTTTCTGCGCTTCCAATTTTGATGCTCTAATAAAGGTAAAGGCGTTAAATTCTTCCCGACGATACATTTGCCCAGGATTAGGTTTGCGATGCATAGGATGGAGATGCTTCGGATCTGATATCTTCAGTAGCAAGGTATTTAGTTTACTTCACTTGTACGCCATGCGTAATGTCACGGAGCGCTCATCCTCCGTTAGCATAGCCTCCTCCTGCATCTCCAATGGCTCGAGCCCCTACCGTGCTCACAACACCACCACTGTTCCCACGGCGTCGGAGGGAGCCACCAACATCCAAGTCTTGAGCCTCAGCAAACTGAGCTCCAACCTGGAGCGCCTTCTCCTCGACTCCGAGTTCGACTGCACCGACGCCGAGATCATGGTCCAAGGCACCCCCGTCGGCATCCACCGCTGCATCCTAGCGGCGAGGAGCAACTTCTTCTGTGATCTCTTCTCCCAGGAAGGAAAGCCTCGCCCGGAGGGAAAGCCCAGATACGACATGGACAAGCTTGTCCCTGGCGGTCAGGTCGGCCGCGAGGCCTTCATGGTCTTCCTCAGCTATCTTTACACAGGTAAACTGAAAGCTGCCCCGCCAGATGTGTCGATTTGCGTCGAACCGTCATGCGCGCACAACGCTTGCCGGCCGGCCATTGACTTTGCTGTCGAGCTCATGTACGCCTGTTCAGTATTTCAGATCCAAGAGCTCGTCTCGCTTTTACAAGTAGGTTCAGTGTGCTTCATTTTTTAGTTGCCTGTCTTTCTACCATTTCTTTTGCTTGGAATTATTTGATAGTCAAATCATTTGCGCTTCACTACCTCAGTTTGTCTGGTAAATAAATCAACTACGAGTTTGAAATTTTTCTACGTATCAAGCTATATTGATTCTGATATACATATGCCTTTTTAAGTTGAAATCCTTTTTCCATGAACAAGGAGTCTTAACCTTGTTTCTACATCCTGGAACAACTTTGATTCTGCCTCATTTTTAATACATACTCAAGTGATGAATCGGCGCAGATCGTTACATATGAATATGCAATCATGATTTACATGGTGACAAAAAAGAAATCATTGGTGAAGATGCAGAAAAATTGTCAATGCTCTTCAAAGTTGCTTGTTTATATAATACATCAATCTTAGTTGCTATTTACTTAATATTTTTCAGGCTGTGAAAAATATCAGAAAGGTTTTTAATGCTTTGCTTCCCTTATTAGTTTATTAGTCTAGACGTCATTTACAAGAATGTCAAATCCACATGGAGTGCATCTTCTGGTTACTTAAAATTTCCTCCTGTTGTTACAAGAGAAATATTTGTACACATGTGATAGATCTACATCGCATTGTAATTGACTGTGTTCTTTCTTTAATCCACAGCGCCGGCTTCTAAATTTTGTGGACAGGGCTCTGGTAGAAGATGTAATCCCTATCCTTCAGGTTGCCTCACATTCAAAGCTTAGCAAATTGCTCAATAACTGTGTCCAAAGAGTGGCTAGGTCTGATCTTGATGATATTTCTATTGACAAGGCCCTTCCACTGGAAGTAGCCGGTGAAATTAGGGAATTGCGTCACAAAAACCAGTCCAAGGAGTCTAATGTTGCTTCAGACCCTGTGCATGAAAAAAGAATTAAAAGAATCCACAGGGCCCTTGACTGTGATGATGTTGAGCTCGTAAAGTTGCTCTTGAGCGAGTCTGGAGTTACACTAGACGATGCTTATGCTCTTCATTATGCAGCTGCTTACTGTGACCCCAAAATTGTTGCTGAGCTATTAGACCTTGATTCAGCAAATGTAAATTTAAAGAACGACAGAGGATACACACCACTTCATGTGGCTGCCATGAGAAGAGAACCAGCAGTGATTGTTTCACTTCTCAACAAAGGTGCGCTTGCAGTGGAAACAACACCCGATGGCCAAAATGCTGTTACGATATGTAGAAAACTAACGAGGACAAACGACTATTCTACAAGGACAGAGCGAGGTCAAATGTCAAATAAAAACAAAATATGCATTGATATTCTGGAGAGAGAGATGACGAGGATTCCCATGACTGGAGAAGACTCTGTTACATCACCATTGTTGGCCGATGATCTACACGTGAAACTTCTTTATCTAGAAAATAGAGGTAATCTTTTCAGAGAGTTTGGGTACAACTATCAAACTTTTACATGATTGTCTGTTTGTTTGTTTGTTTCACGCAATTTCATTGTTGATACTGTTAAGATTCAATACCATTTGAATTTTTTGCAATACAAACTATATCTAGTCTCTTACTTACAACCAGTTGTCTCACATTTTTATAGTTATCCATTTCAAGTTAGTCTTGTAGTTGAAATTTCTTCTCTGTTCTGATATGTGTCACTGATGAAGTATTATGTCCACATTCTAAGTTACAGCTTATTTCATTTATATATACGAGTATATATGCATATATGACTATGATGATTTGAGTAGATCGTAGAGAATGACTAATAAATCTTTCTTCCCCAAATCTGCATGGACTCAGCTTGCTGAGTTTCTGTTTTCTTTAGTTGTTCTCTTTAAAAAGTATTATATGAAAATAAACCATTTACTTGTTAGGTTGTCTATCTTTGTGATCTCGTCCTTCTTCAATAGCTGCTGAAGGTAAACTTGATAGGTCGTATAGAAAAAACCAATACTATATTTTCAGTACTAAAATTGATGATGCTTATTTTGTGCTATCAAATGGCCACCTGTTAATTTTGATAATTTATGGTGCAGTTGAATTTGCGAGATTGCTCTACCCTGCTGAAGCTAGGGTAGCCATGGAAATAGCACATGCAGATAAAATTCCTGAATTTACAGGTCTTCCTTTATCTAGTAGTGCCAACAACTCGAGTGATGCTCACCAGAATGACGCACCTTCCCTGCAAAATAAGAGGCTTCGGTCTAGGGTAGATGCCTTGACAAAGACAGGTAACTTATTCAATTAGATTCGGATAAAGCACTTTTATGTTTCCTAACCTTAGTTTTTGGGATCATGGAATAAATCATCATTCGTTGCAAATTAACATTGATGTACTTAATTGGCAGTGGATCTTGGTCGTCGCTACTTTCCTCACTGTTCACAAGTGTTAGATAAGTTGCTTGATGAAGACTTGCCTGAGCTGTTCTACCTACAAACGGGCACTGATGATGAGCAGAAACTCAAAAGATCACGTTTTTGTGAGCTTAAGGAGGATGTTAAGAAAGCATTCAACAAAGACAAGGAAGACAAGGCTAGGGGCTTGGATTTAGGTCTATCATCTTCGTTTTCCTCATCAACGCTAAAGGGTGAATCAAAGCATCACAAGCATGTAAGAAATTGAAGTAGGTCTTGGGATATACATAAGAAATAGCTGCCCAGAAGATGACAATTTTTCAAGACGAGTTTGTACTTGAGGTGCCTGAACCAAAAGATCATGAGAAGATAAACTAACCTGAAAGATCTTTTGCAAGTCTTTGAATAAGTACCAGAAACATAAGCAGCTTTCAGTGTGGCATTATTGAGTGGATATTTAGTAGATAAAGTATACTAATGTTATCACAATGTACATTAACTCCACTATGCCTGCAACTTATGGTCACGGTATGGTGTTTTTGATCGCTGCCTACATGCCTCCTTTAAGAAATGACTGACACCGTTCTTTATTACGCCATTTAATGGTTTGGTTGATTTTTGGATCTGATGGTCAACCCTGCGATGCTAGCGAACTTCTTTGCATTTGTCTTGCATGCATTCAGTCAGCATGGTGTCAAATGTTCATCAATGTCTTCTAAGAAATCTGAAATATGTCTTCCCAGGTAAAATTATGATGTGAACTATTTTTTTTTGGCTGTGAACCTTATTCATTTTGGATAGGGATCTGGATCTTGTGGGTTCTATTGTGCTCCACGTAAGAATGTTCGGCATAAGAATAGGTTAACGAAAGATTTGAACTAGTTGAGAGTGGGATGCTGAAGCAGCCCTTGGGTCAACTAGGAAAGGTTCCTAATGGACTCTTGAGGTGGGCGTACAAGAGTGTATGAGTGGAAAATGAAATGGACGAATGCATAATTGAGCAGTAGGAAATGTAATTTTAGCAGGTATATCTTAGGAATTCAGCGAAGAAATAAAGCTGAAAACACATTGAGAACAACAAATTTCGATGCATACTTGAGCAACTGTGATATCTGCACAGATGAGGCACAAATACATAATGAAATCTTTTCAAATGAAACACTTTAATCTTCAATAAATAACATCCTAAATTCATCGATGAAGATGGCCTTGAGGCGTGAACAAAACATCACTGTCCTAAAGACTTATTTTGATTTTTAGAATTCAACAAGTCAAGAGAAACCTTTAAAAACTCGCAATCGAAAAGATGAGTTCACAGTACTAAAAAATTACTTAGAATATGTAGTTACAAAGAGGAAATTGTATGTATATACTATGTAACTGATAGCCCGAAAGGGAACACAACAAATTTGGCACGCGTGTACCTTGGACTAATCCTTGGTAACGGCACCAAAAATTTGTTGTTAAACCGCAAGTGCACGGGTATACGAAGTAATAAAAAAAGTATCGAATCCACATGGACCTACGTTGTCGAATACTAAATAGTTGATTTCTTACTAACTAGGCAAGTCAAGATCGTGAGAATAGCAATCGGTAACTAAAAGCGAGATTATCAGAGAGAAAAGTTGGGACTAGGGTTTCGTTCACTTAAACTTTTATGACTAGACATGAATAAGGATTTTGTTGATTCAATTTCATCATGAAGAAGATATTATCAAAGGATGAACTCAAGGATCACTTTCGTGCATCCGAGCTCTAGAATCTCTAGTGGAGTCTCAAGGATCACTTTCGTGCATCCGAGTCTCACAACTAGTTTTGCTCAAGAACCTCCAACGTTCCGATCTTTGCTTTCTCACAAGATCTCCACGTTTGACAAATAGACTCGATCTATAGACTCATGTTATAATCATGACAATTATTTTACTAGAAAAGATCAAGATGGATCTAACCTAAGGAAGGGATCCTAACATGCAATTCTAGGGTTCCAAATTCTCAAGCAATTACCTTTCAGTCTCAAGCGAAAATTCTAAGAACATGATTAATAATATGAATTTAAAGAGAGTCTAAGCACAAATATCACATGAGCAAAATCATCATGTTAAGATCAAACTCAACGAAATATTGAAAAAGAGTTATCTAGTCCTTGAAAGTTAAGTAAATTACTTCCCCATGTCCCAAAAATAGTTTAAGCGATCATCATGAGGGAATTACAACAAATCATGGTTTCAGAGGATCAAAAATTGAAAGACAAGAGGAGTTTTAGAAAATACAGCACGGCTGTGAAGTATTTCACAGCCGTAATTTGCAAATAGCTTCGGTGAACAGTGTTGGCGATGCTTTGCTCTTCGATTCCTCCTCCAATCGATCTCTTTATGGTCTGAAACTTTTGGTGTGTTGTCTCCTCCCTCTGACGAAGCTTCAGTATAAAAATCGCGGCTGGAGATCGTCTGGATCGAGCGCGGCGGCGAAACCCTCCGCGACGGTGTGGATCAAGATTTCTCCCTCCACGGTGGATCACAATTGGGGCTTTCGGTCTCTCTGTAATCCTCCCGTGAAAAGCTCTCTTTTTGCTTCTTACGACATCGAATATAAACTTCTGGATCGTCCGCAATCATCTCTGCAAGAGTCGGGTGTGGACATTGACCTGTGCGTCGCGTTCAAAACGGGTTTTATGGCTGGTGCCGTAAAATCTCTTGAGTCTTCTGTGCCGATGTCGTCTCGGAAAATACGGCCCGTAAAATAGTTTACGGCCAGTGCCGTAAAATAGTTTACGGCCAGTGCCGTAAAATCTCTTGAACTCTCTGGTTGGATTCGTCTAGAAAATACGGCCCGTAAAATGGTTTACGACAGTGCCGTAATTTCAGCGAAGGTCTCTGTTCCGAAAGCGCCCCAAAATACGGCCGTGTAAATTCTTACGGTGGTGCCATAATTTCGCGAAAGCCTTCTGTTTGGTAAATCACCAAAATACGGCCGTGATCTCGATAATACGGTAGCTATGTAAAATACGGTACCGTAAAATACTTTACGGCACTACTGTATTTTGGGTTCTTTGCTTCGATTTGCGTGAAAATTCTTGGGTGACTTCTTCTTGATGATGAGAACTCTTCCATGTATTTGATTTTTGCTTGAAAACGCCTAAAATAGTGCCTTTTTGCCTGAAAAACATGAAAAACCAAAATAGAAGTAGACTTTGCAATATTTAATGGATTCAGCATAAAAACAAGTAAAAAGATCCTCAATTTAGCATGAAAAAGTATCTAAAATAATACAAAATATACTACATATTTTGGTGTCATCAAACACATAAGGCTCAAACCTTGCTTGTCCTCAAGCAAAAATCAAATTTTGAAATCAAAATTTGATTAAAAGAATAACCTTTTCATGCTCAATAAATTTCTAAAATACAACTTGTCAATGAAAAATTCTATTAATTGATTTACAAAATTTCAAGTAAACATATCATCCTCAGAACTCAATTTTCTAGATTCACAACTCAATCAAATAAAACTTCGCAACTTGTACAATAGATAGAATTTTCAATCTCATGATTTCACCTAGTATCAATTTAAATCTATCATGCTTTTGTTTACAGGAATTAGGTCTCCAAGATCTTTTTCCACACATAATTTTTTTTTTTGTTTATTTTTTCATTGTCTTTGCATAGACGACATGTATCCACATAGACACATACTTTTTATTTTTGACTTCAACTCTTTCTTCGGTACCACTATCAATTTTATACAGTGCCAAGTAGAGGAGTCTTATTCTTTTTCTCTCTCATTATTTTTCAAGTTTAGACTTCAACCCATGTCTTAGGTACCTCTATCAATTTTACATAGTGCCGAGTAGTGGAGTCTCTCACTATTTTTATGGATCTTGGATTCTTATTTCCCAACAAATAACAAAAATAGACTAAGCCTCAACTAGGATGATCAATTGATTTAAATTCTCAAATCATACTAATATACTCATTTTATTCAAAAGAGAAGTTTCACCTTTAAATTTTATTCCTCAAATAATATATCTATCCAAAATTTTATGCATCAATCAATGTCATATTTCAAAAGACAAATATGTATTGAAGAAATAAATTTTGACATGATGGAGTTATGTTTTCAATCATGAATTTGAGATCATCAATCATTCAAGTCATCAACAGTATAAATTAAGAGTGAACTCATCATCACCATCAATTATCACAATATCATATCAACAAAAATATATCATCATGTATATCATATCAAACATCAGAATATCAAAATATCATACAACCCCATCGAATCAGTAAAGATCAATATCATCATCATCATACAACCATATCGAAATAAGAATAATAGGCATGTTAAACAGAATGCAGTGGCAGTAGGCATGGAAGCACCATCCCTCCCTTCATCATATAAAACAACAGTGAGATAAAGAAAATCATAGTACAACAAAAAAAGTAAGGGAAGATAATACTCACAAAGCCTCTACTCATCATCGTCAGATCGCGTAGCCTCCGAGTCTCTCGCAGCAGTCACCTCAGGATCAAAGTATGGGGTTCCTCCCTGATCACTATGATAGCCATAGTCTCTGTGATCAGCATAACCAAAACGGTCATAGAGGAAGTTACCCATGTCTTCCATATGGTTGCATAGCCTCTCCATATCTCTGTGGATGTATCCAAAAGTCTCATCCATTTTATCCAAGCGGTGTTCCTGACTGAACATCTGTGCTGTGAGTGCCTGGAAGCCAGGATCATGGTGGCTAGCATATCTGTCCCTAGGTGTGTGTGAGGAGGTACCAGCTGGCTGTGAAAAGTCCTGAGGGGGTGACTCCATCCCATAAGGATCACTCCTACTACCCCCGGTGGGTGGTGGTGGAACTGTATCAGGTGATGGGATAAAGGCTCCCTCAGTTTCATTAAGACATAGCTTCCAATTGGCCCTTTCTCTAACTGTGGTCTTCTCAATGTAGGGCAAGGGTAGAGGAGAGATGTTTGGTCCAAGGACCAAACAGAAAGTGTCTCCCTCTTTAACTATCATCTTCATCACTATGCAAGACTCAATGTCGAGTCTTGCATTCCCTCTTGCCGTGTCTCCATAGGGCTCCATCCCAAAGTATCTGGCTATAGGAGTAACCAAACCTCCTATCACTACCAATCCTCTGCTAGCTCTAGCCACCTTATCCATATGCTTGATCATAAAGTAAGCCACATCCACTGCAAATCCATTGAGCATGCCCCATAGAAAATAAAGCTCGTGTTGATGGACCATGCCGTCACTATCTCCTCTCCCAAATACTGTGTGTGCTAGAACCCTATGTGCATATCTGATGCATGGGTTTACTATCTTTGAGGCTTTGGCAGACACAGCATAAAAGTGGCTCTCATTAGTGATTTGGTTCCAGAATATATTCTCCATAAATCCAAGGGGTATGTTAGTGTAACCCCCAGTGCTCAATCCAAAGATGTCCCTGATTTCCTGCAGTGTAAGCTCTCTCTCTTCATTCGCCAATCTGAAAGTAATTTTTCCATCAGCAGGGCCATAGGAATACTCTTTCAGCTCTATGACCAGACTGCTCAAAAACTCCAAGGCAAGTGGTAAGTAGGTATGAGGAGTCATCTGGAAGAACTCCTTGGCCTTAATTCCATCAAACATCCATATCAAATCTTCATGAAATACCAAAGCCTCTAGGGTTCTTCTATCAGCATATTTTGTGTTGATGATCTTTCTTTCCAAAATTTTGTTGTACCTAGCCTCTTGCATCTCATTTCTGAAAAGGATCCTGTGAGGGTTCTAGGGTTGTGATGGTTCAGCAGGGGCTTTCCCCTTCCCCCTTGGTGCAATCAATTTTGTTCTTGGTGCCATGGACTCAAGCTGCAAACTTATCATTCAAAGCATACAAATAATGATATAGCAGTGTAAATGGCATCCTATGTGTCATCAACCAAAAACAGGGTGAAAAAAAATAGAGTAAAATCATGCATGTAATCTCAATTTAAACATGTTATGGCAAGTAAATACTACACTCCAAAATCATCAGAAACATCTATCAAGTAAGTTGGAAACAAAAATTCCATTTAACTTTCATGCTCTAACTCAAGGCGTTGGTGAACAGTAACTTAGAATCGTGCACATTGTGTTTCAGCTCAGATAGTTACATAAATTGTTTCAAATTCTTCTCAAACAGCACAGGATCGATAGCTTATCCTCTAACGAGTGTATAGAAACAAAAATCACTTGAAACGGTTAAGAATCGAGCAAGAACGAGCGAAAGAGGTGAAAGTTCATCAAAACTCGCTAAAACGTAAAAATCGGAGAATCGGTTACCTAATCGACGACGAGGATTGAACGGAAAGGGTCACCGGCGTCTTGAGGTGGTTGGAGAAAGTCAGAGATCCAAAATCGGCGCAAGAACGAGCGAGATCGAGGGTAAAAACCCTAAAAATGGTTCGGTCGTAACCCTAAATACGGCACAGGGTTTGCGTACAGGAAGCAAAATACGACAATGTAAAATATTACAACACTGCTGTAAAATCATTACAGCTCTCGGGTTGAAACAGAAAACGAAATACGGTATCGTAATTTTCATTACGGTACTGCAATAAAATTTCAAAAGCGTTATGTTCAAAACGATTCCCAAATACGGTACCGTAAAACAGTTTACGGTACCGCCGTTAAATTCAAGCAGCTATCTTTTTTTCTTTTTTGAAGGAAAACCAAAAAAAAAAAATTTAGAAAATACGGCATGTAAACTACCTTATGGTAGTGCCGTAAAAACGAAAGAACTCTCAGGTTGATTTTGGATCAAAAATACGCTACCGTAAAATCCTTTACGGCCGTACCGTAATTTCGTCGCAGCTTTCTAGTCGGAAGTAGACTAAAATACGGTACCGTAAAATCCTTTACGGTACTGCCGTATTTTGCTCCAAATCACGAAAAACCTACAAATAATAAAATAAAAATTAGTCCTAAGCAAAAATCAAGGTAAATAAACTAAAATAAGGGTTTGAAAGCTTGGGTTGCCTCCCAAGAAGCGCTAATTTAAAGGTCATTAGCTTGACCCTTTAACACTCGGGTTTGATAGTGAATTTTTGGATCTCAACTCTGATTTTACAACATAAGGCTCGATCTTGAAACAATATCCAAATCTGCTCAGAATTCTTTCTATTCTCTCAATCATCCTAGAGCCTTCTCTTCTTCTCTTCCTCTTTGGCTTTTTCTTCTTCTGCAATTTCTCATCAATACCCTCAAAAAGATTGTTAGATTCATTATTTGGGGTTTCATCAAACAAACTTGAAACATCATAAATTTCATCATTAAATATTTCAATACTACAACAAGATCCTGAGTATGAAAGTTTGTTTGTTGAATCATTAAGACTAAATTCGATCTTGTTATCACATATATTAAAGGTAATTTTTCCTAATTCCATATCAATTTTTGCTTTAGCTGTGGCCAATAGTGGTCTACCCAGAATGATAGGATTTCTATAATTTTCCTCCATGTCCAATATTACAAAATCTGCAGGTATGAGAAACTCACCTATCTTTATTGGAATATTCTCTAACATACCTACAGGATACTTTACTGATGAGTCTGCGAGCTGCAAAGATATTGATGTAGGCTTTAGCTCTCCCAAATTCAGTTTCCTGTAAGTAGAAAGAGGCATTAAACTTACACTCGCACCTAAGTCACATAAGGCTCGGTCAAAAGATAGGGTGCCAATTGAACAGGGTACAGAAAAGCTACATGGATCCTTCAATTTAGGTGGGAATTTATTCTGTATGACCGCACTACAATCTTCTGTTAGTGTAACCATGCAAGTACCATAATCACCCAATTTTCTTTTACTAGACAATATCTCTTTTAAAAACTTAGCATAAGATGACATTTCAATAATAACTTCAAGAATTGGAACATTAATATAAAGCTTTTCAAAAACTTCAAGAAACTTGTCAAACTTTTTGTTTAGTTTATGTTGAATTAACCTTTGAGGAAAAGGTATAGGTGTTTGGTAAGGATTAGGTAAATCAGATTTAGGATTATCTTTCTCACATGATTCCTCCCCTTTTGGTTCATCACCCTTTTGAGGTGATAAACAAATTTGGGGTTTCTCATGTGAAGAAGATTCTCCTATCTCCAATTCCCTTTTATTATCATTAAGCTTTTCTTCAGTGTTTTCAAACCTCCCTCTAGGTTCTCCCAGTTGTTTCCCACTTCTAGTCATGATGGCATTGCAGTGCTCCCTAGGGTTTATCTCAAGTTTTGCAGGCAATTTCCCAGGGGGTCTGTAAGGAACACTAGCATGCTGAGCAATTTGGTTTTCAAGAATTTTGTTGTGGGCTTCTACTCTATCCAGTCTAGAGTTGATTTGATGAAAATTTTTCTTAAATTCCTCATTTTGCTTGTTTTGATTTGACATGTATTCTTTTATATCAGACATGAACTGATTTTGGTTAGCCAAAAGTTTTTCAAGTATGGATCCCTCATTAGAATTTTGATTTATGTTTTGGTTCAGATTTTGCTTTTGGAATCCTTTGTTTTCAGTGTTCCCCCCCTACATTGTTATTGTTTTTCCATAAAAGGTTGGGGTGATTTCTCCATCCAGGGTTGTGTTGGGGTATGCCCTTAAGGCTAATGTTTGAGGCCTTTGGGATGATTTCAGTATCATGTATAAACTATGTATAAGTTTATAAAGGCAATGGTTGTTATTCAGGTTGTTACATTATCTGCTGCTGTTATGTATACTTCTGAATAATGTCTCAATGGTGTTCAGCTTGGCTGACATTAGCATTGTCCTTAGTCGAGATATCTTGGTGAACATGAGACAGCCTTGATATGATTGAGACTAATATGTGTTCCAATCTTATAGGGTGCTTCAAGCATGGAATAAGATGTAGACACATAGGTGCATTGGATGTACTGGACAGACCCTACTTAGGATATTCAATTGTTTGTCACAATGTGAATAATCCTTATATGCAAGCAAGTGGCATATTTCCGCTGACTTGAGATCGCTTGTGTTTCTAAATGATGATTGGCATTATCTTGAGGTAATTCAATATCATTTGAAATATAATGGTTATAGATTATCTTGGATAATGAGCATGAGTCATGTTAGGACACTAGTGATAGATATAGGATTGCCTCTCCTTGTTGGAGTGTGATGTTCTAAAGGGGCCCCCTGGATGAGATGATTGAGAAAGTGTATGGCCATACCCAGATGACTATGTTCATCTGATCTAATCATTTTCATCATATTGGAATTACAGGCTTGACACGCTTGTCCAATGAGAACATCCAGTGGCAAAGGAAACATGTATGTCAAGTGAATTGGATTCACACTTGTGCTATGGTTTGGGTGTAGTCTTGGAAGACTCTTTCCTTCATATCGGGAGACAGTGATGTGTTGCTAGATACCCCTCTCTGATCGTGATAACGTAAGTTATCGTTACCGACATTGAAGGAAACCCTTAGGGTCGCACAATTTGATGATATGGCTTACTTATGTCAGATCGTGTGGACTGAATGGTTTTGGTTCAGTTTAAAGGAGTTTAAACTCTGATTGGAAGTGAGATCTGGTCTGATCATGTTTGATTGATTAGGGCTTGAGATCGGTAAGCTTCGATCAGGAGAATTGATGCTTGATCGATGAGATCAAGAGCATCAAGAGATGTGTGGTTAGATCTTGAGCCATCTGGTTCATATGAGATCTAGACCATGGCTTGGTTTGATTTGGTCTTTGAACCAAATGCAATAGAACCGGTTCACATAAGTGAACGCATGGTTCAAAGTGAGAAGACGTTTTGGTTGGTTCGAAAACATGGGCGCATGGCTTGATGACTTTCTATTTTTGGAAGCCATAAGCGTTCCCACGTTGGATAACGCCTAAACGCCTCCCTCTCTCTCGAATGAATGCTTCTCCTCTCGTGTGTGTGTCGAGGCTCCACGAAAGAGAAGAGGTAGAGAGTTTTCGCTTAGCCAAGAAGAAGAACATCTCATCTTCTCCTACACGTTGAAGGACACCTTGGAACTTTGCTAGCACAAAGAAGAAAAGGGAGTAGCCATCGTCACCTTGTGTGCGACTGCTTTGGAGGAGAGCCGCTCGCCCTCTATATTCTTCCAAGTCGCCATCCAAATAATGGCCATGGTAACATCCTATCTTCTCATTGCAAGAACTAATAGTTGATCATATGTTCATGCCATGCGATCTTCATGAAACCCTTGTTTTCGCCCATGAAAAGTTTTTATATGCGCCTGAATTAGGGTTTCGCCCCCCTTTCAATTGGTATCAGAGCTAGTGTTTTGGCTTTATCCATATGATTGCTTATTTTGTGATCCATGCGGTTTAAAAGTAGATCTAAACATGACTTGCGCATGTCATAAATCATCATGCCAACATACATGCTAGACATTAGATGTGTTTTGGTTTTTACTTAAGTTGCGCATGATATTTGTTTTGCGCATGTTGAAGAGTTTTTATCAAACACTTATGATCTTGCGCGCCCCTCGCCTAGATCTCTAAAGCGCCTACTTGATATACTTAGACTGGTTACTAGGGTTGAAGTCGTCAGTCTAGTCTGGACCCAACAGCCTGATCAGACCATCTGACAGCCTAGATGGGTCGGCCAGATAGCACCTATGCGCACGCATACAGGTGGCTATAGGCCGACTGCAGAAGGGCGTGTAGCGATGTCTGATTGAGGCGGCTAGTGAACGATCATGATTAAGGCCCGGGGTCACACCCGCCTGCCAGAAATCATGTGGGACGTTCAGCCCTTAAGGCATGCATAGTTGACCACTAGGTCAACACAAGTCAGTTATGACTGGGTGCATGCAAGGGCAGTGGGTCTGACTTGGTCTGATGAGTGGATGCCTATTAATGGACCGTTGTAAGGTAGTAGGGCACACAAGGAAATAAAATTGATGCCATGGGGTTTTTCAAAAATTTTATTTTCTGATTGGATCACATGTATGCTTATTTAACCTGATTGGGTGTCTATTTAATCTTATGTGGGCTGCCCTAATTTGTGTGCTGTGCTGGGGCCTGCGTGCCTGGAATTAATTGTAAATTTTTATTGTGATCTGTGTATCACACTTTAATTTATAATAATGTACAATTGACCTGCGTGTCAATTCATGTCTAGATAGATTAAAATGTAATTTGATCAGACATGAGCACAGAGCACACTTGACAGAAGCGCTTGCAGTCAGTGGCTTCACCAGGTGGGAGGTCTAGAGTGTTGGGGTATGCCCTTAAGGCTAATGTTTGAGGCCTTGGGATTGTAATAGTATCATTGTATAAACTCTTAAGTTTATAAAGGCAATGGTTGTTATTCAGGTTGTTACCTTGTCTGCTGTAATAAGTGTACTACTGAATAATGTCTCAAAGCTGTTCAGCTAGGCTGACATGCAGTAATGTCCTTAGTCGATATATCTTGGTGAACATGAGACAGCCTTGATATGGTTAAGACTAATATGTGTTCTAATCTTATAGGATGCTTCGAGCATGGAATAAGATGTAGACTCATGGGTACATTGGATGTACTGGACAGACCCTACTAGGATATTCAATTGCTTGTCACAATGTGAATAATCCTTGTATGCTACAAGTGGCACATGTCCTTTGACTTGAGATCACTTGTGTTTCTAAATGATTAATGTCATTGTTTTGAGGTAGTTCAATATCATTTGAAATATAATGGTTATAGACTATCTTGGATAATGATCATGAGTCAGGTTAGGACACTAGTGATAGATAAAGGATTGCCGTCTCCTTGTTTAAGGAGTGTGATGTTCTAAGGCCCCCCTATATGAGATGATTGAGAAAGTGTATGGCCATACCCAGATGACTATGTTCATCTGATCTAATCATGCTCATCGTATTGGAGTTACAGGCTTGACACGCTTGTCCAATAAGAACATCCAGTGGCAAAGGAAATATGTATGCCTTGTGAATAGATTCACACTTGTGCTGTGGTTTGGGTGTAGTCTTGGAAGACTCTTTCCTTTATATCGGGAGACAGTGATGTTGAAGAGTCCCCTTCAAGGGGGAGTGCAAGCAGATGAAACCCCTTTCAAGAGGGGGGCGAAAAACCCTTAAGGGTGGCGCATAAAAATTGCAAGCGGAAGCAAGGGTTTTTCATGGATCTTAGCAAGATAATATGATCAACTTGATGAAGTTTAGATCCATACCAAAGCCATGAGGAAGATGGCGACTTGGAAGAGAAAGATCGAAAGGGATCTTCTCCCTAGTTGACGCACACAAGATGATGTGCTTGCTCCTTGGAGATCCTTGTGCTAGCAAGGTCCTTCAAGGGTCCCTCTCGTATGGTAAGGAAATGAGAGATGATGTCTAGGCTTGCCGAACCTCCACCAAGACCTCGCCTTCTCCACGCCAAAGTCTCGTCAAGCAAGAGCAAGGAGACGAGAGTTGAATGGAGCGTTCAAGTCATTTGGCGTTCAAGGGAACATGCGCTAAATGACTTTCCAAAAATGGAAAATCCATTAAGCCATGCGTTCATGATCACTAAATCGATCAAAACGCCAAAACAATGAACCATACGTTCAAGCTCCTGAACCGGTTCAAAGTAAATGTGTTCGGTCCAAAGGCCAAACCAAGCCAGCCCAAGCCAATCGGTCTAGATCAACTAAACCCTAAGGTTTCCAATCTAACCGTTCATCTCATGATGCTCTTGATCTCACCGATCTAGCATCATCTCTCTCGATCGAAGCTTACCGATCTCAAGCCCTAATCAATCAAACATGATCAGACCAGATCTCACTTACAATCAGAGATTAAATCCCTTTAAACTGAACCCAAACAATTCAGTCCACACGATCTGACTCAAGTAAGCCATATCATCAAATTGTGCGACCCTAAGGGTTTCCTTTAAATGTCGGTAACAATAACTTACATTATCACGATCAGTGAGGGGTATCTAGCAACACATCACTGTCTCCCGATATAAAGGAAAGAGTCTTCCAAGACTACACCCAAACCATAGCACAAGTGTGAATCCACTTCACAAGGCATGCATATTTCCTTTGCCACTGGATGTTCTTATTGGACAAGCGTGTCAAGCCTGTAGCTCCAATATGATGAGCATGATTAGATCAGATGCACATAGTCACCTGGGTATGGCCATACACTTTCTCAATCATCTCATCTAGGGGGCCCCTATAGAACACCACACTCCTTCAACAAGGAGACGGCAATCCTCTATCTATCACTAGTGCCCTAACCTGACTCATGATCATTATCCAAGATAGTCTATAACCATTATGTTTCAAATGATATTGAACTACCTCAAAACAATGACAATCATCATTTAGAAACACAAGTGATCTCAAGTCAAAGGACATGTGCCACTTGTAGCAATCAAGGATCATTCACATTGTGACAAGCAATTGAATGTCCTAGAAGGGTCTGTCCAGTACATCCAATGTACCCATGAGTCTACATCTTATTCCATGCTCGAAGCATCCTATAAGATTAGAATTCATATTAGTCTCAATCATATCAAGGCAGTCTCATGTTCACCAAGATATATCGACTAAGGACATTTAGCATGTCAGCCTAGCTGAACAGCTTTGAGACATTATTCAGTAGTACACTTATTACAGCAGACAAGGTAACAACCTGAATAATAACCATGCCTTTATAAACACAAGAGTTTATTACATGATACTGATACAATCCCAAGGCCTCAAACATTAGCCTTAAGGGCATACCCCAACAGATGTGTTGCTAGATACCCCTCACTGATCGTGATAACGTGAGTTATCGTTACCGACATTTAAAGGAAACCCTCAGGGTCGCACAATTTGATGATATGGCTTACTTGAGTCAGATCGTGTGGACTGAATTCTTTGGGTTCAGTTTAAAGGGGATTTAATCTCTGATTGTAAGTGAGATCTGGTCTGATCATGTTTGATTGATTAGGGCTTGAGATCGGTAAGCTTCGATCGAGAGAGATGATGCTAGATCGGTGAGATCAGGGGCATCAGGAGATGAACGGTTAGATCTTGAGCCTTTGGGTTCAATGTGGTCTAGACCAAGTGGCTTGGCTTAATTGAGATCTTGAACCAAATCTAATAGAACCGGTTCACTATGTGAACGTGTGGTTCAATTAGTAAGAAGTTTCGAGCATTCACTTGGAGTGAACGCATGAGCCATAAACACTTACCATTTGTGGATGGCGGTTTTCTATGTTGAAAACCAAAACGCCTCCATGTGGTAAATGGGGGCTGATCGAACTTCACTTTGCTTCTTGCAATTTTTGCGTGTGAAAGAAGTGGTGGACGAAGGTGTGGAGCTCTCGGCCAAGCTTGATCTCTCATCATCCCCTTCCATTCGACAAGAAAGCTTGGGTGCCTTGCTAGCACAAGGGACGCCAAGGAAGTAAGCGCTCTTCATCTTGTGTGTGAACTTTTGGAGGAGATCTAAGTTGCTCTCTTCTTCCAAGCCGACCTCCAAGGCAATGGCGTTGGTATGAATCTCCTTCTTGATCCAATCAATAGATCTAAGTTGATTATATGAGCATATAAGCGATTGTCTTGATGAAACCCTAGCAAAATGCATGCGCCCCCTGAATTAGGGTTTTTCATCTGCTTGCGCTCCCCCTCGAAGGGGACTCTTCAATTGGTATCAGAGCTAGGATCTTATATGGTTCATATGATTGCTTAAGGTGATCCTTGTTTGCGCTTATGATCTAAGTTTTCTCATCATGCGATAATACTAGTTGAAAGTATTTTTTTTGTGGCGCATATATGAGATTGTTTTGGTTGCGCATGTTACATGTTGTTGTTTTATCAAAACTTTACTTGCGCGCCTTTGACTAGATCTAAGTTGCGCCTACTGTAAACCCTTAGACGGGTTGATGGGGTTGAAAGCATCATCTAGTTTAGATCAACCTAGTCTGATCAGACCATCTGACAGCCTAGATGGATCGACCAGATGGCACCTGTGCGCAAGCACAAGGTGGCTATAGGTCGATTGCATCACAGGCGTGTAGCGAGGTCTGGTTGAGACAACCACTGAACACACATGAGTTAGGCCCGGGGTCACACCCGCTTGCCAGAACTCATGTTGGTTGTTCAACCCTTGGCGCATGCATGGTTGACCATTAGGTCAACTCGAGTCAGTTAGGACTTGGTGCATGCAAGGGTATGGATCTAACTAGATTGTTGAGTGGATCCCTATCAATGGACCGTTGTAAGGTTGTAGGGCACATAAGAAAATTAAAATTGATGCCAATGGGGTTTTCAAAATTTTATTTTCTTTGTAAGGGATCACATGATGATTGCTTGATGCCATATGCTTGTTTATTTTATCTTATGTGGGATGCCCATTTTAATGTGTGCTGTGCTGGGGCCTACGTGCCTGGTAAATTGTAAATTATTATTTTTGTGATCTGCGTATCACTTTAATTAATTTACTGTATAATTGACCTGCGAGTCAAACTTGTCTAGATAGATCAAAATGTATTTTGATTAGACAAGAGCACAAAGGCACACATCCCAGAGGGGCATTCAGCTGGTGGCGCACCTGAGGTGCTCTTGGCGCAAGGGCCCTGGGTTGGACCAGATGAGATGCTAAAGACCCAAGAAGAGCAAGTGAAGACTTAAGTATCTTAAGGTCTTACTTAGGCTATGGGCTTTTACCACATAAGATCCATGCTTTCTGTTATTGTTTATATAAGTAGAACAGCATGATTTATTTATCTTCTGCTATAGCCATAGGATTTGCCTGATAGTAAGAAGATAAAAGACCGTTAAAATCCAAACGCTAAAATATCAAGCACGTAATGCCTTCTGACGCGAAACCTCACTGTTCTGACTATCGTTGGAGCCGTGTTGAACCCACTCAGTGGGCACGTCCATCTATCTTCAGACGGTGCTGGATTACACCTGCGTGTTACAGAGAAGGGATTTATCGCTTCTCGTTGCTCAGCATAGCACGTGGTGGTCCAGGGAGTAGGTCGGGTCAGCTTGACCATGTAGGCTACATATGTGGCGCATATGGTAGCACATGGAGGCAGCCATCTGTGGGGTCAGAGACTGTGTTGTACCAACTCAGTTGGCATAGTCTGCTGGATTGCCTAGATGAAGGGGAATCGCACGGGTTGGCGATTGGCTGGGACAGCCTACCAGAGATTAGTGCTTGTACTCTCTGTGCATCTTATCTCGCCTGAGCGGGACGTGGAGACCAAGTATGAAATCTGGATCCCATCTCACTAAAAGAGTTCTACTCTTTCGGGCTGTTTTGCTGGATTTTTCAGCCAGATAAAATAGTGAGAAAAGAATCTTTCTTAAGTCCTGGATTGATTCTAAACATTGATACTGACCTTGCTGTTCTTGCATTGTTGTAGATTCCTGCAGCAACAAACACCATGAGCTTCAATGTGCGATCCCTACTGGAAAGGGAGAAGTTTGCTGGGCCAAACTTCTCAGACTGGTTCGGACACCTTAAGATCGTTCTTAAGGCTGAGAGGAAACTGTATGTCCTCGAGACGGCTGTGCCGCCTCAACCCGCTGCGAACGCCGCAAGGGCGGTTCGTGATGCCTATGAAAAGCACGTCAATGATAGCATTGATGTCGCTTGCCTGATGCTAGCGTCTATGACGCCACCGCTGCAGCGTCAGCATGAGGATATGTCGGCTATAGAGATTATAGCGAACCTCAAGATGTTGTATGCTGCACAGGCGAGGACAGAACGCTATAATCTGACAAAGCTTTTCTTTCAGAGCAAACTGGCTGAAGGGAGCCCAGTGGGAGCTCACGTGCTCAAGATGATTGGGCACAAGGAGGCTCTGGAGAAACTGGGGCATACCATCAACCAGGAGCTTGCTGTAGATATTATTCTGCAGTCTCTCCCGCCTTCTTTCGATGCGTTCATTATTAATTTTAATATGAACAAAATCGATTGTACTCCGGCAGAGCTGCTGAATATGCTCTTGACTACTGAGGAAACTCTGAAGGGAAAGCCTTCAACCTCTGTCTTAATGGTTCCTTCAAGGAACAAGAAGAAGGGGAAGAAGGGCAAAGCCCCTGTCAAGAATTACAGCAAGGCTCTGAAACAGAAGGTAAAGCGGTTGAAGGACAACAGGTGTTTCCACTGTGGCCAGCTGGGTCACTGGAAAAAGGTCTGTAAAGCGCTCCAAGGAGATAAGAGGGGAAGCATCGCTTCTGGCTCAGGTATATACGTGACGGAAGTCATGGTTTCATCTTCTTCTATTTCATGGGTGTTGGACACTGCATGTGGAGTTCACATTTGTTCAAATGTACAGGAACTCAAGAGAAGAAGACAGGTGGGACAGCATGAGGTGGACCTACGCGTTGGAAACGGGGCACGGGTTGCTGCTGTTGCTGTAGGAGACTATTTCATCTCATTACCATCTGGCATTGTATTAGAACTAAACAATTGTTACTTTGTTCCCAGTATTACTAAAAATATTATCTCTATTCCTGCTCTTGTCAGGAAAGGATTTGCCTTTGAATGCAATATTTCAAAGTGTGTTTTATCTTTAGATAATATTGTTTATGCAACTGGTTCAATTAACAATGGGTTATACATGTTGGACATGGAAAGTTCTATACAAAGTGTTGATATTAAGAAAGCCAAGTATGCTGAAGACAGCACCTTGTTATGGCATAGTCGTTTAGGCCATATTAACAAGAAGCGCATTAAGCGGTTGCATGATCATGGACTGCTGGGATCATTCTCCTATGAGGAGATTGATACATGCAAAGCTTGTTTAATGGGTAAAATGACGAAGTCACCTTTTCCTCACAAAGGTCAAAGGGCTTCAGGTTTACTTGATCTTATACACAGTGATGTGTGTGGGCCATTTAGTAAACATGCCAGAGGTGGCTATTCGTACTTCATTACCTTTACTGATGATTTCAGTAGGTATGGTTATGTCTATCTTATGAGACATAAGAGTGAATCTTTTGACAAGTTCAAAGAGTTCAAAAATGAAGTACAGAATCAGCTAGGCCGAAATATCAAGGCACTTCGTTCTGATCGAGGTGGAGAATACCTGAGTCATGCGTTTACTGACTATCTAAAGGAGTGTGGGATTATCTCACAGCTCACTCCACCAGGAACACCGCAATGGAATGGTGTGTCCGAGAGGAGAAATAGAACGTTACTTGATATGGTTCGTTCTATGATGAGTCAGGCTACTCTTCCATATTCCTTTTGGGATTTGCACTGGAAACAGCTGCAAAGTTACTAAACCGAGTGCCATCCAAGGCCGTTTCAAAGACGCCATATGAATTATGGTATGGGAAACAGCCGAGCTTGACATTTATCAGGATCTGGGGCTGCGAGGCTTATGTCAAAAAGCTCGCCTCTGGGAAACTAGAGAGCAAATCTGAGAAATGTATCTTTGTCGGTTACCCTAAGGAAACTAAGGATTATTATTTCTACGATCCCAAAGAGAACAAAGTATTTGTTGCTCGGACGGCCATATTTCTTGAGAAGGAGTTTCTTCTGCAAGAAGCCAGTGGGAGAGAAATAAAGCTGGATGAGAATCCAGAGGAAGGACAAAGTAGTCAAGCACAGTTGGATGTGCCTGAGCCGGTAGAACAGGTTATTGAACAACCTGAGGCTCAAATATCACGGGAACCGCGTAGATCGGGAAGGATCCGTCGTCAGCCTGAGCGCTATGACGGAGTCTACATCATTGATAATGATGAACCCCTTACTTATGCGGATGCGGTCAGTGGACCGGAGTCAGCTAGATGGCTTGAAGCTATGCGAGCCGAGATGGACTCCATGTCAGATAACCAAGTCTGGGATTTGGTTGATCCGCCTCCGGGAGTAATCCCTATAGGCTGTAAATGGATCTTCAAGAAGAAGATTGACATGGATGGTAACGTGGTTACCTATAAAGGCAGGCTAGTTGCGAAAGGTTTCAAACAAATCTACGGGATAGATTATGATGAAACTTTCTCTCCTATAGCTATGTTCAAGTCTATTCGGATTCTTTTCGCGATAGCTGCATATTACGATTATGAGATCTGGCAGATGGATGTGAAGACGGCTTTCCTTAATGGAAAACTGGATGAGGATGTGTATATGACACAACCTGAAGGTTTCACTAATCCATCAGATCGTCATAAAATATGCAAGTTAAAGAAGTCCATTTATGGGCTGAAACAAGCATCTAGAAGCTGGAATATTCGTTTTGATGAATCAATCTCTGAGTTTGGTTTCATCAAGAACGAGGATGACCCGTGTGTATATAAGAGGTTTAGTGGGAGCGTGATTACTTTCCTAGTCCTCTACGTCGATGATATCTTAATCATTGGAAACGATATTCCTGAACTGCATGCTGTTAAAGCATGGTTAGGAAAATGTTTTCAGATGAAAGATCTAGGAGAAGCAGCCTATGTGTTAGGTGTGAAGATCTACAGGGATAGATCTAAGAGGCTTCTCGGGCTGTGCCAGAGTACTTACATCGATAAAGTCCTGGAGAGATTCCATTTAGAGAATTCTAAAAGAGGGTATCTTCCAGTCAGACATGGTCTGAATCTTTCGAAGAGTCAGTGTCCACAAACACAGACTGAGAAAGATGAAATGGACAATACGCCTTATGCTTCGGCTATTGGATCCATTATGTATGCGATGTTGTGTACTCGCCCAGACGTCGCTTACGAGTTAAGCGTGACCAGTCGGTTCCAAAGTAATCCAGGTATGGCGCACTGGATTGCAGTCAAGAACATTTTAAAATATCTGCGGAGGTCCAAAGATATGTTCTTGATATATGGTGGTCAGGAAGAACTCAGTATAGAAGGATATACTGACGCTTCGTTCCAGTCGGACCAGGATGATTTCCGATCGCAATCAGGCTATGTTTTTAGCTTGAATGGTGGAGCGGTGGTGTGGAAGAGTTTCAAACAGTCAACTGTTGCTGATTCCACAACAGAAGCCGAGTATGTTGCAGCCTCGGAAGCATCCAAGGAGGCAGTGTGGATTCGTAAGTTCGTGAGAGAACTTGGTGTTGTTCCTTCGAGTGTCGATCCTTTGGTTATCTTCTGTGATAACACTGGAGCCATCGCACAAGCAAAGGAACCACGGTCGCACCAGAAGTCCAAGCACATACAGAGACGGTTTCACTTGATCCGGGAGATCATAGATCGTGGCGAGATCAAAATATGCAAGGTTCATACAGATGACAATCTGGCAGACCCGCTTACCAAGCCTCTGGCGCAGCAGAAGCATGAGAAGCACTGTAATAATATGGGTTTGAGGTTTCTCAACCATTAGATTAAGTGCAAGTGGGAGATTGTTGGGGTATGCCCTTAAGGCTAATGTTTGAAGCCTTGGGATTGTAATAGTATCATTGTATAAACTCTTAAGTTTATAAAGGCAATGGTTGTTATTCAGGTTGTTACCTTGTCTGCTGTAATAAGTGTACTACTGAATAATGTCTCAAAGCTGTTCAGCTAGGCTGACATGCTGTAATGTCCTTAGTCGATATATCTTGGTGAACATGAGACAGCCTTGATATGGTTAAGACTAATATGTGTTCTAATCTTATAGGATGCTTCGAGCATGGAATAAGATGTAGACTCATGGGTACATTGGATGTACTGGACAGACCCTACTAGGATATTCAATTGCTTGTCACAATGTGAATAATCCTTGTATGCTACAAGTGGCACATGTCCTTTGACTTGAGATCACTTGTGTTTCTAAATGATTAATGTCATTGTTTTGAGGTAGTTCAATATCATTTGAAATATAATGGTTATAGACTATCTTGGATAATGATCATGAGTCAGGTTAGGACACTAGTGATAGATAAAGGATTGCCGTCTCCTTGTTTATGGAGTGTGATGTTCTAAGGCCCCCCTATATGAGATGATTGAGAAAGTGTATGGCCATACCCAGATGACTATGTTCATCTGATCTAATCATGCTCATCGTATTGGAGTTACAGGCTTGACACGCTTGTCCAATAAGAACATCCAGTGGCAAAGGAAATATGTATGCCTTGTGAATAGATTCACACTTGTGCTGTGGTTTGGGTGTAGTCTTGGAAGACTCTTTCGTTTATATCGGGAGACAGTGATGTGTTGCTAGATACCCCTCACTGATCGTGATAACATGAGTTATCGTTACCGACATTTAAAGGAAACCCTCAGGGTCGCACAATTTGATGATATGGCTTACTTGAGTCAGATCGTGTGGACTGAATTCTTTGGGTTCAGTTTAAAGGGGATTTAATCTTTGATTGTAAGTGAGATCTGGTCTGATCATGTTTGATTGATTAGGGCTTGAGATCGGTAAGCTTCGATCGAGAGAGATGATGCTAGATCGGTGAGATCAGGGGCATCAGGAGATGAACGGTTAGATCTTGAGCCTTTGGGTTCAATGTGGTCTAGACCAAGTGGCTTGGCTTAATTGAGATCTTGAACCAAATCTAATAGAACCGGTTCACTATGTGAACGTGTGGTTCAATTAGTAAGAAGTTTCGAGCATTCACTTGGAGTGAACGCATGAGCCATAAACACTTACCATTTGTGGATGGCGGTTTTCTATGTTGAAAACCAAAACGCCTCCATGTGGTAAATGGGGGCTGATCGAACTTCACTTTGCTTCTTGCAATTTTTGCGTGTGAAAGAAGTGGTGGACGAAGGTGTGGAGCTCTCGGCCAAGCTTGATCTCTCATCGTCCCCTTCCATTCGACAAGAAAGCTTGGGTGCCTTGCTAGCACAAGGGACGCCAAGGAAGTAAGCGCTCTTCATCTTGTGTGTGAACTTTTGGAGGAGATCTAAGTTGCTCTCTTCTTCCAAGCCGACCTCCAAGGCAATGGCGTTGGTATGAATCTCCTTCTTGATCCAATCAATAGATCTAAGTTGATTATATGAGCATATAAGCGATTGTCTTGATGAAACCCTAGCAAAATGCATGCGCCCCCTGAATTAGGGTTTTTCATCTGCTTGCGCTCCCCCTCGAAGGGGACTCTTCATAGAGTTCGACTCTAGCACAGGCGCATGCTACCTGATGGGCGCATTTGAGCTGCAGAGAGGGCACTTGGGCCCGGGCTGGGCCAGATAAAGTGCAAGAGACCCATAAAGAGCTCAAGTGAAGACTTGTGTAAAACTAGGGTTTTTACTTAGGCTTTTATGGGCATTTACCACATAAGATCATTGTGCTTTCTATTTACTGTTTCAGAAATATTAGCACATGCTTGATTTATTCTTTTGCTATCACCATAGATATTGCATGATAGTAAGAAGATAAAACGGACCGTTAAAATCCAACGTCAAATATCAAGCACGAAAGCCTTCTGACGCGAAACCTCACTGTTCTGACTATCGTTGGGGCCGTGTTGTACCCACTCAGTGGGCACGCCCATCTATCTTCAGACGGTGTGTGATTACACCTGCGTGTTACAGAGAAGGGATTTATCGCTTCTCGTTGCTCAGCATAGCACGTGGTGGTCCAGGGAGTAGGTCAGGTCAGCTTGACCATGTAGGCTACATATTGAGCATATGTTAGCTATATGGAGGCAGCCATCTGTGGAATTAGAGACTGTGTTGTACCAACTCAGTTGGCACAGTCTGCTGGATTGCCCAGATGAAGGGGAATCGCACGGGTTGGCGATTGGCATGGATAGCCTACCAGTGATTAGTGCTTGAACTCTCTGTGCATCTTATCTCGCCTGAGCGGGACGCGGAGACCAAGTATGAAATCTGGATCCCATCTCACTAAAAAGAGTTTTACTCTTTCAGACTATTTTATTGGATTTTTCAGTCAGATAAAATAGTGAGAAAAGAATCATTCTTAAGTCCTGGATTGATTCTAACATGGATACTGACCTTGTTGTTCTTGCAATGTTGTAGATTCCTGCAGCAACGAACACCACAGGGCTCAATCTGCGATCCATACTGGAAAAAGGAGAAGTTTGCTGGGCCAAACTTCTCAGACTGGTACAGACAGCTTAAGATTGTTCTTAAGGCTGAGAGGAAACTGTATGTCCTTGAGACGGCAATACCGGCTCAACCCGCAGCGAACGCCGCAAGGGCGGTTCGGGATGCTTATGAGAAGCACGTCAGTGATAGTACTGATGTCGCTTGCCTTATGCTTGCGTCAATGACGCCAGAGCTCCAGCGTCAGCATGAGGATTTATTTGCTATTGATATTATAGCAAATCTCATGATGCTGTATGCTGCACAGGCAAGGACTGAATGCTATAACTTGACGAAACTTTTCTTTCAGAGCAAACTGACTGAAGGGAGTCCAGTGAGAGCTCACGTACTCAAGATGATTGGGTACAAGGAGGCTCTAGAGAAACTGGGACGCACCATCAATCAGGAACTTGTTGTAGACATTATCCTGCAGTCTCTCCCGGCCTCTTTTGATCCGTTCATTATTAATTTTAATATGAACAAGATCGATTGTACTCCGGCAGAGTTACTGAACATGCTCTGTACCACAGAGCAGACTCTTGAGAAGGGAAAGCCTTCCTCCTCTGTCTTGCTGGTTCCTTCAAGGAACAAGAAGAAGGGGAAGAAGGGCAAAGCCCCTATCAAGAGCTACAACAAGGCTCTGAAACAAAAGATAAAGCGGTCAAAGGACAACAGATGTTTCCATTGTGGCCAGCTCGGTCACTGGAAGAAGGACTGTAAAGCGCTCAAAGGAGAGAAGAAGGGAAGCAAGCCTTTCACTTCTGGCTCAGGTATTTACGTGATTGAAGTCATGGTAGCTTCTTCTATTTCATGGGTGTTGGACACTGCATGTGGAGTTCACATTTGTTCAAATGTACAGGAACTCAAGAGAAGAAGACAGGTGGGACAGCATGAGGTGGACCTACGAGTTGGAAACGGGGCACGGGTTGCTGCTGTTGCTGTAGGACAATATAACATTTCTTTACCATCTGGTTTTGTATTAGAACTTGACAATTGTTATTTTGTACCGAGCATAACTAAGAATATTATCTCTATTCCTGCTCTTGTCAGGAAAGGATTTTCTTTTGAATGCAAAACTTTAAAGTGTTGTATTTCATTTGATAATATTGTTTATGCTACTGGCTCAATTAACAATGGGTTATACATGTTGGACATGGAATGTTCTGTACAACAAATTGATAATAAGAAAGCCAAGTATGCTGATGACAGCACCTTGCTATGGCATAGTCGTTTAGGCCATATTAACAAGAAGCGCATTAAGCGGTTGCATGACCATGGACTGCTGGGATCATTCTCCTATGAGGAGCTTGATACATGCAAAGCTTGTTTAATGGGCAAAATGACGAAGACTCCTTTTTCTAATAAAGGTCAAAGGGCTTCAGGTTTACTTGACTTTATTCGCAGTGATGTGTGTGGGCCATTTAGTAAACATGCCAGAGGTGGCTATTCATACTTCATTACTTTTACTGATGATTTCAGTAGATATGGTTATGTCTATCTAATGAGACATAAGAGTGAATCTTTTGACAAGTTCAAAGAGTTCAAAAATGAAGTACAGAATCAGCTAGGCCGGAATATCAAGGCACTTCGATCCGATCGAGGTGGAGAATACTTGAGTCGAGAGTTTACTGACTATCTGAAGGAGTGTGGGATTATCTCACAGCTCACTCCGCCAGGAACACCGCAATGGAATGGTGTGTCCGAGAGGAGAAATAGAACCTTATTGGATATGGTTCGTTCGATGATGAGTCAGGCTACTCTACCTTACTCCTTTTGGGGATTTGCACTGGAAACAGCTGCAAAGGTACTAAACCGAGTGCCATCCAAGGCCGTTTCAAAGACTCCATATGAGTTATGGTATGGGAAACAGCCAAGCTTGACATTTATCAAAATCTGGGGTTGCGAGGCTTATGTCAAAAAGCTCGCCTCTGGGAAACTAGAGAGCAGATATTATAAATGTATCTTTGTCGGTTACCCTAAAGAAACTAAGGGTTATTATTTCTACGATCCCAAAGAGAACAAAATATTTGTTGCTCGAACGGCTATTTTTCTTGAGAAGGAATTTCTTCTGCAAGAAGCCAGTGGGAGAGAAATAAAACTGGATGAAAGTCCAGAAGAGGGACAAAGTAGTCAAGCTCAGTTGGATGAGCCTGAGCAAATAGAACAGGTTGATGTTCAACCTGAGGCTCCGATATCACGGGAACCGCGTAGATCGGGAAGGATTCGTCGACAGCCTGAGCGCTATGACGGAGTCTACATCATTAATGATGAACCCCTCACCTATGCGGATGCGGTCAGTGGACCGGAATCAGCAAGATGGCTTGAAGCTATGCGAGCCGAGATGGACTCCATGTCAGATAACCAAGTCTGGGATTTGGTTGATCCGCCTCCGGGAGTAATCCCTATAGGCTGTAAATGGATCTTCAAGAAGAAGATTGATATGGATGGTAACGTAGTTACCTATAAGGGCAGGCTAGTTGCGAAAGGTTTCAAACAAATCTACGGGATAGATTATGATGAAACATTCTCTCCTGTAGCCATGTTTAAGTCCATTCGGATTATTCTCGCGATAGCTGCATATTATGATTATGAGATCTGGCAAATGGATGTGTATATGGCACAACCTGAAGGTTTCATCAATCCATCAGATCGTCATAAAATATGCAAATTAAAGAAGTCTATTTATGGACTAAATCAAGCATCGAGAAGCTGGAATATTCGTTTTGATGAATCAGTTTGTGAACTTGGTTTCATCAAAAATGAAGATGACCCGTGTGTATATAAGAGGTTTAGTGGGAGCGTGATTACTTTCCTAGTCCTCTACGTCGATGATATCTTGATCATTGGAAACGATATTCCTGAACTGCATGCGGTCAAAGCATGGTTAAGAAAATGTTTCCAGATGAAAGATTTAGGAGAAGCAACCTATGTATTAGGTGTGCAGATCTATAGAGATAGATCTAATAGGCTTCTCGGGCTGTGCCAGAGTACTTACATCGATAAAGTCCTGGAGAGATTCCATTTAGAAAATTCTAAAAGAGGATATCTTCCAGTCAGACATGGTCTGAATCTTTCTAAGAGCCAGTGTCCCCAAACACAGTCTGAGAAAGATGAAATGGACAATACGCCTTATGCTTCGGCTATTGGATCCATTATGTATGCGATGTTGTGTACTCGCCCAGACGTCACTTCGGGTTAAGCGTGACCAGTCGATTCCAAAGTAATCCAGGGAAGGCACACTGGATTGCAGTCAAGAACATTTTGAAATATCTTCGGAGGACCAAAGATATGTTCTTGATTTATGGAGGTCAGGAAGAACTCAGTATTGAAGGATATACTGACGCTTCGTTCCAATCTGACCAAGATGATTTCCGATCGCAATCAGGCTATGTTTTTAGCTTGAATGGAGGAGCAGTGGTGTGGAAGAGTTTCAAACAATCAATTGTTGCTGATTCCACAACAGAAGCCGAGTATGTTGCAGCCTCGGAAGCATCCAAGGAGGCAGTGTGGATTCGTAAGTTCGTTCAGGAACTTGGTGTTGTTCCTTCGAGTGCTGATCCATTGGTTATCTTCTGTGATAACACTGGAGCAATAGCACAAGCAAAGGAACCACGGTCACACCAGAAGTCCAAGCACATACAGAGAAGGTTTCATTTGATCCGTGAGATCATAGATCGTGGAGAGATCAAGATCTGCAAGGTTCATACAGATGACAATCTAGCTGACCCGCTTACTAAGCCTCTGGCACAGCAGAAGCATGAGAAGCACTGTAATAATATGGGTTTGAGATTTCTCAACCATTAGATCAAGTGCAAGTGGGAGATTGTTGGGGTATGCCCTTAAGGCTAATGTTTGAGGCCTTTGGGATGATTTCAGTATCATGTATAAACTATGTATAAGTTTATAAAGGCAATGGTTGTTATTCAGGTTGTTACATTATCTGCTGCTGTTATGTATACTTCTGAATAATGTCTCAATGGTGTTCAGCTTGGCTGACATTAGCATTGTCCTTAGTCGAGATATCTTGGTGAACATGAGACAGCCTTGATATGATTGAGACTAATATGTGTTCCAATCTTATAGGGTGCTTCAAGCATGGAATAAGATGTAGACACATAGGTGCATTGGATGTACTGGACAGACCCTACTTAGGATATTCAATTATTTGTCACAATGTGAATAATCCTTATATGCAAGCAAGTGGCATATTTCCTCTGACTTGAGATCGCTTGTGTTTCTAAATGATGATTGGCATTGTCTTGAGGTAATTCAATATCATTTGAAATATAATGGTTATAGATTATCTTGGATAATGAGCATGAGTCATGTTAGGACACTAGTGATAGATATAGGATTGCCTCTCCTTGTTGGAGTGTGATGTTCTAAAGGGGCCCCCTGGATGAGATGATTGAGAAAGTGTATGGCCATACCCAGATGACTATGTTCATCTGATCTAATCATTTTCATCATATTGGAATTACAGGCTTGACACTCTTGTCCAATGAGAACATCCAGTGGAAAAAGAAACATGTATGTCAAGTGAATTGGATTCACACTTGTGCTATGGTTTGGGTGTAGTCTTGGAAGACTCTTTCCTTCATATCGGGAGACAGTGATGTGTTGCTAGATACCCCTCTCTGATCGTGATAACGTAAGTTATCGTTACCGACATTGAAGGAAACCCTTAGGGTCGCACAATTTGATGATATGGCTTACTTATGTCAGATCGTGTGGACTGAATGGTTTTGGTTCAGTTTAAAGGAGTTTAAACTCTGATTGGAAGTGAGATCTGGTCTGATCATGTTTGATTGATTAGGGCTTGAGATCGGTAAGCTTCGATCAGGAGAATTGATGCTTGATCGATGAGATCAAGAGCATCAAGAGATGTGTGGTTAGATCTTGAGCCATCTGGTTCATATGAGATCTAGACCATGGCTTGGTTTGATTTGGTCTTTGAACCAAATGCAATAGAACCGGTTCACATAAGTGAACGCATGGTTCAAAGTGAGAAGACGTTTTGGTTGGTTCGAAAACATGGGCGCATGGCTTGATGACTTTCTATTTTTGGAAGCCATAAGAGTTCCCACGTTGGATAACGCCTAAACGCCTACCTCTCTCTCGAATGAATGCTTCTCCTCTCGTGTGTGTGTCGAGGCTCCACGAAAGAGAAGAGGTAGAGAGTTTTCGCTTAGCCAAGAAGAAGAACATCTCATCTTCTCCTACACGTTGAAGGACACCTTGGAACTTTGCTAGCACAAAGAAGAAAAGGGAGTAGCCATCGTCACCTTGTGTGCGACTGCTTTGGAGGAGAGCCGCTCGCCCTCTATATTCTTCCAAGTCGCCATCCAAATAATGGCCATGGTAACATCCTATCTTCTCATTGCAAGAACTAATAGTTGATCATATGTTCATGCCATGCGATCTTCATGAAACCCTTGTTTTCGCCCATGAAAAGTTTTTATATGCGCCTGAATTAGGGTTTCGCCCCCCTTTCAGGTTGTATGTATTAGAATAGGGATCATTAGGTATACTTTAGTTGTAATTCCCTATGGCGTTCACATGCTCATTACCCTGATCAACAATTCTACAATATTCAGTAGTATGACCCTCATTACCACAGTTTTCACAAGTGATAGCAGAAACAGAAGCAGTTTGCATGGAATTTAACTGACTACACAAAAATTTTACCTTCTCTTCTAAAGAGCGTATTTCATCACTTCCACTCTTACCTTGAGAAGGCTTGTACAGTACTCCCCTTTCGGTAGTCCATTGATTATGGTTTTCTGCCATCTCCTCTAGTAGTCTGAAGGCTTCATCTGGTGTTTTGCTCATAAGAGCTCCTCCTGCAGCGGCATCCACAATCATTTTAGTCTGATCAGATAATGTAATATAAAAAGTTTGCATTAAAGTTTGAAGTTCTAATCCATGGTGAGGACACTTCCGCTGCAGTTCATTAAATCTCTCCCAGGCTTCACTGAGCGTCTCCCCAATTTTTTGTTGAAAGTTTGTAATTTGGTTTCTCAGCTCTAGTGTCTTCCTTGGTGGAAAGTACTTGTTCAAGAAGGAATTTGATAGTTGATTCCAAGTGGTGAAGGTACCGGCTGGGTGTGAATTAAGCCATGTCTTTGCCCGGTCCCTAAGAGAAAAAGGAAAAAGTCTTAGTCTAAATGCATCGTTAGAAACACCACTCATCTTAATAGTATCGCATAAGTCCAGAAATAAGGCCAAGTGTTGGTTGGGATCCTCCAGTGGAGATCCTCCAAACTGATCTTGTTGAAACATTGCAATGAGTTGAGGTTTAATCTCGAAATTGTTGGCCTCAATTGCTGGCCTAGCAATACTAGAACGAATTTCATGATGATTAGGGGCTGCATAGTCCCTAAGTGTTCTCTGATGGTTCTGATTGTCTCCCATCTCTAAAATCTCTTCTTGTAACTCTGGTTGGGATTGTTCTTGCAGTTCTTCTTGTGATGATTCTTCTAACCTCAACTTTCTGCGCGCTATTAATGTCTTATTGATTTCAGGATCCAATGGTACAAGTGGTCCTGACCTAAGGCTCCTATGCATGCAAAGTAAACAGATCAAGTGATTTCAAGAAACAGAAAATAAGCAGTAAATAAAAAAAATAGTAAATAAAAACCTAATCTAGCAATAATCTCAACGTCTCTAATATCGACAAAACTAAGGTCCCCGACAACGACGCCAAAAACTTGATAGCCCAAAAGGGAACACAACAAATCTGGCACGCGTGTACCTTGGACTAATCCTTGATAACGGCATCAAAAACTTGTTGTTAAACCGCAAGTGCACGGGTATACGAAGTAATAAAAAAAGTATCGAATCCACAGGGACCTACGTTGTCGAATGCTAAATAGTTGATTTCTTACTAACTAGGCAAACCGAGATCGTGAGAATAGCAATCGGTAACTAAAAGCGGGATTATCAGAGAGAAAAGTTGGGACTAGGGTTTCGTTCACTTAAACTTTTATGACTAGACATGAATAAGGATTTCGTTGATTCAATTTCATCATGAAGAAGATATTATCAAAGGATGAATTCAAGGATCACTTTCGTGCATCCGAGCTCTAGAATCTCTAGTGGAGTCTCAAGGATCACTTTCGTGCATCCGAGTCTCGCAACTAGTTTTGCTCAAGGACCTCCAACGTTCTGATCTTTGCTTTCGCACAAGATCTCCACGTTTGACAAATAAACTCGATTTATGGATTCATGTTATAATCATGGCAATTATTTTACTAGAAAAGATCAAGATGAATCTAACATAAGGAAGGGATCCTAACATGCAATTCTAGGGTTCCAAATTCTCAAGCAATTACCTTTCGGTCTCAAGCGAAAATTCTAAGAACAAAATTAATAACATGAATTTAAAGAGAGTCTAAGCACAAATATCACATGAGCAAAATCATCATGTTAAGATCAAACTCAACGAAATATTGAAAAAGAGTTATCTAGTCATTGGAAGTTAAGTAAATTACTTCCCCATGTCCCAAAAATAGTTTAAGCTAGCATCATGAGGGAATTACAACAAATCATGGTTTCAGAGGATCGAAAATTGAAAGACAAGAGGAGTTTTAGAAAATACAGCACGGCTGTGAAGTATTTCACAGCTGTAATATGCAAATAGCTTCGGTGCATAGTGTCGGAGATGCTTTGCTCTTTGATTCCTCCTCCAATCGATCTCTTTACAGTCTGAAACTTTTGGTGTGTTGTCTCCTCCCTCTAACGAAGCTTCAGTATGAAAATCACGGCTGGAGATCGTCTGGATCGAACGCGGCGGCGAAACCCTCGGCGACGGCGTGGATCAAGATTTCTCCCTCCACGGTGGATCACAATTGGGGCTTTCGGTCTCTCTGTAATCCTCCCGTGAAAAGCTCTCTTTTTGCTTCTTACGGCATCGAATATAAACTTCTGGATCATCCGCAATCATCTCCGCAAGAGTCGGGTGTGGACATTGACCTGGGCGTCGCGTTCAAAATGGATTTTACGGCAGTGTAATTGTTTACGACTGTTGCCGTAAAATCTCTTGAGTGTTCTGTGCCGATGTCGTCTCAGAAAATATGGCCCGTAAAATAGTTTACGGCCAGTGCCGTAAAATCTCTTTAACTCTCTGGTCGGATTCGTCTGGAAAATACGGTCCATAAAATGGTTTACGACAGTGCCGTAATTTCAGCGAAGGTCTCTGTTCCGAAAGCGCCCCAAAATACGGCCGTATAAATTCTTACGGTGGTGCCGTAATTTCGCGAAAGCCTTATGTTCGGTAAATCACCAAAATACGACCGTGATCTCGATAATACGGTAGCTGTGTAAAATACGGTAGCGTAAAAGACTTTACGGCACTACTGTATTTTGGGTTCTTTGCCTCAATTTGCGTGAAAATTCTTGGGTGACTTCTTCTTGATGATGAGAACTCTTCCATGTATTTGATTTTAGCTTGAAAATGCCTAAAATAGTGCCTTTTTGCCTGAAAAACATGAAAAACCAAAATAGAAGTAGACTTTGCAATATTTAATGGATTCAGCATAAAAACAAGTAAAAAGATCCTCAATTTAGCATGAAAAAGTATCTAAAATGATACAAAATATACTACATATTTTGGTGTCATCAGTAACCAACACACCCCCTTGCTTGCCCGTGAAACACATTAGCGAAGAACCAAATTAGCCTGACGAGAAGATACGGCCCGACTATAATATTCTCGGTGCCAAATTCGAAACATGGTGCGAAACTAGCACGATCGTGATAGATTTCACACCCCCAGCCATAATAAGCCCCAAAGTGGCCAAGTGCCCAACCTTGACCATTAAATGTATTATTATAATTAGGTCATAGTAAACTCTTGCACTATATCCACAATGGTCCCAAATTCTTACTTCATAGTGTTTGGCTAAGTTTATAAGCATATAAAAGCTTTCAATTTTTCATAATGTGGGACTATGTCATTCCTCTTTATTATCACAACTATACTAATATATACAACAATCCCCCACTAGTTGTGGTCAATAATATTATGCCAAGTATTACACATACAAGTGGGCATCTTTTGATTTGAACCAATAATTAGCATAAATATCTTAAAGTTTTAACAAAATTAAAGGTTTTATAAAATTGTACCTCAACTCCTTGTGTTAGTACCGAAGATATCACACATGCAATACTTGCCACGATGTTCTCAATAGTTTCTCTACAACAACCTTAGCACTATTATATATGACCATGTGCTAATCCAATTTAATGAACATTTATAAGAGAACCACAATTCTCTTATTAAAGCAGTACCACTTCAATGTTCATACAGATGAAGTTTATACCTTTTGTCCTAGTTGCTAAGGACACAAATAATTATAAACTCCATTAAGAGTCAATGCTCATCCTTTCAATTATGCAACTGTCAACACTAGTTTATATACATTAGTTTCATTATGAGACTTCCTAGTGTTGGGGTATGCCCTTAAGGCTAATGTTTGAGGCCTGTGGGAATGTATCTGTATCATGTAATAAACTCTTAAGTTTATAAAGGCATGGTTGTTATTCAGTTATCTACATTGTCTGCTGCAATATATGTTCTTCTGAATAATGTCTCAAAGCTGTTCAGCTGGGCTGACAAGCTATTATGTCCTTAGTCGATATATCTTGGTGAACATGAGACAGCCTTGATATGGTTAAGACTAATATGTGTTCTAATCTTATAGGATGCTTCGAGCATGGAATAAGATGTAGACTCATGGGTACATTGGATGTACTGGACAGACCCTACGAGGATGTTCAATTGTTTGTCACAATGTGAATATTCCTTGGATATGACAAGTGGCACATTTCCTCTGACTTGAGATCACTTGTGTTTTCTAAATGATGATTGTCATTGTTTTGAGGTAGTTCAATATCATTTGAAACATAATGATTATAGACTATCTTGGATGGTGGGCTTGAGTCAGGTTAGAGCACTAGTGATAGACATAGGATTGCCGTCTCCTTATTGAAGGAGTGTGATGTTCTAAAGGGGCCCCCTGGATGAGATGATTGAGAGAGTGTATGGCCATACCCAGGTGACAGTGTTCATCTGATCTAATCATGCTCATCATATTGGAGCTACAAGCTTGACAGGCTTGTCCAATAAGAACATCCAGTGGCAAAGGAAATATGTATGCTTTGTGAATTCATTCACACTTGTGCTGTTTTTGGGTGAAGTCTTGGAAGACTCTTTCCTTTATATCGGGAGACAGTGATGTGTTGCTAGATACCCCTCACTGGTCGTGATAACGTGAGTTATCGTTACCGACATTTAAAGGAAACCCTCAGGGTCGCACAATTTGATGATATGGCTTACTTAAGTCAGATCGTGTGGACTGAATTGTTTGGGTTCAGTTTAATGGGATTAAATCTCTGATTGTGAGTGAGATCTGGTCTGATCATGTTTGATTGATTAGGGCTTGAGATCGGTAAGCTTCGATCGAGAGAATGAATGCTAGATCAGTCAGATCAGAAGCATTGAGAGATCGACGGTCAGATTGAGAGCCTTAGGGTTTATTTTGATCTGCACTCATTTCTTGGTTTATTTGGTTAGCGGACCAAATCGCTTTGAACCAGCTCTTGAATGAGCGCATGGTTCAATGCTGATGTGGCATTTGCGATTGGGGTGAATCCTAAGATCGCACGTAGAGATGTGGCATGCTATTTTTGGATAGCACCTCTCGAACGTTGCCATGATCTCACGTCGCTCCTCTTTGGTCTCTTCACGCCTTTCTCGCCTCTTGGGGTTGGCTTGGAAGTGGCATTCTCGTGTGGAGAAAGTCCAAGGCGACAAGAGAAAAAAACGCCAAGAAGAAATCTCTCCTTTCCCTTTGCAATCGATCAAAGACACTCTTGGAGCCTTGCTAGCACAAGGAGCACCAAGATAGTAAGCGCTTCCTCATCTTGTGTGCGCGTCCTAAGGAGGAGATCTTCGTTGCTCTCTTAGATCCAAGGCGTCATCTTCAAATGGCATTGGTATGAATCGCATCTTTCATTCAATCATAGTTTTAAGTTGATCATTCAATCATACATGCGATCCTTAACCCTACTTCCGCTCATGCAAAGTTTTAAAGTGCATGGTATTAGGGTTTGCGCTCCCCCTAGAAGGGGACCCCCCGCTATAAGGGGTACTTACAATTGGTATCAGAGGCAGCGTTATGATGTATGTTTGTTATGATTGCTTCTTTGTGATCCATGTTTGCGCATCCTATGAATAGATCTAATAACATGCGGTAAACTACATGCTAGCTTAAGGTCTTTGATGTATGTTTATGTGTTACGCATGTATGATGCCTTGGCGCTTGCTTTAGAGTTTTTATCAAAAACTTATATCTCTTGCGCGTATCACCTTAGATCTAAGCCGCCTACTATAAACCCTTAGACGGGTTATTAGGGTTGAAGTCACCCCCTAGGTTAGATCCAGAATGTCTGATCAGATCATCTGACAACCTGAATGGGTCGATCAGATAGCACCTTGGCGCAAGCCTATGGTGGCTATAGGTCGACTGCAGACAGGTGTGTAGCGATGTCTGATTGTGACGATTAATGAACGCACCTGAGTTAGGCCCGGGGTCACGCCCGTTTGCCAGACCTCAGTGTGGTTGTTCAGCCCTGGCGCATGCATAGTTGACCTTATGGTCGACGCAAGTCAGTTAGGACTTGGTGCATGCAAGGGCAGTGGATCTGACTAGGTTGGATGAGTGGATCCCTAGTAATGGACCATTGTAAGGTTGTAGGGGAAATAAGGAAAAATTAAAATTGATCCTATGGGGTTTTCGAAAATTTTAATTTTTATGGATCACGTGGTTCTTGATTGATGCATATGTTTGTCTATTTAGTCTTATGTGGGCTGCCCATATTAATTGTGTGCTGTGCTGGGGCCTGCGTGCCTGTATTAAAATTGTAAATTAATTATTGTGATCTGCGCATCACTGTGTTTTAATTTATAAATGTAAGTGACCTGCGTGTCACTCTTGTCTAGATAGTTAAATTTGTAATTTAATTAGACAAGAGCACAGTGCACACTTGGCAGAGGCGCATGCAGCAAGTGGCTGGACCAGGTGGGAGGTCTAGGGTTCGACCCTAGGACCAGGCGCATTTTCCCTGGTGGGCGCACCTGTGCTGTAATTGGCGCTTGGGCCCAGGTTTGGGCCAGATGAGCAGCAAAAGACCCATGAAGAGCAAATGAAGACTTAAGTTAGGTTAAGGTCTTCTAGGGCTATGGGCTTTTACCACATAAGATACATGCTTTCTTTTATTGCTTAATATTAGAATTGCATGATTAAATTATCTTCTGCTATCACCATAGGAATTGCATGATAGGCAAGAAGATAAAAGACCGTTAAAATCCAACGCTTAAATATCAAGCTCGTAAGCCTTCTGACGCGAAACCTCACTGTTCTGATTATCGTTGGAGCCGTGTTGTACCCACTCAGTGGGCACGTCCATCTATCTTCAGACGGTGCGGGATTACACCTGCGTGTTACAGAGTAGGGATTTATCCCTTCTCGTTGCTCAGCATAGCACGTGGTGGTCCAGGGAGTAGGTCGGGTCAGCTTGACCATGTAGGCTACATATGTGGCGCATATGGTAGCACATGGAGGCAGCCATCTGTGGGGTCAGAGATTGTGTTGTACCAACTCAGTTGGCACAGTCTGCTGGACTGCCCGGATGAAGGGGAATCGCACGGGTTGGCGATCGGCAGGGACTGCCTACCAGAAACTAGTGCTTGTACTCTCTGTGCATCTTATCTCGCCTGAGCGGGACGCGGAGACCAAGTATGAAATCTGGATCCCATCTCACTAAAAGAGTTCTACTCTTTCGGGCTGTTTTGCTGGATTTTTCACGCCTGATAAAATAGTGAGAAAAAGAATCTTTCTTAAGTCCTGATTGATTCTTATACATTGATACTGACCTTGCTGTTCTTGCATTGTTGTAGATACCTGCAGCAACGAACACCATGAACTTCAATGTGCGATCCCTACTGGAAAGGGAGAAGTTTGCTGGGCCGAACTTCTCTGACTGGTTTGGACACCTTAAGATTGTTCTTAAGGCAGAGAGGAAACTGTATGTCCTCGAGACGGCGATACCGCCGCAGCCCGCTCCGAACGCCGCAAGGGCGGTTCGGGAAGCCTATGAAAAGCACGTCAATGATAGCATTGATGTCGCTTGCCTGATGCTAGCGTCTATGACGCCACCGCTGCAGCGTCAGCATGAGGACATGTCGGCTATAGACATGATCACAAACCTCAAGATGCTGTATGCTGCACAGGCAAGGACTGAGCGCTACAATTTGACAAAGCTCTTCTTTCAGAGCAAACTGGCTGAAGGGAGCCCAGTGGGAGCTCACGTGCTCAAGATGATTGGGCACAAGGAGGCTCTAGAGAAACTGGGGCATACCATCAACCAGGAGCTTGCTGTGGATATTATTCTGCAGTCTCTCCCGCCTTCATTCGACGCGTTCATTATTAATTTTAATATGAACAAAATCGATTGTACTCCGGCAGAGCTGCTGAATATGCTCTTGACCACTGAGGAAACTCTGAAGGGTAAGCCTTCAACCTCTGTCTTGATGGTTCCTTCCAGGAACAAGAAGAAGGGGAAGAAGGGCAAGGCCACTGTCAAGAGCTACAGCAAGGCTCTGAAGCAAAAGGTGAAGCGGTCCAAGGAATACAGGTGTTTCCACTGTGGCCAGCTGGGTCACTGGAAAAAGGACTGTAAAGCGCTCCAAGGAGATAAGAGGGGAAGCTTTGCTTCTGGCTCAGGTATATTCGTGACTGAGGTCATGTTTTCTTCTTCTATATCATGGGTGTTGGACACTGCATGTGGAGTTCACATTTGTTCAAATGTACAGGAACTCAAGAGAAGAAGGCAGGTGGGACAGCATGAGGTGGACCTACGAGTTGGAAACGGGGCACGGGTTGCTGCTGTTGCTGTAGGAGACTACTTTATTTCTTTACCATCTGGACTTGTATTGGAACTAAACAGTTGTTACTTTGTTCCCAGTATAACTAAAAATATTATCTCCATTCCTGCTCTTGTCAGGAAGGGATTTTCCTTTGAATGCAATATTTCAAAGTGTGTTTTGTCATATGATAATATTGTTTATGCAACTGGTTCAATTAATAATGGGTTATTCATGTTGGACATGGAAAGTTCTATACAAAATGTTGATATTAAGAAAGCCAAGTTTGCTGATGACAGCACCTTGCTATGGCATAGTCGTTTGGGCCATATTAACGAGAAACGCATTAAGCGGTTGCAAGATAATGGACTGCTGGGATCTTTCTCCTACAAGGGGATTGATACATGCAAAGCTTGTTTAATGGGTAAAATGACGAAGTCACCTTTTCCTCACAAAGGTCAAAGGGCTTCAGGTTTACTTGACCTTATACACAGTGATGTGTGTGGGCCTTTTAGTAAACATGCCAGAGGTGGCTATCAGTACTTCATTACCTTTACTGATGATTTCAGTAGATATGGGTATGTCTATTTAATGAGACATAAAAGTGAATCTTTTGACAAGTTCAAAGAGTTCAAAAATGAAGTACAAAATCAGCTAGGCCGAAATATCAAGGCACTTCGTTCTGATCGAGGTGGTGAATACCTAAGTCATGCATTTACTGACTATCTAAGGGAGTGTGGGATTATCTCACAGCTCACTCCACCAGGAACACCGCAATGGAATGGTGTGTCCGAGAGGAGAAATAGAACGTTACTTGATATGGTTCGTTCTATGATGAGTCAGGCTACTCTTCCTTACTCCTTTTGGGGTTTTGCACTGGAAACAGCTGCAAAGGTACTAAACCGAGTGCCATCCAAGGCAGTTTAAAAGACGCCATATGAATTATGGTATGGGAAACAGCCAAGCTTGACATTTATCAGGATCTGGGGTTGCGAGGCTTATGTCAAAAAGCTCGCCTCTGGGAAACTAGAGAGCAGATCTGACAAATGTATCTTTGTCGGTTACCCTAAGGAAACTAAGGGTTATTATTTCTTCGATCCCAAGGAGAACAAGGTTTTTGTTGCTCGGATGGCCATATTTCTTGAGAAGGAGTTTCTTCTGCAAGAGGCCAGTGGGAGAGAAATAAAGCTGGATGAGAATCCAGACGAAGGACAAAGTAGTCAAGCACAGTTGGATGAGCCTGAGCCGGTAGAACAGGTTATTGAACAACCTGAGGCTCAGATATCACGGGAACCGCGAAGATCGGGAAGGATTCGTCGACAGCCTGAGCGCTATGACGGAGTCTACATCATTGACAATGATGAACCCCTTACTTATGCGGATGCGGTCAGAGGACCGGAGTCAGCGAGATGGCTTGAAGCTATGCGCGCCGAGATGGACTCCATGTCAGATAACCAAGTTTGGGATTTGGTTGATCCGCCTCCGGGAGTTATCCCTATAGGCTGTAAATGGATCTTCAAGAAGAAGATTGACATGGATGGTAACGTGGTTACCTATAAAGGCAGGCTAGTTGCGAAAGGTTTCAAACAAATCTATGGTATAGATTATGATGAAACTTTTTCACCAGTAGCCATGTTTAAGTCTATTCGGATTCTTTTCGCGATAGCTGCATATTACGATTATGAGATTTGGCAAATGGATGTGAAAACAGCTTTCCTTAATGGAAATCTGGATGAGGATGTGTATATGACACAACCAGAAGGTTTCACTAATCCAGCAGATCGTCATAAGATATGCAAGTTAAAGAAGTCTATTTATGGACTTAAACAAGCATCGAGAAGCTGGAATATTCGTTTTGATGAATCAGTTACTGAATTTGGTTTCATCAAGAACGATGATGACCCGTGTGTGTATAAGAGGTTTAGTGGGAGCGTGATTACTTTCCTAGTCCTCTACGTCGATGACATCTTGATCATTGGAAACGACATTCCTGAAATGCATGCTGTTAAGGCATGGCTGAGGAAATGTTTCCAGATGAAAGATTTAGGAGAAGCAGCCTATGTGTTAGGTGTGAAGATCTACAGGGATAGATCTAAGAGGCTTCTCGGGCTGTGCCAGAGTACTTACATCGATAAGGTCCTGGAGAGATTTCATTTAGAGAATTCTAAACGAGGATATCTTCCAGTCAGACATGGTCTGAATCTTTCGAAGAGTCAGTGTCCACAAACACAGACTGAGAAAGATGAAATGGACAATACGCCTTATGCTTCGGCTATTGGATCCATTATGTATGCGATGTTGTGTACTCGCCCAGACGTCGCTTACGGGTTAAGCGTGACCAGTCGTTACCAGAGTAATCCAGGTATGGCGCACTGGATTGCAGTCAAGAACATTTTAAAATATCTGCGGAGGACCAAAGATATGTTCTTGATATATGGTGGTCAGGAAGAACTCAGTATTGAAGGATATACTGACGCTTCGTTCCAGTCTGACCAGGATGATTTCCGATCGCAATCAGGCTATGTTTTTAGCTTGAATGGAGGTGCAGTGGTGTGGAAAAGTTTCAAACAGTCAACTGTTGCTGATTCCACAACAGAAGCCGAGTATGTTGCAGCCTCGGAAGCATCCAAGGAGGCAGTGTGGATTCGTAAGTTCGTGAGAGAACTTGGTGTTGTTCCTTCGAGTGCAGATCCTTTGGTTATCTTTTGTGATAACACTGGAGCAATCGCACAAGCAAAGGAACCACGGTCGCACCAGAAGTCCAAGCACATACAGAGACGGTTTCATTTGATCAGGGAGATCATAGATCGTGGCGAGATCAAAATCTGCAAGGTTCATACAGATGACAATCTGGCAGACCCGCTTACCAAGCCTCTGGCGCAGCAGAAGCATGAGAAGCACTGTAATAATATGGGTTTGAGATTTCTCAACCATTAGATTAAGTGCAAGTGGGAGATTGTTGGGGTATGCCCTTAAGGCTAATGTTTGAGGCCTGTGGGAATGTATCTGTATCATGTAATAAACTCTTAAGTTTATAAAGGCATGGTTGTTATTCAGTTAGCTACATTGTCTGCTGCAATATATGTTCTTCTGAATAATGTCTCAAAGCTGTTCAGCTGGGCTGACAAGCTATTATGTCCTTAGTCGATATATCTTGGTGAACATGAGACAGCCTTGATATGGTTAAGACTAATATGTGTTCTAATCTTATAGGATGCTTCGAGCATGGAATAAGATGTAGACTCATGGGTACATTGGATGTACTGGACAGACCCTACGAGGATGTTCAATTGTTTGTCACAATGTGAATATTCCTTGGATATGACAAGTGGCACATTTCCTCTGACTTGAGATCACTTGTGTTTTCTAAATGATGATTGTCATTGTTTTGAGGTAGTTCAATATCATTTGAAACATAATGATTATAGACTATCTTGGATGGTGAGCTTGAGTCAGGTTAGAGCACTAGTGATAGACATAGGATTGCCGTCTCCTTATTGAAGGAGTGTGATGTTCTAAAGGGGCCCCCTGGATGAGATGATTGAGAGAGTGTATGGCCATACCCAGGTGACAGTGTTCATCTGATCTAATCATGCTCATCATATTGGAGCTACAAGCTTGACAGGCTTGTCCAATAAGAACATCCAGTGGCAAAGGAAATATGTATGCTTTGTGAATTCATTCACACTTGTGCTGTTTTTGGGTGAAGTCTTGGAAGACTCTTTCCTTTATATCGGGAGACAGTGATGTGTTGCTAGATACCCCTCACTGGTCGTGATAACGTGAGTTATCGTTACCGACATTTAAAGGAAACCCTCAGGGTCGCACAATTTGATGATATGGCTTACTTAAGTCAGATCGTGTGGACTGAATTGTTTGGGTTCAGTTTAATGGGATTAAATCTCTGATTGTGAGTGAGATCTGTTCTGATCATGTTTGATTGATTAGGGCTTGAGATCGGTAAGCTTCGATCGAGAGAATGAATGCTAGATCAGTCAGATCAGAAGCATTGAGAGATCGACGGTCAGATTGAGAGCCTTAGGGTTTATTTTGATCTGCACTCATTTCTTGGTTTATTTGGTTAGCGGACCAAATCACTTTGAACCAGCTCTTGAATGAGCGCATGGTTCAATGCTGATGTGGCATTTGCGATTGGGGTGAATCCTAAGATCGCACGTAGAGATGTGGCATGCTATTTTTGGATAGCACCTCTCGAACGTTGCCATGATCTCACGTCGCTCCTCTTTGGTCTCTTCACGCCTTTCTCGCCTCTTGGGGTTGGCTTGGAAGTGGCATTCTCGTGTGGAGAAAGTCCAAGGCGACAAGAGAAAAAAACGCCAAGAAGAAATCTCTCCTTTCCCTTTGCAATCGATCAAAGACACTCTTGGAGCCTTGCTAGCACAAGGAGCACCAAGATAGTAAGCGCTTCCTCATCTTGTGTGCGCGTCCTAAGGAGGAGATCTTCGTTGCTCTCTTAGATCCAAGGCGTCATCTTCAAATGGCATTGGTATGAATCGCATCTTTCATTCAATCATAGTTTTAAGTTGATCATTCAATCATACATGCGATCCTTAACCCTACTTCCGCTCATGCAAAGTTTTAAAGTGCATGGTATTAGGGTTTGCGCTCCCCCTAGAAGGGGACCCCCCGCTATAAGGGGTACTTACACCTAGTGCTCACAAGCACATAACAAATGACTTGTTTTTACCCATTGAACTTTTAAAATTAGAGATTTTCTAATTAAAAGTTGGGTTCCCATCATTGGTGCTTAAGTTATATACTTAAGCCCCATATTACAGGATGTCTTTCTCACTAATTCTCTAGCAAGTGGCTTAGTGAGAGGATTAGCTAAGTTGTGTCCTGATCTCACATAAATTATGGTGATCACCCCACTTGTGATCAATTCTCATACATTATTACACCCTAATAAATCCATACTAGGATGCAACGACAAAACTTGACACTAACAAACTAAGTAAACTTATATAAATCTAAAGCATAAGACAATTAATTTACAATAAACTCCATTTGAGTTCATGAATATACATTTGTACTATGTATAGATCCCAAAAATATATCAGGGTTTACTATTACAAGATTAACTTTTAACTAAACATCATATCTTCTTGAACTTGACCTAATCACCATAGTCCAGACCAGTACTTGAAATAATCAAAACCCTTAGCAACAATGCTAACTCAGCCTCTCTTCAGTGGAAGGGCAATCCCTTGAAACCAAAAGAGGGAAGACCAACAATGATACTATAGTAACTGACAATATCTAAAAGATACTTAAATAGTAAAATATAAATCAGATAATATAGCCTTAACTATACTAGCAAACTGATACAGATGGGCCAGCACAGACCCAGTGGAGGGTCTACACTAGGCATTCGGTCAAAGAAAGGGCCCAGGCCCATTAGCGGGAGAGAGGGTTTGTAAGGGAGGAGGGGGGCGAACAGAAGGGGGGTATCGTATCTTGCTTTTGTTAGGTTAGCCCTAAATTCTCATCACAGTGGTGATTTGAGGGACTATCTTGTGATCGTAATAGTGGTCCGACCTGCCGGATCCACTAAGAGCGACGAGCGGCATGCGTTCTTAGTGTCGACGGTGAAATTTGTGCAGCAGGGGAGAAGAAGATCATCGCCAGTTAGAGAAATCGATTGTGCCATGGCGACGACGAGATCTGATTCACATTTTGATGCTATCGAAAAAACGTTGCAAGACATGTTGGCGGGGGAGGAGCGACGACACAAGGTAGAAGCCGCCAACGAAGATCACCAACGGATGGTTGACGAGGAGAGGAAGACGATGAAGGAGGACTTGCTGGAGCTGAAACATTTGATGACAGAGATGCTGAAGGGGAGGTCGAGTGACGGCAACACTGTTGCGTCGCCTGGCCCTCGTCGTTAGGAGAGTGGCGCACAGTAGGCGGAGGATCGCGGCGACTGGCGCGATGAAGATACGCGGCCGCCAAGTGCAGGTGCTTGGCTACCGATTCAAGAACCCTTACCGATGGATGCTCGTCGACGTCCGGCGACCCATCCTGTAGCAGACATACCTCGCCAGGGCGGGCACGAATTTTACCCGACTGAAGGACAACAGGCGATGGTGGAGGAGCTTGAACCGCATGGAGAGTGTGTGTGTGTGTGGGGGGGGGGGGGGGGGCAACAACATGGGAGGGCAGTATGGAAGGCGCTGCGGTCCACTAGTTCAGTTGGTTGAGAAGGCTGGAGACTGATATCTCCTGGGGGATGCTGAAGGACGAGATGATGGCACGTTTCAGTGCATGTGATGCGGCAAATCCATTCGAATTGCTGGCATCTCTGGAGCAAGGCGGAAAGATGGTCAGAGAATACATTGAAACCTTTGAGGGGTTGGTGGCTCGGTTACCCAGGCTTTCCGCCCCTCAACACTTGGGATATTTCCTCAATGGCTTGTGTGAGGACATACGGCGCTGGATAAGAACTTTCGCTCCCACCACAATACGGAGAGCTATTTTTTTAGCGCAAAACTTTGAAGAGGTATTGGGTGGCAAGAGTGTTTCTTCTCAACCGAGTAAGAACTATGGAGGGGGTCGTACCGGGTTCTCGTTTGTCTCGCAGATAGCATCGTCCCAACATTATACAGGAAGTGGGGGGAACAGGCCGGCATCCATTAGGTCTGACTGTTGGGGTATGCCCTTAAGGCTAATGTTTGAGGCCTATGGGAATGTAACAAGTATCATGTAATAAACTCTATGTGTTTATAAAGGCATGGTTGTTATTCAGTTAGCTACATTGTCTGCTGCAATATATGTTCTTCTGAATAATGTCTCAAAGCTGTTCAGCTGGGCTGACATGCTATTATGTCCTTAGTCGATATATCTTGGTAAACATGAGACAGCCTCGATATGGTTAAGACTAATATGTGTTCTAATCTTATAGGATGCTTCGAGCATGGAATAAGATGTAGACTCATGGGTACATGGGATGTACTGGACAGACCCTACTAGGATGTTCAATTGTTTGTCACAATGTGAATATTCCTTGATTAAGACAAGTGGCACATTTCCTCTGACTTGAGATCACTTGTGTTTTCTAAATGATGATTGTCATTGTTTTGAGGTAGTTCAATATCATTTGAAACATAATGATTATAGACTATCTTGGATGGTGAGCTTGAATCAGGTTAGAGCACTAGTGATAGACATAGGATTGCCGTCTCCTTGTTTAAGGAGTGTGATGTTCTAAAGGGGCCCCCTGGATGAGATGATTGAGAGAGTGTATGGCCATACCCAGGTGACAGTGCTCATCTGTTCTAATCATGCTCATCATATTGGAGTTACGAGCTTGACAGGCTTGTCCAATAAGAACATCCAGTGGCAAAGGAAATATGTATGCTTTGTGAATTGATTCACACTTGTGCTGTTTTTGGGTGAAGTCTTGGAAGACTCTTTCCTTGATATCGGGAGACAGTGATGTGTTGCTAGATACCCCTCACTGGTTGTGATAATGTAAATTATCGTTACCGATGTTTTAAGGAAACCCTCAGGGTCGCACAATTGATGATATGGCTTACTTAAGTCAGATCGTGTGGACTGAATTGTTTCGGGTTCAGTTTAAAGGGATTTAATCTCTGATTGTGAGTGAGATCTGGTCTGATCATGTTTGATTGATTAGGGCTTGAGATCGGTAAGCTTCGATCGAGAGAAGAGATGCTAGATCGGTCAGATCAGGAGCATCATAGAGATCAACGGCTAGATCTGGAACCTTAGGGTTTTAATATGATCTAGGCCATGTCGTTTGGTTTATTTGGTAATTGAACCAAAATTAAATTAAACCAAAATGGTTCAAGCATTGGCGACAAGTTCACTTGGCGTGAACATGTTGGGCGGTTAGTGGTGCTATTTTTAGCAACCATGATCTCCACTTGGAGACACTCACGTTCGAAAGAGAGTGCTCTCTCTATTCTCGCCACTTGAACGCATTCCTCTTGGGTTTTTTCCGTGGGTGACGACGCCTTGGATTTGGAGGAGAAATCGGCAAAGAAAAGATCTCTTCATCCCTTTCTCATTTTCGATCAAAGACTTCTTTGGATCTTGCTAGCACAAGGATCGCAAAGAGGAGTAGGCGACATCAACTGTGTGCGTCACCTCTGGAGAAGATCTGCTTTGATCTTTGCTTCCTAGGCGCCATTCGAAATGGCTATGGTATGAGTTTTATCTCTTACATGCAATCGTTTCCATTTGGTTGATCATATCACATGAACCGATTCTTGAAACCCTAATCCGCTGCCCAAAAATTTTATGCGCCACTGCCTAGGGTTTTCGCTCCCCCTAGAAGGGGACCCCCCTTAGTCTAAGGGGTACTTTCAATTGGTATCAGAGGCCTGATGTTTCATGCTTGTTTATGATTGCCATGATATGTCATATGATCCATGTATGCGCATTATAATAGATCTATAGGTTACATGCGATTATCTAAGTTGGCGAAAATTCATGATTTATATAGATGTTATTTTCTCCATTGCGCATGTTGTTGTTGGCGCATGTTTTTGTAAGTTTTTCTAAAACCTTGATCACATGCGCGTTTCACCTTAGATCTAATGCTCCTACATTAAACCCTTAGATGGGTTATTAGGGTTGAAGTCACCCCCTAGGTTAGATCCAAACATGTCTGATCAGACTATCTGACAGCCTGAATGGGTCGACCAGTTAGCACCTTGGCGCATGCCTGTGGTGGCTATAGGTCGACTGCAGACAGGTGTGTAGCGATGTCTGATTGAGACAACTGATGAACGCACCTGAGTTAGGCCCGGGGTCACGCCCGCTTGCCAGACCTCAGTGTGGTCGTTCAGCCTTGGTGCATGCATGGTTGACCTTTTGGTCGACTCAAGTCAGTTAGGACTTGGTGCATGCTAGGGCAGTGGATCTGACTAGGTTGGATGAGTGGATCCCTAGTAATGGACCATTGTAAGGTTGTGGGGCAAATAAGGAAAAATTAAAAAAAAAAAAAAAAAAAATCGATCCCAAGGGGTTTTTTTTAAAAATTTATTTTTCCTGACTGGATCACATGATGGTTGTTGCATCTGCTTGTTTATTTAGTCTTATGTGGGCTGCCCGTTTTTAATGTGTGCTGTGCTGGGGCCTGCGTGCCTGGATTATATGTTGTAAATTAATTTTCTTTATGTGATCTGCGTATCACAATTTTAATTAATTTATAATGTGAAAGTGACCTGCGTGTCACTCTTGTCTAGATAGTTAAATTTGTAATTTAATTAGACAAGAGCACTATGCACACTTGGCAGAAGCGCATGCAGCAGTGGCTGGACCAGGTGGGAGGTCCAGGGTTCGACTCTGGGACCGGGCGCAAATTCCTGGTGGGCGCACCTGAGCTGCAATTGGCGCTTGGGCCCTGGGTTGGGCCAGATGAGCAGCTAAAGACCCATAAAGAGCAAGTGTAGACTTAAGTTAGGTTAAGGTCTCACTAGGGCTATGGGCTTTTACCACAAAAGACACATGCTTTCTTTTATTGCTTTATATTAGAATTGCATGAGTAAATTTATCTTCTGCTATCACCATAGGAATTGAATGATAGGCAAGAAGATAAAAGACCGTTAAAATCCAACGATTAAATATCAAGCTCGTAAGCCTTCTGACGCGAAACCTCACTGTTCTGATTATCGTTGGAGCCGTGTTGTACCCACTCAGTGGGCACGTCCATCTATCTTCAGACGGTGCGGGATTACACCTGTGTGTTACAGAGCAGGGATTTATCCCTTCTCGTTGCTCAGCATAGCACATGGTGGTCCAGGGAGTAGGTCGGGTCAGCTTGACCGTGTAGGCTACATATGTGGCGCATATGGTAGCACATGGAGGCAGCCATCTGTGGGGTCAGAGATTGTGTTGTACCAACTCAGTTGGCACAGTCTGCTGGACTGCCCAGATGAAGGGGAATCGCACGGGTTGGCGATCGGCAGGGACTGCCTACCAGAAACTAGTGCTTGTACTCTCTGTGCATCTTATCTCGCCTGAGCGGGACGCGGAGACCAAGTATGAAATCTGGATCCCATCTCACTAAAAGAGTTCTACTCTTTCGGGCTGTTTTGCTGGATTTTTCACGCCTGATAAAATAGTGAGAAAAAGAATCTTTCTTAAGTCCTGATTGATTCTTATACATTGATACTGACCTTGCTGTTCTTGCATTGTTGTAGATACCTGCAGCAACGAACACCATGAACTTCAATGTGCGATCCCTACTGGAAAGAGAGAAGTTTGCTGGACCGAACTTCTCTGACTGGTTTGGACACCTTAAGATCGTTCTTAAGGCAGAGAGGAAACTGTATGTCCTCGAGACGGCGATACCGCCGCAGCCCGCTCCGAACGCCGCAAGGGCGGTTCGGGAAGCCTATGAAAAGCACGTCAATGATAGCATTGATGTCGCTTGCCTGATGTTAGCGTCTATGACGCCACCGCTGCAGCGTCAGCATGAGGACATGTCGGCTAGAGACATGATTACAAACCTCAAGATGTTGTATGCTGCACAGGCGAGGACTGAACGCTATAATTTGACGAAGCTCTTCTTTCAGAGCAAACTGGCTGAAGGGAGCCCAGTGGGAGCTCACGTGCTCAAGATGATTGGGCACAAGGAGGCTCTAGAGAAACTGGGGCATACCATCAACCAGGAGCTTGCTGTGGACATTATTCTGCAGTCTCTCCCGCCATCATTCGACGCGTTCATTATTAATTTTAATATGAACAAAATCGATTGTACTCCCGCAGAGCTGCTGAATATGCTCTTGACCACTGAGGAAACTCTGAAGGGTAAGCCTTCAACCTCTGTCTTGATGGTTCCTTCCAGGAACAAGAAGAAGGGGAAGAAGGGCAAGGCCCCGGTCAAGAATTACAGCAAGGCTCTGAAGCAGAAGGTGAAGCGGTCTAAGGAATACAGGTGTTTCCACTGTGGCCAGCTGGGTCACTGGAAAAAGGACTGTAAAGCGCTCCAAGGAGATAAGAGGGGAAGCTTTGCTTCTGGCTCAGGTATATTCGTGACTGAGGTCATGTATTCTTCTTCTGTATCATGGGTGTTGGACACTGCATGTGGAGTTCACATTTGTTCAAATGTGCAGGAACTCAAGAGAAGAAGGCAGGTGGGACAGCATGAGGTGGACCTACGCGTTGGAAACGGGGCACGGGTTGCTGCTGTTGCTGTAGGAGACTACTTCATTACTTTACCATCTGGAATTGTATTGGAACTAAACAGTTGTTATTTTGTTCCCAGTATAACTAAAAATATTATCTCCATTCCTGCTCTTGTCAGGAAGGGGTTTTCCTTTGAATGCAATATTTCAAAGTGTGTTTTGTCATATGATAATATTGTTTATGCAACTGGTTCAATTAATAATGGGTTATTCATGTTGGACATGGAAAGTTCTATACAGAATGTTGATATTAAGAAAGCCAAGTATGCTGATGACAGCACCTTGCTATGGCATAGTCGTTTAGGCCATATTAACAAGAAACGCATTAAGCGGTTGCATGATCATGGACTGCTGGGATCATTCTCCTATAAGGAGATTGATACATGCAAAGCTTGTTTGATGGGTAAAATGACGAAGTCACCTTTTCTTAATAAAGGTCAAAGGGCTTCAGGTTTACTTGACCTCATACACAGTGATGTGTGTGGGCCATTTAGTAAACATGCCAGAGGTGGCTATCAGTACTTCATTACATTTACTGATGATTTCAGTAGATATGGGTATGTCTATCTGATGAGACATAAGAGTGAATCTTTTGACAAGTTCAAAGAGTTCAAGAATGAAGTACAAAATCAGCTAGGCCGTAATATCAAGGCACTTCGCTCAGATCGAGGTGGTGAATACCTAAGTCATGCATTTACTGACTATCTAAAGGAGTGTGGGATTATCTCACAGCTCACTCCACCAGGAACACCGCAATGGAATGGTGTGTCCGAGAGGAGAAATAGAACGTTACTTGATATGGTTCGTTCTATGATGAGTCAGGCTACTCTTCCATACTCCTTTTGGGGTTTTGCGCTGGAAACAGCTGCAAAGGTACTAAACCGAGTGCCATCCAAGGCAGTTTCAAAGACGCCATATGAGTTATGGTATGGGAAACAGCCGAGCTTGACATTTATCAGGATCTGGGGTTGCGAGGCTTATGTTAAAAAGCTCGCCTCTGGGAAACTAGAGAGCAGATCTGACAAATGTATCTTTGTCGGTTACCCTAAGGAAACTAAGGGTTATTATTTCTTCGATCCCAATGAGAACAAGGTTTTTGTTGCTCGGACGGCCATATTTCTTGAGAAGGAGTTTCTTCTGCAAGAGGCCAGTGGGAGAGAAATAAAGCTGGATGAGAATCCAGAAGAAGGACAAAGTGATCAAGCACAGTTGGATGAGCCTGAGCCGGTAGAACAGGTTATTGAACAACCTGAGGCTCAGACATCACGGGAACCGCGAAGATCGGGTAGGATTCGTCGACAGCCTGAGCGCTATGACGGATTCTACATCATTGACAATGATGAACCCCTTACTTATGCGGATGCGGTCAGTGGACCAGAGTCAGCGAGATGGCTTGAGGCTATGCGCGCCGAGATGGACTCCATGTCAGATAACCAAGTCTGGGATTTGGTTGATCCGCCTCCGGGAGTTATCCCTATAGGCTGTAAATGGATCTTCAAGAAGAAGATTGACATGGATGGTAACGTAGTTACCTATAAAGGCAGGCTAGTTGCGAAAGGTTTCAAACAAATCTACGGGATAGATTATGATGAAACTTTCTCACCTGTAGCCATGTTTAAGTCTATTCGGATTCTTTTCGCGATAGCTGCATATTATGATTATGAGATTTGGCAGATGGATGTGAAAACAGCTTTCCTTAATGGAAATCTGGATGAGGATGTGTATATGACACAACCAGAAGGTTTCACTAATCCAGCAGATCGTCATAAAATATGCAAGTTAAAGAAGTCCATTTATGGACTTAAACAAGCATCAAGAAGCTGGAATATTCGTTTTGATGAATCAGTTACTGAATTTGGTTTCATCAAGAACGAGGAAGACCCGTGTGTATATAAGAGGTTTAGTGGGAGCGTGATTACTTTCCTAGTCCTCTACGTCGATGATATCTTGATCATTGGAAACGACATTCCTGAAATGCATGCTGTTAAGGCATGGCTGAGGAAATGTTTCCAGATGAAAGATCTAGGAGAAGCAGCCTATGTGTTAGGTGTGAAGATCTACAGGGATAGATCTAAGAGGCTTCTCGGGCTGTGCCAGAGTACTTACATCGATAAGGTCCTGGAGAGATTTCACTTAGAGAATTCTAAGCGAGGATATCTTCCAGTCAGACATGGTCTGAATCTTTCTAAGAGTTAGTGTCCACAAACACAGACTGAGAAAGATGAAATGAACAATACGCCTTATGCTTCGGCTATTGGTTCTATAATGTATGCGATGTTGTGTACTCGCCCAGACGTTGCTTACAGGTTAAGCGTAACCAGTCGTTACCAGAGTAATCCAGGTATGGCGCACTGGATTGCAGTCAAGAACATTTTAAAATATCTGCGGAGGACCAAAGATATGTTCTTGATATATGGTGGTCAGGAAGAACTCAGTATTGAAGGATATACTGACGCTTCGTTCCAGTCTGACCAGGATGATTTCCGATCGCAATCAGGCTATGTTTTTAGCTTGAATGGAGGTGCAGTGGTGTGGAAAAGTTTCAAACAGTCAACTGTTGCTGATTCCACAACAGAAGCCGAGTATGTTGCAGCCTCGGAAGCATCCAAGGAGGCAGTGTGGATTCGTAAGTTCGTGAGAGAACTTGGTGTCGTTCCTTCGTGTGCAGATCCTTTGGTTATCTTCTGTGATAACACTGGAGCAATCGCACAGGCAAAGGAACCACGGTCGCACCAGAAGTCCAAGCACATACAGAGACGGTTTCATTTGATCAGGGAGATCATAGATCGTGGCGAGATCAAAGTATGCAAGGTTCATACAGATGACAATCTGGCAGACCCGCTTACCAAGCCTCTGGCGCAGCAGAAGCATGAGAAGCACTGTAATAATATGGGTTTGAGATTTCTCAACCATTAGATTAAGTGCAAGTGGGAGATTGTTGGGGTATGCCCTTAAGGCTAATGTTTGAGGCCTATGGGAATGTAACAAGTATCATGTAATAAACTCTATGTGTTTATAAAGGCATGGTTGTTATTCAGTTAGCTACATTGTCTGCTGCAATATATGTTCTTCTGAATAATGTCTCAAAGCTGTTCAGCTGGGCTGACATGCTATTATGTCCTTAGTCGATATATCTTGGTAAACATGAGACAGCCTCGATATGGTTAAGACTAATATGTGTTCTAATCTTATAGGATGCTTCGAGCATGGAATAAGATGTAGACTCATGGGTACATGGGATGTACTGGACAGACCCTACTAGGATGTTCAATTGTTTGTCACAATGTGAATATTCCTTGATTAAGACAAGTGGCACATTTCCTCTGACTTGAGATCACTTGTGTTTTCTAAATGATGATTGTCATTGTTTTGAGGTAGTTCAATATCATTTGAAACATAATGATTATAGACTATCTTGGATGGTGAGCTTGAATCAGGTTAGAGCACTAGTGATAGACATAGGATTGCCGTCTCCTTGTTTAAGGAGTGTGATGTTCTAAAGGGGCCCCCTGGATGAGATGATTGAGAGAGTGTATGGCCATACCCAGGTGACAGTGCTCATCTGTTCTAATCATGCTCATCATATTGGAGTTACGAGCTTGACAGGCTTGTCCAATAAGAACATCCAGTGGCAAAGGAAATATGTATGCTTTGTGAATTGATTCACACTTGTGCTGTTTTTGGGTGAAGTCTTGGAAGACTCTTTCCTTGATATCGGGAGATAGTGATGTGTTGCTAGATACCCCTCACTGGTTGTGATAATGTAAATTATCGTTACTGATGTTTTAAGGAAACCCTCAGGGTCGCACAATTGATGATATGGCTTACTTAAGTCAGATCGTGTGGACTGAATTGTTTCGGGTTCAGTTTAAAGGGATTTAATCTCTGATTGTGAGTGAGATCTGGTCTGATCATGTTTGATTGATTAGGGCTTGAGATCGGTAAGCTTCGATCGAGAGAAGAGATGCTAGATCGGTCAGATCAGGAGCATCATAGAGATCAACGGCTAGATCTGGAACCTTAGGGTTTTAATATGATCTAGGCCATGTCGTTTGGTTTATTTGGTAATTGAACCAAAATTAAATTAAACCAAAATGGTTCAAGCATTGGCGACAAGTTCACTTGGCGTGAACATGTTGGGCGGTTAGTGGTGCTATTTTTAGCAACCATGATCTCCACTTGGAGACACTCACGTTCGAAAGAGAGTGCTCTCTCTATTCTCGCCACTTGAACGCATTCCTCTTGGGTTTTTTCCGTGGGTGACGACGCCTTGGATTTGGAGGAGAAATCGGCAAAGAAAAGATCTCTTCATCCCTTTCTCATTTTCGATCAAAGACTTCTTTGGATCTTGCTAGCACAAGGATCGCAAAGAGGAGTAGGCGACATCAACTGTGTGCGTCACCTCTGGAGAAGATCTGCTTTGATCTTTGCTTCCTAGGCGCCATTCGAAATGGCTATGGTATGAGTTTTATCTCTTACATGCAATCGTTTCCATTTGGTTGATCATATCACATGAACCGATTCTTGAAACCCTAATCCGCTGCCCAAAAATTTTATGCGCCACTGCCTAGGGTTTTCGCTCCCCCTAGAAGGGGACCCCCCTTAGTCTAAGGGGTACTTTCACTGACGGTGCATCCAACAAGGGCAATGAAGGTGGGGCTTCGGGGACGGCCACGAGTTCTGTTGGCTCCAGCCTTGCACAGTCAAGGGAAGAAGGGTGGAAAATCACTGGAGGGGTAAACGCTGATAGCAGAACGCCGGATAGCCACTCTCTTTCTTACCAGGATTTCAAGAACAAGAGAGAGAAGGGATTATGCTTTTGTTGTGACCAACCATATCACCCCATGCATCGCTGCGCTAACAAGAATATGAGGCTCATGGTCATGGCAGAGGACGAGGGAGACCCAGAGTCAGAGAGTTATAGGTCAGAGGAACAGGCGGAGGGGAATCTGGAGATCACTCTAAATTCCATGGTGGAGGTCTCTTTGAATTCCATAGGAGGAATATCTAGCCCCAGCACTCTCAAGTTAATAGGGCGGTTGGGAGATGAAGACATAGTGGTGATGGTTGACAGTGGGGCTACGCACAATTTTATCTCGAGTTGTTTGGCGAGTGAAATGCAGCTTCAGGTGGAGCCTACCCCTCATTTTGGAGTACATTTAGGGGATGGCGGCAGGGTAACAACCCAGGGCAAATGCGCAGGCCTACAAATCACACTCGGGCCACTAGAGGAGACACTGGATGCTTATCTCTTTGGTCTAGGCGGTGTGGATCTCATTTTAGGAGTGGCATGGCTCCAATCTCTAGGGGAGGTGAAGGCAGACTGGAGTCGCTTATACATCAAATTCCATAGGGATGGCAAGGAGGTGGTGTTACAAGGTAGTCTCGCTTTGGTAAGGGCTCGATCGTCTCTAAGGGTCCTAGCACGGCTAATAGAGGTGGAGTGTTGGGCTTTGGTGTGGGCGGTAGATGGAGGGGAACAGCAGATGATTGATGGGTCCTTATCGAGGGTTCAAGCAGCTCAACTGACGCAGGTGCTCGGGAAGTTCGAAAGGGTGTTTGCGGAATCAGGAGCTTTTCCACCTTCTCGAGCCACCGATCATGCCATTGTGCTCAAATCGGAGGAGGGACCAGTACGAGTGCATTCCTATCGCTATACCCACAGCCAGAAAGATGAGATGACCAAACTTGTGAAAGAAATGCTCTTCTCGAGGATCATACAACCTAGTTCTAGCCCCTATTCTAGCCCAGTTATCCTTGTGTGAAAGAAGGACGGGAATTGGCGTTTCTGCATGGATTATCGTGCACTAAACAAAATCACTATCCCAGATAAGTATCCAATACCCGTAATTGAAGAATTGTTGGATGAGTTACAAGGAGCACATTACTTTTCCAAGATTGACTTGCGCTCAGGGTACCATCAGATTCGCGTTAAGGAGGAAGGTGTGCCTAAAACGGCCTTTCGAACCCATGACGGCCACTACGAGTTCCTGGTGATGTCGTTTGGCTTGAAGAACGCGCCCGCGGTTTTTTAAGCTGCCATGAATGACACCTTCTGACCCTACCTGCGGCAGTTCGTGTTGGTTTTTTTTTGACGGCATTCTTGTCTACAGTGGTACTTGGGAGGAGCATATGGATCATCTTGCATAGACCTTTGCAATTTTGCAGACTCAACACTGGGTAGCAAATCAAAAGAAGTGTCAATTTGGGCGGTAGCAAGTAGAGTATCTGGGACATATAATTCAGCCCGACATTGTTGCGATGGACCCTAACAAGGTGGATGCAGTTACGAAGTGGCCGGTCCCCTGCTCGGTCAAGGAAGTGCGGGGGTTCCTAGGGTTGACCAGCTATTATCGCCGTTTTGTGCAGGATTATGGGAAGATAGCTCGGCCCCTGACAGACTTGTTAAGGAAGGATGCTTTTCACTAGAATGCCGAGGCCCATCAGGCCTTTGATAAGCTTAAGACCGTAATGACTTCTGCCCCAGTTTTAGCTCTACATGACTTTCAGAGCATGTTCACGATTGAGTGCGATGCCTCAGGCCGGGGGGTAGGTGTTGTGTTAATGCAAGAAGGTCGACCCGTGGCATATTTTAGCAAGGCCCTTTTCGATCGAAGCTTAGCTAAATTAGCGTATGAGAAGGAGCTTATGACTCTTGTGTTGGCAGTGCAGCACTGGAGACCCTACTTGTTGGGCTGTCATTTTCAAGTTTTAACGGATCAGAAGGCACTGAAACACTTGCTGCAACAGCGGATCGCCACCCCCGATCAGCACCAATGGTTGGCCAAATTATTGGGGTATGACTATGCAATTAAATATAAGGCTGGTAACACAAATCAAGCAGCCGATGCCTTGTTGCGGATGTCCAGGCATGTAGAACTATCGTTATTTCCTTACCAGTGTGGGGAGACCTACCCCAGGTGTAGAAGGCAGTGAGGGAGGATCCGGTTCTACAACAGATAATCCAGGACATAACAACTGATGCCAGCTCTCACCCCCACTACCAGTTGGACAGGGGCGGTTATTGTACCATGGTAATTCCGGCCAACTCACCGTGGGTCCAGAAAATCCTTCACGAGTTTCATAGCACCGCTACAGGGGGATACTCGGGGGCTTACAAAACTTATAGGCGTCTAGCGGACAACGTTTATTGGTACGGTATGAGAAAGGCGGTCAACATCTTTGTGGCGCAATGTGACATTTGCCAAAGGCCAAAATACTAGGCTACCTCACCCGCGGGCCTCCTCCAACCCTTACCGATACTAGAGACAGTTTGGGAGGATATTGGATGGATTTTATTACCGGGCTGCCCAAATGCAAGGGGAAGGACGCTATTTTGGTGGTGGTGGATCGCCTCTCCAAATACGCGCATTTTATTCTCCTCCGTCACCCATATGTGGCTAGCAAGGTGGCTGAAATATTTATGCAGGAGATTGTGCGCTTACATGGAATACTGCATACCATAGTGAGTGATCGGGACCCCATTTTTATTAGTCACTTTTGGCAGGAACTTTTTAAGTTCATGGGTACTACATTGACGGTGAGCTCCGCATATCATCCGGAGACCTATGGACAGTCAGAGGTGCTAAATCGATGCCTCGAGACTTATCTGCGTTGTTTTGCCTCCGATCAACCGCGCACATGGGCCAGATGGCTTCCTTGGGCTGAATATTGGTACAACACCAGCTTCCATTCCGCTACAGGTACAACACCATTTGAGGCAGTTTACGGCCGACCACCTCCTACCCTTTTGCGGTTCGACCCGAGGGAATCACTAGTTGAGGCGGTGGCGCAAGAGTTGGGCGACAAAGATGAAGCACTTTGTCAACTAAAGTACAATTTGGAGCGGGCCCAACAACGGATGAGTAAGTATGTTAATGCTAAGGGTTGGGATGTATCTTTTCAGGAAGGAGATTTGGTGTTCGTTAAACTGCGTCCCTATCGCCAGCAAACCGTAGCCAGACGCATTAACGCTAAGCTGGCAATGCGCTACTATGGCCCATTCCAGATATTACGCCAGGTGGGCACCGTGGCGTATCGACTTGCCCTGCCACTTGGATCACGCGTCCATCTAGTTTTCCATGCATCACAACTGAAGAAGGCGGTAGGGGATTATGTTACATCTGGACCGCTTCCCCCCGAGCTAGAGTTGGAAGTCACATCCAGTCCTGATCCAGAAATCATTCTAGCCCACCGTTGCATCAGTCGAGACCGCACTCTCATATCACAATGGTTAGTCTAATGGCATGTCGAACCACCTGAGGAGGCCACGTGGGAGGACGAAACAAGTATTCGTGCGTAATTTCTGGCTTTTGCTGCTAGTCTTGAGGACAAGACTTCTTCAGGAGAGGGACGAATTGATACATATGGGCCAGCACAGGCCCAGTGGAGGGTCTACACCAGGCGTTCGGTCAAAGAAAGGGCCCAGGCCCATTAGCGGGAGAGAGGGTTTGTAAGGGAGGAGGGGGGTGAACAGGAGGGGGGTATCGTATCTTTGCTTTTGTTAGGTTAGCCCTAAATTCTCATCACAGTTGTGATTTGAGGGATGATCTTGTGATCGTAACACAAACTGATTTTATAATAGCTACAAGAACTGGAACTTCAACTATATTACTTGGAACTAAAAACTAAACTTTAACAATTATAACTAGATGCTGTACTGGATATCGAATTGAATTCTATTAACTTAATACTAAACTAGATACTATTAACTGAATACTAAAATGGATACTCTTAACTAACTACAATGTTGTAACTGAAAATATACTTACATAACAAATGGTAATATTAAATACAAACATGATATAAGCATACAAACTAGTTTGCTGGTTTAGTTTATGGGTTGTCACTTGAAATCACACCCGCAAGTGGTGAGCACACCTGCCACAGTGTGTCACGAGTCCAAGGCATGCTCTAATTGGACCCTGAATACTGGTATGCTATAACATGAAGTACAGAATGATAAGATGTACAAAATACTCTACTAGTATCATAAATCATTACTTTCTATATGTCTGTTAGAAAACTATAACAAACTCAGTGAAGATATACAAATAACATTACTTGAATTATAATCTGATACTATATAATGAATTACTGAAAATAATATGATACTAAGATATAGAAATTACATGAAACTGGTTTAAGGACTTACCTTAGCAATGCCAATAAAATCTGGTTAAACTCAAGGACACTAGAAGAATTTAATCTTGTGAACCAACTAATCTACATAATAAATTATATACAAACATAATCATATAGGCATCAATCAATCAAAATAATACTACCACTAGATAGACTATAATTTAAAATTTAGGGAACCAGTCATGGTTTAACTGAACCAATCCTAAATCCCACTGAACTGGCCATAATTGCACTAAACCGGCCCAAATCACACTAAACCAGGTTAGACCGCAACTTAAACATAAAATTGTTAATAAAATATGAATCCTATAGAAACAATATTAGTAACAATAGATAGGAAATCTCTTAATCTTTCTATTGACTACCTGAACCGGTCATGATTTGACAAAAATCAAGCCAAATCAGTAGAAACATCAATTCCAGCTCGAATCAGAAATTGAACCGGTCAAGCTATTAACCTGGTGCAAATCTGCGCCCGACTTAGACCCGAGTCAAGCCCAACAGAATCTCAAGTCGGTGCGCCTAAACTAGTTTCTAATGCTAGCCGCACCGCTCATTGCGCCGCTCGAGCACCGCCGCACGAGGCTGCCAGACCCAAATTTTGTAGCTACGCCAACAAGCTCTCCAACGTGCGTCGAGTGTTCATTCACCGTCGAACTTTTGGAATCGATAGATGACGAAGAACCATGGCCAAAACTAGACTCGCGGCTAGTTTTCAATCCCCGTTCGAAGCTTCCACTGCGAGTTGAAACCACTGACGGCGGCGCCGCCACCACCGTTGTCGATTCCTAAATCGACTCAAAACACAACAAAACATGAAGTAGAGAAAAGGAAAAACAAGCTTACCTTGAGGCGACAGTGATAAAAATTCCAAGCGAAGGAAATCAAATGCCAAACCTCGTTGGAAGATGAACCATCGCCTAGCAGTGCTGCAACTCTGGCGATCCACTCTAAACAAAACTAGTGCCTTCTCTCGTCCTCAACGGCTCATCAATAGGAAGATGAACAAGAAGGGGTTTGAGGCGGTTGCGTTGCTTAAAAGCCTCCCAATCCCACGAGCTCGACATCGACTAAAGAAGCATAGGGAAGTAGAAACAGTTGGCATCGGTTCATCATCTAAAGTCATGTTCAAGAAGAAGTTGACCCTTAACAAATGCGAGCTTGGCTCACTGGTTTGTTGTGTCCTCATAAAGTGCAATGGAGTGCAACATCGCGAGTTTGATTCCTTGCGGATGCTCGCTAAATTATTTTACTTATAACTAAACTTAAATCAAATTTCAAAATAGAAAATTTGATAAAATTTTTAAAAATGGAAATTGTTGCTTGACTATCACAGTGCAAATAGACTATTAGTTATGCCTGCAGCTAAGGCAATAAACTCAAATTCCATAGTTGAATGAGCAATGCAAGTTTGCTTCTTAGAAGCCCAACTTATAGCCCCACCACCTAGCATAAAAATCCAACATGAGGTGGCTTTACTTTCATTGTTATTTTAATCATTATACACAAGACTCAAACCTTATGTTTTCTTTAGATATCTAAATATTCCTTTAATAGCTTTCTAATGTTCTATGCTAGGCTTACTTGTGAACCTTGATAGTATGCACACAACATAAGCTATACAACCATTGGTTATGACTGCAACTTAACATCTATCAATAAATTATACAACCATTCTGCTTCTTTGCCTGTAGCAGCTAGGACAATAAACTCAGATTCCATAATTGAATGAGCAATGTAAGTTTGCTTCTTAGAAGCCCAATTTATAGCCCTGCCACCTAGAATAAAAATCCAACTTGAGGTGGCCTTACTTTTATTGTTATTTTAACCAACTTGCATTGCTATATCCTTCCAGCATAGATGGATAATCATTATACACAAGACTCAAACCTTGTGTTTTCTTTATATATCTAAATATTCTTTTAATAGCTTTCCAATGTTCTGTGCTAGGTTTGCTTGTAAACTTTGATAGTATACACACAACATAAGCTATATCAGGTCCAGTACAATGCATAACATATAGTAAGCTGCCAATGGCACTAGCATTATTCAATTGATCAACAAATCTCCCATTATTTTCTGATAATTTCAAACTTGAATCAAAGGGGGTACATGCCTTCTTTATCTTAAGATACTTAAATTTCTCAAGCATCTTTTCAATATAGTGACATTGAGATAAGGAATGTCCATTATAATTTTTATTTACTTAAATTCCCAAAATTGTATCTACCTCATTTAGATTTTTCATTTGAAATATCGAGCTTAGATACAATTTCGTTTCTATTATTCATTTCTCACTATTATAGAAAATCAATATGTCATCGACATATAAGCACAAAAACACACTATAATCATTTGTTGTTTTATAATAGATACACTTATTGACATTATTATGCCTAAACCCATTTAGAAGGATTACTGTATCAAACTTTTTGTGCAATTCCTTGGGAGCTTGTTTTAAGCCATATATTGATTTAACCAATTTACAAACTTCATGTTCATATCTTTCATTTGAAATATTGAGCTTAGATACAATTTCATTTCTGTTATTCCTTTCTCACTATTACAGAAAATCAACATGTCGTCGATATATAAGCATAAAAACATACTACAATCATTTGTTGTTTTATAATAGATACACTAATCGATATTATTATGCCTAAACCCATTTAGAAGGATTACTGTATCAAACTTTTTATGCCATTCCTTGGGAGCTTATTTTAAACCATATATTGACTTAACCAATTTACAAACTTTATGTTCATTTTCTGGAAGTACAAAGCCTTCAAGTTGTTTCATGTACAATTCTTCATTTAAGTGATCATTCCAAAATGCTATTTTAACATTCATTTGATGCACAAACAATTTATGAATTATAGCTAGAGCAAATAACAATCCAATAGATGTTATTCTTGCCACTAGAGCATAAGTATCAAAATAATCTATACCTTCCTTTTGTGAAAACCCCTTAGCTACCAATCTAGCTTTATGGGTTTGTATAGAACCATTATATTTTCTTTTAAACACCCATTTACACCTAATTGCATTAGACCTAGGCGGTAAATCTACCAAAACCCAAGTCCCATTGGACATTATTGAATCCATCTCATCATTTACAACTTCTTTCCAGAATGTTGCATCTTTTGAAGCCATAGCTTCATTATATATTTGGGTTCATTTTCCATATTAAATATTATAGATGTTTCACTTAATATTTTGGTTTTATCTGCTTTAACAAGGAAGATGATAGAATCAGGTGAGATAAAGTCAGGATCTAAATATTTTTCAATTCTGACTCTTTTACTTCTTCTAGGTTCACTTGGCTCACTAGTTTCATTTCTTTTATTTTTAAACCCCACATCAGTAAAACTTGATGTCACATTAGGTTGAATCTCATTTATATCATTAATGAATTTATCTTCTAAAAATTCAACATTAATTGAGTCAATAATTGAATTTGTTTCTAGATCTAGGAACCTATATACTTTAGAGTTTTGAGCATAGCCAACAAATATGCTCTTTATACATCTAGGTCCTAATTTTGACTTATATGGATGTGGGGTTTTATAAAAGCAACACACTGATAAAACCCCTTTCGAGAGGGGGGCGAAAACCCTAAGCATGGCGCAAATAAAATTTTGCAAGCGGAAGCAAGGGTTTGATGATCTTTTGCATGCCATATGATCAACTATCATAGATTGAATAGATCAAGAGTAGATCATACCAATGCCATCGGTTTGGTTGGTGCCTTGGAAGCAAAGACGCAAGTGCTCCTTCTCCAAAGGTGACGCACACAACAAGTGAAGATGGCTTGCTCCTTTGAATCCTTTGTGCTAGCAAAGTGCTTCAATGGGACCTTGTCGCGTGAAGGAGAGGATAGAGATGGCTTTTTTTCGGCCGAATGCCTCCTCTTGTCGTCAACACACTCTCCTCTCCACGAGATTGCAAGCGGTCATCATCCAAGAGAAGCGTTGAGGCGTTTTTACAAAGTCGCCTTGATGACTTTCCAAAAATGGAATGACATGAAGTAATGCTTTGAAAACCGACCAAAACACTTAAGCATCGAACCAAGCGTTCACACACATGTGAACCGGTTCATGCTCAATCGATCCAATTGACTTTGGTCCAAAAAACCAAATCAAATCAGCCCAAGCCATGGTCTAGACCTCATTGAACCAATAGGTTCCAGATCTAACCGTTCATCTCCTGATGCTCCTGATCTTACCGATCTAGCATCATCTCTCTCGATCGAAGCTTACCGATCTCAAGCCCTAATCAATCAAACATGATCAGACCAGATCTCACTTACAATCAGAGATTAAATCCCTTTAAACTGAACCCAAACAATTCAGTCCACACGATCTGACTCAAGTAAGCCATATCATCAAATTGTGCGACCCTGAGGGATTCCTTTAAATGTCGGTAACGATAACTTATGTTATCACGATCAGTGAGGGGTATCTAGCAACACATCACTGTCTCCCGATATAAAGGAAAGAGTCTTCCAAGACTACACCCAAACCACAGCACAAGTGTGAATCCACTTCACAAGGCATGCATGTTTCCTTTGCCACTGGATGTTCTTATTGGACAAGCGTGTCAAGCCTGTAGCTCCAATATGATGAGCATGATTAGATCAGATGCACATAGTCACCTGGGTATGGCCATACACTTTCTCAATCATCTCATCTAGGGGGCCCCTATAGAACACTACACTCCTTCAACAAGGAGACGGCAATCCTCTATCTATCACTAGTGCCCTAACCTGACTCATGATCATTATCCAAGATAGTCTATAACCATTATGTTTCAAATGATATTGAACTACCTCAAAACAATGACAATCATCATTTAGAAACACAAGTGATCTCAAGTCAGAGGACATGTGCCACTTGTTGCAATCAAGGATCATTCACATTGTGACAAGCAATCGAATGTCCTAGTAGGGTCTGTCCAGTACATCCAATGTACCCATGAGTCTACATCTTATTCCATGCTCGAAGCATCCTATAAGATTAGAACACATATTAGTCTCAATCATATCAAGGCTGTCTCATGTTCACCAAGATATATCGACTAAGGACATTTAGCATGTCAGCCTAGCTGAACAGCATTGAGACATTATTCAGAAGAACACACATTGCAGCAGATGATGTAACAACCTGAACAATAACCATTGCCTTTATAAACACAAGAATGTATTACATGATACAATCCCAAGGCCTCAAACATTAGCCTTAAGGGCATACCCCAACAATCTCCCACTTGCACTTAATCTAATGGTTGAGAAATCTCAAACCCATATTATTACAGTGCTTCTCATGCTTCTGCTGCGCCAGAGGCTTGGTAAGCGGGTCAGCCAGATTGTCGTCTGTATGAACCTTGCAGACTTTGATCTTGCCACGATCAATGATCTCCCGGATCAAGTGAAACCGTCTCTGTATGTGCTTGGACTTCTGGTGCGACCGTGGTTCCTTTGCTTGTGCGATTGCTCCAGTGTTATCACAAAAGATAACCAAAGGATCTGCACTCGAAGGAACAACACCAAGTTCTCTCACGAACTTACGAATCCACACTGCCTCCTTGGATGCTTCCGAGGCTGCAACATACTCGGCTTCTGTTGTGGAATCAGCAACAGTTGACTGTTTGAAACTTTTCCACACCACCGCTCCACCATTCAAGCTAAAAACATAGCCTGATTGCGATCGGAAATCATCCTGGTCCGACTGGAACGAAGCGTCAGTATATCCTTCTATACTGAGTTCTTCCTGACCACCATATATCAAGAACATATCTTTGGTCCTCCGCAGATATTTTAAAATGTTCTTGACTGCAATCCAGTGCGCCATACCTGGATTACTTTGGAACCGACTGGTCACGCTTAACACGTAAGCGACGTCTGGGCGAGTACACAACATCGCATACATTATGGACCCAATAGCCGAAGCATAAGGCGTATTGTCCATTTCATCTTTCTCAGTCTATGTTTGTGGACACTGACTCTTCGAAAGATTCAGACCATGTCTGACTGGAAGATATCCTCTTTTAGAATTCTCTAAATGGAATCTCTCCAGGACTTTCTCGATGTAAGTACTCTGGCACAGCCCGAGAAGCCTCTTAGATCTATCCCTGTAGATCTTCACACCTAAAACATAGGCTGCTTCTCCTAGATCTTTCATCTGAAAACATTTTCCTAACCATGCTTTAACAGCATGCAGTTCAGGAATATCGTTTCCAATGATTAAGATATCATCGACGTAGAGGACTAGAAAAGTAATCACGCTCCCACTAAACCTCTTATATACACACGGGTCATCTTCGTTCTTGATGAAACCAAACTCAGAGATTGATTCAACAAAACGAATATTCCAGCTCCTAGATGCTTGCTTAAGTCCATAAATGGACTTCTTTAACTTGCATATTTTATGACGATCTGATGGATTAGTGAAACCTTCAGGTTGTGTCATATACACATCCTCATTTAGTTTTCCAGTAAGTAAAGCCGTCTTCACATCCATCTGCCAGATCTCATAATCGTAATATGCTGCTATCGCGAAAAGAATCCGAATAGACTTGAACATGGCTACAGGAGAGAAAGTTTCATCATAATCTATCCCGTAGATTTGTTTGAAACCTTTCGCAACTAGCCTGCTTTTATAGGTAACTACATTACCATCCATGTCAATCTTCTTCTTGAAGATCCATTTATAGCCTATAGGGATTACTCCCGGAGGCGGATCAACCAAATCCCAGACTTGGTTATCTGACATGGAGTCCTTCTCGGCTCGCATAGCTTCAAGCCATCTAGCTGATTCCGGTCCACTGACCGCATCCGCATATGTGAGGGGTTCATCATTATCAATGATGTAGACTCCGTCATAGCGCTCAGGCTGTCGACTGATCCTTTCCGATCTACGCGGTTCCCGTGATATCTGAGCCTCAGGTTGTTCAGTAACCTGTTCTACCGGCTCAGGCACATCCAACTGTGCTTGACTACTTTGTCCTTCCTCTGGATTCTCATCCAGTTTTATTTCTCTCCCACTGGCCTCTTGCAGAAGAAATTTCTTCTCAAGAAATATTGCCGTCCGAGCAACAAATACTTTGTTCTCTTTGGGATCGTAGAAATAATAACCCTTAGTTTCCTTAGGGTAACCGACAAAGATACATTTGTCAGATCTGCTCTCCAGTTTCCCAGAGGCGAGCTTTTTGACATAAGCCTCGCAACCCCAGATCCTAATAAATGTCAAGCTCGGCTGTTTCCCATACCATAACTCGTATGGAGTCTTAGAAACTGCCTTGGATGGCACTCGGTTTAGTACCTTTGCAGCTGTTTCCAGTGCAAATCCCCAAAAGGAATATGGAAGAGTAGCCTGACTCATCATAGAACGAACCATATCAAGTAACATTCTATTTCTCCTTTCGGACACACCATTCCATTGTGGTGTTCCTGGCGGAGTGAGCTGTGAGATAATCCCACACTCCTTCAGATAGTCAGTAAACGCATGACTTAGGTATTCTCCACCTCGATCAGAACGAAGTGCCTTGACATTTCGGCCTAGCTGATTCTGTACTTCATTCTTGAACTCTTTGAACTTGTCAAAAGATTCACTCTTATGTCTCATTAGATAGACATAACCATATCTACTGAAATCATCAGTAAATGTAATGAAGTACTGATAGCCACCTCTGGCATGTTTACTAAATGGCCCACACACGTCACTGTGTATAAGGTCAAGTAGACCTGAAGCCCTTTGACCTTTGTGAGGAAAAGGTGACTTCGTCATTTTACCCATCAAACAAGCTTTGCATGTATCAATCTCCTCATAGGAGAATGATCCCAGCAGTCCATGATCATGCAGCCGCTTAATGCGCTTCTTGTTAATATGGCCTAAACGACTATGCCATAACAAGGTGCTGTCATCAGCATACTTGGCTTTCTTATTATCAATGTTTTGTATAGAATATTCCATGTCCAACATGAATAACCCATTGTTAATTGAACCAGTAGCATAGACAATATTATCAAGAGTAAGATAACACTTTGAAATCTTGCATTCAAAGGAAAACCCTTTCCTGACAAGAGCAGGAATAGAGATAATATTTTTGGTGATACTAGGTATAAAATAACAATTGTTTAATTCCAATACAATGCCAGATGGTAAAGAAATGAAATAGTCTCCTACAGCAACAGCAGCAACCCGTGCCCCGTTTCCAACGCGTAGGTCTACCTCATGCTGTCCCACCTGCCTTCTTCTCTTGAGTTCCTGTACATTTGAACAAATGTGAACTCCACATGCAGTGTCCAACACCCATGAAATAGAAGAAGATGAAACCATGACTTCCGTCACGTAAATACCTGAGCCAGAAGCGATGCTTCCCCTCTTGTCTCCTTGGAGCGCTTTACAGTCCTTTTTCCAGTGACCCAGCTGGCCACAGTGGAAACACCTGTTGTCCTTTGACCGCTTGACCTTCTGTTTCAGAGCCTTGCTGTAACTCTTGACAGGGGCCTTGCCCTTCTTCCCCTTCTTCTTGTTCCTGGAAGGAACCATTAAGACAGAGGTTGAAGGCTTTCCCTTCAGAGTCTCCTCAGTTGTCAAGAGCATATTCAGCAGCTCTGCCGGAGTACAATCGATTTTGTTCATATTAAAGTTAATAATGAACGCATCGAAAGAGGGCAGGAGAGACTGCAGAATAATGTCTACAGCAAGCTCCTGGTTGATGGTATGCCCCAGTTTCTCCAGAGCCTCCTTGTGCCCAATCATCTTGAGCACGTGAGCTCCCACTGGGCTCCCTTCAGCCAGTTTGCTCTGAAAGAAAAGCTTTGTCAGATTATAGCGTTCTGTCCTCGCCTGTGCAGCATACAGCATCTTGAGGTTCGCTATAATTTCTATAGCCGACATATCCTCATGCTGAGGCTGTAGCGGTGGCGTCATAGACGCTAGCATCAGGCAAGCGACATCAATGCTATCATTGACATGCTTTTCATAGGCATCACGAACCGCCCTTGCGGCGTTCGCAGCGGGTTGAGGCGGCACAGCCGTCTCGAGGACATACAGTTTCCTCTCTGCCTTAAGAACGATCTTAAGGTGTCCGAACCAGTCTGAGAAGTTTGGCCCAGCAAACTTCTCCCTTTCCAGTAGGGATCGCACATTGAAGCTCATGGTGTTCGTTGCTGCAGGAATCTACAACAATGCAAGAACAGCAAGGTCAGTATCAATGTATAGAATCAATCCAGGACTTAAGAAAGATTCTTTTTCTCACTATTTTATCTGGCTGAAAAATCCAGCAAAATAGCCCGAAAGAGTAGAACTCTTTTAGTGAGATGGGATCCAGATTTCATACTTGGTCTCTGCGTCCCGCTCAGGCGAGATAAGATGCACAGAGAGTACAAGCACTAATTTCTGGTAGGCAGTCCCTGCCAATCGCCAACCCGTGCGATTCCCCTTCATCTGGGCAATCCAGCAGACTGTGCCAACTGAGTTGGTACAACACAATCTCTGACCCCTCAGATGGCTGCCTCCATGTGCTACCATATGCGCCACATATGTAACCTACATGGTCAAGCTGACCCGACCTACTCCCTGGACCACCACGTGCTATGCTGAGCAACGAGAAGCGATAAATCCCTTCTCTGTAACACGCAGGTGAAATCACACACCGTCTGAAGATAGATGGACGTGCCCACTGAGTGGGTTCAACACGGCTCCAACGATAGTCAGAACAGTGAGGTTTCGCGTCAGAAGGCATTACGTGCTTGATATTTTAGCGTTCGATTTTAACGGTCTTTTATCTTCTTACTATCAGGCAAATCCTATGGCTATAGCAGAAGATAAATAACTCATGCAATTCTATTATTAAACAATAAAAAGAAAGCATGGATCTTATGTGGTAAAAGCCCATAGAGCCTAAGTAAGACCTTAAATCAACTTAAGTCTTCACTTGCTCTTCTTGGGTCTTTTGCATCTCATCTGGTCCAACCCAGGGCCCTAGCGCTCAATGCAGCTCAGGTGCACCCACCAGCTGAATGCGCCTCTGCGATGTGTGCTTTTGTGCTCTTGTCTAATTAAAATACATTTTAATCTATCTAGACAAGCTTGACTCGCAGGTCAATTATACAATAAATTCATTAAAATGTGATTCGCAGATCACAAAAATAATAATTTACCAGGCTCGCAGGCCCCAGCACAGCACACATTAAAAGGGCAACCCACATAAGATTAAATAAATAAACATCATGGCATCATTCAATCAACATGTGATCCATTACAAGAAAATAAAATTTTGAAAACCCATTGGCATCAATTTTAATTTTCTTATGTGCCTTACAACCTTACAATGGTCCATTGATAGGGATCCACTCATCAATCTAGTTAGATCCATGCCCTTACATGCACCAAGTCCTAACTGACTCGAGTTGACCTAATGGTCAACCATGCATGCGCCAAGGGCTGAACAGCCAACATGAGTTCTGGCAAGTGGGTGTGACCCCGGGCCTAACTTATGTGTGTTCACTGGTTGTCTCAACCAGACCTCGCTACACGCCTTTGATGCAGTTAACCTATAGCCACCTCGTGCTTGCGCACAGGTGCTATCTGGTCAACCCATCTAGGCTGTCAGATGGTCTGATCAGACTTAGTTGATCTATACTAGATGATGCTTTCAACCCCATCAACCCATCTAAGGGTTTAAAGTAGGGCCTTAGATCTAGATGAGGCGCGCAAGATCTTTTGTTTTGTCAAAAACAACATGTAAGAAGCGCCAACAAACATGCGCCATCCATAACAATTGTAGAGTCCCCTTCAAGGGGGAGCGCAACTTTGACAAAAACAACAACAAGCACCAATACATGCGGCTAAGAGCAATAAACATCATGCATGTTGTTTTCGCATCATAAATTTTCATGAGCTTGCGCATGTAACCAACCATAGATCTAAGCATAAGTGTAAACATGGATCACACGAGCAAACATAATAGCATGCATAAAGCCAAGCTCTGATACCAATTGATAAAACCCCTTTCGAGAGGGGGGCGAAAACCCTAAGCATGGCGCAAATAAAATTTTGCAAGCGGAAGCAAGGGTTTGATGATCTTTTGCATGCCATATGATCAACTATCATAGATTGAATAGATCAAGAGTAGATCATACCAATGCCATCGGTTTGGTTGGTGCCTTGGAAGCAAAGACGCAAGTGCTCCTTCTCCAAAGGTGACGCACACAACAAGTGAAGATGGCTTGCTCCTTTGAATCCTTTGTGCTAGCAAAGTGCTTCAATGGGACCTTGTCGCGTGAAGGAGAGGATAGAGATGGCTTTTTTTCGGCCGAATGCCTCCTCTTGTCGTCAACACACTCTCCTCTCCACGAGATTGCAAGCGGTCATCATCCAAGAGAAGCGTTGAGGCGTTTTTACAAAGTCGCCTTGATGACTTTCCAAAAATGGAATGACATGAAGTAATGCTTTGAAAACCGACCAAAACGCTTAAGCATCGAACCAAGCGTTCACACACATGTGAACCGGTTCATGCTCAATCGATCCAATTGACTTTGGTCCAAAAAACCAAATCAAATCAGCCCAAGCCATGGTCTAGACCTCATTGAACCAATAGGTTCCAGATCTAACCGTTCATCTCCTGATGCTCCTGATCTTACCGATCTAGCATCATCTTGTAGGAACCCCTAATAAGGGGGGGGGGGAAACCCTATACATGCGCAATCTAGCATGCAATGCGGAAAAAGGGCTTCTAAAGATCGCATATGAACTATATAATCAACTTAAACCAACTTAAGATCATGATATGATCTTACCATTGCCATGGATGGAAGGCGGCTTGGAAGAAGAAAACAAGGTTGATCTCCTCCAAAAGGTGCGCACACAAGAAGACAAAGACTACTCCCTTCTCAACTTTGTGCTAGCAAAAGCTTCAAGGGGTCTTATCGCATGAAGGAGATGATGAACTCTTGGCCGATCTTTCTTCTCGTCACTTTCACCACACAAGAAAGTGTGTGTCGTCGAGAGCAAGATGATGGAGAGGAGCGTTAGCCAAACTTGTGATCGAATGTGGAGACATTCATCACAATTGTCAAACCGAAATGCCATAAATGGCAAGTCATCAAAGCTTGCGTTATGCGTTCACATGAAGTGAACCAAACGCATAGCTCTCCTCTCACATGAACCAAGCGCTCACATGTGAGCCGGTTCAATTCAATTGGTCCAATGACCAAACCAAATCAGCCCAATAATCGGTTCAGACCAAATTAAACCCTAAGGTTCAAAATCTGACCGTTCATCCTTTTAATGCTCTTGATCTCTTCGATCTAGCATCCACACTCTCGATCTAAGCTTACCGATCTCAAGCCCTAATCAATCAAACATGATCAGACTGGATCTCACTTACAATCAGAGTTTAATCTCCTTTAAACTGAACTCGAACAATTCAGTCCACACGATCTGACTTAAGTAGCCATATCATCAAATTGTGCGACCCTAAGGGTTTCCTTTAAATGTCGGTAACGATAACTTACGTTATCACGATCAGCGAGGGGTATCTAGCAACACATCACTGTCTCCCGATATAAAGGAAAGAGTCTTCCAAGACTCCACCCAACCACAGCATAAGTGTGAATCAACTCACTAGGCATGCATGATTCCTTTGCCACTGGATGTTCTTATTGGACAAGCATGTCAAGCCTGTAACTCCAATACGATGAGCATGATTAGATCAGATGCACATAGTCATCTGGGTATGGCCATACACTTCCTCAATCATCTCATATAGGGGGGCCCTTTAGAACATCACACTCCTTAAACAAGGAGACGGCAATCCTTTATCTATCACAAGTGCCCTAACCTGACTCAAGCTCACCATCCAAGATAGTCTATAATCATTATGTTTCAAATGATATTGAACTACCTCAAAACAATGACAATCATCATTTAGAAACATAAGTGATCTCAAGTCAAAGGACATGTGCCACTTAGTGCTTACAAGGATCATTCACATTGTGACAAGCAATGGAATATCCGAGTAGGGTCTGTCCAGTACATCCAATGTACCCATGAGTCTACATCTTATTCCATGCTCGAAGCATCCTATAAGATTAGCACTCATATCAGTCTCAATCATATCAAGGCTGTCTCATGTTCACCAAGATATCTCGACTAAGGACATATAGCCTGTCAGCCTAGCTGAACAGCTTTGAGACATTATTCAGAAGTACACTTATTACAGCAGACAAGGTAACAACCTGAATAATAACCATGCCTTTATAAACTTAAGAGTTTATTACATGATACTTATACAATCCCAAGGCCTCAAACATTAGCCTTAAGGGCATACCCCAACAATCTCCCACTTGCACTTAATCTAATGGTTGAGAAATCTCAAACCCATATTATTACAGTGCTTCTCATGCTTCTGCTGCGCCAGAGGCTTGGTAAGTGGGTCTGCCAGATTGTCATCTGTATGAACCTTGAATATTTTGATCTCGCCACGATCAATGATCTCCCGGATCAAGTGAAACCGTCTCTGTATGTGCTTGGACTTCTGGTGCGACCGCAGTTCCTTTGCTTGTGCAATTGCTCCAGTGTTATCACAGAAGATAACCAAAGGATCAGCACTCGAAGGAACGACACCAAGTTCTCTCACGAACTTACGAATCCACACTGCCTCCTTAGATGCTTCCGAGGCTGCAACATACTCGGCTTCTGTTGTGGAATCAGCAACAGTTGACTGTTTGAAACTCTTCCACACCACTGCTCCACCATTCAAGCTAAAAATATAGCCTGACTGCGATCGGAAATCATCCTGGTCCGACTGGAACGAAGCGTCAGTATATCCCTCTATACTGAGTTCTTCCTGACCACCATATATCAAGAACATATCTTTGGTCCTCCGCAGATATTTTAAAATGTTCTTGACCGCAATCCAGTGCGCCAATCCTGGATTACTTTGGAATCGACTGGTCACGCTTAACCCGTAAGCGACGTCTGGGCGAGTACATAACATCGCATACATAATGGACCCAATAGCCGAAGCATAAGGCGTATTGTCCATTTCATCTTTCTCAGTCTGTGTTTGTGGACACTGACTCTTCGAAAGATTCAGACCATGTCTGACTGGAAGATATCCACGTTTAGAATTCTCTAAATGGAATCTCTCCAGGACCTTATCGATGTAAGTACTCTGGCACAGCCCGAGAAGCCTCTTAGATCTATCTCTGCAGATCTTCACACCTAGTACATAGGCTGCTTCTCCTAAATCTTTCATCTGAAAACATTTTCCTAACCATGCCTTAACAGCATGCAGTTCAGGAATATCGTTTCCAATGATTAAGATATCATCGACGTAGAGGATTAGGAATGTAATTACGCTCCCACTAAACCTCTTATATACACACGGGTCATCCTCGTTCTTGATGAAACCAAACTCAGAGATTGATTCATCAAAACGAATGTTCCAGCTTCTTGATGCTTGTTTCAGCCCATAAATGGACTTCTTTAACTTGCATATTTTATGACGATCTGATGGATTAGTGAAACCTTCCGGTTGTGTCATATACACATCCTCGTCCAGATTTCCATTGAGGAAAGCTGTTTTCACATCCATCTGCCAGATCTCATAATCGTAATATGCTGCTATCGCGAAAAGAATCCGAATAGACTTAAACATGGCTACAGGTGAGAAAGTTTCATCATAATCTAACCCGTAGATTTGTTTGAAACCTTTCGCAACTAGCCTGCCCTTATAGGTAACCACGTTACCATCCATGTCAATCTTCTTCTTGAAGATCCATTTACAGCCTATAGGGATTACTCCCGGAGGCGGATCAACCAAATCCCAGACTTGGTTATCTGACATGGAGTCCATCTCGGCTCGCATAGCATCAAGCCATCTAGCTGACTCCGGTCCACTGACCGCATCCGCATAAGTTAGGGGTTCATCATTTTCAATGATATAGACTCCGTCATAGCGCTCAGGCTGTCGACGGATCCTTCCCGATCTTCGCGGTTCCCGTGTTATTTGAGCCTCAGGTTGTTCAGTAACCTGTTCTACCGGCTCAGGCTCATCCAACTGTGCTTGACTACTTTGTCCTTCCTCTGGATTCTCATCCAGCTTTATTTCTCTCCCACTGGCCTCTTGCAGAAGAAATTCCTTCTCAAGAAATATGGCCGTTCGAGCAACAAACACCTTGTTCTCTTTGGGATCGTAGAAATAATAACCCTTCGTTTCCTTAGGGTAACCGACAAAGATGCATTTGTCAGATCTGCTCTCTAGTTTCCCAGAGGCGAGCTTTTTGACATAAGCCTCGCAACCCCAGATCCTGATAAATGTCAAGCTAGGCTGTTTCCCATACCATAACTCATATGGCGTCTTTGAAACTGCCTTGGATGGCACTCGGTTTAGTACCTTTGCAGCTGTTTCCAGTGCAAAACCCCAAAAGGAATATGGAAGAGTAGCCTGACTCATCATAGAACGAACCATATCAAGTAACGTTCTATTTCTCCTCTCGGACACACCATTCCACTGCGGTGTTCCTGGCGGAGTGAGCTGTGAGATAATCCCACACTCCTTCAGATAGTCAGTAAACGTATGACTCAGGTATTCTCCACCTCGATCAGAACGAAGTGCCTTGATATTTCGGCCTAACTGATTTTGTACTTCATTTTTGAACTCTTTGAACTTGTCAAAAGATTCACTTTTATGTCTCATTAAATAGACATATCCATACCTACTGAAATCATCAGTAAAGGTAATGAAGTACTGATAGCCACCTCTGGCATGTTTACTAAATGGCCCACACACATCACTGTGTATAAGGTCCAGTAAACCTGAAGTCCTTTGACCTTTGTGAGGAAAAGGTGACTTCGTCATTTTACCCATCAAACAAGCTTTGCATGTATCAATCTCCCCATTGGAGAATGATCCTAGCAGTCCATGATCATGCAACCGCTTAATGCGCTTCTCGTTTATATGGCCTAAACGACTATGCCATAACAAGGTGCTGTCATCAGCATACTTGGCTTTCTTATTATCAATGTTTTGTATAGAATTTTCCATGTCCAACATGTATAACCCATTGTTAATTGAACCAGTTGCATACACAATATTATCTAGAGATAAAACACACTTTGAAATATTGCATTCAAAGGCAAATCCTTTCCTGACAAGAGCAGGAATAGAGATAATATTCTTTGTGATACTTGGTACAAAATAACAATTGTTTAATTCTAATACAATGCCAGATGGTAAAGTAATGAAATAGTCTCCTACAGCAACAGCAGCAACCCGTGCCCCGTTTCCAACTCGTAGGTCTACCTCATGCTGTCCCACCTGCCTTCTTCTCTTGAGTTCCTGCACATTTGAACAAATGTGAACTCCACATGCAGTGTCCAACACCCATGATATAGTAGAAGAAGATAACATGACCTCAGTCACATATATACCTGAGCCAGAAGCAATGCTTCCCCTCTTATCTCCTTGGAGCGCTTTACAGTCCTTTTTCCAGTGACCCAGCTGGCCACAGTGGAAACACCTGTTATCCTTCGACCGCTTCACCTTCTGTTTCAGGGCCTTACTGTAGTTCTTGATAGGGGCCTTGCCCTTCTTCCCCTTCTTCTTGTTCCTAGAAGGAACCATCAAGACAGAGGTTGAAGGCTTACCCTTCAGAGTTTCCTCAGTAGTCAAGAGCATATTCAGCAGCTCTGCCGGCGTACAATCGATTTTGTTCATATTAAAGTTAATGATGAACGCATCGAAAGAAGGCGGGAGAGACTGCAGAATAATATCCACAGCAAGCTCCTGGTTGATGGTATGCCCCAGTTTCTCCAGAGCCTCCTTGTGCCCAATCATCTTGAGCACGTGAGCTCCCACTGGGCTCCCCTCAGCCAGTTTGCTCTGAAAGAAGAGCTTCGTCAGATTATAGCGTTCTGTCCTCGCCTGTGCAGCATACAGCATCTTGAGGTTCGCTATAATTTCTATAGCCGACATATCCTCATGCTGACGCTGCAGCGGTGGCGTCATAGACGCTAGCATCAGGCAAGCGACATCAATGCTATCATTGACGTGCTTTTCGTAGGCATCCCGAACCGCCCTTGCGGCGTTCGGAGCGGGCTGCGGCGGTATCGCCGTCTCGAGGACATACAGTTTCCTCTCTGCCTTAAGAACGATCTTAAGGTGTCCAAACCAGTCAGAGAAGTTCGGCCCAGCAAACTTCTCCCTTTCCAGTAGGGATCGCACATTGAAGCTCATGGTGTTCGTTGCTGCAGGAATCTACAACAAGCAAGAACAGCAAGGTCAGTATCAATGTTCAGAATCAATCCAGGACTTAAGAAAGATTCTTTTCTCACTATTTTGTCTGACTGAAAAATCCAATAAACAGTCCGAAAGAGTAATACTCTTTTAGTGAGATGGGATCCAGATTTCATACTTGGTCTCCGCGTCCCGCTCAGGCGAGATAAGTTGCACAGAGATGACAAGCACTAATTTCTGGTAGGCTGTCCCAGCCAATCGCCAACCCGTGCGATTCCCCTTCATCTTGGCAATCCAGCAGACTGTGCCAACTGAGTTGGTACAACACAGTCTCTGATCCCAGAGATGGCTGCCTCCATGCGCTACCATATGCGCCACATATGTAGCCTACATGGTCAAGCTGACCTGACCTACTCCCTGGACCACCACGTGCTATGCTGAGCAACGAGAGGGGATAAATCCCAACTCTGTAACACGCAGGTGAAATCCAGCACCGTCTGAAGATAGATGGACGTGCCCACTGAGTGGGTTCAACACGGCTCCAACGATAATCAGAAAGGTGAGGTTTCGCGTCAGAAGGCTTATCGAGCTTGATATGTTAGCGTTGGATTTTAACGGTCTTTTATCTTCTTACTATCAGGCATATCCTATGGCTATAGTAGAAGATAAACTTAAACATGCAATTCTAATTATTAGCAATAAGTAGAAAGCATGATCTTATGTGGTAAAAGCCCATGAACCCTAGTAAGACCTTAATTTTACTTAAGTCTTCACTCGAGCTCCTTGGCATCTCATCTGGTCCAACCTAGGGCCCTAGCGCCAAGAGCACCTCAGGTGCACCACCAGGTGAATGCCCCTCTTGGATGTGTGCTTTTGTGCTCTTGTCTAATCAAAGTACATTTGATCTATCTAGACAAGGTTGACTCGCAGGTCAACAACATATTATAAATTAAGTACAATGTGATTCGCAGATCACAAATTAATTTACAATTTTTAAATCCAGGCACGCAGGCCCCAGCACAGCACACAAATGGGCAACCCACATAAGACTAAATAAACAAGCATATGGTTCAATCAACATGTGATCCAATCAAGAAATTAAAATTTTGAAAAAACCCCATGGCATCAATTTTAATTTCCTTATGAGCCCTACAACCTTACAATGGTCCATTGATGGGGATCCACTCATCCATCTAGTTAGATCTTTTGCCCTTGCATGCACCGAGTCCTAACTGACCCGTGTTGACCTGATGGTCAACCATGCATGCGTCAAGGGCTGAACCACCCTCATGAGTTTTGGCAAGCGGGTGTGACCCCGGGCCTAACTCAAGTATGTTCAGTAATTGTCTCAACCAGACCTCGCTACACGCCTTTGATGCAGTCAACCTATAGCCACCTCGTGCTTGCGCACAGGTGCTATCTGGTCGACCCATCTAGGCTGTCAGATGGTCTGATCAGACTAGCTTGATCTATACTAGATGATGCCTTCAACCCCATCAACCCATTTAAGGATTTAATGTAGTGGCACCTTAGATCTAATCAACCGCGCAAGATGTAAGTTTTGTAAAACACTTAGAGCATGCGCAAACATACAAACAAAGTTGATAACCCTTAGATCTAAGGGGGTCCCCTTCAAGGGGGAGCGCAAACTTTAGGGGGTCCCCTTCAAGGGGGAGCGCATACATAGCCCATGATACAAGCGCAATCTACATGTTAGCATGATACAAGCGCAATCTACATGTTAACATGATACAAGCGCAATCTACATGTACATGTAACCATGCATCATGAAAACAAAGCATCAAGTAAGCGCAAGAAGCATGGATCACAAACACTTCTAGCAATCATATAGATCATATGGAGAGCCTAGCTCTGATACCAGTTGTAGGAACCCCTAATAAGGGGGGGGGGGAAACCCTATACATGCGCAATCTAGCATGCAATGCGGAAAAAGGGCTTCTAAAGATCGCATATGAACTATATAATCAACTTAAACCAACTTAAGATCATGATATGATCTTACCATTGCCATGGATGGAAGGCGGCTTGGAAGAAGAAAACAAGGTTGATCTCCTCCAAAAGGTGCGCACACAAGAAGACAAAGACTACTCCCTTCTCAACTTTGTGCTAGCAAAAGCTTCAAGGGGTCTTATCGCATGAAGGAGATGATGAACTCTTGGCCGATCTTTCTTCTCGTCACTTTCACCACACAAGAAAGTGTGTGTCGTCGAGAGCAAGATGATGGAGAGGAGCGTTAGCCAAACTTGTGATCGAATGTGGAGACATTCATCACAATTGTCAAACCGAAATGCCATAAATGGCAAGTCATCAAAGCTTGCGTTATGCGTTCACATGAAGTGAACCAAACGCATAGCTCTCCTCTCACATGAACCAAGCGCTCACATGTGAGCCGGTTCAATTCAATTGGTCCAATGACCAAACCAAATCAGCCCAATAATCGGTTCAGACCAAATTAAACCCTAAGGTTCAAAATCTGACCGTTCATCCTTTTAATGCTCTTGATCTCTTCGATCTAGCATCCACACTCTCGATCTAAGCTTACCGATCTCAAGCCCTAATCAATCAAACATGATCAGACTGGATCTCACTTACAATCAGAGTTTAATCTCCTTTAAACTGAACTCGAACAATTCAGTCCACACGATCTGACTTAAGTAGCCATATCATCAAATTGTGCGACCCTAAGGGTTTCCTTTAAATGTCGGTAACGATAACTTACGTTATCACGATCAGCGAGGGGTATCTAGCAACACATCACTGTCTCCCGATATAAAGGAAAGAGTCTTCCAAGACTCCACCCAACCACAGCATAAGTGTGAATCAACTCACTAGGCATGCATGATTCCTTTGCCACTGGATGTTCTTATTGGACAAGCATGTCAAGCCTGTAACTCCAATACGATGAGCATGATTAGATCAGATGCACATAGTCATCTGGGTATGGCCATACACTTCCTCAATCATCTCATATAGGGGGGCCCTTTAGAACATCACACTCCTTAAACAAGGAGACGGCAATCCTTTATCTATCACAAGTGCCCTAACCTGACTCAAGCTCACCATCCAAGATAGTCTATAATCATTATGTTTCAAATGATATTGAACTACCTCAAAACAATGACAATCATCATTTAGAAACATAAGTGATCTCAAGTCAAAGGACATGTGCCACTTAGTGCTTACAAGGATCATTCACATTGTGACAAGCAATGGAATATCCGAGTAGGGTCTGTCCAGTACATCCAATGTACCCATGAGTCTACATCTTATTCCATGCTCGAAGCATCCTATAAGATTAGCACTCATATCAGTCTCAATCATATCAAGGCTGTCTCATGTTCACCAAGATATCTCGACTAAGGACATATAGCCTGTCAGCCTAGCTGAACAGCTTTGAGACATTATTCAGAAGTACACTTATTACAGCAGACAAGGTAACAACCTGAATAATAACCATGCCTTTATAAACTTAAGAGTTTATTACATGATACTTATACAATCCCAAGGCCTCAAACATTAGCCTTAAGGGCATACCCCAACACATCTCTCTCGATCGAAGCTTACCGATCTCAAGCCCTAATCAATCAAACATGATCAGACCAGATCTCACTTACAATCAGAGATTAAATCCCTTTAAACTGAACCCAAACAATTCAGTCCACACGATCTGACTCAAGTAAGCCATATCATCAAATTGTGCGACCCTGAGGGTTTCCTTTAAATGTCGGTAACGATAACTTACGTTATCACGATCAGTGAGGGGTATCTAGCAACACATCACTGTCTACCGATATAAAGGAAAGAGTCTTCCAAGACTACACCCAAACCACAGCACAAGTGTGAATCCACTTCACAAGGCATGCATGTTTCCTTTGCCACTGGATGTTCTTATTGGACAAGCGTGTCAAGCCTGTAGCTCCAATATGATGAGCATGATTAGATCAGATGCACATAGTCACCTGGGTATGGCCATACACTTTCTCAATCATCTCATCTAGGGGGCCCCTATAGAACACCACACTCCTTCAACAAGGAGACGGCAATCCTCTATCTATCACTAGTGCCCTAACCTGACTCATGATCATTATCCAAGATAGTCTATAACCATTATGTTTCAAATGATATTGAACTACCTCAAAACAATGACAATCATCATTTAGAAACACAAGTGATCTCAAGTCAGAGGACATGTGCCACTTGTTGCAATCAAGGATCATTCACATTGTGACAAGCAATCGAATGTCCTAGTAGGGTCTGTCCAGTACATCCAATGTACTCATGAGTCTACATCTTATTCCATGCTCGAAGCATCCTATAAGATTAGAACACATATTAGTCTCAATCATATCAAGGCTGTCTCATGTTCACCAAGATATATCGACTAAGGACATTTAGCATGTCAGCCTAGCTGAACAGCATTGAGACATTATTCAAAAGAACACACATTGCAGCAGATGATGTAACAACCTGAACAATAACCATTGCCTTTATAAACACAAGAATGTATTACATGATACAATCCCAAGGTCTCAAACATTAGCCTTAAGGGCATACCCCAACACACACCCCTACACTTTAAATAATTCACATTTGGTTTTCTACCATTGTTCCATAACTCATATGGAGAAGCATTAAATTTCTTAAAAGGAATTCTACTAAAAATATAACATATAGTTTAAAGAGCTTCACCCCATAGAGAAAATGGTAATTTAGCATTTGACAACATTGCATTTACCATTTCAACTAAGGATCTATTTTTTCTTTCAGCCACCCCATGCTGCTAAGGTGTATAAGGGGTAGTACATTGATGGATTATTCTATTGTTTTCATAAAAAAGAGTTAAACATTATAGAAAAGTATTCTCCCCCTCTATCAATTCTAATCATTTTGATCTTTATATCCTTTTGATTTTCTACAAAAGACTTATATTGTTTAAATTTATCAAAAGCTTCATCCTTAGTTCTCATGAGATAGACATATGTAAATCTAGAGTGATCGTCTATAAAAGTAATAAAATATCTTTTTCTACCTCTAGTTAAATGACCATTTAATTCACATATGTCAGAATGTACAAGCTCAAGTAAATTTGATTTTCTTTCAACCTTAGGAAAATGTTTCTTAGTCAATTTTGTTTCTATGCATATTTCACATTTTCCTACATGATCTTCTATGCAAGTTATATAATTGTTTTTAGACACATATTGCAATGAATTACAATTCAAGTGGCCTAATCTTGCATGCCATAGAGAAGAAGAGCTAGCAATATAAGCAACAACATACTTCATTTCATTAATAAATAGTTTGAACATGCCATCACTAGAGTATCCTTTTCCCATAAACACTTCATTCTTAGTTACAATCAACTTGTCTGCCTCTAATACAGTCTTAAAGCCATTCTTACACAACAAATGGAAATCAAGTTCTTTCTAATTTCAGGTACATGAAACACATTAACAAGAGCTTTTTCCCAAAAGTGAAATTCAACTCCACACTTCCTTTGCTCAGAACATTTGCAGCAACATGGTTGCCCATCAGCACTTCTATGGGGTCATTTTTGGTCATGATTAATATGTTTGACCTTTTCAAATTCACCTTATAAAAATAAGATTTTTTATTTAATGGGTTCTGGCTTCTAATGAGTACAAGCACTCATTGTTAATTACCCATAAAAATAAGGGCATCTTTGATTAAAAGATCTATATAAGTAGAAGGACAACATCATATAATTGGAGAACAAAATCATTTATAAGTTTTATGTCAATATAAGGCTTAAATTTTGAACCACTCAGCCTTCAAGTATTTGAATATGATGGTCATTTAGCCCTGATGGTCTACAAGTATGTGAACTTGAATTTGTGTAATCTGCCATGGTGGCTTATGAGTTATTAGATTTGATTTGTACTCAGCTTCAATAGCTTGTGAGTATTTTGGATTTGATTTATACTCGGCCTTAGTGGCTTATGAGTATCTGAATTTGATATGCACCTGACTTCAATAGCCTGTGAATATTTGGATTTGATATGTACTCAGCCTTAATGGTTTATGAGTATTTGAATTTGATTTATACTCGGCCTTAGCTGCTTGTGAGCATTTGAATTTGATTTGAAATATCTGGCCTTGTCGGCTTAGTAGATATTTTAATTTTAGAAATACCCGGCCATGTCGGCTTATTTAGATATTTAATTTTAAAAAATATCTGGCCTTGATGGCTTATTGGATATTTAAATTTGGAAAATATCCGGCCTTGATGGCTTAATGGATATTTAATTTTGAAAAAATACCCGGCCTTAACGGCTTGGTGGGTATTTTAATTTGAGAAATACCCGGCCTCAACGCCTTGGTGGGTATTTTAATTTGAGAAATACCCAGCCTCAATGACTTATTGGATATTTTAAATTTGGGAAATATCCGGCTTATACGGCTTATTGGATATTTTAAATTTGAGAAATATCCGGCCTTAACGTCTTATTGGATATTTAAATTTGAGAAATATCCGGCCTCAATGGCTTATTGGATATTTTAAATTTGAGAAATATCCGCCCTCAACGGCTTATTGGATATTTGAATTTGAAAAATATACGACCTCAAGAACTTATTAGATATTTTAAATTTCAAAAATACTCGGCATCAATGGCTTATTGGGTATTTTAAATTTGGAAAATACCTGATCACAACGGCTTATTAGATATTTAAATTTTATAAAATATCCTGTTTTGATGGTTTAGTAGATATTTTAAAACTTCAGTCTTAACACACATAACATTGTATTGAGGAGTTACGCCCCGACGTCAAATATTGACGTACGCACCTCCCAAACAATACTTTATTACGGCGTTTTAAGGGTTACTAACTTTTTTTGGCATGATGGTTTAAAAAATATTTAAATATAATGTTATTATTATTTTAACTCAAAAATTATTTTATCATAAAATATATTAAGGTGAAGTTTGATATCACAAATTCGTAAATCATTAACGCCTTAAAGATTTCGTTATTATTTATTTAATTTTTTTATATTATTATTATTATTATTATTATTATTATATATTCTTTACTCTAGTCCTAGAATGATTGCCTTGACGAGAGTAGTTGAGCAATCATGGGTGGCGGCTGCAATTTGACTTCATTGGTGGCGCCGGATGCAATGGATGTTGGTCTTCATTTATATCAGAGAGCGGCGGCGACGATGGCGCTGTTGCGCTTTTGGCGATGCACTTTCGATGAATGACCCTGGGCTGCCGAACATCCAGTGGCGAGATAATGACGAGAGTTTGTTGAGTGCGTCCGACGATGCTGCTTTCGGCGGGAGGGCTCCTTCATGGAGATGGAGTATCAAATTACGGTATTGGCGGCTGGCGGATGTGGTGATTTGACCACTCTGGCTATTGAATTTCTAGTGGAGGCACCGTCGATGGCGAGTTGGGATGCAGAAAGCGTCGTTGAGAAGCACCACTACGAGCTATTCTTCATAGCTTGTTGCATCAGAGAGAAATGGAGGTGAGGCGCTGAGGATTAGGTATTCCATTCTCCAGCTAGATAGCCATCAATGTTAACAGTGAAAGCCCTGAAGACTGTGTAGTTTTCTATGGCATCAGAGACGATGTCGACAATGATGACGTACGCGAGAGTCGCCCAGATGATCACTATTAAATATACAAATTTCTGTCAAGCCGAATCTGAATAAAAAAAAAAAAAATTTCATTCTATATATCCTCCTCTTTCAATTTCAAGCCTTCACTTGCCCAGTGACTTCCAGAATCAATTTTGTGTGAAGATAAAAGAAACTCCACGAATGACAGACTGGGTTAATTTAAGGTAAATTTTAACCTCTTTCTTCTTCCCTATTTTACTTTTCTCAGATTTCTTTCTTTCGTTTTTATGCATTTGATTTTATCCTTACTATCCAGTGACTTCAATCAAAGAATTTTGTCCCTCTAGACAAAGTTTCTTTCTTCTCCCCTATTTTACTTTTCTCAGACTTCTTTCTTACTTCACCGACAACATTTGTGTTCGATAAAAGGAATAAAGTGATTTTCAAATGTGAAGATCAAAAAAATTCCATCCTCTTTTCCAAGCCGTGAATAGGGTAATATTTGAGGTAATTTTTTTAACTGCACTTTGTGAAGATTTCTATCTGTCATTTTTTATTGCCCTAAACGTCGCAATAGCATCCTTCTTTCATTTTTTTTTTTTTTTTTTACTTTTAGTGAAGTTCTTCTGGACATGCAAATTGATGGGATATGAAATTTCAAGATATAAAGGTCTTGAAATTTACATAACATAAAGTGTGTTAGGATATAAAAATCCTTTTTTTTTAAAAAAAGAAGTCCTTGAATATAATAGAATTATAAAAATCCATGAAGTCATGATATAGAGATCTTAGGGTATGAAGATCTTATAAAATCCCAGCATGTGTTTAGAATAAAAGAAAATCCTAGCATAATTTTTTTTAGGATAAAAATTCAAGCAGAGTTTTAGCAGAGCTTTTAGGATATAAAATACTGACAAAGTTTTAAGATATAAAATCCTGGCAGAGTTTTTAGGATATAAACATCCTAACAAAGCTTTTAGGATATAAAATCCTTAGGGTCACCCCACCCGTAACAGGTCTAGGCCCAGCGGGCTAGGTCCCTCCGACCTCACGAATCCCGGTTTGGATCCCCGTTATCCCAAACAATTCACGTCTGCAGCGGGATTCGACCCCTGTCCATGACCCTCACGAGTCATGACCCCTTAACCATCTGAGCTGCAGCTCAATGGTTAAGGGGTCATGACTCGTGAGGGTCATGGACAGGGGTCGAATCCCGCTGCAGACGTGAATTATTTGGGGTAACGGGGATCCAAACCGGGATTCGTGAGGTCGGAGGGACCTAGCCCGCTGGGCCTAGACCTGTTACGGGTGGGGTGACCCTAACAAAAAAGGCGCCTTTTTTGTTAGGGCCACCACACCCGTAACAGGTCCAGGCCCAACGGGCTAGGTCCCTCCGACCTCACGAATCCCGGTTTGGATCCCCGTTACCCCAAACAATTCACGTCTGCAGCGGGATTCGACCACTGTCCATGACCCTCACGAGTCATGACCCCTTAACCATTGAGCTGGTTTTTAGGATATAAACATCTTGGCAAAGTTTTTAGGATATAAAAATCTTAGCAAAGCTTTTAGGATATAAAATCCTGGCAGAGTTTTTTTAGGATATAAACATCCTAGCAAAGCTTTTAGGATATAACATCTTGGCAGAGTTTTTAGGATATAAAAATCTTAGCAAAGCTTTTAGGATATAAAGTCCTAGTAGAGTTTTTAGGATATAAACATCCTAGCAAAGCTTTTAGGATATAAAATTCTGGCAGAGTTTTTTTTTAGGATATAAACATTCTAGCAAAGCTTTTAGAATATAAAATCCTCGCAGAGTTTTGTATGATATAAACATCTTAGTAAAGCTTTTAGGATATAAAAATCATAGCAAGAGTTTTAGGATATAAAATCCTCACAGTTTTCTTATAGGATAAAAATCCTAGCAAAGCTTTTTTTTTTTTTGTTGTCGAGACCTCCTTCTTCCTTTTTCTCTTTTTTTTTATTGCCTTCTTTCTCTTTTTCTTATTGCTTCTCTCTTTTTCTCGCCGAGACCCATCTCTCCCCCTCCTTGATGGATTTGTTGTGCTAGCACTCTTTGTCCACACTCCTCTCTTCTCTACCGAATCCCCTTTGCAGCCCTTTTTTTTTCTTCTCTCTCTATTTTTGTCGAGACTTATGCCGAGAGCTCTCCTTTCCTTTTTTTTTATTTCTCTCTTGCCGAGACACATGTAGAAAGGCCCTCCTCTTTTCTTATTTCTTCTCTCTCCCTTTCTTGCCGAGACCCATGCCACCGCTCCCGTCTTTGCTTCTTATTTTTTTCTCTATCGAATCCCTTCTCTAGCTTTCTTTTTTTCCTTTCAATTTCTCTCCCCTTCTTGGTGTTACCGAGAGCTTGAGCTCTCCCTCCTCTTGCTCTCGATTTCTCTTCTATCCTCCTCCTCTCTTTGCCGAGACCTTATTCAGCCCATCTCTTCCCCTTTTTTTGCTCTTCAGACTTCTGCCCCTTTGAGACCCTCCTTTTTATTTGTGAGTGCCCCTCTTTTTTGTTTGTGTTGTTATTTTTTTATAGAGAATTGGGTCAAAGTTTCCTATTTGACCCAATTTAATTTGATATTATTTCCTTTCTTTTTTCTTTCCAGAATTTCTGCTTTTTTTGGTCGACTCTGATTTTATTCGCTACCATTTTGCTTCTTGCCTAATATGGTTCCCTCTTCTTCTTTGTCTTTTTTTCCTTTTATTTCCTTTTTATTATTTTTTATTTTGAATTTATGCTAAATTTATCCTCTTTCCTTCTTTTCTTTGGCCGTAGCTATCCACGTTGGAATTTTGTTTCCAGATTTTCCCTACTTCTTATTTTAATTGTCTTCTTTTCTCTTTTTGCTTACGCACATCAATGTTTCTGTGTATGCTTTCTTTATGGTCAAAATCGATTTTGACTTTATTGTTTGAGTGAAAATTTCTGATTCAACAAATGCCCCACAATGAATTTTGTATAAGCGACAAGAGCATACAAATCTATATGCAAAGATGCCTAATACTAACAGAATGGGTAGCGACCATATGCATATGAAGTACTTGTTTCGAGTACATTTTGATGATGACAAGATATTTTATGCACTTGAGATAGGTGAATGGTGCACTTGGCATGAGTTTTCATATGTTGGATCAAGGAACAAACATCCCTTTTAAAGTTAAGATATTTAACATCACCAAGCATCTTATAAATTTGATTTGTTGATGAGGGTGACATTTCTATAATTGATTTATTTGGGGTTGAGGAGGGAGGGTGAGTCTTCTGTGCCATAAATTTGATTGATGATGATGCAATCACTAGATCATGCCAACATCTTATCAAAGTAATGATGCCCCCAATGTGATTTTGCATATATAGTGACATCTTTGTTTTCCCAGAGTAATTCATCTCGTTTTTCTTCGATCCTGAATCCCTTAGCTTGAACTTGAGCTTGTTTTGAATAACTGGGTATGGTATATCAGGGCATGGTATATCACTTCTCAAAAAGCCTCTTTTTCTCAAGAGTTTTAGGTTTCCCATGATGAGATAGCATGAACTTGTAAGGTTTGGCATCTCTTGTTCTTATACTTAAATAATTTTCAAAAGGAGCATGAGACTACATCTCTTGATGATAATTTGAGATGTGTGTAAAAGTTGCTAATCTTTAACACTTGAGTTGTACTATCTTGCAATATGGTCAAACATTGATTCATCTTCAATTCTTTCAATATTCATCAAGTTTGTTATTGTAATCTTTCTATTGTCTTCATATCAACCAAAGTCTTGATCCTTGCCTCCTTTAGCAATGTGAAGAGCTTTAAGAGTTGAATATAAGTTGTCATTGTGAACTAGAGGGTTGGTGTATATGAATTCACCTTTAGAGAGTTAAGATGAGTGAATGAGCTTGTAGAGGATTAAACATTCAAAATGGGTGAATAGGCCATTGGGCCAAACATTCGGATGGGTGAATGACCCTTGGGCCAAACATTCAGATTTGAGTGAACGGACCAGTAGAGGGCCAAGCGTTCGAGATTTGGTGACCGAGCCATTGGGCTAAACGTTCAATTTGGGTGAACGGCCGTTGGGCAATGCATTTAGAATTTAGTGAACGAGCCGTTGGGCCAAACGTTTGAAATTTGGGTGAACGGACTGTTGGGCCAAACGTTCAAAATTTGGGTGAACAGGCCGTTGGGCCAAACATTTCAAAATTGGTAAATAGGCCGCTGAGCCAAGCATTCACAGTTTGAGTGAACAATGCCTTTGAGACAAGCATTCAAAATTTGGGCAAATGGGCCGTTGGGGCATGCATTCGAAGTTTGAGCAAACGAGCTTTTGGGCTAAGAATTCAAAATTTAGGCAAATGAGCCATTGGACCAAACATTCAAAAATTGAAGAACAAGCTGTTAGGCCAAATGTTCAATTTAGGTGAACAGGCCATTGGGCCAAACGTTCAAAATTTGGTGAATGAGCTATTGGGCCAAACATTCAAAATCTGGGCGAACGGGCTGTTGGGCCATGCATTCAAAATTTGTTGAACGGGCTGTTGAGCCAAGCATTCGAAATTTAGATGAATGGGTAGTGGGACAAAACGTTCAAAATTGATGAATGAGTCATGGGACCAATCATTCGAAATTTGGATGAATGAGCCAATGAGCCAAGCGTTTGAAATGTAGTGAACGAGCCGTTGGGCCAAACGTTCAAAATTTATGGACGAGCCTTTGTGGCTTATAGAATTTGGAGTTTAAAGTTTGACATATGTCCAGCCTTTATGGCTTATGGACATTTGAAATTTGAGCAAATATTCTGTCTTCATGACTTGTGAATATTTGAATTTCAATCTTAACATGTAGTTATTTCATTGCACACAGTGTCGTATTGAGGATCTACACCCCGATGGTAAACATCGACGTACGCATCTCCCAAACAATACTATACCATAATGCACTAAAACTCTACATTTTGACATCGTCAAATATTCATAGTAGTTTTCCTTGAGAAGTAGTAGGTCTCCAAAATTTGAGCAGAATGCTCATCTTGGACCTTACATAAATGATATCACATGAACTTTGAGAAGAGTGATAGGGTCCTGCAAGTGCACAGTTCTATTGCGTAATAAGAAAGTATCGATCCCACAGGGACTAGGGGTCAAGTACTAACTAATCAGTCAATTAATAGCTAGGTGATCAAATGGTGGAGAAAAATGCTAATGTCCTAGTGCAAGCCAGTAAATTAAAGCAAGTAAGTAAATTAAGCAAGTGAAGAGCAAATAGAGAGCAAACGAGGTATAAAGATCTTGAGAAAAGATCGGGGTTTTAGGTTTCACCAAGCTGAAGTATGAAAGAGAGCTAATGCATATATTTAAAGTTGTTTAACCTAAGTTATTAAGATAATTCTTCCTAACGTACAGACTCATTCCCGCTCAGGCTATGGTCCGGTATCTAACTTAACCCAAGTCTCCTACTCTCGTGTCTTACTGGGTTAAGCAGATCCAATGGGCTCTATGAAGAATTATTGGCTCATTGAGTAATTTCAACCTACTCTCGTGGCCGAAATTACCAGCTCAATCTAAGGGGATCCGACGTTGTGGTTGTTGGTGTATATGCCCTAGGACCTAGTTTGGTCCATCTTTGTACTACTTGACTCTGATATTCATATATCTTTCTGGCATTGTCGTTATCATTGTTTGTCTACACCTGCAATTGTGTACTTACATGATAATGTCCCTGGAGACAGATTGGATATGTGCTCAAATGATTGTCCCCAGTCGATGTACCTGAGTGGATATGGGACAACTCTGGTATTTGTGAGACTAGTATGTGGGCTGGTTAGGCACGTGGTGCTAACGCAGACACATGGGTATATCATTGAAGGATATACTGGACTGACCCGCTGTGAGGCTATGACTTGGTGTCATGAGTTATCCTCACAAGTGACAGGAAATGCATTGATCCCTTGACTTGAGGTCATTGATCATTCTATATGGTTAGGGACTTGCTTTGATGCAACCTAACACCTCGCCGTAGTTGGGAGGTCATAACGGTTGTCATTGAGCATGTCACGACCCATGTGAGAAGGTCAATGGACAGACAAAGGATTTGCCCCTTCCTAAGGGAAGTATGATATCCATGGAGCTCCTCTATGGTTCTATGACTGAAAGTGTATGGCCATACCCAAGTAAGAACCTGATTTAGTCATAGCCATGTGATTGGGTGAAAACAAGTGGTGACACACTTGTCCAATCGGATATCAGTTCGGCAAAGAGACTGTAATGCATCTGTACCTAGTTGCGATGATGGGGATGTCGATGTCAATATCCATTCCAATGACCTGGTTAGCAGTGATGCACTGCTAGGTGCCACTCACTGCTTGTGGTGACCTTTGGTCAACACTGCCAGCGTCAGAGGAACCTACAGGGTCACACACCAAGACACTCGAGTTCTCGCATTGATTGGGAAGCCTTATGATCGAGTTATAGGATAACTCGGATCTATTTTAGAGATTTCACCAGCGCCAATGAGCCTGATGAGATGGAAGAAACTTATTGAAGCCAACTTTTGTTTTTGGCATATTGGCCGAATTAACCATGGTTAGCCTCATTTGACCATGGGTTAAGTTGGATTGGATCCAATCGCTTGGTTAACATGACTAATGGTCTTTGGGCTAGACCCATTGCTAAGTTGGGCTCACTAATAAGTTGTCATGAAGAGAAGAAGGGATAGAAGGGTATAATGGGGACAAATCTTCTCCCCTAGGCGCCTATGGGCATAATGGGGAGAAGTGGCACAATTTGCTTCATAAGGAAGCAATTGGCGCCTCCCCCCTTTATCCCTTATGGTATGAATGCCTCTATGGCATTGCTTGGAGCGCAAGGCAAGGCCTTGGCGCACAAAAAAAGGCGTGGGCACAAAAGGAATGGTTGAATGAGAATTATGGAAATGTCTTGGAGAATTTCCTTGCCTCCAACCTTCTCATCCTAGCTGCCCACTTGTCTTGATCCTAGCCTTTCACAAACCACCTCTTGCCCTATAAAAGAGCACCTAGCCGTCCCCTCTTGCGAGTGACAATTAATTGGAGGCATAAGTAATAGAGAGGGGCGAAAGCTTGGAGGCTCTTGGCGCAACTTCTCTTCCTCCAACATCTAGCCGTAAACACAAGTCTTCTTCTCCTCCTCTTGGCGCAAGAAGGACTTGGACTTGGTGACTACTTCTCCTCTCCTTCTTCTTGGCACATACACCTTGGAGGTAGAGCAGAGTTGAAGAGGGAGAACATAATGCTTGAATCTTCTTCTCGAGGCTAGCACCAAGCGCGGAAGAAGAGAGCTCGAGGAGTCCGTGTGTGTGAGACTGCGGAGGGCGAACACGTGGGCACCTATCTCAACATCGACATCTCTTTGCTCGCTTAAGGTACTTTCTATCACATCGTGTTGATCCCCTCGCTTGACGATCCGCACTAGGTTTTTGGGACTGGCCTGTTTCGGGGACATTCTTCCGCTGTGCAATGTCTATAACTCAAAAAATTGTAAAATGTCCCCGGGGTTTCCCAACAGTGGTATCAGAGCGACTTGCAAGACTCGAACGATGTTTTACGCTTTTCTTTCATGCTCACATGCCATATCTCTATTTTCGTCAATAGCATGATGCATGACAAACGATTTTTCTAAGTAGGAAAAATTAGGGTTTCTTGTTTCTATCATCCTCTCAATCTCTTTTGGATTTTTGGACTATTTTTCTTGTCTGATTTAAAGATCAAAGGCGCACGTAATTTTGTCAAGTAGGACGAGTATTGTGTCTTCGGACTGGCCAAGTCTCTTGATCTGACAAAATTGCCAGACGAAAGGATCTCTGAAATCATCATGAAAAATAAATCGTAATTAACCAAAAGATTTTTGAGAAGAAGATAAGAAAAAGAGACTAGTTTTATGAAAAAGTAAAATTTTAGATTTTACGTTTTTCATGAGCATGTAGAATTGCATGAGTAAATACCTTGATTGTGCATAATGTTGTGATCATGAGTCAAGCCCCTTTTGCATGCCTGTGATGTATCCTTGTGCGGCCTGCATGCTATCTTTTTCATTATTTTTGTAAAAATTAAGATGAAGATTAAGGGCTAGGCGCATCCTTCTTGGACCTTGATGCTCGCATCTTGCTTGATGGCGCAAGCATGCAAGCTGGTGCTTGGTTGCTTGGTGGCGTAAGAAAGCTTGGCCAAACCTCTTTTGGTTTAAGAGCTAGCTATCTTGGCCCCTTGCATGGTGGCACACGTTCCTTGGAGGAAGACCATGGCATTGGCCGAACCTATGGGGAACTTTTAAAGTGTACCTCTAGGCTTTGAGAGCTAAACCATGAGAGAAGGACCTTGAAGCCAACCTTGAAGTTCAAGCTAGAGGTCGGCTAGGCTAGGTCTAGTTTTTGGGGCTTGAGTTCTAGGACAAGAGTTGAACCTCTATCATGGCATGGATTGGTTCAATGTCTTGAATAAGATATGATCACATCATTCTTTACTGCTTTTATTATTATCTGCAGAAGAATGCCTGTAATGTTTTATCGTTATGTTGTCACCATAGGATTGCATGCCTGTAATGATAGACATAAGATAAAACTGAGATGATGAGACCTTAAACAAAAACCCTCAATTAAAATATCAAGTCAAATATCAAGTCTAGTAGCCTTCTAACGCGTAGCCCTCACTAAGCTATCGATCAGTGGAGTTGTGAATTGTTTCCCACCCTCGTGAGACACACCCACTTATCTTTAGAAAGTGCGTGGTGACAATGGTTTCCCCAGTCCAGTTTTAACCTGGGCGTGCCTTCGCAAGGAAACTCGTTGGCCCTGGGCATAACGGTTAGGAATGGACTTGACTAGATTTTCATGTGTGCTAGGCACATGATGAAACTCTAGAGGCATCGTTGAGAGGTTAGGGTTTCATGCTGTATCCAGCCCTCGCTGGACATGAAATGCCTGGACTGTCTCAATAAGGGGAATTGCTTGGAGCAATCGGCCGGCGCGCCCACCTTAGGAAACATGGGTCACTTTGTGCATCTCATCCCACCCTCGTGGGACGCGAAGCCCTGTGTGGAATGAGGATCTCATCTCACTCGGAAATCTTGAATTTCTCGATTGACTTTGTGGGTTGTCAATTCGATTAAAATAATGGGAGCCATGGTCATTTAAAACAAGTCCAGTTTAAATGACTCGAAGTAGTACTAATCTGCTGTTTCTTGGTTGTTGTAGAACAATGGCTATGAACAATGGCAGTTGGTCACTGCGATCTACCCTGGAAAGGGATAAGTTGGTTGGATCCAACTTACTGGATTGGTATATGAACTTGAGAATCATGCTCAAGCTCGAAAGGAAGCTTTATGTCCTTAAGCGTCCTTTTCCTGAGCCACTTCCATGCTCGGCCTCAGCGGCTGAGAGGGATGCTTATGATAAGCATCAGGTTGATACTTTGGAGGTTGCTAACCAACATGTCACCTAAATTTAGAGGGTGATATGAATCAAAGAGTGCCTCTGAGATTATTTTAATCTAAGGCAGCTCTTTGATGAAATGGTTGAGCTCAATCCTCCTAAAGTTGATATTCAGTGTGTTGAGCCGAAAGGCTTGACCAAGGAACTGAAATTAAAGATGGATATGATCAGGAATAATAGGTGCTATTCATGTGGAGGGCCACCTCACATGTTGAAGGACATGTTGCAACTTCAAAATGTGGAGAAGAAAGGCAAGGCCTTGTCTTCATGCTCAGGTATTTATGTTACCGAAGTCAACCTCTCTACTCCTATGACATGGGTATTGGATACCACATGTGGAGCTCATATTTTTACAAATATGCAAAGGCTCAGAAAGGGTAGATCGGTAAGGCCTAGAGAGATTGACCTACGGATAGGTAATAGGGCACAAGTTGCTGCTGTTGCTATAGGAGTTTCTCTCCCTGCCTTCTGGACTTCAGTTAAAGCTAGACAATTGCTACCTTCCCTTACCAAAACATTGTATCCACTCCTTGCTTGGCAAAGAAAGGATTTAAGTTTGAAATAAAAGAGAACTTATGTTCTTTTTCTTTTGCAAACATGTTTTACGGGAAGGGTACTTTGTGCAATGGTCCGCATGTCTTGGACATGGATAGATCTATTTGTAACATAAATAATAAAAGGACCAAACTGAGTGGTTCAGTTGGTGCTTTCCTACGGCATTGTCGATTAGCCCATATAAACAAGAATCGTATTCGACAACTCCATGCAAATGGGTTATTAGATTCGAGTTCCTTGGAGGAACTTGATACATGTGAGACTTGTTTATTAGGGAAAATGACAAAGGCGCCCTTCACCAAAACTGGTGAGAGGGCAGGAGGTTTATTAGATCTCATACATACTAACGTGTGTGGGCCTTTCAATAAACAAGCCAGAGGAGGGTACAACTACTTCATCGCGTTTACTGATGACTTCAGTAGATATGGTTATGTCTATCTGATGAGACATAAGTCTGAATCCTTTGAGAAATTTAAGGAGTTTAGACATGAAGTAGAGAACCAGCTTGGTAGAACCATTAAGGCTCTTCGATCAGATCGTGGTGGAGAGTAACTGAGCGGTGAGTTCTTTGACTATCTGAGAGAGTGTGGGATCATATCCCAACTCACTCCTCCTGGAACATCTCAATGGAATAATGTGTCTCAAAGGAGAAATCGAACTTTGTTGGACATTGTTCGATCTATGATGAGTCATGCAACTCTACCTCCCTCATTTTGGGGACATGCACTTAAGACAGCTTCTCTAATACTGAATAATGTTCCATCTAAGAGTGTCTCAAAGATTCCATACGAGGTATGGAGTGGGAGACGCCCTAATCTCACTTTTATCAGGATCTGGGGATGTGAGGCTTATATCAAACGTCAGGATTCTAGCAAAATAGAACCTAGATCTGATAAGTGTATGTTTGTGGGGTACCCTAAGGAGACTAAGGGTTACTACTTCTATGTTCCCACCGAGAACAAAGTTTTTGTTGCTCGGGGTGCTGTCTTTCTAGAGAAAGAATTTCTCATGAAAGAAGTTAGTGGGAGGAAGTTTGACTTGGATGAGGATCAAGTGCAACCACAAGACAAAGAGATGGAATCTGAGCCACCTGCACCGGTTGCTGTACAACCTGAGGCTCAAACACAGGACCCCATGTAGGTCTGGGAGGATTCGTCGTGCACCTGAGAGGTATGGGTCGCTGCCGACCCAACACGACGGGATCTTCATCATTGAGAATGAACCCAGGACTTATGATGAGGCGGTCAGTGGACCGGACTCTAAGAGATGGCTTGACGCCATGCAATCCGAGATGGATTCCATGTCGGCTAACCAAGTCTGGGATTTGGTTGAGCTGCCTGAAGGGGTAAAACCCATAGGGTGTAGATGGGTCTTCAAGAGGAAGACAGACATGGATGGCAATATAGTTACCTATAAGGGTAGACTAGTGGCTAAAGGATTTAAACAAGTCTACGGGGTGGACTATGATGAAACCTTCTCGCCAGTTGCCATGATCAAATCCATTCGGATTCTGCTTGTTATAGCTGCATATCATGACTATGAGATATGGCAGATGAATGTGAGAACAGCGTTCCTTAACGGGAAGCTGACTGAGGATGTGTATATGTCACAACCTGATGGCTTCATCCATCCTGCAGAGGCTAGTAAGGTCTGCAGGCTAAAGAAATCCATTTATGGATTAAAGCAAGCATCTCGAAGTTGGAACCTTTGATTTGATGAAGCTGTGAGAGATTATGGCTTTATCAAAAGTGAAGATGACGCCTGTGTATGCAGAAAATTCAGTGGGAGCTTGGTGACTTTTCTGGTCATGTATGTCGATGACATACTGCTCATCGGAAACGACATCCCTAGTCTTCAAGCTATGAAGACATGGTTAGGGAAGTGTTTTGAGATGAAGGACTTAGGGGAGGCCGCCTATATTCTAGGCGTGAGGATCTACCGGGATAGATCCAAGAGGCTCTTGGCCCTTAGTCTGAGTACCCACATTGATAAGGTCCTGAAGAGGTTCAACTTAGAGCAATCCAAGAAAGGATACCTTCCAGTGAGAGATGACCTTACTCTCTCAAAGAGCCAGTGCCCTACAACACAGGCTAAGAGGGATAACATGAGTCTAATTCCCTATGCTTCAGCAGTGGGATCAATCATGTATGCAATGCTGTGTACTGGACCAGATGTGGTTTATGCAGAAAGCATAACCAACCGATACCAATCCAATCCAGGTCTGCAGCACTGGGTGGCTGTAAAGAATATCCTTGAGTATCCTGAAAAGGACTAAGGATTTATTCTATATGGTCTACGGGGGACAGGAAGAGCTCAGTGTGCAGGGCATCACTGATGAGTCGTTCCAGTCTGATCCTGACGACTTCAGATCGCAGACCAGCTATTTGTTTAAGATGGTTGGAGGTGCTGTATGCTGGAAGAGCTTCAAGCAATCCACCATAGCTAATTCTACAACCGAAGCTGAGTATGTGGTTGCTTCTGAGGCTGCCAATGAAGCCGTTTGGATCAGGAAGTTCTTTTCTAAACTTCGGGTGGTTCCAAGTGCAATGGATCCCATTGAGCTCTACTATGACAACAATGGGAACTGCACATGCAAAGGAACCACGGTCTCGTCAAAGATCCAAACACATACTCAGAAGATTTCACCTGATTAGAGAGATCATTAACAGAGGTGATGTCAAGATTAGCAGAATTGACACAGAGAGCAATCTAGCAGACCCACTGACCAAGGCTTTGGCGCAGCAGAAGCATGATGGTCGTACTAGAGATATGGGGTTGAGGTTGCTCAACCTCTAGGTCTTAGTGCAAGTGGGAGATTGTTGGTGTATATGCCCTAGGACCTAGTTTTGGTCTATCTTTGTACTACTTGACTCTGATATTCATATATCTTTCTAGCATTGTCGTTATCATTGTTTGTCTACACCTGCGATTGTGTACTTACATGATAATGTACCTGGAGACAGATTGGATCTGTGCTCAAATGATTGTCCCCAGTCGATGTACCTGAGTGGATATGGGACAGCTCTGGTACATGTGAGAGTGGTATGTGGGCTGGTTAGGAACGTGGTGCTAACGCAGACACATGGGTATATCATTGAAGGAAATACTGGATTGACCCGCTATGAGGCTATGACTTGGTGTCATGAGTTATCCTCACAAGTGACAGGAGATGCATTGATCCCTTGACTTGAGGTCATTGATCATTCTATATGGTTAGGGACTTGCTTTGATGCAACCTAACACCTCGCCGTAGTTGGGAGGTCATAACGGTTGTCATTGAGCATGTCACGACCCATGTGAGAAGGTCAATGGACAGACAAAGGATTTGCCCCTTCCTAAGGGAAGTATGATATCCATGGAGCTCCTCTATGGTTCTATGACTGAAAGTGTATGGCCATACCCAGGTAAGAACCTGATTTAGTCATAGCCATGTGATTGGGTGAAAACAAGTGGTGACACACTTGTCCAATCGGATATCAGTTCGGCAAAGAGACTGTAATGCATCTGTACCTAGTTGTGATGATGGGGATGTCGATGTCGATATCCATTCCAATGACCTGGGTAGCAGCGATGCACTGCTAGGTGCCACCCAATGCTTGTGGTGACCTTTGGTCAACACTGCCAGCGTCAGAGGAACCTACAGGGTCACACACCAAGATACTCGAGTTCTCGTATTGATCGGGAAGCCTTATGATCGAGTTATAGGATAACTCGGATCTATTTTGGAGATTTCATCAGCGCCAATGGACCTGATGAGATGGAAGAAACTTATTGAAGCCAACTTCTGTTTTTGGCATATTGGCCGAATTAACCATGGTTAGCCTCATTTGACCATGGGTTAAGTTGGATTGGATCCAATCGCTTGGTTAACATGACTAATGGTCTTTGGGCTAGGCCCATTGCTAAGTTGGGCTCACTAATAAGTTGTCATGAAGAGAAGAAGGGCTAGAAGGGTATAATGGGGTCAAATCTTCTCCCCTAGGCGCCTATGGGCATAATGGGGAGAAGTGGCACAATTTGCTTCATAAGGAAGCAATTGGCGCCTCCCCCCTTTATCCCTTATGGTATGAATGCCTCTATGGCATTGCTTGGGGCGCAAGGCAAGGCCTTGGCGCACAAAGAAAGGCGTGGGCACAAAAGGAATGGTTGAATGAGAATTATGGAAATGTCTTGGAGACTTTCCTTGCCTCAAACCTTCTCATCCTAGCCGCCCACTTGTCTTGATCCTAGCCTTTCACAAACCACCTCTTGCCCTATAAAAGAGCACCTAGCCGTCCCCTCTTGCAAGTGACAATTAATTAGAGGCGTAAGTAATAGAGAGGGGCGAAAGCTTGGAGGCTCTTGGCGCAACTTCTCTTCCTCCAACATCTAGCCGCAAACACAAGTCTTCTTCTGCTCCTCTTGGCGCAAGAAGGACTTGGACTTGGCGACTACTTCTCCTCTCCTTCTTCTTGGCGCATACACCTTGGAGGTAGAGCAGAGTTGAAGAGGGAGAACATAAGGATTGAATCTTCTTCCCGAGGCTAGCACCAAGCGCGGAAGAAGAGAGCTCGAGGAGTCCGTGTGTGTGAGACTGCAGAGGGTGAACACGTGGGCGCCTATCTCAACATCGACATCTCTTTGCTCACTTAAGGTAATTTCTATCACATCGTGTCGATCCCCTCGCTTGACGATCCGCACTGGGTTTTTGGGACTGGCCTGTTTCGGGGACATTCTTCCGCTATGCAATGTCTATAACTCAAAAAATTGTAAAATGTCCCCGGGGTTTCCCAATAGTGGTTCACCTCTCAGTTCTTCTCATAACATCTAAAACATAATTATGCATGGCCAGTACACAAATATGGATTAAAACTTCTTAGAAATGAATAAGAACAAAGATAAATCTAAGCAATGTATAGATCAAGCATTAACAGTCAACATTCTTACAGTGGGCTACGCCCAAACCTCGAAAAGAAGTCTATGCATCATGAAATACATCAAAAATATCACAAACAAAGTGAATCAAACTAGGGGAAAGACTAGATCTATGTCATGAGAGGCTAGAGCACGATCTTCAGCATCAAAACCGGGAAGAAATTACACCGGAATAGCCTTTTGTCACCAAAATCGCCGTCAAACCCTAGGTGTCACCGTGTTGCCTCGTTCTCCTCACCTGCTCCATGAAATCGCATGATTCCTTTCCCAAATTGTTGGTTGCCAAGTTAGAAAGGCTTCCACCAAATTTCAGTGAGTTCTTTTCCAAAAATAGCAAGAAACGGATGAAAAATCAAACGGGTGTCTAACAGGCAGAACCGTTCATGGCCGTTCATGGATCCACGACCATGCCCGTGAATGGCTCGGCGATCTTAAATTTCTGAAAAACTGACTCTTCACGGCCATGTATGGGTTCATGGGTGTGCTTGTGAACATCTCATCAAGTTCTGGAAAAGTCGGCCGAGTCCTTCACAGCCGTGCATGGATGCATGGGCATGCCTATGAACAACTTGGTGCAGTTTGGGAAAGTAGGCTCATACATGATCATGCATGGATGCACGGCCATACCCGTGAAGAGCATAAAAAACTCCGTTTGACCTGAAATTTGATATGTAGCTTCGTCTCATCATGAGGAATTGTTCATATCTTCAGATCTTCCAAATTCCACCAATTTTAAGGCGAAATCCCTACATTGCAATAAAACCAAGGAAAAGTGAAAATTCATAATAATATAATGTATTTATGCAAATAAATGAAACAAAGCATGTATTTTACTCCAAAATAATAATAGAATTAAGCCACAATATATCATATATATGCATGATATCAAAATACATAGGACTTAAAGTTTTGCTTGTCCTCAAGCAATTAAATTATCTAGAACACAGTGATGAAATGAAATAAAATGAAGAATCTCAATCAACTTTGGCGAGTCTAGCAAGGTTATAATTTAGTCACAGCAAGCCTCAAGTTATAATGCAGTGTCGAAAGCAAATTAAATCAAATATTACTAATACAATTCATTGAAGTATGCAAAGTTGACAATACCAACAACCTTTATGACACATCTCACATAAATGATGTCTTTGATCAAGCATTCACAAATCAAATGACTATACATCATGTCATGGGAAAATAGCATCGGTGGTGCCTTTTTTAAAAAAGAATAATAAGCGTATGAAAAACAGTGCCAAGCTAGATGAGTGAGAACACCATGGCTTTGGTACCACTGCTATTATTTCAAATTAGGGGATAGTGCTAAACATGATAGACAATGAACTTAGGTACCACTATCCATTTTTCTATTGTAATGCTACGAACAATGCCAAGTGGAAGTACTATGTACAAAAACACTTCGGTACCACTATTGTTATTTCTCATTCCCATAACAAAATGTACAAATAATAGTGGAGTTATGAAGCAAGATGCAAATAATCATGTCACATGTGATGCATGTCATGGTTAAGATAAAGACAACAAGTACACTTCTCATGAATGAAACAATAATGAATTGAGTTAATTTAATCTTTCAACTGCTCCAAACAACAAGCTATGTGTGCAAACTACAACCAATATAGACTTTAAAGCATGCAAGATTCTCATCTCAATCAATCAAGTACTCAAAGAACAAATCAATCCCAAAGGCAAAGCAAATATCATAGATACGGGGTAGGCTAGACACCTAAGATGTTGACATGACTTGCTACAAAAAAAAGTAGATAAAGCAATGCATGAAAGGGAAATGACATGCTAACTAAGTAAAACTAAGAATAGAAATGAAACTACTGGAAACATAAAAAACTGACCAAGTGATGGTGAAACCAATATTGCTTATCCCCAGCACCAACGCAGTCGTTGCTAAAGCTCTTGTACGAACTCCATGATGGAAGACTGGATCCATCCTTGGCATCCCACTTCAACTTCAAAATCGTGAAGCGGTCAAAGCCCATTAGCCACTAAAATCTGGGTGTCATGCTAAGCATCCTGGACAAATTTGATCATTGTCTCCATGCAGTCCAACTAGGTGGTAGGTCGCTGAGAAGGTGGTGGTGGAGTAGTGTCGAGGGGAACATCATGATCCTCAACCGCCTCCACCCTCTAGGTCGCTGAGAAGGTGGTGGTGGACAAATTTGACTCTGAAAGTTTCTGTACGAATTTTACCCAAAATTACGGTAACATAAAAATAATTACGGCAGCGCCGTAATTTTGTCGAAATCCTCTGAAGTCTCTGCCTGTATCTGGTCTGAAATCATGGCACCATAAAATTCATTACAGCAGTGTCGTAATTTCCCAAAAAACTCTCTGCGAGATGCTACCGTGAAATTCATTACAGTAGTGCCATATTCCTAGATTACGGCCGTAAAATTAATTACGGCACTACCGTAATTTCGCAGGAAAATCTGGTTTGACTTGAAATTTTGTGTGTAAACTCCTTTTGATGATTAGAACTCGTTCATGCATTAAAGTTGCTCGAAAATGCATGATAATGATGCCTTTTTACCTGAAATTGGTCAAAAACCAAGAAAGATGTAGATTCCAAAATATTTGATAAATAAGGCATAAAAATAAGCAACAGAGCATGATTATGACCCAAAAATACAAAGGATTTAGCAAGAAATATGCTATGAAATTTAGAGTCATGAAAATACATAAGGCTCAAACGTTGTTTGTCCTCAAGCAAATAAAGAATACAATACTGATTATGAAAATAAACCTTCAGATGATGAATAAATTTCTAGGATACAATTACATATGAAAAATTCACATCAAATAAATACTCAAAACTTCTAATAAATATATCGTCCTCCGAATTCAATCCTTAAGATCCATGACTCAATCAAATATAATTTCACAATGTGCATAAATAGAACTTCAATCTCATGAGTTTGCCTAGTTTTAATTTTGAGTCCAGGATGTTTTTTGTTTACAGGAATATGAATCACAAAATTTTTTCTACTCAAATTTTTCTCTCTCTCTCCTTTTTTATGCATCTTTGACATTTTCTAAAATGAATACCACCTTTCTTCTGGTGATATATTTAGAATATACTGGTCACATAACCAACATAATTGAACTCATTTCTCTTTAAGTAGAAAGAATTCTTCTTGAGATAGCGGAGTTAATGTCAAAGAATCTCTCTCATGGCATGCACCTACATAGATACATACTTTTTATTATTGAACTTCAACTCTTGTCTTAGGTACCATTGCAAATGCAATGCCAAGAAGAGGAGTTATTCTTTTTAGACTTCAACCCATAACTTTAGGTACCACTGCCAATTTTTTGCAGTGCCAAATAGAGGAGTCACTTTTGTTTGTGGATTTTGGATTCTTTCTTCCCAGCAAATAACAAGATGGACTTTAATGATCTCCTAGGTCTAATCAATTGATATCAATCCAAAAATCACACAACATATGCTCATTTTATCCAAAAGAATTACTTCACTTTCAAATCTTATTTATTAAACAATATATTCACCCAAAACTTCATGTATCAGTCAATGGAAAATTTCAATAGATTATATCTAAGAAATAAACTCATCATTTTAGATCTATTTCGAATTCTTTAAGCATTGTCATGAACAATATTTCATCATCAGGAAAAATTTCGGCATGATAACAACAGCATTTTCATGATTAAGCAAACCACACAGGCATATATCACATCTTTACCAAATCATAACAAAAATCATCTCTACCAAATTACATATCATACCAACACAGAATATCAATCCCAAATATCAGATTATCAAATACAACCATATCGAACTATTATCAAATCAAATATCAATAGAATCTCAATACAACCATATCGAAAGAAAGTATAGCAAATATCAAATCATGTTATACAACCCAATCAAAAGTATGTAGTAGTGAAAACTAATCGAGGATCAGAAGCAGCAGACACAAGAAGCATGACAGAGTCATCCTTCCCTACAAGAGTATAAAGTCATGATTAATCAATAAAGCACAAGTAAGTAATAGGTAAGGAAAAATGACACTCACAAGGTCAACTCATCAGAGTCCGTCTCCTCGTCATCTCCCTCAGCCTGAGTGGCATCCATGGGATCCCGAGAACCCCCCTCGCCTGCATCTCCATAAATACCACCCCTCCTAGTATCCTCAAAGCCAAAGCGATTGTAGAGAAAGTTACCCATCTATTCCATGTAGTTTCCCAACGCCTCGACGTCCTGGTGAATGTGGCTCATGGCGTCGGACATCCTCCTCATGGAATCCATGATCTTCTCCATGCGCTGCTCCTGTCGGTACATCTGTGCGGAGAGAGCTTGAAATCTGGGGTCCTGATAAGTCTGCCATCCACTCTGATCAGGAGCTGCAAGATATGAAGATGATCCAATGGCTCCGTGTGATGGTGGATCGACGGCTCTAGGAGGTGAGGAATACATATCCATTCTGAATGGGTCATCACCCCAAGCAGGAGGTGGTGGTTGTACTGAGGTCTCTAGTACAGGAGTGGCATAAGAAACTGCACTCGGTGATAACTTCCAATTTTTCAGATTTTACACTATGGTCTTTCCAGGGTTTGGCAATGGCAAGGTAGGAAGCCCAGGCTGAAGAATCAAGCAATATGTGTCGCCATCCCTTACAATCATCTTTATGGCAACGTAGGATTTAATGTCGATCCTTGCATTGGCCCTAGCAACTTTGATCCCATAGGGCTCAATCCCCAACTATAGTGCTATAGGAGTGAGAAATCCTCCTATCACTATCGTGCCTTTCTTGGCCCTAGCCACTTTATCCGAATGTTTCATGAAAAAGAAAGCCACATCTACAAGATATCCATGAAGCATGCACCAAAGAAAGAATAACTCAGTGTGTCGAACCATATCGTCGCTATCTCCTTGCCCAAAAATGGTGTGTGTAAGAACGCGGTGGGCATATCTGATGCATGGGTTTGAAATACTTGTGGCTCTCACTAATGAAGGTGAAAATTGGGTCTCTGCTATGATCTGATTACAAAAGACATTCTCAATGAATCCAATTGCTGGCTCAATGCGCCCTCTCTCTGGAAGATGGAAGATGCGTCGAATATCTTTGAATATGAGCCTCCTATCTTTGTTAGCCATCCTGAATCTGATTTCTCCTTCAGCTGAACGATCTTCATACTCATCCCAATCCACGTCTAAACTGCTAAGAAATTCCAGCACTATAGGTAGATAGGTCTGAGGAGTCATGTCAAAAAATTATCTCGTAGCAATCCGGTCAAATATCCACAACACATCCTCTTTCAATCCTAAGAGCTCCAATGCTCGTGTATCAGCATACTTGGTTTTTACGATGCACCTAGTGAGCAGCAAATTGTACCTCTGCTCCTGCACTTCGTCTCTGAAGATGATGCCATACGAGTTTGGTGGAGGTGTTGGTGCTTCAGCTGGGGCCTTCCACTTTCTCTTAGGAGCCATTCTCTTCACAGGTGACATGATGAATGTGCAAAATATCAAAGAAGTTCTGAGGAAAAACTTAGGTGAACAGTGCTATTACCAAAGGGGCAAATGGACTTGACATAGGGGCGGAATCAGGCTTCAAATCCGAATCTTTGAGTTGCAATTGAGCTTCCCAACCTTCAAGGATTGTTCTCCTACCCTTTTCGAAGCTCTTTGGAACTGGAAACAGTCGATTCAAAGCTCTGATGAGGGAGAACGAGTAGGGCAGAAACGCGGTGGAAGAACAGCTCCTAAGCTTGATTCGAGCTCGAAAATCCCCAAATCTCAAATGGAAATCGCTAGAAACTGGTTAGGAAGGGTCGCAAGAGGGATTAGGAAGCAAGGAATCAAAGAACACAAGAGGTCGGCGCGAAATCGAGTGGAAAAACCCTAAAACACGGTGCCGATGTTGGTGTATATGCCCTAGGACCTAGTTTTGGTCCATCTTTGTACTACTTAACTTGGATATTTATGTATCTTTCTGGCATTGTCGTTATCATTATTTGCTTGTATTTGCGATCATATACTTATATGATAATGTCCCTAGAGAAAGATTGGATCTGTGCTCAAATGATTGTCCCCAGTCAATGTACCTGAGTGGATATGGGACAGCTCTGGTACTTGTGAGACTGATATATGGGTTGGTTAGGCACAAGGTGCTAACGCAGACATATGGGTATATCAGTGGTGGATATACTAGATAGACCCGCTATGAGGCAATGACTTGGTGTCTTGAGTTATTCTCACAAGTGATAGGAGATGCATTGATCCCTTGACTTGAGGTCATTGACCATTCTATATGGTTAGGGATATGCTTTGATACAACCTAACACCTCGCCGTAGTTGGGAGGTAATAACGGTTGTCATTGAGTATGTCACGACCCATATGAGAAGGTCAATGTACAGACAAAGGATTTGCCCCTTCCTAAGGAAAGCTTGATATCCATGGAGCTCCTCTATGGTTCTATGATTGAAAGTGTTGGTGTATATGCCCTAAAGACCAATGTATGGACATGGTCAGGCATTGTTTGAATGTACTTTGATAGAACTATTACTCTTTATATAGGCATGGTCGTTATTATGCAGACTTCTCTACCTGCGTTGATGTATTGAGTTGCATAAATAATGTCCCAGGAGTTTGGATTGGATCCATTCTCATAAGTTATCCCCAGACAAGGTACCTTAGCAGATATGGGACAGCTTTGGTACATGTGAGACTGGTGTATGGGCTGGTTAGGTGCGGGGCACAGTAACGCAGACATACAGGTGCATTGGATGCACTGGAGTGATCCACCGTGAGGATTGACTTGTCTAGTCAACAAGTCAATCTCACATGCAAGAGGTTTGCATTGATCCTTAGACTTGAGGTATTCATGTCTAGACTTGATGAAGGGTATGCTTTAATACAGTCTTACGTCTCTCCGTAATTGGGAGATCAAAACGACTGTAATTGGGCATGCCATAAGTCACGTAGAGACATGGATGACCAATAGTAGGATTTGCCCCTTCCTTCCATGGAAGCATGATATCCACCTCGGGGCGCCCCACCTTATTGGTGCATGATAGGAAAGTGTGGCCACACTTGTTGAGTCATGACCAATGCATTGGATAATAAACTTGAGACTAATCCAATGGCAGGATATCAGCTTAGGCAAAGGGATCTGTAATGCAATAGGAATCCTCGTTGCTTGTTAGGAGTTGTTGCCATAATGACTTAAGTCCTATGACATGGGTAGTAGTGATGTGTTGCTAGATACCCCTCACTACTTATGATGTTTACACCATTGCCATCGTCATATGGATCCTACGGGGTCACACGCAATAGACTCTTGACGTTGCTTTAATCAGAAGCCTTAGGATCAAGTTATTGGATAACTTGGATCCATTTGGAAGATTTCATCAGCGCCAATGGGCCTGATGAGTTGGAAGAAAGTTATTGGAGCCAAACTTCATTTTTGGCAGGTTGACCCGAAATTGACCTAGATTGGTCACATTTGGATTAGGGTTGCATTGGATTGGATCCAATGGCTTAATCAACCCATGCCATGAAGTTTGGGCTAGCTCATTATCCAATGAGGCCCAATAATTAGTTGTCATGAAGAGGAATTAGCTTAAAAGGGTATAATGGGGAGAAATCTCACCCCATTGGCGCGTAGGGGCATAATGGGGTGAGGGAGGCGCCTTTGCTTCATTATGGAAGTAAAGGGCGCCTAGCCCTTCTTCCTTGGAAGGAATACTTGCCTCTAAGGTAAGTCTTGGGGCTGATATGGCTTGATGGCTCTTTTGGAAAGAGCTTGGGCGCATATGGATAGTAGGGTAAGGTATATGGTAATGTCTTGGAGACTTACCTTACCTAAAACCCTAGTTTCTCCCAAAATTCTTACCCTAGCCGAAACTCCTCATGCTTGTTGCGCCTTGCCCTTCCCTTGGATGGAAAGCATGCATCTAAGGCATGTCTTGGGCTGATATGGCCATTGGGCAAATTAGGATAGGTTGAATGAGGTTTATGGTAAAGTCTTGGAGACTTTCCTTACCTCAAGACCCCTTTATCCTAGCCGCCCACTTGGCATGATCTTAGCCATTGCCTTACCGCCTCTTGTCCTATTTATAGGACCCCTTACCGCCCCTTCCATGGTTGGACTTTAAGGAGGCGTGAACACACATAGAAGGGAGAGAGAGCAAAGCAAAGGGCGACAACAAGGTGGTGCAAACTTCTTCCTTGGAGCCGCAAGTTCTTCCTCTTCCTCTCTTCTTGGCACAAGGATTCTTTGTGCTTGGTGGCGTCTTCTTGTCGCAAGCCCTCATCGTCCCTTGGCCATAGGCGCACCTTGGAGGTGGCGCAAGCAAAGAAGAAGAGGGAAGTCCTTGGCGGCATCATCTTCCCTATCCCCTCCTTGGCGCAACTTCTCTTGAAGGTGGCGCAAGTGGAAGTGAAGGCTTGATTCTCCTCCCGAGGCTAGCACCGAGCGTGGAAGGGAGCAACGATCAAGGAGTTGACACGTGGATACTTGTAGAGGGCGAACACTTGGGCACCTTCAACATGGCTTCGACATCTAAACAAGCAATAAAGGTACTAACCCTAACACATCCTTGTGTTCTCTCACTCGCAAGGATCCTTGGGAAAGGAATGTGTTTTGGGTGTAATACTTCTTCCGCTGCGTCCTGGGACTGCAAAATTTTAAAATTACACCCGGCATTCCCCAACAGTGGTATCAGAGGTACTTGCGAGAAACACAAGGTGTATGTTTGCTTGTGTGAAAAATTTTTGAAAAATTTTTCTTCTATCCATGCGCGTTTCACGTAGAAAGCGTTTTCATCCAATCTTCTCTTCTCAACTCTATGGCCGAAACTTGGATTGTGTTTATGCTTGATTTAAGACCAAAGGCGCACGTAAGTTTTGTCAAGTAGGACCAGCATTGTGTCTTCGGACTGGCCGGGTCTCTTGATCTGACAAAACTACCAGCCGATAGGGTCTATGAAATCATCATGGAACTTGATCTAAATTTTGGCATGGAATTGGTTAAGAGAATGCCTTGGATGATATTGGCGCATAAGATGCTAAAATTTGATTTTTTTCGGATTTTCAAATTTTACATGCGCCACTTGATTGGGTTGATATGGTCATAGCGAGTGCCCTCCTGTGTTGTGATGTGGAAGCATGTTTCCACCTGTGATGAATGCTTGTAAAATCTTTCTACCACCTGCGTGTGGTTCTCCCCCCTTTCTTGATGTAAAATTTCATCTTTCCTTAAAATAGATGTAGAATTATATGATAGGTTAAGGCTTCATCAAAGACAACAAGGAGCCTTCTTCAATTGGAGTCAGAAGTGGCGCCAGCTTTGGAAGCGTGGTGATGGACTTCCGATTGAAGGAAGGACACATGCTTTCGGCTTCTGGCATGGGCTGATTTGCTTCAGGGACTCGCAACCCTTGGATGCACAATAACATGTCACATGGCTCGTGACAAGTTATGTGTATGAAAAGGGCTATGACCATATCGACCAAAATAGCATGCCTGTGATGGTTTATTATTTTGTCTATAGCATGCCTGTGATGTTTTTCCTTTGCTGCCATAACCATAGGAAAACTGCATGCTAGAAAAGAATAAAAACATGCAAAAACTCTCAATACAATATCAAGTCGATAGCCTTCTAACGCGTAGCCCTCATCAAACTATCGATCGGTGGTGTTGTGAACTGTTTCCCACCCTCGTGGGACACACCCACTTATCTTTAGAAGGTGTGAGGTGACAATGATTTCCCCAGTCCAGTTTTAACCTGGGCGTGCCTTCGCAAGGAAATTCGTTGGCCCTGGGCATAACGGTTAGGACCAGACTTGACTAGTTTTTCATATGTCACTGACATGATGAATCACTAGAGGCAGCTGTTGAGAGGATAAGGTTCTGTGTTGTATCCAGCCCTCGCTGGACACAGGGCGCCTAGTCTGTCTTAACTAAGAGGAATTGTGCGCGGCACAATTGGCTGGCATGCCTACCTAAGGAAGCATGGGACTCTCTGTGCATCTCAACTCACCCTCGTGAGTCGCGGAGACCTCGCGTGAAATTAGGATCCTACTCATGTATTTCCAAGTTGAGTTTTGAGAGTTATCAACTTGTTAAGGAAATAGTGGGAGTATAGCATTTAATTTAAAGTCCTTGTTAAATGCTTTATCATAGTACTTATTTTGCTTGTTTGCTTATCGTAGATGATACCATCTCCTGAACCTAGATTGAAACTTCTTAAAAATAAACTGGATGGAACAAATTGGACAAGATGGTTCAGACTTTTGTCCAAACTTCTAGAACATGAGAATATGGTCTATCTTCTTGAAAGACCTCCAACCCAGCCCTGTATATATTTTTGTACAGAGTGGGAGTGGAATGTCTATCTTGAACATTGTGTGGATAGTGAACATTACACTGCTCTTGTTTTGAGGTGCTTGACCCCTGAGGTCCAGGTTGAGTGTGATGAGATGGGGATTTATGATATGATCATACATCTTCGACGTCTCTTCACACCAGGCACTTCAAATAGTGATCAAGAGAGTGTTGTTGGATCTTCTGGGTGTTTGCCTGAATCCAGGAATGACTATGGTTCCGTATCTTCGAAGCTAAAACTTCGGAAGACTGGGAATGCATGGAAATTTCAGGATGGATTAAGGCCCAGGAAGAGCATGGCACAAAAGAAGGGATGTTATCCATCTGCTTCAGGTATTGTGTTACTGAGGTCTTTATGTCTACTTCTTATTCATGGGTACTGGGTACCGCATGTGGAGCTTACATATGTTTTTCATATGCAGGGGCTCACAAGAAGTAGGACAATGAGGCTTGGTGGGGTCGACATTCGAGTCAGGGACGGAGCATTGGATGCTGCTGTTGATGTCATCTCACTACCCTCAAAGACTTCAACTAGAACTTTGCTATTATGTACTAGCTTTTGTATGAGAACATTATGTCCATTATTTTGAATGGATTTTCAGTTTGAAATAAATTGGTAAATCTGGAATGTTCTATAGTAGTGGTACAATTAATAATAGCTTGTAGTTCTGTGTGTAACACTGAATAGATCAAATCCATTGATTCAATACCATCTCTTTGCATTGTCTCTTGGGCCATAAGACAAAAGTCACATCCAAAGGTCCATGGACTATTGGGATCATTATCCTTTCAGGGTTATGATATATGTGAGCCTTGTCTAAAGGACAAGATAACAGATGCTACCTTCATTTAGGAAGGAGAGAGAGGTTATATGCTTGTTGGATCTAGTACACAGCAATGTGTGTAGACCCATGGAGACAAGCACCAAGTGGTATACTTCATTAAGTTGGGATATGTCATATCCAACACGTAACTTTGGAGAAATCCAAGAAGTTAAGAAATGAAGTATAGAATCGAATTGGAGAATCTATTAAAAACCCTTTGATTGGATCAAAGTGGGAAGTGAAAAATGTGATGACTATCTTGAGGAGTGTGGGGTTGTCTCACAGCTTACTTGGAACACCACAACTGTGTGGTGAAATTCAAAGAAAGAAAAGGAAACACATTGGATGTGGTTCCATCTTTGAATAGTCATGCAAATTTACTTCCTTTAGAGGCCATGCAAGCAACTGTTTTGACACTCCACTTTGTGTATTTGTGGGGCACTGAGAATGCTACTTCTATCCCGATGAGAACAAAAATATTTGTTGCTCAAACTGCTGTCCTTCTTGAGGAGATATCTTTTTGAAAGAAGCTGGTGGGAGTAGATTTGATTAGGACAAGGTCCAAAAATCAACCACAATACAGTTAGACACAAATGGAGAGTAGATTCACACATGCAGGTTGAAAGTCAACCTGAGGTTCAAGTAACACAGGAACCACATGAGTCTGAATGGATTCGAAATACTCTCACAGGTTGTGGGCATGACGAATTTTTCATCTAGGATGAACCTAAAGACTTGTGAGGAAATGGAAGCGGTCAGTGGACCAGATTCTAAGAAATGGCTGAGCGCCATAAGAACCATAATGGACTCCATGTCTGCTAATCAAGTGTGGGACTTGATTGAGCCGCCAAAGGGGTAACACCCAGAGGCTGTATGTGGATCTTCTTGGAAGATAGACATGAAAGGTAACATTGTTACCTATGATGACAAGCTAGTGAATGAAATTTCGGATAAGTCCACTGGGTGGATAGTGATGAAATTTTTCACCGATAGCTTTGTTTGAGTCCATTAGGTATCTACTTGTCTTAATTGCATGTTCTGTTATAGCGTGTTGTTATGAAAATTGCTTTTCTTAATGGACGTCTGGAAGAGGATGTCTAGATGGAAATAGCCAAAATATTTTCATACAGTCGCCATAAAGATATGTATGGTATTATACAAGTATCCTGTGTTTACAAGAAGATCAGTGGGAACATCATAATGTTTCTTGTTCTAATTGATTGACGATATTCTCCTCACTTGAAATGACATCCCAGCTCTTCACATGGTGAAGTATAGGCTTGGAATGTATTTCGAGAAGAATGACCTAGGGAATGCAGCCTACATCCTAGGCATGTGGATCAACTAGGATCCAAGAAAGTCATTGCCCTTTAGTCAATCTATGTTCATCCAAGAGATTCTGGAGAGGTTCATGTTGGATCATTCCAAAGGATGATACCTTCCAGAGAGACATGGTCTAATTCTCTGCATGATGCAATGTCTTTTGACACAGCAGGAGAGAGATAACATGAATCTATAGTCCTAATACATTGGGTATAGGATAGATCATGTTTTGTGCAACTAAGCACAAGACTATGTGTGGCGAATGCTTGGAGCATGGCCAGTAAGTTTCAATCAGATCCTAGTGTTCAAACACTAGATAGCTGTGAAAGCAATCCTTCATACTTGGGAAGTATAAAGGATTGAATTTTAGTCTGTGATAGACAGGAAAGAATTTTGTGTACTGGGGTACACTGACACTTCGTTCCAGTCTAGTGACTATTGATCACAGCCAGGAGTTGCGCTTTACCTTGTTATGGTGTTGTGTGCTGAAAGAGCATTATGCAAACCAAAGTGGCAAAAATTCTACAAATAAGGCTGAGTACATTGCAGCTCCTTGTGGCAGCCAAGGAGGCAGCTTCATTCATTTGAACTTGATCTAGTTCATAGTGCTTGATGGTCCAGTATAGTTCTTACTGGGACCATAGCATGAGAGAAGGAACTTAATGCTCAAGTATGTACTGCAGCATATCATCTGATCTTAGAGATCATGGATAAGGATGATGATCAAATTTGTTAAAATAAACACAGATAGCAATCTAGAAAAACCCACTGATCCAGCCTCTGGCGCAGCGGAAGCTAAATGGGTCATACTAGAGACATTGGAACTGACTAAACGTCAGTTGTCCTTGGTCTTAGTGCAAGTGGGAGATTGTTGGTGTATATGCCCTAAAGACCAATGTATGGACATGGTCAGGCATTGTTTGAATGTACTTTGATAGAACTATTACTCTTTATATAGGCATGGTCGTTATTATGCAGACTTCTCTACCTGCGTTGATGTATTGAGTTGTATAAATAATGTCCCAGGAGTTTGGATTGGATCCATTCTCATAAGCTATCCCCAGACAAGGTACCTTAGTAGATATGGGACAGCTTTGGTACATGTGAGACTGGTGTATGGGCTGGTTAGGTGCGGGGCATAGTAACGCAGACATACAGGTGCATTGGATGCACTGGAGTGATCCACCGTGAGGATTGACTTGTCTAGTCAACAAGTCAATCTCACATGCAAGAGGTTTGCATTGATCCTTAGACTTGAGGTATTCATGTCTAGACTTGATGAAGGGTATGCTTTAATACAGTCTTACGTCTCTCCGTAATTGGGAGATCAAAACGACTGTAATTGGGCATGTCATAAGTCACGTAGAGACATGGATGACCAATAGTAGGATTTGCCCCTTCCTTCCGTGGAAGCATGATATCCACCTCGGGGTGCCCCACCTTATTGGTGCATGACAGGAAAGTGTGGCCACACTTGTTGAGTCATGACCAATGCATTGGATAATAAACTTGAGACTAATCCAATGGCAGGATATCAGCTTAGGCAAAGGGATCTGTAATGCAATAGGAATCCTCGTTGCTTGTTAGGAGTTGTTGCCATAATGACTTAAGTCCTATGACATGGGTAGTAGTGATGTGTTGCTAGATACCCCTCACTACTTATGATGTTTACACCATTGCCATCGTCATATGGATCCTACGGGGTCACACGCAATAGACTATTGACATTGCTTTAATCAGAAGCCTTAGGATCAAGTTATTGGATAACTTGGATCCATTTGGAAGATTTCATCAGCGCCAATGGGCCTGATGAGTTGGAAGAAAGTTATTGGAGCCAAACTTCATTTTTGGCAGGTTGACCCGAAATTGACCTAGATTGGTCACATTTGGATTAGGGTTGCATTGGATTGGATCCAATGGCTTAATCAACCCATGCCATGAAGTTTGGGCTAGCTCATTATCTAATGAGGCCCAATAATTAGTTGTCATGAAGAGGAATTAGCTTAAAAGGGTATAATGGGGAGAAATCTCACCCCATTGGCGCGTAGGGGCATAATGGGGTGAGGGAGGCGCCTTTGCTTCATTATGGAAGTAAAGGGCGCCTAGCCCTTCTTCCTTGGAAGGAATACTTGCCTCTAAGGTAAGTCTTGGGGCTGATATAGCTTGATGGCTCTTTTGGAAAGAGCTTGGGCGCATATGGATAGTAGGGTAAGGTATATGGTAATGTCTTGGAGACTTACCTTACCTAAAACCCTAGTTTCTCCCAAAATTCTTACCCTAGCCGAAACTCCTCATGCTTGTTGCGCCTTGCCCTTCCCTTGGATGGAAAGCATGCATCTAAGGCATGTCTTGGGCTGATATGGCCATTGGGCAAATTAGGATAGGTTGAATGAGGTTTATGGTAAAGTCTTGGAGACTTTCCTTACCTCAAGACCCCTTTATCCTAGCCGCCCACTTGGCATGATCTTAGCCATTGCCTTGCCGCCTCTTGTCCTATTTATAGGACCCCTTACCGCCCCTTCCATGGTTGGACTTTAAGGAGGCGTGAACACACATAGAAGGGAGAGAGAGCAAAGCAAAGGGCGACAACAAGGTGGTGCAAACTTCTTCCTTGGAGCCGCAAGTTCTTCCTCTTCCTGTCTTCTTGGCGCAAGGATTCTTTGTGCTTGGTGGCGTCTTCTTGTCACAAGCCCTCATCGTCCCTTGGCCATAGGCGCACCTTGGAGGTGGCGCAAGCAAAGAAGAAGAGGGAAGTCCTTGGCGGCATCATCTTCCCTATCCCCTCCTTGGCGCAACTTCTCTTGAAGGTGGCGCAAGTGGAAGTGAAGGCTTGATTCTCCTCCCGAGGCTAGCACAGAGCGTGGAAGGGAGCAACGATCAAGGAGTCGACGCGTGGATACTTGTAGAGGGCGAACACTTGGGCGCCTTCAACATGGCTTCGACATCTAAACAAGCAATAAAGGTACTAACCCTAACACATCCTTGTGTTCTCTCACTCGCAAGGATCCTTGGGAAAGGAATGTGTTTCGGGTGTAATACTTCTTCCGCTGCGTCCTGGGACTGCAAAATTTTAAAATTACACTTGGCATTCCCCAACAGAAAGTGTTAGACCATACCTAGGTGAGAACCTGATTTAGTCATGAGCATGTGATTGGGTGAAAACAAGTGGTGACACACTTGTCCAATCGGATACTAGTTCAGCAAAGAGATTGTAATGCATCTTGAAAGGGGTGAAACCTTAAACGCATGCACTTCTATAATTTTGCATGGGCGGAAATAAGGATTTCAACATGATCGCATGTGGCATGAACATATGATTAACTTAAAGCCTTCATAGATCAACACAAAGATTTTACCATAGCCATTGTTTGGATGGCGACTTGGAAATAAGAGGGCGATGTGGCTCTCCTCCAAAGTGAACGCACACAAGATGGTGATGGCTTCCTTCTTGGCGTTCCTTGTGCTAGCAAAGCTCTCCAAGGTGTCCTAGCCGTGTGAGGAGAATGAGATGCTCTCTTGGCGTGAAGTCTCTCTTCCTCAAAATGAGAGGAGTCTCGAGAGTAGAAGATGGGCGACGAGAGAAGCGTTACCCTCGAACGTGGAGGCGTGCTTCTATTTTGGAAAAAATTCAACTTCCAAAAATAGCAAGCCCTCAATGCATGATGCGTTCACTCCAAGTGAACCGATCGCCTCTTCTTCTCCCTTTGAACCATGCGTTCATATAATGAACCGGTTCTATAGAATTTGGTTCAAAGACCAAATCAAACCAATCCTTGGTCTAGACCTTATTAAACCGAAAGGCTCAAGATCTAACCACACATCTCTTGATGCTCTTGATCTCATCGATCTAGCATCAATTCTCTCGATCGAAGCTTACCGATCTCAAGCCCTAATCAATCAAACATGATCAGACCAGATCTCACTTACAATCAGAGTTTAAACTCCTTTAAACTGAACCAAAACAATTCAGTCCACACGATCTGACATAAGTAAGTCATATCATCAAATTGTGCGACCCTAAGGGTTTCCTTTAAATGTCGGTAACGATAACTTAAGTTATCACGATCAGAGAGGGGTATCTAGCAACACATCACTGTCTCCCGATATAAAGGAAAGAGTCTTCCAAGACTACACCCAAACCATAGCACAAGTGTGAATCCAATTCACTTGATATATGTGTTTCCTTTGCCACTGGATGTTCTCGTTGGACAAGCGTGTCAAGCCTGTAACTCCAACATGATGAGAGTGGTTAGATCAGATGAACATAGTCATCTGGGTATGGCCATACACTTTCTCAACCATCTCATACAGGGGGCCCCTTTTGAACATCACACTCCAACTAGGAGAGGCAATCCTATATCTATCACTAATGCCCTAACATGACTCATGCCCATTATCCAAGATAATCTATAACCATTATATTTCAAATGATATTGAACTACCTCAAGACAATGCCAATCATCATTTAGAAACACAAGTGATCTCAAGTCAGAGGAAATATGCCACTTGTTTGCATATAAGGATTATTCACATTGCGACAAACAATCGAACATCCTTAGTAGGGTCTGTCCAGTACATCCAATGCACCTATGAGTCTACATCTTATTCCATGCTCGAAGCATCCTATAAGATTAGAACACATATTAGTCTCAATCATATCAAGGCTGTCTCATGTTTACCAAGATATCTCGACTAAGGACTATACTGCATGTCAGCGAAGCTGAACACCATTGAGACATTATTCAGAAGTATACATATAGCAGCAGATAATGCAACAACCTGAATAACAACCATTGCCTTTATAAACATAGTTTATACATGATACTGATAATAACCCAAGGCCTCAAACATTAGCCTTAAGGGCATACTCCAACAATCTCCCACTTGCACTTAATCTAATGGTTGAGAAATCTCAAACCCATATTATTACAGTGCTTCTCATGCTTCTGCTGCGCCAGAGGCTTTGTAAGTGGGTCAGCTAGATTGTCATCTGTATGAACCTTGCAGATCTTGATCTCTCCTCGATCTATGATCTCACGGATCAAATGAAACCTTCTCTGTATGTGCTTGGACTTCTGGTGCGACCGTGGTTCCTTTGCTTGTGCGATTGCTCCAGTGTTATCACAGAAGATAACCAATGGATCTGCACTCGAAGGAACAACACCAAGTTCTTGAACGAACTTACGAATCCACACTGCCTCCTTTGATGCTTCTGAGGCTGCAACATACTCGGCTTCTGTTGTGGAATCAGCAACAATTGATTGTTTGAAACTTTTCCACACCACTGCTCCTCCATTCAAGCTAAAAACATAGCCTGATTGCGATTGGAAATCATCCTGGTCAGATTGGAATGAAGCGTCAGTATATCCTTCAATACTGAGTTCTTCCTGACCTCCATAAATCAAGAACATATCTTTGGTCCTCCGAAGATATTTCAAAATGTTCTTGACCGCAATCCAGTGTGCCTTACCTGGATTACTTTGGAATCGACTGGTGACGCTTAACCCGTAAGCGACGTCTGGGCGAGTACACAACATCGCATACATGATGGATCCAATAGCCGAAGCATAAGGCGTATTGTCCATTTCATCTTTCTCAGATTGTGTTTGAGGACACTGGCTCTTAGAAAGATTCAGACCATGTCTGACTGGAAGATATCCTCTTTTAGAATTTTCTAAATGGAATCTCTCCAGGACTTTATCGATGTAAGTACTCTGGCACAGCCCGAGAAGCCTATTAGATCTATCTCTATAGATCTGCACACCTAATACATAGGCTGCTTCTCCTAAATCTTTCATCTGGAAACATTTTCTTAACCATGCTTTAACCGCATGCAGTTCAGGAATATCGTTTCCAATGATCAAGATATCATCGACGTAGAGGACTAGGAAAATAATCACGCTCCCACTAAACCTCTTATATACACACGGGTCATCTTCATTTTTTATGAAACCAAATTCACAAACTGATTCATCAAAACGAATATTCCAGCTTCTAGATGCTTGTTTTAGTCCATAAATGGACTTCTTTAATTTGCATATTTTATGACGATCTGATGGATTGATGAAACCTTCAGGTTGTGTCATATACACATCCTCTTCTAGTTTTCCATTAAGGAAAGCGGTCTTCACATCCATTTGCCAGATCTCATAATCATAATATGCAGCTATGGCGAAAATAATCCGAATAGACTTGAACATTGTTGGGGTATGCCCTTAAGGCTAATGTTTGAGGCCTTGGGATTATATCAGTATCATGTATAAACTCTATGTTTATAAAGGCAATGGTTGTTATTCAGGTTGTTATATTATCTGCTGCAATACATATACTTCTGAATAATGTCTCAATGCTGTTCAGCTTGGCTGACATGCACTTTTGTCCTTAGTCGAGATATCTTAGTGAACATGAGACAGCCTTGATATGATTGAGACTAATATGTGTTCTAATCTTATAGGATGCTTCGAGCATGGAATAAGATGTAGACTCATGGGTACATTGGATGTACTGGACAGACCCTACTAGGACATTCAATTGCTTGTCACAATGTGAATAATCCTTGTATGCAAACAAGTGGCATACTTCCTCTGACTTGAGATCACTTGTGTTTCTAAATGATGATTGGCATTGTTTTGAGGTAGTTCAATATCATTTGAAACATAATGGTTATAGACTATCTTGGATGATGAGCATGAGTCATGTTAGGGTGCTAGTGATAGATAAAGGATTGCCGTCTCCTAGTTTGGAGTGTGATGTTCTATAGGGGCCCCCTGGATGAGATGATTGAGAAAGTGTATGGCCATACCCAGGTGACTATGTTCATCTGATCTAATCATTCTCATCATATTGGAGCTACAGGCTTGACACGCTTGTCCAATAAGAACATCCAGTGGCAAAGGAAACATGTATGCCTAGTGAAGTGGATTCACACTTGTGCTGTGATTTGGGTGTAGTCTTGGAAGACTCTTTCCTTTATATCGGGAGACAGTGATGTGTTGCTAGATACCCCTCACTGATCGTGATAACGTGAGTTGTCGTTACCAACATTTAAAGGAAACCCTTAGGGTCGCACAATTTGATGATATGGCTTACTTAAGTCAGATCGTGTGGACTGAATTGTTTGGGTTCAGTTTAAAGGGATTTAAACTCTGATTGTAAGTGAGATCTGGTCTGATCATGTTTGATTGATTAGGGCCTGAGATCGGTAAGCTTTGATCGAGAGAATGGATGCTAGATCAGTGAGATCAGGAGCATCAAGAGATGAACGGTTAGATCTGGAGCCTTAGGGTTTATTGTGATCTAGACCAAATTGCTTGGGTTAATTGGTCTTTGAACCAGACCAAATTGAACCGGCTCATCAAGTGAGCGCATGGTTCAAGAGGAGAGGAATTTGCGATTGGGGTAAACCCATGGTCGCATCACAAGTTGAGATTTTTCTATTTTTAGAAAACATGTCTCTAAACGTGGGCACGCCTCACGTTCTCTCTTTCACGCCTCTTGTCACCTCTTTGGCTTGGTCTCTACACACATTCTCGAGAGGAGAAGTTGAGACGGAAAAAGGGAGAGGTTTCGCCAAGCAAAGTTGTCTTCTCTTCCCTTCCATACGACAAGGACCTTTGGAGAACCTTGCTAGCACAAGGATCAAAAAGGAGTAGGCGACATCACCTTGTGTGCGCACCATTTGGAGGAGAAGCATTCGACTCTCTTCTTCCTAGACGCCATCCAAGAAATGGCATTGGTAAGAATCGATCCTCATGTATATGAAAATTTAAAGTTGATCATACTGCATGCATCGATCTAGAAACCTATTCCGCTGCGTTAAATCCTCTACATGCGCCTATTAGGGTTTCGCCCCCATGTTAGGGGACTTTCAATTGGTATCAGAGCAAATTTTATGCATGTTTTTATGATTGCTTGATGCTTTTGTGATCCATGTTTGCGCAACATAGATAGATCTATATGTTACATGCGAAAAATTACATGTTGTATATTCATGTTGGCGCATGTATGAAGGTGGCGCATGTTTCATATTGTGGTTGACTGTTTTTCGTTAAAACAAAATCATCTGCGCGCTTACCATTAGATCTAAGCGGCGCCTGCTATAAAACCTTTGACGGGTTATTAGGGTTGAAGTCATCATCTAGTTAAGATCCAAACAGTCTGATCAGACTATCTGACAGCCTAGATGGGTCGACCAGATGGCACCTGTGCGCAAGCACGAGGTGGCTATAGGTCGACTACAGACAGGCGTGTAGCGATGTCTGGTTGAGACAACCTGTGAACGCGTATGAGTTAGGCCCGGGGTCACACCCGCTTGCCAGAACTCATGAGGTCGTTCAGCCCTTGGCCCATGCATGGTTGACCATTTGGTCGACTCAAGTCAATTAGGACTTGGTGCATGTAAGGGCAGTGGATCTAACTAGGATTGATGAGTGGATCCCTAGTAATGGACCGTTGTAAGGTAGTAGGGCACATAAGGAAAATAAAATTGATGCCAATGGGGTTTTCAAAAATTTTATTTTCATGTTTGGATCACATGTTGATTGTATACATGATGAATGTTTATTTAATCTTATGTGGGCTGCCCGTTTTAATGTGTGCTGTGCTAGGGCCTGCGTGCCTGGTTAATAAATGTAAATTATTTACTGTGATCTGCGCATCACATTTTATTTAATTTATAAAGTGTAATTGACCTGCGTGTCAATCATGTCTAGATAGATTAAAGTGTAATTTTAATCAAACATGAGCACAGAGCACACTTGGCAGAGGCGCATGCAGCAGAGGCTTGACCAGGTGGGAGGTCTAGGGTTCGACTCTAGGACAGGCGCATTTACCTGGTGGGCGCACCTGAGCTGCAGTGAGCGCTTGGGCCCTGATTTGGGCCGGAAGAATGCAAAAGACCCATGAACAGCTCATGTGAAGACTTAAGTTAAATTAAGGTCTTACCTAGGCTTGTTGGGCTTTTACCACATAAGATCAGCATGCTTTCTATTTATTGTTTAAATAATTAGAACTGCATGATTTAATCTTCTGCTATCACCATAGGATTTGTATGATAGTTGAGAAGATAAAAGGACCGTTAAAATCCAACGCTAAAATATCAAGCTCGTAAGCCTTCTGACGCGAAACCTCACTGTTCTGACTATCGTTGGGGCCGTGTTGTACCCACTCAGTGGGCACGCCCATCTATCTTCAGACGGTGCGGGATTACACCTGCGTGTTACAGGGAAGGGATTTATCGCTTCTCGTTGCTCAGCATAGCACGTGGTGGTCCAGGGAGTAGGTTGGGTCAGCTTGACCATGTAGGCTACATATGGCGCATATGTTAGCTATATGGAGGCAGCCATCTGTGGGGTCAGAGATTGTGTTGTACCAACTCAGTTGGCACAGTCGGCTGGATCGCCCAGATGAAGGGGAATCGCACGGGTTGACGATTGGCTGGGATTGCCTACCAGAAATTAGTGCTTGTACTCTCTGTGCAACTTATCTCGCCTGAGCGGGACGCGGAGACCAAGTATGAAATCTGGATCCCATCTCACTAAAAGAGATTTACTCTTTTGGGCTGTTTTGCTGGATTTTTCAGCCAGATAAAATAGTGAGAAAAGAATCTTCCTTAAGTCCTGGATTGATTCTAACATTGATACTGACCTTGCTGTTCTTGCATTGTTGTAGATACCTGCAGCAACGAACACCACGAATTTCAATGTGCGATCCCTACTGGAAAGGGAGAAGTTTGCTGGGTCAAACTTCTCAGACTGGTACGGACACCTTAAGATTGTTCTTAAGGCTGAGAGGAAACTGTATGTCCTCGAGACGGCTATACCACCTCAACCCGCTCCGAACGCCGCAAGGGCGGTTCGCGAAGCTTATGAGAAGCATGTCAATGATAGCATTGATGTTGCTTGCCTGATGCTTGCGTCTATGACGCCACAGCTGCAGCGTCAGCATGAGGATCTCTCTGCTATAGAAATTATAGCAAACCTCAAGTTGCTGTATGCTGCACAGGCGAGGACTGAACGCTACAATTTGACTAAACTTTTCTTTCAGAGCAAACTGGCTGAAGGGAGTCCAGTGGGAGCTCATGTGCTCAAGATGATTGGGCACAAAGAGGCTCTAGAGAAACTGGGACACACCATCAATCAGGAGCTTGCTGTAGATATTATTTTGCAGTCTCTCCCGGCTTCTTTCGATCCGTTCATCCTTAATTTTAATATGAACAAGATCGACTGTACGCCGGCAGAGTTGCTGAATATGCTCTTGACTACAGAGGAGACTCTAAAGGGAAAGCCTTCATCCTCTGTCTTGATGATTCCTGCAAGGAACAAAAGGAAGGGGAAGAAGGGCAAAGCCCCTGTCAAGAACTACAACAAGGCTCTGAAGCAAAAGGTTAAGCGGTCGAAGGAATACAGATGTTTCCACTGTGGCCAGCTGGGTCACTGGAAAAAGGACTGTAAAGCGCTCCAAGGAGATAAGAAGGGAAGCAATTCTTCCGCTTCTGGCTCAGGTATTTTTGTGACTGAGGTTATGTTTTCTTCTTCTATATCATGGGTGTTGGACACTGCATGTGGAGTTCACATTTGTTCAAATGTACAGGAACTCAAGAGAAGAAGACAGGTGGGACAGCATGGGGTGGACCTACGAGTTGGAAACGGGGCACGGGTTGCTGCTGTTGCTGTAGGAGTTTATTACATCTCTTTACCATCTGGACTTGTATTAGAACTGGACAATTGTTATTTTGTTCCGAGTATTACGAAAAATATTATCTCTATTCCTGCTCTTGTCAGGAAAGGATTTTCCTTTGAATGCAATATTTCAAAGTGTGTTATTTCTTTTGATAATATTGTTTATGCTACTGGGTCAATTAACAATGGGTTATTCATGTTGGACATGGAATATTCTATACAGCAAATTGATAATAAGAAAGCCAAGTATGCTGATAACAGCACCTTGTTATGGCATAGTCGTTTAGGCCATATAAACAAGAAGCGCATTAAGCGGTTGCATGATCATGGACTGCTGGGATCATTCTCCTGTGAGGAGCTTGATACATGCAAAGCTTGTTTAATAGGCAAAATGACAAAAGCTCCTTTTTCTAATAAAGGTCAAAGGGCTTCAGATTTACTTGACCTTATACACAGTGATGTGTGTGGGCCATTTAGTAAACATGCCAGAGGTGGCTATCTATACTTCATTACCTTTACTGATGATTTCAGTAGATACGGGTATGTCTATTTAATGAGGCATAAAAGTGAATCTTTTGACAAGTTCAAAGAGTTCAAGAATGAAGTACAGAATCAGTTAGGCCGAAATATCAAGGCACTTCGCTCAGATCGAGGTGGAGAATACTTGAGTCATGAGTTTACTGACTATCTGAAGGAGTGTGGGATTGTCTCACAGCTCACTCCGCCAGGAACACCGCAATGGAATGGTGTGTCCGAAAGGAGAAATAGAACCTTACTGGATATGGTACGTTCTATGATGAGTCAGGCTACTTTACCTTACTCCTTTTGGGGATTTGCACTGGAAACAGCTGCAAAGGTACTAAACCGAGTGCCATCCAAGGCAGTTTCAAAGACTCCATATGAGTTATGGTATGGGAAACAGCCGAGCTTGACATTTATTAAGATCTGGGGTTGCGAGGCTTATGTCAAAAAGCTCGCCTCTGGGAAACTAGAGAGCAGATCTGAGAAATGTATCTTTGTTGGTTACCCTAAGGAAACTAAGGGTTATTATTTCTACGATCCCAAAGAGAACAAAGTATTTGTTGCTCGGACGGCTATTTTTCTTGAGAAGGAATTTCTTCTGCAAGAGGCCAGTGGGAGAGAAATAAAGCTGGATGAGAATCCAGAAGAAGGACAAAGTAGTCAAGCACAGTTGGATGAGCCTGAGCCAGTAGATCAGGTTACTGAACAACCTGAGGCTCAGATATCACGGGAACCGCGTAGATCGGGAAGGATCCGTCGACAGCCTGAGCGCTATGACGGAGTCTACATCATTGATGATGAACCCCTCACTTATGCGGATGCGGTCAGTGGACCGGAATCAGCGAGATGGCTTGAAGCTATGCACGCCGAGATGGACTCCATGTCAGATAACCAAGTTTGGGATTTGGTTGATCCGCCTCCGGGAGTTATCCCTATAGGGTGTAAGTGGATCTTCAAGAAGAAGATTGACATGGATGGTAACGTGGTTACCTATAAAGGCAGGCTAGTTGCGAAAGGTTTCAAACAAATCTACGGGATAGATTATGATGAAACTTTCTCTCCTGTAGCTATGTTCAAGTCTATTCGGATTATTCTTGCGATAGCAGCATATTATGATTATGAGATCTGGCAGATGGATGTGAAGACCGCTTTCCTTAATGGAAAACTGGATGAGGATGTGTATATGACACAACCTGAAGGTTTCACAAATCCATCAGATCGTCATAAAATATGCAAATTAAAGAAGTCCATTTATGGACTTAAACAAGCATCAAGAAGCTGGAATATTCGTTTTGATAAATCAATCAGTGAATTTGGTTTCATCAAGAATGAAGATGACCCGTGTGTATATAAGAGGTTTAGTGGGAGCGTAATTACTTTCCTAGTCCTCTACGTCGATGACATCGTGATCATTGGAAACGACATTCCTGAACTGCATGCTGTCAAGGCATGGTTAAGAAAATGTTTCCAGATGAAAGATTTAGGAGAAGCAGCCTATGTATTAGGTGTGAAGATCTACAGGGATAGATCTAAGAGGCTTCTCGGGCTGTGCCAGAGTACTTACATCGATAAAGTCCTAGAGAGATTCCATTTAGAGAATTCTAAAAGAGGATATCTTCCAATCAGACATGGTCAGAATCTTTCAAAGAGTCAGTGTCCACAAACACAGACTGAGAAAGATGAAATGGACAATACGCCTTATGCTTCGGTTATTGGGTCCATTATGTATGCGATGTTGTGTACTCGCCCAGACGTTGCTTACGGGTTATGTTGGGGTATGCCCTTAAGGCTAATGTTTGAGGCCTTGGGATTGCATCAGTATCATGTATAAACTCTTTGTTTATAAAGGCAATTGTTGTTATTCAGGTTGTTGCATTATCTGCTGTCATATGTATACTTCTGAATAATGTCTCAATGCTGTTCAGCTTGGCTGACATGCAGTTAAGTCCTTAGTCGAGATATCTTGGTGAACATAAGACAGCCTTGATATGATTGAGACTAATATGTGTTCTAATCTTATAGGATGCTTCGAGCATGGAATAAGATGTAGACTCATGGGTACATTGGATGTACTGGACAGACCCTACTAGGATATTCAATTGCTTGTCACAATGTGAATAATCCTTGTATGCGAACAAGTGGCATACTTCCTCTGACTTGAGATCACTTGTGTTTCTAAATGATAAGTGGCATTGTTTTGAGATAGTTCGATATCATTTGAAACATAATGGTTATAGACTATCTTGGATAATGAACGTGAATCATGTTAGGGCATTAGTGATAGACATAGGATTGCCGTCTCCTTGTTTGGAGTGTGATGTTCTAAAGGGGCCCCCTGGATGAGATGATTGAGAAAGTGTATGGCCAAACCCAGATGACTATGTTCATCTGATCTAATCATTCTCATCATATTGGAGTTACAGGCTTGACACGCTTGTCCAATAAAGAACATCCAGTGGCAAAGGAAGCATATATGCCTTGTGAAATGGATTCACACTTGTGCTGTGGTTTGGGTGTAGTCTTGGAAGACTCTTTCCTTTATATCGGGAGATAGTGATGTGTTGCTAGATACCCCTCACTGATCGTGATAACGAAAGTTATCGTTACCGACATTTAAAGGAAACCCTTAGGGTCGCACAATTTGATGATATGGCTTACTTATGTCAGATCGTGTGGACTGAATTGTTTTGGTTCAGTTTAAAGGAGTTTAAACTTTGATTGTAAGTGAGATCTGGTCTGATCATGTTTGATTGATTAGGGCTTGAGATCGGTAAGCTTCGATCGAGAGAATTGATGCTAGATCAATGAGATCAAAAGCATCATGAGATGAATGGTTAGATCTTAAGCCATTTGGTTTGATAAGATCTTAACGTAGGCTTGGTTTAATTTGGTCCTTGAACCAAATACAAGTAACCGAATAATTAGAACCGGTTCACTAGGTGAATGCTTGGTTCAATGGGAGAAAGAAAGTTTCGATGGTTCACAAGGTGTGAACGCATGAAACATTGAGGACTTACTATATTTGGAAGTCAGTTTTCCAAATGGAAAACGCTCCCACGTTGTAACGTTGCTCGCCCATCTTCTCCTCTCATTCTTCTCGTGTGGCGAAGTGGTTCTTCACGCAAAGGAGATAGAGAGCTTTCCCCCTTTAGCCGTAAGAAGATCATCTCATCCCTTCCATACGACAAGCACCCTTGAAGAACCTTGCTAGCACAAGGATCAACAAAGAGTAGGCGACATCTTCTTGTGTGCGCATCCTTTGGAGGAGATCCCATTCGCTCTCTTCTTCCAAGGCGCCATCCAAAGCAATGGCGATGGTATTTCTCTTCACTTATATTTGCAATCGAATATAGTTGATCATATCTCATGCATAGATCCTGTTGAAACCCTTGTTTCTTCTGCAAAAGTTTTATATGCGCCTAGTTAGGGTTTCGCCCCCCCCCCCCTTGCTTAGGGGACTTTCAGGTTAAGTGTGACCAGTCGATTCCAAAGTAGTCCAGGTAAGGCACACTGGATTGCAGTCAAGAACATTTTAAAATATCTGCGGAGGACCAAAGATATGTTCTTGGTGTATGGTGGTCAGGAAGAACTCAGTATTGAAGGATATACTGACGCTTCGTTCCAATCTGACCAGGATGATTTCCGATCGCAATCAGGCTATGTTTTTAGCTTGAATGGAGGAGCAGTGGTGTGGAAAAGTTTCAAATAGTCTATTGTTGCTGATTCCACAACAGAAGCCGAGTATGTTGCATCCTCAGAAGCATCTAAGGAGGCAGTGTGGATTCGTAAGTTCGTTCAGGAACTTGGTGTTGTTCCTTCGAGTGCTGATCCATTGGTTATCTTCTGTGATAACACTGGAGCAATCGCACAAGCAAAGGAACCACGGTCGCACCAGAAGTCCAAGCACATACAGAGACGGTTTCATTTTATACGGGAGATCATTGATCGTGGCGGGATCAAAGTCTGCAAGGTTCATACAGACGACAATCTGGCTGACCCGCTTACAAAGCCTCAAGCGCAGCAGAAGCATGAGAAGCACTGTAATAATATGGGTTTGAGATTTCTCAACCATTAGATTAAGTGCAAGTGGGAGATTGTTGGGGTATGCCCTTAAGGCTAATGTTTGAGGCCTTGGGATTATATCAGTATCATGTATAAACTCTATGTTTATAAAGGCAATGGTTGTTATTCAGGTTGTTATATTATCTGCTGCAATACATATACTTCTGAATAATGTCTCAATGCTGTTCAGCTTGGCTGACATGCACTTTTGTCCTTAGTCGAGATATCTTGGTGAACATGAGACAGCCTTGATATGATTGAGACTAATATGTGTTCTAATCTTATAGGATGCTTCGAGCATGGAATAAGATGTAGACTCATGGGTACATTGGATGTACTGGACAGACCCTACTAGGATATTCAATTGCTTGTCACAATGTGATTAATCCTTGTATGCAAACAAGTGGCATACTTCCTCTGACTTGAGATCACTTGTGTTTCTAAATGATGATTGGCATTGTTTTGAGGTAGTTCAATATCATTTGAAACATAATGGTTATAGACTATCTTGGATGATGAGCATGAGTCATGTTAGGGTGCTAGTGATAGATAAAGGATTGCCGTCTCCTAGTTTGGAGTGTGATGTTCTATAGGGGCCCCCTGGATGAGATGATTGAGAAAGTGTATGGCCATACCCAGGTGACTATGTTCATCTGATCTAATCATTCTCATCATATTGGAGCTACAGGCTTGACACGCTTGTCCAATAAGAACATCCAGTGGCAAAGGAAACATGTATGCCTAGTGAAGTGGATTCACACTTGTGCTGTGATTTGGGTGTAGTATTGGAAGACTCTTTCCTTTATATCGGGAGACAGTGATGTGTTGCTAGATACCCCTCACTGATCGTGATAACGTGAGTTGTCGTTACCGACATTTAATGGAAACCCTTAGGGTCGCACAATTTGATGATATGGCTTACTTAAGTCAGATCGTGTGGACTGAATTGTTTGGGTTCAGTTTAAAGGGATTTAAACTCTGATTGTAAGTGAGATCTGGTCTGATCATGTTTGATTGATTAGGGCTTGAGATCGGTAAGCTTTGATCGAGATAATGGATGCTAGATCAGTGAGATCAGGAGCATCAAGAGATGAATGGTTAGATCTGGAGCCTTAGGGTTTATTGTGATCTAGACCAAATTGCTTGGGTTAATTGGTCTTTGAACCAGACCAAATTGAACCGGCTCATCAAGTGAGCGCATGGTTCAAGAGGAGAGGAATTTGCGATTGGGGTAAACCCATGGTCGCATCACAAGTTGAGATTTTTCTATTTTTAGAAAACATGTCTCTAAACGTGGGCACGCCTCACGTTCTCTCTTTCACGCCTCTTGTCGCCTCTTTGGCTTGGTCTCTACACACATTCTCGAGAGGAGAAGTTGAGACGGAAAAAGGGAGAGGTTTCGCCAAGCAAAGTTGTCTTCTCTTCCCTTCCATACGACAAGGACCTTTGGAGAACCTTGCTAGCACAAGGATCAAAAAGGAGTAGGCGACATCACCTTGTGTGCGCACCATTTGGAGGAGAAGCATTCGACTCTCTTCTTCCTAGACGCCATCCAAGAAATGGCATTGGTAAGAATCGATCCTCATGTATATGAAAATTTAAAGTTGATCATACTGCATGCATCGATCTAGAAACCTATTCCGCTGCGTTAAATCCTCTACATGCACCTATTAGGGTTTCGCCCCCATGTTAGGGGACTTTCAAACATAGCTACTGGAGAGAAAGTTTCATCATAATCTATTCCGTAGATTTGTTTGAAACCTTTCGCAACTAGCCTGCCTTTATAGGTAACTACGTTACCATCCATGTCAATCTTCTTCTTGAAGATCCACTTACAGCCTATAGGGATTACTCCCGGAGGCAGATCAACCAAATCCCAGACTTGGTTATCTGACATGGAGTCCATCTCGGCTCGCATAGCTTCAAGCCATCTTGCTGATTCCAGTCCACTGACCGCATCCGCATAAGTAAGGGGTTCATCATCAATGATGTAGACTCCGTCATAGTGCTCAGGCTGTCGACGGATCCTTCCCGATCTTCGCGGTTCCCTTGATATCTGAGCCTCAGGTTGAACATCAACCTGTTCTATTTGCTCAGGCTCATCCAACTGAGCTTGACTACTTTGTCCCTCTTCTGGACTTTCATCCAGTTTTATTTCTCTCCCACTGGCTTCTTGCAGAAGAAATTCCTTCTCAAGAAAAATAGCCGTACGAGCAACAAATACTTTGTTCTCTTTGGGATCGTAGAAATAATAACCCTTAGTTTCTTTAGGGTAACCGACAAAGATACATTTATAAGATCTGCTCTCTAGTTTCCCAGAGGCGAGCTTTTTGACATAAGCCTCGCAACCCCAGATTTTAATAAATGTCAAGCTCGGCTGTTTCCCATACCATAACTCATATGGAGTCTTTGAAACGGCCTTGGATGGCACTCGGTTTAGTACCTTTGCAGCTGTTTCCAGTGCAAATCCCCAAAAGGAGTAAGGTAGAGTAGCCTGACTCATCATTGAACGAACCATATCCAATAAGGTTCTATTTCTCCTCTCGGACACACCATTCCATTGCGGTGTTCCTGGCGGAGTGAGCTGTGAGATAATCCCACACTCCTTCAGATAGTCAGTAAACTCTCGACTCAAGTATTCTCCACCTTGATCGGATCGAAGTGCCTTGATATTCCGGCCTAGCTGATTCTGTACTTCATTTTTGAACTCTTTGAACTTGTCAAAAGATTCACTCTTATGTCTCATTAGATAGACATAACCATATCTACTGAAATCATCAGTAAAGGTAATGAAGTATGAATAGCCACCTCTGGCATGTTTAATAAATGGCCCACATACATCACTGTGAATGACATCAAGTAAACCTGAAGCCCTTTGACCTTTGTTAGAAAAAGGAGTCTTCGTCATTTTGCCCATTAAACAAGCTTTGCATGTATCAAGCTCCTCTTAGGAGAATGATCCCAGCAGTCCATGGTCATGCAACCGCTTAATGCGCTTCTTGTTAATATAGCCTAAACGACTATGCCATAGCAAGGTGCTGTCATCAGCATACTTGGCCTTCTTATTATCAATTTGTTGTGCAGAACATTCCATGTCCAACATGTATAACCCATTGTTAATCGACCCAGTAGCATAAACAATATTATCAAATGAAATACAACACTTTAAAGTTTTGCATTCAAAGGAAAACCCTTTCCTGACAAGAGCAGGAATTGAGATAATATTCTTAGTTATGCTCGGTACAAAATAACAATTGTCCAGTTCTAATACAAAACCAGATGGTAAAGAGATGTTATATTGTCCTACAGCAACAGCAGCAACCCGTGCCCTGTTTCCAACTCGTAGGTCCACCTCATGCTGTCCCACCTGTCTTCTTCTCTTGAGTTCCTGTACATTTGAACAAATGTGAACTCCACATGCAGTGTCCAACACCCATGAAATAGAAGAAGACACCATGACTTCAGTCACGAAAATACCTGAGCCAGAAGTGAAAGCCTTGCTTCCCTTCTTGTCTCCTTGGAGCGCTTTACAGTCCTTCTTCCAGTGACCCAGCTGGCCACAATGGAAGCATCTGTTGTCCTTCGACCGCTTCACCTTTTGTTTCAGAGCCTTGTTATAGCTCTTGATAGGGGCTTTGCCCTTCTTCCCCTTCTTCTTGTTCCTTGAAGGAACCATCAAGACAGAGGATGAAGGCTTTCCCTTCTCAAGAGTCTGCTCTGTAGTACAGAGCATGTTCAGTAACTCTGCCGGTGTACAGTCGATCTTGTTCATATTAAAATTAATGATGAACGGATCGAAAGAGGCCGGGAGAGACTGCAAGATGATGTCTACAACAAGCTCCTGATTGACGGTGTGTCCCAGTTTCTCTAGAGCCTCTTTGTACCCAATCATCTTGAGTACGTGAGCTCCCACTGGACTTCCTTCAGTCAGTTTGCTCTGAAAGAAAAGTTTTGTCAAGTTATAGCGTTCTGTCCTTGCCTGTGCAGCATACAGCATCTTGAGATTTGCTATAATTTCAATAGCAGATAAATCCTCATGCTGACGCTGTAGCTCTGGCGTCATAGACGCAAGCATAAGGCAAGCAACATCAATGCTATCATTGACATGCTTCTCATAAGCATCCTGAACCGCCCTTGCGGCGTTGGCAGCGGGTTGAGGCGGTATTGCCGTCTCATGGGCATACAGCTTCCTCTCAGCCTTAAGAACAATCTTAAGGTGTCCGTACCAGTCTAAGAAGTTTGGCCCAGCAAACTTCTCCCTTTCCAGTAAGGATCGCACATTGAACCCTGTGGTGTTCGTTGCTGCAGGAATCTACAACAAAGCAAGAACAACAAGGTCAGTATCGATGTTAGAATCAATCCAGGACTTAAGAATGATTCCTTTCTCACTATTTTATCTGACTGAAAAATCCAATAAAACAGTCCGAAAGAGTAAAACTCTTTTAGTGAGATGGGATCCAGATTTCATACTTGGTCTCCGCGTCCCGCTCAGGCGAGATAAGATGCATAGAGAGTTCAAGCACTAATCACTGGTAGGCTATCCATGCCAATCGCCAACCCGTGCGATTCCCCTTCATCTAGGCAATCCAGAAGACTGTGCCAACTGAGTTGGTACAACACAGTTTCTGATTCCACAGATGGCTGCCTCCATATAGCTAACATATGCTCAATATGTAGCCTACATGGTCAAGCTGACCCGACCTACTCCCTGGACCACCACGTGCTATGCTGAGCAACGAGAAGCAATAAATCCCTTCTCTGTAACACGCAGGTGAAATCACACACCGTCTGAAGATAGATGGACGTGAAGATCTACAGGGATAGATCTAGGAGAAAATGTTAAAGCATGGTTAAGAAAATGTTGTTAAAGCATGCTGTTAAAGCATGGTTAAGAAAATGTTTCCAGATGAAAGATTTAGGAGAAGCAGCCTATGTATTAGGTGTGAAGATCTACAGGGATAGATCTAAGAGGCTTCTCGGGCTGTGCCAGAGTACTTACATCGATAAAGTCCTGGAGAGATTTCATTTAGAGAATTCTAAAAGAGGATATCTTCCAGTCAGACATGGTCTGAATCTTTCAAAGAGTCAGTGTCCACAAACACAAACTGAGAAAGATGAAATGGACAATACGCCTTATGCTTCGGCTATTGGGTCCATTATGTATGCGATGTTATGTACTCGCCCAGACATCGCTTACGGGTTAAGCGTGACCAGTCGATTCCAAAGTAATCCAGGTCAGGCGCACTGGATTGCGGTCAAGAACATTTTAAAATATCTGCGGAGGACCAAAGATATGTTCTTGATATATGGTGGTCAGGAAGAACTCAGTATAGAAGGATATACTGACGCTTCGTTCCAGTCGGACCAGGATGATTTCCGATCGCAATCAGGCTATGTTTTTAGCTTGAATGGAGGAGCAGTGGTGTGGAAAAGTTTCAAACAGTCTACTGTTGCTGATTCCACAACAGAAGCCAAGTATGTTGCAGCCTCAGAAGCATCTAAGGAGGCTGTGTGGATTCGTAAGTTCATTAAGGAACTTGGTGTCGTTCCTTCGAGTGCAGATCCTTTGGTTATCTTCTGTGATAACACTGGAGCAATCGCACAAGCAAAGGAACCACGGTCGCACCAGAAGTCCAAGCACATACAGAGACGGTTTCACTTGATCCGGGAGATCATTGATCGTGGCGAGATCAAAATCTGCAAGGTTCATACAGATGACAATCTGGCTGACCCGCTTACCAAGCCTCTGGCGCAGCAAAAGCATGAGAAGCACTGTAATAATATGGGTTTGAGATTTCTCAACCATTAGATTAAGTGCAAGTGGGAGATTGTTGGGGTATGCCCTTAAGGCTAATGTTTGAGGCCTTGGGATTCTATTAGTATCATGTATATAAACTCTTATGTTTATAAAGGCAATGGTTGTTATTCAGTATGTTACATTGTCTGCTGTAATAAGTGTGCTTCTGAATAATGTCTCAATGCTGTTCAGCTAGGCTGACATGCTGTAATGTCCTTAGTCGAGATATCTTGGTGAACATGAGACAGCCTTGATATGATTGAGACTAATATGTGTTCTAATCTTATAGGATGCTTCGAGCATGGAATAAGATGTAGACTCATGGGTACATTGGATGTACTGGACAGACCCTACTAGGATATTCAATTGCTTGTCACAATGTGAATAATCCTTGTTTGCATCAAGTGGCACATGTCCTCTGACTTGAGATCACTTGTGTTTCTAAATGATGATTGTCATTGTTTTGAGGTAGTTCAATATCATTTGAAATATAATGATTATAGACTATCTTGGATAATGATCATGAGTCAGGTTAGGACACTAGTGATAGATATAGGATTGCCGTCTCCTTGTATAAGGAGTGTGATGTTCTAAAGGGCCCCCCCCCCGAATGAGATGATTGAGAAAGTGTATGGCCATACCCAGGTGACAATGTTCATCTGGTCTAATCATGCTCATCATATTGGAGATACAGGCTTGACATGCTTGTCCAATAAGAACATCCAGTGGCAAAGGAAACATTTGTGCCTAGTGAAGTGGATTCACACTTGTGCTGTGGTTTGGGAGTAGTCTTGGAAGACTCTTTCCTTTATATCGGGAGACAGTGATGTGTTGCTAGATACCCCTCACTGATCGTGATAACGTAAGTTATCGTTACCGACATTTAAAGGAAACCCTCAGGGTCGCACAATTTGATGATATGGCTTCTTTAAGTCAGATCGTGTGGACTGAATTGTTTGGGTTTAGTTTAAAGGGATTTAGACTCTGATTGTAAGTGAGATCTGGTCTGATCATGTTTGATTGATTAAGGCTTGAGATCGGTAAGCTTCGATCGAGAGAGTTGATGCTAGATCAGTGAGATCAGGAGCATCAGGAGATGAACGGTTAGATCTGGAGCCTTAGGGTTTAATATGATCTAGACCAAGTGGCTTGGCTTAATTGGGGTTTTGAACCAAATCTAATTGAACCGGTTCACTATGTGAACGCTTGGTTCAATTAGAGGAAGTTTCGAGCGTTCACTTGGAGTGAACGCATGAGCCATTAAGACTTACCAATTTTGGAAGGCGGTTTTCTATGTTGAAAACCAAAAAATGCCTCCATGTTGTAAGTGTCGCTCAATTGAACTTGACGTCTCTTGCATTCTCGTTCGAGAAGGTGTTGACGACAAGGGAAGCGCTCTCGGCCAAGAAATCGTCTCCTCATCCCTACCACTCGAGAAGGATACTTGTAGATCCTTGCTAGCACAAGGAGCTTCAAGGAGAAGTCATCTTCACCTTGTGTGCGTCTTCTTTGGAGGAGAGCTTATTTGCCCTCTTTGCTTCCAAGCCGCCTCCTTACTCATGGCCATGGTAACACATCTTTCACTTGATGTTTTAAGTTGATCATATGACATATAGATCGATTCATGAAACCCTTGCTTCCGCTGCCGAAATGAACAATATGCGCCACTTAGGGTTTCGCTCCCCCTTGAAGGGGACCCCTTACAGAAAACGGACAGAAATTACGGTCTGTAAAATCTTTCATGGTAGTACCATAATCCAAGTAAATCTTTTTGTAGAGAATCAACATGGAATTACAGTACTATTGTGATCTGCAAGTGCACGGATACTCGAAGTAATAAAGAAAGTATCGAATCCACAGGGACCTACGTTGTTGAATACTAAATAGCTAATTTCTTACTATCTAGGCTAATCGAAGTAATGAGAATAGAAATTGGAAGCTAAAAATGAAATTATCAGGGAGAAAAGCTAGGACTAGGGTTTCGTTCACTGTAACTTTTATGACTAGATATGAATAAGGATTTCGTCAGTTCAATTTTATCATGATGAAGATGTAATTTACTTAATAAAAGGATTGTTTCACTTTTGTGCAAACAACCGCATAGGGATTTGTCCTCGCTTTCACCCAAGATTCATGCCAATGCTGAAGATAAGTAAATTATCAAACAATGAACTCAAGGATCACTTTCGTGCATCCGAATTCTAGGTTGATAATCTCTAGAGGAGTCTCAAGGATCACTTTCGTGCATTCGAGTCTCGACACTAGTTTTACTCTTGGATCTCCAACGTTCCGATCCTTGCTTTCGCACAAGATCTCCACGTTTGAGAAATAGACTCGATCTATAGATACATGTTATAATCATGGCAATTAATCTACTAGAACAGATCAAATTAGATCTAACCTAAGGAAGGGATCCTAACATGCAATTCTAGGGTTCCAAATTCTCAAGCAATTACCTTTCAGTCAATAGTGAAAATTCTAAGAACATAATTAGTAACATGGATCTATAGAGAGTCTAAGCACAATTATCACAAGAGCAAAATCATCATGCTAAGATTAAACGCAACGAAATAGTGAGAAAGAAGTTATCTAATCATTAAAAATCAAGTGAACTACTCCCCAATGTCCCAAGAGTAATTTAAGCTAGCATGGTGAAGGAAATACAATATTCCATAATTTCAGAAAATTGAAAATCAACAAAAGGAAGAGTTTTTTTAGAAAATAAGGCACGGCTGTGAAGTATTTCACAGCCGTATTTTGCAAAAGAAGGCGTGAACAGTGGTGGCGATCCTTCTTCCTCTGATTTCTCCTCCAATTTGTCTCCTTTCGATCTGAAACTTCTGGCACGTCGGCTTCTTCACCAGGCGATACTTCAGTAGAAGAATCACGGCTGGAGTTCGTCTGGATCGAGCACGGTGGCGAAACCCTCGGCGGTGGCGTGTACTCCGAATTCTCCCTCGACAGTTAACCAAGTTTGGGGCTTTTGGTGTCTGGCTAATCCTCCCTCCTAAGCTCCGGTTTTGCTTCTTACGACTTTGAATATAAAGCCCTGGATCGCCCGCAAGAATCTTCGCAAAGATCGGGCGTGAAGATTGACCTGGGAATCGCGTTCAAACACCGAAATACGACAGTGTAATATCTTACGGCACTGCTGTAAAATCCATCGATCGTTCTGTTCTGAAATTACTGGAAAATACGGCACCGTAATTTTGTTCACGGTAGTGCCATAAAATCGGCTGAACTCTCTGGTCGGATTCGTCGGGGAAATACGGCCCGTGTAATTCATTACGGCACTGCTGTAATTTCAGGGCAACTTTATGTTTTGAAGATGCTTCAAAATACGGCCCGTAAACTGGGTTACGGTAGTGCCGTAATTTCGGCAAAAGTCTCTATTCAGAAAGTGGTCCAAAATACGGACGTGTAAATCCTTACGGTGGTGCTGTATTTTCGCGAAAACCTTATGTTTGGAAAATCACCAAAATACAGCTGTGATCTCGATAATACAGTAGCCGTGAAAAATATAGTACCGTAAAATCCCTTACGGCACTGCCGTATTTTGGGTTCCTTGCCTCGATTTGCATGAAATTTCTTGGGTGACTTCTTCTTGATGATGAGAACTCTTCCATATATTTGATTTTGCTTGAAAATGCCTAAAATAGTGCCTTTTTGCCAGAAAACCATGAAAAACCAAAATAGAAGTAGACTTTGTAATAATCAATAAATTTAGTATGAAAACAAGTAAAAGATCTTCAATCTAGCATGAAAAGATATCACAAAATGATACAAAATATACTATATATTTTGGTTTCATCAAAATACATAAGGCTCAAACTTTGCTTGTTCTCAAGCAAAAACAAAAATTTGAAATCAAAGTTTGATTAAAAGAGTAACCTTTTCATGCTCAATAAATTTCTAAAATACAACTCATTAATGAAAAGTTCTATCAATTGATTTATACAATTTCAAATAAACATATCATTCTTAGAACTCAACCCTCTAGATCCATAATTCAATCAAATAAAACTTCGCAACATGTACAATAAATAGAATTTTCAATCTCATGATTTCACCCAATTTTTAGTTCAAATCTATCATGGTTTTGTTTACATGAATAAGGTTTCTAAGATCTTTTTTCACTCATATCAAAATATTATTTTTATTTTTATTTTTTTTTGGCATCATTCACATTCTCTAACTCGATTACAACCTTTTTTTTTTTTTTTTTCTGGTGGCGAGATTAGAGTGCACGGATCACATAATCAATGCAATGGAACTCATATCCTCTCATTTGGAAAGAATTTACTAAGGACAGCGGAGTTTATGTGAAATGATTTCTCTCATGGCATGTACCCACATAGATACATACTTTTTCAGTTTATTGCTTCAACCCATGACCTTCGGTACCACTACGCTTTCCCACAGTGCCAAGTAGGGGAGTCCTCACCTTTATTTTGTGGATCTTAGATTCTTATTTCCCAATAAATAACATGAATAGACTAAACATCTACTAGGTTGATCAATTGATCTCAATTTATAAATCATACTTATATACTCATTTTATTCAAAAGAAAAGTTTCACTTTTAGATTTTATTCTTCAAACAATACATCCATCTAAAATTTCATGCATCAACTAATTCCATGTTTCAACAGACGAATATGTATTGAAGAAATAAATCTAACATGATGGGGTTATATCTCTAATCATGTATCCAAAATGAAGCAAAATATACTACATATTTTGGTGTCATCATTACGGTACTGTGGTTTCACTGAACCTACAAAACAAATCACGGCACTACCATAATTTCAGAGCATTGCCGTAATTTGAGGTGAATTTTGAACAGAAAGTTTTGCAGATATTACGGCACTGCCGTAATCCATATTACGAGCTATAATTTTAGTCCAATTCTAACCCAAGAGATTTTTGAGAATTACGGCACTACCGTAATGGATATCATGGGCCGTAATCCGATTCGATTTTTGTACAGAACACTTTGCAGAAATTACGGCACTGCCGTAATTATGACCTAGACTTGCGATTTTCATGGATATTTTTGAAGTCTGATTCTTGCGCGGATGATTGTGGACGATCTAGACCATCAATTTGGAATCCGCAAAAAGGAAAATACTCATCGGATCGAGGAGAGGAGACACACATGAAAAGCCCTAATTTTCGTCCACGTTCGAGGGAGAAATAAGAGTTTTTGCCGTCGCCCTAGGTTTTGAAGCCGAGAAGCATGCAGTGCATCTCCGATCGTGAAATTTAAAGGGAAGTTGCGCCTAGAGAAGGAGAATATACTCCAGAAGTTTTAGAGCGAAAGGAGATCGATCGGAGGAGAAATCAACAAAAGAAGCATCGCTAGCACTATTCATCATGCCTTCTAGAGTAAAATGACGGCTGAAATTTTTATTACAGTCGTGCTGTTATTTGATTTTCTCTTTCCTTTTGATTTTTAATTCTTTGAAACAATGGTTTATTGTAATTCTTCAACTATGCTAGCTTAAACACTTCATGGGACATGGGGTGTAATCCCCTTTAATTTCTTATGACTAGATGACTTTTATTTCGTCAAGATAATTTTAATATGATAATTATACTTATGTGACAATCGCCTTTAATTCTCCTTAGATTTATTTTATCAGCATGATTTAGAGTTTTTGTGATATAGACTAAAAAATTATTTGCGAAAACTTGGAACCCTAAAATTGAATGTTAAGAACTTATCGTAAGAAATTAGGTTTGTTCTTATTTCTTGATTTTAGAAATATATTTCCATGTTGATAATCTAAATCTAGGATTGAATTATTCAAATAAACATGATGATACTGTGAGAAATCAAGTATCAGATCATTGGAGAACCTTAAGTAGAACCTGTGAAAATTATATTATGAAAGTATGTAGTTTTCACTTGAGATAATTTACTTAGGAGTTGGATGCACAAAAGTGATATTTGAGTTCTTTGTCAATGATTTACTTATCTTTAGCATTGAATAGATCCTGTGCGAAAGTAAGGATTCTTTGTAAATTATTTGCGCAAAAGCGAGATGATTTCTTTATTAAGTAAATTATATCTTTATCATAATAAAATTAGACTGATGACCTTTTATTTAAATTTATTCATTGAAATTAAGATGGATGACACCCTAGTCCTAGTTTCTCTCTTTGACTTTTTCGTGTAGTTTCTGATAGTTGCTTTCATCATTTTTGATTGCCTAACTAGTGAAAAATTGATTATTTAGTACTTGACAAATGAGGTCTTTGTGGTTCGATATCTTAATTATCACTTCGAATATCCGTGCACTTGCAGACACAATAGTAGGGTAGGAGATTGTGAAGAAATGATCCCACCCCATGCGTTAGAAGAGCCACCGGTCGTCACCATGAAAACCCAATGTATTCAGCATTGCATGATCAAGATATCTGGTCGTGATCACTTGCTAGCGCATCAGGGCATTTAGCTTAGCCATCTGCTCTAGTGGAAGAAGAAGCTCGGCGTTTGCTTGTAACTTGCTTCCGTTAAGACATGCTGGTAGCTGGAAACACACAGGAGACAAAGAGGAGGCATATATGTCGTCGGAGGCACTGGTGGTTGAGTAGAGAGGTCGGTGGCGACGGATTTGTAGGCGGTAGCTGGAAATGAAGAAGAGGCGGCGTGACGTCAAAAAGCTCCAATCGACGCCGGAAATTGGTGAGGAATGGTCGCCGGAGTCTGATGGAGACGATGGAGGGTGGCCGAAGGTTAATCAAACACGGGAGGTGGCGGATTGCAGCGACGGCGGCACGACTAGGGTTTCTTGCACGGGTGTGTAAGGGGGCGATGACACCGAAATTTATAGTAAATTTCATGCCATTTTATATGTCTTTTTGTGTCATATTTATGATCTTTTGCTTGTTTTTAAGCCTTATTTGTCAAATATTACGGAATCTACACCATTTCTTATTTTTAATCATTTCCGGGTTAAAAGTGCTATATTTTGTTGGATTTTGAAGGATTTGAGCGCACGAATGGATTCTAGACATCGAAATGAAGCCACTCGCCAATTTTCATGCAAATCGGAGCAAGTTTGAAAAATTACACCCTTGGGTGTAATGAAAATTATGGTACCTTAATTTTTTGCCTAGAAATTATGGCAATGCTGTAATGAATATTAGGGTACCATAATTTTGACCCAGAATCCACAGAACCAAATTACGGCACTGTCGTAATGCTTTTTTACGGCCGTAATTACTACATGGACACGCGATTTTTTCGGGCCCGATTCTTGCGTGGACGATTTCTGGAGATCCAGACCTCCAAATTGAGATCCAAAAGAAGCCACGGATTGCTCTCAATGAGGAGAAGATAAAGAGAGCAAAATCCCTAATTTTATGAAAAATACGGGGAGCAATCAATAGAGGCATCTCTAGGGTTTGGCCGCATGCCGAGAGGCATGGAGGTCACCTCAGGCCGTGAATTTTACACTGAAGTTTCGCCTGGAGGAGGGGAGGGCATCACAGAAGTTTTAGAGTGAAAGGATCTCGATTGGAGGAGAAATCAATGAAAGAAGTGTCGTGGGCACTATTCACAGTGGGTTTTCAACCAAAATTACGACTATAATTTTCATTACAGCCGTGTTGTAACGTTATTTCTCCTTCTTCTTTGATTTCTAACACTTTGATACTATGGTTGATTGTATTTTCTCTTCCATGCTAGCTTAATCATACTTTGGGACATGGGAGAGTAATTCACTTTGATTTCTTATGACTAGATAACTTTTATTTTCGTTAGAATAGTTTTATTATGATGATTCTACTTATGTGATAGATTGCTCTATGATTCTCCATAGTTTAATTATTATCATGCATGATTCTAGAGTTTTTGCAATAGACTGAAAAGTGACTTGCTTGAGAACTTGGAACCCTAAAATTGAATAATAGGAACTCACTGTAAGAAATTAGGTTAGTTCTTATTTTCTGATTTTAGAATAATAATTGCCATGTTTGATAAAAAGAATCTAGGATTGAGTTATTTTGTCAAATGAGAAGATCTTGTGCGAAAGCAAGGATCGGAACGTTGGAAAACCATAAGTAGAACCTGTGTTGAGACTCGGATGCACGAAAGTGATCATTGAGATTCCACTTAAGATAAACAACTTAGAATTCGAATGCACGAAAGTGATCCTTGAGTTCTTTGTTTGATGATTTACTTTTTTTCAGCATTGGGGTAGATCTTGCGCGAAAGCGAGGATTGGTCCCTACATGATTGTCTGCACGAAAGTGAGATAATCCTTTTATGAAGTAAATTATGTCTTTATTATGATGAAATTAGACTGACGACCTTTTATTCATATCTAGTCATAGAAATTAAGGTGGATGGAACCCTAGTCCCAGTTTCTCTCTCTGTTTATCTTTACACTCTTCCTATCATTTATTTGCATTATAATCGATTTCTTAGCTAGTAAGAATACAACTATTTGGTACTTAGCACGTAGGTCTCTGTGGGATCGATATTTTTTATTACTTCGAGTATTCATGCACTCGCGGACACAACAAGTTTTTGGCGCCGTTGTCGGGGACCTTAGTTTTGTTAATATCAAAATAGTTGTTAGTATTACTAGACTAAGTTTTATTTATTTTAGATTTAACTTTGTTTTCTCTTTTTGCAGGATTTGGAATTTCACAAGTTGTGACAGAACTGTGATTTCTGAAATTTTTGAATTTTCTTGTGTTTTATATTTTCTTTTTTTATATATTCTAAAAAAAATTTAATTGATATGTGTTGGATAATCTTTCTGTTCTTGATAGATTTGAAGATATGTCTTTTAATCACTACTCGTGGGCAACTGAAAGAGGTGAGGTATACATGCCACAAGGTAAGTATAAAGATGATTCATGGTGCACTCTTGCAGATAAATTGAAATTACACTCTATTTCTTCTATTAGATGTAATATTTGTAGATGTTTTGATTATTATACTTCTAATTGCCAATTTTTAATTCCTCCAAATCTTGTTTCTGAACCATACTTTGAGCATACAAAAAATTCTAGGTTAAATTCTATGCTTGAAAAATTCATGACAAATCAAATTCAAATCATGACAAATAGAAGTAAAGAAATTGAAGATCTTAAGGGAACAATTAGTCAGCTTGCTTCTCAAGTAGAATCTTTAACAGTTCATAAGAAAATTTTGGAAACCCAGAGAGCACAACAAGCTTGTTTATTTAAGTTTGATTTGGAAACTGAAGAAATTGATTTAGAAAATTCCCCCTCTGATTATGATTGTTTTGAGATTGAGCCTTATGTCAACATTAATGAATCTCACTCTCATTTTGATAATTGTAAAATTGATTCATCTGATAAATTATTTGTGGAAAAGTTTGAGGAAATTGATTTTGTTAAATCACCTTTTGATTCTAGTGATAGTTTTGAAGTTGATTCTTTTGATCATATATTGTTTGTGGTTAATTCTGATGAAGGATATGAGGGGACTGATTTAGAAAAATCTTACTCTGATTTTGTTAGTAATTTTGAAATTGATGATGTGCATGAAGAATTTGAAAAGGATTTGAATATTATGAATATTGATGAATCTCACTCTGATTCTTTGCCCATGTCTACTGATTTATTTGAAAAATTATGCTTTGTTGAAGAATCTAATTTGAAACAGAAAGACTATTTTGATGATCCAATATTTGAATCTTTGATGGAAGTCCTATTGCAATTGAATATATAAATTTGAAGAAAGGACTTATGATTTTGCTTTCTGACAAATATAGAAAGATCATTGAATATCCTTTGAGTAGAATTGAAAATTTTGATTTTGATTTCTGTATAATTAAGAAAACCACGGTGATTGTGATTTATATGAAATTTTGGATGTTTGGATTAGTAGCTAAACTTTTTGGACAGCGAAAAAGGAAACAATTGTATGCTATTTATTATGGTACTAATCCACCTACTTCGCTATGAAATTTAATTTTTGGTCAAGCTATGGACCTAAAAATTAGCGCTTCTTCGGAGGCAACCCAAGCACTCTTACTTTAGTTTAGTTTCTTTTATTTTAGTTTATTTTTAGAATTAATTTTTCTTTTCTTTTTGCAGGGAAAATCAAACTTTGCGAAAAATACGGCACTGTCGTAATCCCTTTCATGGTGCCGTAATTTTGGTTGATTTTTGACCCGACAATTTTGTTGGGGTATGCCCTTAAGGCTAATGTTTGAGGCCTTGGGATTGTAATAGTATCATTGTATAAACTCTTAAGTTTATAAAGGCAATGGTTGTTATTCAGGTTGTTACCTTGTCTGCTGTAATAAGTGTACTACTGAATAATGTCTCAAAGCTGTTCAGCTAGGCTGACATGCAGTAATGTCCTTAGTCGATATATCTTGGTGAACATGAGACAGCCTTGATATGGTTAAGACTAATATGTGTTCTAATCTTATAGGATGCTTCGAGCATGGAATAAGATGTAGACTCATGGGTACATTGGATGTACTGGACATACCCTACTAGGATATTCAATTGCTTGTCACAATGTGAATAATCCTTGTATGCTACAAGTGGCACATGTCCTTTGACTTGAGATCACTTGTGTTTCTAAATGATTAATGTCATTGTTTTGAGGTAGTTCAATATCATTTGAAATATAATGGTTATAGACTATCTTGGATAATGATCATGAGTCAGGTTAGGACACTAGTGATAGATAAAGGATTGCCGTCTCCTTGTTTAAGGAGTGTGATGTTCTAAGGCCCCCCTATATGAGATGATTGAGAAAGTGTATGGCCATACCCAGATGACTATGTTCATCTGATCTAATCATGCTCATCGTATTGGAGTTACAGGCTTGACACGCTTGTCCAATAAGAACATCCAGTGGCAAAGGAAATATGTATGCCTTGTGAATAGATTCACACTTGTGCTGTGGTTTGGGTGTAGTCTTGGAAGACTCTTTCCTTTATATCGGGAGACAGTGATGTGTTGCTAGATACCCCTCACTGATCGTGATAACGTGAGTTATCGTTACCGACATTTAAAGGAAACCCTCAGGGTCGCACAATTTGATGATATGGCTTACTTGAGTCAGATCGTGTGGACTGAATTCTTTGGGTTCAGTTTAAAGGGGATTTAATCTCTGATTGTAAGTGAGATCTGGTCTGATCATGTTTGATTGATTAGGGCTTGAGATCGGTAAGCTTCGATCGAGAGAGATGATGCTAGATCGGTGAGATCAGGGGCATCAGGAGATGAACGGTTAGATCTTGAGCCTTTGGGTTCAATGTGGTCTAGACCAAGTGGCTTGGCTTAATTGAGATCTTGAACCAAATCTAATAGAACCGGTTCACTATGTGAACGTGTGGTTCAATTAGTAAGAAGTTTCGAGCATTCACTTGGAGTGAACGCATGAGCCATAAACACTTACCATTTGTGGATGGCGGTTTTCTATGTTGAAAACCAAAACGCCTCCATGTGGTAAATGGGGGCGGATCGAACTTCACTTGGCTTCTTGCAATTTTTGCGTGTGAAAGAAGTGGTGGACGAAGGTGTGGAGCTCTCGGCCAAGCTTGATCTCTCATCATCCCCTTCCATTCGACAAGAAAGCTTGGGAGCCTTGCTAGCACAAGGGACGCCAAGGAAGTAAGCGCTCTTCATCTTGTGTGTGAACTTTTGGAGGAGATCTAAGTTGCTCTCTTCTTCCAAGCCGACCTCCAAGGCAATGGCGTTGGTATGAATCTCCTTCTCGATCCAATCAATAGATCTAAGTTGATTATATGAGCATATAAGCGATTGTCTTGATGAAACCCTAGCAAAATGCATGCGCCCCCTGAATTAGGGTTTTTCATCTGCTTGCGCTCCCCCTCGAAGGGGACTCTACAAATTTTTCATCTTTTATGGCACTACCGTAAGAAATTTTACGGTACCGTAATTTCTGACCGTTTTCAACTTCATGTGCCGTAAATTTTGAGTGTTTTCTTATCCGAAAGTTTTATTTCTTTTACGGCAGTACTGTAACTATTTTCACGGTACCGTAATTTCATATTATTTTTGACCAGAGAATTTTGTGAATATTACGGCACTGCCGTAAGGAATTTCATGGCCATAATTTTGAATCTGCATTCTGCTTATCTGATTAGGTGTTTTCTCATGGTGATTTTAAGAAACTGGTTGGGAAAATTTTTGATCTTTGACACATCATGGAACTACTCATCTTTTGCTATTTTTTGGATATTTTTGTTGAATTTTAAAGTTCATGGAACTAACTCAAAACACATAGCAACTTTTGGTACTTGATTAATTTCTGCAGCAGTTTTCTTTTGACTAATCTGATTAGCATTTTTGCTGCAAGTTTTTAAGATGCTTTGATGTGTTGAAACCCTAATCTTTCACTTGAAATTGGAAGTACATGTTTCATTCTATCACTTGGATTTGTTGTTTTCATGAAAATATTTTCTGACAATTCTAGGAAGCATGGCAACTTTTCACAACTGATTAACTTTTGTGAAGTTTTTTATTCTAGTAATCTGATTAGCCCACTTTCTACTGATGCCCTAAATTCCTGACAGATTTTGATCCTTTGATTTTCATAAACTCGGAAAGAAAAAGTTTTATTCTACTTCATGGTTTTGTCTATTTTCTTTATGGATCATTAAATCTTATTCTTGGGTATAGCTACTTTTTGTAATTGAATTAGTAGGCTGCTCTGCTATCCTTGGACACCTGCAGCTTCTTCTCTAGATTTGCAGCACCTCTAGCCAGCCCAGCCACCACCACTCCAGCAGCCTCTGACATCACTGTTTCTAGTCGTCGATGTTGGGGTATGCCCTTAAGGCTAATGTTTGAGGCCTTGGGTTGTTATCAGTATCATGTATAAACTCTATGTTTATAAAGGCAATGGTTGTTATTCAGGTTGTTACATTATCTGCTGCAATATGTATACTTCTGAATAATGTCTCAATGGTGTTTAGCTTGGCTGACATGCAGTATTGTCCTTAGTCGAGATATCTTGGTGAACATGAGACAGCCTTGATATGATTGAGACTAATATGTGTTCTAATCTTATAGGATGCTTCGAGCATGGAATAAGATGTAGACTCATGGGTACATTGGATGTACTGGACAGACCCTACTTAGGATATTCGATTGCTTGTCACAATGTGAATAATCCTTGTATGCAAACAAGTGGCATATTTCCTCTGACTTGAGATCACTTGTGTTTCTAAATGATGATTGGCATTGTTTTGAGGTAGTTCAATATCATTTGAAACATAATGGTTATAGACTATCTTGGATAATGAGCATGAGTCATGTTAGGGCACTAGTGATAGATATAGGATTGTCGTCTCCTTGTTTGGAGTGTGATGTTCTGATGGGGGCCCCTGGATGAGATGGTTGAGAAAGTGTATGGCCATACCCAGATGACTATGTTCATCTGATCTAACCACTCTCATCATATTGGAATTACAGGCTTGACACGCTTGTCCAATAAGAACATCTAGTGGGAAAGGAAACACATATGTCAAGTGACTTGGGTTCACACTTGTGCTGTGGTTTGGGTGTAGTCTTGGAAGACTCTTTCCTTTATATCGGGAGACAGTGATGTGTTGCTAGATACCCCTCACTGATCGTGATAACGTAAGTTATCGTTACCGACATTTAAAGGAAACCCTTAGGGTCGCACAATTTGATGATATGACTTACTTAAGTCAGATCGTGTGGACTGAATTGTTTTGGTTCAGTTTAAAGGGATTTAAACTCTGATTGTAAGTGAGATCTGGTCTGATCATGTTTGATTGATTAGAGCTTGAGATTGGTAAGCTTCGATCGAGAGAATTGATGCCAGATCGGTGAGATCAAGAGCATCAAGAGATGAATGGTTAAATCTTGAGCCTTATGGTTTAATTTGATCTAGACCAATGCTTGGTTTAATTTGGTCTTTGAACTAAATGAAATTGAACCGGTTCACTTAGTGTGAGCACATGGTTCAAGTCAAGGGAGAAAGTTGCGATTGGGGTAAACGCATCTTGCATTGAAGTAGTGGCTTGCTATTTTTGGAAGTTATGTTTTCCAAAATAGCGTGGACGCCTCACGTTCGAAGTGGTCACGCCCTATTCTCGCCTCTTCACCTCTTGTCGCCTCTCCTCTCTCGGGTAGAGAGTCTTCACGCCTTGGAGAGAGTTTGGCCAAGCAAAGACGTCATCTCAATTCCCTTGACGTGATCAGGAAACTTGGAGATCCTTGCTAGCACAAGGAACGACAAGGAGTAGTCAACTCTCATCTTGTGTGCGCACGTTTTGGAGGAGAACCATTTCGTTCTCTCTGCTTCCAAGTCGCCATCCAGGCAAGCGCAATGGTATGAATCTTTTCGATCTATACAAGTATTAACAAGTTGATCATTTGACATGCTATTGATCCTTTAGAAACCCTAGCTTCCGCTCAATGCAAAACCTCTGATATGCGCCTATTAGGGTTTCGCCCCCTTTAATGGAACTTTCAATTGGTATCAGAGCTATAGGTTCTGGTATGTTCATATGATTGCTTGACATGTGTGATTCATGTTTGTATGAATAGATCTAATGGTTATCTTCATGCGAAACTACATGCTTATTAGGGTTGAAGTCATCGTCCAGTCTAGACACAACAGTCTGATCAGACCATCTGACAGCCTAGATGGGTCGACCAGATGGCACCTATGCGCAAGCATGTGGTGGCTATTGGTCGACTGCAGAAAGGCGTGTAGCGATGTCTGATTGAGACAACCAGTGAACGCTCATGATGAAGGCCCGGGGTCACACCCGCTTGCCAGAACTCATGAGGGACGTTCAGCCCTTAACGCATGCATTGTTGACCATGAGGTCGACTCAAGTCGGTTATGACTTGGTGCATGCAAGGGCAGGGGGTCTGACTAGGTCTGATGAGTGGATCCCTATTAATGGACCGTTGTAAGGTAGTAGGGCACATAAGGAAATAAAATGAAGCCAATGGGTTTTTCAAAAATTTTATTTTCTTGATTGGATCACTTGATGTTTGTATAACATGATGAGTGTTTATTTCATCTTATGTGGGCTGCCCAAATTTAATGTGTGCTGTGCTGGGGCCTGCGTGCCTGGATTGATATTGTAAATTATTTATTGTGATCTGCGCATCACATTTTTAATTAATTTATAAAGTGTAATTGACCTGCGTGTCAATCATGTCTAGATAGATTAAATTGTAATTTAATCAGACATGAGCACAGAGCACACATGGCAGAGGCTCATGCAGCAAGTGGCTTCACCAGTGGAAGGTCTAGGGTTCGACTCTAGGACAGGCGCATTTTACCTGGTGGGCGCATCTGAGCTGTAGTGGGCGCTTGGGCCCGGGTTGGGCCAGATGAAATGCTAAAGACCCATGAAGAGCTCAAGTGAAGACTTAAGTTAATTAAGGTCTTACTTAGGCTTAATGGGCTTTTACCACATAAGATCATCATGCTTTTAATTTACTGTTTAAGTAATTTAGTAACTACATGATCTATTCTTCTGCTATCACCATAGGATTTGCATGATAGTAAGAAGATAAAAGGACCGTTAAAATCCAACGTTAAATATCAAGCACGTAAGCCTTCTGACGCGAAACCTCACTGTTCTGACTATCGTTGGGGCCGTGTTGTACCCACTCAGTGGGCACGCCCATCTATCTTCAGACGGTGTGTGATTACACCTGCGTGTTACAGAGAAGGGATTTATCGCTTCTCGTTGCTCAGCATAGCACGTGGTGGTCCAGGGAGTAGGTCGGGTCAGCTTGACCATGTAGGCTACATATTGAGCATATGGTAGCTATATGGAGGCAGCCATCTGTGGGATCAGAGACTGTGTTGTACCAACTCAGTTGGCACAGTCTGCTGGATTGCCCAGATGAAGGGGAATCGCACGGGTTGGCGATTGGCAGGGATTGCCTACCAGAGATTAGTGCTTGTACTCTCTGTGCATCTTATCTCGCCTGAGCGGGACGCGGAGACCAAGTATGAAATCTGGATCCCATCTCACTAAAAGAGTTTTACTCTTTCGGGCTGTTTTGCTGGATTTTTCAGCCAGATAAAATAGTGAGAAAAGAATCATTCTTAAGTCCTGAATTGATTCTAACATTGATACTGACCTTGCTGTTCTTGCATTGTTGTAGATTCCTGCAGCAACGAACACCACAAATTTCAATGTGCGATCCCTACTGGAAAGGGAGAAGTTTGCTGGGCCAAACTTCTCAGACTGGTACGGACACCTTAAGATTGTTCTTAAGGCTGAGAGGAAGCTGTATGTCCTCGAGACGGCAATACCGCCTCAACCCGCTGCGAACGCCGCAAGGGCGGTTCGGGAAGCTTATGAGAAGCATGTCAATGATAGCATTGATGTCGCTTGCCTTATGCTTGCGTCTATGACGCCACAACTGCAGCGTCAGCATGAGGATTTATCTGCTATAGAAATTATAGCAAACTTCAAGATGCTGTATGCTGCACAGGCAAGGACTGAACACTATAACTTGACGAAACTTTTCTTTCAGAGCAAACTGACTGAAGGGAGTCCAGTGGGAGCTCACGTGCTCAAGATGATTGGGTACAAAGAAGCTCTAGAGAAACTGGGACACACCATCAATCAGGAGCTTGTTGTAGACATCATCCTGCAGTTTCTCCCGGCCTCTTTCGATCCATTCATCATTAATTTTATTATGAACAAGATCGAATGTACGCCGGCGGAGTTACTGAACATGCTCCTTACTACAGAGCAGACTCTTGAGAAGGGAAAGCCTTCATCCTCTGTCCTAATGGTTCCTTCTAGGAACAAGAAGAAGGGGAAGAAGGGCAAAGCCCCTATCAAGAGCTACAACAAGGCTCTAAAGCAAAAGATTAAGCGGTCGAAGGAATACAGATGTTTCCATTGTGGCCAGCTGGGTCACTGGAAAAAGGACTGTAAAGCGCTCCAAGGAGACAAGAAGGGAAGCAAGCCTTTCGCTTCTGGCTCAGGTATTTTCGTGACTGAGGTCATGGTTTCTTCTTCTATGTCATGGGTGTTGGACACTGCATGTAGAGTTCACATTTGTTCAAATGTACAGGAACTCAAGAGAAGAAGACAGGTGGGACAACATGAGGTGGACCTACGAGTAGGAAACGGGGCACGGGTTGCTGCTGTTGCTGTAGGAGAATATCACATCTCTTTACCATCTGGTTTTGTATTAGAACTGGACAATTGTTATTTTGTACCGAGCATAACTAAGAATATTATCTCTATTCCTGCTCTTGTCAGGAAAGGGTTTTCCTTTGAATGCAAAATTTCAAAGTGTTATATTTCTTTTGATAATATTGTTTATGCAACCGGGTCAATTAACAATGGGTTATTCATGTTGGACATGGAATGTTCTATACAGCAGATTGATATTAAGAAAGCCAAGTATGCTGATGACAGCACCTTGTTATGGCATAGTCGTTTAGGCCATATCAACAAGAAGCGCATTAAGCGGTTGCATGACCATGGACTGCTGGGATCATTCTCCTATGAGGAGCTTGATACATGCAAAGCTTGTTTAATGGGTAAAATGACGAAGTCTCCTTTTTCTAATAAAGGTCAAAGGGCTTCAGGTTTACTTGACCTCATTCACAGTGATGTGTGTGGGCCATTTAGTAAACATGCCAGAGGTGGCTATTCATACTTCATTACCTTTACTGATGATTTCAATAGATATGGCTATGTCTATCTTATGAGACATAAGAGTGAATCTTTTGACAAGTTCAAAGAGTTCAAAAATGAAGTACAGAATCAGCTCGGCCGAAATATCAAGGCACTTCGTTCAGATCGAGGTGGAGAATACTTGAGTCATGAGTTTACTGACTATCTGAAGGAGTGTGGGATTATCTCACAGCTCACTCCGCCAGGAACACCGCAATGGAATGGTGTGTCCGAGAGGAGAAATAGAACCTTACTGGATATGGTTCGTTCTATGATGAGTCAGGCTACTCTACCTTACTCCTTTTGGGGATTTGCACTGGAAACAGCTGCAAAGGTACTAAACCGAGTGCCATCCAAGGCAGTTTCAAAGACTCCATATGAGTTATGGTATGGGAAACAGCCGAGCTTGACATTTATTAAGATCTGGGGTTGCGAGGTTTATGTCAAAAAGCTCACCTCTGGGAAACTAGAGAGCAGATCTGAGAAATGTATCTTTGTCGGTTACCCTAAGGAAACTAAGGGTTATTATTTCTACGATCCCAAAGAGAACAAAGTATTTGTTGCTCGGACGGCTATTTTTCTTGAGAAAGAATTTCTTCTGCAAGAGGCCAGTGGGAGAGAAATAAAGCTGGATGAGAATCCAGAAGAAGGACAAAGTAGTCAAGCACAGTTGGATGAGCCTGAGCCAGTAGATCAGGTTACTGTTCAACCTGAGGCTCAGATATCACGGGAACCGCGAAGATCAGGAAGGATCCGTTGACAGCCTGAACGCTATGACGGAGTCTACATCATTGATGATGAACCCCTCACTTATGCGGATGCGGTCAGTGGACCGGAATCAGCAAGATGGCTTGAAGCTATGCGAGCCGAGATGGACTCCATGTCAGATAACCAAGTCTGGGATTTGGTTGATCCGCCTCCGGGAGTAATCCCTATAGGCTGTAAGTGGATCTTCAAAAAGAAGATAGACATGGATGGTAACGTGGTTACCTATAAAGGCAGGCTAGTTGCGAAAGGTTTCAAACAAATCTACGGGATAGATTATGATGAAACTTTCTCTCCTGTAGCCATGTTCAAGTCTATTCGGATTATTCTTGCGATAGCGGCATATTATGATTATGAGATCTGGCAAATGGATGTGAAGACCGCTTTCCTTAATGGAAACTTAGAGGAGGATGTGTATATGACACAACCTGAAGGTTTCACTAATCCATCAGATCGTCATAAAATATGCAAATTAAAGAAGTCCATTTATGGACTTAAACAAGCATCAAGAAGCTGGAATATTCGTTTTGATGAATCAATCTGTGAATTTGGTTTCATCAAGAATGAAGATGACCCGTGTGTATATAAGAGGTTTAGTGGGAGCGTGATTACTTTCCTAGTCCTCTACGTCGATGATATCTTAATCATTGGAAACGATATTCCTGAACTACATGCTGTCAAAGCATGGTTAAGAAAATGTTTCCAGATGAAAGATTTAGGAGAAGCAGCCTATGTATTAGGTGTGAAGATCTACAGAGATAGATCTAAGAGGCTTCTCGGGCTGTGCCAAAGTACTTACATCGATAAAGTCCTGGAGAGATTCCATTTAGAAAATTCTAAAAGAGGATATCTTCCAGTCAGACATGGTCTGAATCTTTCAAAGAGTCAGTGTCCACAAACACAGACTGAGAAAGATGAAATGGATAATACGCCTTATGCTTCGGCTATTGGGTCCATTATGTATGCAATGTTGTGTACTCGCTGAGACGTCGCTTACGGGTTAAGCGTGACCAGTCGATTCCAAAGTAATCCAGGAAAGGCACACTGGATTGCGGTCAAGAACATTTTGAAATATCTTCGGAGGACCAAAGATATGTTCTTGATATCTGGAGGTCAGGAAGAACTCAGTATTGAAGGATATACTGACGCTTCGTTCCAGTCTGACCAGGATGATTTCCGATCGCAATCAGGCTATGTTTTTAGCTTGAATGGAGGAGCAGTGGTGTGGAAAAGTTTCAAACAATCAATTGTTGCTGATTCCACAACAGAAGCCGAGTATGTTGCAGCCTCGGAAGCATCCAAGGAGGCAGTGTGGATTCGTAAGTTCGTTCAGGAACTTGGTGTTGTTCCTTCGAGTGCAGATCCTTTGGTTATCTTCTGTGATAACACTGGAGCAATAGCACAAGCAAAGGAACCACGGTCGCACTAGAAGTCCAAGCACATACAGAGAAGGTTTCACTTGATCCGGGAGATCATTGATCGTGGCGAGATCAAAATCTGCAAGGTTCATACAGATGACAATCTAGCTGACCCACTTACAAAGCCTCTGGCGCAGCAGAAGCATGAGAAGCACTGTAATAATATGGGTTTGAGATTTCTCAACCATTAGATTAAGTGCAAGTGGGAGATTGTTGGGGTATGCCCTTAAGGCTAATGTTTGAGGCCTTGGGTTGTTATCAGTATCATGTATAAACTCTATGTTTATAAAGGCAATGGTTGTTATTCAGGTTGTTACATTATCTACTGCAATATGTATACTTCTGAATAATGTTTCAATGGTGTTTAGCTTGGCTGACATGCAGTATTGTCCTTAGTCGAGATATCTTGGTGAACATGAGACAGCCTTGATATGATTGAGACTAATATGTGTTCTAATCTTATAGGATGCTTCGAGCATGGAATAAGATGCAGACTCATGGGTACATTGGATGTACTGGACAGACCCTACTTAGGATATTCGATTGCTTGTCACAATGTGAATAATCCTTGTATGCAAACAAGTGGCATATTTCCTCTGACTTGAGATCACTTGTGTTTCTAAATGATGATTGGCATTGTTTTGAGGTAGTTCAATATCATTTGAAACATAATGGTTATAGACTATCTTGGATAATGAGCATGAGTCATGTTAAGGCACTAGTGATAGATATAGGATTGCTGTCTCCTTGTTTGGAGTGTGATGTTCTGATGGGGCCCCCTGGATGAGATGGTTGAGAAAGTGTATGGCCATACCTAGATGACTATGTTCATCTGATCTAACCACTCTCATCATATTGGAATTACAGGCTTGACACGCTTATCCAATAAGAACATCCAGTGGCAAAGGAAACACATATGTCAAGTGACTTGGGTTCACACTTGTGCTGTGGTTTGGGTGTAGTCTTGGAAGACTCTTTCCTTTATATCGGGAGACAGTGATGTGTTGCTAGATACCCCTCACTGATCGTGATAATGTAAGTTATCGTTACCGACATTTAAAGGAAACCCTTAGGGTCGCACAATTTGATGATATGACTTACTTAAGTCAGATCGTGTGGACTGAATTGTTTTGGTTCAGTTTAAAGGGATTTAAACTCTGATTGTAAGTGAGATCTGGTCTGATCATGTTTGATTGATTAGAGCTTGAGATTGGTTAGCTTCGATCGAGAGAATTGATGCTAGATCGGTGAGATCAAGAGCATCAAGAGATGAATGGTTAGATCTTGAGCCTTATGGTTTAATTTGATCTAGACCAATGCTTGGTTTAATTTGGTCTTTGAACTAAATGAAATTGAACCGGTTCACTTAGTGTGAGCGCATGGTTCAAGTCAAGGGAGAAAGTTGCGATTGGGGTAAACGCATCTTGCGTTGAAGTAGTGGCTTGCTATTTTTGGAAGTTATGTTTTCCAAAAATAGCGTGGACGCCTCACGTTCGAAGTGGTCACGCCCTATTCTCGCCTCTTCACCTCTTGTCGCCTCTCCTCTCTCGGGTAGAGAGTCTTCACGCCTTGGAGAGAGTTTGGCCAAGCAAAGACGTCATCTCAATTCCCTTGACGCGATCAGGAAACTTGGAGATCCTTGCTAGCACAAGGAACGACAAGGAGTAGTCAACTCTCATCTTGTGTGCGCACGTTTTGGAGGAGAACCATTTCGTTCTCTCTGCTTCCAAGTCGCCATCCAGGCAAGCGCAATGGTATGAATCTTTTCGATCTATACAAGTATTAACAAGTTGATCATTTGACATGCTATTGATCCTTTAGAAACCCTAGCTTCCGCTCAATGCAAAACCTCTGATATGCGCCTATTAGGGTTTCGCCCCCTTTAATGGAACTTTCAGTCGACACTGGATTATCACCACAGCAGCCTCTTACTTCTTCCGCTGCCTTTGTTTCGATTTATTTATTTATTTATGCAGCAGACTCTTTATTAGTGACTGATTTTTTTTTATCTATGCAGCATTATCTCTGACACCCACCAGCCGACGATCTCAATCCAGGACTGTAGTCTCTAGCAAGCCACTAGAGATTACTCACTCTATTGTCGGCACCATCATCATTGCTAGCAGCTTTTCAGCTAGCCTCTGTTCACCCTCTGCTTCTCAGCTGGATCAGCTCTTTCCACTAACACTCTCTTGGACTACCGATGATATCTCTGATTCTTCTTTGAGAAAATTATTTTTTATCATTATTAATTTTTAGAGACTATTTTTAAACTGAGCCTTATGTACCTTAAATTGTGCAGGTAAAATTTTCAAAAGGCACATCTTTGAACCTAGCAGCATCTGCCCCGACACTATTTTTGGTCTGAGCCTTATGTATTTTTGGTCAGAGCTTGGTATATAGTCTTGTGAGTATTCTTTGCACTCTCTTGTATTCATGATTATTTTATATGGTTACATCCTTGATTTGCTCACTGAGATTTCTATTCGATGTGTTTGCTTGATTCTATCATGTTACACTTCTGACCATGATTGTTTGAATTTGATGCTTCACACCTTTTGCACTAATTTTAATATTATTTATGCTTAAAATTTTTTAATGGCTTGAATCCATGTGATGAAAGATGGGTAGATTTTTCTATGATAATGAATGTTCATGCATGCATGCCTATGAACGGAGATATACTTATTATGTTAAATTTATCTCTTCAATATATATCTACTTGTTGAAATTCTTCATTCATTGATGCATAAGGATTTTGGGTAGGTATGTTGTTTGATGAATGCAATCTAAGAGTGAAGAATCTTTCTTGAATAAAATGAGCATATGAGTATAATTTTTGAATGGATGTCAATTGATTAACTTAGTTGATGTTTAGTTTATCTTACTATTTGTAGGGAAGAAATAATCTAGGATCCAAAAAGAGTGAGAGACTCCCCTACTTGACACTGTGCAAAATTGACAGTGGTACCTAAGACATGGGTTGAAGTCTATAAAAAAATAGAGAGAAAAAGAAAAAGACTCCTCTACTTGACACTGTGTAAAATTCACAGTGGTACCGAAGAAAAGAGTTGAAATCCAAATAAAAAGTATGTATCTATATGGGTACATGCCATCAAAAATAATAATAATAATAATAATAAAAAGGAAATAGAAAAGAAAAATTTTGTGTCGAAAAAGATTTTAGATATCATATTCCTCTAAACAAAAATATGATAGATTTAAACTGAAAATTAGGTGAATTCATAAAACTGAAATTCTTTTTATTATGCGAGTTGCGAAGTTTTATTTGATCAAAGCTATGAATCTTAAAGATTAAATTCAGAGGATGATGTATTTATCTGAAATTTTGTGCAAAAACTTGATGGAATATTTCATGAGTGATTATATTTTAGAAATTTACTTTTCATAAAAAGGCATATTTTCCATAGCAATGTTCTTTATTTTATGTATTTGCTCGAGGACAAGCAAAATTTGAGCCTTATGTGTTTGATGACACCGAAATTTATAGTAAATTTCATGACATTTTATATATCTTTTTGTGCCATATTTATGATTTTTTACTTATTTTTAAGCTTTATTTGTCAAATATTGCGGAATCTACACCATTTCTTGTTTTTCATGATTTTCAGGTAAAAAGTGCAATATTTTGATGGATTTTGAAGGATTTGAGCGCACGAATGGATTCCAGACGTCAAAACGAAGCCGCCCGCCAATTTTCATGCAAATCGGAGCAAGTTTGAAAAATTACACCCCCGGGTGTAATGAAAATTATGGTACCTTAATTTTCTGCCCAGAAATTACGGCAGCGCCATAATGAATATTAGGGTATCATAATTTTGACCAGAAGTCACAGAACCAAATTACGGCACTGCTGTAATGTTTTTAACGGCCAAAATTACTACCTGGACACGCGATTTTTTCAGGCCCGATTCTTGCGCGGACGATTTATAGAGATCCAGACCTCTAAATTGTGATCCGAAAGAAGCTGCGGACTACTCTCAATGAGGAGAAGATAAAGAGAGCAAATTCCCTAATTTTTATGAAAAATTCGGGGAGCAATCAACAAAGGCGTCTCTAGGGTTCTGTCACGTGCCGAGAGGTGTGGAGGTCACCTCAGGCCGTGAATTTTACACTGAAGTTTTGCCTAGAGGAGGGGAGGATATCATAGAAGTTTCAGAGTCAAAGGATCTCGATTGGAGGAGAAATCAACGAAAGAAGGGTCGCAGGGCACTATTTACAGCAAGTTTTCAACCAAAATTACGGCTGTAATTTTCATTACAGCCGTATTGTAACATTATTTCTCCTTCTTCTTTGATTTCTGATACTTTGATACTATGGTTGATTGTATTTTCTCTTCCATGCTAGCTTAATCATATTTTGGGACATGGGAGAGTAATTCACTTTGATTTCTTATGACTATATAACTTTTATTTTCGTCAGAATAGTTTTATTATGATGATTCTACTTATGTGATAGATTACTCTATGATTCTCCATAGTTTTCTTATTATCATGCATGATTCTAGAGTTTTCGCAATAGACTGAAAAGTGACTTGCTTGAGAACTTGGAACCCTAAAATTGAATAATGGGAACTCACTGTAAGAAATTAGGTTAGTTCTTATTTCCTCATTTTAGAATAATAATTGCCGTGTTTGATAAAAAGAATCTAGGATTGAGTTATTTTGTTAAACGGGAAGATCTTGTGCGAAAGGAAGGATCAGAACGTTGTCAAACCATAAGTAGAACCTATGTTGAGACTCAAATGCACGAAAGTGATCCTTAAGATTCCACTTGAGATAGTCAACTTAGAATTCGGATGCACGAAAGTGATCCTTGAGTTCTTTGTTTGATGATTTACTTATTTTCAGCGTTGGGATAGATCTTGCACGAAAGCGAGGATTGGTCCCTGCATAATTGTCTGCACGAAAGTAAGACAATCCTTTTATGAAGTAAATTATGTCTTTATTATGATGAAATTAGACTGATGACTTTTTATTCATATCTAGTCATAGAAATTAAGGGGGATGAAAGCCTAGCCCCAGTTTCTCTCTCTGTTTATCTTTATACTCTTCCTATCATTTATTTGCATTATAATCGATTGCTTAGCTAGTAAGAATACAACTATTTGGTACTTAGCACGTAGGTCTCTGTGAGATCGATATTTTATTACTTCGAGTATCCGTGCACTTGCGGACACAACAGGGGGTGTGTACGCGGCGGTCTTTTAAAATGAATGATGCACGACCGTGTATCAGTACACGGGTGCGCCCATGCACGCGTTGTCGCAAAATATCCCAGGTTGTCACTTACTCGTCACGGCTGTGAACCGATGCACGGGCAAGCCCGTGCATGCCTCGGCGCACGCTGTTAATTCCCTTCACGGCTGTGTGTCTGTTCACACTCCTGCCCGTGAACGTGTCGGCGTGCTGGTAGGAAAATTTGACGAGCCATTCACCACCGTGCATTGATGAACGGGTGCGACCGTGATGGCTCGCAGGTACCTAAAAAATTCCAGAAAAATTACCCTTAGCTGCGTGTTACCTAGAAAGCATATATGTGAAAGAAAATTAAAAAACTACAAAGGCTAAGCAATAGAAATAAATAGGAAACTAAAAGTCTAAACAAGGGGTCGGGTTGCTTCCCAATGAGCGCTTCTTTAATGTCACTAGCTTGACCACGGTAGAGTGTCATGGTGTATCTACTATAGTACAGGTGAAGTAGGTGGCATGGAGTCTCTACTTTCGTCGTCGCCCAAGAATTGCACCTATTAAAATAAGTGCAAGATATAAAAATTTCTCTACTATTGTTTTATAGAACATGGAATAGTAGTATGGTAAAACACATGAGCTTTCTCAGTATCACTTAAATCTTTATCTTCAAGCACTTCATGTTCTTTTCCTCAAGTTAACTCTTGTGGCATCTTCAATTGAAATCATCATAGCCACCATCCCATCCTCTTTCAGACCAACAGAGTCGTCGGACCTATCTTGGAAATGCTCCGGAAAAGTATTTGGGAAGAATTTCATCTTGACACTTGACTGTGCAGTATTTTCCTTCATCGCCGCTGCATTGCAACTGGAGCTAGAAAAACAAAATTCTTTATTATTGACAGAAAGATTAAATGATAAAATATTCCCGTGAATACTAAAGGTCATCGTTCTACGTGGGACGTCGATCATGGCTCCAATTGTAGCAAGGAATGGTGATGCAGCTACTATAGGTGGGTTGGTCCTTAGCTCCATACTCCAGGGGTTTATGAGACAATGATCGAAAAACATAAGAGGGTCTTGAGATGAGGGAAGTAAAAGTGTGTCAGGAAATGAGCAACGAGAAAACCAGCAAGAAACAACACGAAAGATGGCGATGAATACATTTTGGGGCAACACGGATGACAAAGAAACCAACGACACCCAACTACGCAAATGAAACACACTAACCTCTCTTAGCGAGCGATTTAAGCACAGCACGACAACAAGGGCAGTGGACTTAGCGGTGACTCAGCTCGCGTGCCTATGAACCTGCGGTCACACCAAAGCCAAGCAACCTCCACGTCTTCGGCATACGGATGCCCATGGGTAAGGAAATCAAGTAAGAACAACACAATGAAAAACTGAAAACAGGAGAACCTGACGCACCGATGGTGCGATTTACTTATTTGAAATGAAAGACGATTATAACCAGTAGGCGAGGAATCGAGATCGAGGAAAGAATCACACACCTTGCTCCACACTCTAACCTTTCTGAAGTGAGCTCCAATCACACAAGAAAGCTGAGTAACAAGCTAACCTCGAACTTCCTTTTATAGAGTAAGGGAGGGAATATCACACCACAAGCATGACTAGGGAATATCACACCACAAGCATGATGTTTGTGTCCGCAAGTGCACGGCTACTCGAAGTAATAAAAAGATATCAAACCACAGAGACCTTGTTTGCCAAGTACCGAATAATTAATTTCTTACTAGCTAGGCAATCGGAAATACGAAAGTAAACTATCGAAGGCTACACGAAGATATTAGCGAGAGAAACTGGGACTAGGGTTTCATTCACTTTGATTTCCATGAGTGTTAGGGAATACTGGGTGTAATTTAAAATTTTGCAGTCCCAGGACGCAACGGAAGAGTCATTACACCAGAAACATATTCCGTTCCCAAGGATCCATGCGAGAGAGAAAACACAAGGATGTGTTAGAGATGTACCTCTTTTGCTTGTCGAGATGTTGAAGCATGTTGAAGGCGCCCAAGTGTTCACCCTCTACAAGTATCCATGCGTCGACCGTCTCAACATTGCTCCCTTCCACGCTTGGTGCTAGCCTTGGGAAGAGAATCAAGCCTTTATCACCATCTTCTTGTCTTGCGCTACCTCCAAGGTAGAAGCGCCAAGAGGAGGTGAGGATGAAGAAGATGCGCCAAGTACTTCCTTCTTCTTCTATGCTTGCGTGACCTCCAAGGTAGGTGTGCCTATGGACAACGAAGTAAGGGGGCTTGTGGCAAGGAGATGCCACCAAGCACCGAGACTCCTTGCGCCAAGAAGAGAGGGAGAAGAAGAAGAACTTGCGCCTTTGATGGAAGAAGGAGAGCTCCAAGCTCTCAAGTTGTCGTCCCTCTATGTCTTCACGCCTCCCAAAGACTAGATTAGATAAAAGGGGGCGACAAGGGCTTGTTTTATAGAGATCATTGGCGGTTAGGGTTAATTTGAAGGGCATCAATCTCATTCATGCGCCAAGGCATGAAGATAGCTTGCATATTTTAGGTATAGGCGCAAATCCCAATTGAGTTAGGGTTCTAAATATACAAATAATTAGCCCCATATGTGCCTAATACTTTCCAATTAATTATTTTAAGTGATTAAATTCAAATCCAATTTGAATCAATCACCTAGGAGATACCAAAAATAGCATTAGTGCAAATCCTAGTCCAACTAGGAATCCATAAGCGCTTATCCTATTATTTCATCCCCATTATACCCTTTTAGCCTCTTGGCTTCTCATTACAACTTATTAGCAAGCCCCATTAAGCAATGGGCTTGCCCCAAGGTCCATTATGCATGCTAACCATGTAACTGGATCCAATCCAATTTAACCCTAGGTTAAATGAGGTTAACCATGGTTAATTTGGTCCATATGCCAAAAATATAAGTTGACCCTAATAAATTTCTTCCATCTCATTAGGCCCATTGGCGCTGATGAAATCTTCCAAACTGATCCAAGTTATCCAATAACTTGACCCTAAAGCTGCCTCTAATTAAAGCAACGTCAAGAGTCTATTGCGTGTGACCCCGTAGAATCCATATGACGATGGCAATGATGATAGATCATCATAAGTAGTGAGGGGTATCTAGCAACACATCACTACTACCCATGTCATTGGACTTAAGTCATATGGCAACAACTCCTAAACAAGCAACGAGGATTCCCATGTATTATATATATATCCCTTTGCCTAAACTGATATCCCGTCATTGGATTTAGTCTCAAGTTTATCAATCCAATCTATTGGTCATGACTCAATCAGTGTTGCCACACATTCCTGTCATGCACTAATGAGGTGGGGCGCTCCGAGTGGATATCATGCTTCCTCTGAAGGAAGGGGCAAATCCTACTGTTGGTCATCCATGTCTTTACATGATTTATGACATGCCCAATGATAGTCGTTTTAGTCTCCCAATTGCAGAGAGACGTAAGACTGCATCAAAACATATCCATCATCAAATCTAGACATGAATACCTCAAGTCTAAGGAACAATGCAAACCTCTTGCATGTGAGATTGACTTGTTGACTAGACAAGTCAATCCTCACGGTGGATCACTCTAGTGCATCCAATGCACCTGTATGTCTGCATTACTATGCCCCGCACCTAACCAGCTCATACATCAGTCTCACATGTACCAAAGCTGTCCCATATCTGCTAAGGTACCTTGACTGGGGATAGCTTAAGAGAATGGATCCAACCAAACTCCTGGGACATTATTTATGCAACTCTAAACATCAACGCAGGTAGAAAAGTCTGCACAATAACGACCATGCCTCTATAAAGAATAATAGTTCTATCAAAGTACATTCAAACAATGCCTAACCATGTACATACATTGATCTATAGGGCATATACACCAACAATCTCCCACTTGCACTAAGACCAAGGGAAACTAATGTTTAATCAGTTCCTATGTCTTTAGTATGACTTATTTAGCTTCCGCTGTGCTAGAGGCTATGTCAGTGGGTTTTTCCAGATTGTTATCTGTGTTTATTTTAACAAATTTGAATCATCATCTTTATCCATGATCTCTAAGATCAGACGATATTGCTGCAGTACATACTTGAGTGCTAAATTCCATGCTATGGCCCCAATAAGAATTATATTGGACCATCGAGCACCAGGAACTAAATCAAGTTGAAGTAAATGAAGCTGCTTCCTTGGCTGCCACAAGAAGCTGCAATGTACTAAGCCTTAATTGTAGAATTTGCCACTATGGTTTGTGTAATGCTCTTACACAACACCACAACAAGGCAAAACGCAAATTCTGGCTGTGATCAATAGTCATTGGACTGGAACGAAGTGTTAGTGTACCCATGTACACAAAATTCTTCCTGTCTATAACAGACTACAGCTCTATCCTTTTTACTTCCCAAGTATATATAAGGATTGTTTTCACAGCTATCTAGTGTCAAACACTAGGATCTGATTGAAACTTGCCGACTATGCTCCAAGCATCTTCCACAAATGGTCTTGTGCATATTACACAAAATATGATCTATCCTATACCCAATGTATTAGGATTTTAGACTAATGTTACCACTCTCCAGCTGTGTCATAGGACATAACATCTTTGTGAAAGTCAGACCATATCTTCCTGGAAGGTATTATTATTTGGATTCACCCAATATGAACCTCTCCAGAAACACTTGGATGAACATAGATTGACTAAAGGGCAATGACTTTCTTGGATCTCTATCTATAGATCCTCATGCCTAGGATGTAGGCATCATTCCCTAGATCATTCTTCTCGAAATACTTCTCAAGCCTCGTCTTCACCATGTGAAGAGCTGAGATGTCATTCCATGTGAGGAGAATGTCATCAATCATTTAGAACAAGAAATACTATGATGCTCCCACTGATCTTCTTGTAAACACAGGCTCTTTTCAACATGCTTGCATAACACTATGCATATCTTTATGGCCTTGACATGAAAACCTTTCGGCTATTTCCTTGTAGACATCCTATTCCAGACGTCCATTTAAGAAAAGCAGTTTTCATAATAACACTGAAAGTCAAACCCTAGTACACATGCGCATCTATAAGATCTTGCATAGGCGAAAAACTAGGTTTGATAGGATCGAGAGGCAAGATAATATGAGCAACCATAAAAGGATAAAATGATGCGTTACCATTGCCATTGATTGAGTGGCGACTTGGAAGAAGAAAGGGCGAGCGGCTCTTCTCCAAAGGAAATCGGACACAAGAAGATGATGACTTCTTCCTTGTATTCCTTGTGCTAGCAAAGATCCAAGGAGTCCTAGATTGTGTATGAGGAGATGTCTTTCTCCTTTTTGCTGGCCGAACTTCCTCTTGTCATGAAGATCATCCACACGAGAGGAGAGGGGGCGAGAGAGAGAGAGATACGCGTTCGAACATGGGGGCGTTTTCTCAAAGAAAACGGCTTCCAAAAATAGTAAGTGCATAACTCCATGTTTAACTCCACTTGAAGCCATCGATAACTCCTCTCTCAATTGAACCATGCGTTCACCAAGTGAACCGGTTCAATTCTATTTGGTTCAAAGACCAAACCGAACCCACCATGGTCTTGATCTCTTTAAACCAAATGGTTCAAGATCTAACCACACATCTCTCGACCCTCTTGATCTCTATGATCAAGCATCAATTCTCTCGATCGAAGCTTACCGATCTCAAGCCCTAATCAATCAAACATGATCAGACCAGATCTCACTTCCAATCAGAGTTTAAATTCCTTTAAACTGAACCAGAACAATTCAGTCCACACGATCTGACATAAGTAAGCCATATCATCAAATTGTGCGACCCTAAGGGTTTCCTTCAATGTCGGTAACGATAACTTACGTTATCACGATCAGAGAGGGGTATCTAGCAACACATCACTGTCTCCCGATATGAAGGAAAGAGTCTTCCAAGACTACACCCAAACCATAGCACAAGTGTGAATCCAATTCACTCGGCATACATGTTCCCTTTGCCACTGGACGTTCTCATTGGACAAGCCTGTCAAGCCTGTAATTCCAACATGATGAGAATGGTTAGATCAGATGAACATAGTCATCTGGGTATGGCCATACACTTTCTCAACCATCTCATCCAGGGGGCCCTTTAGAACATCACACTCCAACTAGGAGAGGCAATCCTATATCTATCACCAGTGTCCTAACATGAGTCATGCCCACCATCCAAGATAATCCTTAACCATTATCTTTCAAATGATATTGAACTACCTCAAAACAATGCCAATCATCATTTAGAAACACAAGTGATCTCAAGTCAGAGGGAGTATACCACTTGCTAGTTTATAAGGATTATTCACATTGTGACAAACAATTGAATATCCTAAGTAGGGTCAGTCCAGTACATCCAATGCACCTATGTGTCTAAATCTTATTCCATGCTCGAAGCATCCTATAAGATCAGAACACATATTAGTCTCAATCATATCAAGGCTGTCTCATGTTCACCAAGATATCTCGACTAAGGACAACTCTGAATGTCAGCAAAGCTGAACATCATTGAGACATTATTCAGAAGTATACATACAGGAGCAGATAATGTAACAATTTGAATAACAACAATTGCCTTTATAAACATATACATAGTTTATACATGATACTGATAATAGCCCAAGGCCTCAAACATTAGCCTTAAGGGCATACCCCAACAAACACGCCATAACTGATCATGCAATTACAACAAGCAGATTCCTAATGGACTTAAAACATAACTATTGGTGAAAAATTTCATCATTATCCTCCTAGTGGATTTACCTAAAATTTCTGTTCACAAGCTTGCCTTTCAAGGTAACAATGTTACCTTCCATGTCTATCTTCCTCGAAGATCTATTTACAGTAACACCCTTTTGGCGGCTCATCTAAGTCCCAGACTTGATTAGCAGACATGGAGTCCATTATGGTTCTCATGGCGCTTACCCATTTCTTGGAATCTGGTCCACTGACCGCTTCCATTTCCTCATAAGTCTCAAGTTCATCCTAGATGAAAAATTCATTATCCCCAGCATTTCAAATCCATCCAGACTTGTGTGGTTCCTGTGTTACTTGAACTGTAGGTTACTTTGAACCTGTATGTGAGATTCTACTCTCCATTTGTGTCTAATTATATTGTGGTTAATTTTAGACCTTGTCCCAATCAATTCTTCTCCCACTAGCTTCTTTCAAAAGAAATATCTTCTCAAGAGAGACAGCAGTTTGAGCAACAAATAGTTTGTTCTCTTCGGGATAGAATAAGCACTCTACAGTGCTCCACAAACACATACTTTTGAATTACTGCATATTACATTCCTAAATCCTTTGAAGAAATGGGATATTTGCAGTTTCCAACTCAAAAGCTATCTTAGAAACACTTTTCAATGGAGTGACAGTACATCTAATTGCATGGCGTCAAAAAGTAGTAAATTTGCATGACTATTCAAAGATGGAACCACATCCAATGAGTTCCTCTTTCTTTCTTTGAAATTCACCACACAGTTGTGGTGTTCCAAGTAAGCTGTGAGATAACCCCCATACTCCTTAGGACAGTCATCAAATTTTTCATTAATCACCTTGATCCAATCAAAGTGCTTTAATAGATCCTTCAATTTGATTCTGCACTTCATTTTGAACTTCTTGGATTTCTCCAAAGTTCTTAGGTTGGATAAGGTATACCCACACCTAATGAAGTTTATAACACCTCTTCGTGCTTGTCTACATGGGTCCACACACATTGTTGTGTAATAGATCCAACAAGCCACTAACCCTTCCACCCTTATAATGAAGGCAGCATCTGTCACTTTGTTCCTTTGAACAGGGCTCACATGTATCATAATCCTGAAAGGATAATGATCCCAATAGTCCATGGACCTTTGGATGTGACCATTGTTCTATGGCTCAAGAGACAATGCTATATGAGGGTGTTGATTGAATCTTACGGTGAGTTCCTAACATTCAATTTTAGGGTTCCAAGTTCTCAAGCAAATCACCTTTCGGTCCTTATTACGAAAACTCTAAAACATGCTTGATAATATGAATCTATGGAGAATTAAAGAGCAATCATCACAGAAGCAGAATTATCATACTAAAATTATACTTGACGAAATAAAAGTTATCTAGTCATTAAGAAATCAAAGGGAATTACTGCCCCATGTCCCAAAAGAAGTTTAAGCTAGCATGGTAGAAAGATTACAATAATCCATGGTTCAGAGGGATCAAAAATCGAAGAGAAGGAAGAAATTACTAAACACAGCACGACTGTAATGGAAATTACAACTGTAGTTGTAATTTCCGCGTGAACAGTGGTCGGTGGCGTGGTTTTGTTGATTTCTCCTCCGATCGACTTCCTTTCACTCTGAAACTTCTGGGGTATCTTCTCCTCCTCTATGCGCAGCTTCCCTTCAAATTTCATGGCTGGAGATGAACTGTACGCTTTCCGGCAGTGAACCCTAGGGCGACGGTGAAAATCTTGATGAAGAATAAATTTGATCAATGGAAAAGATTTTCTCATGAAGAATAAATTTCTAAAATACAATCACCAATGAAAATTTTCACCAATTGTTTCATAAAATTTTAAATAGATATATCATTCTTTTGAATTCAATCCTCAAGATCCATAACTTAATCAAATAAAACTTTGTAACTTGTAAAAAAAAAATAGAATCTTAGTCTCATGAATTCATCCAATGTTCAGTTTAAATCTTTCATACTTTTGTTAACAGGAGAAGGATATCCAAAATCTTTTTTCCATTCAAAATCTTTCTTTTTCTTTTTATTCCAATTTTTTTTTTCTTTTTGAGAGCATGTACCAACATATATATAGACTTTTTATTGGGACTTTAACCCTTGTCTTCGGTACCACTGCCAATTATACACAGTGCCAAGTAGGGGAGTCATTTTCTCTTTTTGGATCTTGGATTCCTTCTTCCCAACAAATAGTAAAATAGACTAAACATCAACTAGATTAATCAATTGACATCAATTCCAAAAATTACACTCATATGCTAATTTTATTTAACAAGTAGTTACACTTTTAAATCAAATTCTTCAAATAATATTTCCACCTAAAATCTCATTCATCAATCAATGAAAAATTTCAAAAGTAGATATGTATTAGAGAAATAAATTCTAACATGATGGATCTAATCCTAATTGTTGGTGTATATGTCCTATGACCTAGTATTGGTACATTATTGTACTATTTGACTTTGATATTTATATATCATTCTGGCATTGTCATTATCTATGTTTATCTACATATGCGGTTGTGTACTTACATGATAATGTCCCTGGAGACAGATTGGATATGTGCTCAAATAGTTGTCCCAGTCGATGTACCTGAGTGGATATGGGACAGATCTGGTACTTGTGAGACTGGTATATGGGATGGTTAGGCACGAGGTGCTAACGCAGATAAATGGGTATATCAGTGATGGATATACTGGACCGACCCGCTGTGAGGCAATGATTTGGTGGCATGAGTAATCCTCACAAGTGATAGGAGATGCATTGATCTCTTGACGTGAGGTCCTTGGCCATTCTATATGGTTAGGGGCATGCTTTGATACAACCTAACACATCGCCATAGTTGGGAGGTCATAACGGTTGTCATTGAGCATGTCACGACCCATATGAGAAGGTTAATGGACAGACAGAGGATTTGCCCCTTCCTAAGGGAAGCTTGATATCCATGGAGCTCCTCTATGGTTCTATGACTGAAAGTGTATGGCCATACCCAGGTGCGAACCTGATTTAGTCATGACCATGTGATTGGGTGGAAACAAGTGGTGACACATTTGTCCAATCGGATATCAATTCGGCAAAGAGCCTGTAATGCATATGTACCTATTTGCGATGATGGGGATGTCGATGTAGATATCCATTCCGATGACTTGGGTAGTAGCGATGCATTACTAGGTGCCACTCACTGCTTGTGCTGACCTTAGGTCAGCACTGCCAACATTAGAGGAACCTATAGGGTCTCACACCTTGATACTGGAGTTCTTGTATTGATCGGGAAGCCTTATGATCGAGTTATTGGATAGCTTGGATCGATTTGGGAGATTTCATCAACGCTAATGGGCCTGATGAGATGGAAGAGAGTTATTGGAGCCAAACTTCATTTTTGGCAGGTTGACCTGTATTTGACCATGGTTGGTCACATTTGGATTTGGGTTGCATTGGATTGGATCCAATTGCTTAATCAACCCATGTAATGAAGTTTGGGCTTGCTCATTATTCAATGAGGCCCAATAACAAGTTATCATGAAGTGGCAATGGGCTAAAGGGGTATAATGGGGAGAAGTCTCCTCCCATTGGCGCCTATGGGCATAATGGGGAGGAGTGGGCACATGTTGCTTCATTAGGAAGCTTTAGATGCCTCCCGCTTGATGCTTAGATGGAAAGCTTGCCTCTAACGCAAGGCTTGAGGCATCTATGGCATAATGGACTTACTAGGTAAGTCTTAGGCGATTAGGGGATGTTTATGGAATAGGCTTGGAGTCTTTCCTAAACTCAAACCCTAATTGCAACCAAACCCTAAACCCTAGCCGTCCCCTCTTGATTGTTTGCACATCCACCTCTTTCTCTTGGCCGCCCCTTGCTTCTATTTATTAGGAGGATGCGTGAGCTCCTTCATGCAATAATCTATTGGCGAGAGCAAGGATTCAATTGGCGAAAGCAAGAGGAGAGTGGCGAAACCTCTTCCATCTTCCTAGCCGCAAGCAAGTCTTCCTTCCTTCTCCTCTGTTGGCGCAAGTTGTAGGAGTGCTTGGTGGCTTCACCTCCCTCCTTCTTCTTCCATTGGTCCATCTTGTTGAAGGTGGCGCAAGCATAGAAGAAGTTGAATAAAGGCTTGGATCTTCTTCCCAAGGCCAACACCGGGCAAGGAAGAAGAGGACTCGAGGTATCCTGTGTGTGAGACTGCAGAGGGCGCACGCTTGGGCGCCTACCTCGGCATCAGCCTCATCTTTCTCCTAAGGTATTTTTCTATCTCATCGTGTCGACTCCCTCGCTTGACGATCTTCACTGGGTTTTTGGGACCAGCCTGTTTCGGGGATATTATTCCACTATGTAATGTATTTGTGTTGATTTGACTCTGAAAAATTATAAAATATCCCTGGGGTTTCCCAACAGTGGTATCAGAGCGACTTGCGAGACTCGAATGATGTACTTTCATGCTTTTCCAAGCTCCCATGCCATATCTCAATTTTCAAAAATTGTATGTTAGTGGCGCATGATTTTTCTAGTAAGAAAAATTGTAGGTCTTTGCTTTCTATCTTCTATTCAATTTCTTTTGGATTGTTGAAAGATTATTTTCTTGATTGATTTAAGATCAAAGGCATACGTAATTTTGTCAAGTAGGACGAGCATTGTGTCTTCGGACTGGCCGAGTCTCTTGATCTGACAAAGATTGCCAGCTGACAGGATCTATGAAATCATAAAGAAACATAATCTCAAATGATCAAAAGATCTGTGATAAGCTGATGTGGAAGAAAGACATGTTTTATGAAAAAGTAAAATTTTAGATTTTATGTTTTTCATGAGCATATAGAATTACATGAGTAAATACCTTAGTTCTGCATAATGTTGTGGTCATGAGTCAAGCCCCTTTGCATGCCTGTGATGTATCCTTATGAGGCCTGTGTACCGCTTTTCTTTTTGCTTTTAACTAAGAAGAAGATTAGGGGCACATCTACTTGGTGCATGGCGCATGCATGAAGCTTGCGCACCTTGCATGGTGGCGCAACAAGCTTCATCAATTGGTGGCACATCCTTGCCTAGGGACGCAAGATGTTTTGGTTGAGCCCTAGGGCCTGAGTGCTACACATCTTGTGGCTTGCAAGGTGGCACACCTTGCTTGGATGAAGACCCATGGCATTGGCCGAACCATGGAGTGTGCTTCTAGGGTTTCCCTAGAACTACCTCTACGGTTTGAGAGCTAAACCATGGTGAGAAGGACCTTGGAGCCAACCTTTACGACCAAGCTAGAGGTCGAGTAGGCTAGGTCTTGTTCTAGGGGCTTGAGTCCTAGGTTAAGAGCTGAACCTCCTTTTGGCATGGGTTGGTTCAATGTCTTGAATAGGCTATGATCACATCATTCTTTTACTGCTTTCAATATTTGCTAAAGCATGTCTGTGATGTTTTATCGTTATGTTATCACTATAGGATTGCATCCTGTATTGTTAGACATAAGATAAAACTGATGAGACCTTAAAAACCCTCATTCAAAATATCAAGTCTAGTAGTGATGGGGTCACCAAGCATGCAACATTCAAACAACGCGCTTCGAAAACATTTTGGCTAATTAAGTATAGGTTAACAAACCCCTTGAACTAACGTAGTTTGAAAGTAGTTTGTTTCTTTGGTATATAGTAGTGAAAACCGAAACTACTTATCAAGAAAATCCTAACATGCGCTTCTAGATAAGATGAAACTTAGAATAAAGCTTGAGCATGCGGTTCTACAACTTCAAATAGATCTAGGCATGCGATTCTATCATAAGCATTAGAGCTACTCTAAGGGAGGAACTCACCTTGCACCCTTTGAGAATAGAAAGGGTGATCTTCCCGTTCTTCACCGGTCCAATGGTTGAATCTCACGAAGTAGGGCCCTATGAGCTTACACACATAGCATTGCAGCATCCCACACATGCGTGGGTGAGTTTGACAAAAATATTAAGAGGCCATTCACATAAGAACATTCAAGGGGGAGGATAGCCTCCAAATTCCCTTGCTAACACTTTTGAGACTAACTAGTTAAGGGGGAAAGGGGGGGGGGGATGAACTTGTATGCCCTCCTTGGCCTTGCGCAACCTGAGAAGAAACCTTAGTGAGTGCAGATGAATGTTCAGAAACGTCAAGAAAACATCAGCCAAGGGAGAAGAGAGACTTAGCTAACTTAGGGTGGTGGCTTGATCTTGGCATGGGGTTGATGACACCTTCTTGAGTCTCGGATGTGTCCAGCTCCTCATCATGGCTGAGGACTCTTCAAGGCTAAAGGGAGGAAGTGGCGTGAGCTCCCATCTTCATGACAAGCGCAAGTGGAGGTGGAAGGTTGAAGAGCAAGAGGGGGGGGGGGTGGAATGGAACTCTCGGCAATGGTTGGAAGAAGGGGAGGGGTTAGGTGACACACACCATTAGAAGACACACTTCTGAAATTTGAAAATTCATTCAACTCTAGCTGGTGGCTTTACAAAAAGATACATCATATAGGAGAGTCTCCAACGGTTATCTCCCTTCCTAAGCACAAAAACAAGTCACAAAGTAAGCATGATGTAGACAACTCAATGGGCTGATGTCTTCTTCCAAAGGGGCGGTTGCTTGGAGGTTTGGCTTTGGAGCTTCAGCAGGATGGCAAGTTCGAAACTGAGTTGATGATGGACTGAAGAGGCTGCCAAGAGCTGACAATGTGCAGGCTGCAGATTGGCATGGGCGGCTGACACTTGAAGGGACTGAAGTTGCTGCAAAGGCTGACATGGTTCAGCTGCTCCTTGACCTTGGTGGCTGGCGCATGGTGGACTGAAGTGGACATTGCTCAAGCTGCTCCTTGACTTTGATGGCTGGCGCATGATGGGCTGAAGTAGGACTTTGTGTAGGCTGCATCTTGCCTTGGTTGGAGATGAAGGTAAGCTCCACATGGCTGCCAACTAGGATGGTGGAAGTTGAGGTACTTGTGGTGTTGCTTCATTAGGTTGGGGTGGGCTGATTCTCTCTTGAGTTGGGCTGATGGCCCATGGCATCTCTTGGAGTTGTCTTGACCTGATTTTGACTTGCATCCCAAGAATGGAGTTGACCTATACTATTACATCAATTTCATGCACTAACCTACTATACATAAGTGGCGGATCCTAGGCATGTAACTACATGGTGTAATTGGAGGGTGGATCTAACCTACCATATGATGCACCCTAATCTAAGACAAAATAAGCAACAAAAGGGGTCCTAAGGAAGCCATATCTAATGGCTAGGATAGCCATACCGAGAGGGCTTCTTTCGGACCCGGGTGGACCTCCGAAGGTCCTGCTTTGGTCCCACATCAGCTCTCCCGGGGTGGGAGAAATTCTCCTCTGGAGAATTATCTTTGTACCCTTGGAGAAGCTCGGGTGCGGACCTAGCAAGCTCAGCCTCGGGGAGCCAGGCTTCCTCACCATCAGTAAATTTGATGCGGTAATAAAGCTGTACCTCATCAGGGGTGAGTCGGGTCTGGTCCTCGAGTATGGCCTCAATCTCTGAGTCGTGGCAAGTGTCTGGTTCTTGTATAGAGAGAGGCGGATGATACAGTGTCAGATCCTCCACATTGATGGTGGAGGATATCCCCAGTTCTGGCGGTAGGTCCAGGAGATAGGCGTTATTGTTGACCTTCTTCAGAATAGTGAAGGGCCCGATGCCCTTGGCGTCCAACTTGCGGCCTGGTCCTTGGATGCGTTCCTCGCGGACCCGCAACATAACCTGATCCCCTACAGAAAATACCTTCTCTCGGCGATGTTTATTAGTATCGTCACGATATTGATTAACAGAGTCTTGAATCTTACTGAATAGCTCATGATGTAATTGCGAAATGTGGAAAGCATAATCTCGGGCCGAAATAGAAGTCTTGCAATGTTTAGGGGCTGAAAATAGATCAATGGGCTTGTTAGGCTGGTATCCTAAGTTTGCCTGGAAAGGAGATAGACCAGTAGTCCTGTTAGGAACACTATTGTAGGAAAACTCAGCTGTAGGTAACAGCTTGTCCCAATCACTGGGGTGCTCTCCTACAAGACTCCTAAGGATGCTCCCAAGTGATCTGTTGACCACTTCGGTCTGCCCATCCGTTTGGGGATGGTAGGCCGTCGAGAACTTCAGTTTTGTGCCCAATAGAGCCCATAGCGTCCTCCAGAAATGACTAACAAATCTAGTGTCTCTATCCGAAACTATAGTGAGAGGGGTACCATGCAACCTAACAATGTCTCTAAGGAAGATCCTAGCCATGTGGGAGGCATCGGTAGTTTTGGTGCAAGGTATGAAATGAGCCATTTTTGTGAACCGGTCTACCACAACATAAATAGAGTCATGCCTAGCAGCAGTCCTAGGCAATCCTAGAACAAAGTCCATACTAATGTCCTGCCACGGTGCCTGGGGAATAGGCAGAGGGGTGTACAGTCCAAAATTATGCTTCTGGACTTTAGTGGCTTGACAGGTTCCACAATGCCTAACTACCTTGGCCACATCTCGGTAGAGTTGAGGCCAAAAGAATCGTTCCTCGACCAAGGCACGGGTCTTCTCTCGACCATGGTGCCCAGCAGACCCTCCTCCATGGAGTTCCCAAACTAGGAAATCCCGGATTGAGGACTTAGGCACACAGAGTGTTGGCCCAAGGAAGAGATACCCATCCCGAAGGGTGTACAAGGGGTGACTCATAACATCTCTAGTCATATCAGCATAAGTAGCAGAAAAATCAGGGCAATCTAGGTAAGCAGTTTTCATATGTTCAAATCCTACAAGTTCAGCATGCATAGTTTGCAAAATGAAGACTACCCTACTTAGAGCATCAGCAACTTTGTTGTTAACTCCAGACTTGTGCTTTAAGACAAAAGTGTACTGTTGTAAATACTCTACCCACTTGGCATGTCTAGCATTGAGTTTTCTTTGGGCACTAAGGTAAGACAGGGCTTGGTGATCACTATTTAAGGTAAACTCATGGTGGAGAAGGTAGTGCCGCCAATGCCTCAAAGATTGAACCACGGCATAGAACTCTTTGTCGTAGGTTGAGTATTTCTGCTTGGCCTCATTCAGCTTTTCACTGAAGAAGGCAATAGGGTGACCTTCTTGACTGAGGGTCCCACCTATGCCAATGCCCGAAGCATCACAATCAACCTCAAAGACCTTGCCAAAGTCAGGCAACCTTAAAACAGGGGCGGAGGTCATCCTACTCTTTAGCTCAGTGAAAGCCCTATTGGCAGACTTAGTCCAAGTAAAGTCCCCTTGTTTCATGCAGTTGGTGATAGGAGCTACTATGGTGCTAAAATTCCGTATGAACCTACGGTAGAAGGTAGCAAGGCCATGAAAACTCCTAACTTCAGTAAGGGTCTTGGGCTCTGGCCAGTCTAAGATGGCTTGGACTTTAGATGGATCAGCTTGAAGCCCTAGGTCAGAAACAATAAACCCTAGAAAGACAACTTTGGGAGATAGAAAAGAACATTTCTTCAGGTTGACATACAGCTTTTCATCTCTAAGAAGGGTTAGAGTCTGCCTTAAGTGCCCTAGGTGCTCCTTTTGTGACTTACTATAGATAAGTATGTCATCAAAGTATACAACTAGGAACTTCCCTATGTAGGGTCTAAGCACTTGGGTCATAAGCCTCATAAATGTGGAAGGGGCATTGGTTAGCCCGAAAGGCATGACTAACCATTCATATAAGCCGTCTTTGGTTTTGAAGGCGGTCTTCCATTCATCCCCTTCTCTAATCCTAACCTGATGATATCCACTCCTGAGGTCAAGCTTGGAAAACCATTTGGATCCTACTAACATATCTAGCAAGTCATCAAGTCTAGGTATGGGAAACCTATATTTGATAGTAATCTTATTGATAGCTCTGCAATCTATACACATGCGCCAACTGCCATCCTTCTTTGGGGTAAGAAGGGCTGGGACGGCGCAGGGACTTAGGCTTTCCCTGATGTAACCCTTACACAATAAATCATCTACTTGTCTTTTGAGCTCCTCATGCTCGGTAGGGTTCATCCTATAGTGGGGTAGGTTGGGAAGAGAGGATCCAGGGACAAGGTCTATGGCATGTTGTATATCCCTAAGAGGTGGCAGTCCTTCAGGGAGGTCCTCTGGAGTGAGCTCACTAAATTCTTGGAGTATGGATTCTACTTCTGGGGAAGGCTTCTCTTCTACTTCAGGGTTGACTTCTTTAATGACTAAGGTATAAAGGGGTTGATCTGCTATAATTTCCTTAGTGAAAGTTTGAGGCCTTATAAGTTGAATGGTAGGTTGGCCTTTCTTGGGTTCCTCTATCTTACCCTTACTGGTTGTGGCTCTAAGTTCTTTGGGAAGAGAGGGTTTCAACCTAATCTTTTGATCCTTATGGGTAAAAACATAGGTATTGGTCCGACCGTAGTGGACAACATCCATGTCATATAACCAAGGGCGTCCTAAGAGGATTTGGGCTACATCCATAGTAAGGACGTCACACCAAATCTTGTCCTCATATGTACCAAACTGGATAGGTACGAGGCACCTATGGGTCACAGGGACACTGGTTTGGTTAACCCAAGAAATATTGTAAGGGCTAGGTCGGGGTTCCATCTTGAGGTTCAGTTTTGTAGCAGCTATGTGGGAGACAGCATTGAGGCTGCTTCCACCATCAATGACCACCTTGCACATGTGACCATGGCATTTGGTGTAGGTGTGGAAGATACTGGTCCGGCGCCAGTCCTCAGTGGGGGTAGGTTTGACAAGGGTACACCTAACTACCCCTAAGGTGTTGAAGATATCATCACTACTGTCATAGTCGTTGACCTCAATCTCTTGATCAGGGTCTTCCTCAAAGGTGGGCTCAGGGTCTATGTTTTCCTCAGATAAAACCATGACCTTCTTAGGGCATTCTTTTGCAAAGTGTCCCTTCTGCCTACAGTTATAACAAATGGGGATGGAGTTGTCAGTAGTTTGAGCAGTTTTTGGTTTTGGGTTTGAGCTAGAAGGCAAGTGCATAGGAGCTGGCCTATAGATGGGTCGGGGAGGGAGAGTCTCCTTCCTATTCTTAAGTTCTTGTTCAACTTCCATGGCTCTTTGATAGGCTATCTCCGGGGTATCTAATTGGAAGTAGGTCAAGGCCCTCTTAATGTCAGGTCTAAGTCCATTCTTGAACCGACTTAGGATCATACCTTGGTCTTCCTTGACTTCACACCTAATGAGGAGTTCTTCTAGCTTGGTTTGATAGGCTTCTACAGTAGAGGAGCCTTGAGTGAGACTACCAAGTTCATCCTTAAGCTTTTGCATGAAACCAGGTGGGACATACTTTTGCCTAAGTAGGAGTTTCATTTCATCCCAAGACTCAACGGGTGGCTTACCATCCCTTTCTATGGTTCTCTCGATATGGGTCCAATAGAGTCTAGCAGGTCCTTCTAGTAAGCACTTGGTGAACCTAACTTTACTTTCATGGTGCATAAGGCTATAGTCAAAGTATTGATCTAGCTTTGTGGCCCAATCTAGGAATTCCTTGGGGTTAAGAGACCCACCAAAAGTAGGGGGATTGATCTTGATGGCACGTTGCACATCATACTCTCTAGGTCTATGATAGGGGGGGTTGAGGGGCATGAGGCCCTTCCCATTCGGTTTGAGCATGATTGACTCTAGGGGTGTGTGAAGGAGATCCTTGAACATTTGGTTCCCTTGTGTGGGATCCACTATTAGGTCGGCTAGTAGTTTGGGGATCCATCTTAGAGTTAGACTCTAGGGTGTTAAGCCTATTGTCTATAACACCTATGGAGTGTTGAAGGGTTGCTAGGGTTTCTTTAAGGGAAGCCATCTCTATTGAAAGGGCACTCACCTCATGGTCAATAGCTTGATTAAGACCATAGGGGGCACCGGATCTAGTAGCCATTTTTGAAATGAGTAAGGTTTTGAAAATAGACCCTAAGGTGATACAATATAGTTAATCAAATTCTTTCAAGCACCTAGGTCCAAAAATCGCCTTAGTAGTAGGAAAATAAAGTTTTGGTCTTATAAAATCCTACTCTAAGAGCCTAAGCTCTGATACCATGATGATGGGGTCACCAAGCATGCAACATTCAAACAACGCGCTTCGAAAACATTTTGGCTAATTAAGTATAGGTTAACAAACCCCTTGAACTAACGTAGTTTGAAAGTAGTTTGTTTCTTTGGTATATAGTAGTGAAAACCGAAACTACTTATCAAGAAAATCCTAACATGCGCTTCTAGATAAGATGAAACTTAGAATAAAGCTTGAGCATGCGGTTCTACAACTTCAAATAGATCTAGGCATGCGATTCTATCATAAGCATTAGAGCTACTCTAAGGGAGGAACTCACCTTGCACCCTTTGAGAATAGAAAGGGTGACCTTCCCGTTCTTCACCGGTCCAATGGTTGAATCTCACGAAGTAGGGCCCTATGAGCTTACACACATAGCATTGCAGCATCCCACACATGCGTGGGTGAGTTTGACAAAAATATTAAGAGGCCATTCACATAAGAACATTCAAGGGGGAGGATAGCCTCCAAATTCCCTTGCTAACACTTTTGAGACTAACTAGTTAAGGGGGAAAGGGGGGGGATGAACTTGTATGCCCTCCTTGGCCTTGCGCAACCTGAGAAGAAACCTTAGTGAGTGCAGATGAATGTTCAGAAACGTCAAGAAAACATCAGCCAAGGGAGAAGAGAGACTTAGCTAACTTAGGGTGGTGGCTTGATCTTGGCATGGGGTTGATGACACCTTCTTGAGTCTCGGATGTGTCCAGCTCCTCATCATGGCTGAGGACTCTTCAAGGCTAAAGGGAGGAAGTGGCATGAGCTCCCATCTTCATGACAAGCGCAAGTGGAGGTGGAAGGTTGAAGAGCAAGAGGGGGGGGGGGGTGGAATGGAACTCTCGGCAATGGTTGGAAGAAGGGGAGGGGTTAGGTGACACACACCATTAGAAGACACACTTCTGAAATTTGAAAATTCATTCAACTCTAGCTGGTGGCTTTACAAAAAGATACATCATATAGGAGAGTCTCCAACGGTTATCTCCCTTCCTAAGCACAAAAACAAGTCACAAAGTAAGCATGATGTAGACAACTCAATGGGCTGATGTCTTCTTCCAAAGGGGCGGTTGCTTGGAGGTTTGGCTTTGGAGCTTCAGCAGGATGGCAAGTTCGAAACTGAGTTGATGATGGACTGAAGAGGCTGCCAAGAGCTGACAATGTGCAGGCTGCAGATTGGCATGGGCGGCTGACACTTGAAGGGACTGAAGTTGCTGCAAAGGCTGACATGGTTCAGCTGCTCCTTGACCTTGGTGGCTGGCGCATGGTGGACTGAAGTGGACATTGCTCAAGCTGCTCCTTGGACTTTGATGGCTGGCGCATGATGGGCTGAAGTAGGGACTTTGTGTAGGCTGCATCTTGCCTTGGTTGGAGATGAAGGTAAGCTCCACATGGCTGCCAACTAGGATGGTGGAAGTTGAGGTACTTGTGGTGTTGCTTCATTAGGTTGGGGTGGGCTGATTCTCTCTTGAGTTGGGCTGATGGCCCATGGCATCTCTTGGAGTTGTCTTGACCTGATTTTGACTTGCATCCCAAGAATGGAGTTGACCTATACTATTACATCAATTTCATGCACTAACCTACTATACATAAGTGGCGGATCCTAGGCATGTAACATGGTGTAATTGGAGGGTGGATCTAACCTACCATATGATGCACCCTAATCTAAGACAAAAATAAGCAACAAAAGGGGTCCTAAGGAAGCCATATCTAATGGCTAGGATAGCCATACCGAGAGGGCTTCTTTCGGACCCGGGTGGACCTCCGAAGGTCCTGCTTTGGTCCCACATCAAGTAGCCTTCTAACGCGTAGCCCTCACTAAGCTATCGATCAGTGGTGTTGTGAACTGTTTCCCACCCTCATGGGATACACCCACTTATCTTTAGAAAGTGCATGGTGGCAATGGTTTCCCCAGTCTAGTTTTAACCTAGGCGTGCCTTCGCAAGGAAACTCGTTGGCCCTGGGTTATAACAGTTAAGAATGGACTTAACTAGATTTTCATATGTGCTGGGGCACATGATGAAACTCTAGAGGCAACGTTGAGAAGTTAGGGTTTCATGCTATATCCAGCCCTCGCTGGACATGAAATGCCTAGACTGTCTCAATAAGGGGAGTTCCTTGGAGCAACCGGCCGGCGTGCCCACCTTAAGAAGCATGAGTCACTTTGTGCACCTCATCCCACCCTCGTGGGATGCAAAGCCTCATTGGAATAAGGATCCCATCTCACTAGGAAATCTTAAATTTCCCGATTGACTTTGTGGGTTGTTAATTCGATTAAAAAAGTGGGAGCCATAATCATTTAAAATAAGTCCAGTTTAAATGATTCGAAGTAGTACTAATCTGCTGTTTCTTGGTTGTTGTATAACAATGGCTGCGAACAATGACAGATGGTCATTGCGATCTACCCTAGAAAGGGATAGGTTGGTTGGATCCAACTTACTGGATTGGTATATGAACTTGAGAAATGAGCTCAAGCTCGAGAGAAAGCTCTATGTCCTAGAGCAAGCTATTCCTGAGCTACTTCCATGCTCGGCCTTAGCGATTGAGAAGGATGCTTATGATAAGCATCAGGGTGATACTTTGGAGGTTGCTAATTTGATGCTAACCAACATGTTGCTTGAATTTAGAGGGGCAATATGAATCTAAGAGTGCCTCTGAGATTATTTCTAATCTAAGGCAGCTCTTTGATGAATTGGTTGCGCTCAGCCCACCTATAGTAGACATTCAATGTTTTGAGCTGAAAGGCTTAACTAAGACATTGAAGATAAAGATGGAAAGAGTCAGGAACAACAAGTGCTACAGATGTGGAGGTCCACCTCACATGATAAAGGACATGGTGCTACTTCAGAATGAGAAGAAGAGAGGCAAGGCTTCGTCTTCATGCTCAGGTATTTATGTTACAGAAGTTAACCTTTCTACTTCTATGTCATGGGTATTGGATACCGCATGTGGAGCTCATATTTGTACAAATGTACAGGGGGCTCAAGAGAAGTAGATCGGTGCGGCCTGGAGAGATTGCCCTATGAGTTGGAAAAGGGGCACAGGTTGCTGCTGTTACTATAGGGGTTTTGACTCTCTCCCTGCCTTCTGGACTTCAGTTAGAGCTAGATAATTGCTATTATGTACCTTCACTGACTAAGAACATTATATCCATCCCTTGCTTGGCAAAGAAGGGATTTAAGTTTGAAATAAATAAGAACTACTATTCTTTTTCATTTGCAAATGTGTTCTATGGGAAGGGTATTTTATGCAATGGTTTATATGTCTTGGACATGGATAGCTCTATTTGTAACATAAATAACATAAATAATAAAAGGACCAAACTGAATGGTTCAATTGGTACTTTCCTATGGCATTGTCGATTAGCCCATATAAACAAGAATCGCATCCAACAACTCCATGCAAATGGGTTATTAGATTCAAGTTCCTTGGAGGAATTTGATACTTGTGAACCTTGTTTATTAGGAAGATGACAAAGGCGCCCTTCACCAAGATTGGTGAGAGGGCAGGAGGTTTATTGGATTTCATACATACTGATGTGTGTGGGCCATTCAATAAACAAGCCAGAGGAGGGTACAACTACTGCATCACATTTACTGATGACTTCAGTAGATATGGTTATGTCTACTTGAAAAGACATAAGTCTAAATCCTTTGAGAAATTTAAGGAATTCAGACATGAAGTAGAGAACCAACTTGGTAGATCCATCAAGGCTCTTCGATCAGATCGTGGTGGAGAGTACCTAAGCGGTGAGTTCTTTGACTATCTAAGAGAGTGTGAGATCTTATCCCAACTCACTCCTCCTGGAACACTTAAATGGAATAGTGTGTCTGAAAGGAGAAATCGAACCTTATTGGACATAGTTTGGTCTATGATGAGTCATGTAACTCTACCTCCCTCATTCTGGGTACATGCACTTGAGACAGCTTCTCTGATACTGAATAAAGTTCCATCTAAGTGTGTCTCCAAGATACCATACGAGGTATGGTGCGGGAGACACCCTAACCTCTCTTTTACCAGGATCTGGGATGTGAGGCTTATGTCAAACGTTAGGATTCTAGCAAGCTAGAACCAAGATAAGATAAATGTGTGTTTGTGGGGTACCCTAAAGAAACTAAGGGTTACTACTTCTATGTTCCCACCGAGAACAAAGTTTTTTGTTACTCAGGGTGCTGTCTTTCTAGAGAAAGAATTTCTCATGAAATAAGTTAGTGGGAGGAAGTTTCACTTGGACGAGGTTCAAGTGCAACCACAAGACACAGAGATTGAACCTGAGGCACCTGCATCGGTTGCTGGGCAAACTGAGGCTCAGACACAGGCCCCACGTAGGTCTAGGAGGATTCGTCGTGCGCCTGAGAGGTATGGGTCGCTGCCGACTCAACACGACGAGATCTTCATCATTGAGGATGAACCGAGGACTTATGATGAGGCGGTTAGTGGACCGGACTCCGAGAGATGGCTTGAGGCCATGCGATCCGAGATGGATTCCATGTCAGCTAATCAAGTTTGGGATTTGGTTAATCTACCTAATGTGGTAAAACCCATAGGGTGTAAATGGGTCTTCAAGAGGAAGACAGACATGGATGGCAATATAATTACCTATAAAGGTAGACTAGTGCTAAGGGATTCAAACAAGTCCACGGGGTGGACTATGATGAAACCTTCTCGCGGTTGCCATGATCAAATCCATTCGGATTCTGCTTGCTATAGCTGCATATCATGATTATGAGATATGGCAGATGGATGTGAAGACAACGTTCCTTAACAGGAAGCTGACTGAGGATGAAAGTCCCCACAAGGGGGCGAAACCCTAAGACATGCGCAGATATAAATTTGCATGGGCGGAATCTAGGGTTTCCTAGGATCGCATAGCATGTATTATATGATCAACTTAGAACAACAATGATCATACCATGGCCATTGTTTGTATGATGTCGAGGAAGAAGAGATCGACAGGGGTCTCCTCCAGAGGATGCGCACACAAGATGAAGAAGCCGCCTACTCCCTTGGTGCTCCTTGTGCTAGCACGGTTCCAAGAGGTTCTTGTCGTATGAAAAGGGAAGATGATCTCCTTGCTTGGCGAAAACTTTCTCCTCTTGTCGTCCACTCTTTTTCACACGAGAATGCAAAAACTCTCAAAATCACAAGAGGCGACAAAGGCGTGAAGAGGCGAGCAACATGAGGCGTGGTCACGTAAGTGATCATGCTTTCTAAAAATAGAAATCCACTCCCTCACATGCGATCATGGGTTTACCCCAATCGCAAACTCCTCTCCATTTGAACCACACGCTCACTTGATGAGCTGGTTCATTTCGGTTTGGTCCAAGACCAATTAACCCAAGCAATCCAGTCTAGATCTCAATTAAACCCTAAGGCTCCAGATCTAACCGTTGATCTCTTGATGCTTTCTGATCTCACTGATCTAGCATCCAATCTCTCGATCGAAGCTTACCGATCTCAAGCTCTAATCAATCAAACATGATCAGACCAGATCTCACTCACAATCAGAGATTAATTCCCTTTAAACTGAACCCAAAATAATTCAGTCCACACGATCTGACTTAAGTAAGCCATATCATCAAATTGTGCGACCCTGAGGGTTTCCTTTAAATGTCGGTAACGATAACTTATGTTATCACGATCAGAGAGGGGTATCTAGCAACACATCACTGTCTCCCGATATAAAGGAAAGAGTCTTCCAAGACTACACCCAAACAACAGCACAAGTGTGAATCAACTCACTAGGCATACATGATTCCTTTGCCACTGGATGTTCTTTATTGGACAAGCCTGCCAAGCTTGTAACTCCAATATGATGAGCATGATTAGATCAGATGAACATAGTCATCTGGGTATGGCCATACACTTTCTCAATCATCTCATCCAGGGGGCCCCTTTAGAACATCACACTCCAATGAAGGAGACGGCAATCCTATATCTATCACTAGTGACCTAACATGACTCAAGCTCACCATCCAAGATAGTCTATAACCATTATGTTTCAAATGATATTGAACTACCTCAAAACAATGACAATCATCATTTAGAAACACAAGTGATCTCAAGTCAGAGGACATGTGCCACTTGTTGCAATCAAGGATTATTCACATTGTGACAAGCAATTGAATAACCTAGTAGGGTCTGTCCAGTACATCCAATGTACCCATGAGTCTACATCTTATTCCATGCTCGAAGCATCCTATAAGATTAGAATACATATTAGTCTCAATCATATCAGGGCTGTCTCATGTTCACCAAGATATCTCGACTAAGGACTTTACTGCATGTCAGCCTAGCTGAACATCATAGAGACATCATTCAGAAGTACATTCATTGCAGCAGACAATGTAACAACCTGAATAACAACCATTGCCTTTATAAACATAAGAGTTTATACATGATACTGTTACAACCCCAAGGCCTCAAACATTAGCCTTAAGGGCATACCCTAACAATCTCCCACTTGCACTTAATCTAATGGTTGAGAAATCTCCAACCCATATTATTACAGTGCTTCTCATGCTTCTGCTGCGCCAGAGGCTTGGTAAGCGGGTCTGCCAGATTGTCATCTGTATGAACCTTGCAGATTTTGATCTCGCCACGATCAATGATCTCCCGGATCAAATGAAACCGTCTCTGTATGTGCTTGGACTTCTGGTGCGACCGTGGTTCCTTTGCTTGTGCGATTGCTCCAGTGTTATCACAGAAGATAACCAAAGGATCTGCACTCGAAGGAACGACACCAAGTTCTTGAACGAACTTACGAATCCACACTGCCTCCTTAGATGCTTCCGAGGCTGCAACATACTCGGCTTCTGTTGTGGAATCAGCAACTATAGACTGTTTGAAACTCTTCCACACCACTGCTCCTCCATTCAAGCTAAAAACATAGCCTGATTGCGATCGGAAATCATCCTGGTCAGACTGGAATGAAGCGTCAGTATATCCTTCAATACTGAGTTCTTCCTGACCACCATATATCAAGAATATATCTTTGGTCCTCCGAAGATATTTTAAAATGTTCTTGACTGCAATCCAGTGCGCCTGACCTGGATTACTTTGGAACCGACTGGTCACGCTTAACCCGTAAGCGACGTCTGGGCGAGTACACAACATCGCATACATAATGGACCCAATAGCCGAAGCATAAGGCGTATTGTCCATTTCATCTTTCTCAGTCTGTGTTTGTGGACACTGACTCTTCGAAAGATTCAGACCATGTCTGACTGGAAGATATCCTCTTTTAGAATTCTCTAAATGAAATCTCTCCAGGACTTTATCGATGTAAGTACTCTGGCACAGCCCGAGAAGCCTCTTAGATCTATCCCTGTAGATCTTCACACCTAACACATAGGCTGCTTCTCCTAAATCTTTCATCTGGAAACATTTTCTTAACCATGCTTTCACCGCATGCATTTCGGGAATATCGTTTCCAATGATTAAGATATCATCGACGTAGAGGACTAGGAAAGTAATCACCCTTCCACTAAACCTCTTATATACACACGGGTCATCCTCGTTCTTGATGAAACCAAATTCACTGACTGATTCATCAAAACGAATATTCCAGCTTCTTGATGCTTGTTTAAGTCCATAAATGGACTTCTTTAACTTGCATATCTTATGACGATCTGATGGATTAGTGAAACCTTCCAGTTGTGTCATATACACATCCTCATCCAATTTTCCATTAAGGAAAGCGGTCTTCACATCCATTTGCCAGATCTCATAATCATAATATGCTGCTATCGCGAAAAGAATCCGAATAGACTTAAACATGGCTACAGGAGAGAAAGTTTCATCATAATCTATCCCGTAGATTTGCTTGAAACCTTTCGCAACTAGCCTGCCTTTATAGGTAACCACGTTACCATCCATGTCAATCTTCTTCTTGAAGATCCACTTACAGCCTATAGGGATAACTCCCGGAGGTGGATCAACCAAATCCCAAACTTGTTTATCTGACATGGAGTCCATCTCGGCTCGCATAGCTTCAAGCCATCTAGCTGAGTCCGGTCCACTGACCGCATCCGCATAAGTGAGGGGTTCATCATGATCAATGATGTAGACTCCGTCATAGCGCTCAGGTTGTCGACGAATCCTTCCCGATCTTCGCGGTTCCCGTGATATCTGAGCCTCAGGTTGTTCAATAACCTGTTCTACCGGCTCAGGCTCATCCAACTGTGCTTGACTACTTTGTCCTTCCTCTGGATTCTCATCCAGCTTTATTTCTCTCCCACTGGCTTCTTGCAGAAGAAACTCCTTCTCAAGAAAAATGCCCGTCCGAGCAACAAATACCTTGTTCTCTTTGGGATCATAGAAATAATAACCCTTAGTTTCCTTAGGGTAACCGACAAAGATGCATTTGTCAGATCTGCTCTCTAGTTTCCCAGAGGCGAGCTTTTTGACATAAGCCTCGCAACCCCAGATCTTGATAAATGTCAAGCTAGGCTGTTTCCCATACCATAATTCATATGGGGTCTTTGAAACTGCCTTGGATGGCACTCGGTTTAGTATCTTTGCAGCTGTCTCCAGTGCAAATCCCCAAAAGGAGTAAGGTAGAGTAGCTTGACTCATCATCGAACGAACCATATCAAGTAACGTTCTATTTCTCCTCTCGGACACACCATTCCATTGCGGTGTTCCTGGCGGAGTGAGCTGTGAGATAATCCCACACTCCTTCAGATAGTCAGTAAACGCATGACTTAGGTATTCTCCACCTCGATCAGAACGAAGTGTCTTGATATTTCGGCCTAGCTGATTTTGTACTTCATTCTTGAACTCTTTGAACTTGTCAAAAGATTCACTTTTATGTCTCATTAAATAGACATACCCATACCTACTGAAATCATCAGTAAAGGTAATGAAGTACTGATAGCCACCTCTGGCATGTTTACTAAATGGCCCACACACATCACTGTGTATAAGGTCAAGTAAACCTGAAGCCCTTTGACCTTTATTAGGAAAAGGTGACTTCGTCATTTTGCCCATTAAACAAGCTTTACATGTATCAATCTCCTCATAGGAGAATGATACCAGCAGTCCATGATCATGCAACCGCTTAATGCGTTTCTTGTTAATATGGCCAAAACGACTATGCCATAGCAAGGTGCTGTCATCAGCATACTTGGCTTTCTTAATATCAATCTGCTGTATAGAACATTCCATGTCCATGAGAGTCCCCTAAATCTAAGGGGGGCGAAACCCTAAAGTGGCGCAAACATAATATGGGCAGCGGATGCTAGGGTTTCATAGGATCGAAAACATGTCACATGATCAACTTTTAACAACATGTATTCATGATAAGAATTCATACCATAGCCATTTCTGGATGGCGCCTTGGAAGCAAAAACGCAAATGCCTTTTCTCCAAAGATGACGCACACAATGAGAAGGCGACTACTTCCTTGGCGACTTTGTTCTAGCAAATCTTCAAGGAGTCCTTCGTATGGAGGATATGAGATCTCTTGCGGCTAGGTCGATGAAGCTCTTGCACCCCTCTTTTCGTGTAGCCTTGTCACCACACGAGAGCGAGAGCCATAAAGAGGCGACGAGTGCAACGTTCTCGTTGAACGTGGGAGCGTGGCTTCTAAAAATAGCAAGCCAAAAACTCGCCTCATACTCTCATGCGATCATGCGTTCACTTCAAGTGAACCAATCGCTCCTCTTTGAACCGAGCCATGGTTCAATTGCATTTGGTTCAAAGACCAAATCAAACCAGCCCAAGCCTTTACTCCAGATCAAATTAAACCCCTAAGGCTTAAGATCTGACCGTTGATCTCTTGATGCTCTTGATCTCACCAATCTAGCATCAATTCTCTCAATCGAAGCTTACCGATCTCAAGCCCTAATCAATCAAACATGATCAGACCAGATCTCACTTTCAATCAGAGATTAAATCCCTTTAAAACTGAATCCAAATAATTCAGTCCACACGATCTGACTTAAGTAAGCCATATCATCAAATTGTGCGACCCTAAGGGTTTTCTTTAAATGTCGGTAACGATAACTTACGTTATCACGATCAGTGAGGGGTATCTAGCAACACATCCCTGTCTCCCGATATAAAGAAAAGAGTCTTCCAAGACTACACCCAAAACACAGCACAAGTGTGAATCCAACTAACAAGGCATACATGCTTCCTCTGCCACTGGATGTTCTTTATTGGACAAGCCTGTCAAGCTCGTAACTCCAATATGATGAGCATGATTAGATCAGATGAACACAGTCATTGTTGGGGTATGCCCTTAAGGCTAATGTTTGAGGCCTTGGGATTGTATCAGTATCATGTAATAAACTCTTATGTTTATAAAGGCATGGTTGTTATTCAGGTTGTTATATTGTCTGCTGCAATAATTGTACTTCTGAATAATGTCTCAAAGCTGTTTAGCTGGGCTAACATGCTATAATGTCCTTAGTCGATATATCTTGGTGAACATGAGACAGCCTTGATATGGTTAAGACTAATATGTGTTCTAATCTTATAGGATGCTTCGAGCATGGAATAAGATGTAGACTCATGGGTACATTGGATGTACTGGACAGACCCTACTAGGATATTCAATTGTTTGCCACAATGTGAATAATCCTTGAATGCGACAAGTGGCACATTTCCTCTGACTTGAGATCGCTTGTGTTTTCTAAATGATGATTGTCATTGTTTTGAGTTAGTTGAATATCATTTGAAACATAATGATTATAGACTATCTTGGATGGTGAGCTTGAGTCAGGTTAGGGCACTAGTGATAGATAAAGGATTGCCGTCTCCTTGTTTAAGGAGTGTGATGTTCTAAAGGGGCCCCCTGGATGAGATGATTGAGAAAGTGTATGGCCATACCCAGGTGACTGTGTTCATCTGTTCTAATCATACTTATCATATTGGAGCTACAAGCTTGACACGCTTGTCCAATAAGAACATCCAGTGGCAAAGGAAACATGCATGCCTTGTGAGTTTGATTCACACTTGTGCTGTGGTTTGGGTGTAGTCTTGGAAGACTCTTTTCTTTATATCGGGAGACAGTGATGTGTTGCTAGATACCCCTCACTGATCGTGATAACGTGAGTTATCGTTACCGACATTTAAAGGAAACCCTTAGGGTCGCACAATTTGATGATATGGCTTACTTAAGTCAGATCGTGTGGACTGAATTGTTTAGGTTCAGTTTAAAGGGATTTAATCTCTGATTGTAAGTGAGATCTGGTCTGATCATGTTTGATTGATTAGGGCTTGAGATCGGTAAGCTTCGATCGAGAGATTGGATGCTAGATCGGTGAGATCAGGAGCATCAAGAGATCGACGGTCAGATCAAGAGCCTTAGGGTTTAATGTGATCTGGACTAATGGCTTGGGTCGATTGGTCTATGAACCAGTCCAAATTGAACCAGCTCATTGAGTGAGCGTGTGGTTCAAATTGAGAGAAGTTTGCGATTGGGGTAAACCCATGATCGCATGTGAGTGAGTGGTTTTCTATTTTTAGAAAGCATGATCACATACGTGACCACTACTCACGTTCACGCCTAAGGCGCCCTCATCTCTCGTTTCTCCTCACTCTCGTCGCCAACTTGGGCATTCAGCACTCGCACTCTCATGTGGTGAAGAGATTGACGAAAGGAGAAGGAAGCAATCGCCAAGCAAAGGAGATCTCTCCCCTTCCATTCGACAACGGCTTCTTGGAACCTTGCTAGCACAAGGAGCACCAAGGAAGAGTAGGCGACACCAATTGTGTGCGTCACCTTTGGAGAAGGAGCACTTGCGCCTTTCCTTCCAAGACACCATCTAAACGAGATGGCAATGGTGAGAATCGTTTTAAGTTGAACATATTATATGCATAGATCCTTGAAACCCCTTCCGCTGCATCAAAATTGTTATATGCGCCTCCTATAGGGTTTCGCCCCCTTAGTTAGGGGACCTTTCAATTGGTATCAGAGCGGTTACATGCATATTTATATGTTTGCTTTCTTTGTGTGATCCTATGCATTGATCTATATGTTACATGCGCATGTTGTGATAGGCGAAATTTACATGCTGGTTAGAGCTATTTTTATTTCTCCTAGGCGCATGTTTTCATGTTGGCGCATATGTTTGTTTTCTCAAACTTCTTATGACATGCGCGACTCATTATAGATCTAATGCCCTGCATTAAACCCTTAGACGGGTTATTAGGGTTGAAGTCATCCCCTAGGTTAGATCCAGACAGTCTGATCAGACCATCTGACAGCCTTGATGGGTTGACCAGATAGCATCTGTGCGCAAGCACGAGATGGCTATAGGTCGACTGCAGACAGGCGTGTAGCAATGTCTGATTGAGACAACCTATGAACGCACATGAGTTAGGCCCGGGGTCACACCCGCTTGCCAGACCTCATTGTGGTCGTTCAGCCCTTGGCGCATGCATGGTTGACCTTTGGTCGACTCAAGTCAGTTAGGACTTGGTGCATGCAAGGGCAGTGGATCTGACTAGGTTGGATGAGTGGATCCCTAGTAATGGACCGTTGTAAGGTTGTAAGGCAAATAAGGAAATTAAAATTGATGCCTATGGGGTTTTTCAAAAATTTAATTTTCTTGACTGGATCACATCTTGGATGATGCCTATGTTTGTTTATTTATTCTTATGTGGGCTGCCCATATTAAATGTGTGCTGTGCTGGGGCCTGCGTGCCTGGACTTTAAAGTTGTAAATTAATTATTGTGATCTGCGTATCACATTGTATTTAATTTATAAAATGTAATTGACCTGCGTGTCAATCTTGTCTAGATAGATTAATTTGTAAATTAATCAGACAAGAGCACAGAGCACACTTGGCAGAGGCGCTTGCAGCAGAGGCTTGACCAGGTGGGAGGTCCAGGGTTCGACTCTGGGACCAGCGCATTTTCCCTGGTAGGCGCACCTGAGCTGCAGATGGCGCTTGGGCCCTAGGTTGGGCCAGATGAGCAGCAAAAGACCCATGAAGAAAAGCAAGTGAAGACTTAAGTTAATTAAGGTCTTACTTAGGCTATGGGCTTTTACCACATAAGATTCATGCTTTCTTTTATTGTTTAAATAAGTAGAACAGCATGATTTATTTATCTTCTGCTATCACCATAGGAATTGCATGATAGTGAAGAAGATAAAAGACCGTGAAAATCCAACGCTAAAATATCAAGCTCGTAAGCCTTCTGACGCGAAACCTCACTGTTCTGATTATCGTTGGAGCCGTGTTGTACCCACTCAGTGGGCACGTCCATCTATCTTCAGACGGTGCGGGATTACACCTGCGTGTTACAGAGAAGGGATTTATCGCTTCTCGTTGCTCAGCATAGCACGTGGTGGTCTAGGGAGTAGGTCGGGTCAGCTTGACCATGTAGGCTACATATGTGGCGCATATGGTAGCGCATGGAGGCAGCCATCTGTGGGGTCAGAGATTGTGTTGTACCAACTCAGTTGGCACAGTCTGCTGGATTGCCCAGATGAAGGGGAATCGCACGGGTTGGCGATTGGCAGGCAGCCTACCAGAAATTAGTGCTTGTACTCTCTGTGCATCTTATCTCGCCTGAGCGGGACGCGGAGACCAAGTATGAAATCTGGATCCCATCTCACTAAAAGAGTTTTACTCTTTCGGGCTGTTTTGCTGGATTTTTCAGCCAGATAAAATAGTGAGAAAAAGAATCTTTCTTAAGTCCTGATTGATTCTTAACATTGATACTGACCTTGCTGTTCTTGCATTGTTGTAGATACCTGCAGCAACGAACACCATGAGCTTCAATGTGCGATCCCTACTGGAAAGGGAGAAGTTTGCTGGGCTGAACTTCTCAGACTGGTTCGAACACCTTAAGATTGTTCTTAAGGCAGAGAGGAAACTGTATGTCCTCGAGACGGCTATACCGCCTCAGCCCGCTCCGAACGCCGCAAGGGTGGTTCGGGAAGCTTATGAAAAGCACGTCAATGATAGCATTGATGTCGCTTGCCTGATGCTAGCGTCTATGACGCCACCGCTGCAGCGTCAGCATGAGGATATGTCTGCTATAGACATGATAGCAAACCTCAAGATGTTGTATGCTGCACAGGCGAGGACAGAACGCTATAATCTGACAAAGCTGTTCTTTCAGAGCAAACTGGCTGAAGGGAGCCCAGTGGGAGCTCACGTGCTCAAGATGATTGGGCACAAGGAGGCTCTAGAGAAACTGGGGCATACCATCAACCAGGAGCTTGCTGTAGACATTATTCTGCAGTCTCTTCTGTTGGGGTATGCCCTTAAGGCTAATGTTTGAGGCCTTGGGATTGTATAAGTATCATGTAATAAACTCTTAAGTTTATAATAAGGCATGGTTGTTATTCAGGTTGTTACCTTGTCTGCTGTAATAAGTGTACTTCTGAATAATGTCTCAAAGCTGTTCAGCTAGGCTGACAGGCTATAAGTCCTTAGTCGAGATATCTTGGTGAACATGAGACAGCCTTGATATGATGGAGACTAATATGAGTGCTAATCTTATAGGATGCTTCGAGCATGGAATAAGATGTAGACTCATGGGTACATTGGATGTACTGGACAGACCCTACTGGGATATTGCATTGCTTGTCACAATGTGAATGATCCCTGTAAGCAGCAAGTGGCACATGTCCTTTGACTTGAGATCACTTGTGTTTCTAAATGATGATTGTCATTGTTTTGAGGTAGTTCAATATCATTTGAAATATAATGATTATAGACTATCTTGGATGGTGAGCTTGAATCAGGTTAGGGCACTAGTGATAGATAAAGGATTGCCGTCTCCTTGTTTAAGGAGTGTGATGTTCTAAAGGCCCCCCTATATGAGATGATTGAGGTAGTGTATGGCCATACCCAGATGACTATGTGCATCTGATCTAATCATGCTCATCGTATTGGAGTTACAAGCTTGACATGCTTGTCCAATAAGAACATCCAGTGGCAAAGGACATATGTGTGCCTTGTGAGTTTTGATTCACACTTGTGTCATGGTTTGGGTGTAGTCTTGGAAGACTATTTCCTTTATATCGGGAGACAGTGATGTGTTGCTAGATACCCCTCACTGATCGTGATAACGTAAGTTGTCGTTACCGACATTTAAAGGAAACCCTTAGGGTCGCACAATTTGATGATATGGCTTTCTTGAGTCAGATCGTGTGGACTGAATTGTATGGGTTCAGTTTAAAGGGGTTTAATCTCTGATTGCAAGTGAGATCTAGCCTGATCATGTTTGATTGATTAGGGCTTTAGATCGGTAAGCTTCGATCGAGAGAGATGATGCTAGATCGGTGAGATCAGGAGCATCAGGAGATGAACGGCTAGATCATGAGCCATTTGGTTCATAGAGGGTCTAGACCATGCCTTGGCTTGGCTTGGTTTGAGTTTGGTCTTTGGGCCAAATCGAATTGAACCAAAGCATGAACCGGTTCACAAGGTGAACGCATGGTTCATCAAGAGGGGCGTTTTGGCGTTGGAGAGTGGCTTCATGACTTTCCATTTTGGGAAGTCATGTAACGTCATTTGTCTTGATGTCGCCGAAGTGCATTTGCTCTCTTGTCTTTGCGTTTTGTTTTTGGGGAAAAGAGAGCTTGCTTGCCATCTCGTGTGGAAGGAAGTGGACGACAAGAACAAGCGCTCGGCCAAGGAAACTTCTCCATCATCCTAACATTCGATCAAGGACACCTTGCGCATCCTTGCTAGCACAAGGAGATCCAAGGAGAAGCCATCTTCTCTTGTGTGTGATTATCTTCGGAGAAGGGGCACTTGCGCCTTTGCTTCCAAAGCTCCATCTAAACCGAGATGGCTATGGTATGAGTCTCAACTTCACCAAGTTGAACATATGTTTATGCTAAGATTCTTGAAAACCTTTTGCTTCCGCTTGCAATGGTGATGCGCCACCCCTTTAAGGTTTTCGCCCCCCTCTTGAAAGGGATTTTGTTTACTTGCGCTCCCCCATGAAGGGGACACTTCAATTGGTATCAGAGCGCCGGTTGAAGCATAATCATATGATTGCTTGATATACTATGTGATCCATGTTTGCGCATCTACATGTATGTTGATCTTGTTTGACATATGTTATCTCTTCATGCGAGTATGCTAGATAATAGTATGTTTATATTTGCGCATGTATGAGAGTTATGTTGATTGGCGCATATATGTTGGTTGCGGTTATACCATGTTGTTGTTGTTTTTCTAAAACCTAAATGACATGCGCGCCCAACTAGATCTAAGAAGTACCTATTGTAAACCCTTAGATGGGTTGATGGGGTTGAAAGCTTCATCTAGAATGGATCAAACTAGTCTGATCAGACCATCTGACAGCCTAGATGGGTTGACCAGATAGCACCTGTGCGCAAGCACGAGGTGGCTATAGGTCGACTGCATCCAAGGCGTGTAGCGAGGTCTGATTGAGACAACTTCTGAACACACTTGAGTTAGGCCCGGGGTCACACCCGCTTGCCAAAACTCATGAGGGTGGTTCAGCCCTTGGCGCATGCATGGTTGACCATCAGGTCAACTCGGGTCAGTTAGGACTCGGTGCATGCAAGGGAAAATGATCTATCTAGATGGATGAGTGGATCCCTATCAATGGACCATTGTAAGGTTGTAGGGCACATAAGGAAATTAAAAGTGATGCCTATGGGGTTTTCAAAATTTTAATTTCTTGATTGGATCACATGATGATTGAAACCATATGCTTGTTTATTTACTCTTATGTGGGTTGCCCTATTGTGTGCTGTGCTGGGGCCTGTGAGCCTGGATTTAAAATTGTAAATTAATTTGTGATCTGCGAATCACATTGTACTTAATTTATAATGTATTGTTGACCTGCGAGTCAACCTTGTCTAGATAGATCAAAAATGTATTTTGATTAGACAAGAGCACAAAGGCACACATCCAAGAGGAGCATTCACCTGGTGGCGCACCTGAGGTGCTCTTGGCGCTAGAGCCCTAGGTTGGACCAGATGTGAGGCCAAGGAGCTCAAGTGAAGACTTAAGTAAAATTAAGGTCTTACTAGGGTTCATGGGCTTTTACCACATAAGATCATGCTTTCTACTTATTGCTAATAATTAGAATTGCATGTTTAAGTTTATCTTCTGCTATAGCCATAGGACATGCCTGATAGTAAGAAGATAAAAGACCGTTAAAATCCAACGCTAATATATCAAGCTCGTAAGCCTTCTGACGCGAAACCTCACCGTTCTGACTATCGTTGGAGCCGTGTTGAACCCACTCAGTGGGCACGTCCATCTATCTTCAGACGGTGCTGGATTACACCTGCGTGTTACAGAGCAGGGATTTATCCCTTCTCGTTGCTCAGCATAGCACGTGGTGGTCCAGGGAGTAGGTCAGGTCAGCTTGACCATGTAGACTACATATGTGGCGCATATGGTAGCACATGGAGGCAGCCATCTCTGGGATCAGAGACTGTGTTGTACCAACTCAGTTGGCACAGTCTGCTGGATTGCCAAGATGAAGGGGAATCGCACGGGTTGGGCGATTGGCTGGGACAGCCTACCAGAAATTAGTGCTTGTCATCTCTGTGCATCTTATCTCGCTTGAGCGGGACGCGGAGACCAAGTATGAAATCTGGATCCCATCTCACTAAAAGAGTGTTACTCTTTCGGACTGTTTACTGGATTTTTCAGTCAGACAAAATAGTGAGAAAAGAATCTTTCTTAAGTCCTGGATTGATTCTGAAACATTGATACTGACCTTGCTGTTCTTGCCTGTTGTAGATTCCTGCAGCAACGAACACCATGAGCTTCAATGTGCGATCCCTACTGGAAAGGGAGAAGTTTGCTGGGCCGAACTTCTCTGACTGGTTCGGACACCTTAAGATTGTTCTTAAGGCAGAGAGGAAACTGTATGTCCTCGAGACGGCGATACCGCCGCAGCCCGCTCCGAACGCCGCAAGGGCGGTTCGGGATGCCTACGAAAAGCACGTCAATGATAGCATTGATGTCGCTTGCCTGATGCTAGCGTCTATGACGCCACCGCTGCAGCGTCAGCATGAGGATATGTCGGCTATAGAAATTATAGTGAACCTCAAGATGCTGTATGCTGCACAGGCGAGGACTGAGCGCTATAATCTGACGAAGCTCTTCTTTCAGAGCAAACTGGCTGAGGGGAGCCCAGTGGGAGCTCATGTGCTCAAGATGATTGGGCACAAGGAGGCTCTAGAGAAACTGGGGCATACCGTCAACCAGGAGCTTGCTGTGGACATTATTCTACAGTCTCTTCCGCCTTCTTTCGATGCGTTCATCATTAATTTTAATATGAACAAAATCGATTGTACGCCGGCAGAGCTGCTGAATATGCTCTTGACAACTGAGGAAACTCTGAAGGGTAAGCCTTCAACCTCTGTCTTAATGGTTCCTTCAAGGAACAAGAAGAAGGGGAAGAAGGGCAAGACCCCTGTCAAGAATTACAGCAAGGCCCTGAAACAGAAGGTGAAGCGGTCGAAGGACAACAGGTGTTTCCACTGTGGCCAGCTGGGTCACTGGAAAAAGGACTGTAAAGCGCTCCAAGGAGATAAGAGGGGAAGCATCGCTTCTGGCTCAGGTATATATGTGACTGAGGTCATGTTATCTTCTTCTACCATTTCATGGGTGTTGGACACCGCATGTGGAGTTCACATTTGTTCAAATGTGCAGGAACTCAAGAGAAGAAGGCAGGTGGGACAGCATGAGGTAGACCTACGAGTTGGAAACGGGGCACGGGTTGCTGCTGTTGCTGTAGGAGACTATTTCATTACTTTACCATCTGGCATTGTATTAGAATTGAACAATTGTTATTTTGTACCAAGTATCACCAAGAATATTATCTCCATTCCTGCTCTAGTCAGGAAAGGATTTGCCTTTGAATGCAAGATTTCAAAGTGTGTTTTAACTTTTGATAATATTGTGTATGCGACTGGTTCAATTAACAATGGGTTATACATGTTGGACATGGAAAATTCTATACAAAACATTGATAATAAGAAAGCCAAGTATGCTGATGACAGCACCTTGCTATGGCATAGTCGTTTAGGCCATATAAACGAGAAGCGCATTAAGCGGTTGCATGATCATGGACTGCTGGGATCATTCTCCTATAAGGAGATTGATACATGCAAAGCTTGTTTGATGGGTAAAATGATGAAGTCTCCTTTTCTTCACAAAGGGCAAAGGACTTCAGGTTTACTGGACCTTATACACAGTGATGTGTGTGGGCCATTTAGTAAACATGCCAGAGGTGGCTATCAGTACTTCATTACCTTTACTGATGATTTCAGTAGGTATGGGTATGTCTATTTGATGAGACATAAAAGTGAATCTTTTGACAAGTTCAAAGAGTTCAAAAATGAAGTACAAAATCAGCTAGGCCGAAATATCAAGGCACTTCGTTCTGATCGAGGTGGTGAATACCTGAGTCATGCGTTTACTGACTATCTGAAGGAGTGTGGGATTATCTCACAGCTCACTCCGCCAGGAACACCGCAGTGGAATGGTGTGTCCGAGAGGAGAAATAGAACGTTACTTGATATGGTTCGTTCTATGATGAGTCAGGCTACTCTTCCATATTCCTTTTGGGGTTTTGCACTGGAAACAGCTGCAAAGGTACTAAACCGAGTGCCATCCAAGGCAGTTTCAAAGACGCCATATGAGTTATGGTATGGGAAACAGCCTAGCTTGACATTTATCAGGATCTGGGGTTGCGAGGCTTATGTCAAAAAGCTCGCCTCTGGGAAACTGGAAAGCAGATCTGAGAAATGTATCTTTGTCGGTTACCCTAAGGAAACTAAGGGTTATTATTTCTACGATCCCAAAGAGAACAAGGTTTTTGTTGCTCGGACGGCCATATTTCTTGAGAAGGAGTTTCTTCTGCAAGAGGCCAGTGGGAGAGAAATAAAGCTGGATGAGATTCCAGAGGAAGGACAAAGTAGTCAAGCAGAGTTGGATGAGCCTGAGCCGGTAGATCAGGTTATTGAACAACCTGAGGCTCAGATATCACGGGAACCGCGAAGATCAGGTAGGATCCGTCGACAGCCTGAGCGCTATGACGGAGTCTACATCATTGATAATGATGAACCCCTAACTTATGCGGATGCGGTCAGTGGACCGGAGTCAGCTAGATGGCTTGATGCTATGCGAGCCGAGATGGACTCCATGTCAGATAACCAAGTCTGGGATTTGGTTGATCCGCCTCCGGGAGTAATCCCTATAGGTTGTAAATGGATCTTCAAGAAGAAGATTGACATGGATGGTAACGTGGTTACCTATAAAGGCAGACTAGTTGCGAAAGGTTTCAAACAAATCTACGGGATAGATTATGATGAAACTTTCTCTCCTGTAGCCATGTTTAAGTCTATTCGGATTCTTTTCGCGATAGCAGCATATTACGACTATGAGATCTGGCAGATGGATGTGAAAACAGCTTTCCTTAATGGAAATCTGGATGAGGATGTGTATATGACACAACCTGAGGGTTTCACTAATCCAGCAGATCGTCATAAAATATGCAAGTTAAAGAAGTCCATTTATGGACTTAAACAAGCATCAAGAAGCTGGAACATTCGTTTTGATGAATCAATCTCTGAGTTTGGTTTCATCAAGAACGAGGATGACCCGTGTGTATATAAGAGGTTTAGTGGGAGCGTGATTACATTCCTAATCCTCTACGTCGATGATATCTTGATCATTGGAAATGATATTCCTGAACTGCATGCTGTTAAAGCATGGTTAGGAAAATGTTTCCAGATGAAAGATTTGGGAGAAGCAGCCTATGTACTAGGTGTGAAGATCTACAGGGATAGATCTAAGAGGCTTCTCGGGCTGTGCCAGAGTACTTACATCGATAAGGTCCTGGAGAGATTCCATTTAGAGAATTCTAAACGTGGATATCTTCCAGTCAGACATGGTCTGAATCTTTCGAAGAGTCAGTGTCCACAAACACAGACTGAGAAAGATGAAATGGACAATACGCCTTATGCTTCGGCTATTGGGTCCATTATGTATGCGATGTTGTGTACTCGCCCAGACGTCGCTTACGGGTTAAGCGTGACCAGTCGATTCCAAAGTAATCCAGGTTTGGCGCACTGGATTGCGGTCAAGAACATCTTAAAATATCTGCGGAGGACCAAAGATATGTTCTTGATATATGGTGGTCAGGAAGAACTCAGTATAGAGGGATATACTGACGCTTCGTTCCAGTCGGACCAGGATGATTTCCGATCGCAATCAGGCTATGTTTTTAGCTTGAATGGTGGAGCAGTGGTGTGGAAGAGTTTCAAACAGTCTACTGTTGCTGATTCCACAACTGAAGCCGAGTATGTTGCAGCCTCGGAAGCATCCAAGGAGGCAGTGTGGATTCGTAAGTTCGTGAGAGAACTTGGTGTCGTTCCTTCGAGTGCTGATCCTTTGGTTATCTTCTGTGATAACACTGGAGCAATCGCACAAGCAAAGGAACCACGGTCGCACCAGAAGTCCAAGCACATACAGAGACGGTTTCACTTGATCCGGGAGATCATTGATCGAGGCGAGATCAAGATTTGCAAGGTTCATACAGATGACAATCTGGCAGACCCGCTTACCAAGCCTCTGGCGCAGCAGAAGCATGAGAAGCACTGTAATAATATGGGTTTGAGATTTCTCAACCATTAGATTAAGTGCAAGTGGGAGATTGTTGGGGTATGCCCTTAAGGCTAATGTTTGAGGCCTTGGGATTGTATAAGTATCATGTAATAAACTCTTAAGTTTATAATAAGGCATGGTTGTTATTCAGGTTGTTACCTTGTCTGCTGTAATAAGTGTACTTCTGAATAATGTCTCAAAGCTGTTCAGCTAGGCTGACAGGCTATAAGTCCTTAGTCGAGATATCTTGGTGAACATGAGACAGCCTTGATATGATGGAGACTAATATGAGTGCTAATCTTATAGGATGCTTCGAGCATGGAATAAGATGTAGACTCATGGGTACATTGGATGTACTGGACAGACCCTACTGGGATATTGCATTGCTTGTCACAATGTGAATGATCCCTGTAAGCAGCAAGTGGCACATGTCCTTTGACTTGAGATCACTTGTGTTTCTAAATGATGATTGTCATTGTTTTGAGGTAGTTCAATATCATTTGAAATATAATGATTATAGACTATCTTGGATGGTGAGCTTGAATCAGGTTAGGGCACTAGTGATAGATAAAGGATTGCCGTCTCCTTGTTTAAGGAGTGTGATGTTCTAAAGGCCCCCCTATATGAGATGATTGAGGTAGTGTATGGCCATACCCAGATGACTATGTGCATCTGATCTAATCATGCTCATCGTATTGGAGTTACAAGCTTGACATGCTTGTCCAATAAGAACATCCAGTGGCAAAGGACATATGTGTGCCTTGTGAGTTTTGATTCACACTTGTGTCATGGTTTGGGTGTAGTCTTGGAAGACTATTTCCTTTATATCGGGAGACAGTGATGTGTTGCTAGATACCCCTCACTGATCGTGATAACGTAAGTTGTCGTTACCGACATTTAAAGGAAACCCTTAGGGTCGCACAATTTGATGATATGGCTTTCTTGAGTCAGATCGTGTGGACTGAATTGTATGGGTTCAGTTTAAAGGGGTTTAATCTCTGATTGCAAGTGAGATCTAGCCTGATCATGTTTGATTGATTAGGGCTTTAGATCGGTAAGCTTCGATCGAGAGAGATGATGCTAGATCGGTGAGATCAGGAGCATCAGGAGATGAACGGCTAGATCATGAGCCATTTGGTTCATAGAGGGTCTAGACCATGCCTTGGCTTGGCTTGGTTTGAGTTTGGTCTTTGGGCCAAATCGAATTGAACCAAAGCATGAACCGGTTCACTAGGTGAACGCATGGTTCATCAAGAGGGGCGTTTTGGCGTTGGAGAGTGGCTTCATGACTTTCCATTTTGGGAAGTCATGTAACGTCATTTGTCTTGATGTCGCCGAAGTGCATTTGCTCTCTTGTCTTTGCGTTTTGTTTTTGGGGAAAAGAGAGCTTGCTTGCCATCTCGTGTGGAAGGAAGTGGACGACAAGAACAAGCGCTCGGCCAAGGAAACTTCTCCATCATCCTAACATTCGATCAAGGACACCTTGCGCATCCTTGCTAGCACAAGGAGATCCAAGGAGAAGCCATCTTCTCTTGTGTGTGATTATCTTCGGAGAAGGGGCACTTGCGCCTTTGCTTCCAAAGCTCCATCTAAACCGAGATGGCTATGGTATGAGTCTCAACTTCACCAAGTTGAACATATGTTTATGCTAAGATTCTTGAAAACCTTTTGCTTCCGCTTGCAATGGTGATGCGCCACCCCTTTAAGGTTTTCGCCCCCCTCTTGAAAGGGATTTTGTTTACTTGCGCTCCCCCATGAAGGGGACACTTCATCTTCCGCCTTCTTTCGATGCGTTCATCATTAACTTTAATATGAACAAAATCGATTGTACTCCGGCAGAGCTGCTGAATATGCTCTTGACTACTGAGGAAACTCTGAAGGGAAAGCCTTCGACCTCTGTCTTAATGGTTCCTTCTAGGAACAACAAGAAGAAGGGAAAAAAGGGCAAGACCCCAGTCAAGAGTTACAGCAAGGCTCTGAAGCAAAAAGTTAAGCGGTCAAAGGAATACAGGTGTTTCCATTGTGGCCAGCTGGGTCACTGGAAAAAGGACTGTAAAGCGCTCCAAGGAGACAAGAGGGGAAGCATCGCTTCTGGCTCAGGTATTTACGTGACGGAAGTCATGGTTTCATCTTCTTCTATATCATGGGTGTTGGACACTGCATGTGGAGTTCACATTTGTTCAAATGTACAGGAACTCAAGAGAAGAAGACAGGTGGGACAGTATGAGGTGGACCTACGAGTTGGAAACGGGGCACGGGTTGCTGCTGTTGCTGTAGGAGACTATTTCATCTCTTTGCCATCTGGGCTTGTATTAGAACTAAACAGTTGTTATTTTGTTCCCAGCATTACTAAGAATATTATCTCCATTCCTGCTCTTGTCAGGAAGGGATTTTCCTTTGAATGCAATATTTCAAAGTGTGTTTTATCTCTTGATAATATAGTTTATGCTACTGGTTCAATTAATAATGGGTTATTTATGTTGGACATGGAATGTTCTATACACGCAATTGATATTAAGAAAGCCAAGTATGCTGATGACAGCACCTTGCTATGGCATAGTCGTTTAGGCCATATTAACAAGAAACGCATTAAGCGGTTGCATGATCATGGACTGCTGGGATCATTCTCCTATGAGGAGATTGATACATGCAAGGCTTGTTTAATGGGTAAAATGACGAAGTCACCTTTTCCTAACAAAGGTCAAAGGGCTTCAGGTTTACTTGACCTTATACACAGTGATGTGTGTGGGCCATTTAGTAAACATGCCAGAGGTGGCTATCAGTACTTCATTACCTTTACTGATGATTTCAGTAGGTATGGGTATGTCTATTTGATGAGACATAAAAGTGAATCTTTTGACAAGTTCAAAGAGTTCAAGAATGAAGTACAGAATCAGCTAGGCCGAAGTATCAAGGCACTTCGTTCTGATCGAGGTGGAGAATACCTAAGTCGAGAATTTACTGACTATCTGAAGGAGTGTGGGATTATCTCACAGCTCACTCCGCCAGGAACACCGCAATGGAATGGTGTGTCCGAGAGGAGAAATAGAACGTTACTTGATATGGTTCGTTCTATGATGAGTCAGGCTACTCTTCCATATTCCTTTTGGGGTTTTGCACTGGAAACAGTTGCAAAGGTACTAAACCGAGTGCCATCCAAGGCAGTTTCAAAGACGCCATATGAGTTATGGTATGGGAAACAGCCGAGCTTGACATTTATCAGGATCTGGGGCTGCGAGGCTTATGTCAAAAAGCTCGCCTCTGGGAAACTAGAGAGCAGATCTGACAAATGTATCTTTGTCGGTTACCCTAAGGAAACTAAGGGTTATTATTTCTATGATCCCAAAGAGAACAAGGTATTTGTTGCTCGCACGGCCATATTTCTTGAGAAGGAGTTTCTTAAGCAAGAGGCCAGTGGGAGAGAAATAAAGCTGGATGAGAATCCAGAGGAAGGACAAAGTAGTCAAGCACAGTTGGATGAGCCTGAGCCGGTAGATCAGGTTAATGAACAACCTGAGGCTCAGATATCACGGGAACCGCGAAGATCGGGAAGGATCCGTCGACAGCCTGAGCGCTATGACGGAGTCTACATCATTGATAATGATGAACCCCTCACTTATGCGGATGCGGTCAGTGGACCGGAGTCAGCGAGATGGCTTGAAGCTATGCGCGCCGAGATGGACTCCATGTCAGATAACCAAGTCTGGGATTTGGTTGATCCGCCTCCGGGAGTTATCCCTATAGGCTGTAAATGGATCTTCAAGAAGAAGATTGACATGGATGGTAACGTGGTTACCTATAAAGGCAGGCTAGTTGCGAAAGGTTTCAAACAAATCTACGGGATAGATTATGATGAAACTTTCTCACCTGTAGCTATGTTTAAGTCTATTCGGATTCTTTTCGCGATAGCTGCATATTATGATTATGAGATTTGGCAAATGGATGTGAAGACAGCTTTCCTGAATGGAAATCTGGATGAGGATGTGTATATGACACAACCAGAAGGTTTCACTAATCCATCAGATCGTCATAAGATATGCAAATTAAAGAAGTCTATTTATGGACTTAAACAAGCATCGAGAAGCTGGAATATTCGTTTTGATGAATCAATCAGTGAGTTTGGTTTCATCAAGAACGAGGATGACCCGTGTGTATATAAGAGGTTTAGTGGGAGCGTGATTATTTTCCTAGTCCTCTACGTCGATGATATCTTGATCATTGGAAATGACATTTCTGAAATGCATGCGGTTAAGGCATGGTTAAGGAAATGTTTCCAGATGAAAGATCTAGGAGAAGCAGCCTATGTATTAGGTGTGAAGATCTACAGGGATAGATCTAAGAGGCTTCTCGGGCTGTGCTAGAGTACTTACATCGATAAAGTCCTGGAAAGATTTCATTTAGAGAATTCTAGAAGAGGATATCTTCCAGTCAGACATGGTCTGAATCTTTCAAAGAGTCAGTGTCCACAAACACAGACTGAGAAAGATGAAATGGACAATACGCCTTATGCTTCGGCTATTGGGTCCATTATGTATGCGATGTTGTGTACTCGCCCAGACGTTGCTTACGGGTTAAGCGTGACCAGTCGGTTCCAAAGTAATCCAGGTATGGCGCACTGGATTGCGGTCAAGAACATTTTAAAATATCTGCGGAGGACCAAAGATATGTTCTTGATATATGGTGGTCAGGAAGAACTCAGTATTGAAGGATATACTGACGCTTCGTTCTAGTCTGACCAGGATGATTTCCGATCGCAATCAGGCTATGTTTTTAGCTTGAATGGTGGAGCAGTGGTGTGGAAGAGTTTCAAACAGTCAACTGTTGCTGATTCCACAACAGAAGCCGAGTATGTTGCAGCCTCGGAAGCATCCAAGGAGGCAGTATGGATTCGTAAGTTCGTGAGAGAACTTGGTGTTGTTCCTTCGAGTGCAGATCCTTTGGTTATCTTCTGTGATAACACTGGAGCAATTGCACAAGCAAAGGAACCACGGTCGCACCAGAAGTCCAAGCACATACAGAGACGGTTTCATTTGATCCGGGAGATCATTGATCGTGGCGAGATCAAAGTCTGCAAGGTTCATACAGACGACAATCTGGCAGACCCGCTTACCAAGCCTCTGGCGCAGCAGAAGCATGAGAAGCACTGTAATAATATGGGTTTGAGATTTCTCAACCATTAGATTAAGTGCAAGTGGGAGATTGTTGGGGTATGCCCTTAAGGCTAATGTTTGAGGCCTTGGGATTGTATCAGTATCATGTAATAAACTCTTATGTTTATAAAGGCATGGTTGTTATTCAGGTTGTTATATTGTCTGCTGCAATAATTGTACTTCTGAATAATGTCTCAAAGCTGTTTAGCTAGGCTAACATGCTATAATGTCCTTAGTCGATATATCTTGGTGAACATGAGACAGCCTTGATATGGTTAAGACTAATATGTGTTCTAATCTTATAGGATGCTTCGAGCATGGAATAAGATGTAGACTCATGGGTACATTGGATGTACTGGACAGACCCTACTAGGATATTCAATTGTTTGTCACAATGTGAATAATCCTTGAATGCGACAAGTGGCACATTTCCTCTGACTTGAGATCGCTTGTGTTTTCTAAATGATGATTGTCATTGTTTTGAGTTAGTTGAATATCATTTGAAACATAATGATTATAGACTATCTTGGATGGTGAGCTTGAGTCAGGTTAGGGCACTAGTGATAGATAAAGGATTGCCGTCTCCTTGTTTAAGGAGTGTGATGTTCTAAAGGGGCCCCCTGGATGAGATGATTGAGAAAGTGTATGGCCATACCCAGGTGACTGTGTTCATCTGTTCTAATCATACTTATCATATTGGAGCTACAAGCTTGACACGCTTGTCCAATAAGAACATCCAGTGGCAAAGGAAACATCCATGCCTTGTGAGTTTGATTCACACTTGTGCTGTGGTTTGGGTGTAGTCTTGGAAGACTCTTTTCTTTATATCGGGAGACAGTGATGTGTTGCTAGATACCCCTCACTGATCGTGATAACGTGAGTTATCGTTACCGACATTTAAAGGAAACCCTTAGGGTCGCACAATTTGATGATATGGCTTACTTAAGTCAGATCGTGTGGACTGAATTGTTTGGGTTCAGTTTAAAGGGATTTAATCTCTGATTGTAAGTGAGATCTGGTCTGATCATGTTTGATTGATTAGGGCTTGAGATCGGTAAGCTTCGATCGAGAGATTGGATGCTAGATCGGTGAGATCAGGAGCATCAAGAGATCGACGGTCAGATCAAGAGCCTTAGGGTTTAATGTGATCTGGACTAATGGCTTGGGTCGATTGGTCTATGAACCAGTCCAAATTGAACCAGCTCATTGAGTGAGCGTGTGGTTCAAATTGAGAGAAGTTTGCGATTGGGGTAAACCCATGATCGCATGTGAGTGAGTGGCTTTCTATTTTTAGAAAGCATGATCACATACGTGACCACTACTCATGTTCACGCCTAAGGCACCCTCATCTCTCGTTTCTCCTCACTCTCATCGCCAACTTGGGCATTCAGCACTCGCACTCTCGTGTGGTGAAGAGATTGACGAAAGGAGAAGGAAGCAATCGCCAAGCAAAGGAGATCTCTCCCCTTCCATTCGACAACGGCTTCTTGGAACCTTGCTAGCACAAGGAGCACCAAGGAAGAGTAGGCGACACCAATTGTGTGTGTCACCTTTGGAGAAGGAGCACTTGCGCCTTTCCTTCCAAGACACCATCTAAACGAGATGGCAATGGTGAGAATCGTTTTAAGTTGAACATATTATATGCATAGATCCTTGAAACCCCTTCCGCTGCATCAAAATTGTTATATGCGCCTCCTATAGGGTTTCGCCCCCTTAGTTAGGGGACCTTTCAGTCATCTGGGTATGGCCATACACTTTCTCAATCATCTCATCCAGGGGGCCCCTTTAGAACATCACACTCCAATTAAGGAGACGGCATTCCTATATCTATCACTAGTGCCCTAACATGACTCAAGCTCACCATCCAAGATAGTCTATAATCATTATGTTTCAAATGATATTGAACTACCTCAAAACAATGACAATCATCATTTAGAAACACAAGTGATCTCAAGTCAAAGGAAATGTGCCACTTGTACACATACAAGGATTATTCACATTGTGACAAGCAATTGAATATCCTAGTAGGGTCTGTCCAGTACATCCAATGTACCCATGAGTCTACATCTTATTCCATGCTCGAAGCATCCTATAAGATTAGAACACATATTAGTCTCAATCATATCAAGGCTGTCTCATGTTCACCAAGATATATCGACTAAGGACTTTACTGCATGTCAGCCCAGCTGAACAGCATTTGAGACATTATTCAGAAGTACACTTATTACAGCAGACAAGGTAACAACCTGAATAACAACCATTGCCTTTATAAACTAAAAATTTTATACATGATACTGTTACTATCCCAAGGCCTCAAACATTAGCCTTAAGGGCATACCCCAACAATCTCCCACTTGCACTTAATCTAATGGTTGAGAAATCTCAAACCCATATTATTACAGTGCTTCTCATGCTTCTGCTGCGCCAGAGGCTTGGTAAGCGGGTCTGCTAGATTGTCATCTGTATGAACCTTGCAGACTTTGATCTCGCCACGATCTATGATCTCCCTGATCAAGTGAAACCGTCTCTGTATGTGCTTGGACTTCTGGTGCGACCGTGGTTCCTTTGCTTGTGCAATTGCTCCAGTGTTATCACAGAAGATAACCAAAGGATCTGCACTCGAAGGAACAACACCAAGTTCTTGAACGAACTTACGAATCCACACTGCCTCCTTGGATGCTTCCGAGGCTGCAACATACTCGGCTTCTGTTGTAGAATCAGCAACGATTGACTATTTGAAACTTTTCCACACCACTGCACCTCCATTCAAGCTAAAAATATAGCCTGATTGCGATCGGAAATCATCCTGGTCAGACTGGAACGAAGCGTCAGTATATCCTTCTATACTGAGTTCTTCCTGACCACCATACACCAAGAACATATCTTTGGTCCTCCGCAGATATTTTAAAATGTTCTTGACCGCAATCCAGTGCGCCATTCCTGGATTACTTTGGAACCGACTGGTCACGCTTAACCCGTAAGCGACGTCTGGGCGAGTACACAACATCGCATACATAATGGACCCAATAGCCGAAGCATAAGGCGTATTGTCCATTTCATCTTTCTCAGTCTGTGTTTGTGGACACTGACTCTTCGAAAGATTCAGACCATGTCTGACTGGAAGATTGTTGGGGTATGCCCTTAAGGCTAATGTTTGAGGCCTTTGGGATTGCAATAAGTATCATGTAATAAACTCTTGTGTTTATAAAGGCATGGTTATTATTCAGGTTGTTACCTTGTCTGCTGTAATAAGTGTACTTCTGAATAATGTCTCAAAGCTGTTCAGCTAGGCTGACAGGCTATATGTCCTTAGTCGAGATATCTTGGTGAACCTGAGACAGCCTTGATATGATTGAGACTAATATGTGTGCTAATCTTATAGGATGCTTCGAGCATGGAATAAGATGTAGACTCATGGGTACATTGGATGTACTGGACAGACCCTACTGGGATATTCCATTGCTTGTCACAATGTGAATGATCCTTGTAAGCAGCAAGTGGCACATGTCCTTTGACTTGAGATCACTTGTGTTTCTAAATGATGATTGTCATTGTTTTGAGGTAGTTCAATATCATTTGAAACATAATGATTATAGACTATCTTGGATGGTGAGCTTGAGTCAGGTTAGGGCACTTGTGATAGATAAAGGATTGCCGTCTCCTTGTTTAAGGAGTGTGATGTTCTAAAGGGCCCCCCCTGTATGAGAAGATTGAGATAGTGTATGGCCATACCCAGATGACTGTGTTCATCTGATCTAATCATGCTCATCGTATTGGAGTTACAGGCTTGACATGCTTGTCCAAAAAACATCCAGTGGCAAAGGAAACATGCATGCCTCGTGAGTTTGATTCACACTTGTGCCATGGTTTGGGTGTAGTCTTGGAAGACTCTTTCCTTTATATCGGGAGACAGTGATGTGTTGCTAGATACCCCTCACTGATCGTGATAACGAAAGTTATCGTTACCGACATTTAAAGGAAACCCTTAGGGTCGCACAATTTGGTGATATGGCTTGCTTAAGTCAGATCGTGTGGACTGAATTGTTTCGGTTCAGTTTAAAGGGATTTAATCTCTGATTGTAAGTGAGATCTGGTCTGATCATGTTTGATTGATTAGGGCTTTAGATCGGTAAGCTTCGATCGAGAGAGATGATGCTAGATCGATGCGATCAGAAGCGTCAGATGATGAATGGTCAGATCTTGGACTTTGGGGTCTAATTTGATCTAGACTTAATGCTTGGGCTGATTTGGTTTCGCTATTGAACCAAGAGTATTGAACCGGCTCATGGGTTGAGCGCATGGTTCAAGAGGGAGAAGGAGTTGCGTTTGGTTCATGGAGACATGAACGAATGAACGCATACTCTTAATGGTTGCCATTTTTGGAAAGTTCCAAAATGAAAACGCATATGCGTTCATGGCTTGAAGTCTCCCTAATGTTTTTCGGTTACACCTCTCTCTTGTTGCTTGGTGAAACGATTTTTGCTCTCGAGCAAGTGAGGGTGTTGACGAGAAGTGGAGGAACCGGCCAAGCAAGAGGAAGTCTTCATCTCTTCCCTACACTCGATCATTGACATCTTGGCACTTTTGCTAGCACAAGAGGTGCGCAAGTTGGGAGTCTTCATCGCCTTTGTGTGTGAACTTTTGGAGGAGATCAAAGTTGCTCTCTTCTTCCAAGCCGACCTCCAATCTATGGCTATGGTATAGATCTAAACTCATAGCTTCAAGTTGATCATATGGTTGTCATATACGATCTTTTCGAAACCCTCTTTCCGTCATGCTTGCTAGATGCGCATGTTTAGGGTTTCACCCCCTTAATAAGGGTTTCTTTCAAAGATATCCTCTTTTAGAATTCTCTAAATGAAATCTCTCCAGGACTTTATCGATGTAAGTACTCTGGCACAGCCCGAGAAGCCTCTTAGATCTATCCCTGTAGATCTTCACACCTAATACATAGGCTGCTTCTCCAAGATCTTTCATCTGAAAACATTTCCTTAACCATGCCTTAACCTCATGCATTTCAGGAATATCGTTTCCAATGATCAAGATATCATCGACGTAGAGGACTAGGAAAGTAATCACGCTCCCACTAAACCTCTTATATACACACGGGTCATCCTCGTTCTTGATGAAACCAAACTCACTGATTGATTCATCAAAACGAATATTCTAGCTTCTAGATGCTTGTTTAAGTCCATAAATGGACTTCTTTAACTTGCATATCTTATGACGATCTGATGGATTAGTGAAACCTTCTGGTTGTGTCATATACACATCCTCATCCAGATTTCCATTAAGGAAAGCCGTCTTCACATCCATCTGCCAGATCTCATAATCATAATATGCTGCTATCGCGAAAAGAATCCGAATAGACTTGAACATAGCTACAGGTGAGAAAGTTTCATCATAATCTATCCCGTAGATTTGTTTGAAACCTTTCGCAACTAGCCTGCCTTTATAGGTAACTACGTTACCATCCATGTCAATCTTCTTCTTGAAGATCCATTTACAGCCTATAGGGATAACTCCCGGAGGCGGATCAACCAAATCCCAGACTTGGTTATCTGACATGGAGTCCATCTCGGCGCGCATAGCCTCAAGCCATCTCGCTGAGTCCGGTCCACTGACCGCATCCGCATAAGTAAGGGGTTCATCATTATCAATGATGTAGACTCCGTCATAGCGCTCAGGCTGTCGACGAATCCTTCCCGATCTTCGCGGTTCCCGTGATATCTGAGCCTCAGGTTGTTCAGTAACCTGTTATACCGACTCAGGCTCATCCAACTGTACTTGACCACTTTGTCCTTCCTCTGGATTCTCATCCAGCTTTATTTCTCTCCCACTGGCCTCTTGCAGAAGAAACTCCTTCTCAAGAAATATGGCCGTCAGGGCAACAAATACCTTGTTCTCTCTGGGATCGTAGAAATAATAACCCTTAGTTTCCTTAGGGTATCCGACAAAGATGCATTTCTCAGATCTGCTCTCCAGTTTCCCAGAGGCGAGCTTTTTGACATAAGCCTCGCATCCCCAGATTTTTATAAATGTCAAGCTTGGCTGTTCTCCAAACCATAACTCATATGGAGTCTTTGAAACTGCCTTGGATGGCACTCGGTTTAGTACTTTTGCAGCTGTTTCCAGTGCAAAACCCCAAAAAGAGTAAGGAAGAGTAGCCTGACTCATCATAGAACGAACCATATCAAGTAACGTTCTATTCCTCCTCTCGGACACACCATTCCATTGCGGTGTTCTTGGCGGAGTGAGCTGTGAGATAATCCCACACTCCTTCATATAGTCAGTAAACTCTCGACTTAGGTATTCTCCACCTCGATCAGTACGAAGTGCCTTGATATTTCGGCCTAGCTGATTCTGTACTTCATTTTTGAACTCTTTGAACTTGTCAAAAGATTCACTTTTATGTCTCATAAGATAGACATACCCATATCTACTGAAATCATCAGTAAAGGTAATGAAGTACTGATAGCCACCTCTGGCATGTTTACTAAATGGCCCACACACATCACTGTGTATAAGGTCAAGTAAACCTGAAGCCCTTTGACCTTTGTTAGGAAAAGGTGACTTCGTCATTTTACCCATTAAACAAGCTTTGCATGTATCAATCTCCTCATAGGAGAATGATCCCAGCAGTCCATGATCATGCAACCGCTTAATGCGCTTCTTGTTAATATGGCCTAAACGACTATGCCATAGCAAGGTGCTTTCATCAGCATTCTTGGCTTTCTTATTATCAATTTGCTGTATAGAACATTCCATGTCCAACATGAATAACCCATTGTTAATTGAACCAGTAGCATAAACAATATTATCATAAGATAAAACACACTTTGAAATATTGCATTCAAAGGAAAACCCTTTCCTGACAAGAGCAGGAATAGAGATAATATTTTTAGTAATACTGGGAACAAAGTAACAATTGTTTAGTTCCAATACAAGTCCAGATGGCAAAGAGATGAAATAGTCTCCTACAGCAACAGCAGCAACCCGTGCCCCGTTTCCAACTCGTAGGTCCACCTCATGGTGTCCCACCTGTCTTCTTCTCTTGAGTTCCTGTACATTTGAACAAATGTGAACTCCACATGCAGTGTCCAACACCCATGAAACAGAAGAAGAAGAAATCATGACTTCCGTCACGTAAATACCTGAGCCAGAAGGAATGCTTCCCCTGTTGACTCCGTGGAGCGCTTTACAGTCCTTTTTCCAGTGACCTGGTTGGCCACAATGGAAACATCTGTATTCCTTTGACCGCTTCAGCTTTTGCTTCAGAGCCTTGTTGTAGTTCTTGACTGGGGCTTTGCCCTTCTTCCCCTTCTTCTTGTTCCTTGAAGGAAATATCAAGACAGAGGTTGAAGGCTTTCCCTTCAGAGTCTCCTCAGTAGTCAAGAGCATGTTCAGCAGCTCTGCCGGAGTACAGTCGATTTTGTTCATATTAAAGTTAATGATGAACGCATCGAAAGAGGCCGGGAGAGACTGCAGAATAATGTCTACAGCAAGCTCCTGATTGATGGTATGTCCCAGTTTCTCTAGAGACTCCTTGTACCCAAACATCTTGAGCACATGAGCTCCCACTAGACTCCCTTCAGCCAGTTTGCTCTGAAAGAAAAGTTTTGTCAGATTATAGCGTTCAGTCCTCGCCTGTGCAGCATACAACAGCTTGAGATTCGCTATAATATCAATAGCCGACATATCCTCATGCTGACGCTGCAGCTGTGGCGTCATCGACGCAAGCATCAGGCAAGCGACATCAATGCTATCATTGACATGCTTTTCATAAGCTTCACGAACCGCCCTTGCGGCGTTCGGAGCGGGTTGAGGCGGTATCGCCGTCTCGAGGACATACAGTTTCCTCTCTGCCTTAAGAACGATCTTAAGGTGTCCGTACCAGTCTGAGAAGTTCGGCCCAGCAAACTTCTCGCGTTCCAGTAGGGATCGCACATTGAAATTCGTGGTGTTCGTTGCTGCAGGTATCTACAACAATGCAAGAACAGCAAGGTCAGTATCAATGTAAGAATCAATCCAGGACTTAAGGAAGATTCTTTTCTCACTATTTTATCTGGCTGAAAAATCCAGCAAAACAGCCCGAAAGAGTAGAACCCTTTTAGTGAGATGGGATCCAGATTTCATACTTGGTCTCCGCGTCCCGCTCAGGCGAGATAAGATGCACAGAGAGTACAAGCACTAATCTCTGGTAGGCTGTCCCAGCCAATCGCCAACCCGTGCGATTCCCCTTCATCTGGGCAATCCAGCAGACTGTGCCAACTGAGTTGGTACAACACAGTCTCTGACCCCACAGATGGCTGCCTCCATGTGCTACCATATGCGCTACATATGTAGCCTACATGGTCAAGCTGACCCAACCTACTCCCTGGACCACCACGTGCTATGCTGAGCAATGAGAAGCGATAAATCCCTTCTCTGTAACACGCAGGTGTAATCACGCACCGTCTGAAGATAGATGGACGTGCCCACTGAGTGGGTACAACACGGCTCCAACGATAATCAGAACAGTGAGTTTTCGCGTCAGAAGGCTTAGGAGCTTGATATTTTTAGTGTTGGATTTTAACGGTCTTTTATCTTCTTCACTATCATGCAATTCCTATGGTGATAGCAGAAGATAAATAAATCATGCTGTTCTACTTATTTAAACAACAATAAAAGAAAGCATGGATCTTATGTGGTAAAAGCCCATAACCTAAGTAAGACCTTAATTAACTTAAGTCTTCACTTGCTTTTCTTCATGGGTCTTTTGCTGCTCATCTGGCCCAAACCAGGGCCCAAGCGCCATCTGAAGCTCAGGTGCGCCTACCAGGGAAAATGCGCCTGGTCCCAGAGTCGAACCCTGGACCTCCTTCCTGGTCTAGCCACTGCTGCAAGCGCCTCTGCCAAGTGTACTCTGTGCTCTTGTCTGATTAACTTACAAATTAATCTATCTAGACAAGATTGACACGCAGGTCAATTACATTTTATAAATTAAATAATATGTGATGCGCAGATCACAATAACTATTAATTTACATTTAAGTTCCAGGCACGCAGGCCCCAGCACAGCACACATTTAAACGGGCAGCCCACATAAGATGAAATAAACAAGCAAATGGCATCAAATATCATGTGATCCAATTAGGAAAATAAAATTTTGAAAAACCCCATTGGCATCAATTTTAATTTCCTTATTTGCCCTGCTGCCTTACAACGGTCCATTAATAGGGATCCACTCATCAATCTAGTCAGATCCATTGCCCTTGCATGCACCAAGTCCTAACTGACTTAAGTCGACCACATGGTCAACCATGCATGAGCCTAGGGCTGAACGACCACAATGAGGTCTGGCAGGCGGGTGTGACCCCGGGCCTAACTCATGTGCGTTCATAGGGTGTCTCAACCAGACATCACTACACGCCGTCTGCAGTCGACCTATAGCCACCTCAGGCTTGCGCCAAGGTGCTATCTGGTCGACCCATCTAGGCTGTCAGATAGTCTGATCAGACTGTTTGGATCTATTTAGAAGATGACTTCAACCCAAATAACCCGTCTAAGGGTTTAAAGCAGGCGCTAGTTAGATCTAATGTGAGTCGCGCAAGAGTTTTGTTTTTTTTAGAAAAACCAAAGCATGCGCCAACTAAAGGAAACAAATATTGAGTTTCGACATGCAGAAACTTTCGCATAAACTATAGATCTAACCCATAAGCGCAACCATAGAAGCATCATTCATGCGCCACAACAAGCATGTAAAATTTTCGCATGAAGATAACCCTAGATCTATTCAGCTTGCGCAAACAAGGATCACAATACATAACATAAAGCAATCATATGAATCATGCATCAAACATGGCTCTGATACCAATTGAGAGTCCCCTAAATCTAAGGGGGGCGAAACCCTAAAGTGGCGCAAACATAATATGGGCAGCGGATGCTAGGGTTTCATAGGATCGAAAACATGTCACATGATCAACTTTTAACAACATGTATTCATGATAAGAATTCATACCATAGCCATTTCTGGATGGCGCCTTGGAAGCAAAAACACAAATGCCTTTTCTCCAAAGATGACGCACACAATGAGAAGGCGACTACTTCCTTGGCGACTTTGTTCTAGCAAATCTTCAAGGAGTCCTTCATATGGAGGATATGAGATCTCTTGCGGCTAGGTCAATGAAGCTCTTGCACCCCTCTTTTCGTGTAGCCTTGTCACCACACGAGAGCGAGAGCCATAAAGAGGCGACGAGTGCAACGTTCTCGTTGAACGTGGGAGCGTGGCTTCTAAAAATAGCAAGCCAAAAACTCGCCTCATACTCTCATGCGATCATGCGTTCACTTCAAGTGAACCAATCGCTCCTCTTTGAACCGAGCCATGGTTCAATTGCATTTGGTTCAAAGACCAAATCAAACCAGCCCAAGCCTTTAGTCCAGATCAAATTAAAACCCTAAGGCTTAAGATCTGACCGTTGATCTCTTTATGCTCTTGATCTCACCAATCTAGCATCAATTCTCTCAATCGAAGCTTACCGATCTCAAGCCCTAATCAATCAAACATGATCAGACCAGATCTCACTTTCAATCAGAGATTAAATCCCTTTAAAACTGAATCCAAACAATTCAGTCCACACGATCTGACTTAAGTAAGCCATATCATCAAATTGTGCGACCCTAAGGGTTTTCTTTAAATGTCGGTAACGATAACTTACGTTATCACGATCAGTGAGGGGTATCTAGCAACACATCACTGTCTCCCGATATAAAGAAAAGAGTCTTCCAAGACTACACCCAAAACACAGCACAAGTGTGAATCCAACTCACAAGGCATACATGCTTCCTCTGCCACTGGATGTTCTTTATTGGACAAGCCTGTCAAGCTCGTAACTCCAATATGATGAGCATGATTAGATCAGATGAACACAGTCATCTGGGTATGGCCATACACTTTCTCAATCATCTCATCCAGGGGGCCCCTTTAGAACATCACACTCCAATTAAGGAGACGGCATTCCTATATCTATCACTAGTGCCCTAACATGACTCAAGCTCACCATCCAAGATAGTCTATAATCATTATGTTTCAAATGATATTGAACTACCTCAAAACAATGACAATCATCATTTAGAAATACAAGTGATCTCAAGTCAAAGGAAATGTGCCACTTGTACACATACAAGGATTATTCACATTGTGACAAGCAATTGAATATCCTAGTAGGGTCTGTCCAGTACATCCAATGTACCCATGAGTCTACATCTTATTCCATGCTCGAAGCATCCTATAAGATTAGAACACATATTAGTCTCAATCATATCAAGGCTGTCTCATGTTCACCAAGATATATCGACTAAGGACTTTACTGCATGTCAGCCCAGCTGAACAGCATTTGAGACATTATTCAGAAGTACACTTATTACAGCAGACAAGGTAACAACCTGAATAACAACCATTGCCTTTATAAACTAAAAAGTTTATACATGATACTGTTACTATCCCAAGGCCTCAAACATTAGCCTTAAGGGCATACACCAACAGTCCAACATGAATAACCCATTGCTAATTGATCCAGTGGCATAAACAATATTATCAAAAGATAAAACACACTTTGAAATATTGCATTCAAAGGAAAACCCTTTCCTGACAAGAGCAGGAATAGAGATAATATTTTTAGTAATGCTAGGAACAAAGTAACAATTGTCTAGTTCCAATACAAGCCCAGATGGTAGAGAAATGAAATAAGTGCCTACAGCAACAGCAGCAACCCGTGCCCCATTTCCAACTCGTAGGTCCACCTCATGCTATCCCACCTGTCTTCTTCTCTTGAGTTCCTGTACATTTGAACAAATGTGAACTCCACATGCAGTGTCCAACACCCATGATATAGAAGAAGAGAACATGACCTCAGTCACATAGATACCTGAGCCAGAAGCGATGCTTCCCTTCTTGTCTCCTTGGAGCGCTTTACAGTCCTTTTTCCAGTGACCCAGCTGGCCACAGTGGAAACATCTGTATTCCTTCGACCGCTTAACCTTTTGTTTCAGCGCCTTGTTGTAGTTCTTGACTGGGGTTTTTCCCTTCTTCCCCTTCTTCTTCTTCCTAGAAGGAACCATTAAGACAGAGGATGAAGGCTTTCCCTTCAGAGTTTCCTCTGTAGTCAAGAGCATATTCAGCAACTCTGCCGGGGTACAGTCGATTTTGTTCATATTAAAGTTAATAATGAACGCATCGAAAGAAGGCGGTAGAGACTGCAGAATAATGTCTACAGCAAGCTCCTGATTGATTGTGTGTCCCAGTTTCTCTAGAGCCTCCTTGTGCCCAATCATCTTGAGCACATGAGCTCCCACTAGACTCCCTTCAGCCAGTTTGCTCTGAAAGAATAGCTTGGTCAAGTTATAGCGCTCAGTCCTCGCCTGTGCAGCATACAGCATCTTGAGGTTTGCTATAATTTCTATAGCAGGCATATCCTCATGCTGACGCTGCAGCGGTGGCGTCATAGACGCTAACATCAGGCAAGCGACATCAATGCTATCATTGACATGCTTTTCATAGGCTTCCCGAACCGCCCTTGCGGCGTTCGGAGCGGGTTGAGGCGGTATCGCCGTCTCGAGGACATACAGTTTCCTCTCTGCCTTAAGAACAATCTTAAGGTGTCCGTACCAGTCTGAGAAGTTTGGCCCAGCAAACTTCTCCCTTTCTAGTAGGGATCGCACATTGAAGTTCATGGTGTTCGTTGCTGCAGGAATCTACAACAATGCAAGAACAGCAAGGTCAGTATCAATGTTAAGAATCAATCAGGACTTAAGAATGATTCTTTTTCTCACTATTTTATCTGACTGAAAAATCCATTAAACAGTCCGAAAGAGTAAACACTCTTTTAGTGAGATGGGATCCAGATTTCATACTTGGCCTCCGCGTCCCGCTCAGGCGAGATAAGATGCACAGAGAGTACAAGCACTAATTTCTGGTAGGCAATCCCTGCCAATCGCCAACCCGTGCGATTCCCCTTCATCTGGGCAATCCAGCAGACTGTGCCAACTGAGTTGGTACAACACAGTCTCTGATCCCTCAGATGGCTGCCTCCATATAGCTCACATATGCTCAGTATGTAGCCTACATGGTCAAGCTGACCTCACCTACTCCCTGGACCACCACGTGCTGATGGAGGCAGTAGCCCTGCTCTGAGGAGATCTGGTCGGGCCCGTAGGGTACCTAATCGATATGGGTTCCCTTAGGGTTCCATTTCTTGCATGGCATTTAGGGTAATTTACTTTTCAAATAAATACATGCATCATGTAGACAGTTATGGCAAGTCCACTTGTAGTAGGTGGTGCATTGTAACTCATGAACTTATGTATTCTTGCATCATAAGTAGTGCATGTAGGCATTAGGATCATTTTGGCAGGTCAATCAGGAAAGGAGCAGCTCAAGATCCAGCTCAAGGTCACTCAAGCTCCACTCATCAAGTTCAGCTCCAGAAAAGGAAAGGAGGACTTCAAAGCCCAAGCTCACTTCAATCCATGTCATAACTCACTTGCTAGTTTTGTTGGGCGCATCTTCAAGAAAGCAATCAACCACCTCATCATCCAATCAAGTTATATGCGCCAACCACTAGAGGAATGAATTCAAATCTCCTCCATCAAGATCCACAATCAAAGGGATTACTCATCAAGATCCCCAATTAGAGGAGAACACTTATGAAGACATTAATGAGAAGATTCCATCTCTTGTTGCCGCCCATGTCTTCATGGAAAGGATTCAAATTTTGAAATCCCTTGTCCATGCGCCATCAAGCTTGTCGCCAAAGATAAGAAGACAATCCCCTCAAGCACTTAAAGAGTTGCCAAACAAAGATCATCAAAGAAGGAAACTCATGAAGAGGATTTGCGCCCACATCACCATGAATTTGAAATTCAAACTCCATCCATTTTTGTAAGAGGCGCATGGAAGACAATTACTATCCTGCCCTAGCCTCATCTCACCTATAAAAGCATGACCTCCCCCTTGTATTTTCGATTACCTCTTGATGAAATATATTGTCTATTAGTTGCCTAGCTTAATTAATTGTGTTAGTGTTCAAGTTCTCTTTAGCCGAGCCTCTTCTCCCCCTTCTAGTTCTTCACCGAAATCCTAAGAAGCCTCCTTCTTGTTTGTGTGCGCCACCACAAGGAGCCCTTCTTCACCCTCGGTTTGGAGCAAGAAGAGAAGCATCCTCGGCTTCAAGGAGTTCTCACCCTCTCGGATAAGTCTTCTTCTTCTTTACACTTCTTATTTTGATTCTAAGAACTCTTCTCTACACTCATATTGGTTTATTTACATTGTAGCTTGCGCTTGGAGTGAGTAAAGAAGGGGCGCCTTCCCCCTTCCTTCTCTTTCTCCCCCTCCTTCTCTTTAGTTGCTTAATATTAGCAAGGGAATTTGTGAGGCTTAACCTCACCCCTTGATTTACTCCTGTATTAAAATCCGTGGCTTGTACGGATCTTCTGTGTTTGCTTGTAAGCTCCACCCTACACCTTCCATCAGAGTTGGACCGGTGAAGAACGGGAAGCACAGCCCTTCAATTCTCAAGGGCTGCACTGTAAGTTTATTTCTTGCAGTTACTGCTTTCTAGTGTAGAACTTTCTTACTGCTCTTAGTTAAACTCGAATTTTCTTATCTATTTAAAATACAAAAAAATTAGTTTTCTAAACCTCGTTAGTTTAATCTCGGTTTTCCTTATTATTAAGCTATCTATCAAAATCCGTTTTCAAAAGCGTTGTTTGAATGCTTTAGACCCCCCGTCCTACATCAGCTTGGTATCAGAGCTTTTGGCTCTTAGACTAGAAATTTTAAGCCTCAAAAACTTATTTTTTTCTACTTCTAAGCGGTCTTTGGATTTAGGTTGTTTGAAAGATGTTGACTACTTATCTTATCTATCATTTTGGCCTTATTTTCAAAACTTATATCTTGTCAAAACACCCATGCAAACTCGGTCTAAAACCCAACAACAAGAACAAAATCCCACCATGGATCACAATGCTACAGATGAAAGGTTTGAGTTCTTAACTGAGCAGATAGGGACCCTTACCCGAAGCCTTAACCAACTTACTACTGAATTTCATGATTTTAGGGAGAGGTCTTCCCATCATGCTAGTGAACCACCTAGCCCTCATCATGTAGAAACCCAACAACCACCTGCGTGGAACGGGCATCAAACCCCAAACCGTGCAGGCGCTCAACCAACATGGAATGGATACCCCAATCCAAACCATGCGGGAAACCACCAACCCAATATGTGGAATGGACCTCCTATTCAAACCCCACCTCAACCCAGATTTAGGGAGGATGATGTGCACCGCGCCATCAAACTCAACCCACCAACCTTCAATGGCTCCCTAGAACCCCGAGACTTCTTGGACTGGACAACCAAACTCGAACAATATTTCGAGTGGAGTATGATCCCTGAGCACAGCAAGGTCCGACTTGCAAAGTGCCTTCTTGAGGGAAATGCTAGGTTGTATTGGACCAATGTAGAGAACAACCAACAAAGACTCAACCTTCCTCCCATAGACACCTGGCTAGAAATGCGCCAACAACTTAAACTGAAATATGTTCCCTCATATTTTCAGAGTAAGTTGTTTGACCAAGCCTCTAGCTTAACCCAAGGAGCAATGACCGTTGACCAATACACTGCTAGCTTTGAGGAATTCCTCCTTAGGGGAAACCCAGGAGAAAACCCTCTATTTACCCTTAGCAGGTATAAAAATGGTCTCCGATATGAGATTAGAAAGGGCCTTACCTACTACCAGATAGATTCCATAGAGGTTGCCCATCTTAGAGCCAAGGAGATTGAACAAGAACTTAAGGTTGCCTATAGGAAAGAGTTTAGTGCCTCTAGACCAAGTCCTAGACCAACCCAACCTCAAAGCTCTCCTAGACCAACCCAACCGCAAAACTCTAACACTCCTAGAACCAATCCCTCGAGTTATCCAGAACCATCTAGGGTCAAGTTGTTGGGGTATGCCCTTAAGGCTAATGTTTGAGGCCTTTGGGATTGTAAAAGTATCATGTAATAAACTCTTATGTTTATAAAGGCATGGTTATTATTCAGGTTGTTACCTTGTCTGCAGTAATAAGAGTACTACTGAATAATGTCTCAAAGCTGTTCAGCTAGGCTGACATGCTATAAAATCCTTAGTCGAGATATCTTGGTGAACATGAGACAGCCTTGATATGATTGAGACTAACATGTGTTCTAATCTTATAGGATGCTTCGAGCATGGAATAAGATGTAGACACATGGGTACATTGGATGTACTGGACAGACCCTACTAGGATATTCAATTGCTTGTCACAATATGAATGATCCTTGATTGCATCAAGTGGCACATGTCCTTTGACTTGAGATCACTTGTGTTTCTAAATGATGATTGTCATTGTTTTGAGGTAGTTCAATATCATTTGAAACATAATGGTTATAGACTATCTTGGATAATGAGCTTGAGTCAGGTTAGGGCACTAGTGATAGATAGAGGATTGCCGTCTCCTTGTTGAAGGAGTGTGATGTTCTATAAGGGCCCCCCTAGATGAGATGATTGAGATAGTGTATGGCCATACCCAGGTGACTATGTTCATCTGATCTAATCATGCTCATCATATTGGAGTCACAGGCTTGACACGCTTGTCCAATAAGAACATCCAGTGGCAAGGGACACATGCATGCCTTGTGAATAGATTCACACTTGTGCTGTGGTTAGGGAGTAGTCTTGGAAGACTCTTTCCTTTATATCGGGAGATAGTGATGTGTTGCTAGATACCCCTCACTGATCGTGATAACGTGAGTTATCTTTACCGACATTTAAAGGAAACCCTCAGGGTCGCACAATTGATGATATGGCTTACTTGAGTCAGATCGTGTGGACTGAATTGTTTGGGTTCAGTTTAAAGGGATTTAATCTCTGATTGTAAGTGAGATCTGGTCTGATCATGTTTGATTGATTAGGGCTTGAGATCGGTAAGCTTTGATCGAGAGAGATGATGCTAGATCGGTGAGATCAGGAGCATCAGGAGATGAATGGTTAGATCTGAAACCTTAGGGTTTACTATGGTCTAGACCAAATGGTTTGAGCTATTTCGGTTTGGTTCATGAACCAAATGCGATTGGAACATGTTGGCTTGAACCGGTTCACAAAGGTGAACGCTTGGTTCAATGCTAATATGCGTTTTGGGTTGGAGTAAGCGCATGGCTTGATGATCATCCATTTATGGAAAGTCATCAAGGCCGGTTTCTCTTGAACGCCAAAACGCATATGCGTTCTTGACTTCACTTCAATGCCTTGAACTCGGTGGGGCAAGAGGTTGACGAAGAGAAGTGTTTTTGCAAGAGGAGCTCTCGGCCAAAAAGGGAATCGTCTCTTCATCCCCTTCCATACGGCAAGGACCCTTGAAGATTCTTGCTAGCACAAGCATCACAAGGGGTAGGCGATCTTCATCTTGTGTGTGAACTTTTGGAGGAGATCTAAGTTGCTCTCTTCTTCCAAGCCGACCTCCAAGCCAATGGCATTGGTATGAATCTCCCTCTTGATTCAATCAATTTCTCATAGTTGATTATATGTGCATGTAAGCGATTATATGATGAAACCCTAGCAAACTTGCATGCGCCCCCTACCTTAGGGTTTCGGCCCCCCTCTTGAAAGGGGTTTTATCCGCTTGCGCTCCCCCTTGAAGGGGAATCTTCAATTGGTATCAGAGCTAGGATCTTATATGGTCATATGATTGCTATGTTTGGTGATCCTTGTTTGCGCTTATGTTCTAAGTTTTCTCATCATGCGATAATACTAGTTGAAAGTATTTTGTTGGCGCATATATGAGATGTTTTTGGTGGCGCATGTGTAAGGTTAATTGTGTTGATGCATGTATATTGCTTACATTGTTGCGCATGTTACATGTTTTTATTTCATCAAAACTTTACTTGCGCGCCTCTAACTAGATCTAAGCCGCACCTGCAATAAACCCTTAGACGGGTTGATAGGGTTGAAAGCATCATCTAGTTTAGATCAACCTAGTCTGATCAGACCATCTGACAGCCTAGATGGGTCGACCAGATAGCACCTGTGCGCATGCATATGGTGGCTATAGGTCGATTGCATCACAGGCGTGTAGCGAGGTCTGGTTGAGACACCCTGTGAACACACATGAGTTAGGCCCGGGGTCACACCCGCTTGCCAGATCTCATGTTGGTTGTTCAGCCCTTGGAGCATGCATGGTTGACCATTAGGTCAACGCAAGTCAGTTAAGACTTGGTGCATGCAAAGGGCATGGATCTAACTAGATACGATGAGTGGATCCCTATCAATGGACCGTTGTAAGGTTGTAGGGCACATAAGACAAGTGAAATTGATTCCAATGGGATTTCAAAAATTTTATTTTGTCTATGGATCACATGTTAATTGATTGATGCCATGATGCCTGTTTATTTAATCTTATGTGGGTTGCCCTTAATGTGTGCTGTGCTGGGGCCTGCGAGCCTGGTAAATTATTATTTTTGTGATCTGCGAATCACATTCTTAATTAATTAATTGTATAATTGACCTGCGAGTCAAGCTTGTCTAGATAGATCAAAATGTATTTTGATTAGACAAGAGCACAGAGCACAATTGCAGAGGCGCATGCAGCTGGTGGGCGCACCTGAGCTGCAGAGGGCGCTTAGGCCCTGGTCTGGGCCAGATGAGAGGCAACAAGACCCAAGAAGCAAGTGAAGACTTAAGATAACTTAAGGTCTTACTTAGGGTCAATGGGCTTTTACCACATAAGATTCATGCTTTCTTTTATTTTCTGAATAATTAGAAATGCATGATTTATTTATCTTCTGCTATAGCCATAGGATTTGCCTGATAGTAAGAAGATAAAAGACCGTTAAAATCCAACGCTAACATATCAAGCACGTAATGCCTTCTGACGCGAAACCTCACTGTTCTGACTATCGTTGGAGCCGTGTTGTACCCACTTAGTGGGCACGTCCATCTATCTTCAGACGGTGCTGGATTTCACCTGCGTGTTACAGAGAAGGGATTTATCGCTTCTCGTTGCTCAGCATAGCACGTGGTGGTCCAGGGAGTAGGTCAGGTCAGCTTGACCATGTAGGCTACATATGTGGCGCATATGGTAGCACATGGAGGCAGCCATCTGAGGGGTCAGAGATTGTGTTGTACCAACTCAGTTGGCACAGTCTGCTGGATTGCCCAGATGAAGGGGAATCGCACGGGTTGGCGATTGGCAGGGACTGCCTACCAGAGATTAGTGCTTGTACTCTCTGTGCATCTTATCTCGCCTGAGCGGGACGCGGAGACCAAGTATGAAATCTGGATCCCATCTCACTAAAAGAGTGTTACTCTTTCGGACTGTTTAATGGATTTTTTAGTCAGACAAAATAGTGAGAAAAGGAATCTTTCTTAAGTCCTGGATTGATTCTAAACATTGATACTGACCTTGCTGTTCTTGCATTGTTGTAGATTCCTGCAGCAACGAACACCATGAGCTTCAATGTGCGATCCCTACTGGAAAGGGAGAAGTTCGCTGGGCCGAACTTCTCTGACTGGTTCGGACACCTTAAGATTGTTCTTAAGGCTGAGAGGAAACTGTATGTCCTTGAGACGGCTGTGCCGCCTCAACCCGCTGCGAACGCCGCAAGGGCGGTTCGTGATGCCTATGAAAAGCACGTCAATGATAGCATTGATGTCGCTTGCCTGATGCTAGCGTCTATGACGCCACCGCTGCAGCGTCAGCATGAGGATATGTCGGCTATAGAGATTATAGCGAACCTCAAGATGCTGTATGCCGCACAGGCGAGGACAGAACGCTATAATCTGACAAAGCTTTTCTTTCAGAGCAAACTGGCTGAAGGGAGCCCAGTGGGAGCTCACGTGCTCAAGATGATTGGGCACAAGGAGGCTCTGGAGAAACTGGGGCATACCATCAACCAGGAGCTTGCTGTAGACATCATTCTGCAGTCTCTTCCGCCCTCTTTCGATGCGTTCATCATTAACTTTAATATGAACAAAATCGATTGTACTCCGGCAGAGCTGCTGAATATGCTCTTGACTACTGAGGAGACTCTGAAGGGAAAGCCTTCAACCTCTGTCTTAATGGTTCCTTCCAGGAACAAGAAGAAGGGGAAGAAGGGCAAGGCCCCTGTCAAGAATTACAGCAAGGCTCTGAAACAGAAAGTTAAGCGGTCGAAGGACAACAGGTGTTTCCACTGTGGCCAGCTGGGTCACTGGAAAAAGGACTGTAAAGCGCTCCAAGGAGATAAGAGGGGAAGCATCGCTTCTGGCTCAGGTATTTACGTGACGGAAGTCATGGTTTCATCTTCTTCTATTTCATGGGTGTTGGACACTGCATGTGGAGTTCACATTTGTTCAAATGTACAGGAACTCAAGAGAAGAAGGCAGGTGGGACAGCATGAGGTAGACCTACGCGTTGGAAACGGGGCACGGGTTGCTGCTGTTGCTGTAGGAGACTATTTCATTTCTTTACCATCTGGCATTGTATTGGAATTAAACAATTGTTATTTTGTACCGAGTATCACTAAAAAATATTATCTCTATTCCTGCTCTTGTCAGGAAAGGATTTGCCTTTGAATGCAATATTTCAAAGTGTGTTTTATCTTATGATAATATTGTTTATGCAACTGGTTCAATTAACAATGGGTTATTCATGTTGGACATGGAATATTCTATACAAAACATTGATAATAAAAAGGCCAAGCTTGCTGATGACAGCACCTTGTTATGGCATAGTCGTTTAGGCCATATTAACAAGAAGCGCATTATGCGGTTGCATGATAATGGACTGCTGGGATCTTTCTCCTATAAGGAGATTGATACATGCAAAGCTTGTTTGATGGGTAAAATGACGAAGTCACCTTTTCCTCACAAAGGTCAAAGGGCTTCAGGTTTACTTGACCTTATACACAGTGATGTGTGTGGGCCATTTAGTAAACATGCCAGAGGTGGCTATCAGTACTTCATTACCTTTACTGATGACTTCAGTAGGTATGGTTATGTCTATTTAATGAGACATAAGAGTGAATCTTTTGACAAGTTCAAAGAGTTCAAAAATGAAGTACAAAATCAGTTAGGCCGAAATATCAAGGCACTTCATTCTGATCGAGGTGGTGAATACCTAAGTCATGCGTTTACTGACTATCTAAAACAGTGTGGGATTATCTCACAGCTCACTCCGCCAAGAACACCGCAATGGAATGGTGTGTCCGAAAGGAGAAATAGAACGTTACTTGATATGGTTCGTTCTATGATGAGTCAGGCTACTCTTCCATATTCCTTTTGGGGTTTTGCACTGGAAACAGCTGCAAAGGTACTAAACCGAGTGCCATCCAAGGCAGTTTCTAAGACGCCATATGAGTTATGGTATGGGAAACAGCCGAGCTTGACATTTATCAGGATCTGGGGTTGCGAGGCTTATGTCAAAAAGCTCGCCTCTGGGAAACTAGAGAGCAGATCTGAGAAATGCATCTTTGTCGGTTACCCTAAGGAAACTAAGGGTTATTATTTCTACGATCCCAAAGAGAACAAGGTATTTGTTGCTTGGACGGCAATATTTCTTGAGAAGGAGTTACTTCTGCAAGAGGCCAGTGGGAGAGAAATAAAGCTGGATGAGAATCCAGAGGAAGGACAAAGTAGTCAAGCTCAGTTGGATGAGCCTGAGCCGGTGGATCAGGTTATTGAACAACCTGAGGCTCAAATATCACGGGAACCGCGTAGATCGGGAAGGATCCGTCGTCAGCCTGAGCGCTATGACGGAGTCTACATCATTGAAAATGATGAACCCCTCACTTATGCGGATGCGGTCAGTGGACCGGAGTCAGCTAGATGGCTTGAAGCTATGCGAGCCGAGATGGACTCCATGTCTGATAACCAAGTCTGGGATTTGGTTGATCCGCCTCCGGGAGTAATCCCTATAGGCTGTAAATGGATCTTCAAGAAGAAGATTGACATGGATGGTAACGTGGTTACCTATAAAGGCAGGCTAGTTGCGAAAGGTTTCAAACAAATCTACGGGATAGATTATGATGAAACTTTCTCACCTGTAGCCATGTTTAAGTCTATTCGGATTCTTTTCGCGATAGCAGTATATTATGATTATGAGATCTGGCAAATGGATGTGAAAACAGCTTTCCTTAATGGAAATCTGGATGAGGATGTGTACATGACACAACCTGAAGGTTTCACTAATCCAGCAGATCGTCATAAAATATGCAAGTTAAAGAAGTCTATTTATGGACTTAAACAAGCATCAAGAAGCTGGAATATTCGTTTTGATGAATCAATCTCTGAGTTTGGTTTCATCAAAAACGAGGATGACCCGTGTGTATATAAGAGGTTTAGTGGGAGCGTGATTACTTTCCTAGTCCTCTACGTCGATGATATCTTAATCATTGGAAACGATATTCCTGAACTGCATGCTGCTAAAGCATGGTTAGGAAAATGTTTCCAGATGAAAGATCTAGGAGAAGCAGCCTATGTGTTAGGTGTGAAGATCTACAGGGATAGATCTAAGAGGCTTCTCGGGCTGTGCCAGAGTACTTACATCGATAAGGTCCTGGAAAGATTCCATTTAGAGAATTCTAAAAGGGGACATCTTCCAGTCAGACATGGTCTGAATCTTTCGAAGAGTCAGTGTCCACAAACACAGACTGAGAAAGATGAAATGGACAATACGCCTTATGCTTCGGCTATTGGCTCCATTATGTATGCGATGTTATGTACTCGCCCAGACGTCGCTTACGGGTTAAGCGTGACCAGTCGATTCCAAAGTAATCCAGGTCAGGCACACTGGATTGCGGTCAAGAACATTTTAAAATATCTGCGGAGGACCAAAGATATGTTCTTGATATATGGTGGTCAGGAAGAACTCAGTATTGAAGGATATACTGACGCTTCGTTCCAGTCGGACCAGGATGATTTCCGATCGCAATCAGGCTATGTTTTTAGCTTGAATGGAGGTGCTGTGGTGTGGAAGAGTTTCAAACAGTCAACTGTTGCTGATTCCACAACAGAAGCCGAGTATGTTGCAGCCTCGGAAGCATCCAAGGAGGCAGTATGGATTCGTAAGTTCGTGAGAGAACTTGGTGTTGTTCCTTCGAGTGCAGATCCTTTGGTTATCTTCTGTGATAACACTGGAGCAATCGCACAAGCAAAGGAACCACGGTCGCACCAGAAGTCCAAGCACATACAGAGACGGTTTCACTTGATCCGGGAGATCATTGATCGAGGCGAGCTCAAAATCTGCAAGGTTCATACAGATGACAATCTGGCTGACCCGCTTACCAAGCCTCTGGCGCAGCAGAAGCATGAGAAGCACTGTAATAATATGGGATTGAGATTTCTCAACCATTAGATTAAGTGCAAGTGGGAGATTGTTGGGGTATGCCCTTAAGGCTAATGTTTGAGGCCTTTGGGATTGTAAAAGTATCATGTAATAAACTCTTATGTTTATAAAGGCATGGTTATTATTCAGGTTGTTACCTTATCTGCAGTAATAAGAGTACTACTGAATAATGTCTCAAAGCTGTTCAGCTAGGCTGACATGCTATAAAATCCTTAGTCGAGATATCTTGGTGAACATGAGACAGCCTTGATATGATTGAGACTAACATGTGTTCTAATCTTATAGGATGCTTCGAGCATGGAATAAGATGTAGACACATGGGTACATTGGATGTACTGGACAGACCCTACTAGGATATTCAATTGCTTGTCACAATATGAATGATCCTTGATTGCATCAAGTGGCACATGTCCTTTGACTTGAGATCACTTGTGTTTCTAAATGATGATTGTCATTGTTTTGAGGTAGTTCAATATCATTTGAAACATAATGGTTATAGACTATCTTGGATAATGAGCTTGAGTCAGGTTAGGGCACTAGTGATAGATAGAGGATTGCCGTCTCCTTGTTGAAGGAGTGTGATGTTCTATAAGGGCCCCCCTAGATGAGATGATTGAGATAGTGTATGGCCATACCCAGGTGACTATGTTCATCTGATCTAATCATGCTCATCATATTGGAGTCACAGGCTTGACATGCTTGTACAATAAGAACATCCAGTGGCAAGGGACACATGCATGCCTTGTGAATAGATTCACACTTGTGCTGTGGTTAGGGAGTAGTCTTGGAAGACTCTTTCCTTTATATCGGGAGATAGTGATGTGTTGCTAGATACCCCTCACTGATCGTGATAACGTGAGTTATCGTTACCGACATTTAAAGAAAACCCTCAGGGTCGCACAATTGATGATATGGCTTACTTGAGTCAGATCGTGTGGACTGAATTGTTTGGGTTCAGTTTAAAGGGATTTAATCTCTGATTGTAAGTGAGATCTGGTCTGATCATGTTTGATTGATTAGGGCTTGAGATCGGTAAGCTTTGATCGAGAGAGATGATGCTAGATCGCTGAGATCAGGAGCATCAGGAGATGAATGGTTAGATCTGAAACCTTAGGGTTTACTATGGTCTAGACCAAATGGTTTGAGCTATTTCGGTTTGGTTCATGAACCAAATGCGATTGGAACATGTTGGCTTGAACCGGTTCACAAAGGTGAACGCTTGGTTCAATGCTAATATGCGTTTTGGGTTGGAGTAAGCGCATGGCTTGATGATCATCCATTTATGGAAAGTCATCAAGGCCGGTTTCTCTTGAACGCCAAAACGCATATGCGTTCTTGACTTCACTTCAACGCCTTGAACTCGGTGGGGCAAGAGGTTGACGAAGAGAAGTGTTTTTGCAAGAGGAGCTCTCGGCCAAAAAGGGAATCGTCTCTTCATCCCCTTCCATACGGCAAGGACCCTTGAAGATTCTTGCTAGCACAAGCATCACAAGGGGTAGGCGATCTTCATCTTGTGTGTGAACTTTTGGAGGAGATCTAAGTTGCTCTCTTCTTCCAAGCCGACCTCCAAGCCAATGGCGTTGGTATGAATCTCCCTCTTGATTCAATCAATTTCTCATAGTTGATTATATGTGCATGTAAGCGATTATATGATGAAACCCTAGCAAACTTGCATGCGCCCCCTACCTTAGGGTTTCGGCCCCCCTCTTGAAAGGGGTTTTATCCGCTTGTGCTCCCCCTTGAAGGGGAATCTTCACAAGTGCCATGGGTGTCAACAATATGGACACTATATAAAAGACTGTCCCAAACGAGTCTTATACCTAGGTGAAGAAACCCAAACCCCTAGGTTTGAAGATATTAATGATCCAGATACTGACTGCCAAATCCTAGAAGATAATGATTATGATAGTAGTGAGGAACCTGTCCAAAACACCTTAGGAGTTGTTAGGTGTACCCTGATCAAACCCTCACCCACGGATGATTGGCGAAGAACTAGTATCTTCCATACTTACACGAAATGCAATGGAAACATGTGCAAAGTAGTGATAGATGGGGGTAGTAGTCTCAACGCTGTCTCCCACTCTGCTGTCACCAAGTTTAAGCTTAAGATGGAAGCTCACCCAACCCCTTATTGAAGAGTCCCCTTCAAGGGGGAGCGAGTAAAAACCCTAAGGTGAGTACCCCTTTCAAGAGGGGGGCGCAAGTGACCTTTCTTTTAGTTTGCAGCGGAATTAGGGTTTCACTTTTGATCGCATGCTATACATTCATATGATCAACTTAAACTTCAAGTGAAAGATGCGTTACCATGGCCATGAGAAGGAGGCGGCTTGGAAGCAAAGAGAGCAAAGTAGATCTCCTCCAAATGGCGCGCACACAAGAAGAAGTTGGTTACTCCCTTTCACGCCTTTGTGCTAGCAAAAGCTTCAAGGGGTCTTGTCGTATGAAGGAGATGAGGAAATGATAGCTTGGCCGAGAGTTGTTGTTTTCATCAACACCTTCTCCCTTCGAGAGTCCAAGCAAAACTCGTCTCACTTGTCTTCGAAACCGTGAGGGAGAGAGAGCTCATCAAATGAAAGAAACAGTTACCATTAATGTGTAACCCCCTTCATTAATGCCTCCATAATTCCATGCGTTCACCCTATGTGAACCAACCGAAACCCCTCTAAATTGAACCAAGCGTTCACCCTTGTGAACCGGTTCAATTAGGTTTGGTTCAAAGACCAATGAACCCAAGCCACTTGGTCTAGATCATATTAAACCCAAAGGTTCCAGATCTAACCGTTCATCTCCTGATGCTCCTGATCTCACCGATCTAGCATCACCTCTCTCGATCGAAGCTTACCGATCTTAAGCCCTAATCAATCAAACATGATCAGGCCAGATCTCACTTACAATCAGAGATTAAATCCCTTTAAACTGAACCCAAACAATTCAGTCCACACGATCTGACTCAAGTAAGCCATATCATCAAATTGTGCGACCCTGAGGGTTTCCTTTAAATGTCGGTAACGATAACTCACGTTATCACAATCAGTGAGGGGTATCTAGCAACACATCACTGTCTCCCGATATAAAGGAAAGAGTCTTCCAAGACTACTCCCAAAACACAGCACAAGGGTGAATGCACTTCACTAGGCATACATGTTTCCTTTGCCACTGGATGTTCTTATTGGACAAGCGTGTCAAGCCTGTATCTCCAATATGATGAGCATGATTAGACCAGATGAACATAGTCACCTGGGTATGGCCATACACTTTCTCAATCATCTCATTTAAGGGGGCCCCTTTAGAACATCACACTCCAATTAAGGAGACGGCAATCCTATATCTATCACTAGTGTCCTAACCTGATTCATGCTCACCATCCAAGATAGTCTATAATCATTGTCTTTCAAATGATATTGAACTACCTCAAAACAATGACAATCATCATTTAGAAACACAAGTGATCTCAAGTCAAAGGACATGTGCCACTTGCAGCAAACAAGGATTATTCACATTGTGACAAGCAATTGAATATCCTAGTAGGGTCTGTCCAGTACATCCAATGTACCCATGAGTCTACATCTTATTCCATGCTCGAAGCATCCTATAAGATTAGAACACATATTAGTCTTAACCATATCAAGGCTGTCTCATGTTTACCAAGATATATCGACTAAGGACATAGAGCATGTCAGCCTAGCTGAACAGCTTTGAGACATTATTCAGAAGTACACTTATTACTGCAGACAAGGTAACAACCTGAATAACAACCATGCCTTTATAAACACAAGAGTTTATTACATGATACTGATACAATCCCAAGGCCTCAAACATTAGCCTTAAGGGCATACCCCAACAATCTCCCACTTGCACTTAATCTAATGGTTGAGAAATCTCAAACCCATGTTATTACAGTGCTTCTCATGCTTCTGCTGTGCCAGAGGCTTGGTAAGCGGGTCAGCCAGATTGTCGTCTGTATGAACCTTACATATTTTGATCTCGCCACGATCTATGATCTCCCGGATCAAGTGAAATCGTCTCTGTATGTGCTTGGACTTCTGGTGCGACCGTGGTTCCTTAGCTTGTGCGATTGCCCCAGTGTTATCACTGAAGATAACCAAAGGATCGACACTCGAAGGAACAACACCAAGTTCTCTCACGAACTTACGAATCCACATTGCCTCCTTGGATGCTTCCGAGGCTGCAACATACTCGGCTTCTATTGTGGAATCAGCAACAGTTGACTGTTTGAAACTCTTCCACACCACTGCTCCACCATTCAAGCTAAAAGCATAGCCTGATTGCGATCGGAAATTATCCTGGTCCGACTGGAACGAAGCGTCAGTATATCCCTCTATACTGAGTTCTTCCTGACCACCATATATCAAGAACATATCTTTGGTCCTCCGCAGATATTTTAAGATGTTCTTGACTGCAATCCAGTGTGCCTGTCCTGGATTACTTTGGAATCGACTGGTCACGCTTAACCCGTAAGCGACGTCTGGGCGAGTACACAACATCGCATACATTATGGACCCAATAGCCGAAGCATAAGGCGTATTGTCCATTTCATCTTTCTCAGTCTGTGTTTGTGGACACTGACTCTTCGAAAGATTCAGACCATGTCTGACTGGAAGATATCCTCGTTTAGAATTCTCTAAATGAAATCTCTCCAGGACTTTATCGATGTAAGTACTCTGGCACAGCCCGAGAAGCCTCTTAGATCTATCCCTGTAGATCTTCACACCTAATACATAGGCTGCTTCTCCTAGATCTTTCATCTGGAAACATTTCCTTAGCCATGCCTTAACCGCATGCATTTCAGGAATATCATTTCCAATGATCAAGATGTCATCGACGTAGAGGACTAGGAAAGTAATCACGCTCCCACTAAACCTCTTATATACACACGGGTCATCTTCGTTCTTGATGAAACCAAACTCAGAGATTGATTCATCAAAACGAATATTCCAGCTTCTAGATGCTTGTTTAAGTCCATAAATGGACTTCTTTAACTTGCATATTTTATGACGATCTGATGGATTAGTGAAACCCTCAGGTTGTGTCATGTACACATCCTCATCCAGATTTCCATTAAGGAAAGCTGTCTTCACATCCATCTGCCAGATCTCATAATCGTAATATGCAGCTATCGCGAAAAGAATCCGAATAGACTTAAACATGGCCACAGGTGAGAAAGTTTCATCATAATCTATCCCGTAGATTTGTTTGAAACCTTTCGCAACAAGCCTGCCTTTATAGGTAACCACGTTACCATCCATGTCAATCTTCTTCTTGAAGATCCATTTACAGCCTATAGGGATTACTCCCGGAGGCGGATCAACCAAATCCCAGACTTGGTTATCTGACATGGAGTCCATCTCGGCTCGCATAGCTTCAAGCCATCTAGCTAACTCCGGTCCACTGACCGCATCCGCATAAGTAAGGGGTTCATCATTATCAATGATGTAGACTCCGTCATAGCGCTCAGGCTGTCTACGGATCCTTCCAGATCTACGCGGTTCCCGTGATATCTGAGCCTCAGGTTGTTGAATAACCTGATCCACCGGCTCAGGCTCATCCAACTGTGCTTGACTACTTTGTCCTTCCTCTGGATTCTCATCCAGCTTTATTTCTCTCCCACTGGCTTCTTGCAGAAGAAACTCCTTCTCAAGAAATATGGTCGTCCGAGCAACAAATACTTTGTTCTCTTTGGGATCGTAGAAATAATAACCCTTAGTTTCCTTAGGGTAACCGACAAAGACACATTTCTCAGATCTGCTCTCCAGTTTCCCAGAGGCGAGCTTTTTGACATAAGCCTCGCAACCCCAGATCCTGATAAATGTCAAGCTCGGCTGTTTCCCATACCATAACTCATATGGCGTCTTAGAAACTGCCTTGGATGGCACTCGGTTTAGTACCTTTGCAGCTGTTTCCAGTGCAAAACCCCAAAAGGAGTATGGAAGAGTAGCCTTACTTATCATAGAACGAACCATATCAAGTAACGTTCTATTTCTCCTCTCGGACACACCATTCCATTGCGGTGTTCCTGGCGGAGTGAGCTGTGAGATAATCCCACACTCCTTTAGATAGTCAGTAAACTCTCGACTTAGGTATTCTCCACCTCGATCTGAGCGAAGTGCCTTGATATTTCGGCCTAGCTGATTTTGTACTTCATTCTTGAACTCTTTGAACTTGTCAAAAGATTCACTTTTATGTCTCATCAAATAGACATACCCATACCTACTGAAATCATCAGTAAAGGTAATGAAGTACTGATAGCCACCTCTAGCATGTTTACTAAATGGCCCACACACATCACTGTGTATGAGGTCAAGTAAACCTGAAGCCCTTTGACCTTTGTTGGGAAAAGGTGACTTCGTCATTTTACCCATTAAACAAGCTTTGCATGTATCAATCTCCTCATAGGAGAATGATCCCAGCAGTCCATGATCATGCAACCGCTTAATGCGTTTCTCGTTTATATGGCCTAAACGACTATGCCATAGCAAGGTGCTATCATCAGCATTCTTGGCTTTCTTATTATCAATGTTATGTATAGAACTTTCCATGTCCAACATGTATAACCCATTGTTAATTGAACCAGTAGCATAAACAATATTACCATAAGATAAAACACAATTTGAAATATTGCATTCAAAGGCAAATCCTTTCCTGACAAGAGCAGGAATGGAGATAATATTTTTAGTTATACTGGGAACAAAATAACAACTGTTTAGTTCCAATACAAGTCCAGATGGTAAAGAAATGAAATAGTCTCCTACAGCAACAGCAGCAACCCGTGCCCCGTTTCCAACGCGTAGGTCTACCTCATGCTGTCCCACCTGCCTTCTTCTCTTGAGTTCTTGTACATTTGAACAAATGTGAACTCCACATGCAGTGTCCAACACCCATGAAATAGAAGAAGAAGATAACATGACCTCAGTCACATAAATACCTGAGCCAGAAGCGATGCTTCCCCTCTTATCTCCTTGGAGCGCTTTACAGTCCTTTTTCTATTGACCCAGCTGGCCACAGTGAAAACACCTGTATTCCTTGGACCGCTTAACCTTTTGCTTCAGAGCCTTACTGTAGTTCTTGACCGGGGCCTTGCCCTTCTTCCCCTTCTTCTTGTTCCTCGAAGGAACCATTAAGACAGAGGTCGAAGGCTTTCCCTTCAGAGTTTCCTCAGTAGTCAAGAGCATATTCAGCAGTTCTGCCGGAGTACAATCGATTTTGTTCATATTAAAGTTAATGATGAACGCATCGAAAGAGGGCGGAAGAGACTGCAGAATGATGTCTACAGCAAGCTCCTGGTTAATGGTATGCCCCAGTTTCTCCAGAGCCTCCTTGTGCCCAATCATCTTGAGCACGTGAGCTCCCACTGGGCTCCCTTCAGCCAGTTTGCTCTGAAAGAAGAGCTTCGTCAGGTTATAGCGTTCTGTCCTCGCCTGTGCAGCATACAGCATCTTGAGGTTCGCTATAATCTCTATAGCCGACATATCCTCATGCTGACGCTGCAGCGGTGGCGTCATAGACGCTAGCATCAGGCAAGCGACATCAATGCTATCATTGACGTGCTTTTCATAGGCTTCGCGAACCGCCCTTGCAGCGTTCGCAGCGGGTTGAGGCGGCACTGCCGTCTCGAGGACATACAGTTTCCTCTCTGCCTTAAGAACGATCTTAAGGTGTCCGAACCAGTCCGAGAAGTTTGGCCCAGCAAACTTCTCCCTTTCTAGTAGGGATCGCACATTGAAGCTCATGGTGTTCGTTGCTGCAGGAATCTACAAAAATGCAAGAACAGCAAGGTCAGTATCAATGTTCAGAATCAATCCAGGACTTAAGAAAGATTCTTTTCTCACTATTTTGTCTGACTGAAAAATCCAGTAAACAGTCCGAAAGAGTAACACTCTTTTAGTGAGATGGGATCCAGATTTCATACTTGGTCTCCGCGTCCCGCTCAGGCGAGATAAGATGCACAGAGATGACAAGCATTAATTTCTAGTAGGCTGTCCCAGCCAATCGCCAACCCGTGCGATTCCCCTTCATCTGGGCAATCTAGCAGACTGTGCCAACTGAGTTGGTACAACACAGTCTCTGATCCCACAGATGGCTGCCTCCATGCGCTACCATATGCGCCACATATGTAGCCTACATGGTCAAGCTGACCCGACCTACTCCCTGGACCACCACGTGCTATGCTGAGCAACGAGAAGCGATAAATCCCTTCTCTGTAACACGCAGGTGAAATCCCGCACCGTCTGAAGATAGATGGACGTGCCCACTGAGTGGGTACAACACGGCTCCAACGATAGTCAGAACAGTGAGGTTTCGCGTCAGAAGGCTTACGAGCTTGATAATTTTAGCGTTTGGATTTTAACGGCCTTTTATCTTCTTACTATCAGGCAAATCCTATGGCTATAGCAGAAGATAAACTCATGCAGTTCTAATTATATAACGAATAAAAAGAAAGCATGCTGATCTTATGTGGTAAAAGCCCAAAGCCTAAGTAAGACCTTAAGATACTTAAGTCTTCACTTGCTCTTCTTGGGACTTTTGCATCTCATCTGGTCCAACCCAGGGCCCTAGCGCCAAGAGCACCTCAGGTGCGCCACCAGCTGAATGCGCATCTGCGATGTGTGCTTTTGTGCTCTTGTCTAATCAGAATACATTTTGATCTATCTAGACAAGCTTGACTCGCAGGTCAATTATACAATAAATTAAAATAATGTGATTCGCAGATCACAAAATAAGATTAATTTATAATTAACCAGGCACGCAGGCCCCAGCACAGCACACAATAGGGCAACCCACATAAGATTAAATAAACAGGCATCATGGCATCAACCAATCATCATGTGATCCATTACATAGAAAATAAAATTTTGAAAACCCCATTGGCATCAATTTTAATTCTCTTATGTGCCCTACAACCTTACAACGGTCCATTGATAGGGATCCACTCATCAATCTAGTTAGATCCTTGCCCTTGCATGCACCAAGTCCTAACTGACTCGAGTTGACCTGATGGTCAACCATGCATGCGCCAAGGGCTGAACAACCTTCATGAGATCTGGCAAGCGGGTGTGACCCCGGGCCTAACTCATGTGTGTTCATTGCTGTCTCAACCAGACCTCGCTACACGCCTGTGATGCAGTCAACCTATAGCCACCTCGTGCTTTCGCACAGGTGCTATCTGGTCAACCCATCTAGGCTGTCAGATGGTCTGATCAGACTATTGGATCTAACCTAGAGTATGCTTTCAACCCCATCAACCCGTCTAAGGGTTTATAGTAGATGCATATAGATCTAATTGTTTGCGCGCAAGTAGGTATAAGTTTTGATGAAATACCATTCAACATACTTAACATGCACCAACACAACAACATGCGCAAATCATGAAGAAACATACATCTAAGTTCTAAACTAGCATGCAGGTTTCGGCATGTGATCAACCATCATTAGATCTACTCATAAGCATATACATGGATCAAACATGATGATCTACACATTAGATGCGCAAGCAATCATATGAACAAGTATAGATCCTGCTCTGATACCAATTGAAGAGTCCCCTTCAAGGGGGAGCGAGTAAAAACCCTAAGGTGAGTACCCCTTTCAAGAGGGGGGCGCAAGTGACCTTTCTTTTAGTTTGCAGCGGAATTAGGGTTTCACTTTTGATCGCATGCTATACATTCATATGATCAACTTAAACTTCAAGTGAAAGATGCGTTACCATGGCCATGAGAAGGAGGCGGCTTGGAAGCAAAGAGAGCAAAGTAGATCTCCTCCAAATGGCGCGCACACAAGAAGAAGTTGGTTACTCCCTTTCACACCTTTGTGCTAGCAAAAGCTTCAAGGGGTCTTGTCGTATGAAGGAGATGAGGAGATGATAGCTTGGCCGAGAGTTGTTGTTTTCATCAACACCTTCTCCCTTCGAGAGTCCAAGCAAAACTCGTCTCACTTGTCTTCGAAACCGTGAGGGAGAGAGAGCTCATCAAATGAAAGAAACGGTTACCATTAATGTGTAACCCCCTTCATTAATGCCTCCATAATTCCATGCGTTCACCCTATGTGAACCAACCGAAACCCCTCTAAATTGAACCAAGCGTTCACCCTTGTGAACCGGTTCAATTAGGTTTGGTTCAAAGACCAATGAACCCAAGCCACTTGGTCTAGATCATATTAAACCCAAAGGTTCCAGATCTAACCGTTCATCTCCTGATGCTCCTGATCTCACCGATCTAGCATCACCTCTCTCGATCGAAGCTTACCGATCTTAAGCCCTAATCAATCAAACATGATCAGGCCAGATCTCACTTACAATCAGAGATTAAATCCCTTTAAACTGAACCCAAACAATTCAGTCCACACGATCTGACTCAAGTAAGCCATATCATCAAATTGTGCGACCCTGAGGGTTTCCTTTAAATGTCTGTAACGATAACTCACGTTATCACAATCAGTGAGGGGTATCTAGCAAAACATCACTGTCTCCCGATATAAAGGAAAGAGTCTTCCAAGACTACTCCCAAAACACAGCACAAGGGTGAATGCACTTCACTAGGCATACATGTTTCCTTTGCCACTGGATGTTCTTATTGGACAAGCGTGTCAAGCCTATATCTCCAATATGATGAGCATGATTAGACCAGATGAACATAGTCACCTGGGTATGGCCATACACTTTCTCAATCATCTCATTTAAGGGGGCCCCTTTAGAACATCACACTCCAATTAAGGAGACGGCAATCCTATATCTATCACTAGTGTCCTAACCTGATTCATGCTCACCATCCAAGATAGTCTATAATCATTGTCTTTCAAATGATATTGAACTACCTCAAAACAATGACAATCATCATTTAGAAACACAAGTGATCTCAAGTCAAAGGACATGTGCCACTTGCAGCAAACAAGGATTATTCACATTGTGACAAGCAATTGAATATCCTAGTAGGGTCTGTCCAGTACATCCAATGTACCCATGAGTCTACATCTTATTCCATGCTCGAAGCATCCTATAAGATTAGAACACATATTAGTCTTAACCATATCAAGGTTGTCTCATGTTTACCAAGATATATCGACTAAGGACATAGAGCATGTCAGCCTAGCTGAACAGCTTTGAGACATTATTCAGAAGTACACTTATTACTGCAGACAAGGTAACAACCTGAATAACAACCATGCCTTTATAAACACAAGAGTTTATTACATGATACTGATACAATCCCAAGGCCTCAAACATTAGCCTTAAGGGCATACCCCAACACTTATAACATCTCTTGGGTCAACCAGTCTAGTGTGCCAGTAACCCATAGGAGTCTAGTGCCTTTACAGTTTGGCACCTATGATGGACAAATTTGGTGCGACGTCATCACTATGGATGTCGCTCAAGTCCTTCTAGGCAGACCATGGCTATATGACATGGATGTAGTCCACTACGGTCGGACTAATACCTATGTCTTTAGTCACTCAGGTCAAAAGATCAAACTTAAACCATCTATGCCTAGAGAACTTAAAGTCTCAACCAATAAGGGAAAAATAGAGGAAAACAAAACCATTCAACCAACCCTTCAGCTCATGAGACCTAAGGACTATAGACCTGACCAACCTCTATATACCTTAGTCCTCAAGGAAGTCAACCAAGAAGAAGAAAGTAAGCCACCCCCTGAAGTAGAAGCCCTCTTAGAACATTATAATGAGCTTACCCCTGAAGAACTACCCACAGGACTTCCACCCCTTAGGGACATTCAGCATGCAATAGACCTTGTCCCAGGTTCAACCTTACCCAATCTGCCCCACTATAGGATGAACCCCACCGAACACCAAGAACTTAAGAGGCAAATAGATGACCTATTAGAGAAAGGGCATATCAGAGAAAGTCTAAGCCCTTGCGCCGTGCCTGCTCTGCTCACCCCTAAAAAGGATGGCAGTTGGCGCATGTGCATAGACTGCAGAGCCATAAACAAAATCACAGTAAAGTATAGGTTTCCTATTCCTAGACTTGATGACATGCTAGACATGTTAGTTGGCTCTAAGTGGTTTAGTAAGCTTGACTTAAGGAGTGGATACCACCAGGTCAGGATAAGGCTAGGTGATGAATGGAAGACAGCCTTCAAGACCAAGGATGGTCTCTATGAATGGTTAGTCATGCCTTTTGGCTTGACTAATGCCCCTTCCACATTCATGAGACTCATGACTCAAGTCTTGAAGCCTTTCATTGGAAAATTCCTGGTAGTCTACTTTGATGATATCCTCATCTATAGTAAGACTAAAGAGGAACACCTAGAGCACCTTAGGAAGACCCTTGACCTTCTTAAGGAAGAGCAACTCTATATCAATCTCAAGAAGTGCTCCTTTTTGTCCCATAGTGTGATCTTCTTAGGATTCATAGTGTCTGAGCAAGGTCTTCAAGCTGACCCATCAAAGATCCAAGCCATCATAGACTGGCCCGAACCTAAGACCATCACTGAAGTCAGAAGCTTCCATGGTCTAGCCACCTTTTATAGGAGATTCATAAGAAACTTCAGCTCTATAGTGGCACCTATCACCAGTTGCCTGAAACAAGGTGAATTCTCCTGGACAAAATCTGCCAGCAAAGCCTTCCAAGAGCTTAAGGATAAGATGACCACTGCCCCGGTCCTTAGACTTCCTGACTTCAATAAGGTCTTTGAGGTAGATTGTGACGCCTTTGGAGTTGGCATAGGGGGAACTCTAAGCCAAGAAGGCCATCCCATAGCCTTCTTTAGTGAGAAACTCAACGAGGCAAAACAAAAATACTCTACCTATGACAAAGAGTTTTATGCTGTAGTTCAGGCTCTAAGGTATTGGAGACATTACCTCATCCATAGGGAGTTTACCCTTAACAGTGACCACCAGGCCCTCTCCTACCTAAGTGCTCAGAAAAAGTTAAACTCAAGGCATGCTAAGTGGGTCGAATACTTACAACAATACACTTTTGTGCTTAGACATAAATCAGGATCTGAGAATAAAGTAGCAGATGCCCTTAGTAGAGTAACTTTACTTTTGAATAAAATGCATGTTGAAGTTACTTGCTTTGAATCCATGAAAAATGCTTATCTTGAATGTCCTGATTTTTCTACTTTATATGCTGACCTTAGTCAAGACCCTTTAAGTCACCCCCTTTACACCCTTAGGGATGGGTATCTCTTTCTCGGACCAACCCTTTGTGTGCCGAAGACTTCCATCCGAGAATTCCTTGTTTGGGAATTGCATGGAGGCGGGTCTGCCGGGCACCACGGTCGAGATAAGACCCAAGCCCTTGTAAAGGAACGGTTCTACTGGCCGAACCTTTATCAAGATGTAGCCAAGGTTGTGAAACATTGTAGAACTTGTCAGCTCACCAAAGTCCACAAACATAGCCCCGGCCTGTACACTCCCTTACCTATTCCCCAAGCCCCTTGGCAAGACCTTAGTATGTACTTCATTCTAGGACTACCCCGAACCTCAGCTAAACATGATTCTATATTTGTGGTAGTTGATAGATTTACTAAGATGGCTCATTTCATAGCTTGCACCAAAACCACTGATGCCTCCCATGTTGCTAAACTCTTCTTTAGGGAAGTTGTAAGGCTACGTGGAACACCTTAACTATAGTGTCTGATAGGGACCCTAGGTTTGTAAGTCATTTTTGGAGAACCCTCTGGACCCTTCTAGGAACAAAACTCAAGTTCTCCACAGCCTACCATCCCCAGACGGATGGGCAGACTGAAGTGGTCAACCGATCACTTGGGAGTATCCTTAGAAGTTTGGTGAGTGAACACCCTGGCAACTGGGATAAACTCTTACCCACTGCCGAGTTCTCCTACAACAGTACAGTCAACAAGACCACAGGTCTCTCCCCCTTCCAAGCCAACCTAGGATATCAACCCAACAAACCCATAGATCTCTTTCCCCTACCTAGACACTTTAGAACCTCTTTACCTGCTCGTGACTTTGCATTACATACTTCGCAAATGCATGCTGAAATATTTTCAAAAATGCTAGAATCTGTTAATCAATATCGCGAAGCTGCTAACAAACATCACCGAGAAAGGTTATTTTCTACAGGTGATAAGGTGATCCTACGAGCACGGGAAGAGCGCATCCATGGGATTGGACACAAGTTGGAAGCAAAAGGACTAGGCCCCTTCACCATTGTAAACAAAATCAACGACAATGCCTATGTCCTCGACCTGCCACCTGAACTGGGGATCCCCACTACCGTCAACGTGGAGGATCTCACCCTCTATCATGAGCCCCTCTCCATACCAGATCCAAGTGATCCTCACAAAATGGAGATTGAGGCTATTCTTGAAGACCAAACCAAGTTCACCACTGATGAGGTACAAATGTTTTATCGCGTTAGACTCATTAATGGTGAAGAAGTATGGCTTCCTGAGTCTGAGCTAGCTATAGCCGCCCCTGAGTTACTCCAAGGGTACAAGGACAATTCTCTAGAGGAGAATTCTTTCAACCCGGGGAGAGCTGATGGAGGCAGTAGCCCTGCTCTGAGGAGATCTGGTCGGGCCCGTAGGGTACCTAATCGATATGGGTTCCCTTAGGGTTCCATTTCTTGCATGGCATTTAGGGTAATTTACTTTTCAAATAAATACATGCATCATGTAGACAATTATGGCAAGTCCACTTGTAGTAGGTGGTGCATTGTAACTCATGAACTTATGTATTCTTGCATCATAAGTAGTGCATGTAGGCATTAGGATCATTTTGGCAGGTCAATCAGGAAAGGAGCAGCTCAAGATCCAGCTCAAGGTCACTCAAGCTCCACTCATCAAGTTCAGCTCCAGAAAAGGAAAGGAGGACTTCAAAGCCCAAGCTCACTTCAATCCATGTCATAACTCACTTGCTAGTTTTGTTGGGCGCATCTTCAAGAAAGCAATCAACCACCTCATCATCCAATCAAGTTATATGCGCCAACCACTAGAGGAATGAATTCAAATCTCCTCCATCAAGATCCACAATCAAAGGGATTACTCATCAAGATCCCCAATTAGAGGAGAACACTTATGAAGACATTAATGAGAAGATTGTTGGGGTATGCCCTTAAGGCTAATGTTTGAGGCCTATGGGAATGTATTTGTATCATGTAATAAACTGTTATGTTTATAAAGGCATGGTTGTTATTCAGTTAGCTACATTGTCTGCTGCAATATATGTTCTTCTGAATAATGTCTCAAAGCTGTTCAGCTCGGCTGACATGCTATTATGTCCTTAGTCGATATATCTTGGTGAACATGAGACAGCCTTGATATGATTGAGACTAATATGTGTTCTAATCTTATAGGATGCTTCGAGCATGGAATAAGATGTAGACTCATGGGTACATTGGATGTACTGGACAGACCCTACTAGGATGTTCAATTGTTTGTCACAATGTGAATATTCCTTGATTAAGACAAGTGGCACATTTCCTCTGACTTGAGATCACTTGTGTTTTCTAAATGATGATTGTCATTGTTTTGAGGTAGTTCAATATCATTTGAAACATAATGATTATAGACTATCTTGGATGGTGAGCTTGAGTCAGGTTAGAGCACTAGTGATAGACATAGGATTGCCGTCTCCTTGTTTAAGGAGTGTGATGTTCTAAAGGGGCCCCCTGGATGAGATGATTGAGAAAGTGTATGGCCATACCCAGGTGACAGTGTTCATCTGTTCTAATCATGCTCATCATATTGGAGTTACGAGCTTGACAGGCTTGTCCAATAAGAACATCCAGTGGCAAAGGAAATATGTATGCTTTGTGATTTGATTCACACTTGTGCTGTTTTTGGGTGTAGTCTTGGAAGACTCATTTCTTTATATCGGGAGATAGTGATGTGTTGCTAGATACCCCTCACTGATCGTGATAATGAGAATTATCGTTACCGACATTTAAAGGAAACCCTTAGGGTCGCACAATTTGATGATATGGCTTACTTAAGTCAGATCGTGTGGACTGAATTGTTTGGGTTCAGTTTAAAGGGAATTAGTCTCTGATTGTAAGTGAGATCTGGTCTGATCATGTTTGATTGATTAGGGCTTAAGATCGGTAAGCTTCGATCGAGAGAATAGATGCCAGATCGGTCAGATCAGGGGCATCGAGGAGATCGACGGTTAGATCGGGAACCTTAGGGTTTATTTAAGATCTAGACTAGATCATTGGCTTGATTGGTTCTTAAACCGAACCAAAGTGAACCGGCTCACTTGATGAGCGCATGGTTCAAGGGGAGAGGAGTTGGCGACAAGTTCACTTGGCGTGAACGTTGGGGTGAGGAGTGGTTACTATTTTTAGTAACCATGATCTCCACTTGGTGGGTGCTCTCGTCCGAATAGAGTATTCTCTATTTTCGCCACTTCAACTTATTTTTCCTCTCGCCCATATTCCTCTCGAGATTATTGTGTGAGTGTGGCGACGCTTGACGCTTGACGCTTGAGGAGGATTCGGCCAAGAAAGATTGACATCTCATTTTCCCTTCACTCGTCAAAGGACCTCTTGGAACCTTGCTAGCACAAGGAGCACCAAGAGAGATAGCGACATCATCTTGTGTGTGACGACAAGGAGAAGATCTCGTTTGATCTTTGCTTCCAAGCCGCCATCTAGAAATGGCAATGGTATGGATCGAATCACCTCTTATGCATTCGGGTTTTCTTTAAGTTGATTATATAAGGTGCATGCGATTCTTAGAGACCCTATCCGCTGCTTGAAAAACTGAATATGCGCCATGCTGGGTTTCGCCCCCCTCTAGAAAGGGGTTCCAACAACTGGTATCAGAGCGGTTTTCTATGCATCTTTGTATGATTGCTTAAGCTTATGTGATCCATGTTTGCGTGTACAAGCTTAGATCTAGTTAACATGCGTTTTTTCTTTAAGTTTTTGTACATGCGAAACTTGAAGTATGTTATCATTGGCGCATGTTGTTCTTGGCGCATGCTTAGTGTTTTTCTTAAAAACCCTAATTAACATGCGCGACTCACTCTAGATCTAAGGCTCTACTATAAACCCTTAAACGGGTTATTAGGGTTGAAGTCACCCCTAGTTTAGATCCAACAGTCTGATCAGACTATCTGACAGCCTGAATGGGTCGACCAGATAGCACCTTGGCGCAAGCCTATGGTGGCTATAGGTCGACTGCAGACAGGTGTGTAGCGAAGTCTGATTGAGACGATTAATGAACGCACCTGAGTTAGGCCCGGGGTCACGCCCGCTTGCCAGACCTCAGTGTGGTCGTTCAGCCCTGACGCATGCATGGTTGACCTTATGGTCGACTCAAGTCAGTTAGGACTTGGTGCATGCAAGGGCAGTGGATCTGACTAGGTTGGATGAGTGGATCCCTAGTAATGGATCGTTGTAAGGTTGTAGGGCAAATAAGGAAAAATTAAAATTGATCCCAAGGGGTTTTCGAAAATTTTAATTTTTATGATGGATCACTTGATTGCTGATTGGATGCATGTGTTTGTCTATTTAGTCTTATGTGGGCTGCCCATGTTAAATCTGTGCTGTGCTGGGGCCTGCGTGCCTGGTTTTAAAAATTGTAAATTAATTATTGTGATCTGCGCATCACATTGTTTTAATTTATAAAATGTAAGTGACCTGCGTGTCACTCTTGTCTAGATAGTTAAATTTGTAATTTAATTTGACAAGAGCACAGTGCACACTTGGCAGAGGCGCATGCAGCAAGTGGCTGGACCAGGTGGGAGGTCTAGGGTTCGACCCTAGGACCTGGCGCATATTCCTGGTGGGCGCACCTGTGCTGCAGATGGCGCTTGGGCCCAGGTTTGGGCCAGATGAGCAGCAAAAGACCCATGAAGAGCAAATGAAGACTTAAGTTAGGTTAAGGTCTTCTAGGGCTATGGGCTTTTACCACATAAGATACATGCTTTCTTTTATTGTATAATATTAGAATTGCATGTTTAAGTTTATCTTCTGCTATCACCATAGGAATTGCATGATAGTGAAGAAGATAAAAGACCGTTAAAATCCAACGCTAAAATATCAAGCTCGTAAGCCTTCTGACGCGAAACCTCACTGTTCTGATTATCGTTGGAGCCGTGTTGTACCCACTCAGTGGGCACGTCCATCTATCTTCAGACGGTGCGGGATTACACCTGCGTGTTACAGAGTAGGGATTTATCCCTTCTCGTTGCTCAGCATAGCACGTGGTGGTCCAGGGAGTAGGTCGGGTCAGCTTGACCATGTAGGCTACATATGTGGCGCATATGGTAGCACATGGAGGCAGCCATCTGTGGGGTCAGAGATTGTGTTGTACCAACTCAGTTGGCACAGTCTGCTGGATTGCCCAGATGAAGGGGAATCGCACGGGTTGGCGATCGGCAGGGACTGCCTACCAGAAACTAGTGCTTGTACTCTCTGTGCATCTTATCTCGCCTGAGCGGGACGCGGAGACCAAGTATGAAATCTGGATCCCATCTCACTAAAAGAGTTCTACTCTTTCGGGCTGTTTTGCTGGATTTTTCACGCTTGATAAAATAGTGAGAAAAAGAATCTTTCTTAAGTCCTGATTGATTCTTATACATTGATACTGACCTTGCTGTTCTTGCATTGTTGTAGATACCTACAGCAACGAACACCATGAACTTCAATGTGCGATCCCTACTGGAAAGGGAGAAGTTTGCTGGGCCGAACTTCTCTGACTGGTTTGGACACCTTAAGATCATTCTTAAGGCAGAGAGGAAACTGTATGTCCTCGAGACGGCGATACCGCCGCAGCCCGCTCCGAACGCCGCAAGGGCGGTTCGGGAAGCCTATGAAAAGCACGTCAATGATAGCATTGATGTCGCTTGCCTGATGCTAGCGTCTATGACGCCACCGCTGCAGCGTCAGCATGAGGATATGTCAGCTATACAGATTATAGCAAACCTCAAGATGTTGTATGCTGCACAGGCGAGGACTGAACGCTATAATTTGACTAAGCTCTTCTTTCAGAGCAAACTGGCTGAAGGGAGCCCAGTGGGAGCGCACGTGCTCAAGATGATTGGGCACAAGGAGGCTCTGGAGAAACTGGGGCACACCATCAACCAGGAGCTTGCTGTGGACATTATTCTGCAGTCTCTCCCGCCATCATTCGACGCGTTCATTATTAATTTTAATATGAACAAAATCGATTGTACTCCGGCAGAGCTGCTGAATATGCTCTTGACCACTGAGGAGACTCTGAAGGGTAAGCCTTCGACCTCTGTCTTGATGGTTCCTTCAAGGAACAAGAAGAAGGGGAAGAAGGGCAAGGCCCCGGTCAAGAATTACAGCAAGGCTCTGAAGCAGAAGGTGAAGCGGTCCAAGGAATATAGGTGTTTCCACTGTGGCCAGCTGGGTCACTGGAAAAAGGACTGTAAAGCGCTCCAAGGAGATAAGAGGGGAAGCATCGCTTCTGGCTCAGGTATATTCGTGACTGAGGTCATGTTTTCTTCTTCTATATCATGGGTGTTGGACACTGCATGTGGAGTTCACATTTGTTCAAATGTACAGGAACTCAAGAGAAGAAGGCAGGTGGGACAGCATGAGGTGGACCTACGAGTTGGAAACGGGGCACGGGTTGCTGCTGTTGCTGTAGGAGACTACTTCATTCCTTTACCATCTGGCATTGTATTGGAACTAGACAATTGTTATTTTGTTCCCAGTATAACTAAAAATATTATCTCCATTCCTGCTCTTGTCAGGAAGGGGTTTTCCTTTGAATGCAATATTTCAAAGTGTATTTTGTCTTATGATAATATTGTTTATGCAACTGGTTCAATTAACAATGGGTTATTCATGTTGGACATGGAAAGTTCTATACAAAATGTTGATATTAAGAAAGCCAAGTATGCTGATGACAGCACCTTGCTGTGGCATAGTCGTTTAGGCCATATAAACGAGAAACGCATTAAGCGGTTGCATGATCATGGACTGCTGGGATCATTCTCCTATAAGGAGATTGATACATGCAAAGCTTGTTTGATGGGTAAAATGACGAAGTCACCTTTTCCTCACAAAGGTCAAAGGGCTTCAGGTTTACTTGACCTTATACACAGTGATGTGTGTGGGCCATTTAGTAAACATGCTAGAGGTGGCTATCAGTACTTCATTACCTTTACTGATGATTTCAGTAGATACGGGTATGTCTATCTGATGAGACATAAAAGTGAATCTTTTGACAAGTTCAAAGAGTTCAAGAATGAAGTACAAAATCAGCTAGGCCGAAATATCAAGGCACTTCGCTCAGATCGAGGTGGTGAATACCTAAGTCATACGTTTACTGACTATCTAAAGGAGTGTGGGATTATCTCACAGCTCACTCCGCCAGGAACACCGCAATGGAATGGTGTGTCCGAGAGGAGAAATAGAACGCTACTTGATATGGTTCGTTCTATGATGAGTCAGGCTACTCTTCCATACTCCTTTTGGGGTTTTGCGCTGGAAACAGCTGCAAAGGTACTAAACCGAGTGCCATCCAAAGCAGTTTCTAAAACTCCATATGAGTTATGGTATGGGAAACAGCCAAGCTTGACATTTATCAGGATCTGGGGCTGCGAGGCTTATGTCAAAAAGCTCGCCTCTGGGAAACTAGAGAGCAGATCTGACAAATGTATCTTTGTCGGTTACCCTAAGGAAACTAAGGGTTATTATTTCTACGATCCCAAAGAGAACAAGGTTTTTGTTGCTCGGACGGCCATATTTCTTGAGAAGGAGTTTCTTCTGCAAGAGGCCAGTGGGAGAGAAATAAAACTGGATGAGAATCCAGAGGAAGGACAAAGTGATCAAGCACAGTTGGATGAGCCTGAGCCGGTAGAACAGGTTATTGAACAACCTGAGGCTCAAATATCACGGGAACCGCGAAGATCGGGTAGGATCCGTCGACAGCCTGAGCGCTATGATGGAGTCTACATCATTGACAATGATGAACCCCTCACTTATGCGGATGCGGTCAGTGGACCGGAGTCAGCGAGATGGCTTGAGGCTATGCGCGCCGAGATGGACTCCATGTCAGATAACCAAGTCTGGGATTTGGTTGATCCGCCTTCGGGAGTTATCCCTATAGGCTGTAAATGGATCTTCAAGAAGAAGATTGACATGGATGGTAACGTGGTTACCTATAAAGGCAGGCTAGTTGCGAAAGGTTTCAAACAAATCTACGGGATAGATTATGATGAAACTTTCTCACCTGTAGCCATGTTTAAGTCTATTCGGATTCTTTTCGCGATAGCTGCATATTATGATTATGAGATTTGGCAGATGGATGTGAAAACAGCTTTCCTTAATGGAAATCTGGATGAGGATGTGTATATGACACAACCTGAGGGTTTCACTAATCCATCAGATCGTCATAAGATATGCAAGTTAAAGAAGTCCATTTATGGACTTAAGCAAGCATCTAGAAGCTGGAATATTCGTTTTGATGAATCAGTCACTGAATTTGGTTTCATCAAGAACGAGGATGACCCGTGTGTATATAAGAGGTTTAGTGGGAGCGTGATTACTTTCCTAGTCCTCTACGTCGATGACATCTTGATCATTGGAAATGACATTCCTGAAATGCATGCTGTTAAAGCATGGCTGAGGAAGTGTTTCCAGATGAAAGATCTAGGAGAAGCAGCCTATGTGTTAGGTGTGAAGATCTACAGGGATAGATCTAAGAGGCTTCTCGGGCTGTGCCAGAGTACTTACATCGATAAGGTCCTGGAGAGATTTCATTTAGAGAATTCTAAACGTGGATATCTTCCAGTCAGACATGGTCTGAGTCTTTCGAAGAGTCAGTGTCCACAAACACAGACTGAGAAAGATGAAATGGACAATACGCCTTATGCTTCGGCTATTGGTTCCATTATGTATGCGATGTTGTGTACTCGCCCAGACGTCGCTTACGGGTTAAGCGTAACCAGTCGTTTCCAAAGTAATCCAGGTATGGCGCACTGGATTGCAGTCAAGAACATTTTAAAATATCTGCGGAGGACCAAAGATATGTTCTTGATATATGGTGGTCAGGAAGAACTCAGTATTGAAGGATATACTGACGCTTCGTTCCAGTCGGACCAGGATGATTTCCGATCGCAATCAGGCTATGTTTTTAGCTTGAATGGAGGTGCAGTGGTGTGGAAGAGTTTCAAACAGTCAACTGTTGCTGATTCCACAACAGAAGCCGAGTATGTTGCAGCCTCGGAAGCATCCAAGGAGGCAGTCTGGATTCGTAAGTTCGTGAGAGAACTTGGTGTTGTTCCTTCGAGTGTCGATCCTTTGGTTATCTTCTGTGATAACACTGGAGCAATCGCACAAGCAAAGGAACCACGGTCGCACCAGAAGTCCAAGCACATACTGAGACGGTTTCACTTGATCAGGGAGATCATAGATCGTGGCGAGATCAAAATCTGCAAGGTTCATACAGATGACAATCTGGCAGACCCGCTTACCAAGCCTCTGGCGCAGCAGAAGCATGAGAAGCACTGTAATAATATGGGTTTGAGATTTCTCAACCATTAGATTAAGTGCAAGTGGGAGATTGTTGGGGTATGCCCTTAAGGCTAATGTTTGAGGCCTATGGGAATGTATTTGTATCATGTAATAAACTGTTATGTTTATAAAGGCATGGTTGTTATTCAGTTAGCTACATTGTCTGCTGCAATATATGTTCTTCTGAATAATGTCTCAAAGCTGTTCAGCTCGGCTGACATGCTATTATGTCCTTAGTCGATATATCTTGGTGAACATGAGACAGCCTTGATATGATTGAGACTAATATGTGTTCTAATCTTATAGGATGCTTCGAGCATGGAATAAGATGTAGACTCATGGGTACATTGGATGTACTGGACAGACCCTACTAGGATGTTCAATTGTTTGTCACAATGTGAATATTCCTTGATTAAGACAAGTGGCACATTTCCTCTGACTTGAGATCACTTGTGTTTTCTAAATGATGATTGTCATTGTTTTGAGGTAGTTCAATATCATTTGAAACATAATGATTATAGACTATCTTGGATGGTGAGCTTGAGTCAGGTTAGAGCACTAGTGATAGACATAGGATTGCCGTCTCCTTGTTTAAGGAGTGTGATGTTCTAAAGGGGCCCCCTGGATGAGATGATTGAGAAAGTGTATGGCCATACCCAGGTGACAGTGTTCATCTGTTCTAATCATGCTCATCATATTGGAGTTACGAGCTTGACAGGCTTGTCCAATAAGAACATCCAGTGGCAAAGGAAATATGTATGCTTTGTGATTTGATTCACACTTGTGCTGTTTTTGGGTGTAGTCTTGGAAGACTCATTTCTTTATATCGGGAGATAGTGATGTGTTGCTAGATACCCCTCACTGATCGTGATAATGAGAATTATCGTTACCGACATTTAAAGGAAACCCTTAGGGTCGCACAATTTGATGATATGGCTTACTTAAGTCAGATCGTGTGGACTGAATTGTTTGGGTTCAGTTTAAAGGGAATTAGTCTCTGATTGTAAGTGAGATCTGGTCTGATCATGTTTGATTGATTAGGGCTTAAGATCGGTAAGCTTCGATCGAGAGAATAGATGCCAGATCGGTCAGATCAGGGGCATCGAGGAGATCGACGGTTAGATCGGGAACCTTAGGGTTTATTTAAGATCTAGACTAGATCATTGGCTTGATTGGTTCTTAAACCGAACCAAAGTGAACCGGCTCACTTGATGAGCGCATGGTTCAAGGGGAGAGGAGTTGGCGACAAGTTCACTTGGCGTGAACGTTGGGGTGAGGAGTGGTTATTATTTTTAGTAACCATGATCTCCACTTGGTGGGTGCTCTCGTCCGAATAGAGTATTCTCTATTTTCGCCACTTCAACTTATTTTTCCTCTCGCCCATATTCCTCTCGAGATTATTGTGTGAGTGTGGCGACGCTTGACGCTTGACGCTTGAGGAGGATTCGGCCAAGAAAGATTGACATCTCATTTTCCCTTCACTCGTCAAAGGACCTCTTGGAACCTTGCTAGCACAAGGAGCACCAAGAGAGATAGCGACATCATCTTGTGTGTGACGACAAGGAGAAGATCTCGTTTGATCTTTGCTTCCAAGCCGCCATCTAGAAATGGCAATGGTATGGATCGAATCACCTCTTATGCATTCGGGTTTTCTTTAAGTTGATTATATAAGGTGCATGCGATTCTTAGAGACCCTATCCGCTGCTTGAAAAACTGAATATGCGCCATGCTGGGTTTCGCCCCCCTCTAGAAAGGGGTTCCAACAAAGATTCCATCTCTTGTTGCCGCCCATGTCTTCATGGAAAGGATTCAAATTTTGAAATCCCTTGTCCATGCGCCATCAAGCTTGTCGCCAAAGATAAGAAGACAATCCCCTCAAGCACTTAAAGAGTTGCCAAACAAAGATCATCAAAGAAGGAAACTCATGAAGAGGATTTGCGCCCACATCACCATGAATTTGAAATTCAAACTCCATCCATTTTTGTAAGAGGCGCATGGAAGACAATTACTATCCTGCCCTAGCCTCATCTCACCTATAAAAGCATGACCTCCCCCTTGTATTTTCGATTACCTCTTGATGAAATATATTGTCTATTAGTTGCCTAGCTTAATTAATTGTGTTAGTGTTCAAGTTCTCTTTAGCCGAGCCTCTTCTCCCCCTTCTAGTTCTTCACCAAAATCCTAAGAAGCCTCCTTCTTGTTTGTGTGCGCCACCACAAGGAGCCCTTCTTCACCCTCGGTTTGGAGCAAGAAGAGAAGCATCCTCGGCTTCAAGGAGTTCTCACCCTCTTGGATAAGTCTTCTTCTTCTTTACACTTCTTATTTTGATTCTAAGAACTCTTCTCTACACTCATATTGGTTTATTTACATTGTAGCTTGCGCTTGGAGTGAGTAAAGAAGGGGGCGCCTTCCCCCTTCCTTCTCTTTCTCCCCCTCCTTCTCTTTAGTTGCTTAATATTAGCAAGGGAATTTGTGAGGCTTAACCTCACCCCTTGATTTACTCCTGTATTAAAATCCGTGGCTTGTACGGATCTTCTGTGTTTGCTTGTAAGCTCCACCCTACACCTTCCATCAGAGTTGGACCGGTGAAGAACGGGAAGCACAGCCCTTCAATTCTCAAGGGCTGCACTGTAAGTTTATTTCCTGCAGTTACTGCTTTCTAGTGTAGAACTTTCTTACTGCTCTTAGTTAAACTCGAATTTTCTTATCTATTTAAAATACAAAAAAATTAGTTTTCTAAACCTCGTTATTTTAATCTCGGTTTTCCTTATTATTAAGCTATCTATCAAAATCCGTTTTCAAAAGCGTTGTTTGAATGCTTTAGACCCCCCGTCCTACATCACGTGCTATGCTGAGCAACGAGAAGCGATAAATCCCTTCTCTGTAACACGCAGGTGTAATCCCGCACCGTCTGAAGATAGATGGACGTGCCCACTGAGTGGGTACAACACGGCTCCAACGATAGTCAGAACAGTGAGGTTTCGCGTCAGAATGCTTTACGTGCTTGATATTTAGCGTTGGATTTTAACGGTCTTTTATCTTCTTACCTATCATGCAATTCCTATGGTGATAGCAGAAGATAAACTCATGCATTTCTAATTATATAAGCAATAAATAGAAAGCATGCTGATCTTATGTAGTAAAAGCCCATTAAGCCTAAGTAAGACCTTAACCTAACTTAACTCTTCACTTGCTTTTCCTCATGGGGCTTTTGCTTCTCATCTGGCCCAACCTAGGGCCCAAGCGCCAATTGCAACTGAGGTGCGCCCACCAGGGAAAATGCGCCTGTCCCAGAGTCGAACCCTGGACCTCCCACCTGGTTAAGCCTCAAGCTGCATGCGCCTGTCCCATGTGTGCTCTGTGCTCTTGTCTGATAAATTTACAAATTAATCTATCTAGACAAAATTGACACGTAGGTCAATTACACTTTATAAATTAAATAAAATGTGATGCGCAGATCACGATAAATATTAATTTACAACAATTCACCAGGCTCGCAGGCCCCAGCACAGCACACATTAAGGGCAACCCACATAAGATAAAATAAACAAGCACATGGCATCATCCAAAAATCATGTGATCCAACATAAGAAATTAAAATTTCGACAACCCCATTGGCATCAATTTTAATTTTCCTTATGTGCCCTACTACCTTACAACAGTCCATTGATAGGGATCCACTCATCATGTCTAGTCAGATCCACTGCCCTTGCATGCACCAAGTCCTAACTGACTTGAGTCGACCAAAAGGTCAACCATGCATGCGCCAAGGGCTGAACAGCCACAATGAGGTCTGGCAAGCGGGCGTGACCCCGGGCCTAACTCATGTGCGTTCATTAGTTGTCTCACAATCAGACATCGCTACACGCCTGTGATGCAGTCGACCTATAGCCACCACGTCCTCGCGCATGGGTGCCATCTGGTCGACCCATCTAGGCTGTCAGATGGTCTGATCAGACTATTGGATCTAACCTAGAGGATGACTTCAGCCCCATCAACCCGTCTAAGGGTTTATAGCAGGCGCCTCTTAGATCTAGTGAAGGTCGCGCAAGTGATATAGTTTTGAGAAAAACAAACTATGCGCCACACAAACATGCGCCATAAAAACATATTCAAGTTTCGCATATGCAACAACTAAAGATGAAAGTTCGCATGTATAGATCTAAGCATACAAGGATCACAAAAAGGCTAAAGCAATCATAAAATCATGCATCAACTAGCAATCATGAAAGTCCCCACAAGGGGGCGAAACCCTAAGACATGCGCAGATATAAATTTGCATGGGCGGAATCTAGGGTTTCCTAGGATCGCATAGCATGTATTATATGATCAACTTAGAACAACAATGATCATACCATGGCCATTGTTTGTATGATGTCGAGGAAGAAGAGATCGACAGGGGTCTCCTCCAGAGGATGCGCACACAAGATGAAGAAGCCGCCTACTCCCTTGGTGCTCCTTGTGCTAGCAAGGTTCCAAGAGGTTCTTGTCGTATGAAAAGGGAAGATGATCTCCTTGCTTGGCGAAAACTTTCTCCTCTTGTCGTCCACTCTTTTTCACACGAGAATGCAAAAACTCTCGAAATCACAAGAGGCGACAAAGGCATGAAGAGGCGAGCAACATGAGGCGTGGTCACGTAAGTGATCATGCTTTCTAAAAATAGAAATCCACTCCCTCACATGCGATCATGGGTTTACCCCAATCGCAAACTCCTCTCCATTTGAACCACACGCTCACTTGATGAGCTGGTTCATTTCGGTTTGGTCCAAGACCAATTAACCCAAGCAATCCAGTCTAGATCTCAATTAAACCCTAAGGCTCCAGATCTAACCGTTGATCTCTTGATGCTTCTGATCTCACTGATCTAGCATCCAATCTCTCGATCGAAGCTTACCGATCTCAAGCTCTAATCAATCAAACATGATCAGACCAGATCTCACTCACAATCAGAGATTAATTCCCTTTAAACTGAACCCAAAACAATTCAGTCCACACGATCTGACTTAAGTAAGCCATATCATCAAATTGTGCGACCCTGAGGGTTTCCTTTAAATGTCGGTAACGATAACTTACGTTATCACGATCAGAGAGGGGTATCTAGCAACACATCACTGTCTCCCGATATAAAAGAAAGAGTCTTCCAAGACTACACCCAAACAACAGCACAAGTGTGAATCAACTCACTAGGCATACATGATTCCTTTGCCACTGGATGTTCTTTATTGGACAAGCCTGCCAAGCTTGTAACTCCAATATGATGAGCATGATTAGATCAGATGAACATAGTCATCTGGGTATGGCCATACACTTTCTCAATCATCTCATCCAGGGGGCCCCTTTAGAACATCACACTCCAATGAAGGAGACGGCAATCCTATATCTATCACTAGTGACCTAACATGACTCAAGCTCACCATCCAAGATAGTCTATAACCATTATGTTTCAAATGATATTGAACTACCTCAAAACAATGACAATCATCATTTAGAAACACAAGTGATCTCAAGTCAGAGGACATGTGCCACTTGTTGCAATCAAGGATTATTCACATTGTGACAAGCAATTGAATAACCTAGTAGGGTCTGTCCAGTACATCCAATGTACCCATGAGTCTACATTTTATTCCATGCTCGAAGCATCCTATAAGATTAGAATACATATTAGTCTCAATCATATCAGGGCTGTCTCATGTTCACCAAGATATCTCGACTAAGGACTTTACTGCATGTCAGCCTAGCTGAACATCATAGAGACATCATTCAGAAGTACATTCATTGCAGCAGACAATGTAACAACCTGAATAACAACCATTGCCTTTATAAACATAAGAGTTTATACATGATACTGTTACAATCCCAAGGCCTCAAACATTAGCCTTAAGGGCATACCCTAACAGAGGATGTGTACATGACACAACCTGATGGCTTCATCCATCTTGCAGATCCCAATAAGGTCTACAAGCTAAAGAAATCCATTTATGGATTAAAGCAAGCATCTCGAAGTTGGAATCTTCGGTTTGATAAAGTTTTGAGAGATTATGACTTTATCAAAAGCGAAGATGATTCCTGTGTATACAGAAAATTCAGTGGGAGTTTGGTGACTTTTCTGGTCTTGTATGTTGATGACATACTGCTCATCGGAAACGACATCCCTAGTCTTCAAGTAGTGAAGACATGGTTAGGGAAGTGTTTCAAGATAAAGGACTTAGGGGAGGCCGCCTATATCCTAGGCGTGAGGATCTACCGGGATAGATCCAAGAGGCTCCTGACCCTTAGTCAGAGTACCTACATTGATAAGGTCCTAGAGAGGTTCAACTGGGAGCAATCCAAGAAAGGATACCTTCTAGTGAGACATGACCTTACTCTCTCAAAGAGCTAGTGTCCCACCACATAGGCTGAGAGGGATGACATAAGTCGAGTGCCCTATGCTTCGGCAGTGGGATCGATTATGTATGCAATGTCATGTACTAGACCCGATGTGGCTTATGCTGTGAGCATAACCAGCCGATACCAATCCAATCCTGGTTTGCAACACTGGGTGGTTGTAAAGAACATCCTTAAGTATCTGAGAAGAAATAAGGATATGTTCTTGGTCTATGGGGGACAGGAAGACCTCAGTATATAGGGCTACACTGATGCATCGTTTCAGTCTGACCCTGACAACTTCAGATCGCAGGCCAGCTATGTGTTCAAGATGAATAGAGGCGATGTATCCTAGAGAGCTTCAAGCAATCCACCATAGCTAATTCTACAACCGAGGCTAAGTATGTGGCCGCTTCTGAGGCAGCCAAAGAAGCCGTTTGGATTAGTAAGTTTATTTATGAACTTCAGGTAGTTCCTAGTGCAGTGGATCCCATTGAACTCTATAGTGACAGAGGTGATGTCAACATTAGTACAGTTGACACATAGAATAATCTGGCAGACCCATTGACCAAGGCTTTGGCACAGCAAAAGCATAATGGTCACGCTAGAGATATGGGGTTGAGATTCCTCAACCTCTAGGTCTTAGTGCAAGTGGGAGATTATTGGTGCATATGCCCTAGGTCCTAGCATTGGTCCATTATTGTACTATTTGATATTGATATTTATATATCATTCTGGCATTGTCATTATCTATGTTTGTCTACATCTGCGATTGTGTACATACATGATAATGTCCCTAAAGACAGATTAGATCTGTGCTCAAATAGTTATCCCCATTCGATGTACTTGAGTGGATATGGGACAGCTCTGGTACTTGTGAGACTGGGTATATGGGCTAGTTAGGCACGAGGTGCTAATGTAGACATATGGGTATATCAGTGATGGATATACTGGACTGACCCACTGTGAGGCAATGACTTGGTGTCATGAGTTATCCTTACAAGTGATAGGAGATGCATTGATCCCTTAACTTGAGGTCATTGGTCATTCTATATGGTGAGGGGCATGCTTTGATACAACCTAACACCGCGCCGTAGTTGGGAGGTTATAACGGTTGTCATTGAGCATGTCACGATCCATATGAGAAGGTCAATGGACAGACAGAGGATTTGCCCCTTCCTAAGGGAAGCTTGATATCCATGGAGCTCCTCGATGGTTCTATGACTGAAAGTGTATTGCCATACCTAGGTGAGAACCTGATTTAGTCATGACCATGTGATTGGGTGAAAACAAGTGGTAACACACTTGTCCAATCGGATATCAGTTCGGCAAAGAGACTGTAATGCATCTATACCTATTTGCGATGATGGGGATGTCGATGTCAATATCCATTTTGATGACTTGGGTAGCAACGATGCACTGCTAGGTGCCACTCACTGCTTGTGGTGACCTTAGGTCAGCACTGCCAACGTCAGAGAAACTTATAGGGCAGCACACCTTGGTACTCGAGTTCTCGTATTGATCAGGAAGCCTTATGATCGAGTTCTTGGATAGCTCGGATCGATTTGGGAGATTTCATCAGTGCCAATGGGCCTGATGAGATGGAAGAAAGTTATTGGGGCCAAACTTCATTTTTAGTAGATTGACCCGTATTTGACCATGGTTGCTCACATTTGGATTTGGGTTGCATTGGATTGGATCCAATTGCTTAATCAACCCATGTAATGAAGTTTGGGCTTGCTCATTATTCAATGAGGCCAAATAACAAATTGTCATGAAGAGGTAATGGGATAAAAGGGTATAATGGGGAGAAGTCTCCTCCCATTGGCGCCTAAGGGCATAATGGGGAGGAGTGGGCGCATGTTGCTTCATTAGGAAGCTTTAGGCGCCTCCCCCTTCATGCTCAGATGGAAAGCTTGCCTCTAAGGCAAGGCTTGAGGCATCTAAGGCATAATGGACTTACTAGGTAAGTCTTAGGCGATTAGGGTATGTTTATGGAATAGGCTTGGAGTCTTTCCTAAACTCAAACCCTAATTGCAACCAAACCCTAAACCCTAGCTGCCCCCTCTTGATTGTTTGCGCGTCTGATGACACCGCAATTTATAGTAAATTTCATGCCATTTTATATATCTTTTTGTGTCATATTATCACTACTTTGCTTATTTTTATGCATTTTTTATCAAATATTCCTAAATCTACTTCTATTCTTATTTTTCATGAATTTCAGGTAAAAAGTGCTATATTTTGATGGATTTTGAAGGATTCAAGCACAACAATGGATTCCAGACATCAAAACGAAGTCACACGTCAGTTTTTAGGAGAATCAGAGCTTCATAGCAAATTACCGCACCCCCGTAATGGATTTTACGGTACCGTAATTCCACCACAGAATTACGGTACAACCGTAATCCCTGAGAGGTGCCGTAATTTGGGAAGATTTCGACCAGAGAATTTCGTGAGATTACGGCACCGCCGTAACAATCTTTACGGTGCCATAATGCTAGATGATTTTCCACCCGAGAGATTTCAGAGATTACGACACTGTCGTAATGATCTTTACGGGTTGTATTTTGGTCCAGAAACATATAGAAGCAAATACGGCATGGCCGTAAATATTTTTACGGGCCTTAATCTTGATAAATACTTCACAGAGCCGAAATTACGGCACTGCCGTAATATTCATTCAAAAACGCGATTTTTGCGGGTCCGAATCTTGTGCGGTCCATGTGTTTTGATCTAGACCTCCAAATTGAGATCAGAAAGATGCTGCGGACTCATCTTTAAGAGGATAAGACACATGAAGTGGAAGAAGGAATTTTTATCAAGTATTGAGAAGCAATTGACAGAGAGGAATCTAGGGTTTGGCCTCATGCTGAGAGGCGTAGAGGATACCTCATGCCACAATTTTCACACAGAAGCTTCGTTTGGAGGAGGGAAGGACACACCAAAAGTTTTAGATCAAAAAGAGTTCGATTGAGGGAGGAATCAAGGAAAGAACGCCGCTGGCACTGTTCATACGCATGATGACGGCTGAAATTTCTATTACAGCCGCGTTGTAAAGTTTATTTCTTCCTTCTATTCAATTTCTAATCCTTTGAAACTATGGTTGATTGTATTTCTTTCTCCATGCAAGCTTAAACATATTTGGGACATGGGTGTAATCCCTTTGATTTTTAATGATTAGATACTTTTTATTTTGTCAAGATAATTTTGCCATGATAATTTTATCTATGTGATTATTGGTCTAAATTTCTCCTTAGTTTACTTCTTGTCATCATGTTTAGAGTTCCCGCAATAAGGACCGAAAGGTGACTTGCATGAGAATTGGAACCCTAAAATTGATAAATAAGAACTCACCGTAAGAGATTAGGTTAAAGTTCTTATTTCTTTATTTTAGTGACGTGATTGCCATGTTGATAATTATGAACCTAGGCTTAAGTTAGTGTGTCAAACATGGAGATCTTGCACGAAAGTGAGGATCAGAACGTTGGAGAGCCATAGGTAGAACTAGTGTCAAGTCTTGGATGCACGAAAGTGATCCTTGATATTCCGCTCGAGACAATCAACTTAGAATTCGGATGCACGAAAGTGATCTTTGAATTCTTTGATTGATGATTTACTTTTCATTGGCCTGGGATAAATCTTGCGTGAAAGAGAGGATTGGTCCCTGCATGATTGTCTGCACGAAAGTGAGATAATCCTTTTATGAAGTAAATTAAGTCTTTATCATAACAAGATTTGACTGATGACCTTTTACTCATATCTAGTCATTAAAATCAAGGTGGATGAAACCCTAGTTCCAGTTCTCTCTCTGATTATCTTTTAGCGTACTTTCCTTGCATAGTTTACTTCTATTATATTCGGTTTGCTTAGCTAGTAAGAAATCAATTATTTGTTACTTAACAATAAGGTCTCTGTGAGATCGATATTTTCTTTATTACTTCGAGTATCCATGCACTTGCGGACACTACAAGTTAGGGATAACAAGTTTTTGCAGCCGTGCCAGGGAGTGACAATAGCCCTATACGCCAATACCTTTGGCCGCGACCCCTGAAACGAGTCTACCTGCTTGTATTTAAAAGTGTGTCTTTTCGGATCACATCAAGTTTTTGGCACCGTTGCCGGGGATTAGTCCAAGGTAAACGCCAAACAACTTGGGATACATCAAGTTTTTGGCGCCGTTTCCGGGGACCTTAGTTTTGTTAATATCAAAATAGTTGTTAGTATTGCTAGACTAGGTTTTATTTATTTTAGATTTAACTTTGTTTTCTGTTTTTGCAGGTTTTGGGTTTTCACAAGTTGTGACAGAACTATGACTTCTAAAATTTGTGAATTTACTTGTGTTTTATATTTTCTTTGTTTTTCTTATATTTTGAAAAAAAAATTTGATTGATTGGTGTTGGATTATCTTTCTATTCTTGATAGATTTGATAAATATGTCTTTTCATCACCATTCATGGGCATCTCAAAGAAGTAAGGTATACATGCCACAAGGTAAGCATGAAGATGATTCACGACGCACTCTTGCGGACATATTGAAATTACACTCTATTCCTTCTATTAGATGCAATATCTGTAAATGTAATGATCATTATGCTTATGAATGTCAATTTAGAAATCATGCAAATCCCAATTTACCATGTTATCAAGATGATTATTATTATCCTAGTTGGGAAAATCAATATTCTTTTTATGATGATTGCTCTTATCATGTTTCTGAACCATACTGTGAGGACACTAAGGAATCTAGGTTAGAATCCATGCTTGAAAAATTCATGACAAATCAAAACCAAATCATGACAAATAGAAGTAAAGAAATTGAAGATCTTAAGGGAATAATTGGTCAGCTTGCTTCTCAAGTAGAATCTTTAACTGCTGATTCTGAAATTTTGGAAACCCAGTTAGCACAACAAGCATGTTTATTTGAGTTTGAAACTGAAGAACTTGATCTAGAAAATTCCCCCACTGATTATGATTGTTTTGAGATTGAGCCTTATGTGAACATTAATGCATCTCACTCTGATTGTGATAATTCTGAATTTGACTCCTTTGATAATATATTATTGGAAAAGGTTGAGGAAATTGATTTTGAAAAACCCTCTTTTGATGAAATTGATGCTTTTGATGATATATCATTTATGGTTAAATCTGATGAGTTTGAAAATTGTGATATTCATGTACGTCACTCTGATTTGGGTGAAAATTTTGAAATTGATGATAAGCTATTTATTAATAGATATGAGGAAATTGATTCTCAAATTAATTCTTTTGTGAAATTTGATGAATTTGACTCTGATTCTAATGATGAATTATTTGTGGAAAAGCATGAGGAAATTGATTTTGACAAATCTCACTTCGATTTGTATGATAATTTTGAAATTAATAAATTATTTGATTGTGAGCATGATGAACTTGAAAAAGATTTGCATATTACAAATATTAATGAACCTCGTGATGGTACTTTGCCCACATCTGATATTCACTCTTCTGATGTATTTGAGAATTTAAGCTTTATTGAGGAACTTAATTTGAGACATAGACATTATTTTGATGATCCAATGCTTATATCTTTTGATGAAAGTCCTATGGCAATTGAAAATATAAATCTAAAGAAAGGACTTATGATTTTTCTCTCTGACAAATATAGGAAAATCATTGAAAATTTTGATTTTGATTTCTGCATATTTAAGGAAGCCACTTTTATTGTGATTTATATGCAATTCTGGATTTTTGGATTAGTGGCTAAAATTTTGGATAGAGGAAATGCAGAAAATTACATACTATCTACTTTGGTACTGATTCACCTGCTTCACCATGAGATTTGATTTTTGGTCAAGCTATGGACCTAAAATTAGCGCTTCTTGGGAGGCAACCCAAGCACTTTTGCTTAGTTTAGTTTCTTTTATTTTAGTTTATTTTTAGAATTAATTTTTCTTTTCTTTTTGTAGGGAGAAACAAAATTTTGCGCAAAATACGACACTGCCATAATCTTCTTTACGGTGCCGTAATCGTGATCTGAGTTCATCCCGAGAGTTTTAGTCTATTACGGCAGTACCGTATTAGTTTTTACGGTACCGTATTTTTGGATATTTTTGACCCGAGATTTTGTGTCCATTACGGCACTGCCGTAAAGAACATTACGCCCGTAATTTTTGAACTGCAGTTTTTTCTGACTAATCTGATTAGCACTTTTGCTGCCACATTTTAAGATATTTCGATGACTTGAAAACCTGAATTTTCACATGGAATATGAAGTTCATGTGTTGTTCTTTCTTGTGGATTAATTGTTTTCATGAAAATATTTTCTGATCATTCTAGGACACATGACAACTTTTTGAATCTGATTAACTTTTGTGCAGTTTTTGCAGTTTTGTAATCTGAGTAGCCTTCTTTCTGTTGATACCCTAAATTCCTGACAGATTTTGATCCTTTGATTTTCATAAGTCTGAAAAGAACATATCTTATTCTACAACCTGGTTTTGTCAATTTTCTATTTGGATCATTAAATTTTATTCTAGGGTATGGCTAGTTTTCATAAAAAATTAAAAAACTGCTCGGTTTGCTTTCTCCCTGTTATTGCTTCTTTTGACTCCAGATCCAGAAATCTTCAAGAGCAATTGTCTTCCACCTCTAGCCACCACTACATCTGCCTCTGACATCACTGTTTCCAGCCGTCGACACTGGATTATACCATCTGCAGATTCTTACTTCTTTTGCTGCCTCTTATTCCATTTATTTTATTTATGCAGCGGACTCTTCATTAGTGACTGATATTTTTTTATCTATGCAGTGCTATCTCTCGCACCACCCACCGACGATCTCACCTCCAGGACTGTATTCTCTAGCAGGCCACTAGGGATTACTCACTCTACTGTCGGCACCATCACCATCATTGCTAACAGCTTTTCAGCTAGCCTCTGTTCACCCTCTACTTCTCAGCTGCATCAGCTTTTTCCACAAGCATCCTCTTCAGACCTCTGGCGACATCTCTGATTCTCCATTGAGAGAATTATTTTTATCATTATTATTTTTTAGACTATTTTCAGACTGAGCCTTATGTACCTTAAATTTACGGGTAAAATTTTTGAAAGGCACATACTTGGACCTTGTAGCATTTGCCCGACACTATTTTTGGTCTGAGCCTTATGTATTTTCGGTCAGAGCTTGCTATATAGTTTTGTAAGTATCATTTGCACTCTCTTGAATTCATGACTATTTCATATGGTTGCTTCCTTGATTTGCTTTTGATATATCACTCATTGAGATTTCTATTCTATGAAGTCTCTTGAATCTATCATGTTTCACTTTTAATTATGATTGTTTGAGTTACATGCTTCACACCTTTTGCATTGATATATATATTTTCATGTTTAAAAATTTTATGACATGAATCCATGAGATGAGAGATGGGTAGATTTTTGTTATATATCATGATGAATGTTCATGCATGCATGCCTATGAATGGAGATATACCTATTATGTTAAATTTATTTCTTCAATATATATCTACTTGTTGAAATTCTTCATTGATTGATGCAAGAGATTTTTGGGTAGGTATATTGTTTGATGAATGCAATCTAAGGGTGAAGCATCTTACTTGAATAAAATGAGCATATGAGTGTAATTTTTGAATTGATGTCAATTGATTAACCTAGTTGATGTTTAGTCTATTTTATTATTTGTTGGGAAGAAAGAATCCAAGATCCAAAAATAGTGAGAGACTCCTCTACTTGGCACTATGTAAAATTGACAGTAGTACCTAAGACATGAGTTGAAGTCTATAAAAAAAGGAGAGAGAGAAAAAGATAATGACTCCTCTACTTGGCACCGTGTAAAATTGACAGTGGTACCGAAGATAAGAGTTGAAGTCCAAATAAGAAGTGTGTATCTATGTGGTTACATGCCATAAAAAAAAACAAAACAAAAAAAAAGGAGAGAAAAGAGAAAAATTTGTGTGGGAAAAGATTTTGGATATCCTATTCTTATAAACAAAGGTAAGATAGATTTAAACTAAAAATTGTGTGAAATCACGAGACTGAGATTCTGTTTATTATGCGAGTTGCGAAGTTTTATTCGATCAAAGCTGTGAATCTTAAAGACTAAATTTAGAGGATGATATATTTATCTAAAATTTTGTGCAAAAAGTTAGTGGAAAATTTCATGAGTAATTATATTTTAGAAATTTATTTTTCATGAAAAGGCATATTTTCCATAGTAGAGTTCTTTATTCTATATATTTTCTTGAGGACAAGCAAAGTTTGAGCCTTATGTGTTTGATGACACCGAAATTTATAGTAAATTTCATGCCATTTTATATATCTTTCTGTGTCATATTATCACTACTTTGCTTATTTTTATGCATTTTTTTATCAAATATTACAAAATCTACTTCTATTCTTGTTTTTCATGAATTTCAGGTAAAAAGTGCTATATTTTGATGGATTTTGAAGGATTCGAGCACAACAATGGATTCCAGACATCAAAACGAAGTCACACATCAAATTTCACGAGAATCAGAGCTTCATATCAAATTACGGCACCCCCGTAATGGATTTTACGGTACTGTAATTCCACCACAAAATTACGGTACAGTCGTAATCCCTGAGAGGTGCCGTAATTTGGGAAGATTTCGACCAGAGAATTTCGTGAGATTACGGCACCGCCGTAACAATCTTTACTATGCCGTAATGCTAAATGATTTTCCACCCGAGAGATTTCAGAGATTACGGCACTGTCGTAATGATCTTTACGGGCCATATTTTGGTCCAGAAACATACAGAAGCAAATACGGCACGACTGTAAATATTTTTATGGGCCGTAATCTTGACAAATACTTCACAGAGCCAAAATTACTGCACTGCCGTAATATTCATTACGGTACCGTAATTTCATTCAAAAATGCGATTTTTGCGGGTCCGAATCTTGTGCGGACCATATCTTTTAATCCAGACCTCCAAATTGAGATCCAAAAGATGCTGCGGACACTACAAGTATCCGTGCACTTCAAATTGAGATCCAAATTAAGGTCTATGTGGGATCGATATTTTCTTTATTACTTTGAGTATCCATGCACTTGCGGACACTACAAGTTAGGGACAACAAGTTTTTGCAGTCGTCCCAGGGAGTGACAATAGCCCTGTACGCCAATACCTATGGCCGCGACTGTAACAACCCGTTATCTTAACCCCAAACAAGCAACACAAATCATAGAGAAACAGGATGTTATCATACAAGATCGATTCACATGCTAGGTAAAACCAAGTTCAAGAAATCATGATCTGAAAATTTTCAAGAATCCATACATAGAATCTCAGCGAAAACACAATTTCAGAAATGTACCTGCCACCACGCAATACTTGCACTAGACATATGCAAGTTCACATTTATATCAAATCCGATTGCAAAAATACCAATCGACTCAAATTCAAAGCAAAGCCACAAAATCGATTCTATAAACTCATGAAACTAACATGAATAATACCAAACACCGAAACCAGGCCAAAGCCCGCGGTGACACAAAAATCAAAACTTAAAACTGCCACAACCGGCAACACAAGTTCACATAATTCGGCCACAACCGGCCCCAGTTAATTAAGCACAAAAGTCTTATACATTAACCAGCATAATATCCATATCAACGCTAACTCAAGAAATGCGCCCCTGCTCTACACCTGAAAATAGTGAGGGAGTGAGCTACACAGCCCAGTGAGTGGATAGTCTCAAACGACCATCCATAACATACACTCAAAAATACATGCAGATTATTTTAAAAACATTTAACAGAATATCATGTCAACATATAACAAAATTAAAGGACAGAACTCATATAAAACAATCAGGTGTAAACTGCTAAGACATCATTGTCACCAAAGAGTAACCAGGGTTTTAGAGCTATACTCTAAACCAACTAATGACTTAATTGTTCTAGTTGTCCAGCATAATCAATAGTGACCATTATGGTCCAACCCGGCTTTGGCCTAAGCACTGGGAGAAGCCTGCAAATCACATGCAACATATATACATGGACAGTGTGTAGACTCAAGAGGTAATCACCACCTGGTCAAGATGTGATACCTTGATCTACACCACCCCATAATCACAAAAATCTAAGCGTCTAAGAGTGATGACATCAAGAGGTGGCCCCTGTCCGACCAAGACATGGCACTTTGCGTCTTATATCACTCGTTCTCCCAAAGGGTTCCTTAACTGGACAACACCAGACACATCTTATATCTTATTTCACAAAAGTGGACTCCTAAGTGTCAACTAAACTCTAGGATAGTCATTTTTATCACAATAATCACATCAGGCAGGCTGAACAACAACCCCCTCACATATCACAATACAGGGCTGAAATCTCCAACCCTTAACATATCACATATAGACTATCCCCTTGAGTACACAGTTACACTTAGCCTTAGTCCTAACCATTCCATGATCACAACACATATTATTCGAAAATCACATAACCACATAATATTCGAAAATCACATAACCACATAATATTCAAAAATCACATAATCACATAATATTCAAAAATCACATAATCACATAGTAGTGTAGTCCTTAGGTTTCATGCTGATTAGTTCAGTCTAACCTTGCTATGTTATCACCCAAAGTTATCAATCAATATTTCATGTCATTACTTTCTGCATACAACATTCAATTAAAAATACATAATAATACAGAAAATTCACTAAATTTCGTTCACAATTAACATAAATGCAGAATATCACATATTCATAGTTTTCTACTAGTTCTGATAACAAAAGACAGAAATACCCCTAGTTCAAAGTTTAAGTCATACAAGAAAAGTTATCCAAAAATTTCGTAAAAATATTCATTACGTCCCTCATGATCCCTAGATTCGTAATTTCAAGTTTTCCCCAATTTTAACTAGGAAATTTACCGAATTACCCCTAGGTCAATTTCAGTCAACAGAAACTTTTATTTCTAAAAATTCCCAAAAAAATACAGTAGAATCCTCATATACCTAATTTCATGAATATCAAGTTTTCCCCAATTTTTACCCATGCATTTGGACGTAACTTCATGAAGAAGGGTCGAAATTCTCCTTCAAGCCCTAATTTTCATGCAATTGAAATTCTAAAGCTACATACATGTTTAATCAAGGTCCAATTTAGGATTAAGAGTCTTAAAAACGAAAAGCCCTAATTTTCATGCAAGCTAGGGTTTCGAAAATTTGGAAAAAAAACAAGGAAAACATGTACAATTGAAATTAAGAGATCATGCCATACTCCTATGCATTAATCTTCTCTAAAACAAGCAATGCATCCAATTTTCGTGAACTAGGTGAAGGAGAACATCCACTCACCTTGATTTCGGTTCTTCCAAACCAACACCCTCACGCCACTCACGCCACACACTTCGCCGGAACCACCCAAGTGCCGCCGGAAAATCGCTTCCACCACCTCTTGCCGCCGGCCACAAGAAGAAGAGAAGGAGAAGAAGAAGCAAGCCGCCACCCTTCACCCTAACGAAACTCGTGAACAACGAGCAAAGAGGAAAAACGAGGGTGAACCCTCTAATTTCGTTTTCCTATCTCCAAAGAATCCAAACCCATTAGCAAACATAAGTGGAAGATCCAATAACCCTTTAGTATAAGTTAATTTCCACTTTCCCCTTATCAAGGGCTCTTACCCTTTTCTAACAAGAAGACACCCCTAGCCTAGTGGCGTGTAGCACACATTCTATGCCTTAAGTCTCAGGTTCGAATCCTCTCTGTGACACATATTTTTACATTGCAGGAAAAATACACAAATCAAGACATTTTCTCAATGAAAAACTTCCACAAACATGCTAAATAATCAAAACTTTATTTTTCTTACCTGCTAATAAAATTCTGGGTCTTACATTTCCTTCCCCCTTAAAAAGCTTTAGTCCTCTAAAGCTCACCGTCCAAATCATCAAACAGCTGAGGGAACTCTCTTCTCATATCTAACTCTGTCTCCCAAGTAGCTTCTTCGACTGACTGGTTTCCCCAGATAACTTTTACAAGCGGTATTGTCTTGTTCCTTAAGACTTTGTCTTTCCTATCCACAATCCTCAGTGGTCTCTCTACAAAAGTCAGATCACTCTGGATCTGCAGGGGAGCAGAATCAAGCACATGTGATGGATCTGCATAGTATTTCCTCAGAACTGACACATGAAATACATTATGAAGATGCTCCAGAGATGGTGGCAGAGCTAGTCTGTACGCTACAGGACCAACCCTCTCTACAATATCATAAGGTCCAACAAACCTCGGGCTCAGCTTTCCTTTCTTGCCAAACCGCATGACACCCTTGGTTGGTGAAACCTTCAGGAACACATGATCCCCTACCACAAACTCCAGGGAACGACGACGGTCATCAGCATAACTCTTCTGCCTGTCCCGAGCAATCTTCAATTTATCCTGAATCTCTCTGACCTTATCAGTAGTTTCCTGTACTGCATCAGATCTCAAAATCAATCTATCACCAGTCTCCTCCCAACACAAGGGAGTCCTACACCTTCTCCCATACAAAGCCTCATAAGGAGCCATCTGAATACTAGAGTGGAAACTATTATTATAAGTGAACTCTATCAAAGATAGATCCCGGTTCCACTCAGAACTCCAATCAACCACATAAGCTCTCAACAGGTCTTCTAGAGTCTGGATAGTACGCTCCGTCTGGCCATCAGACTGAGGATGGTATGCTGTACTAAAACTCAACTTAGTACCCAAACCCTCCTGTAAGCTCTTCCAAAACCTGGACAGAAATCGAGAGTCCCTATCAGACACAATATCAACAGGCACTCCATGCAGTCTGACTATCTCGTCGATATACAATCTAGCCAGTCTCTCTAAAGGATAAGTCATCTTGATCGGAAGAAAATGGGCTGATTTAGTGAGTCTATCAACAATCACCCAAATAGCATCATGACCCAATCTGGTTCTGGGCAAACCACACACAAAGTCCATACTGATACATTCCCACTTCCACTCAGGAATAGGAAGGGGCTGCAACAAACCACCAGGTTTCTGGTGTTCAGCCTTTACCGTCTGACAGGTTAAACACCTAGAGACAAAATCAATTACCTCTTTCTTCATACCCAGCCACCAAAAACTCTTCTTGAGGTCCTGATACATCTTAGTTACACCAGGATGTAGAGAATATTTGGAGTTATGGCTGTCCTCCAATATTTCTTTCCTCAAGCTCGGTTTCTCAGGGACACACACCCTTCCACAGAACCGAAGAACACCATCATCAGACAAGCTAAAATCCTGAACTGTACCCGCATCCAAACTATCCCTGATCTGAGCTAATTTCGGATCCACAGACTGCTGATCTCTGATTTTCTGCAACAAAGTAGACTGTACTCTGAGGAAAGCCACATAACCCGACTGAACTCTAGGAGAAACACTGATCCTGAGATCGCTGAACTCCTGTAGTAACTGCCACTCACTGACCCGTAGTGCCGCTACTGAAGTTACTGGATGTCTGCTCAGTGCATCAGCCACTACATTGGCCTTTCCAGCCTGATACTGAATAGAGAAGTCATAGTCTTTGATCAACTCCATCCATCTTCTTTGTCTCATGTTCAACTCCTTCTGAGTGAAGATATACTTGAGACTCTGGTGGTCAGTGAACAGATCAAACTCTTGACCCAACAAATAGTGACGCCATATCTTCAGAGCAAAGACTACGGCCGCCAACTCTAAGTCATGAGTAGGGTAGTTCAACTCATACTCCTTCAGTTGTCTCGAAGCATAGGCTACCACAGAACCCTTCTGCATCAAGACACAACCCAACCCTTTGCCCGAAGCATCCGTATAGACAGTAAACCTTTCCCCATCACTAGGAATAATGAGGATCGGTGTACTAGTCAACCTCCTCTTCAGTTCCTGAAAGCTCTCTTCACACTTGTCATCCCAATTAAACTTGGCCTCCTTTCTGGTTAATTTAGTTAAAGGACCCGCCAGCTTGGAGAATCCCTCAACAAACCTCCGATAGTAACCTGCTAAACCCAGGAAACTTCTAATCTCAGTAGCACTAGTCGGTCTTCCCCAATTGAGGATGGCTTGCACTTTAACCGGATCCACAGACACCCCCTGACCAGAAATCACATGCCCAAGGAAACTGATCTTTTCTAGCCAAAACTCACACTTACTAGCCTTGGCATATAATCGGTTCTTCCTCAGGATCTCCAGCACTCTGCGCAAGTCACTGACATGATCCGAAGTAGTCCGAGAGTACACCAAGATATCATCTATGAAGACTACCACACATGAATCAAGTAATTCATGAAATACCCTGTTCATCAAATCCATGAAGACAGCAGGTGCATTCGTCAGTCCAAAAGGCATAACAAGAAATTCAAAATGCCCATACCTGGTCCTGAAAGCAGTCTTAAATATATCCTCATCCTTGACCCTAAGCTGGTAATACCCTGATTTCAGATCAATCTTAGAGAACACTGTAGCTCCCTGTAATTGATCAAACAGATCATCAATTCTGGGAAGAGGATACTTATTCTTGATAGTCACTTGGTTCAGTTGCCTGTAGTCTATACACATCCTCAGGGTTCCATCCTTCTTCTTAACGAACAGCACTGGTGCTCCCCAGGGAGAAGCACTAGGCCGGATGTAACTTTTTTCCAGCAATTCCTCCAGTTGCTTCTTAAGTTCGGCCAATTCTGAGGTAGCCATGCGGTAAGGAGCTCTGGAGATAGGTGCAGTACCTGGCACCAACTCAATGCCAAACTCTACCTCTCGTATTGGTGGCAAGCCTGAAAATTCCTCAGAGAAAACATCAGGAGACTCTTGCACCACCGCCATCTGAGTCAAATCAGGAGTAGAATCATCCTGCACTTTAACATGCGCAAGATAACCCTTGCACCCACTAGCAAGTAACTTCCTGGCCTGCAGGAAAGATATCACATGCGGTCCTTGGTCTGACACTAGACCTCTCAGATATGTATCTCTCAATGGTGCGTGCTCGTCCAACAGTCTCAACGTAAGTCTCCAAGTGCTGAGCACCAACCTGCTCCCGAATGTCCCATCTGAGACCTCTGAGAAACTTGGTAGCCCTCCTCTTTTCAGTGTTTATCAGGTGAGGGGCATACTTTCCCAACTTAGTGAACCGTAACTCATACTGGTCCACAGTCATATCACCCTGCTCCAGATGAATAAATTCCACCTCTCGGTCCTCTACCAAGCTATCAGGGAAATACTTCTCATTAAATTGAGACAAGAAATAGGTCCAATTTACTGTTTCATGTCTTTCTTCAGCAAGCCTCACCACGCCCTTCCACCACTCATCTGCATCACCACGCATCATATAGGTGGCCAGACACAGCTTGTCCTCATCTGAGCAACGCATGACTTGAAAAATCTTTTCCAAGACCAGCTGCCAGTTCTCTGCAGTACTTGATTCTGAGCCCCCATAAAAAGAACTAGGACCTAGTTTCTGGAATTCACTCACAAGCGAGGCATAGCGCCTGTGAGCGTCCTCCTGAGAGTCAGTCCCCACCCCTCGAGTAGTAGTCTGGGATCTCTCCTGAGTCAATTGCTGCAAGAGCTGCTGTTGCGCTTCTTGATGCTGAGTCTGTTGCTGCTGCAGCATCTGAGCTTGCCTCTCTATCATGGCACCCTGTTGCTGTACCATGCCTGTCAGAGTCGCAATGGCTCTCGTGAGATCCGAGGTCTGCTCACCCTCACTGCTAGCATTTCCTCTGGATCGCACCATCTTAAATTCCTACACACACATACCATAGTAAGAAAAACAAACATATACCTATCAGGTGTCTAGCAATACACAAACATATTTTCCCCCGAACTAAGTTTTAGCTAGCCAACTCCTCTGATACCATTCTGTAACATCCCGTTATCTTAACCCCAAACAAGCAACACAAATCATAGAGAAACAGGATGTTATCATACAAGATCGATTCACATGCTAGGTAAAACCAAGTTCAAGAAATCATGATCTGAAAATTTTCAAGAATCCATACATAGAATCTCAGCGAAAACACAATTTCAGAAATGTACCTGCCACCACGCAATACTTGCACTAGACATATGCAAGTTCACATTTATATCAAATCCGATTGCAAAAATACCAATCGACTCAAATTCAAAGCAAAGCCACAAAATCGATTCTATAAACTCATGAAACTAACATGAATAATACCAAACACCGAAACCAGGCCAAAGCCCGCGGTGACACAAAAATCAAAACTTAAAACTGCCACAACCGGCAACACAAGTTCACATAATTCGGCCACAACCGGCCCCAGTTAATTAAGCACAAAAGTCTTATACATTAACCAGCATAATATCCATATCAACGCTAACTCAAGAAATGCGCCCCTGCTCTACACCTGAAAAATAGTGAGGGAGTGAGCTACACAGCCCAGTGAGTGGATAGTCTCAAACGACCATCCATAACATACACTCAAAAATACATGCAGATTATTTTAAAAACATTTAACAGAATATCATATCAACATATAACAAAATTAAAGGACAGAACTCATATAAAACAATCAGGTGTAAACTGCTATGACATCATTGTCACCAAAGAGTAACCAGGGTTTTAGAGCTATACTCTAAACCAACTAATGACTTAATTGTTCTAGTTGTCCAGCATAATCAATAGTGACCATTATGGTCCAACCCGGCTTTGGCCTAAGCACTGGGAGAAGCCTGCAAATCACATGCAACATATATACATGGACAGTGTGTAGACTCAAGAGGTAATCACCACCTGGTCAAGATGTGATACCTTGATCTACACCACCCCATAATCACAAAAATCTAAGCGTCTAAGAGTGATGACATCAAGAGGTGGCCCCTGTCCGACCAAGACATGGCACTTTGCGTCTTATATCACTCGTTCTCCCAAAGGGTTCCTTAACTGGACAACACCAGACACATCTTATATCTTATTTCACAAAAGTGGACTCCTAAGTGTCAACTAAACTCTAGGATAGTCATTTTTATCACAATAATCACATCAGGCAGGCTGAACAACAACCCCCTCACATATCACAATACAGGGCTGAAATCTCCAACCCTTAACATATCACATATAGACTATCCCCTTGAGTACACAGTTACACTTAGCCTTAGTCCTAACCATTCCATGATCACAACACATATTATTCGAAAATCACATAACCACATAATATTCGAAAATCACATAACCACATAATATTCAAAAATCACATAATCACATAATATTCAAAAATCACATAATCACATAGTAGTGTAGTCCTTAGGTTTCATGCTGATTAGTTCAGTCTAACCTTGCTATGTTATCACCCAAAGTTATCAATCAATATTTCATGTCATTACTTTCTGCATACAACATTCAATTAAAAATACATAATAATACAGAAAATTCACTAAATTTCGTTCACAATTAACATAAATGCAGAATATCACATATTCATAGTTTTCTACTAGTTCTGATAACAAAAGACAGAAATACCCCTAGTTCAAAGTTTATGTCATACAAGAAAAGTTATCCAAAAATTTCGTAAAAATATTCATTACGTCCCTCATGATCCCTAGATTCGTAATTTCAAGTTTTCCCCAATTTTAACTAGGAAATTTACCGAATTACCCCTAGGTCAATTTCAGTCAACAGAAACTTTTATTTCTAAAAATTCCCAAAAAAATACAGTAGAATCCTCATATACCTAATTTCATGAATATCAAGTTTTCCCCAATTTTTACCCATGCATTTGGACGTAACTTCATGAAGAAGGGTCGAAATTCTCCTTCAAGCCCTAATTTTCATGCAATTGAAATTCTAAAGCTACATACATGTTTAATCAAGGTCCAATTTAGGATTAAGAGTCTTAAAAACGAAAAGCCCTAATTTTCATGCAAGCTAGGGTTTCGAAAATTTGGAAAAAAAACAAGGAAAACATGTACAATTGAAATTAAGAGATCATGCCATACTCCTATGCATTAATCTTCTCTAAAACAAGCAATGCATCCAATTTTCGTGAACTAGGTGAAGGAGAACATCCACTCACCTTGATTTCGGTTCTTCCAAACCAACACCCTCACGCCACTCACGCCACACACTTCGCCGGAACCACCCAAGTGCCGCCGGAAAATCGCTTCCACCACCTCTTGCCGCCGGCCACAAGAAGAAGAGAAGGAGAAGAAGAAGCAAGCCGCCACCCTTCACCCTAACGAAACTCGTGAACAATGAGCAAAGAGGAAAAACGAGGGTGAACCCTCTAATTTCGTTTTCCTATCTCCAAAGAATCCAAACCCATTAGCAAACATAAGTGGAAGATCCAATAACCCTTTAGTATAAGTTAATTTCCACTTTCCCCTTATTAAGGGCTCTTACCCTTTTCTAACAAGAAGACACCCCTAGCCTAGTGGCGTGTAGCACACATTCTATGCCTTAAGTCTCAGGTTCGAATCCTCTCCGTGACACATATTTTTACATTGCAGGAAAAATACACAAATCAAGACATTTTCTCAATGAAAAACTTCCACAAACATGCTAAATAATCAAAACTTTATTTTTCTTACCTGCTAATAAAATTCTGGGTCTTACAGCGACCCCTGAAACGAGTCTACCTGCTTGTATTCAAAAGTGTGTCCTTTCGGATCACATCAAGTTTTTGGCACCGTTGCTGGGGATTAGTCCAAGGTAAACGCCAAAGAACTTGGGATACATCAGCGTCCACCTCTTTCTCTTGGCCGCCCCTTGCTTCTATTTATTAGGAGGATGCGTTAGCTCCTTCATGCAATAATCTATTGGCGAGAGCAAGGGTTCAAGGAGCGAAGAAAGAGGAGAGTGGCGCAACCTCTTCCATCTTCCTAGCCGCAAGCAAGTCTTCTTTCCATCTCCTCTCTTGGTGCAAGTTGTAGGAGTGCTTGGCGGCTTCACCTCCCTCCTTCTTCTTCCATTAGTGCATCTTGTTGAAGGTGGCACAAGCATAGAAGAAGGTGAACAAAGGCTTGGATCTTCTTCCCGAGGCTAGCACCGGGCACGGAAGAAGCGGACTCGAGGCATCCGTGTGTGTGAGACTGCAAAGGGCACACGCTTCGGCGCCTACCTCGACATCGGCCTCATCTTGCTCCTAAGGTATTTTTCTATCTCATCGTGTCGACTCCCTCGCTTGACGATCTTCACTAGGGTTTTGGGACCGACCTATTTCGAGGATATTATTCTGCTGTGTAATGTATTTGTGTTGATATGACTCTGAAAAATTATAAAATATCTCTGGGGTTTCCCAACACTAATTATAGGCATGAGTTCATTCATCATCAATAGAATCATACAATCAACAATAATATTTTCAAAATATAGACTAGGCCACAAATCAACACATCAACAAAAATAGTATGTACTCATCAATCATAAAAGTATCATGTCATCAAGCATGCACCTCCACAGGGTGCTCAAAATATCAAAAGTATCATCATACAACCCAATCGAAATAATCATCAATATCAAAATATGGTACAACCACATCGAATAGTCAAATCAATATCAAAATATCATACACCCATATCGAATGATATTAAAGTCAAATAAAGCAGTGCAAGGTAGCAATGGCAGACACAATGAGTTTGGAAGAATCATCCTTCCCTATAAAACATGAAACATCAATAAGATAAGGAAAAATAAATGTAAAGAAGTAAGAGAAAAAGATACTCACAAAACTCTACTCATCATCATTAGTTCGGATCTCTTCGGTGTCCTCCTCTGCTGCATCCATAGGATCAAAGGGCTGCTCTCCCTGGTAACCATCATGGTCATCTCCTCGTCTGCTATCCTCATACCTGAAGTGGTCAAAAAGAAAATTTCCCATATCTTCCATGTAAGTGCTCATCTCCTCCACATCTTGGGGGATATGGTGCACGGTGTCAGTCATCCTCCCCATGCAATCCATCATCTTCTCCATATGATGTCCCTAATGATATATCTCAGCAGAGAGTGCCTGGAATCCTAGGTCGAAGGCACTAGACCATCCTCTAGTAGGTCTGTGGGAAGAATCAGCAGCTAGGTGAGTAGAATCGGCAGGTTGGTGAGATGGTGACTCTATACTAAAAGGATCATCTCTTCCACCCCAAGTGGGTGATGGTGGAACTATACTCAACGGTAGTGTAAAAGCGGCCTCGGTGGTGCTCGGTGAAAGTTCCAATTTGCTCTTTCCTTCACAGTGGTCTTCTCTACGTGGGGTAACGGTAAGGTAGGGGCATTTGGTCCTAGGACCAAGCAAAAGACATCCCCCTCTCTAACTATCATCTTCATAGCCATGCAAGACTCAAGATCAAGCCTTGCATTCCCTTTTGCCACTTCTACCCCATAGGACTCAACATTTAGATGTAGGACTATAGGGGTAATCAGCCCCCCTATTACAATGGCGCCCTTCTTTGCTCTAGCCACTTTGTCCATGTGCTTTATCAAAAAGAAGGCAACATCCACTACTAATCCATTAAGCATCCCCCATAGAAAGTAGAGCTCAGACTGACGGACCATGCCGTCACTGTCTCCTCTGCCAAAAACTGTGTGGGCAAGAACTCTATGAACATACTTTATACACGGATTCGTAATCCTTGAAGCTCTAGCAAAAACAGTAGAAAAATGGGTCTCATGGGTAATCTGATTCCAAAATACATTCTCTATAAACCCAATTGGTGTTTGGATATACCCTCCAGAACCCAAATGAAAGATAGATCTGATTTCTCTCAAAGTTAACTTCCTCTCAACATTAGCTAGTCTGAATGTGATTTCTCCTTCAGTAGGTCCATTGGTAAACTCTCGTAGGTCCACATTCAAGCTACTCAAAAATTCCAAAACAAGTGGCAAATAGGTATATGGTGTCATCTATAAAAATCTTTTAGCTATGATTTGCTCAAACATCCAAAACACATCCTCATATAATCCAAGTGCCTCCAAGGTTCTTCTATCAGCATACTTTGTATTTACCACCCTTCTCTCCACCAACTTGTTGTATCTTTCTTCTTGAATTTCATCCCTAAAGATGATGCCATATGGATTTGGTGTTGTGGAGGATGTAGTTGGTCCTTTGCTCCTTCTCTTTGAAACAACTTGCTTAGTCTTAGGGGCCATTTTTCAATGCAAGGATGAACTAGAGCTGCAACTTAGATGATAGCAAAATATAGCAAGAATATTGCAAGAGTGTAGCATTCTAATCACACTTTCAACTTCCTAGACATGAACATCATTACTTAATAAACATCATAGAAGCACAAATCAGTTAAATCCAAGCTCAAAATCAAAATTTCAGTTAAAGAACATGGGTGAACAGTAAAGAACAAGAGTGTAGCATTCTAATCACTTTACAAAAACTAGTCAAAAACATATGTAAACACAGAAGGAAAGTTCGCCGGTCGTCTAAGGAGCAAATGGAACAAAAGATTTCAAAAATTGACTGAGAATCGAGGAGAAACGAAGAAAGGGGCGAAAATCATGTAAAAAGTATAAATTAAAACCCAATTTTCAAGGCCATGGTGAGGACACTTCCGTTGTAAATCTTTGAACTGCTCCCATGTCTTGCTAAAAGATTTACCATCTCTCTATGCAAAACTTGTGATCTAGTTCCTCAACTGGATGGTCTTGCTTGGTGGAAACTATTTCATCAAGAAGGCATTGGACAATTGTTCCCATGTGGTGAAGGTACCAGTGGGTTGAGTTTGAAGCCATGAACGTGCTCGGTCCCTAAGAGAAAAAAGAAACAATCTCATTTTTAATGCATTATTAGAAACACCATTTATCTTGATAGTATCACATAATTCAAGAAACAAAGCAAGGTGTTGGTTAGGATCTTCAAGTGGAGATCCTCCAAACTGGTTCTGTTGAATCATAGACAAGAAAGCAGGCTTGATTTCAAAGTTGTTAGCCTCTATGATTGGTCTAGCAATGCTAGAGTGAATCTCTTGTGGATTAGGAGCTGCATAGTCCCTAAGTGATCTCTATTCTACCATGGTCACTTCCTCTACTTTTTGACTCTCTTCAAATTTAAGCTTCCTGCACAATCTAAGTGTTTTATTTATTTCATGATCAAAAGGAATAAGAGGTCCTGATCTAAGATTCCTGCGCATGCAAAGTAGATAAATCAAATAATTTCAATAGAGCAAAAAAAAACAATAAACAAAACCTAGTCTAGCAATACTTTTAATATCTTCAATATTGACAAGAACCAAGGTCCTCGGCAACGGCGCCAAAAACTTATTGTGTCTGCAAGTGCACGGATACTCGAAGTAATAAAAAGATATCAAACTACAGAGACCTCGTTCGCCAAGTACTAAATAATTAATTTGTTACTATCTAGGCAATCGAAAATATGAAAGTAAACTATTGAAGGCTACACAAAGATATCAGAGAGAGAAACTGGGACTAGGGTTTCATTCACTTTGATTTTCATGACTAGATATGAATAGAAGTTCGTCAGTCTAATTTCATTATGATAAAGATATAATTCACTTAGAAAAGAAATCATCTAGCTTTCGTTCAGACAATTTACAAGAACCAATCTTCACTTTTGTGCAGGCTCTATTCGATTGTTAAATAAAAGTGAATCATCAACAAAGAACTCAAGGATCTCTTTCATGCATCTGAATTCTAAGTTAATAATCGCAAGTGGAAACTCAATGATCACTTTCGTGCATCCGAATCTCAACACAGGTTCTGCTTAAGGTTCTCCAACAATCTAATATTCAATTTCTTGCAATATCGTCATGTTTGTTTCATTAACTCAATCCTAGATCATATTATCAATCATGGCATTAAACTACTAAAATTAAGAAATAAGAAAAAACCTAATTTCTTACAGTGAGTTCCTAACATTCAATTTTAGGGTTCCAAGTTCTCAAGCAAATTACCTTTCAGTCCTTATTGCGAAAACTCTAAAATGTACTTGATAATATGAATCTATTGAGAATTAAAGAGCAATCATCACAGATGCAGAATTATCATACCAAAATTATACTTGACGAAATAAAAGTTATCTAGTCATTAAGAAATCAAAGGGAATTACTTCCCCATGTCCCAAAAGAAGTTTAAGCTAGTATGGTAGAAATATTACAATAATCCATGGTTTAGAGGGATCAAAAATTAAAGAGAAGGAAGAAATTACTAAACATAGCACGGCTGTAATGGAAATTACAACCGTAATTTTTGCGTGAATAGTGGTCGGCGGTGTGCTTTTGTTGATTTTGTTGGGGTATGCCCTTAAGGCTAATGTTTGAGGCCTTGGGATTCTATCAGTATCATGTATATAAACTCTTATGTTTATAAAGGCAATGGTTGTTATTCAGTTTGTTACATTGTCTGCTGCAATAAGTGTACTTCTGAATAATGTCTCAATGCTGTTCAGCTAGGCTAACATGCTGTATTGTCCTTAGTCGAGATATCTTGGTGAACATGAGACAGCCTTGATATGATTGAGACTAATATGTGTTCTAATCTTATAGGATGCTTCGAGCATGGAATAAGATGTAGACTCATGGGTACATTGGATGTACTGGACAGACCCTACTAGGATATTCAATTGCTTGTCACAATGTGAATAATCCTTGTTTGCATCAAGTGGCACATGTCCTCTAACTTGAGATCACTTGTGTTTCTAAATGATGATTGTCATTGTTTTGAGGTAGTTCGATATCATTTGAAACATAATGGTTATAGACTATCTTGGATAATGATCATGAGTCGGGTTGGGACACTAGTGATAGATATAGGATTGCCGTCTCCTTGTTGAAGGAGTGTGATGTTCTATAGGGGCCCCCTAGATGAGATGATTGAGAAAGTGTATGGCCATACCCAGGTGACTATGTTCATCTGATCTAATCATGCTCATCATATTGGAGTTACAAGCTTGACCTGCTTGTCCAATAAGAACATCCAGTGGCAAAGGATACATGCATGCCTTGTGAAGTTGATTCACACTTGTGCTATGGTTTGGGTGTAGTCTTGGAAGACTCTTTCCTTTATATCGGGAGATAGTGATGTGTTGCTAGATACCCCTCACTGATCGTGATAACGTAAGTTATCATTACCGACATTTAAAGGAAACCCTCAGGGTTGCACAATTTGATGATATGGCTTTCTTATGTCAGATCGTGTGGACTGAATTGTTTTGGTTCAGTTAAAAGGAGTTTAGACTCTGATTGTAAGTGAGATCTGGTCTGATCATGTTTGATTGATTAGAGCTTTAGATCAGTAAGCTAAGATCGAGAGTATTGATGCTAGATCGGTGAGATCAAGTGCATCTGGATATGAATGGTTAGATCTTGAACCTTCTTGGTTCATATTAGATTTAGACCATGGCATGTCTTGGTTTGGTCTTGGTTTGATTTGGTCGTTGAACCAAAGTCAATTGAACGCATGGTTCAAGTAATTAGGCGTTTTGATTAGTTCACTAAGCGTGAACGCGCGAGAGTGAAGGCTTTCCATATTTGGAAGCCTCAACGCCTCAACGCCATAAGCCAAGAAAACGCCTTTGCTTCAAGGCTTCTCTCTTGGGCAAAGAAGAGCTCTTGAGTGTGTCTCATCGCCGAGAGTGAAGAGGAGGTATTCGGCAAGCCAAGAAGACATCCAAGGATTCTCCTTCAAGCGATTAGGACTCTTGAAGCCCTTTGCTAGCACAAAGGACGACAAGGAGAAAGCCAACTTCTTCTTGTGTGCGCGCCTTTTGGAGGAGATCAATTTTGTTCTCTACTTCCAAGTCGCCATCTTCCTCATGGCTATGGTATGATTCGATTTAAGATATATGCAATTTCAAGTTGATCATATATGATGCATGCGATTCTTGAAGCCCTATTTCCGCCCATGCAAAAGGTTTCCATATGCGCATGTATAGGGTTTCGCCCCCCTCTTGAAAGGGGTCCTTCAAATTGGTATCAGAGCAGGATTTATGCATGCTAATATGATTGCAATGTTTGCTCTTGTGATCCATGCTTGCGCAAGTGTTTAGATCTAATAGTTTCTTCATGCGAAAATAAGATGTATACCTTGTTGGTGGCGCATGTTGTTTGTTCATGCTTTCGCATAACTTGTTGTTGGCGCTTGGCTCATGTTGTTTTATCAAAACTTAACTTGCGCGCCTATGATTAGATCTAAGATGCGCCTATTGTAAACCCTTAGACGGGTTGATGGGGTTGAAAGCAACATCTAGTATAGATCAAATTAGTCTGATCAGACCATCTGACAGCCTAGATGGGTTGACCAGATAGCACCTGTGCGCAAGCACGAGGTGGCTATAGGTCGATTGCATCACAGGCGTGTAGCGAGGTCTGGTTGAGACAACCAGTGAACACACATGAGTTAGGCCCGGGGTCACACCCGCTTGCCAGAACTCATGTTGGTTGTTCAGCCCTTGGCCCATGCATGGTTGACCATTAGGTCAACTCGAGTCAGTTAGGACTTGGTGCATGCAAGGGCATGGATCTAACTAGATTGATGAGTGGATCCCTATCAATGGACCGTTGTAAGGTTGTAGGGCACATAAGAAAATTAAAATTGATGCCAATGGGTTTTCAAAATTTTATTTTCTTTGCCATGGATCACATGTTGATTGAATGATGCCATGATGCTTGTTTATTTAATCTTATGTGGGTTGCCCTTTTAATGTGTGCTGTGCTGGGGCCTGCGAGCCTGGTAAATTGTAAATTATTTTTGTGATCTGCGAATCACATTTTTAATTAATTTACTGTATGATTGACCTGCGAGTCAAGCTTGTCTAGATAGATTAAAATGTATTTTAATTAGACAAGAGCACAAAAGTACACATCGCAGAGGCGCATTCACCTGGTGGGCGCACCTGAGCTGCCATGAGCGCTAGGGCCCTGGGTTGGACCAGATGAGATGTGAAAGTACCCCTTAACCTAAGGGGGGTCCCCTTCTTGGGGGAGCAAAAACCCTAGACATATGGCGCATAAAACTTTTGCAGCGGAATTAAGGGTTTGAAAGAATCTATTGCATGATATATGATCAACTTAAGTAAACTTGAATTCATACCATAGCCATATGCGTTGGATGAAAACTTGGAAGGAAAGGCGCAAGCGAGCCTTCTCCTAAGGTGACGCACACAATTGGTGTCGCCTACTTTCCTTGGTGCTCCTTGTGCTAGCAAGGTTCCAAGAAGCCTTTGTCGAATGGAAGGGAGAAGAGATCGCCTTGCTTGAGTGAGTTTTTCTCTCTTGTCGTCCTCTCTTCTCTAGCCGAGATGTTGTTTCGTCTAAGCCAAGCGTTGGCGACGAACAAAGAGAAGGGGGGCGTGAAGTGTGGCAATCGTGAGTCATGGCCACGATTAGTAGAAGTGCTATCCAAAAATAGCATCCACTTCTCAACGTGCGCTCTTGGGTTTACCCAATCGCAAATGCCACATCACTTGAACCATGCGCTCAACCAATGAGCCAGTTCACATCGGTTTGGTCCAAGACCAATTAACCCAAGCAATATGGTCTAGATCTTACTTAAACCCTAAGGCTTCAGATCTAACCGTCAATCTCTTCGATGCTCTTGATCTGACCGATCTGGCATCTATTCTCCCGATCGAAGCTTACCGATCTCAAGCCCTAATCAATCAAACATGATCAGACCAGATCTCACTCACAATCAGAGATTAAATCCCTTTAAACTGAACCTGAACAATTCAGTCCACACGATCTGACTTAAGTAAGCCATATCATCAAATTGTGCGACCCTGAGGGTTTCCTTTAAATGTCGGTAACGATAATTCACATTATCACGATCAGTGAGGGGTATCTAGCAACACATCACTGTCTCCCGATATAAAGGAAAGAGTCTTCCAAGACTACACCCAAACCACAGCACAAGTGTGAATCAAATCACAAAGCATACATATTTCCTTTGCCACTGGATGTTCTTATTGGACAAGCCTGTCAAGCTCGTAACTCCAATATGATGAGCATGATCAGAACAGATGAACATAGTCACCTGGGTATGGCCATACACTTTTCTCAATCATCTCATCCAGGGGGCCCCTTTAGAACATCAGACTCCTTCAACAAGGAGACGGCAATCCTATGTCTATCACTAGTGCTCTAACCTGACTCAAGCTCACCATCCAAGATAGTCTATAATCATTATGTTTCAAATGATATTGAACCATCTCAAAACAATGACAATCATCATTTAGAAAACACAAGTGATCTCAAGTCAGAGGAAATGTGCCACTTGTCTTAATCAAGGAACATTCACATTGTGACAAACAATTGAACATCCTAGTAGGGTCTGTCCAGTACATCCAATGTACCCATGAGTCTACATCTTATTCCATGCTCGAAGCATCCTATAAGATTAGAACACATATTAGTCTTAACAATATCAAGGCTGTCTCATGTTCACCAAGATATATCGACTAAGGACATAATAGCATGTCAGCCGAGCTGAACAGCTTTGAGACATTATTCAGAAGAACATATATTGCAGCAGACAATGTAAACAACTGAATAATAACCATGCCTTTATAAACATAACAGTTTATTACATGATACAGATACATTCCCACAGGCCTCAAACATTAGCCTTAAGGGCATACCCCAACAATCTCCCACTTGCACTTAATCTAATGGTTGAGGAATCTCAAACCCATATTATTACAGTGCTTCTCATGCTTCTGCTGCGCCAGAGGCTTGGTAAGCGGGTCTGCCAGATTGTCATCTGTATGAACCTTGCATACTTTGATCTCGCCACGATCTATGATCTCCCTGATCAAATGAAACCGTCTCTGTATGTGCTTGGACTTCTGGTGCGACCGTGGTTCCTTTGCTTGTGCGATTGCTCCAGTGTTATCACAAAAGATAACCAAAGGATCTGCACTCGAAGGAACAACACCAAGTTCTCTCACGAACTTACGAATCCATACTGCCTCCTTGGATGCTTCCGAGGCTGCAACATACTCGGCTTCTGTTGTGGAATCAGCAACAGTTGACTGTTTGAAACTTTTCCACACCACTGCACCTCCATTCAAGCTAAAAACATAGCCTGATTGCGATCGGAAATCATCCTGGTCCGACTGGAACGAAGCGTCAGTATATCCTTCAATACTGAGTTCTTCCTGACCACCATATATCAAGAACATATCTTTGGTCCTCCGCAGATATTTTAAGATGTTCTTGACTGCAATCCAGTGCGCCATACCTGGATTACTTTGGTAACGACTGGTCACGCTTAACCCGTAAGCGACGTCTGGGCGAGTACACAACATCGCATACATAATGGAACCAATAGCCGAAGCATAAGGCGTATTGTTCATTTCATCTTTCTCAGTCTGTGTTTGTTGACACTGACTCTTTGAAAGATTCAGACCATGTCTGACTGGAAGATATCCTTTCTTAGAATTCTCTAAGTGAAATCTCTCCAGGACCTTATCGATGTAAGTACTCTGGCACAGCCCGAGAAGCCTCTTAGATCTATCCCTGTAGATCTTCACACCTAACACATAGGCTGCTTCTCCTAAATCTTTCATCTGGAAACATTTCCTCAGCCATGCCTTCACAGCATGCATTTCAGGAATGTCATTTCCAATGATCAAGATGTCATCGACGTAGAGGACTAGGAAAGTAATCACGCTCCCACTAAACCTCTTATATACACACGGGTCATCCTCGTTCTTGATGAAACCAAATTCAGTGACTGATTCATCAAAACGAATATTCCAGCTTCTAGATGCTTGCTTAAGTCCATAAATGGACTTCTTTAACTTGCATATCTTATGACGATCTGCTGGATTAGTGAAACCCTCAGGTTGTGTCATATACACATCCTCATCCAGATTTCCATTAAGGAAAGCTGTTTTCACATCCATCTGCCAAATCTCATAATCATAATATGCAGCTATCGCGAAAAGAATCCGAATAGACTTAAACATGGCTACAGGTGAGAAAGTTTCATCATAATCTATCCCGTAGATTTGTTTGAAACCTTTCGCAACTAGCCTGCCTTTATAGGTAACCACGTTACCATCCATGTCAATCTTCTTCTTGAAGATCCATTTACAGCCTATAGGGATAACTCCCGAAGGCGGATCAACCAAATCCCAAACTTGGTTATCTGACATGGAGTCCATCTCGGCGCGCATAGCCTCAAGCCATCTCGCTGACTCCGGTCCACTGACCGCATCCGCATAAGTGAGGGGTTCATCATTATCAATGATGTAGACTCCGTCATAGCGCTCAGGCTGTCGACGGATCCTACCCGATCTTCGCGGTTCCCGTGATATCTGAGCCTCAGGTTGTTCAATAACCTGTTCTACCGGCTCAGGCTCATCCAACTGTGCTTGGTCACTTTGTCCTTCTTCTGGATTCTCATCCAGTTTTATTTCTCTCCCACTGGCCTCTTGCAGAAGAAACTCCTTCTCAAGAAATATGGCCGTCCGAGCAACAAAAACCTTGTTCTCCTTGGGATCGTAGAAATAATAACCCTTAGTTTCCTTAGGGTAACCGACAAAGATACATTTGTCAGATCTGCTCTCTAGTTTCCCAGAGGCGAGCTTTTTGACATAAGCCTCGCAGCCCCAGATCCTGATAAATGTCAAGCTCGGCTGTTTCCCATACCATAACTCATATGGTGTCTTAGAAACTGCCTTGGATGGCACTCGGTTTAGTACCTTTGCAGCTGTTTCCAGCGCAAAACCCCAAAAGGAGTATGGAAGAGTAGCCTGACTCATCATAGAACGAACCATATCAAGTAACGTTCTATTTCTCCTCTCGGACACACCATTCCATTGCGGTGTTCCTGGCGGAGTGAGCTGTGAGATAATCCCACACTCCTTTAGATAGTCAGTAAACGTATGACTTAGGTATTCACCACCTCGATCTGAGCGAAGTGCCTTGATATTTCGGCCTAGCTGATTCTGTACTTCATTCTTGAACTCTTTGAACTTGTCAAAAGATTCACTCTTATGTCTCATCAGATAGACATACCCATATCTACTGAAATCATCAGTAAAGGTAATGAAGTACTGATAGCCACCTCTGGCATGTTTACTAAATGGCCCACACACATCACTGTGTATAAGGTCAAGTAAACCTGAAGCCCTTTGACCTTTGTGAGGAAAAGGTGACTTCATCATTTTACCCATTAAACAAGCTTTGCATGTATCAATCTCCTTATAGGAGAATGATCCCAGCAGTCCATGATCATGCAACCGCTTAATGCGTTTCTCGTTAATATGGCCTAAACGACTATGCCATAGCAAGGTGCTGTCATCAGCATACTTGGCTTTCTTAATATCAATTTGCTGTATCGAACATTCCATGTCCAACATGTATAACCCATTGTTAATTGAACCAGTTGCATAAACAATATTATCAAAAGACAAAATACACTTTGAAATATTGCATTCAAAGGAAAATCCCTTCCTGACAAGAGCAGGAATGGAGATAATATTTTTAGTTATACTGGGAACAAAGTAACAACTATTTAGTTCCAATACAAGTCCAGATGGTAAAGAAATAAAGTAGTCTCCTACAGCAACAGCAGCAACCCGTGCCCCGTTTCCAACTCGTAGGTCCACCTCATGCTGTCCCACCTGTCTTCTTCTCTTGAGATCCTGTACATTTGAACAAATGTGAACTCCACATGCAGTGTCCAACACCCATGATATAGAAGAAGATAACATGACCTCAGTCACAAATATACCTGAGCCAGAAGCAAAGCTTCCCCTCTTATCTCCTTGGAGCGCTTTACAGTCCTTTTTCCAGTGACCCAGCTGGCCACAGTGGAAACACCTGTATTCCTTGGACCGCTTCACCTTCTGCTTCAGAGCCTTGCTGTAATTCTTGACCGGGGCCTTGCCCTTCTTCCCCTTCTTCTTGTTCCTTGAAGGAACCATCAAGACAGAGGTCGAAGGCTTACCCTTCAGAGTCTCCTCAGTGGTCAAGAGCATATTCAGCAGCTCTGCCGGAGTACAATCGATTTTGTTCATATTAAAATTAATAATGAACGCGTCGAATGATGGCGGGAGAGACTGCAGAATAATGTCCACAGCAAGCTCCTGGTTGATGGTGTGCCCCAGTTTCTCCAGAGCCTCCTTGTGCCCAATCATCTTGAGCACGTGAGCTCCCACTGGGCTCCCTTCAGCCAGTTTGCTCTGAAAGAAGAGCTTAGTCAAATTATAGCGTTCAGTCCTCGCCTGTGCAGCATACAGCATCTTGAGGTTTGCTATAATCTGTATAGCTGACATATCCTCATGCTGACGCTGCAGCGGTGGCGTCATAGACGCTAGCATCAGGCAAGCGACATCAATGCTATCATTGACGTGCTTTTCATAGGCTTCCCGAACCGCCCTTGCGGCGTTCGGAGCGGGCTGCGGCGGTATCGCCGTCTCGAGGACATACAGTTTCCTCTCTGCCTTAAGAACGATCTTAAGGTGTCCAAACCAGTCAGAGAAGTTCGGCCCAGCAAACTTCTCTCTTTCCAGTAGGGATCGCACATTGAAGTTCATGGTGTTCGTTGCTGCAGGTATCTACAACAATGCAAGAACAGCAAGGTCAGTATCAATGTATAAGAATCAATCAGGACTTAAGAAAGATTCTTTTTCTCACTATTTTATCAGGCGTGAAAAATCCAGCAAAACAGCCCGAAAGAGTAGAACTCTTTTAGTGAGATGGGATCCAGATTTCATACTTGGTCTCCGCGTCCCGCTTAGGCGAGATAAGATGCACAGAGAGTACAAGCACTAGTTTCTGGTAGGCAGTCCCTGCCGATCGCCAACCCGTGCGATTCCCCTTCATCTGGGCAGTCCAGCAGACTGTGCCAACTGAGTTGGTACAACACAATCTCTGACCCCACAGATGGCTGCCTCCATGTGCTACCATATGCGCCACATATGTAGCCTACACGGTCAAGCTGACCCGACCTACTCCCTGGACCACCACGTGCTATGCTGAGCAACGAGAAGGGATAAATCCCTACTCTGTAACACGCAGGTGTAATCCCGCACCGTCTGAAGATAGATGGACGTGCCCACTGAGTGGGTACAACACGGCTCCAACGATAATCAGAACAGTGAGGTTTCGCGTCAGAAGGCTTACGAGCTTGATATTTTAGCGTTGGATTTTAACGGTCTTTTATCTTCTTGCCTATCATGCAATTTCTATGGTGATAGCAGAAGATAATTTAATCATGCAATTCTAATATTAAGCAATAAAAGAAAGCATGAATCTTATGTGGTAAAAGCCCATAGCCCTAGAAGACCTTAACCTAACTTAAGTCTTCATTTGCTCTTCATGGGTCTTTTGCTGCTCATCTGGCCCAAACCTGGGCCCAAGCGCCATCTGCAGCACAGGTGCGCCCACCAGGAATATGCGCCAGGTCCTAGGGTCGAACCCTAGACCTCCCACCTGGTCCAGCCACTTGCTGCATGCGCCTATGCCAAGTGTGCACTGTGCTCTTGTCAAATTAAATTACAAATTTAACTATCTAGACAAGAGTGACACGCAGGTCACTAACATTTTATAAATTAAAACAATGTGATGCGCAGATCACAATAATTAATTTACAATTTTTAATACAGGCACGCAGGCCCCAGCACAGCACACAATTAATATGGGCAGCCCACATAAGAAGAAATAAACAAGCATATGCAACATTCAAACATGTGATCCAACCAAGAAAATTAAATTTCGAAAACCCATAGGTATCAATTTTAATTTCCTTATTCGCCCTTACTACCTTACAACGGTCCATTACTAGGGATCCACTCATCCAACCTAGTCAGATCCACTGCCCTTGCACGCACCAAGTCCTAACTGACTTGCGTCGACCATAAGGTCAACTATGCATGCGCCAGGGCTGAACGACCACACTGAGGTCTGGCAAACGGGCGTGACCCCGGGCCTAACTCAGGTGCGTTCATTAGTTGTCTCAATCAGACATCGCTACACACCTGTCTGCAGTCGACCTATAGCCACCATAGGCTTGCGCCAAGGTGCTATCTGATCGACCCATTCAGGTTGTCAGATGATCTGATCAGACATTCTGGATCTAACCTAGGGGGTGACTTCAACCCTAGTAACCCGTCTAAGGGTTTAAAGTATGGGCTTAGATCTATTTGGAGCGCGCATGTAATAAGGATTTTAGATAAAACCTGAAAGCGCCAACAAGCAAAATAACATAGACAAGTTTCGGTATGAAACATGTATATTCGCATGTTGATAATTCTAGATCTAAAACATGGATCACACAACATGAAGCAATCATAAAATGCATGCATCAACTTGGCTCTGATACCAATTGAAAGTACCCCTTAACCTAAGGGGGGTCCCCTTCTTGGGGGAGCAAAAACCCTAGACATATGGCGCATAAAACTTTTGCAGCGGAATTAAGGGTTTGAAAGAATCTATTGCATGATATATGATCAACTTAAGTAAACTTGAATTCATACCATAGCCATATGCGTTGGATGAAAACTTGGAAGGAAAGGCGCAAGCGAGCCTTCTCCTAAGGTGACGCACACAATTGGTGTCGCCTACTTTCCTTGGTGCTCCTTGTGCTAGCAAGGTTCCAAGAAGCCTTTGTCGAATGGAAGGGAGAAGAGATCGCCTTGCTTGAGTGAGTTTTTCTCTCTTGTCGTCCTCTCTTCTCTAGCCGAGATGTTGTTTCGTCTAAGCCAAGCGTTGGCGACGAACAAAGAGAAGGGGGGCGTGAAGTGTGGCAATCGTGAGTCATGGCCACGATTAGTAGAAGTGCTATCCAAAAATAGCATCCACTTCTCAACGTGCGCTCTTGGGTTTACCCAATCGCAAATGCCACATCACTTGAACCATGCGCTCAACCAATGAGCCAGTTCACATCGGTTTGGTCCAAGACCAATTAACCCAAGCAATATGGTCTAGATCTTACTTAAACCCTAAGGCTTCAGATCTAACCGTCAATCTCTTCGATGCTCTTGATCTGACCGATCTGGCATCTATTCTCCCGATCGAAGCTTACCGATCTCAAGCCCTAATCAATCAAACATGATCAGACCAGATCTCACTCACAATCAGAGATTAAATCCCTTTAAACTGAACCTGAACAATTCAGTCCACATGATCTGACTTAAGTAAGCCATATCATCAAATTGTGCGACCCTGAGGGTTTCCTTTAAATGTCGGTAACGATAATTCACATTATCACGATCAGTGAGGGGTATCTAGCAACACATCACTGTCTCCCGATATAAAGGAAAGAGTCTTCCAAGACTACACCCAAACCACAGCACAAGTGTGAATCAAATCACAAAGCATACATATTTCCTTTGCCACTGGATGTTCTTATTGGACAAGCCTGTCAAGCTCGTAACTCCAATATGATGAGCATGATCAGAACAGATGAACATAGTCACCTGGGTATGGCCATACACTTTTCTCAATCATCTCATCCAGGGGGCCCCTTTAGAACATCAGACTCCTTCAACAAGGAGACGGCAATCCTATGTCTATCACTAGTGCTCTAACCTGACTCAAGCTCACCATCCAAGATAGTCTATAATCATTATGTTTCAAATGATATTGAACCATCTCAAAACAATGACAATCATCATTTAGAAAACACAAGTGATCTCAAGTCAGAGGAAATGTGCCACTTGTCTTAATCAAGGAACATTCACATTGTGACAAACAATTGAACATCTTAGTAGGGTCTGTCCAGTACATCCAATGTACCCATGAGTCTACATCTTATTCCATGCTCGAAGCATCCTATAAGATTAGAACACATATTAGTCTTAACAATATCAAGGCTGTCTCATGTTCACCAAGATATATCGACTAAGGACATAATAGCATGTCAGCCGAGCTGAACAGCTTTGAGACATTATTCAGAAGAACATATATTGCAGCAGACAATGTAAACAACTGAATAATAACCATGCCTTTATAAACATAACAGTTTATTACATGATACAGATACATTCCCACAGGCCTCAAACATTAGCCTTAAGGGCATACCCCAACAAGATGCAAAAGACTCAAGAAGAGCAAGTGAAGACTTAAGTTGATTTAAGGTCTTACTTAGGCTCTATGGGCTTTTACCACATAAGATCCATGCTTTCTTTTATTTTCTAAATACTTAGAATTGCATGAGTTATTTATCTTCTGCTATAGCCATAGGGTTTGCCTGATAGTAAGAAGATAAAAGACCGTTAAAATCCAACGCTAAAATATCAAGCACGTAATGCCTTCTGGCGGGAAACCTCACTATTCTGACTATCGTTGGGGCCGTGTTGTACCCACTCAGTGGGCACGCCCATCTATCTTCAGACGGTGTGTGATTTCACCTGCGTGTTACAGAGAAGGGATTTATCGCTTCTCGTTGCTCAGCATAGCACGTGGTGGTCCAGGGAGTAGGTCAGGTCAGCTTTACCATGTAGGCTACATATGGGGCATATGGTAGCTATATGGAGGCAGCCATCTGTGGGGTCAGAGACTGTGTTGTACCAACTCAGTTGGCACAGTCTGCTGGATTGCCCGGGTGAAGGGGAATCGCACGGGTTGGCGATTGGCAGGGAATGCCTACCAGAGATTAGTGCTTGTACTCTCTGTGCATCTTATCTCGCCTGAGCGGGACGCGGAGACCAAGTATGAAATCTGGATCCCATCTCACTAAAAGAGTGTTACTCTTTCGGACTGTTTTAATGGATTTTTCAGTCAGATAAAATAGTGAGAAAAGAATCTTTCTTAAGTCCTGGATTGATTCTAAACATTGATACTGACCTTGCTGTTCTTGCATTGTTGTAGATTACTGCAGCAACGAACACCATGAGCTTCAATGTGCGATCCCTACTGGAAAGGGAGAAGTTTGCTGGGCCAAACTTCTCAGACTGGTTCGGACACCTTAAGATCGTTCTTAAGGCAGAGAGGAAACTGTATGTCCTCGAGACGGCTGTGCCACCTCAACTCGCTGCGAACGCCGTAAGGGCGGTTCGTGAAGCCTATGAAAAGCATGTCAATGATAGCATTGATGTCGCTTTCCTGATGCTAGCGTCTATGACGCCACCGCTGCAGCGTCAGCATGAGGACATGTCTGCTATAGAAATTATAGCAAACCTCAAGATGTTGTATGCTGCACAGGCAAGGACTGAGCGCTATAATTTGACGAAGCTTTTCTTTCAGAGCAAACTGGCTGAAGGGAGCCCAGTGGGAGCTCACGTGCTCAAGATGATTGGGCACAAAGAGGCTCTCGAGAAACTGGGGCATACCATCAATCAGGAGCTTGCTGTAGACATTATTCTGCAGTCTCTCCCGCCCTCTTTCGATGCGTTCATTATTAACTTTAATATGAACAAAATCGATTGTACTCCGGCAGAGCTGCTGAATATGCTCTTGACTACGGAGGAAACTCTGAAGGGAAAGCCTTCAACCTCTGTCTTAATGTTCCCTTCCAGGAACAAGAAGAAGGGGAAGAAGGGCAAAGCCCCTGTCAAGAACTACAGTAAGGCTCTGAAACAAAAGGTCAAGCGGTCGAAGGACAACAGGTGTTTCCACTATGGCCAGCTAGGTCACTGGAAAAAGGACTGTAAAGCGCTCCAAGGAGACAAGAAGGGAAGCATCGCTTCTGGCTCAGGTATATTTGTGACTGAAGTCATGATATCCTCTTCTTCTATTTCATGGGTGTTGGACACTGCATGTGGAGTTCACATTTGTTCAAATGTACAGGAACTCAAGAGAAGAAGGCAGGTGGGACAGCATGAGGTGGACCTACGAGTTGGAAACGGGGCACGGGTTGCTGCTGTTGCTGTAGGAACTTATTTCATCTCATTACCATCTGGATTTGTACTAGAACTGGATAATTGTTATTTTGTTCCAAGTATCACTAAAAATATTATCTCGATTCCTGCTCTTGTCAGGAAAGGATTTGCCTTTGAATGTAATATTTCAAAGTGTGTTCTATCTTATGATAATATTGTTTATGCTTCTGGATCAATTAACAATGGGTTATTCATGTTGGACATGGAATGTTCTATACAAAATATTGATAATAAGAAAGCCAAGTATGCTGATGACAGCACCTTGCTATGGCATAGTCGTTTAGGCCATATTAACAAGAAACACATTAAGCGGTTGCATGGTCATGGACTGCTGGGATCTTTCTCCTATGAGGAGATTGATACATGCAAAGCTTGTTTAATGGGTAAAATGACGAAGGCTCCTTTTTCTCACAAAGGTCAAAGGGCTTCAGGTTTACTTGACCTTATACACAGTGATGTGTGTGGGCCATTTAGTAAACATGCCAGAGGTGGCTATTCGTACTTCATTACCTTTACTGATGATTTCAGTAGATATGGTTATGTCTATCTTATGAGACATAAGAGTGAATCTTTTGACAAGTTCAAAGAGTTCAAGAATGAAGTACAGAATCAGCTAGGCCGAAATATCAAGACACTTCGTTCTGATCGAGGTGGAGAATACTTGAGTCTTGCGTTTACTGACTATCTAAAGGAGTGTGGGATTATCTCACAGCTCACTCCACCAGGAACACCGCAATGGAATGGTGTGTCCGAGAGGAGAAATAGAACGTTACTTGATATGGTTCGTTCTATGATGAGTCAGGCTACTCTTCCTTACTCCTTTTGGGGATTTGCACTGGAAACAGCTGCAAAGGTACTAAACCGAGTGCCATCCAAGGCAGTTTCAAAGACTCCATATGAGTTATGGTATGGGAAACAGCCTAGCTTGACATTTATTAAGATCTGGGGTTGCGAGGCTTATGTCAAAAAGCTCGCCTCTCGGAAACTGGAGAGCAGATCTGAGAAATGCATCTTTGTCGGTTACCCTAAGGAAACTAAGGGTTATTATTTCTACGATCCCAAAGAGAACAAAGTATTTGTTGCTCGGACGGCCATTTTTCTTGAGAAGGAGTTTCTTCTGCAAGAAGCCAGTGGGAGAGAAATAAAGTTGGATGAGAATCCAGAGGAAGGACAAAGTAGTCAAGCACAGTTGGATGAGCCTGAGCCAGTTGAACAGGTTACTGAACAACCTGAGGCTCAGATATCATGGGAACCGCGTAGATCGGGAAGGATCCGTCGACAGCCTGAGCGCTATGACGGAGTCTACATCATTGAAAATGATGAACCCCTCACTTATGCGGATGCGGTCAGTGGACCGGAGTCAGCTAGATGGCTTGTAGCTATGCGAGCCGAGATGGACTCCATGTCAGATAACCAAGTCTGGGATTTGGTTGATCCGCCTCCGGGAGTAATCCCTATAGGCTGTAAATGGATCTTCAAGAAGAAGATTGACATGGATGGTAACGTGGTTACCTATAAAGGCAGGCTAGTAGCGAAAGGTTTCAAACAAATCTACGGGATAGATTATGATGAAACTTTCTCTCCTGTAGCTATGTTTAAGTCTATTCGGATTCTTTTCGCGATAGCTGCATATTACGATTATGAGATCTGGCAGATGGATGTGAAGATGGCTTTCCTTAATGGAAAACTGGATGAGGATGTGTATATGACACAACCTGAAGGTTTCACTAATCCATCAGATCGTCATAAAATATGCAAATTAAAGAAGTCCATTTATGGACTTAAACAAGCATCTAGAAGCTGGAATATTCGTTTTGATGAATCAATCTCTGAGTTTGGTTTCATCAAGAACGAAGATGACCCGTGTGTATATAAGAGGTTTAGTGGGAGCGTGATTACTTTCCTAGTCCTCTACGTCGATGATATCTTAATCATTGGAAATGATATTCCTGAACTGCATGCTGTTAAGGCATGGTTAGGAAAATGGTTCCAGATGAAAGATCTAGGAGAAGCAGCCTATGTATTAGGTGTGAAGATCTACAGGGATAGATCTAAGAGGCTTCTCGGGCTGTGCCAGAGTACTTACATCAATAAAGTCCTGGAGAGATTTCATTTAGAGAATTCTAAAAGAGGATATCTTCCAGTCAGACATGGTCTGAATCTTTCAAAGAGTCAATGTCCACAAACACAGACTGAGAAAGATGAAATGGACAATATGCCTTATGCTTCGGCTATTGGGTCCATTATGTATGCGATGTTGTGTACTCGCCCAGACGTCGCTTACGGGTTAAGCGTGACCAGTCGATTCCAAAGTAATCCAGGTCAGGCACACTGGATTGCAGTCAAGAACATTTTAAAATATCTGCGGAGGACCAAAGATATGTTCTTGATATATGGTGGTTAGGAAGAACTCAGTATAGAAGGATATACTGACGCTTCGTTCCAGTCGGACCAGGATGATTTCCGATCGCAATCAGGCTATGTTTTTAGCTTGAATGGAGGAGCAGTGGTGTGGAAAAGTTTCAAACAGTCAACTGTTGCTGATTCCACAACAGAAGCCGAGTATGTTGCAGCCTCGGAAGCATCCAAGGAGGCAGTGTGGATTCGTAAGTTCATTCAGGAACTTGGTGTAGTTCCTTCGAGTGCAGATCCTTTGGTTATCTTTTGTGATAACACTGGAGCAATCGCACAAGCAAAGGAACCACGGTCGCACCAGAAGTCCAAGCACATACAGAGACGGTTTCACTTGATCCGGGAGATCATTGATCGAGGCGAGATCAAAATTTGCAAGGTTCATACAGATGACAATCTGGCTGACCCGCTTACCAAGCCTCTGGCGCAGCAGAAGCATGAGAAGCACTGTAATAATATGGGTTTGAGATTTCTCAACCATTAGATTAAGTGCAAGTGGGAGATTGTTGGGGTATGCCCTTAAGGCTAATGTTTGAGGCCTTGGGATTCTATCAGTATCATGTATATAAACTCTTATGTTTATAAAGGCAATGGTTGTTATTCAGTTTGTTACATTGTCTGCTGCAATAAGTGTACTTCTGAATAATGTCTCAATGCTGTTCAGCTAGGCTGACATGCTGTATTGTCCTTAGTCGAGATATCTTGGTGAACATGAGACAGCCTTGATATGATTGAGACTAATATGTGTTCTAATCTTATAGGATGCTTCGAGCATGGAATAAGATGTAGACTCATGGGTACATTGGATGTACTGGACAGACCCTACTAGGATATTCAATTGCTTGTCACAATGTGAATAATCCTTGTTTGCATCAAGTGGCACATGTCCTCTGACTTGAGATCACTTGTGTTTCTAAATGATGATTGTCATTGTTTTGAGGTAGTTCGATATCATTTGAAACATAATGGTTATAGACTATCTTGGATAATGATCATGAGTCAGGTTGGGACACTAGTGATAGATATAGGATTGCCGTCTCCTTGTTGAAGGAGTGTGATGTTCTATAGGGGCCCCCTAGATGAGATGATTGAGAAAGTGTATGGCCATACCCAGGTGACTATGTTCATCTGATCTAATCATGCTCATCATATTGGAGTTACAAGCTTGACCTGCTTGTCCAATAAGAACATCCAGTGGCAAAGGATACATGCATGCCTTGTGAAGTTGATTCACACTTGTGCTATGGTTTGGGTGTAGTCTTGGAAGACTCTTTCCTTTATATCGGGAGACAGTGATGTGTTGCTAGATACCCCTCACTGATCGTGATAACATAAGTTATCGTTACCGACATTTAAAGGAAACCCTCAGGGTTGCACAATTTGATGATATGGCTTTCTTATGTCAGATCGTGTGGACTGAATTGTTTTGGTTCAGTTAAAAGGAGTTTAGACTCTGATTGTAAGTGAGATCTGGTCTGATCATGTTTGATTGATTAGAGCTTTAGATCGGTAAGCTTCGATCGAGAGTATTGATGCTAGATCGGTGAGATCAAGTGCATCTGGATATGAATGGTTAGATCTTGAACCTTCTTGGTTCATATTAGATTTAGACCATGGCATGTCTTGGTTTGGTCTTGGTTTGATTTGGTCGTTGAACCAAAGTCAATTGAACGCATGGTTCAAGTAATTAGGCGTTTTGATTAGTTCACTAAGCGTGAACGCGCGAGAGTGAAGGCTTTCCATATTTGGAAGCCTCAACGCCTCAACGCCATAAGCCAAGAAAACGCCTTTGCTTCAAGGCTTCTCTCTTGGGCGAAGAAGAGCTCTTGAGTGTGTCTCATCGCCGAGAGTGAAGAGGAGGTATTCGGCAAGCCAAGAAGACATCCAAGGATTCTCCTTCAAGCGATTAGGACTCTTGAAGCCCTTTGCTAGCACAAAGGACGACAAGGAGAAAGCCAACTTCTTCTTGTGTGCGCGCCTTTTGGAGGAGATCAATTTTGTTCTCTACTTCCAAGTCGCCATCTTCCTCATGTCTATGGTATGATTCGATTTAAGATATATGCAATTTCAAGTTGATCATATATGATGCATGCAATTCTTGAAGCCCTATTTCCGCCCATGCAAAAGGTTTCCATATGCGCATGTATAGGGTTTCGCCCCCCTCTTGAAAGGGGTCCTTCAGATTTCTCCTTCGATCGACTTCCTTTCACTCTGAAACTTCTAGGGTATCTTCTCCTCCTCCTTTGTCTAAACCCCCCTTTTGGTTCTTATGGATCTTCAATTTATGGTCTGGATCGTTCGCAATCGATCGCGCAAAAATTAGGCTTCAAAGTTGACCGTGGAAGTCGGGCGTTAATGATAAAATTACAGTCGTGTTTCTGGTTACGGCACTGCCGTAATTTCAGTCGAATTCTCTGGTCGAAACTATCTGGAAATTACGGCACCGTAAAATAGGTTATGGTAGTGCCGTAATTTCAGCTAAAATTTCTGGTCGGAAATCACTCCAAATTACGGCCCGTGAAACACCTTACGGTAGTGCCGTAATTTTTGAAAAACTTTCTGGATAAAAAATTCCCCAAATTACGGCAGCGCTTTGATATTATGGTAGCTGGTGAAAACACGGTACCATAATATGGATTACGGCCCTGCCGTATTTTGGTCTGTGGCTCCAATTTGCGTGAAATTTGACATGTAATCTTCTCTTCATGGTGAGGATTTATTCATGCATCTAGAATTGCTTGAAAACGCCTGAAAATCATGCCTTTTTACCTGAAAATCATGAAACACCAAAAAGAGTGTAGATTCCCCAGTATTTGATAAAAAGGCATAAAAATAAGCAAACTAGTATGAATATGACACAAAAAAATCTATGAAATGGCACAAAATTTTCTATAAATTTTGGTGTCATCACATGACTAGGGAATAACACACCATAAACATGACTACCTTCTCTAACTAACTAAAAACATTCAAGATGCTGCTGATGCAAGCACTAACTAACTCATACTAACTACTACCAACTAAAATAGATGAGGGAATCTGAAGCTGGCGCATGGTATGGGCCTTCTGGGCTGCAATTGGGACTTCTGGGCTACGACTGGGCCGTCAAACCATCTCGGAGCACGCGGTGATGAAACAGCAGAATTTGCTGATGGTGGGCTGATTCATCACTGTGCTAGCTTGTTCTTGGGCCATGTTGGTCAACTGGTTGTGGTAGCGATTATTGACTGCGGCTTCAGGTGGCAGGGGTGCCAAGCACATGGGTCGCAACACCTATGTGTGGGCTGATAATGGACTGATGGCACCCATGAATCGATCTGGTGGTTGACTTGAACGTTGAGATCACCTTATCGTGATTGCGTTGGGCCCCTTTGAACTTTTTGAGGGAGGTGGAACCTTGTCTGGAGGGAAGTCCATAGAATAGCCGTGTTTCTCTGGTTCTAGAACTGCCATGGAGGGTCCTCCTGCATCAATCCCCCCTGGTTTGAAGAGTTCTCCTCCGAAGAACTATGGAGATGCTCATCGGTGGTGAGGGGCTCCTCCAATGGGTTATGGTAGGGAAGAAGGTCCGTGATGTTGAAGATGGGGTGGATCCCCATGCTCTTCGGTAGATTGAGGATATAGGCGTTGAAGCCTACTCGTTGTAGTATCGCATTGGGCCCCATGTACCGTGCTTGTAGCTTAAAATGTGCTCGATTTGCCACTCGCTCAGGGTGGATGCGCACCCTTACAAGATCACCTGCACTAAAATGGAGTGGCCTACAGTGTTCGTTGGCCTTCATAGCATTCTGAGTGTTGCCCAAAAAGATATGATGTCGAACTTCCTCATGCAAACTTGTGATATGATTGCCAAAGGAAAATGTATGCTCAGAAAGATTGGACTCCATGGGAAGGTCATGCAGGTCAATAGGTTTTCGTGGTTACTGTCCAAGGACCACTTGGAAGGGACTTTGACCAGTAGACCGATTGACTGTTGGGGTATGCCCTTAAGCCTAATGTTTGAGGCCTTGGGATTGTAACAGTATCATGTAATAAACTCTTGTGTTTATAAAGGCATGGTTGTTATTTAGTTTGTTACCTTGTCTGCTGCAATAAGTATACTTCTGAATAATGTCTCAAAGCTGTTCAGCTGGGCTGACATGCTATTATGTCCTTAGTCGATGTGTCTTGGTGAACATGAGACAGCCTTGATATGGTTAAGACTAATGTGTGTTCTAATCTTATAGGATGCTTCGAGCATGGAATAAGATGTAGACTCATGGGTACATTGGATGTACTGGACAGACCCTACTAGGATATTCAGTTGCTTGTCACAATGTGAATAATCCTTGAGTGCAACAAGTGGCACATTTCCTCTGACTTGAGATCACTTGTGTTTTCTAAATGATGATTGTCATTGTTTTGAGGTAGTTCAATATCATTTGAGAAATAATGATTATAGACTATCTTGGATAATGAGCTTGAGTCATGTTAGGGCACTAGTGATAGACATAGGATTGCCGTCTCCTTGTTTAAGGAGTGTGATGTTCTAAAGGGGCCCCCTGGATGAGATGATTGAGAAAGTGTATGGCCATACCCAGGTGACAGTGTTCATCTGATCTAATCTTGCTCATCATATTGGAGCTACAAGCTTGACACGCTTGTCCAATAAGAACATCCAGTGTCAAAGGAAGTATGCATGCCTAGTGAGTTGATTCACACTTGTGCTGTTTTTGGGTGTAGTCTTGGAAGACTCTTTTCTTTATATCGGGAGACAGTGATGTGTTGCTAGATACCCCTGACTGATCGTGATGACGTGAGTTATCGTTACCGACATTTAAAGGAAACCCTCAGGGTCGCACAATTTGATGATATGGCTTACTTGAGTCAGATCGTGTGGACTGAATTGTTCAGGTTCAGTTTAAAGGGATTTAATCTCTGATTGTAAGTGAGATCTGGTCTGATCATGTTTGATTGATTAGGGCTTAAGATCGGTAAGCTTCAATTGAGAGAATGGATGCTGGATCGGTGAGATCAGGAGCATCAGGAGATGAACGGTCAGATCAAATACCTTAGGGTTTTAATGTGATCTGGACTTCTGGCTTGGTTTATTTGGTTATTGAACCAAATTCAAGTGAACCGGCTCATGAATGAGCGCATGGTTCAAGGGTGAAGTGGAGTTTGCGATTGGGGTAAACCCAAGATCGCATGTGGAGAAGTTATATGCTATTTTTGGATAGCACTTCTCAACGTGACCACGTTTTCACGTCCTCCCTCTTCACGCCTTCACGCTTTGTCGCCAACTTGTCTTTGGCTCTTGGGGCATTCTCGCGTGGAGGAGAGGAAGAGACGATAGGGAAAAATCGCCAAGCCAAGAAGTTCTTCTTCCCTTTCACTCGACCAAGACATCTTTGGACCTTGCTAGCACAAGGATCGCAAGGAGGAGTAGGCGACATCAATTGTGTGCGTCACCTCTGGAGAAGATCCAGATCGATCTTTGCTTCCAAGGCGCCATCTAGAAATGGCTATGGTATGATCCTTCTCTATATGCAATCGGGTTCCTTTTGTTAATCATATAGCATGCAAGATCTAGAAACCCCCTTTCCGCTGCTTGCATCTTCCATATGCGCCAATGCTTTAGGGTTTCACCCCCTTGTGGGGACTTTCAATTGGTATCAGAGCCTAGGTTTCATGCATGTTTTATGATTGCAAGCCATTTTGTGATCCTTGTTTGCGAACAATGCTTAGATCTGTATTACATGCGAAAATACATTACATGCAAAAATACATGTTAAGTTATCATAGGCGAAACTTGTATTTTGTTTATGGCGCATGTATGAGGTTACCTTCAGTTGGTGCTTGTATGTTGTTGGTTTTCTTAAAAACTTAAATACTTGCGCGACTCACACTAGATCTAAGGCCTTACTGTAAACCCTTAGACGGGTTACTAGGGTTGAAGTCATCCCCTAGGTTAGATCCAGACAGTCTGATCAGACCATCTGACAGCCTTGATGGGTTGACCAGATAGCACCTGTGCGCAAGCACCTGGTGGCTATAGGTCGACTGCAGACAGGTGTGTAGCAATGTCTGATTGAGACAACCTATGAACGCACATGAGTTAGGCCCGGGGTCACACCTGTTTGCCAGACCTCATTGTGGTTGTTCAGCCCTGGCGCATGCATGGTTGACCTTTTGGTCGACTCAAGTCAGTTAGGACTTGGTGCATGCAAGGGCAGTGGATCTGACTAGGTTGGATGAGTGGATCCCTAGTAATGGACCGTTGTAAGGATGTAGGGCAAATAAGGAAATTAAAATTGATGCCTATGGGGTTTTTCAAAAAATTTAATTTTCTTGATTGGATCACATGTTGATTGATGCCTATGTTTGTTTATTTATTCTTATGTGGGCTGCCCATGTTAATTGTGTGCTGTGCTGGGGCCTGCGTGCCTGGACTTTAATTTTGTAAATTAATTTTTAATTGTGATCTGCGCATCACATTTATTTAATTTATAAAAATGTAATTGACCTGCGTGTCAATCTTGTCTAGATAGATTAATTTGTAAATTAATCAGACAAGACCACAGAGCACACATGGCAGAGGCGCATGCAGTAGTGGCTAGACCAGGTGGGAGGTCCAGGGTTCGACTCTGGGACCAGGCGCATTTTCCCTGGTGGGCGCACCTGAGCTGCAATTGGCGCTTGGGCCCTGGTTTGGGCCAGATGAGCAGCAAAAGATCCATGAAGAAAAGCAAGTGAAGACTTAAGTTAATTAAGGTCTTACTAGGGCTATGGGCTTTTACCACATAAGATCCATGCTTTCTTTTATTGTTTAAATAAGTAGAACAGCATGATTTATTTATCTTCTGCTATCACCATAGGAATTGAATGATAGTGAAGAAGATAAAAGACCGTTAAAATCCAACGCTAAAATATCAAGCTCGTATGCCTTCTGACGCGAAACCTCACTGTTCTGATTATCGTTGGAGCCGTGTTGTACCCACTCAGTGGGCACGTCCATCTATCTTCAGACGGTGCGGGATTACACCTGCGTGTTACAGAGAAGGGATTTATCGCTTCTCGTTGCTCAGCATAGCACGTGGTGGTCCAGGGAGTAGGTCGGGTCAGCTTGACCGTGTAGCCTACATATGTGGCGCATATGGTAGCGCATGGAGGTAGCCATCTGTGGGGTCAGAGATTGTGTTGTACCAACTCAGTTGGCACAGTCTGCTGGATTGCCCAGATGAAGGGGAATCGCATGGGTTGGCGATTGGCAGGGACTGCCTACCAGAGATTAGTGCTTGTACTCTCTGTGCATCTTATCTCGCCTGAGCGGGACGCGGAGACCAAGTATGAAATCTGGATCCCATCTCATTAAAAGAGTTCTACTCTTTCGGGCTGTTTTGCTGGATTTTTCAGCCAGATAAAATAGTGAGAAAAAGAATCTTTCTTAAGTCCTGATTGATTCTTAACATTGATACTGACCTTGCTGTTCTTGCATTGTTGTAGATACCTGCAGCAACGAACACCATGAGCTTCAATGTGCGATCCCTACTGGAAAGGGAGAAGTTTGCTGGGCCGAACTTCTCAGACTGGTTCGGACACCTTAAGATTGTTCTTAAGGCTGAGAGGAGACTGTATGTCCTCGAGACGGCGATACCGCCTCAGCCCGCTCCGAACGCCGCAAGGGCGGGTCGGGAAGCCTATGAAAAGCACGTCAGTGATAGCATTGATGTCGCTTGCCTGATGCTAGCGTCTATGACGCCACCGCTGCAGCGTCAGCATGAGGATATGTCTGCTATAGACATGATAGCAAACCTCAAGATGCTGTATGCTGCACAGGCGAGGACAGAACGCTATAATCTGACAAAGCTATTCTTTCAGAGCAAACTGGCTGAAGGGAGCCCAGTGAGAGCTCACGTGCTCAAGATGATTGGGCACAAGGAGGCTCTAGAGAAACTGGGGCATACCATCAACCAGGAGCTTGCTATAGACATCATTCTGCAGTCTCTCCCGCCCTCTTTCGATGCGTTCATTATTAACTTTAATATGAACAAAATCGACTGTACTCCGGCAGAGCTGCTGAATATGCTCTTGACTACTGAGGAAACTCTGAAGGGAAAGCCTTCGACCTCTGTCTTGATGGTTCCTTCGAGGAACAAGAAGAAGGGGAAGAAGGGCAAGGCCCCTGTCAAGAATTACAGCAAGGTTCTGAAGCAGAAGGTTAAGCGGTCCAAGGAATACAGGTGTTTCCACTGTGGCCAGCTGGTTCACTGGAAAAAGGACTGTAAAGCGCTCCAAGGAGATAAGAGGGGAAGCTTCGCTTCTGGCTCAGGTATATACGTGACGGAAGTCATGGTTTCATCTTCTTCTATTTCATGGGTGTTGGACACTGCATGTGGAGTTCACATTTGTTCAAATGTACAGGAACTCAAGAGAAGAAGGCAGGTGGGACAGCATGAGGTGGACCTACGCGTTGGAAACGGGGCACGGGTTGCTGCTGTTGCTGTAGGAGACTATTTCATTTCTTTACCATCTGGTCTTGTATTAGAACTAAACAGTTGTTACTTTGTTCCCAGTATTACTAAAAATATTATCTCTATTCCTGCTCTTGTCAGGAAGGGATTTTCCTTTGAATGCAATATTTCAAAGTGTGTTTTATCTTTTGATAATATTGTTTATGCCACTGGTTCAATTAACAATGGGTTATTCATGTTGGACATGGAAAGTTCTATACAAAACATTGATATTAAGAAAGCCAAGTATGCTGATGACAGCACCTTGCTATGGCATAGTCGTTTAGGCCATATTAACGAGAAACGCATTAAGCGGTTGCATGATCATGGACTGCTGGGATCATTCTCCTATGAGGAGATTGATACATGCAAGGCTTGTTTAATGGGTAAAATGACGAAGTCACCTTTTCCTCACAAAGGTCAAAGGGCTTCAGGTTTACTTGACCTTATACACAGTGATGTGTGTGGGCCCTTTAGTAAACATGCCAGAGGTGGCTATCAGTACTTCATTACCTTTACTGATGATTTCAGTAGGTATGGGTATGTTTATCTGATGAGACATAAAAGTGAATCTTTTGACAAGTTCAAAGAGTTCAAGAATGAAGTACAAAATCAGCTAGGCCGAAATATCAAGGCACTTCGTTCTGATCGAGGTGGAGAATACTTGAGTCATGTGTTTACTGACTATCTGAAGGAGTGTGGGATTATCTCACAGCTCACTCCGCCAGGAACACCGCAATGGAATGGTGTGTCCGAAAGGAGAAATAGAACGTTACTAGATATGGTTCGTTCTATGATGAGTCAGGCTACTCTTCCATATTCCTTTTGGGGGGTTTGCACTGGAAACAGCTGCAAAGGTACTAAACCGAGTGCCATCCAAGGCAGTTTCAAAGACGCCATATGAGTTATGGTATGGGAAACAGCCGAGCTTGTCATTTATCAGGATCTGGGGCTGCGAGGCTTATGTCAAAAAGCTCGCCTCTGGGAAACTAGAGAGCAGATCTGACAAATGCATCTTTGTCGGTTACCCTAAGGAAACTAAGGGTTATTATTTCTACGATCCCAAAGAGAACAAGGTTTTTGTTGCTCGGACGGCCATATTTCTTGAGAAGGAATTTCTTCTGCAAGAGGCCAGTGGGAGAGAAATAAAGCTGGATGAGAATCCAGAAGAAGGACAAAGTGCGCAAGCAGAGTTGGATGAGCCTGAGCCGGTAGAACGGGTTTCTGATCAACCTGAGGCTCAGATATCATGGGAACCGCGAAGATCGGGAAGGATCCGTCGATAGCCTGAGCGCTATGACGGAGTCTACATCATTGATAATGATGAGCCCCTCTCTTATGCGGATGCGGTCAGTGGACCGGAGTCAGCGAGATGGCTTGAAGCTATGCGCGCCGAGATGGACTCCATGTCAGATAACCAAGTCTGGGATTTGGTTGATCCGCCTCCGGGAGTTATCCCTATAGGCTGTAAATGGATCTTCAAGAAGAAGATTGACATGGATGGTAACGTGGTTACCTATAAAGGCAGGCTAGTTGCGAAAGGTTTCAAACAAATCTACGGGATAGATTATGATGAAACTTTCTCACCTGTAGCTATGTTTAAGTCTATTCGGATTCTTTTCGCGATAGCTGCATATTATGATTATGAGATCTGGCAGATGGATGTGAAAACAGCTTTTCTTAATGGAAATCTGGATGAGGATGTGTATATGACACAACCAGAAGGTTTCACTAATCCATCAGATCGTCATAAGATATGCAAGTTAAAGAAGTCCATTTATGGACTGAAACAAGCATCGAGAAGCTGGAATATTCGTTTTGATGAATCAGTCAGTAAATTTGGTTTCATCAAGAACGAGGATGACCCGTGTGTATATAAGAGGTTTAGTGGGAGCGTGATTACTTTCTTAGTCCTCTACGTCGATGATATCTTGATCATTGGAAATGACATTCCTGAAATGCATGCGGTTAAGGCATGGCTAAGGAAATGTTTCCAGATGAAAGATCTAGGAGAAGCAGCCTATGTATTAGGTGTGAAGATCTACAGGGATAGATCTAAGAGGCTTCTCGGGCTGTGCCAGAGTACTTACATCGATAAAGTCCTGGAGAGATTTCATTTAGAGAATTCTAAAAGAGGATATCTTCCAATCAGACATGGTCTGAATCTTTCGAAGAGTCAGTGTCCACAAACACAGACTGAGAAAGATGAAATGGACAATACGCCTTATGCTTCGGCTATTGGGTCCATAATGTATGCGATGTTGTGTACTCGCCCAGACGTCGCTTACGGGTTAAGCGTGACCAGTCGGTTCCAAAGTAATCCAGGTGTGGCGCACTGGATTGCAGTCAAGAACATTTTAAAATATCTGCGGAGGACCAAAGATATGTTCTTGATATATGGTGGTCAGGAAGAACTCAGTATTGAAGGATATACTGACGCTTCGTTCCAGTCGGGCCAGGATGATTTCTGATCGCAATCAGGCTATGTTTTTAGCTTGAATGGAGGAGCAGTGGTGTGGAAAAGTTTCAAACAGTCAACTGTTGCTGATTCCACAACAGAAGCCGAGTATGTTGCAGCCTCGGAAGCATCCAAGGAGGCAGTGTGGATTTGTAAGTTCGTGAGAGAACTTGGTGTTGTTCCTTCGAGTGCAGATCCTTTGGTTATCTTCTGTGATAACACTGGAGCAATCGCACAAGCAAAGGAACCACGGTCACACCAGAAGTCCAAGCACATACAGAGACAGTTTCATTTGATCGGGGAGATCATAGATCGTGGCGAGATCAAAGTCTGCAAGGTTCATACAGATGACAATCTAGCAGACCCGCTTACAAAGCCTCTGGCGCAGCAGAAGCATGAGAAGCACTGTAATAATATGGGTTTGAGATTTCTCAACCATTAGATTAAGTGCAAGTGGGAGATTGTTGGGGTATGCCCTTAAGCCTAATGTTTGAGGCCTTGGGATTGTAACAGTATCATGTAATAAACTCTTGTGTTTATAAAGGCATGGTTATTATTCAGTTTGTTACCTTGTCTGCTGCAATAAGTATACTTCTGAATAATGTCTCAAAGCTGTTCAGCTGGGCTGACATGCTATTATGTCCTTAGTCGATGTGTCTTGGTGAACATGAGACAGCCTTGATATGGTTAAGACTAATGTGTGTTCTAATCTTATAGGATGCTTCGAGCATGGAATAAGATGTAGACTCATGGGTACATTGGATGTACTGGACAGACCCTACTAGGATATTCAGTTGCTTGTCACAATGTGAATAATCCTTGAGTGCAACAAGTGGCACATTTCCTCTGACTTGAGATCACTTGTGTTTTCTAAATGATGATTGTCATTGTTTTGAGGTAGTTCAATATCATTTGAGAAATAATGATTATAGACTATCTTGGATAATGAGCTTGAGTCATGTTAGGGCACTAGTGATAGACATAGGATTGCCGTCTCCTTGTTTAAGGAGTGTGATGTTCTAAAGTGGCCCCCTGGATGAGATGATTGAGAAAGTGTATGGCCATACCCAGGTGATAGTGTTCATCTGATCTAATCTTGCTCATCATATTGGAGCTACAAGCTTGACACGCTTGTCCAATAAGAACATCCAGTGGCAAAGGAAGTATGCATGCCTAGTGAGTTGATTCACACTTGTGCTATTTTTGGGTGTAGTCTTGGAAGACTCTTTCCTTTATATCGGGAGACAGTGATGTGTTGCTAGGTACCCCTCACTGATCGTGATGACGTGAGTTATCGTTACCGACATTTAAAGGAAACCCTCAGGGTCGCACAATTTGATGATATGGCTTACTTGAGTCAGATCGTGTGGACTGAATTGTTCAGGTTCAGTTTAAAGGGATTTAATCTCTGATTGTAAGTGAGATCTGGTCTGATCATGTTTGATTGATTAGGGCTTAAGATCGGTAAGCTTCGATTGAGAGAATGGATGCTGGATCGGTGAGATCAGGAGCATCAGGAGATGAACGGTCAGATCAAATACCTTAGGGTTTTAATGTGATCTGGACTTCTGGCTTGGTTTATTTGGTTATTGAACCAAATTCAAGTGAACCGGCTCATGAATGAGCGCATGGTTCAAGGGTGAAGTGGAGTTTGCGATTGGGGTAAACCCAAGATCGCATGTGGAGAAGTTATATGCTATTTTTGGATAGCACTTCTCAACGTGACCACGTTTTCACGTCCTCCCTCTTCACGCCTTCACGCTTTGTCGCCAACTTGTCTTTGGCTCTTGGGGCATTCTCGCGTGGAGGAGAGGAAGAGACGATAGGGAAAAATCGCCAAGCCAAGAAGTTCTTCTTCCCTTTCACTCGACCAAGACATCTTTGGACCTTGCTAGCACAAGGATCGCAAGGAGGAGTAGGCGACATCAATTGTGTGCGTCACCTCTGGAGAAGATCCAGATCGATCTTTGCTTCCAAGGCGCCATCTAGAAATGGCTATGGTATGATCCTTCTCTATATGCAATCAGGTTCCTTTTGTTAATCATATAGCATGCAAGATCTAGAAACCCCCTTTCCGCTGCTTGCATCTTCCATATGCGCCAATGCTTTAGGGTTTCACCCCCTTGTGGGGACTTTCATTGACTGCACTATTATACGTGAATTCGACAAAAAGGAGCACAGTGTCCCAACTCTTAGGGTGATTGCCAACGAGACAGCGGAGCAAGTTACCCAAACTATGATTAATGACTTCTATTTGGTCGTTAGTTTGGGGGTGATAGGACGTAGATAACTTATGGGTGGTCCCTAATAGTGCCCACAATGATCGCCAAAAGTGGCTTACGAAGCGGCTGTCACGATCGGACACTATAGAGAGTGGGAGGCCATGGAGGTAAACTACCTCCCTAATGAACATATGGGCTACATGGGACACATCCATTGTCCTAGAACAGGGGATGAAATGGGCCATCTTGGAGAATTGATCTAATACGACATATATGAAATCGAATTTAGACGTAGTGCGGAGCAACCCCAGGACAAAGTCCATGCTGAGGTCCTTCCATGGACCCTCAGAAACAGGTAGTGGGGTGTACAGTCTAGTGTTTGGGGGTTGAGGCTTAGCCATTTGGCAAGTGCCATAGTGGCGGACAATATGCTCCACATCTTTGCGCAAGGAGGGCCAAAACAGGCGCTCCTCGCCCATCTCAAATCTCTTATCACGTCCATAGTGGCTAGCAACACCACCCGTGTGTAACTCTAACAGAAGGTGGTTGTGAAGGGAGGACCGGGGAATACACAACCGGTTCCCAAAGAACAAATAACCCTCACACAACTAGTAAGGCGACTCGGCATCCTTAGACTCGCTCAGGCAAGTATAGATGGCACGAAAATCAGGACAGCTAGGGTACTCATCCTTAACATAGGCGAAGGTATTGACGCAGGTACGCATAACACACAAAAGGGTCTTTACTCGGCTCAAAGCGTTTGCAACAATGTTCTCCTTACCCGCCTTATGGTTAATCACAAAAGTATGCTGTTGCAAGTAATCCACCCACTTGGCATGCCAGGCACCCAACTTCTTTTGGGAGCTCAACAAGGATAAAGCCTGGTGGTCACTATAAAATATGAACTCACGGTGGAGTAAATAGTGCCTCCACTGCCTTAACGATTGGACAATGGCATAGAATTCTTTGTCGTATGTGGAGTACCGTTGCCAAATAGCATTCAGTTTTTCACTAAAGAAGGCAACTGAGTGGCCTTCTTGGCTTAGAGTTCCTCTGATCCTAGTATCGGAGGCATCACATGCAACTTCAAAGACTTTGGAAAAGTCTGGAAGTCGAAGAACGGGGGCTGTGGTATGGGCATCCTTAAGGGCGTCAAATGTACGCTAAGTGGCCGGTGTCCACTCAAAGTCATCTTTTGACAGATGCTGCGTCAATGGGGTAGCGATGGTACAAAACCCACGGATGAATCAACGATAGAACCCAGCAAGACCTAAGAAACTGCGAACCTCAGAAACAGTGCGAGGCACAGGACCAATGCCAAATGACAACAATCTTGGCAGGGTCAATAGAGAGACCTTCGTCAGACATGATGACACGAAAATTGATAGTATATTTTGCATCATCTTATAGTCATTTTCGTGTCATATTTATGCTCTTTTGCTTGTTTTCATTCCTTATTTGTCAAATATTGTGGAATCTACACCATTTCTTATTTTTGATGATTTTTAGATAAAAAGTGCCATATTTTGATGGAGTTTGGAAGATTTGAGCACACCAATGGATTCCAGATGTCGAGACGAAGCCGCCTGTCAAATTTCATGCGAATCGGAGCAAGTTTGCAAAATTATGGTAGTGCCTTGATGAAAATTATGGTTCCGTAATTTTAGCCCCAGAAAGCACAGAAAGAAATTTTGGTAATGCCATAATAAATATTATGGTACTATAATTTTGAGCAATTTTTGACCAGAAACTTCTAAAGAAATTACGGCATGGCTGTAATAAATATTATGGTACCATAATTTGACCTAGTTTTGCCCGATTCTTCCACTAGAAAACTAAAAAGACGATATCTTGAGATTTAGGGCACCAAATTGAGATCGGAAAGAATCTACGGACTCTTCTCAATGAGGAAAAGAGAATGGGAGTGAAAGCCCTAATTTTTATCCACTATTTAGAGAGAAATCAAGGGAGGCATCTCTAGGGTTCGGCCTCGCGCCGAGAGGCGTAGAGGCCACCTCAGGGCATGAAATTTACACTGAAGCTTCAGCTAGAGGAGGAGACGATACCCCAGATGTTTCTGAGTGAGAGGAGTCCGATCAAGGGAAGAATCAGCGAAACAGTGGGTGACGCCACTGTTCATCGCGTTTCCAGCCTATTACGGTGTTGTAATTTTGATTACAGCACTGTGTTCTGTAATTTCTTCCCTTTTCAATTCTGATCATCTAAACTATGGTTTATTGTAATCTTTTCACCATGCTAGCTTAATTTTCTTATGGGACATGGGGGTGTAATCCCTTTAATTTTTAATGACTAGACATTGATTATTTATGTCTTGATAATTTTGTTATGATAATTCTGCTTATGTGATGACTTTCCTTTAATTGTCCTTAGTTTTATAAATATCAGCATGTTTTAGAATTTTGCGAAATAGACTGAGAGGTTGATTGTAAAATTTGGAACCCTAAAAATCATTGAGTTTGGAACTTATCGTAAGAGATTAGGTTTTTTTTTTGAATTCTGATTTTTAGTGATTTTATTGCCATGTTGATTTTCTGATTCTTTAGATTGAGTTAATGTGCTAGACTTGATTTGAAATTGTAAGAGATTAAATTTCTAATCATCGGAGAACCTTAAATAGAACTTGTGATGAGTTTCAGGATGCATGAGAGTGATTCTTGAGTTTCCACATGAGATGTTTGACTTAGAATTCGGACGCACGAGAGTGATCCTTGAGTTCTTAGTTCAACGATTTACTTATTTTCAGCATTGGATAGATCTTGCACGAGAGTGAGGATTGGGCCTTTATATGATTGTCTGCGCGAGAGCGGGATGATCCTTTTATGAAGTAAATTAAATCTTTATCGTAATGAAATTTGACTGACAACCTTTATTTCCTTCTAGTCATTAGAATTAAGGTGGATGAAACCCTATTCCTAGTTTCTCTCTGATTTAGTGTTATTTCTATCTTACTTGCATTATAATCGATTGCTTAGCTAGTAAGAATACAACTATTTGGTACTTTACAATAAGGTCTCTGCGGTTCAATTTTTTATTACTTCGAAGTATCCATGCACTTGCGGACTACAACAAGACACTATGTACCCCAGAAAGTCGACTTCGGTCACCATGAAGACGCACTTCTTCGTGTTAAGGAAGAGGCGCTCCTTCCAGATAATCTCAAAGGTAGAGCGAAGATGCTCTAAGTGTTCCTCCCGGGTGCGGCTGAAGATTAGAATGTCGTCAAAGTAGACGACCTAGAATTTGCCCATGTAGGGCTTGAGGACTTGAGTTATCAGCCTCATGAAAGTGGAGGGGGCGTTCGTCAAGCCAAAAGGCATGATTAACCACTCGTACAGACCATCCTTGGTCTTGAATGCAGTCTTCCATTCATCACCCTCGCGTATGCGAACTTGGTGATATCCACTCCAGAGGTCCAACTTTGAAAACCATGAAGAACCCAAAACCAAGTCGAGCATGTCGTTAAGATGGGGTATAGGGAACCGATACTTGACGGTGATCCTATTAATGGCTCGACTATATATGGGCATGAGTAGGGCGGGGACAGTGCATGGGCTAAGACTCTCGCAGTTGTACCCCTTTGTGAGGAGCTCATCAACTTGACATTGCAACTCGGCGTGTTCAGTGGGGTTAAGTCTATGGTGGGGCAAGTTTGCGAGAGGAGCTCCCTGTACCAAGTCTATCACGTGTTGGATCTCCCATTCTGGGGGGAGTCCATGAGGCAGATCCTCAGGTGAGATGTCGCTAAACTCAGATAAGAAGGGGGTGATGTCAGTTGGAGGGTCCGGCTCCGCATGGGGCAACGGGTCCACCGCCTCACGAAACATCAGGGCATAGACCAGCTTGGTCTCGCTAGCTTCATGGATTAGCACTAGAGTGCGCATTAAGGACAGAACTACAGTGGATTTTGAGGTCATAATCAAGCCCTTAGATATTGATGCACGCAACTCTTTAGGCGGGGCTGGGTTGAGCCAGATTTTCTGGTCATTGTAGTCAAAGACATAAGTGTTCGACCGGCCATAGTGGACCACATCATGGTCATATAGCCAAGGGCGACCCAACAGCACGTGGGCAACATCCATAGTTGCCACATCGCACCAAACTTTCTCCTTATAGACCCTAAAACTAATGGGAACCTGACAACGATGGGTGACTAGTAGGCTCGATGTGTCGACCCAAGCGATAGAATACGGCTTTGGGTGGGGTTCAAGTGCAAGGTTGAACCAGATAATTGCGGTGCGTGACACCACATTCAGGCTAATATCATAATAGTTGTTAGTATTGCTAGACTAAGTTTTATTTGTTTTAGATTTAACTTTGTTTTCTATTTTTGCAGGTTTTGGATTTTCATAAGTTGTGATAGAACTGTGATATCTGAAAATTTTGAATTTGCTTGTGTTTTATATTTTTTATATATTCTGAAAAAAAAATTTCTGATTGATTAGTGTTGGATAATCTTTCTGTTCTTGATAGATTTGAATATATGTCTTTTAATCACAACTCATGGGCAACTGAAAGAGGTGAGATATACATGCCACATGGTAAGTATGAATATGATTCATTATGTACTCTTGAAGATAAATTAAACTCTTTTATACACTCTGTTAAGACATCTTATTCTTCAATTAGATGTGATATTTGTGGAACTAATAATCATTATGCTTCTGACTATCAATTTGGAAATCATGCAAGTTCTAATTCACCATGGTATCAAGATGATCAATATTATTCTAGATGGGAAAATCAAACTTCTTTTTATGGTGATTGCTCAAATCATATTTCTGAACCATACTTGGAGGATACTAAAAAATCTAGCTTAGAGATAATGTTTAAAAAATTCATGAAACAAAGTGAGGAGATGGATAACATGAGTGCTCACACCAAAATGTTAGAAACCCAGATAGCACAACAAGATTATTTATTTGAGTTTGATTTGGAAACTGAAGAAATTGATTTAAAATGTCCCACTCTGATTTGTTAGGGTATGCCCTTAAGGCTAATGTTTGAGGCCTTGGGTTATTTTCAATATCATGTATAAACTATATATATATGTTTTTATAAAGGCAATTGTTGTTATTCAAATTGTTACATTATCTGCTGTTGTATGTATACTTCTGAGTAATGTCTCAATGATGTTCAGCTTAGCTGACATTCAGTGTTGTCCTTAGTCGAGATATCTCGGTGAACATGAGACAGCCTTGATATGATTGAGACTAATATGTGTTCTAAACTTATAGGATGCTTCGGGCATAGAATAAGATTTAGACACATAGGTGTATTGGATGTACTGGACTGACCCTACTTAGGATATTCAATTGTTTGTCACAATGTGAATAATCCTTGTATGCAAGCAAGTGGTATATTCCCTCTGACTTGAGATCACTTGTGTTTCTAAGTGATGATTGGCATTATCTTGAGGTAGTTCAATATCATTTGAAAGATAATGGTTAAGGATTATCTTGGATAGTGGGCATGAGTCATGTTAGGGCACTTGTGATAGATATAGGATTGCCTCTCCTAGTTGGAGTGTGATGTTCTAAAGGGCCCCCTGGATGAAATGGTTGAGAATATGTATGGCCATACCCAGACGACTATGTTCGTCTGATCTAACCATTTTCATCATGTTGGAATCGCAGGCTTGACATGCTTGTCCAATGGGAACATCTAGTGGCAAAGGGAAACATGTATGCCAAGTGAATTAGATTCACACTTGTGCTGTGGTTTGGGAGTAGTCTTGGAAGACTCTTTCCTTCATAACGGGAGACAGTGATGTGTTGCTAGATACCCCTCTCTGATCGTGATAACGTAAGTTATCATTACCGACATTGAAGGAAACCCTTAGGGTCGCACAATTTGATGATATAGCTTACTTATGTCAGATCGTGTGAACTGGAGGAATTTAAGCTCTGATTGGAAGTGAGATCTAGTCTAATCATGTTTAATTGATTAGGGCATATGATCGGTAAGCTTCGATCGGGAGGATTGATGCTTGATCGTAAAGATTAGGGGTTCAAAGAGATGTGTGGTTAGATCTTGAGCCATATGGTTCAAAGAGATCATAACCAGGGCTGGTTCGACTTGATGCTTGAACCAATTCAAAATTGGACCGGTTCATTAGTGAACGCATGGTTCAATTAAGAGGGAAGTTTTCGATGGGTTGAATGGGAGTTAAGGAGGGAGTTACTTGTTTGGTTCTTACCATATGTGGTAACCGAAGATTCCTTCTTGGTCTCTCTCTCTCTCACGGTTTCGAGAAGAGCTCTCGTTTCTTCCTCTTTTCGGCTCTCTCTCTCGTGTAGATCTTATTCACGCAAGGGAAGAACTTCGACCAGCCAAGAGTGCACATCTTCCTCTCCAAGACACGATTAAAGACTCCTTGGTGTCTTTGCTAGCACAAGGAACACAAGGAAGGAAGTCGACATCATCTTGTGTGTGACATCTTTGGAGAAGAGGCACTTGCCCCTTTCATCTTCCAAGCCGCCTCTTACATCATGGCAATGGTAATACTCTAACTTGTTCTATACAAGTTTTATAAAGTTGATCATGTGCTCAATCCATGCGATTCTATGATGACCTAGTATTTCCGCTACAACAAGTTTTGAATGACACTTGTGACCAAGGTTACCCAACAATGGTATCAGAGCCAAGTTTTTATGGCTTGATGCATATGATTGCCGTGATCCATACTTGATTTTTGGATAGATCTTGTTTAGTTTCACATGCGACAACATGATACAATGTTTACATACATAGTTTGCGCATGTGATGTTAGATGAATGTTTATATACATAGTTTGCGCATGTGATGTTAGATGAATGTTTACATACATAGTTTGCGCATATCATAGTTGTGTTTTAAACTTATCTTCATGCGCGACTTCACTAGATCTATCTGTGCGCCTACTTCAAACACTTAGACGGGTTAACAGTTTTGAAGTCGTTAGTCAAGTATGGACCCAACAGCCTAATCAGACTATCTGACAGCCTGGATGGGCGGCTGGATAGCACCTGTGCGCAAGCTGTACAGGTGGCTATAAGCCGACTGCAGAAGGGCGTGTAGCGATGTCTGTTTGAGGCACCTAGTGAATGATCATGATTATGGCCCGGGGTCACACCCGCTTGCCGGAAATCATGTGGGACGTTCAGCTCTTAAGGCATGCATAGTCGACCATTGGGTCGACGCAAGTCAGTTATGACTGGGTGCATGCAAGGGCAGTGGGTCTGACTTGGTCTGACGAGTGGATATCTGTTAATGGACCGTTGTAAGGCAGTAGGGCACATAAGGAAATAAAATTGATGCCATGGGTTTTTTTTAAAAAAATTTTATTTCTGTTTGGATCACATGTAGTACATGTTTAACATGTTGCATTGAGTATATTGAGTGTTTATTTAATCTTATGTGGGCTGCCCTATTTTGTATGCTGTGCTGGGGCCTGCGTGCCTGGAAAGAATATATTGGTGTGATCTGCGAATCACATTTAATTTATTAAAATGTATAATTGACCTGCGTGTCAAACCATGTCTAGATAGTTTAAAATGTAATTTGATCAAACATGAGCACATAGCACATTTGGCAGAAGCGCTTGCAGCAATTGGCTTCACTAGGTGGGTGGTCTAGAGGTCGACTCTAGAACAGGCCTATTTTGTCTTGTGGGTGCATTTGGGCTGCAGATGGCGTTTGGGCCTGGGCTGGGCCGGATGAGGTACAAGAGTCCCATAAAGAGCTCAAGTAAAGACTTTTGTTAAACTAGGGTTTTACTTAAGTTTTATGGGCGTTACCACATAAGATAATGGTGCTTTAATTTACAGTTTTAAGTAATATTAGCACATGCATGTTTTATTCTTCAGCTATCACTATAGAACTTGCATGATAGTAAGAAGATAAAAGACCGTTAAAATCCAAAGTAAATATCAAGCTATCGATTGCCTTCTGACGCGAAACCTCACTGTTCTAACTATCGTTGGGGCCGTGTTGTACCCACTCAGTGGGCACGCCCAGCTATCTTCAGACGGTGCGCGATTACACCTACATGCTACAGAGAAGGGATTTATCGCTTCTCGTTGCTCAGCATAGCACGTGGTGGTCCAGGAAGTAGGTCAGGTCAGCTTGACCATATAGGCTACAAGTTGAGCATATGATAGCTATATGGAGGCAGCCATCTGAGCAATCAGAAACTGTGTTGTACCAACTCAGTTGGCACAGTCTTCTGGATTGCCTAGATGAAGGGGAATCGCACGGGTTGGCGATTGGCATGGATTGCCAACCAGTGATTAGTGCTTGAACTCTCTGTGCATCTTATCTCGCCTGAGCGGGACGCGGAGATCAAATATGAAATCTGAATCCCATCTCACTAAAAGAGTTTTACTCTTTCGGGCTATTTTATTGGATTTTCAGTCTCAGATAAAATAGTGAGAAAAGAATCACTCTTAAGTCCTGGAATGATTCTAACATGGATATTGACCTTGTTGTTCTTGCTATGTTGTAGATTCCTGCAGCAACGAACACCACAGGGCTCAACTTGCGATCCATATTGGAAAAGGAGAAGTTTGCTGGGCCAAACTTCTCAGACTGGTACAGACAGCTGAAGATTGTCCTCAAAGCTGAGAGGAAGCTGTACGTCCTTGAGACGGCAATGCCGGCTCAACCCGCTGCGAACGCCGCAAGGGCGGTTCGAGATGCTTATGAGAAGCACGTCAGTGATAGTACTGATGTCGCTTGCCTTATGCTTGCGTCAATGACGCCCGAGCTCCAGCGTTAGCATGAGGATTTGTCTGCTATTGATATTATAGCAAATCTGAAAATGTTGTATGCTGCACAGGCAAGGACAGAACGCTATAACTTGACGAAACTTTTCTTTCATAGCAAACTGACTGAAGGAAGTCCAGTGGGAGCTCATGTACTCAAGATGATTGGGTACAAAGAAGCTCTAGAGAAACTGGGACATACCATCAATCAAGAACTTGTTGTAGACATCATCTTGCAGTCTCTCCCGGCTTCTTTCAATGCGTTCATCATTAATTTTAATATGAACAAAATCGACTGTACTCCGGCAGAATTACTGAACATGCTCTGCACTATAGAGCAGACTCTTGAGAAGGGAAAGCCTTCGTCCTCTGTCTTGATGGTTCCTTTAGGGAATAAGAAGAAGGGGAAGAAGGGCAAAACCCCTATCAAGAGCTACAACAAGGCTTTGAAACAAAAGGTGAAGCGGTCAAAGGACAACAGATGCTTCCATTGTGGCCAGCTGGGTCACTGGAAGAAGGACTGTAGAGCGCTCCGAGGAGAGAGGAAGGGAAGTAAGCCTTTCACTTCTGTCTCAGGTATTTCGTGACTGAAGTCATGGTTGCTTCTTCTATTTCATGGGTGTTGGACACTTCATGTGGAGTTCACATTTGTTCAAATGTGCAGGAACTCAAGAGAAGAAGACAGGTGGGACAGCATGAGGTGGACCTACGAGTTGGAAACGGGGCACGAGTTGCTCTGTTGCTGTAGGAGAATATTACATCTCTTTACCATCTGGATTTGTATTAGAACTTGACAATTGTTATTTTGTACCAAGCATAACAAAGAATATTATCTCCATTCCTACTCTTGTCAGGAAAGGTTTTTCATTTGAATGCAAAACTTCACAGTGCTGTATTTCATATGATAATGTGGTTTATGCAACTGGGTCGATTAACAATGGGTTATACATGTTGGACATGGAATGTTCTGTACAACAAATTGATAATAAGAAAGCCAAGTATGCTGATAATAGCACCTTGTTATGGCATAGTCGTCTAGGCCATATTAACAAGAAGCGCATTAAGCGGTTGCATGACTATGGACTGCTGGGATCATTCTCCTATGAGGAGTTTGATACATGGAAAGCTTGTTTAATGGGTAAGATGACGAAGACTCCTTTTTCTAATAAAGGTGAAAGGGCTCCAGGTTTACTTGACCTTATTCACAGTGATGTGTGTGGGCCATTTAGTAAACATGCCAGAGGTGGGTATTCATACTTCATTACTTTTACTGATGATTTCAGTAGATATGGTTATGTCTATTTAATGAGACATAAGAGTGAATCTTTTGACTAGTTCAAAGAATTCAAAAATGAAGTACAAAATCAGTTAGGCCGAAATATCAAGGCACTTCGATCAGATCGAGGTGGAGAATACTTGAGTCGTGAGTTTACTGACTATCTGAAAGAGTGTGGGATCATCTCACAGCTCACTCCGCCAGGAACACCGCAATGGAATGGTGTGTCCGAGAGGAGGAATCGAACCTTATTGGATATGATTCGTTCTATGATGAGTCAGGCTACTCTACCTTACTCCTTTTGGGGATTTGCACTAGAAACAGCTGCAAAGGTGCTAAACCGAGTGCCATCCAAGGCCGTTTCAAAGACACCATATGAGTTATGGTATGGGAAACATCCGAGCTTGACATTTATCAAAATCTGGGGTTGCGAGGCTTATGTCAAAAAGCTCGCCTCTAGAAAACTGGAGAGCAGATCTGATAAATGTATATTTGTCGGATACCCTAAAGAAACTAAGGGTTATTATTTCTACGACCCCAAAGAGAATAAAGTATTTGTTGCTCAAACGGCTATTTTTCTTGAGAAGGAATTTCTTCTACAAGAGGCCAGTGGGAGAGAAATAAAGGTGGATGAAGTTCCAGAAGAAGGACAAAGTAGTCAAGCACAGTTGGATGACCCTGAACCAATAGATCAGGTTAATATTCAACCTGAGGCTCAGATATCACGGGAACCGCGTAGATCGGGAAGGATTCGTCGTCAGCCTGAGCGCTATGACGGAGTCTACATCATTAATGATGAACCCCTCACTTATGCGAATGCGGTATGTGGACCGGAGTCAGCAAGATGGCTTGAAGCTATGCGAGCCGAGATGGACTCCATGTCAGATAACCAAGTCTGGGATTTGGTTGATCCGCCTCCGGGAGTAATCCCTATAGGCTGTAAGTGGATCTTCAAAAAGAAGAAAGACATGGATGGTAACGTAGTTACCTATAAGGGCAGGCTAGTTGCGAAAGGTTTCAAACAAATCTACAGGATAGATTATGATGAAACTTTCTCTCCTGTAGCCATGTTCAAGTCCATTCGAATTATTCTCGCGATAGCAGCATATTTTGATTATGAGATCTGGCAAATGGATGTGAAAACCACTTTCCTTAACGGAAAATTAGAAGAGGATGTGTACATGACACAACCTGAAGGTTTCATTAACCCATCAGAACGTCATAAAATATGCAAATTAAGGAAGTCCATTTATGGACTAAAACAAGCATCGAGAAGCTGGAATATTCGTTTTGATGAATCAGTTTTTGAATTTGGTTTCATCAAAAATGAAGATGACCCGTGTGTATATAAAAGGTTTAGTGGGAACGTGATTACTTTCCTAGTCCTCTACGTCGATGATATTTTAATCATTGGAAATGATATTCCTGAACTGCATGCAGTCAAAGCATGGTTAAGAAAATGTTTCCAGATGAAAGATTTAGGAGAAGCGACCTATATACTAGGTGTGGAGATCTTTAGAGATAGATCTAATAGGCTTCTCGGGCTATGCCAGAGTACTTACATCGATAAGGTCCTGGAGAGATTCCATTTAGAAAATTCTAAAAGAGGATATCTTCCAGTCAGACATGGTCTGAATCTTTCAAAAGGCAGTGTCCTCAAACACAGTCTGAGAAAGATGAGATGGACAATACGCCTTATGCTTCGGCTATTGGGTCTATCATGTATGCGATGTTGTGTACTCGCCCAGACGTCGCTTACGGGTTAAGCGTAACCAGTCGGTTCCAAGGTAATCCAGGGAAGGCACACTGGATTGCAGTCAAGAACATTTTAAAATATCTTCGGAGAACCAAATATATGTTCTTGATTTATGGAGGTCAGGGAGAACTCAGTATTGAAGGATATACTGATGCTTCGTTCCAATCTGACCAAGACGATTTCCGATCACAATCAGGCTATGTTTTTAGCTTGAATGGAGGAGCAGTGGTGTGGAAGAGTTTCAAACAATCAATTGTTGCTGATTCCACAACAGAAGCCGAGTATGTTGCAGCCTCAGAAGCATCAAAGGAGGCAGTATGGATTCGTAAGTTCATTCAAGAACTTGGTGTTGTTCCTTCAAGTGCAGATCCATTGGTTATCTTCTGTGATAACACTGGAGCGATTGCACAAGCGAAGGAACCACGGTCACACCAGAAGTCCAAGCACATATAGAGAAGGTTTCACTTGATCCGTGAAATCATTGATCGAGGAGATATCAAGATCTGCAAGATTCATACAGATGACAATCTAGCTGACCCGCTTACAAAGCCTCTGGCGCAGCAGAAGCATGAGAAGCACTGTAATAATATGGGTTTGAGATTTCTCAACCATTAGTTTAAGTGCAAGTGGGAGATTGTTAGGGTATGCCCTTAAGGCTAATGTTTGAGGCCTTGGGTTATTTTCAATATCATGTATAAACTATATATATATGTTTTTATAAAGGCAATTGTTGTTATTCAGATTGTTACATTATCTGCTGTTGTATGTATACTTATGAGTAATGTCTCAATGATGTTCAGCTTAGCTGACATTCAGTGTTGTCCTTAGTCGAGATATCTCGGTGAACATGAGACAGCCTTGATATGATTGAGACTAATATGTGTTCTAAACTTATAGGATGCTTTGGGCATAGAATAAGATTTAGACACATAGGTGCATTAGATGTACTAGACTGACCCTACTTAGGATATTCAATTGTTTGTCACAATGTAAATAATCCTTGTATGCAAGCAAGTGGTATATTCCCTCTGACTTGAGATCACTTGTGTTTCTAAGTGATGATTGGCATTATCTTTAGGTAGTTCAATATCATTTGAAAGATAATGGTTAAGGATTATCTTGGATAGTGGGCATGAGTCATGTTAGGGCACTTGTGATAGATATAGGATTGCCTCTCCTAGTTGGAGTGTGATGTTCTAAAGGGCCCCCTGGATGAAATGGTTGAGAATGTGTATGGCCATACCTAGACGACTATGTTCGTCTGATCTAACCATTTTCATCATGTTGGAATCGCAGGCTTGACATGCTTGTCCAATGGGAACATCTAGTGGCAAAGGGAAACATGTATGCCAAGTGAATTAGATTCACACTTGTGCTGTGGTTTGGGAGTAGTCTTGGAAGACTCTTTCCTTCATAACGGGAGACAGTGATGTGTTGCTAGATACCCCTCTCTGATCATGATAACGTAAGTTATTGTTACCGACATTGAAGGAAACCCTTAGGGTCGCACAATTTGATGATATAGCTTACTTATGTCAGATCGTGTGAACTGGAGGAATTTAAGCTCTGATTGGAAGTGAGATCTAGTCTAATCATGTTTAATTGATTAGGGCATATGATCGGTAAGCTTCGATCGGGAGGATTGATGCTTGATCGTAAAGATCAGGGGTTCAAAGAGATGTGTGGTTAGATCTTGAGCCATATGGTTCAAAGAGATCATAACCAGGGCTGGTTCGACTTGATGCTTGAACCAATTCGAAATTGGACCGGTTCATTAGTGAACGCATGGTTCAATTAAGAGGGAAGTTTTCGATGGGTTGAATGGGAGTTAAGGAGGGAGTTACATGTTTGGTTCTTACCATATGTGGTAACCGAACATTCCTTCATGGTCTCTCTCTCTCTCACGGTTTCGAGAAGAGCTCTCGTTTCTTCCTCTTTTCGGCTCTCTCTCTCTCGTGTAGATCTTATTCACGCAAGGGAAGAACTTCGACCAGCCAAGAGTGCACATCTTCCTCTCCAAGACACGATTAAAGACTCCTTGGTGTCTTTGCTAGCACAAGGAACACAAGGAAGGAAGTCGACATCATCTTGTGTGTGACATCTTTGGAGAAGAGGCACTCGCCCCTTTCATCTTCCAAGCCGCCTTTTACATCATGGCAATGGTAATACTCTAACTTGTTCTATACAAGTTTTATAAGGTTGATCTTGTGCTCAATCCATGCGATTCTATGATGACCTAGTATTTCCGCTACAACAAGTTTTGAATGACACTTGTGACCAAGGTTACCCAACATGATTTTGATTATTTTGAAATTGATTCTTATGTGAACATTGATGAATCTCACTATGATTATGATAATTTTGAAATTGATTCATTTGATAAATTATTTGAGGAAATTGATTTTGAAAAATCCCCTTTTGATTCTAGTGATATTTATGAAGTTGATTCTTTTGATCATATATTGTTTGTGGTTAATTCTGATGAAGCATATGAGGAAACTAATTTAGAAAAATCTTACTCTGAATTTTCTTGATAACTTTGAAATTGATAAATTATTTGATGAAGTGCGTGAGGAACTTGAAGAGGATTTTAATATTACAAACATTGATGAATCCACTCTAATGTTTTGCCCATATCTACTGTTGAATCTACTGATTTATTTGAAAAATTATGCTTTGTTGAAGAATCTAATGTGAGACAGAAAGACTATTTTCATGATCCAATATTTGAATCTTTTGATCAAAGTCCTATTGCAATTGAAGATAAAAAATTGAAGAAAGGACTAATGATTTTACTTTCTGATAAAGATAGGAAGATCATTGAATATCCTTGGAGTGGAATTGAAAATTTTGATTTTGATTTCTGCATACTTGAGAAAGCCATGTCGATCTTGATTTACATGAAATATTGGATGTTTGGATTAGTGGCTATACTTTTTGGACAACAAAAATGCAAAAAATTACATGCTATTTACTACAGTACTGATCCTCCTGCTTCCCCATGATACTTGAGTTTTGGTCAAGCTATGGACCTAAAAATTAGCGCTTCTTGGGAGGCAACCCAAGCACTCTTTCTTTCCTTTTATTTTTGTTTTTTGCTTTTGTTTTAGTTTATTTGTGTACTAATTTTTTCTTTTTCTCTTTGTAGGTAATTCAAGATTGATTTTTTTTTTGTGATAAGCGGCGATCTCTGAATTTTTAGCAAAATTACGGTAGTGTCGTAATGATTTTTACGGTACCGTAATTCTTTTATGGTACTATCGTGACATATTTTATGGTACCGTAATTTTGAGTGTTTTCTTACCTGAGAGTTTTTCAAAATTTTATGAAAAATATGACAGTGCCGTAATGTGTTTTACGTTGCCGTAATTTGAAACCTGCTTCCTGCATTCTGCTTATCTGAGTAAGTGTTTTCTTGCAGTGATTTTAAGAAACTGGAGTGCAAAAATTTTTGATCTTTGGCACAACACGGAAGTACTCATCTTTTACTATTATTTGGATATTTTTATTGAATTTTAAATTTCATGGATCATCCTATAGCACAGAGCATCTTTTGGTACTTGATTAATTTCTACAGTAGTTTTTTTTGACTAATCTGATTAGCTCTTTTGCTGCAGGTTTTTATGATGCTTCAATGAGTTGAAACCTTGAACTTTCACATGGAATTGGAAAAACATGTTTAGTTCTATCTCATGGATTAATTATTTTCGTGAAAATATTTTTTGATCATCCTATAACACATGGCAACTTTTCGAATTTGATCAACTTTTGTGCAGTTTTTATCTAATTAGCCCTCTTTATGTTAATACCCTAAATTCCAGACAGATTTTGATCCTTTGATTTTCATACGCCCTGAAAGAACAAGTTTTATTCTACCTTTTGGCTGTGTATATTTTCTTTTTGGATCATTAAATCTTTTTCTTGGGTATAGCTACTTTTTGTAATTGAATCAATAGGCTGCACTGCTTTTCATCAACATTATCAACTCCTTGTCTTCAGACTTTCACCAGAAACTGCAGCCCAGCCGCCACCACTGCATCGGCCTCTAACACCACTGTTTCCAGCCGTCGACACTAGATTCTAGCACCAGCAGCCACTTACTTCTTCTGCTGCCGCTGTTTCCATTGATTTTATTTATTTATGCAGCAGACTCTTCATTAGTGACATTTTTTTATTTTATTTTTGCAGTGCTATCTCTCGCACCTGCTGGCCGACGTCTTCACTTCTAGGACTGTAGTCTCCAATAGGCCACTGGAGAGTCTTCATCATCACTCTACTGTTGGCACCGTCACCATCATTACTAGTAGCTCTTCAGCTAACATATGTTCCACCTCTACTTCTCGCCTGCATCAGCACTCTCCATCGGCACCCTCTTTGGACCATCGACGATATCACTGATATCTATTTTTAGGTTAAGTAAGAGACTATTTTTTGATCTGAGCCTTATGTATTTAAAATTGTGCAAGTAAATTTTCAGAAGGCACATCTTTGGACCTAGCCGCATCTGCCCTGACGCTACACCCCGGACGACGATTGAGCTTGCTATATTGTTTTGTGAGTATTGTTTGCACTTTCTTGTGATTTGATTACTTGATTTGATATGATTATCTACACTTTTCTTCTCCTAAAATTTCTATCACTTTACATCCTTTGCATTGTTTGAGCCTTATATGGTCTCTTGAGTCTATCATTTTACACTTTTGATCATGATTGTATGAGTTTGATACTTCACATCCTTTGCACTGATTTTGATATTTTTGATTTTTAAAAATTTTTATGACTTGAATCCATGTGAAGAGAGATGTGTGGATTTTTCTATGATGAGGCATATCAACACTTGTGAATGGAGATATACCTATTATGTTGAATTTATTTCTTCAATATATATCTACTTGTTGAAATCCTTCATTGATTGATGCATAAGATTTTGGATAGGTATGTTGTTTGATGAATGCAATCTAAGAGTGAAGCATCTTTCTTGAATAAAATGAGCATATGAGTGAAATTTTTGAATTGATGTCAATTGATTAACCTAGTTGATGTTTAGTTTATCTTACTAATTGTTGGAAAGAAAGAATCCAAGATCCACAAAAAGAGTGAGAGAGTCCCCTACTTGGCACTGTGTAAAATTGACAGTGGTACCGAAGATATGGGTTGAAGTCTGTAAAAAAATGAAAAAGAGAAAAAGAAAATGACTCCTCTACTTGGCACTGTTTAAAATTGATAGTGGTACCGAAGACAAGGGTTAAAGTCCAAATAAAAAGTGTGTATCTATGTGGTTACATACCATAAAAAATACAATAAAAGAAAATTTAGAAAAGAATGATTTTGATGTGGAAAAAGATTTTGGGTATCCTATTCCTGTAAACAAAGGTATGATAGATTTAAACTAAAACTCGGGTGAATTCATGAGACAAAGATTCATTTTATTATGTGAGTTGCAAAATTTTATTTGATCAAAGTTGTGAATCTTAAAGATTGATTTCAGAGGACAGTGTATTTATCTGAAATTTTGTGCAAAAAGTTGGTGGAATAATTCATGAGTGATTATATTTTAAAAATTTATTTTTCATAAAAGAACATATTTTCCATACTTAGCATTGTTATTTATTTATTTGCTTGAGGACAAGCAAAGTTTGAGCCTTATGTATTTGATGACAGAAAATTGATAGTATATTTTGCATCATCTTATAGTCATTTTTGTGTCATATTTATGCTCTTTTGCTTGTTTTCATGCCTTATTTGTCAAATATTGCGGAAACTACACCATTTTTTATTTTTGATGATTTTTAGGTAAAAAGTGTCATATTTTGATGGATTTTGGAAGATTTGAGCATACCAATGATTCTAGACGTCAAGACGAAGCTGCCCGTCAAATTTTATGCGAATAGGAGCAAGTTTGCAAAATTACGGTAGTGCCCTAATGAAAATTATGGTACTGTAATTTTCGACCTAGAAAGCACAGAAAGAAATTACGGTAGTGTAATAATAAATATTATCGTACCATAATTTTGAGCGATTTTTGACTAGAAACTTCTGAAGAAATTATGGCATTGCCGTAATAAATATTATAGTACCGTAATTTGACACAGTTTTGCCCGATTCTTCCGCTGGAAAACTAAAAAGACGATCCCTTGAGATTTAGGGCACCAAATTGAGATCGGAAAGACGCTACGGACTTGTCTCAATGAGGAAAAGAGAAACGGAGTGAAAGCCCTAATTTTTATCCACAATTCAGAGAGAAATTGAGGGAGGCATCTCTCGGGTTAGGCATCACGCCGAGAGGCGTAGAGGCCACCTCAGGGTGTGAAAATTACACTAAAGATTCGCCTAGAGGAGGAGACGATACCCCAGAAGTTTTTGAGTGAGAGGAGTCCGATCAAGGGAGGAATCAACGAAATAGTGGGCGATGCCATTGTTCATCGCGTTTCCAGCCTATTACGGTGCTGTAATTTCAATTACAGCACTGTGTTATATAATTTCTTCCCTTTTCGATTTTGATCATATGAACTATGGTTTATTGTAATCTTTTCACCATGCTAGCTTAATTTTCTTATGGGACATGGGGGTGTAATCCCTTTAATTTTTAATGACTAGACATTGATTATTTTTGTCATGATAATTTTGTTATGATAATTATGCTTATGTGATGACTTTCCTTTAATTCTCCTTAGTTTTATGAATATCAGCATGTTTTAGAATTTTGCGAAATAGACTAAGAGGTTGATTGTGAAATTTGGAACCCTAAAAATCATTGAGTTTGGAAGTTATCGTAAGAGATTAGGTTTGTTTTTTGAATTCTGATTTTTAGTGATTTTATTGCCATGTTAATTTTCTGATTCTTAGGATTGAGTTAATGTGTTAGACTTGATTTGAAATTGTAAGAGATTAAATTTCTAATCGTCGGATAACCTTAAATAGAACTTGTGATGAGTTTCAGGATGCACGAGAGTGATCCTTGAGTTTCCACATGAGACGTTTGACTTAGAATTCAGATGTACGAGAGTGATCCTTGAGTTCTTTGTTCAACGATTTACTTATTTTCAGTATTGGATAGATCTTGCATGAGAGTGAGGATTGGTCCTTTGTATGATTGTTTGTGCGAGAGCGGGATGATCCTTTTATGAAGTAAATTAAATCTTTATCGTAATGAAATTTGACTGACAGCTTTTATTTTCTTCTAATCATTAGAATTAAGGAGGATGAAACCCTAGTCCCAGTTTCTCTCTGATTTCACGTTCTTTCTATCATTTACTTGCATTATAATCGATTGCTTAGCTAGTAAGAATACAACTATTTGGTACGTAACAATAAGGTCACTGTGGTTCGATATCTTTTTATTACTTCGAAATATTCGTGCACTTGTAGACTACAACAAGACCCCAGAGAGTGGACTTGGGTGGCCATGAAGGTGCACTTCTTCGTGTTAAGGAAGAGGCGCTCCTTCCAGAGAATCTCAAAGGTAGAGCGAAGATGCTCTAAGTGTTCCTTCCGGGTGCGGCTGGAGATTAGAATGTCATCAAAGTAGACGACCAGGAATTTGCCCATGTAGGGCTTGAGGACTTGAATCATCAGCCTCATGAACATGGAGGGGGCGTTCGTGAAGCCAAAAGGCATGATTAACCACTCGTACAGACCATCCTTGGTCTTGAATGCAGTATTCCATTCATCACCCTGGCGGATGCAAACCTGGTGATATCCACTCCAGAGGTCCAACTTTGAAAACCTTGAAGAACCCGAAACCAAGTCAAGCATGTCGTCAAGACGGGGTATAGGGAACTGGTACTTAACGGTGATCCTATTAATGGCTTGACTATATATGAATGTGCGCCAAGATCCATCCTTCTTGGGCGTGAGTAGGGCAGGGACAGCACATGGGCTAAGACTCTCACAGATGTACCCCTTTGTGAGGAGCTCATCCACTTTACATTGCAACTCGGCATGTTCAGTGGGGTTGAGTCTATGGTGGGGCAAGTTTGCGAGAGGAGCTCCCGGTACCAAGTCTATCACGTGTTGGATCTCCCATTCTGGGGGAGTCCATGAGGCAGATCCTCGGGTGAGATGTCGCTAAACTCAGACAAGATGGGGGCGATGTCAGTTGGAGGGTCCGTCTCCGCATGGGGCAACGGGTCCACCGCCTCACGCAACATGAGGGCATAGACCACCTTGGTCTCACTAGCTTCGTGGATCAGCACTAGAGTGTGCAATAAGGACACAACTGCAGTGGGTTTCGAGGGCATAATCATGCCCTTAGATGTTGATGCACATAACTCTTTAGGCGGGGCTAGGTTGAGCCAAATTTTCTGGTCATTGTGGTCGAAGACATAAGTGTTCGACCGGCCATAGTGGACCACATCACGGTCATATAGCCAAAGGCGACCCAACAGCATGTGGGCAACATCCATAGTTGCCACGTCGCACCAAACTTTCTCCTTATAGTCCCCAAAACTAATGGGAACCAGACAACGGTGGGTGATTGGTAGGCTCGATGTGTTGACCCAAGTGATAGAATACGGCTTTGGGTGGGGTTCAAGTGCAAGGTTGAACCGGATAATTGCGGTGCGTGACACCACATTCAGGCTACTACCCCCATCAATAACAATCTTACACGAATGCCCATTGCATTTGATGTAAGTTGTGAAAATACTGGTTCGCCTCTAATCCTCGGAGGGAGGGGTTTTCACTAAAGTGCACCGGACAACTGCTAGTGTGGGTTGGCCCGACTCATCTTCACTAGTATAACACTCAGGCTCAATGTCACACTCAGTGCACTCACGAGTCATAACAGCCAATCGGGGCTGACACTTGTCAACATGGGCAGGACGCTTGGGGCAATCCTTCGAATAGTGGCCGGCTTGTAGACAATTGAAAGAATTCATGCGGTTTGCAGACCCATGAGCTGGGGCCTTGCCCTTTTCCTCACATGAAAGGCGAGGAGGAGGGGTGTCGGGTGTGGGACACCTGGGGGGGGTCACGAATAGTGGGAGCATGATGGGGCTCCGAGCGTGCCTCGCGAAATAGCTAGAGAATATCAGGGCTCTGTGAGCTCGGCTCTAGAATGAACAAGTGGGGGACCGATAGCTGGGGGTCATCTAGAAGGTACTGACTCGCTGCGTCAAGCAGCAATGCGCAAGTCTTGCTCAATGTCTAGAGCTTGCTGGAATGTCTGGTCCAAACTCTCCAAGTTATAGGCAGGTAGGGCTCTTCGGATCTCCGATAGGAGTCCATTCTTGAATCTAGACAGGGTAAACTCGGGGTCCTCTCACAAGTTGCACCTAAGTGCTAATGTGTCAAAGGCTAGCCTATACTCAGCGATGGTACAGGATCCCTGGTGTATGCTACTATATTAGTCCAAGAGGTGCTGCCTATAGGAGGGTGAACATACCGCTCATGGAGGCAGTACTTTATTTCATCCTAGTGTGTAATGGGTGGGAGGGCTTGTTGCTCTAGTTGTTGTTCCATAGTTGCCCAATGCAGACGGGCTAGACCTTCTAGTAGGAGGCGCGCAAAGCTGACACGCAGGTGTTGGGGCATGGCGCACCACTCAAAGTACTTATCGACTGGCGCGACCCAATCAAGGAATCGTGTGGGGTTAAGGCTACCATCAAAGGGTGCAGGTGAAGTACACACGATGCGACAAAAATCGTCATCCATCTAGTAAATCATCTGGGAGAACATCAGTAAACTCTCTAACCACAGGAATTTGCTCAATAGGCACATTCTCTTTCTCTTCTACCCCCAACTATAGATAGAAGAATTCCCTAACATCCACTTCTCATTAATCTCTTAGCTTCCATTAAAGAGATGAGAGGAGCAACTTGTCCATGTACCCCATTAAAAGTCCAAACAGATGAATTAGGAGGAGAAAAAGTTATCAAACAATTATAACAATCAACCATAGCATGATTAGCAGAGAGACAATCCATGCCTAAAATAACATCAAAGTCCGAGAAATTTAACACCATTAAATCTGTTTTCACCACTACATCACCAAATACCAATGGACACTGTTTAATTTCTAGTCCTAATTGCAAAATACCACTAGAAGCCATTTGTATTGACAGATTAAATTTAGATAGAGAAGGTTTCATTTTTATCTTCATTGCAAAATCACATGATATAAAGGAATGTGTACTACTAGTGTCTATAAGTAAGCATGTAGGATTATTACAAACAAAAATTATACCTCCTAATACTGATCCTGAAGCTTGCTGAGCCTCTTGTTCTGTTAAGGCAAAAACCTAAGCTGGAGCAGAATTTTGAGGGTGAGGATTATGAGGCCTTGGGTTTTGAGGACGAGCATTATGGGGATGAGATACTGGATGGTTATTCTAATTCTATCTGTCCTGAAATCTTGCTGACTAATGCCTGTTCTGCTAGTACTGTCTTTCTCTCTGAGGGCAATTTGCCTGAAAGTGACCCCTTGCTCCACACTTATGGCATTGGATTGACTTATTTGGGAAAAATCTTGAAATATGCCCATTTTGACCACAGCTATAGCAACTCCTAGATGGTACTGTAGCACTAGAACCCATACTAGGTGATGGTACAGGAGAAGCATAAGACCTAGTCTCCATGACTCTTGGTCTCTTATTTATTGGCTTAAAATTTCTACCACTGCTCTGTGAAAAATGGGTGTAATTGTTATGAGACACTGGTCTCCCCTAATCATACTGCCCTGACCGTACAGATTGTTTCTCTTTTTGCCGTTGGGTCAAAACTTCTCGACAGGCTTCTACACTAAGTGCATATTCTACTAGAGCCTCATAGCCTTGAGAGACCATAGTAGTCAGTATATCCAAAATATCATCATCTAAGCCTCTATGATAATGTTTGGCCCTATCATCATCATTAGGTAAAACCTCTGGAAATAGAGCTGTTAATCTATCAAACTCATTTGTATAAGTGGTCACTGACCTCCCAGCCTGACATATAGTAAGAAATTTTTATCTCTGACCATCTCTAAAACTTTTAGGGAAAAATTTATCTAAGAAAGTTTTTCTGAACTGTTCCCAAGAAGTCACATTTCCCCCTAAAGCTAAACTTTTAGCTTGCCACCATTCTTTGGCCTGACCTACGATGTAATAAGCTGCCATGACAACTTTATCACCTTCTGGGCATTTTATCACCATAAAGGTTTCCTCAATTGTAACAATCCAATTTCATGCTGTCCAAGGGTCTTCATCTTCTGTGAAGACTCCAAACCTTTCCTTTCCTAGTGTAGTAAACTGTGCCCAAGCATTCTTGGACTCTGGCTGGGGCTCTTCTTTTTGAATTACTGGGGGTAACGTATTAACTTGTACTACGCTCTCTGATACTTCAGCATGTCTGGAAAAACTTTCTTGTTCCACCACAACTAGTACCACGGGAGCAGGAGGTACAGGTGGAACACCTGGAACAACTGGTGCAACTGGAGCAACTGATGCAACTAGAACAACTGGAGCAACTGATGTAGCTGGAGCAACTGGTGCAGCTAGAGCAACTGGGACAGGTGGAACTGGTGGGGCTTCATAGCCACTTCTTCTCCTAGTTGGAGCTCTCTTCCAAGCTTGTGGCAACTCTACCACAACCACATTTGAACCCCTAGCTTCAGCAGTAGCTCGGGTTCTACCACCGTGACCTCTACCACGATGACCAGAGGTCCTTCCACCTCTCATTTACGAGGCATCCTACAAAATGAAGAGAACCAAAAAGTATAGAAAATATATATATACCATATGAATATATAAATCAAAACATTAAATCACAATATAATCTTATGAGCCTTAAACCTTAATTCCTTATGGCTTAATCTCACAACCTTAGGATCCTTACAAACTTACTTGCCTCTGATACCAATAAATTGTCATGCCCCGATAAATAACTCCATTTACCATGACATGACAATTTTGCATGTTAAACATGCACTACAAAAATCTAATCCATAACTCACAAAACCATTAATAAAATTCCAATATCATTAAATCACAAATTCTTATAACAAGTCTCAAAACCAATTTAAGATATTTAATCCAAACTATCAAAGTTCAAAACTTAAAATCTGACAATCCAACTATAAAAATAAACATAAATGAACTATAATCAAAGTATGTCCAGATAAAGCAAGAAATAAAAGATATGTCAAATCACTAGACACTCTCCAAGGAAGCCTCTAGTCTATCTATCCACCTATAGACTGCAACTGATCAGTACCTGTAAGCAATAACAAAGGGGGGTTAGCCAAATAGCTAAGTAGAGATTTACAAGAATATGAATGCGTGTTGAGGAATGATATCAAGTTTATGAACTACATGAGTACCATATATAAATAGCAAATATGAAATAATATGAAACATAAAGAGCCTATCTCATTAAAATGGAGCTGTTTATGGTCACAAACATTGCATTATGCCTCGCATTATAATAAGAGTGGTTCCACCCCCAAGCTCCAAAAGTGGAACGACTGCCATCAGACAGCCCGATAGTGTTGCGTCCAACACTTGGAAACCCCACTATTGTCCAAAGGACAATTTGGCAGTAACCCTAACCAGCAACCACTAATAGCCCACACACAGTCGGCACTATGGTCTAATACGTGACCTCACCGACGGATCTCCAATCCACATATGGCATGCACGCTCGAAGCGTACAACAACAAATCTCAACACCATAAAAATATCATATCTCAACCATGTGCATATAACAACAATAAACATATCATACATATATGCTCAATAGCCAAATAACATATGCATTTATCCTCTTTTCATAATAACATATAAAATCAACCACGCATCTATATGCACCAATGGAGTTAATACGGGCACAAAAGATATAAGATACAAATCAAAGCAGATAGAGCAAAAAAGGATTGGTGTCTAAGCACAAGGCTTAACACCATACAAGAAAGTGGAGGTAGGATCCCTACCTGGAAGTAAAGTCCTCTGTCACAAGAATATACCACGATACTCACACCTCAGGCACGCCTAGTCCCAAGTCCAAGTTACCTTACAATATACATGCCAAGAGAAAATAATATCAATTACCACACAGTTATAACCATGAACACATCTACAAGATAACATATTCCTATCATGAATATATCTAACCTTGATTTCACAAATATGATAGACATATCTTTATCCCCTAAATTATCACCTTAATTTCATCATAACCAAACATATATATTTCAACAGGGTATTTAACACTATACTCATCCATAGTAAAATTTAGGAGTAAACATACATCATAGTCTCTATGAATCTACCATAATACATATATCAACATTCTCCTAAACATACTTAAAAACTAGGATTAAACTCTTATCTGTCCTATACCCAATTAACACAAAAGAGGAAAGAAAAAATAGGCTTGCACTCGCACACCCTATCCATGCTGCCGGAAAATCGTCCACCGCCATCGATCACCGCTGCCGCCAGCATAGGAAGGAAGCAGGGACGTTGAGGAAGAAGAGTGGAAAGAAGGAAGCCCCCGCTACCGTCGCTCGTTGCTGCTATGACGAGATCTGCCGCTGCCTGCACGCCGCTGAACTCACCAAAAGCCGCCGCCTGCCGCCAAACGTCACTAGAAAGAGGGAGGGAAGGCCGGCATAAGTCTCTAGTCACCGCCGCTGCCTTCGATTACCGCCGGTGGAAGGAATGCGAGTGGGAGAGAGAGAGAGAGAGAGGAGTCAGGCAAACAACGAAAGGGGGAAGGAAACAGTAGAAAAAAATAGGGATTATTTTTTTTATTTACTTATTTATATTAAATATTTATTATTTTTATTTGTTTATTAATTAATTAATTTTTTTTAAATACAACAAGTCAAGATGCTACTAATGCAAGCATGCTGAAGCGAGCACTAACTAACTCATACTAACTACTACCAACTAAAGTAGATGAGGGAATCTGACGCTGGCGCATGGGCTGGGCCTTCTGGGATGCAACTGTGCCTTCTGGGCTACGACTGGGCCGTCAAACCATCTCGGAGAACACGGTGATGAAACAGCATAATTTGCTGATGGTGGGTTGATTCATCACTATGCTAGCTTGTCCTTGGGCCATGTTGGTCAACTGGTTGTGGTAGCAATCATTGACTGGGGCTTCAGGTGACTGGGGTGCTAAGCACATGGGTTGCAACACCTCCGTGTGGGCTGATAATGGACTGATGGCACCCACGAATCGATTTGGTGGTTGACTTGAACATTGAGATCACCTTATTGTGATTGCGTTGGGCCCCTTTAAACTTTTTAAGGGAGATGGAACCTTGTCTAGAGAGAATTCCATAGAATAGCCATGTTTCTCTGGTTCTGGAGCTACTGTGGAGGGTCCTCCTGCATCAAACGGCCTGCCCAATATAAGAGGAAAAGTAGAATTCTCTGTCATGTCTATAATCATAAAATCTACTAGAACAAAGAATCCTTTGATTTGAAGAGGCACATTCTCAGCAATTCCAAGTGGGTGAAGTATATAACTATTGGCAAATTGAAGAACTTTAGATGTTGATTTAAGACTTCCCAAGTCTAATTTCCTGAAGGTGGGGAGCAGCATGATGCTAATGCCAGCACCCAAATCCATGAGTGCCTAATCAAATGTAGTACTGCCAATCATGCATGGTATATCAAAACTTTCAGGGTCTTTGCATTTGAGGGATGACTGATTTTGCATGCAAGCTGAAAAGTCTTTAGTCATCACTACTGTCGTTCTGTTGCCTGGAGTTTCAGGATAAGACTTCTCCTTTTGATTGTTAGACTCCTCTTCTTCATTATCAACATTCTCAGCTTCGGAGTCTTCTAATTGCTCATCACCCTCTATCATGATGGCATTGTAGTGGTCCCTTGGATTTGCTTCTCGTTGAGCAGGAAACATACCTGCGGCTCTTGAAGAAGAATTGGTCTACTAGGCTAACTGTGTGATATGAGTTTCCAACATTTTTGAGTGTGTGGACATAGAGTCCACCTTCAAATTCAGCTGGCGAATATGCTCATTCATGCTGTCGTTTTGCTTCATCTAATTTGCCATAAAGTTATCAATCATCAATTCTAATCTCGACCTATGAGGAGGGTTTGACTGTCTTTGGTTAGCAGATGGATGTTGCACTCCGGAACGAGGCCTAAAATTAGAAGAAGAATTTGGATTGGAGAAATTTGCAGGAGGAACTTGACCTTGGTTATGCCTGTAGGAGAAATTTGAGTGATTTCTCCATCCTAGGTTGTACGTGCTCGCATAGGGATCATTCTGATTTCTGAAGTTCCCGATAGCATTGACTTGCTCAGATGGAGTGCTCAAAATGTGGCAATCGTCAGCAGCATGTCCTGACACTCCACAAACATAACAAGTCACAGAGTTAGAAGTAGAAATATTCATAGAGTTAATTTTTGATGAAAGAGAGTCTACTTTTGCTACCAAGGAATTAATTATGTTCAGGTCATACTTCCCTGAATTTCACACTAGCTAGTTCCTCTCTCCTGACCACTGGTAATAGTTGAGGGCCATGTCCTCAATTAATTCCATAGCATCATCATAATTTTTGTTCATAAGTGCCCCACCAGCAGCAACATCTACAGAAAGTCTAGTTTGATACAGTAAACCACTATAAAAAGTATGTATGATTACCCATTTCTATAGGCCATGATGCGGGCGCATTCTCGGTAGCTCCTTGAACTAGTCCCAAGCTTCATAGAGGGACTCTCCATCTCGCTGAGCAAAGTTTGTAATTTGATTTCTCAGCTAGGCTGTTTTGCTTGGTGGGAAGTTTTTTGACAGGATGGCCTATGATAGCTGATCCCACGTCGTGAAGGAGCCATGCGGTAGAGATTGTAACCATGCTATGGCTCAGTCCTAGAGAGAAAAAGGGAAAAGTCTCTGTTTAATAGCATCAGGGGGAGCACCATTAATCTTTAAAGTGTCACATCATTCTAAGAAAATAGTGAGATGAAGGTTAGGATATTCTATGGCTACTCCACTGAATTGGTTCTGTTGCACCATTTGTACTAGAGATGGCTTGATCTCGAAGTTATTAGCTTCGATAGCCAGACGTGATATGCTTGAGTGCACACTAGAAATGGTGGGTGCTGCAAAGTCCTTGAGGGAGCGGTTGACTTCCATGGGTTGATTGTTAGAAAACTCTCTTGAAAGCTTTAATCTCTTCAAATTTATGCGAATCAGATGAAAGGTACACTCTATCTTCAGGTCTATAGGTACAAGTTTCCCTATTCGAAGAGTGTTCCTAAGCATAAACAGGTACCTTGACAAAAGAGGTTAGCAACACCAGCACCAAATAAAAATTACAACTAAAACAAAAAGTAACTAAATAGTAAAAAAAATAAAAACAAGAAGAAATCTAAATAAACCTAGTCTATCAACTTCCTGATTGTGTTAATATTGGCAAACCTAGTCCCCAACATTTGTGCCAAAAACTTAATAGGGTCCCGCAAGTGCACAATTCTATCGCATAATAAGAAAGTAACGATCCCACAAGGACTAGGGGTTCAAGTACTAACTAATCAGTCAATTAATAACTAGGTGATCAAATAGTGGAGAAAATTGCTAATGTCCTAGTGCAAGACAGTAAATTAAAGCAAGTAAGTAAATAAAGCATGTGAAGAGCAAACAGAGAGCAAACAGGGTTTAAAGATCTTGAGAGAAGATTGGGGTTTTAGGTTTCACCATGCTAAAGTATGAAAGAGAGCTAATGCATATATTTAAAGTTGTTTAACCTAAGTTCTTAAAGTAATTCTTCCTAAGGTACAGACTCATTCTCTCTCAGGCCACGGTCCGGTATCTAAGTTAACCCAAGTCTCCTAGTCTCATGCCTTACTGGGTTAAGCAGATCCAATGGGCTCTATGAAGAATTATTGGCTCCTCGAGTAATTTCGACCTACTCTCGTGGCCAAAATTACTAGCTCAATCTAAAGGGATCCGACGTTGTGGTTCACCTCTCATTTTTTCCCACAACGTCTAAAACATAAATATACATGGACAGTACACAAATACGGATTAAAACCTCTTAGAAATGAAAAAGAACAAAGTTAAATCTAAGCAATGTATAGATCAAGTATTAACAGTTAACATTCTTACAGCGGGCTATGCCCAAACCCCGAAAAGAAGTTTACGCTCCAATATGCATCATGAAATACATCAAAATCTCTCAAACAAATTGAATCAAACCAAGGGAAAGACTAGATCTATGTCGTGAGAGCCTAGAGCACGATCCTCAGCATCGAAATGGGGAAAAAATCATGGTAAAATAACCTTTCGTCACCAAAATTGCCATCAAACCCTAGGTGTCACCGTTTAACCTCATTCTCCTCAACCGCTCAATGAAATAACATGATTCCAGTCCTAAATATTCGGTTGCAAGTTAGGAAGGTCTCCACCAAATTTCAGCGAATTCTGCTCCAAAAATAGCATGAAGCGGATGAAAAACTGAACATGTGTCGAACAAGTGGAACCGTTCACGGCCGTGCATGGATGCACGGCCATGCCCATGAACGGCTCGGCGATCTTAAATTTCTAAAAAACTAACTCTTCACGGCCATGTATGGGTTCACGGGTGTGCCCATGAACTTCTCGTCAAGTTTAAGAAATGTCGGCCGAGTCCTTCACAGCCATGCATGGATGCACGGGCATGCTTGTGAATGGCTCGGCGCAGTCTGTGAAAGCAGGCTCATACATGACCGTGCATGGATGCACGGCCATGCCCGTGAAGAGCGTAGAAAACTCTGTTTGAGCTAAAATTTGATATATAGCTTCATCTCATCATGAGGAATTATCCCATATCTTCAGATCTTCTAAATTTCACCAATTTTAGAACGAAATCCCAACATTTCAATGAAACCAAGGAAAAGTGAAGATTCTGAATAATATAAAGCATTTATGCAAATAAATGAGACAAAGCATGTATTTTACTCCAAAATAATAATAGAATTAAGCCACAATATATCATATATATGCATGATATCAAAGAGGTGGTCTTCTTTCTTTTGGTAAGAATTTTCTTCATGAGCGCTTTGTTACTAAGAAGCTTGCAGTTGATTTATACTTGATCCATCAAATCTCTTGATGACATGATAATGTAGTGCCCAGGGTGACAAAGCAAGAAGCGTTTGCCTTTAGGCACTAACCATTTTATAAGATGGTATGCAGAGCAAACAATTGAAACATAGCTGATGTGTACTTTATCGTACCACTAATCGCAAGCGTGATGGCTTTGTCATAGTAGCACTTAAGATGTCGATCCCACAGGGACAATGATCAAGTACCGAGTGATTACAAATCAATAGCTAGACAATCGGGTAAATATTTTTGGGTTTTCTGAAAATAAACTAAAATGCAACTAAATACAATTGCTAGCCAAATCAAGCATGTGAAAGTATTGGATAGAAAACAAGGTTTAGAGACATCGAAACTTCAAGTGCATCTTGTTGATGGATCTTAAACTCAAACAAGATAATTATCATAGCAATGCAATTTTAAAAGTATTCAAGGAAATATCTAATGGTACATATTACCCTCTTTCGACGGCGTAATCCGGTATCAATCTAGATCGACATCTTACTTTCATGGCTCACCGTACCTAGATTGATCCATTGGGTTCAGAGATATTATAAAGTTCCTCACACAAATCTGGCCCTAATTCTTGACCTCTCAGAGCATGTTTGATAAGGCAGATCTAGCATCACAATTCACCTTTCGGTCCTTCTTGCGATGCCCAAGAAAAGTAATTGCGTGATCAAGGCAATACTAGCAGTAAAACGGCACAGATCGAATGGACACAAGATAAAATTCTCATTGCTACGAGAAAACAAGTTTAAAAACAAGATCCAAACAACTAAAATACACCCTTGATCCGATAAAGAAGATTACGCTATCATAGCATTGATTCAGTACAAATCTCTAAAGGAATAGAAGGAAATAAAGAGATGATAGAAGAAAGAGGAAGCAAACTCTCTGCAAAAATTTTGCAACATTCCTTCAAGTCTTCTAGAATGATAGCATGGCTCCTTCCTCCTCCCTTGTTTTCGCCAAAGCTTTCACCCTTGCAGAACCCACTAGCCCACCTTGAGCCCCAACTGGGCGCTACTTTCCTCAGTTATTTTGTCCCCTTATATAGAGCTTGATCCCAAATCTGAACACATGGAGTGATGGAGCCTTTAATTAGCTACGTTTTGACACCTTAAACGTCAGAAACGGAGCTATAATGACAAAGTTATGGCTCTTTTAAGTTTGGGTGCGCAGGGGAGAATTACGGCCGTAATTATTATTACGACCATGCCCATAATTCTGATTTTGGTACTCTTCGACTCTTCAAATCTTCATACACTTATGGGCCTTTATGTACTCATCGTTTTGACTCCAAGAACGCCCAAAACGGAGTTTAAACGAGTGAGTTATGCCTATTTAATGCGGGCCATTAATGTGAATGTGAAAATTACAGGTGTAATGAAGATTATGGCCACTCTCATAATTTTGGTAGAAAACTCCGTTTCATCTGAAATTTTGCGGGCGTGTAGACCTTTGACTTGTTTTGGATCCCGGCCATAGTTTGACATCAAAAGTTGCCGGTGGGAATATTATGGGCAGGCAGAAATTACAACCATAGCCGTAATGTTGTCTATTGAAGATTTCTTCATCCGAATGACTTCCAATGAGAAAATCGAAGGCACGTCTTTGGAGTATGATTAAGCTTGAGTGAAAACGGGCTTCTTAAGAATTCAAACAGGAAATTATGGCCATAATGCAGATTATGGTCTCGGCCATAATTTCAGAAATTAGCCCCTTTTGAAACCGAACTTCTCGTCAAGGTTCTTAATTCACTCAGGGACATAAATATACTTCAAAATAGCTCCAAAAGTGAATGAATTGTCCTGTATTTATCAACATGACAAGAAGTAGAGCTTCTAAAGAAAGTCAATGAAATAAGCTGGAAAGAGATGTAAAAGCATGAAAATTGGTCTCGATTCACTAGTAAATATAGGCCTAAAAGACTATAAAAATACAAGACATCAATAGCCCAAGCCAAAATGCCCCTTTATTTGAGACTGCATGTTTTATCATCTCTTCTCTTTGTTGGAAGGATAAGATAAGTCCTTCACCAAGGCCTTGCTGCGTGTTAGATATTTTGATTTAGAAAATATCCTACTTGAGTGGCGTGCTAGATATTTTGACTCAAGTAGGATATTTTGATTTAAAGAATATCCGGCCATACGGCATATTGGATATTTGACTTTGGAAAATATCCGGCCTTACGGCGTGTTGGATATTTTAATTTAAAAAATATCCTGCCTAAGTGGTGTGATAGATATTTTGATTTAAAGAGTATCCGGCCCTATGGCATATTGGATATTTGAAATTTAAAAAATTATCCGGCCATGCGGCGTGTTGGATATTTGATTTGGAGAATATCCAGCAATACGACGTATTGGATATTTGACTTTGGGAAGTGCTCGACCTTAATAGTTTATTGAGCACGTAGGATTTGAAACGAGCTCAGCCTTGATGGCTTATGAGCATTTGAATTTGACTTGCGCTCACATTAGGAGCTTACAATTTTTGGTAAATTGTCAACCATAAACGGAATTGAAATTTGCGATCTTATCACTGTTCGAATAAGATCGAATTTCGCTCGTATTAGGTGCCTACATTTTTTGGTAAATTGTTAACCATAAATGGAATTGAAATTTGAGATATTATTACCATTGGAATAAGATCGAATTTCGCTCGTATTAGGAGCTTACAATTTTTTGTAAATTGTCAACCATAAATGAAATTAAAATTTGCGATCTTATCACCGTTCGGATAAGATCAAATTTTTGCTCGTGTTAGGAGCGTACAATTTTTGATAAAATGTCAACCATAAATGGAATTGAAATTTGAGATCTTATCACCATTCGGATAAGATCAGATTTTGCTCGTGTTAGGAGCTTACAATTTTTGGTAAATTATCAACCATAAACGGAATTGACATTTGTGATCTTATCACCGTTTTAATAAGATCAAATTTTCGCTCGTGTCAAGAGCTTATAATTGTTGGTAAATTGTCAACTATAAACGGACTTGATGTCTTGATCCTATTGCTGTTGGACTAGGATTGAATTTTGCTCGTGTTAGGAGGTTACAGTTTTTGACAAACTGCTAGCCATAAGCGGACTTGATGTATAAATCCTATTACCATTTGACTTGGATCATATTTTGCTCGTGTTAGGAGCTCACAATTTTTGGCAAACTACTAGACATAAATGGATTTGATGTCTAGATCCTATTGTCGTTTGTCTATGATCAATTTTTGCTCATTAATCTTTACATTCCTTCCTTGGCTGATGCATCAATTTCACCCTTTGACGTCAGACTTGAATATGAAAGAAACATTCTAGTGGCAACTAGTGCAATGGGAAAATCAATTGGTTGCCCCCGTCTTAGATTGTGGAACTCATTACAAATGAGTTCCTCTTCTCTTATGTTGACCTTCTCAATCATGGTATAACAACCCTTCAGGCATTATCTTTTCAATCTAAGGTACCCCCATCTTGGAGTAAGGGAATTCATCCTTGATCCAAGTACTTGTTATGTTTGTATTTGCTAGGTTGCAAACAGTGACCCAACTATTGGTAAAATTCTTGTAGGCATCTATGTGTGGATAAAATTAGATCCTCAACCATGGAACCAAAGTATATGTCCTTTGTTCCAAATATAGTTGACAGTTCAATGGATGAAAGCCCGAGTGTTCCTCCAACCAAATAGAGATTCTTCATTACTATCATAAGAGCAAGAAAGGTTTAATATATAGAACTCAAAGATGAAAGGAGAAGTTAGGTCTCACCGAGCATGCCAGAATTTGTGGTGTCATTTTTGGTCATGATTAATATGTTTGACCTTTTCAAATTCACCTTATAAAAATAAGATTTTTCGTTTAATGGGTTATGGCTTCCAATGAGCACAAGCACTCATTGTTAATTACCCCTAAAAATAAGGGCACCTTTGATTAAGAGATCTATATAAGTAGAAGGACAACATTACATAATTGGAGAACAAAATCATTTATAAATTTTATGTTAATATATGGCTTAAATTTTGAAGCACTCAGCCTTCAAGTATTTGAATTTGATGATCACTCAACCCTGATGGTCTGCAAGTATGTGAACTTGAATTTGTGTAATCTGCCTTGGTGGCTTATGAGTAATTGGATTTGATTTGTGCTCAACTTCAATAGCTTGTGAGTATTTTGGATTTGATTTATACTTGGCCTTAGTGGCTTATGAGCACTTGAATTTGATATATACTCGACTTCAATAGCTTGTGAGTATTTGATATGTATTCAGCCTTAGTGGCTTATGAGTATTTGAATTTGATTTATGCTCGGCCTTAGCAACTTGTGAGCATTTGAATTTGATTTGAAATATCCGGCCTTATCGGCTTAGTGGATAATTTAATTTTAGAAATACCCGGCCTTGCCCGCTTATTGGATATTTAATTTTAAGAAATATCTGGCCATGACGGCTTATTAGATATTTAAATTTGGAAAATATCCGGCCTTTACGGCTTAATGGATATTTAATTTTAAAAAAATACCCGGCCTTAACGTCTTGGTAGGTATTTTAATTTGAGAAATACTCGGCCTTAACGGCTTGGTGCGTATTTTAATTTAAGAAATACTCAGCCTCAATGGCTTATTGGATATTTTAAATTTGGGAAACATCTGGCCTTGACGGCTTATTAGATATTTTAAATTTGAGAAATATCTGGCCTGAACGACTTATTGGATATTTAAATTTGAGAAATATCTGGCCTCAACGGCTTATTGACTATTTTAAATTTGAGAAATATCCGGCCTCAATGGCTTATTGGATATTTGAATTTGAAAAATATCCGGCCTCAACAGCTTATTGGATAATTTAAATTTGAAAAATATCCGGCATCAATGGCTTATTGGGTATTTTAAATTTGGAAAATACTCGACCTTAACGGCTTATTAGGTATTTAAATTTTATAAAATATCCAGCCTTGATGGTTTAGTGGATAATTTAAAACTTCAGCCTTAACAAGTGTAACATTGTATTGAGGAGTTACGCCTCACGTCAAATGTCAACATACGCACCTCCTAAATAATACTTTGTTACGGCGTATTAAAGCTTACTAACATTTTTTGGCTTCATGGTTTAAAAAATATTCTAATATGAATGTTATTATTATTTTAACTCTAAAATTATTTTATCATAAAATATATTAAGGTGAAGTTTGATATCACAAATTGGTAAAATCATCTAACGCCTTAAAGATTTTGTTATTATTTATATTTTTTTAATTTTTTCCATTTATTATTATTATTTTATTTTTTTATATATTTTATATATATATATATATATTTTTTTTCTTTACTCTAGTCTAAGAGTAACTTGACTCTTTGCCTTGGACGAGAATAGTTGAGCTCTCACGGGTGGCGGCTGCAATTTGACTTCATTGGTGGCGCCGGACGCAATGGATGTTAGTCTTCATTTATATCAGAGAGGGGCGACGACGATGGCACTATTGCGCTTCTGGCGATGCACTTCCGATGAATGACCCTAGGATGCCGAACATCCAGTGGCGAGATAATGGCGAGAGTCTGCTGAGTGCATCCGACGACGCAGCTTTCAGCAGTAGAGCTCCTTCGTGGAGATGGAGTATCAAATTATGGTATTGGCGGCTAGCGGATGTGGTGATTCGACCACTCTAGCTATTGAATTTCTAGTGGAGGCGCCGTCAATGGCGAGTTGGGATGCAGAAAACGTCGTTGAGAAGCGCTAGTACGAGCTATTCTTCATAATTTGTTGCATCAGAGAGAAATGGAGGTGAGGCGCTGAGGATTAGGTATTCGATTCTCCAGCTAGATAGCCATCAATGTTAACAGTGAAAGCCCGGGAAGACTGTGTGGTTTTCTATGGCATCAGGGACGATGTCGACAATGAAGACGTACGTGAGAGTGGCACGGATGATCACTATCAAATATACAATTTTCTATTAAGCCGAATCTGAATCAAAAAATAATTTGATTCTATATATCCTCCTCTTTCAATTTCATGCCTTCACTTGTCCAGTGACTTCCAGAATCAATTTTGTGTGAAGATAAAAGAAACTCCACGAATTGTAGATTGGGTTAATTCAAGGTAAATTTTAACCTCTTTCTTCTTCCCTATTTTACTCTTCTCAGATTTCTTTCTTCCGTTTTTATGCATTTGATTTTATCCTTACTATCCAGTGACTTCAATCAAAGAATTTCATCCCTCTAGGCAAAGTTTCTTTCTTCTCCCCTGTTTTACTTTTCTCAGCCTTCTTTCTTACTTCACCGACAACATTTGTGTTTGATCAAAGGAATAAAGTGATTTTCAAACGTGAAGATCAAAAAAATTCCATCCTCTTTTCCAAGCCGTGAATAGGGTAATATTTGAGGTAATTTTTTTTAACCGCACTTTGTGAAGATTTCTATCCCTCTCGCTGTCATTTTCAAACGTGAAGATCAAAAAAATTCCATCATTCTTTTCTTTTTTTTTTTTTTTACTTTTAGTGAAGTTCTTCTGGATATGCAAATTGATGGGATATGAAATTTCAAGATGTTCTTGAAATTTACATGACATAAAGTGTGTTAGAAAAAAGAAGTCCTTGAATATAATAGAATTATAAAAATCCATGAAGTCATGATATAGAGATCTTAGGGTATGAAGATCCTATAAAATCCCAGCATGTGTTTAGGATAAAAAAAATCCTAGCATAATTTTTTTTAGATAAAAATTCTAGCAGAGTTTTAGCAGAGCTTTTAGGATATAAAATCCTAGCAAAGTTTTTAGGATGTAAACATCCTAACAAAGCTTTTAGGATATAAAATCCTGGTAGAGTTTTTAGGATATAAACAACCTGGCAAAGTTTTTAGGATATAAACATCCTAACAAAGCTTTAGGATATAAAATCTTGGCAGAGTGTTTTTTTAAGGATTTAAACATCCTAGCAAAGTTTTAGGATATAAACATCTTAGCAAAGCTTTTGGGATATAAAAATCGTAACAAGAGCTTTAGGATATAAAATCCTAATAGTTTTTTTTTTAGTATAAAAATCCTAGCAAAGGCCTTTTTTTTTTTTGCTGCCGAGTGATGTCTTGCATTTTGATAGTGATTTCTACTATTATTTTGTCTCAATAGAGGCCAATTTTGATGTTTTTAGACTTCGTTTAGACTTATTTGCTTGTTTGCTTTGAAATCTTCATTTTTCATCGTCTTTATGAAATTTCAGGTAAAACCACCTAATTTTGGAGCTTTTTGGAAATTCTAAAGTCATGGCATCATTGCCTATGAGGAGGCGAGATTGCACATCAAATTTGGGCTAAATCCGAGCTTCTTTGAAAAATACGGCCAGGTGAACACGGCGGGGTTCATCGGTGCTTTCACTGGATGTGCGAAAGTCCACATAACACTTCACGACCTGGCCCTGATTCTGGTATTCACCCGTGATTCTTACCGGACGAAACTGTGCAGAAGACTTCACAGGCAGGTGAACACGGCGGTGTTCACCCGTGATCATGACTTTATAGTCAGACCTTCACTCGGTTTTCCTTCGATTCCGAGCCCTAGAAAAATCCAAAAAAGGTAAGAAAATATGTTTTGGAAAGCTAAGAGGGAGGCAAATCCAAAGAATATAAAAGCCCTCTTTCTTGTTGCCTAATAGAAGAGAAATTGGTGCATGAAACGGCTAGGGTGAACGAAATAGGAGACATAGCTTTTTCGAGGCCATTTCGAGATATTGGAGCGTCAGATCTTTACGATTTTTGGGGATCTTGTTTGGCTCATCCTCTCCTTCTTCTTCAAAACGTTTTGTAGCAATTTTTCTGATATTTTAGAGAGATTTATGCGAGCTTTCATGACTATTATAGCGTAAAACCTTTTTCGGGACTTGGTTGAAACTCACTAATGATTTCTTTCTTGCAATTTTAATCAATTCTGTTATTTTGATGTTCACATAAGTATATTTTACCTCGGTACTATTATTTCATGATGTTACTTTGTCCACATAATATCGTGTGGTAGTCGATCTGATCCTGGCCGAGAGGAGGATCGTGTCGGCGAACTGCCTAGGTGGATTTTTAACACGAGAGTGTTTAGAATCCACTCGAGGGCAACATAATCTTCCTTCGGACTCATTGGATCTGTTTAAAACTACCCACCGTGAGAGTAGGAGGTAGTTTTAGATAGGTACTAGGGTGTACCGACTGAGAGGGGGCATCCTATATTTTTGGAGGATTCCTTATGCAAAATTATTAACTCTTGTAATGGATAACCCATAATTCAGTTAGATTTTTCAATGTGGTGGATACCGAAGTCCCAATCTCTCTCTTATAGATATCTTCCGCATCATTGTGATTGATTTCTCATTCTTGCCTACTACTTGCAAAACCCTGTTTTGAATTGCTTAGCTATTGAGACTTAGATTTTTCTAGTACTTAACTTTGTTCCTTGTGGGTTCGACAACCTTTTATGTTACTTCGATATTACCGTGCACTTGTGAGACGTGTCAAGTTTTTGGTGCCGTTGCCGGGGAGCAACAATTAATGTTAGTATATTTTTGAGTATTGGTAGACTAAGATTTATTTACTCTTTGTTGCTTTAGTGATATTTGTTTTCATTTCATCTGTTACTTACTTGAGCTTCATAACTATGTTTGACATCTTTTTATGCAAAGAAGCTTGCATGTAGGAGAATTTTGTGAGATAGATCTTGAGATAGAGAGAACTTTCAGAAGGAGGAAACTACTCCCTCAGTTCAAGGACTATAGTCAGGAATTACTAGACCGAATGTGCTAAACATATTCCACTGAGCCTGAACAATGATCATGTACCCCAAGGTGTGGGGAACAATAATTATCGAACGTTGAGGGATTATGCTGCTCCCTCAGTTCAAGGACTATAGTCAGGAATTGCTAGACCGAATGTAAAAGCCAATAATTTTGAGATTAAACCTGCTTTACTTTCTATGGTTCAACAACATCAGTTTAGTAGTTCTCCTCTTGAGGACCCCAATATGCATCTTACTATATTTTTATAGTATTGTGATACACTGAAGATTAACAGTGTTTCTACTGATGCGATCAAGTTGAGACTCTTCCCTTTCTCTTTAAGGAACAGAGCAAGAGCATGACTTCACACAATACCTTCAGCTTCCATAAGGATTTGGGGAGAGTTGTCACAAGGCTTCCTTTCAAAGTACTTCCCTCCTTCCAAGACAATACAACTTAGAAATCAAATCACGAGTTTCATGCAAAAGAACGGGGAATCATTGTGTGAGGCTTTGGACAGATTCAAAGAGTTGAAGAGAATGTGCCCACATCATGGCATAAAGACTTGGGTTTTGGTTCACACATTCTATGATGGACTAAACTATAACATATGGCTCACAGTAGATGTTGCAACCGGAGGTGCTTTAATGAACAAAGGAGTTGAAGATGCCATGAGCCGCTTGGAAGACATGGCAATAAATCACCATCATTGGCATTCAAAATGAGGTACACTTTCTAGGTAGTCAAGTAAACTCGAACTTGATACTTTAACTGCTCTAGCTGCGAAGGTAGATAATTTAACTAGGAAAATTGACTCTTGGTCTGTAAACTCTTTAGATGCTAATTCTTTGTCTTCTGAGATGTGTGGAGTTGTAGGCCATGTAGGTACAGAATGCCAATTGGGAGATGGTCAATTGACTCAAAATCATCCTGAACATATTAATGCAGTTGGAAACATGAATCCCATGAATAATCCTTATTCCAACACTTACAATCCAGGATAGCGTAACCACCCAAACTTCTCATACCGAAATACCCAACCAGTGCAACCAGGACAAGTGCCACTACAAGGTCAACTCGCACAAGGAAATTATAGACAGCCTCCACAGGAAAATTATAGACAACCTCCTAGATTTCAAGCTAGAAATTATAATCCCACCACAGAAGCCGAACTAGGATTCTCAACTTGACTACTTCATGACAAACTAGAGTAAACAAATTGAAGGATTAACTGAGAATTTGAAACTCATGATGTCAAGAATGGATTCCTTGGAAACTCACAATAAGATGTTGGAGAATCAGCTGGCCTAGCAAGCTAGCTCATCCTCCAAAACACCAAGGAAACTTCCATCACAACCTGAAGTTAACACGAGGGAGCATTGCAATGCAATCTCCACTCGGAGTGGCAAATAGTTTGAAGATCCAAAGATGCTAACTGATGACAGAGAAAAATATGTAACACGAAACACAAGAGATTCGAACCATGAGTCAACACTGATAACACATGAGCAGACTGAGGAAGAACGACCATATGTGGGACCGCTTTCTTACAAGCCACCAATCTCTTTTCTACAGAGACTTGTCAAAACCAAATTAGACAAACAATTCGGTAAGTTTTTGGAAATTCTTAAGAAACTTTATATTAACATACCTTTTATTGATGCCCTATTGCAAATACCCACCTACGCCAAATTTTTTAAGGACGTCTTATCTAACAAGAGGAAGCTAGAAGAACAAGGGACAGTTGTACTTACTAAGGAGTGCAACGCGATTATACAAAACAAACTCCCCTAGAAACATAAAGATCCAAGTAGTTTCTCTATACCCTGCCAGATTGGGAAGATGACTTTCCAGTGAGCCTTATGCGATTTGGGAGCGAGTGTCAGCTTTATGTCTCTATCTTTATGTAAAAAGCTGGACTTGGGAGATTTGAAGAATACTAATATTCTTTAAAGCTGGCAGACAGATCAATTCACCGTCTCATCGGTATCTTGGAGGACGTGCCAATAAAGTTAGAGATTATTTTGTTCCTGTTGATTTTGTTGTCTTAGAAATTGATGAGGATGACAGGGAGCTGTCTTAGAAATTGATGAGGATGACAGGCTCCCTATCATTCTAGGGAGACCTTTTTTTTGCTACGGCTAGTGCAGTCATCAATGTCAAAAATGGGAAACTGAATTTGAACATCGGTGACAATGTTATTCAGTTTGATTTGTATGACTCTTTGAAAAAACCTTCTCTTGTATGTACATGATGTAGTGTGGACATCATAGAGAAAGCTGTGCAGAATATTAAGCCTTACAGGAGAAAAGTAGATCCACTTGAGTTGAGTTTGATTAGTTCTGATAATCAAGAACTTGATGACAAATCCAAAGAATACACTGCACTTCTAGACTCAGACCCAACCATGGAGTATACATCTATGGAGTTGGGGGCGACACTTGAAGACAATCATGAAGCACAAGGACCAAAGAAACTTGAATTCAAAAACCTACCAAGCACACTGAGATATGAATTCTTAGGTGACAATTCTACATACCCGGTAATACTTAGTACTAATTTGAACAAAGAGCAAACTGAACTCATTTTAGAAGAACTCCATCTGCACAACAAGGTAATTGGCTATTCACTTGATGATATTAAAGGGATTAACCCTTCAATTTGCATGCACAGGATATTACTTGAGCAAAATAGCAAGCCTTCAGGAGAATTTCAACGCCGACATCACCCGCATATGAAAGATGTTGTGAAGAAGGAGGTGCTCAAACTTTTAGATGCAGGAGTTATATACCCCATATCAGATAGTTCTTGGGTAATCCTAGTACATGTTGTACCAAAGAAGGGAGGTATCACTGTAATTAAGAATGATTCTGATGAATTGATACCTACACGCACAGTAACAGGTTGGAGAATGTGTATCGAGTACAGGAAATTGAATTCCGCTACAAGAAAAGATCATTTTCCTTTACCGTTTATTGATCAAATGTTAGATAGATTGACACATAATTCTTACTTTTGTTTCCTGGATGGTTTCTCAGATTTTTTCCAAATTCCTATCCATCTTGATGATCAAGAGAAAATGACATTCACCTGTCCCTATGGTACTTATGCATATAGGAGGACACCCTTCGGCCTTTGCAACGCCCCTGTAACATTCCAATGGGCGATGATGGCAATCTTTGCATATTGTAATGAGGACTTTATGGATATATTTATGGATGACTTTTCTATGTATGGTTCTTCCTTTAACCATTGCTTGCTTATTTTGGAGTAAAATGCATGCTTTCTCTCAATTATTGACCTAAATGCTTTATATTATCCAGAATCTTCACTTTTCCTTAGTTTCATTGAAATGTAGGGATTCCCCCCCCCCCCCAAAAAAAAAAATAGTGGAATTTAGAAGATCTGAAGTTATGGGACAATTCTTATGATGAGACGAAGCTACAAGTCAAATTTCAGCTAAAACAGAGTTTCACGCTCTTCACAGGCATGGTCGTGCATCCATGCACGGCCGTGTATGACACTATTTTCCCAGACTGCACCGAGCCATTCACAGCCATGCCCGTGCATTCTTACACGGTCGTGAAGGGATCGGCCGACTTCTCCAAAATTCAACGAGATGTTCACAGGAACACCTGTGAACGCACGCATGGCCATAAAGAGTAAGTTTTCCAAAATTTAAAGTTCACCGAACCGTTCACGGGCATGGCCGTGCATCGATACACGGCCGTGAACGGTTCCGCCCTAATCAACACATGTTCGGTTTTTCACCCATATCTTTCTATCTTTGGAGCGGAATTTGCTGAAATTTTGGGGAGACCTTCCCAACTTAGCAAGCAACAATTTGGGACTGGAATAGGGGGATTTGGTGCAGCAGTTGTGGAGAATGGATGAAAGAAGCGACAACTAGGGTTTGGGGGTGATTTTCTTAACGAGGAGACTGATTCGATGTGATTTATCCCTCGTTTCGATGGTGAGGATTGTGCTCTACCCTCTCCCATCAAGGATCTACCCTTCTCGCTTGTTTCATTTAATTTGTATGAGAGATTTCATGTGTTTAACAATGTATACAATAGCGTAAGCTTATTTTCAGGGTTTAGGCGCAGCCCACTGTAAGAATATTGAATGTTAATGCTTGATCTATACATTTCTTAGATTTATCTTTGTTCTTATTCACGTTTAAGAAGTTTTAATCTATATTTATGTACTGGCCATACATACATCTGTTTTAGACATTGTGGGAAGGACTGAAAGGTGAACCACAACGTCGAATCCCCTTAGACTGGACTCGTGATTTCGGCCGCGAGAGTTATCGAAATCACCCGAGGAACAAGAATTCTTCAAAGAACCTATTGGGTCTACTTAACCCAGTAAGCCACGAGAGTAGGTGACTTGGGTTAAGTTAGACATCGGACCGTGTCCTGAGAGTGAACACGTTTGTACCTTAGGAAGGGTTACCTTAAGAACACAGGTAAAATTTATTTAAAACATCAGCATTGATTTTCTTTCATGCTTTAGTGTGGTGAAACCCAAAGCCCCGATCTTCTCTTAAGATATTTACAACCCACTTGTTCCTCTATTTGCACTTGATTTACTTTAGATACTTACTTGCATTAGGATTTAGCTACACTCCTTTGATTATTTGATCGCCTAGCTATTAGTTAATTGATCAGTTAGTACTTGACCCCTAGTCCTTGTGGGATCGATACTTGTTATTATGCGATAGACTGTGCACTTGCGGTACGCACCTATAACTTGTCTAACTTATTTAAGGTTTTGCAGAGATGTGAAGAGGTGATGACACCAAAATATATAGTATATTTTGTATCATTTTAGATATTTTTTCATGCTAAATTGAGGATCTTTTACTTGTTTTTATGCTGAATTCATCAAATATTGCAAAGTCTACTTCTATCTTGGTTTTTCATGATTTTCAGGTAAAAATGCACTATTTTGAGGACTTTTCGAGCAAAATCAAAGACATGAAAAAGTTACCATCATCAAGAGGAGATCACCTAGCAAATTTCATGCAAATCAGAGCAACTCACCAAAATACTGTAGTGCCGTATTCTATTTTACAGTACCGTATTTTCGTATGCTACCGTAAAATCCAGAGCACTGCCGTAATTTGGTGGATTTTTGGAATAAAAGATTTTGTGATTTTATGGCACTGCCGTAAAGAATTACACAGGCCGTATTTTCTAGACACTTCAGACCAGAGAACGCAAGCAATTTTACGGCACTATCATGAAATATTACACTACCGTAATTTGGAGCGCATTCAGAACAGAATAAATTGCTAAAATCATGGCACGGCCATAAAATATTTTATGGTACCATATTTTGGGTAATTTTTGACCAGAAAACTGTAAAGAAAATACGGCACTACCGTATTTTAGATTATGGTACCGTATTTTATACGTGGACACGCGAGTTTTTCGGGCTAAAACTTGTGTGGACCATAACTTTTGATCCAGAGCTCCAAATTGAGATCCGAAAGTTGCTGCGAACTCGACGTTAAGAGGAGAAGACACACAAAGTGAAAGCCCTAATTTTATCGAGTATTGAGGGAGCAATTTATAGAGAGGCGCTTAGGGTTCGGCCTGGCGCTGAGAGGTGTAGAGACCACCTCAGGCCATGAAATTTACACCAAAGTTTCTTCTGGAGTAGGAGAGCACACACTAAAAGTTTTAGAGCATTTGGAGTCTAATCAGAGGAGAAATCAACAAAACAGCAGTGACAACACTATTCAAAGGCAATTACGGTGCATTACAGCACCTATTTTGTAACTTTTCTTCCTTTTTTTCGATTTCTAATCCTTTGATATTATGGTTTAATATAATCTTTTCACAATGCAAGCTTAGATCTTTTTATGGGACATGGGGTGTAATCCCCTTGGTTTGTTAATGACTAGAAAACTTTAATTTTTGTCATGATAATTATATTATGATAATTTTACTTTTGTGATTGATTGTTCTTTGATTCTCCTTACTTTTATAAATATCAGCATGTTTTAGAATTTTGTGAAATAGAACGAGAGGTTGATTGTGAAATTTGGAACCCTAAGAATTGTTGAGTTTGGAACTATCGTAAGAGATTAGGTAGTTCTTCGAATTCTAATTTTTAGTGATTTTATTGCCATGTTGAGTTTCTGATTGTTTGGATTGAGTTAATGTGTTAAACGTGAAGATCCTGCATGAGAGCGAGGATCGGAACGTTGGAAAACCTTAAGTAGAACCTGTGTTGAGATTCGGATGCACAAGAGTGATCCTTGAGTTTCCACTTGAGATTTTTGACTTAGAATTCGGATGCACGAGAGTGATCCTTGAGTTCATTATTCAATGATTTACTTATTTTCAGCATTGGATAGATCTTGCACGAGAGTGAGGATTGGTCCTTTGTATGATTGACTGCGCGAGAGCGAGTTGATCCTTTTATGAAGTAAATTACATCTTTATTATAATGAAATTTGATTGACAGCCTTTATTTCTTTCTAGTCATTAGAATCAGTGGATGAACCCCTAGTCCCAGTCTTCTTCTTTGATTTTTTCCCGTGCACTTTTCGATCGTTTACTTTCATCATATTCGGTTCCCTTAGCTAGCGAGAAAATGATTATTTGGTACCTAACACGTAGGTCTCTGTGGTTCGTTATTTTTATTACTTCGAAGTATCCGTGCACTTGCAGACACAAAAAGTTTTTGGCGCCGTTGCCAGGGACCTTAGTTTTGTTAATATCAAAATAGTTGTTAGTATTGCTAGACTAAGTTTTATTTGTTTTATATTTAACTTTGTTTTTTTTTCTTTTTGCAGGTTTGGATTTTCAAAGGTTGTTACAGAACTGAGATCTTCTAAAATTTATGAATTTGCCTGTGTTCTATTTTTCTGAATTTTTTTTTATATATTCTAAAAAAAATCCTTTTTGATTGATTGGTGTTAGATTATCTCTCTGTTTTTGATAGATTTGAAATTATGTCTTTTCATCACAATTCATGGGCATCTCAAAAAAGTAGGGTATACATGCCATAAGGTAAGCATGAAGATTATTCACAATACACTCTTGCGGACATATTGAAATTACACTCTATTCCTTCTATTAAATGCAATATTTGTAAATCCAATGATCATTATACTTATGAATGTCAATTTAGATATCATGCAAATCCCAATTTACCATGCTATCAAGATGATCATTACTATTCTAGTTGGGAAAATCAAAACTCTTTTTATGATGATTGCTCTGATCATGTTTCTGTGCCATGCTTTGAGGATACTGGAAAATCTAGGTTAGAATCCATGTTTGAAAAAATCATATCAAATCAAGAAAAAATTATGACAAATTAGAGCCAAATCATGACCAATCAAAGTAAGCAAACTGAGGATCTTAAGGGTTTAGTTAATCAAATTTCTTTTTAAGAAAAATCTTTGACTACTAATACTGAATTGCTAGAAACCCAGATTGCACAACAAGCTTGTTTATTTGAGTTTGATACTGAAGAAATTAATTTAGAAAATTCCCCCTATGATCATGACTGTTTTGAGATTGAGCCTTATGTATATATTAATGAATCTCCTTTAAATTTTGATTGTTGTGAAATTGATTCATCTGATAATTTATTTGAGGAAAAGGTTGAGAAAATCGAAATTGAAAAACCTTCTTTTGATGATAATTCTGATTTTGATGAAAACTTATTTATGGTTAAATCTAATGAGCATGATGAAGGTTTAAAAATTATAGACATTGATGAACCCCACTGTGATTTTGTGATATTTTTGAAATTAATGATAAATCTCTTGTGGTTAACTCTGATTCTATTAATTCTTTTTCATATGATTCTGATTTTGACTCTTCCGATGATGAATTATTTGTGGGGAAGCATGAGGAAATTAATTTTGAAGAGTCTCATCTTGACTTTAATGATGATGTTGAAATTGATAAATTGTTTGATGAAGTGCATGAAGAACCTGTAGATGATTTGAAAATTATGAAAATTGATGAATCTCATGTTTTGCCCATATCTAATGTTAAATCTCCTGATATATTTGAAAATTTGTGCTTTATTGAGGAATCTAATGTAGAACAGAAAGACTATTATTATGATGATCCAATGCTTGATTATTTTGATCAAAATCCTGTTGCAATTGAAGATTTAAATTTGAAGAATGGACTAATGATTTTACTCTCTGACAAACATAGGAAGATTATTTAATATATTGATTTTGATTTCTACATATTTGAGAAAGCCACTTTGATTGTGATTTACTTGAAATTCTGGATTTTTGGATTAGTGGCTAAACTTTTTAGACAAAGGAAAAGGAGGAAAATACATGCTATCTACTTTGGAACTGATTCACCTACTTCACCATGATGTTTGAGTTTTGGTCAACCTAATGACCTAAAAATTAGTGCTTCTTGGGAGGCAACCCAAGCACTTTTGCTTAGCTTAGTTTCTTTTATCTTGGTTTATTTTTAGAATTAATTTTTCTGCTCTTTTTGTAAAAAAAAAAATTATGCAAAATGCAGCACTGCCGTAATCATCTTCACGGTACCGTATTTCTGCCAATTTCTGACCCGAGATATTTATGCATATTACGGCACTGCCGTAAGGAAATGCACGGTACCGTATTTGAAATCTGCAAATTGCTTATTTGAGTAGGTGTTTTCTCGCTATGATTTTAAGAAACTGGGTTGGAAGAATTTTTGATCTTTGGCACCATCACAAAGTACTCATCTTTGTCTATCATCTGGATATTTTTGCAGAATTTTAAAGTCCATGGATCATTCTAAAACACCTAGCAACTTTTCGATTCTGATTAATTTCTGCAGCAGTTTTCTTCTGACTAATCTGATTAGCACTTTTGCTGCAAGTTTTTAAGATGCTTAAATAACTTGAAACCCAGATTTTTCGCATGGAATATGAAGAACATGTGTCATTCTATCTTGTGGATTAATTGTTTTCATGATTTTATTTCCTTATCATTTTAGCACACATGGCAACTTTTTGAATCTGATTAACTTTTGTGCAGTTTTTGCAGTTTTGTAATCTGAGTAGCTTTCTTTCTGTTGATACCCTAAATTTCTGACAGATTTTGATCCTTTAATTTTTATACGTCTGAAAAGAACATATCTTATTCTACAACTTGGTTCTGTCCATTTTCTATTTGGATCATTAAATTTTATTCTAGGGTGTGGCTACTTTTCATAAAAAATTTAAAACTACTTGGTTTGCTTTCTACTTGTTATTGCTTCTTTTGACTCCAGATTCAGAAATCTTCAAGAGCAATTGTCCTCCACCTCTTGCGGAGCATCACCAGTGGCTTCTTGCTTCTTTTGCTGCCTCTTATTACATTTTTGATTTTTCCTTGAGGACAAGCAAAGTTTGAGCCTTATGTATTTTGATGACACCAAAATATATAGTATATTTTGTATCATTTTAGATATTTTTGCATGCTAAATTGAGGATCTTTTACTTGTTTTTATGCTGAATTCATCAAATATTGCAAAGTCTACTTCTATTTTGGTTTTTCATGATTTTCAGGTAAAAAGGCACTATTTTGAGGACTTTTCGAGCAAAATCAAAGACATGAAAGAGTTACCATCATCAAGAGGAGACCACCTAGCAAATTTCATGCAAATCGGAACAGCTCACCAAAATACGGTAGTGCCGTATTCTATTTTACGGTACCGTATTTTCGTATGCTATCGTAAAATCAATAGCACTGCCGTAATTTGGTGGACTTTCGGAACATAAGATTTTGTGATTTTACGGCACTGCCGTAAAGAATTACACGGGCCGTATTTTCTGGACACTTCAGACCAGAGAACGCAAGCGATTTTATGGCACTGCCGTGAAATATTACACTGACGTATTTTGGAGCGCATTCAAAATAGAATAAATTGCTAAAATTACAGGACAGCCATAAAATATTTTATGGTACCATATTTTGGGCAATTTTTGACCAGAAAACTACAAAGAAAATATGGCACTACCGTATTTTAAATTACGGTACCGTATTTTATACGTGGACGTGCGAGTTTTTCGGGCTGAAACTTGCGTGGACCATAACTTTTGATCCAGAGCTCCAAATTGAGATCCGAAAGTTGCTGCAAACTTATCGTTAAGAGGAGAAGACACACAAAGTCAAAGCCCTAATTTTAATCAAGTATTGAGGGAGAAATTGATAGAGAATCGCTTAGGTTTTGGCCTGATGCTGAGAGGCGTAGAGACCACCTCAAGCCGTGAATTTACACCAAAGCTTCGTCTAGAGTAGGAGAGCACACACCAGAAGTTTCAAAGCGTTTGGAGTCTGATCGGAGGAGAAATCAACAAAACAGCAGTGACAGGACTGTTCAAAGGCAATTACGGTGCACCTATTTTGTAACTTTTCTTCCATTTTTTCGATTTCTAATCCTCTGAAATTATGGTTTATTGTAATCCTTTCACCATGCAAGCTTAGATCTTTTTATGGGACATGGGGTGTAATCCCCTTATTTTGTTAATGACTAGAAAACATTAATTTTTGTCATGATAATTTTATTATGATAATTTTACTTTTGTGAATGATTGTTCTTTGATTCTCCTTACTTTTATAAATATCAGCATATTTTAGAATTTTTTGAAATAGACCGAGAGGTTGATTGTGAAATTTGGAACCCTAAAAATTATTGAGTTTGGAACTATCGTAAGAGATTAGGTAGTTCTTCGAATTCTGATTTTTAGTGATTTTATTACCATGTTGAGTTTCTGATTGTTTGGATTGAGTTAATGTGTTAGACGTGAAGATCCTGCACGAGAGTGAGGATCAGAACGTTGGAAAACCTTAAGTAGAACCTGTGTTGAGATTTGGATGCACGAGAGTGATCCTTGAGTTTCCGCTTGAGATTTTTGACTTAGAATTTGGATGCACGAGAGTGATTCTTGAGTTCTTTGTTCAATGATTTACTTATTTTCAGCATTAGATAAATCTTGCACGAGAGTGAGGATTGGTCCTTTGTATGATTGAGTGCGCGAGAGCGAGTTGATCCTTTTATGAAGTAAATTACATCTTTATTATAATGAAATTTGATTGACAGCTTTTATTTCTTTCTAGTCATTAGAATCAAGGTGGATGAACCCCTAGTCCTAGTTTTCTTCTTTGATATTTTCCCGTGCACTTTTTGATCGTTTACTTTCATCATATTTGGTTCGCTTAACTAGCGAGAAAATGATTAATTGGTACTTAACACGTAGGTCTCTGTGGTTCGATATTTTTATTACTTCGAAGTATCCGTGCACTTGCGGACACAACAAGAAGTGAACCTAGTGTTGAACTGGGAGAAGTGCCACTTCATGGTCTGGGAAGGCATAGTCCTTGGGCATCTAATCTCTAAGCGTGGGATAGAAGTAGATAGAGTGAAAGTTGAAGTCATTGAGGATCTAAAACCACCTACAACAGTCAAGGGTATCTGAAGCTTTCTGGGGCACGCTGGGTCTTATAGGAGATTTATCAAGGATTTTTCTAAAATAGCTTGTCCTTTAACTAATCTTCTTGGTAAGGATTCAATCTTTTGTTTTGATAGGGAATGTGAAGAAGCTTTTATGAAACTCAAAGAGGCCCTAATAACTGCACCGATAATCCAACCTCCAAACTGGTCCCTACCTTTTGAACTCATGTGTGATGCAAGTGACCAAGCTATGGAGGTGGTCTTGGGGCAAAGGAAAGACAAAAAGTTGCATGCTATATACTATGCGAGTAGAACACTTAATAATGCACAGATGAATTATGCCACCACAGAAAAGGATCTACTTGCAATAGTTTTTTCTTTCGATAAGTTTCGCTCATATTTAGTTAATTTGAAAGTAATTATTTTTACTGATCATGCAACTATCAAATATCTCGTCAACAAGAAAGATGCTAAGCCAAGACTTATTAGATGGATCCTTCTTTTACAAGAATTTGATGTTGAGATTAGGGATAAGAAGGGGAGTGAGAACCTTGTGGCAAATCATCTCTCATAGCTGGAAAGAGGGGCTGAAAAGAGCTCTAAAGAAGAGTTGGAAATAAATGATACATTCCTATAAGAACAACAAATACCATGGTATGCAGATTATGTGAACTATATTGTTTCTAATATTCCCCCCCCCCCCCAATCTTACTTTTCAGTAAAAGAAGAAGTTCTTGGATGATGTCAAATTTTTCTACTAGGACAAGCATTATTATACCAGCAATGTGCTGATGGATTATACAGACGATGCATTCCTGAGGGGGAGATAACAGATGTATTGACACATTGTCATTCTTTGCCTTATGACGAACACGCTGGAGCGGCCAAAACAGCCTTCAAAGTCTTGTAGTTAGGTTTATTTGGCCCTTTATTTTTCATGATGCTCGATATTTTGCTCTTACTTGTGACAGCTGCCAACAAACCAAAAATATCTCAAAGAGGGATGAACTTCCACTGAGCAATATATTGGAGGTGGAGATTTTTGATGTATGGGGGATTGATTTCATGGGACCCTTCCCATCTTCATGTGGTAAACAGTACATTCTAGTTGCAGTAGACTATGTGTCTAAGTGGGTTGAGGCTTCCGCAGAGGCTACTAATGACTCTAGGGTCATTATGAAGCTTATGAAGAGAACGATTTTCCCCAGATTTGGAGTTTCACTTATTTTGATAAGTGATGGAGGTTCTCACTTCACCGAGCAGCAATTTGGAGCACTCTTGAAGAAGTATGGTGTAAAGCACAACATTATCATGCCCTATCATCCTCAGACTAGTGATCAAGTAGAGGTTTCTAATAGAGAGATCAAGCAGATCCTTGAGAAAACTATATCGAGATCACGGAAGGATTGGGTATTAAAACTACTTGATGCTCTATGGGCTTACAGAACCGCATATAAGACACCCCTAGGTATGTCACCTTTCCAAATCATTTATGGGAAATTCTGTCACGTACATGTTGAGCACAGGGCATTTTGGGCTGTCAAGCAAATCAATTATGACTTCAAGATTGCTGGTGAGAAAAGAAAGCTGCAACTTAATGAATTGGAAGAGATGTGTCTGTACACATATGAAAATGCCAAGATCTACAAGGTACGCACCAAACATTGGCATGACAAGCACATTTTGAAGAAGGAATTTCATGCAAGGGACAAGGTGTTACTATTCAACTCCAGACTTTGACTATTTCTAGGGAAGCTTCGAACAAGGTGGTCTGGTCCCTTTGTGGTGCAAAGAGTTCAACTTTATGGCACCATTACTATTTGGACAGAGCGCACTGGGATTTTTTACCATCAATGGATATAGGCTCAAGCATTACTTCGAGGATGAGAGGATTGAGAAAGGGGTTGTTCTTACCCTTTAAGATCCCACATATTTGGTGACTTAGAAGCCTTTCACGGTCGAGCTATTGACCTTAAACTAGCGCTCTTGGGAGGCAACCCAAGTTTTTATTTGCTTGATTCATATTGAGATGATTTTTCATTTCTAGTTTATCTTAGATGAGTCCTTTGATTTTTCTAGTTTTGTTATGTCCCTTTTGGTGGGTTTTGATCAATAATTCATGCTGATAAGAGTATTATTTTGTGATGTAGGTTTAACTTGGTGAACAAGAAATTTAAGCCAGACTTTTTCAGCAACATAGTGCACTTCACGGCAAAGGGTTCACCCGTCAAGTCTACTGTGAGTAACAAAAAATTGAGTTTTCACGAAAATATTCATAGCAACGGGGTGAATTTGGCGATCTAGGATGGAGTATAATGCTTTGGGGCTATCACGTTTCTTCTAGAGGACTTCACGGCCAGGTGAACCCCATGACCCGCATTTCTGACAAAGTCAAAATCTTTCAGAGAACTTCACGGGTGAGTGGACCCGTTGCGGTTCACCGGTGCTTCTGAATCTAACTCTGCCAAATTTATGGAAAATCATGGGAAGGGTTTCTCCCAACCCCGTGCGCCGCCAACCCCTTTCGTCCTGATTCTCCTTCTTCAGGCGATTTTTCTTCTCCTCGACACTCGTAGATGATTTCTTCCTCCCCGATCTGGATTTCCCCCAAGGTTTGAGCCCTCTAGATCAGTGATTTGCGACGGATTTCTACTTTCTCTCCCGCTTCGAGGTTTTTCCAATGCTGCTCACTTCCCTCGCTCCCGGCAACTACTGTTGTTTCCAATCTGCCTCTTTCTCTTCCACAACACTTCTAAAGGACCTACACAAGTACTCTTGCTCTCTCATGGCACCCAAGCGAAAGGCTTTGGTTTCACGACGGTATACTTCACACCCTTTGTCCGATTCTTCCACAAACGATGAGGAGTTCACGCCTATGCCACCGTCACACCCCCCAACCGCTGACTCAAGTATACCAGACAACATCTTCTTCCTCCAGGCAGCCATTTGCCTCAGCTCGTCGGCCACAGACTTCTACTCCAGCTACGAATGAGTTTAGAATCATCTTTCATAACACAGATCAGGAGGCCCGTTACAACTTGCTAATTCAACGCAAAGTGACCAATATGCATTACTTGGACAGAGGGACACGGCATATGCTTGGTCTTCCAGATGATGTGGAATTCATGTATTCCAACATCGGATGGAGCCAATTCTTCCAAATGGCCCACTCGACATATATCGGACTTACACTCAAATTCTTTAGCTCGGTCGATGTTCGGGCAGATGCTATTCTTGATCATGATCCAGGGTGCCTCACATTCCGTATGGGTAACGTTCAGCATTCTTTGTCCTTATCCCAATTGCGTAGTGCATACGGCTACCTAGAACCATGTACGTGCAAAATCCCCCAAGACTACGATGAGCACGGCTTTTGGGGACCTATTACAAACGATCACAACTTCTCCGCCTGTGTCGCCAGAGCCTCCAGCATCCTCAACCCTGCCATACGCAATGTTCACTGTGTCCTAGCACATGCAATATTCAGTCGTGGGAAGAGTGATGGTATGATTCGTCAGTCAGAATTATTTTACTTATAGGCTATGCTGCATTTGTTTCAGGTGGATTCGAGCTTCTATTTGGCAAAAACAGTTCAGCCACGTTGCTCACTCACGCAAGGGGGCAATCGTCATGGGTGGTTTGATCACACCACTGGCCGTATCCCTAGGAGTCATTCCCTATGGCACTGCAGAAGCTAGTGGTAGCAACCGGCTCGATATCGAGTCGTGTGTTGCCATGAAGCTTATTATTCGCCGGGGTGACTCCTATTGCCTCACATTCAAAGCAAGTCAATTCTCCCTCCCGTTGCCACCGTGCACGTGCTACAAAACTAGTGCATCCAGCCCATCACCGACCCTCAGCCGAACCTTGTTGATAGCACCCCTCCTCCCCCTGACATGTTTCATTTTGGTGGCTCCTCCTCTATCGGGTCTATGATGGCCCTCTTATAGGAGATGAGGAGGCAGCTACGCCAGGGAGGGGAGCTATTTTGCCAGGGAGAGGCACTAGATCAGATGGACACCACTCTCAGTTACCTCCGCTAGGAGTAGTCCACACATTGGTCGGCTATGGAGGTAGGGATGCAGCGTCAGCACAAGATGATGAGCTCAGTTTGGGAGAAGCTTTCTTCCATGGATGATTGTTTGGCCTTTCTCTCTGAAGAGAACATAGAGCGGGTTATCAAATCTTCAAATGAGGAGGACCAACCCGATTATTCACACCACAACAAGGGCAAGAGCTCTAGAGCTTCTGGCTCTAGATCGCAAAGGAAAAAAGTAAGCATCTCATCCCAGCCACCCACCTACTCCTCTCACGTATCGGGCATTCGCATAGAGGACTATGTGACATTTAGAGTGGGTGAGCTATCTTCTTTCTAGTCTCTCATATTTATTTGTCATGGTTTCCTTTTGATTGGATACTTATTTTACTTAGTTTATGTGTCTGCTACTTACTTTGACTGGATGGATATTTATTTGGCATTGTTCTTATATGCCACCCTTTAAGGGCCTGGTCCCATCTTCAAGCCCCTTGACTGTGATGTATGACATTTAGACACATTTGGATCTGTTTCCATGCATTATCTTAGTATTTTGTGATGATTCTTATATTGTTGTGTTAAACTATGGATGAGTTGATCTACCCATCATGTTAGATTGAATGAGTTGCACATGTGGTCATTTTGATATATTTACATTATGATGATGTGGTTCAGGCTTTAGTCATTTTGATATATTTCCCTTTCTCTTGTTGGGAGAAAACTACATATGTGATGTGATGAAAAGCTTTATCAATACCACATTTGATGTTAAAAAAAAACTCTTAGATTTCTCTACTTGGCACTGCGAAAAATTGGCAGTGGTATCTAAGAACATGAGTTGAAATCTAAGAGAGACTCCTCTACTTGGCACTGTGAAAAATTGGCAGTGGCACCTAAGAATATGAGTTGAAATCTGATATCATTGTCAGCTATTGGAGTTTTGCATCCTCAATAATACATTTGAGTCAATCCCAACAAGTTTTTTTGGATAGATTGAATTAGCATGAGTAATGTGTATACTTGATTGAGGTCTCTGTGTACCGCTGGTTGAGTTCCTTGACTTCTAGAAATTGTGGGATCAAACTGCTGAATGTTCAAAACACCCAATCACTTGATTTCTTCTAACTAGACCGTGGATTACTAGTAGATGTTTTTCTGATTCGAATGTGTGCTTTTAATCAGAATGATTATTTTTCATACCTTTCATGCAATTCACTTTAATTTATTGCTTGAGGACAAGTAAAGATCTAAGTCTGGGAGTATTTGATGCCTTGCATTTTGACAGTGATTTCTAGTATTATTTTATCTCAATAGAGGCCAATTTTGATGTTTTTAGACTTCGTTTAGACTTATTTGCTTGTTTGCCTCGGAATCTTCACTTTTCCTCATCTTTATGATATTTCAGATAAAACCACCCAATTTTGGAGCTTTTTAGAAATTCTAAAGTCAGCGGGTCATAAACAGGTCGTGTCAGCTATGAATTGTGACCCGATTAAGCTAACCGGAACACGACCCATTTAACTAATTGGGTTAAAATGTGTAACCCAAACATGACATGAAATTAACCGGGTCAACTCGACACGACCTGAATAACCTATTTATTAAATGGGTCATACATTAACCCGAATAGCAACACGACCTGAATAACCTATTTAGTAATTGGGTCATATGTTAACCCAATCTATGTGACCCGACACGACCCGATTATAACCAAAATCACAATTCACAAACTCACAAGTATAGCAATAATACAAATATAACAAAAATCACTAATATAACCAAATCACTAATATAGCCAAGTCACAAATACCATCACAAATATACCTAAATAACAATACAACTAATAACCTCATATCTTTTCATGACATATATAATAAACAAATCATAACAAACCATTAACTCCTTCCACACAACCCAATGTTAAGAATTGTGATCTAGCTGAACCCGAGATCCATACAACACAGCTTGAAACATTATGTCCTTCCACCCAACCCATTTAGTCAATGCATCAGCCGTAAATTTACCCTAGCTCCTAATCCTAAAATTGATGTGCCATAATTGCTACAAAACTAGATATAGCTTGAAACATTATAATTGTAGATTGCATGATTACCATTTTATATATTAGTGAAGATGCACACCTAGTTATGACTACCTTAATCAAACCTAGGAGCTAACGAGTTGTGCTTCTGTGTTCATTTTGAAGAGTGGAGTTGCTGCCTTGAGTGGAGTTGCTTCTTCATTGGCACGGCAGTGTGTTGATATTTTGTCGATTGGATGGAGGGGAGGCACGACAACCAGCAGAGAGGGCTCGATTGAGGCTGACAGATGGAGGAATAGCAACATAGCGGAACAACGTCGACTGGATGAGGCGCGGCAAGCAAATTAGAATGACATTGACTGGTGCGGCAAGTAGAGAGGGCGGCGACGTTAAAGACCTCATGGAGTGGTGGAGGTGATGAGGGATCTAGCCAGCGATGAGAGATCTGGTAGGAGATGGTAAAGACCTCATGGAGTGGTGGAGGTGACGAGGGATCTAGCTGACAATGATAGATCTAGCCAACAACGGTAAAGACCTCATGGAGCGGTGGAGGCGACAAGGAATCTCGCCGGCGACGAGAGATCTGGCCGGCGATGGAGGCGATGACAGCAATGAGTGGTGGAAGCGGAGGCAACGGGAAAAAAAAGAGTTTCAATCGGCTAAAACTTGAAAGGAGAATTTTAGGGTTTATTGAATAGTAATTTAGTTTTTAGGGTTATTTACTTGTTGGGTTGTTTGGTCTAAACAAAAGTTTGAGTATATGTTTTATACTTAGAGTTAGAATGGCCCATTCAGAATGGGTAGGCTTTAGAAATTTAAAAATATATATCATTTATATTTTAAATGGGTTAAGCAGGTCAACCCGTTTATAACCCAACATGACCTGATTATTTTCAGGTCATAAACGGGTTGACCTGTTTACAACCCGAACATGATTATGGCTAACCCGAACCCGCCTAACTTCGTGTCGGGTCAAGGCGGGTCAGCGGATCGGGTCAATTTTTGCTAGGTGTAATCCTCTCCTTCCTCTCTAAAATATTTTGTAGCAATTTTTCTAATATTTTAGAGAGATTTATGCGAGCTTTTATGACTATTGTAGCGTAAAACCCTTTTCGGGACTTGGTTGAAGCCCACTGATGATTTCTTTCTTGCAATTTTAATCAATTCTATTATTTTGATTTTCATATGAGTATATTTTACCTTGGTACTATTATTTCATGATGTTGCTTTGGCCACGTAATATCGTGTGGTTGTCGACCTGATCCTGACCAAGAGGAGGATCGTGTCGGCGGACTCCCTAGGTAAGATTTGTGGATTTTTAACATGAGAGTGTTTAGAATCCACTCGAGGGCAACATAATCTTCCTTCAGACTCATTGGATCTATTTAAAACTACCCATCGTGAGAGTAGGAGGTAGTTTTAGATAGGTACCAGGGTGTACCGACCAAGAGGGGGCATCACGTATTTTTGAAGGATTCCTTATGCAAAATTATGAACTCTTATAATGGATAACCCTTAATTCAGTTAGATTCTTCAGTGTGGTGGATACCGAACTGCCGATCTCTCTCTTATAGATATCTTCCGCATCGTTGTGATTGATTTCTCGTTCTTGCCTACTACTTGCAAAACCCTATTTCGAATCGCTTAGCTATTGAGACTTAGATTTTCTGGTACTTAACCTTGCTCCCTATGGGTTCAACAACCTTTTATATTACTTCGACATTACCGTGCACTTGCGGGATGTGTCATCGAGACCTCCTTCTTCCTTTTTCTCTATTTTTTTATTGCCTCCTTTCTCTTTTTCTTCTTACTTCTCTCTTTTTCTGGCCGAGACCCATCTCTCCCCATCTTTTTTTTTGTGTTGTTGAGAGCCTCCTTGATGGATTTGTTGTGCTAGCACTCTTTGTCCACTCTCCTCTTTTCTCTACCGAATCCCCTTTGCAGCCCCCTCTTTTTTTTTTGCTTCTCTCTCTATTTTTACCGAGACTTCTCCATTGCCTTTTTTTTAATTTTATTTCTTTCTTGCCGAGACTCATGTAGCAAGGCCCTCCTCTTTTCTTATTTCTTCTGTCTCCCTTTCTTGCCGAGACCCATGCCGCCTCTCCCATCTTTGCTTCTTTTTTTTTTCTCTATCGAATCCCTTCTCCAGCTTTCTTTTTTTTCCTTTCAATTTCTCTCCCCTTCTTTGTGTTGCCGAGAGCTTGAGCTCTCCCTCCTCTTGCTCTCCATTTCTCTTCTATCCTCCTCCTGTCTTTGTCGAGACCTTCTTCAGCCCATCTCTTCCCCTTTTTTTTTGCTCCTTCGAAACTTCTGCCCCTTTGAGACCTCCAAGAGACCTCCTTTTTATTTGTGTGAGCGTCGTGCCCTCCTTTTTGTTTACACTGGACTTTTTGTACAAAATTGGGTCAAAGTTTCCTATTTGACCCAATTTAATTTGATTTTATTTCCTTTCTAATTTTTGCCAAATTTCTGCTTCTTTTTGGTCGACTATGATTTTATTCGCTACCATTTTGCTTCTTGCCTAATATGATTCCCTCTTCTTTTTTTGTGTGAGATGCCTTTTTTCCTTTTATTTCCTTTTTATTATTTTTTATTCTGAAATTCAGCCAAATTTATCCTCTTTCCTTCTTTTCTTTGGCCGTAGCTATCCACGCTGGAATTTTGTTTCTAGATTTTCCCTGCTTCCTATTTTAATTGTCTTCTTTTCTTTTTTTTTCTTCGGCACATCAATGTTTTCGTGTATGCCTTCTTTATGGTCAAAATCGATTTTGACTTTATTGTTTGAGTGATAATTTATGGTTCAACAACTTCTTTAGACTCTTTTAGTTTATTTTGAACCTTGAACATATTTTTATTGTTACAGACATGTATGGTGGCACTAGAGTCCAACCACCAATCCTTTGAAACAATAGTAGCCATATGCAACTCTATAACCATTGCAATATATTCTTTATTTTCAGCCTCAACTAAATTGGTTTTATACTATCTTGAAGTGCTAAGATTTCTGGGTGCATTTTTCTTGTACATGTACTTTTTTATATAATGTCCTTTCTTTCTATAATTGAAACAAGAATAATTTTTCTTAATGTTATTAACACTATAAGGCCTTTTAAAGCCTTTGCATTTCATAGTAAGATTACTTGGAGGGCCACTAGAGGATTTCCCCATATTTGGAACAATAGTAATTTGGTTTACTCTTGAACCAAAAATTAATTCATCTCTGGTTCTATTCTCACACTCTATTTGCAAGTGTGTAGTGAATTACTCTATTGTATAGTTCTCAGTGGAGTATAAGATTCTCCTCCTATAGTCATTCTAGGACAATGGAAATTTAGATAAGATTGGCCCCACTTGGATTGCATCAGGAATTTTAATCTGCAATTCACACATTTGGGAAACAACGATCTCCAACTCTCTAACTTGATCCATAATAGGTATGTTTTCAGAAAAGCTAAATTCAAAATACTTTAATGCAAAGAATTTATTGGTACCTTTCTTCAAATGCTTGTATTTAGATTTGAGTGCATCCCATACCTCTTTTGGCATTTTATAATTTCGATAGATATCATAAGGCTAACTTACAAGAGACTTAAGGTTATAACCTTTACATAGCATTTCATCTATCTCCCTTTTTGCTTTATCCGCAACCAACTTTGATTTTATAGCATCAGAATCCATAGGCAAGCTTTCTAGATTTGGTTGTAGAGTCAGATCAAGGAGATAGTAAAAGTTGAGCGCAGTTAAGAACTAGGACATTCGATCTTTCCACCCTATGTAGTTTGTTCCATCAAAGCAATCCAGTTTGAAGGTCTCCTCTTCAAACTGGACTTTGACATTTGGGGTTAAGTCTACCTCCATCTCGAAGAAAAGCTTTTAGATTATTGGAAAAAATTGCAAAGATGAATCGATGAAGATAGCCTTGAGGCGTGAACAAAACGTCACTATCCTACAGCCTTATTTCGGCTTTTAGGATTCAACAAGGCAAGAGAAACCTTTGAGAACTCGCAGTGCCCAAGTGCGAATTCGAAACATGGTGCGAAACTATCAAGTGCCCAATCTTGACTATTTTATGTATTATTATAATTGGGTCATAGTAAACCCTTGCACTATACCCACAATGGTTCCAAATTCTTACTTCATATAATTTGGCTACGTATATAAGCATATGAAAGCTTTCGACTTTTCACAATGTGTGACTATGGCATTCCTCTTTATTGTCATAACTATACAACTATATACAACAGTTGTGACAATAAAGAGGAATTACTTAGTTCCACATTGGGAATAGTTATAGGCATTTATATGCTTATATACTTAGCATAACCTTTTGAAGTAAAAAATTTGAGACCATTGTGAGTATAGTGCAAGAGTGTACTATGACCTAATTGTAATAATACATTTATTGGTTAAGATTGAGCACTTGGGGCATAGAAATGACACACTACTTCCTCTTTGTTAACTCCTCTCTTTGGCTACGAGTTCTCAAAGTGTTTCTCTTGCTTTATTAAATGCTAAAAGTCAAAAATAAGCCTTTAGAACAGTGATGATTTGTTCATGCCTCAAGGCTATCAAGATGGAGATGGACTTGAACCCTAATGTCAACGTTCAGTTTTAAGATGAGACCTAAAAACTAGATCGCTTTGATAGAACAAACTATATGCGGTGGCAAGATCGAATGTCCTGGCTCCTAACTGTGTCTTTATGGTATTTATCAAAATTATAAAATGCCAAAAGAGGTATGGGATGTACTCGAATCTAAATACAAGCATATGAAGTAAGGTACTAATAGATTCTTTGCATTAAAATATTTTGAATTTAGCTTTTTTGAAAATATATCTATTATTGATCAAGTCAGAGTGTTGGAGATCTTAGTTTCCCAAATGTGTGAACTATAGATTAAAATTTCCAATGCAATCCAAGTGGGAGAAATTTTATCTAAATTGCCTTCATCTTGAAATAACTATAGGAGAAAAATTTTGCACTCCACAAAGAACTCTACAATAGAGTAGTTTACTATACTTGCAAATAGAGTGTGAGAATCGAACCATAGATGAATTAATTTTAGGTTCAAGAGTAAACCAAGTTACCGTTGCCCCAAATGTGGGAAAATCCTTTAGTGTCCCTCTAAGCAATCTGAATGTGAAAGGTAAAGGCTTTAAAAGAACTTATAGTGTTAATAATGATAAGACGAATAGTGTTATACCTTGATTTTTATAAATTTAATTTTGGAAATTCAGAAATTTTATTTTGGATTTTTATGATTTTTCTAGAAATTTTTTGGAATTTTTAAAAGGTTTAAAATTTGGGTTTTATAAAACAATTTGATTTTGCGCTCACGGGGAATTGAACCCGCGTCGCGCGTAAGCAAATGCCGCCGCCTAACCATCGGGCTAATTCGCGTTTTAATATTAAAACACTGCGGTTTTTATTTATTCGAGTTTTGAATTAAATTTGGGGACCGAGTCAACCCGTCGTCCTCCCCGCGGATCTCGGCGATTTACTCGCCGCCGCGTTCTCGCCGTTTGGAACACGTTTTGCCTCTATATAATGGGGCTTCTGCTCTCGTTGATGGGATTCGAACCCTTGAACATCTTCACCCCTCGAAGCGCCGCCAGGAAGGAGAAATAGCACTCGAACCAGTTGCCGGAGTTCTAGCGGCGCCGCCTCGTGTTCCAACCATCCAGCGCCTCCATTGACAGCGATCTCTCAGTTCCGGGCCACGATAGAGTTCCATTGCAAGGTATACTTCCTTTCCTATAGTTTTCGTGAAGTTCTGTTGGGCTTTGGTTGAGTTTGGAGTATCGACGGCGGCGGCGCCACCGTCGATACTTTCGTCTATTTCGAGAGCTTCTACCAGGTGTCTAAATCTCGCCAAAGTTCGGCGAGGAGCTTCGTCTCGTTGTTATAAGTCTTCTGGAGAAATTCGGAGTCGATCCGACCTTCGACGCACCCTCGCGAGCTCGCCGGCGCAAGCCGCGGACGTGAGTCCGGCAGCCTTGCACGGCGTTATCGGGCGGCGCGGTTCGAATGGCTGGACCGGGTTCAATTTTAGGGTTTGGCGATTTATTTAGAAATAAACTGTCGGCTATGTTGAAATCGATTAAACCGGTTCAATTGGATTGAGCGGTTCAATTCTGTTTTCGGGTCAGTACTTGAATTTCGACCGGTTCGACCCTGATTCGGTTGAATCCGGGCCGGTTCAGGTATCCGTTGGAAAGATAATGAAATTTTCTATCTAATGGTAATCTGTATAGCTTTATATGAGTTTTATATTTTGTGTAATTTAAGTTAAAAGTCTCAGTTTAACTTGGTTCAGGGTGAATTTGATCGGTTCAGTGCAATTCTGTCCGGTTCAGTGGGTTTTAGGTTCGGTTCATATGATCTGAGATTGGTTCTCTAGGTTTAGGGTTATGTTCTCCATGTTGGTAGTTTTGGTTTTCAAATTAGAATGTTTAATGATAGAGTTCATGTACAAATTCATGTTACAGAGTGGTTGATCCATTAATCGGCTTGCATTGTTTGACATACAACTTATTGGCTTTTCAAAAGGATTCAGGATAACATCGTTCGAGGTAGGAATCTTACCCTACTCCTTTTGTCACAGTGTCAAGAACTTATAAGATTTGTCACTTATTCCTTTGATTAGATATATGATGCATATATGATAGAAGTGACTGACACTGATATCTAATTGCTTCATCTGTTTGATTTGTTTCTGAATTCCTATTGACCTCAATTATCTTGTTTATTTGGTCATATTCTGTTCTGTATGAATGGTTAACAAACCTATTTTGAGATCTCTGATATATTGGTTTATGAGCATGGTTGAACAATTGTGTATCTGTGATATTGACACATAAGTATGTAGAACCGTTATAAATCTGAGATGATAAAGTCGTGATATATTTTGACCGCTGACCTGGATGATTTATTCTCCAGTGGCCTGTTTATCTGAGTTATAGTTCCGACGTGCATCGGACTATCTGAGATGCCGGTACGACACCGCCAGTTGTCTTGAGGACAATACTACGGATGTCAGTGTTGGACGCAACACTCCGGGCTGTTTAGGACAGTCGTTCCATTGCATGAGCAACAGTGGAAACACTCTGAAAATGAGTGCGGCTCTTAATTGAGATCTGTTGGCCAGCTTGATGATTTGCACGACATTCTTATATTATTTGTATATTGTTGTTTCAGTCATTGAATTATCTTGTTAATTGATTCCCTCACCATGTTTGTTGATTCCTACTTAGCATTTTTGCTAACTCCCTTTGTTTCTCTTCCAGGTACAGAGTTAGCTTTTGGGAAGGATAGAGTAGATAGCAGATACTAGCCCGAGTTGAGATAGTTGCCTTTTGTATTTTATTCAGTTGATAATTTGGATAGTTGTATTCAGATATTGTGTTATAAAACTGTAGATGTTAAGATTGGATTGTTTATTAAATAAATGATATTGGATTATTGTAGTTCTCTAGTTCCTATCAATATTGTTACTCCCTGGGGAACCCTGAGCTAGAAATAGCCGGCTTCCGCCGGGGCGTGACAAATAGTCCTTGTTTCAATTATGGAAAAAAAGACATTTTATGAAGGAGTGCATGCACAAGAAAAATGAACCTAGAAATATGAGCACTTCAAGACAATATAAAAATAATTTTGTTGAGGCTGAAAATAAAGAATATGTTACAATATTTACAAAGCTGCTGATGCAGGAGGAAGCAGTGTGGAAGAAGGGGAAAATCCAGACCAGAAAATGCCCCAGGAATCTCCCCTGCGTAGCTGTCACGGCCAGGCCGTGACCCACCCGTCACTAGCATGACAAGCCCGCACACCGCCAGGCACGGCCGTGCCCCTCATCACCCCCCAGGAGGCCCGCCGGTGATGGACTTAGCGGAAGAACCTAAACTCAAGCACGGGCATGCGTCCCGTCAGGGGCAGGCCGTGATGGGATCAACCGAATCCACAGACACTGAACACAGCCGTAAAGCGGAACACGGGCATGCAGTGACTGGCGTGATGGAAAATGGAAAAGAAGGTGATTTCGCACGCGAATGCTGTCACGGCCGTGCCTCTCATCACGGCAAGGCCATGTCCACTTCGCCAGAACCCAGACGACCTGATCACAGCCATGTGTCTCATCACGGCAAGGCCGTGTCCACTTCGCCAGAACCCAGATGACCTGATCACAGCCGTGCGTCTCATCACGGCAAGGCCGTGTCCACTTCGCCAGAATCCAGACTACCCGATAACAGCCGTGAACAGCATCACAGGCAGGCTGTGACCACCCTGGAAAGCTCCGTGTCACCCCAGCGACCTCGTCTTGACGTGCACAACCCTCCCTAACATGTTTACCCATCCAAGAGGACCCCAAAGGAGACCAACAAGATGACAATTCGGCGATCCCAATGTCAAAGCAACCCTCCGGACCGCTTCATGGGCGCCATCAGCCCACTCTCCGTCCATCCCGAGGTGGTTCAGTCCCAGGACATGGCAAGCCAACCTCCTAAAGACCCAATCCCAAATGGACCTCACAACCACATCAGCAATTGTTGGGGTATGCCCTTAAGGCTAATGTTTGAGGCCTTGGGATTATTTCAGTATCATGTATAAACTCTATGTTTATAAAGGCAATGGTTGTTATTCAGGTTTGTACATTATCTGCTGCAATATGTATACTTCTGAATAATGTCTCAATGCTGTTCAGCTTGGCTGACATGCAGTATTGTCCTTAGTCGAGATATCTTGGTGAACATGAGATAGCCTTGATATGATTGAGACTAATATGTGTTCTAATCTTATAGGATGCTTCGAGCATGGAATAAGATGTAGACTCATGGGTACATTGGATATACTGGACAGACCCTACTTAGGATGTTCAATTGCTTGTCACAATGTGAATCATCCTAATAAGCAAACAAGTGGCATATTTCCTCTGACTTGAGATCACTTGTGTTTCTAAATGATGATTGGCATTGTTTTGAGGTAGTTCAATATCATTTGAAACATAATGGTTATAGACTATCTTGGATAATGAGCATGAGTCATGTTAGGGCACTAGTGATAGATATAGGATTGCCGTCTCCTTGTTTGGAGTGTGATGTTCTGTTGGGGCCCCCTGGATGAGATGATTGAGAAAGTGTATGGCCATACCCAGATGACTATGTTCATCTGATCTAATCATTCTCATCATATTGGAATTACAGGCTTGACACGCTTGTCCAATAAGAACATCCAGTGGCAAAGGAAACACATATGTCAAGTGACTTGGGTTCACACTTGTGCTGTGGTTTGGGTGTAGTCTTGGAGGACTCTTTCCTTTATATCGGGAGACAGTGATGTGTTGCTAGATACCCCTCACTGATCGTGATAACGTAAGTTATCGTTACCGACATTTAAAGGAAACCCTTAGGGTCGCACAATTTGATGATATGGCTTACTTATGTCAGATCGTGTGGACTGAATTGTTTTGGTTCAGTTTAATGGGATTTAAACTCTGATTGTAAGTGAGATCTGGTCTGATCATGTTTGATTGATTAGGGCTTGAGATCGGTAAGCTTCGATCGAGAGAATTGATGCTAGATCGAAGAGATCAAGAGCATCAAGAGATGAATGGTTAGATCTTGAGCCTTATGGTTTAATATGATCTAGACCAATGCTTGGTTTGATTTGGTCTTTAAACCAAATGAGATTGAACCGGTTCATCAAGTGAATGCTTGGTTCAAAGAGGAGAATGTTGCGACTTGTTCACTTGGCGTGAACGCTTGAACACATTGAGGGTTTACTATTTTTGGAAGTCATGCTTTCCAAAATAGGGAGCACGCCTCACGTTCGAGAGCATTGCTCTATTCTCGCTCGCATCTTCCTCTTGTCGCCTCTCTCCTCTCGTGTGGTGAGTCTTGACGCTCAAGGAGGATTCGGCCTAGCCAAGAGATCATCTCATCTTCCCTTCAAGCGATCAGGAGACTTGGAGATCCTTGCTAGCACAAGGAACGACAAGGAGAAAGCCACTTCTCATCTTGTGTGCGGCACCTCTGGAGAAGAAACACACACTTCTTTTGATTCCAAGTCGCCATCCAAGCAATGGCATTGGTATGATCCCCTTCTCGATCTATACATGTTATTAAAGTTGATCATATATTCATCCATGCGATCTTAGAAACCCTGGCTTCCGCTATGCAAAAGTTTTAATCTGCGCATATTAGGGTTTCGCCCCCCCCCCCTTTAGGGACTTTCAATTGGTATCAAAGCCGAATTCATGTATGAATCATATGATTGCTTATTGTGATCCTTGTTTGCGCTTATGAATAGATCTAAGGTTATCATCATGTGAAAATACTACATGCATGATGTTTACTTGTTAGCGCATGTTAGAGATTTTTGTCAAAACAAAACTTATCTTGCGCGCATCCACTAGATCTATAAGCCCCTGCTTTAAAAACTTAGACGGGTTATTAGGGTTGAAGTCGTCGTCCTGTCTAGACCCAACAGTCTGATCAGACTATCTGACAGCCTAGATGGGTTGACCAGATGGCACCTATGCGCAAGCATGAGGTGGCTATTGGTCGACTGCAGAAAGGCGTGTAGCGATGTCTGATTGAGACAACCAGTGAACGCTCATGATGAAGGCCCGAGGTCACACCCACTTGCCAGAACTCATGAGGGACGTTCAGCCCTTAACGCATGCATTGTTGACCATGAGGTCGACTCAAGTCGGTTATGACTTGGTGCATGCAAGGGCAGTGGGTCTGACTAGGTCTGATGAGTGGATCCCTATTAATGGACCGTTGTAAGGTAGTAGGGCACATAAGGAAATAAAATTGATGCCAATGGGATTTTTGAAAATTTTATTTTCTTGAATGGATCACATGATGTTTGTATAACATGATTGAGTGTTTATTTAATCTTATGTGGGCTGCCCAAAATTTAATGTGTGCTGTGCTGGGGCCTGCGTGCCTGGATTATTATTTGTAAATTATTTTTGTCATCTGCGCATCACATTTTAATTAATTTATAAAGTGTAATTGACCTGCGTGTCAATCATGTCTAGATAGATTAAATTGTAATTTAATCAGACATGAGCATAGAGCACACTTGGCAGAGGCGCATGCAGCAAGTGGCTTCACCAGTGGGAGGTCTAGAGTTCGACTCTAGGACAGGCTCATGCTACCTGGTGGGTGCATTTGAGCTGTAGTGGGCGCTTGGGCCCGGGTTGGGCCAGATGAGTTGCAAAAGACCCATGAAGAGCTCAAGTAATAACTAAGGTCTAACTTAGGCTTAATGGGCTTTTACCACATAAGATCATCATGCTTTCTATTTACTGTTTAAGTAAATTTAGTAACTGCATGATTTATTCTTCTGCTATCACCATAGGATTTGTATGATAGTAAGAAGATAAAAGGACCGTTAAAATCCAACGTTAAATATCAAGCACGATAGCCTTCTGACGTGAAACCTCACTGTTCTGACTATCGTTGGAGCCGTGTTGTACCCACTCAGTGGGCACGCCCATCTATCTTCAGACGGTGTGTGATTACACCTGCGTGTTACAGAGAAGGGATTTATTGCTTCTCGTTGCTCAGCATAGCACGTGGTGGTCCAGGGAGTAGGTCAGGTCAGCTTGACCATGTAGGCTACATATTGAGCATATGGTAGCTATATGGAGGCAGCCATCTGTGGGATCAGAGACTGTGTTGTACCAACTCAGTTGGCACAGTCTGTTGGATTGCCCAGATGAAGGGGAATCGCACGGGTTGGCGATTGGCTGGGATTGCCTACTAGAGATTAGTGCTTGTACTCTCTGTGCATCTTATCTCGCCTGAGCGGGACGCGGAGACCAAGTATGAAATCTGGATCCCATCTCACTAAAAGAGTTTTACTCTTTCGGGCTATTTTGCTGGATTTTTTAGCCAGATAAAATAGTGAGAAAAGAATCATTCTTCAGTCCTGGATTGATTCTAACATTGATACTGACCTTGCTGTTCTTGCAATGTTGTAGATTACTACAGCAACGAACACCACAGCGTTCAATGTGCGATCCTTACTGGAAAGGGAGAAGTTTGCTGGGCCAAACTTCTCAGACTGGTACGGACACCTTAAGATTGTTCTTAAGGCTGAGAGGAAGCTGTATGTCCTCGAGACGGCTATACCGCCTCAACCCGCTGCGAACGCCGCAAGGGCGGTTCGGGAAGCTTATGAGAAGCATGTCAATGATAGCATTGATGTCGCTTGCCTTATGCTAGCGTCTATGACGCCATAGCTGCAGCGTCAGCATGAGGATTTATCTGCTATAGAAATTATAGCAAACCTCAAGATGCTGTATGCTGCACAGGCAAGGACTGAACGCTATAACTTGACGAAACTTTTCTTTCAGAGCAAACTGACTGAAGGGACTCCAGTGGGAGCTCACGTACTCAAGATGATTGGGTACAAGGAGGCTCTAGAGAAACTGGGACACACCATCAATCAGGAGCTTGTTGTAGACATCATCCTGCAGTCTCTCCCGGCCTCTTTCGATCCATTCATCATTAATTTTAATATGAACAAGATCGACTGTACGCCGGCAGAGTTACTGAACATGCTCTTGACTATAGAGCAGACTCAGTCTCGTGAGAAGGGAAAGCCTTCATCCTCTGTCCTAATGTTTCCTTCAAGGAACAAGAAGAAGGGGAAGAAGGGCAAAGCCCCTATCAAGAGCTACAACAAGGCTCTAAAGCAAAAGATAAAGCGGTCAAAGGAATACAGATGTTTCCATTGTGGCCAGCTGGGTCACTGGAAAAAGGACTGTAAAGCGCTCCAAGGAGACATGAAGGGAAACAAGCCTTTCGCTTCTGGCTCAGGTATTTTCATGACTGAAGTCATGGTATCTTCTTCTTCTATTTCATGGGTGTTGTACACTGCATGTGGAGTTCACATTTGTTCAAATGTACAGGAACTCAAGAGAAGAAGACAGGAGGGACAGCATGAAGTGGACCTACGAGTTGGAAACGGGGCACGGGTTGCTGCTGTTGCTGTAGGAGAATATCACATCTCTTTACCATCTGGTCTTGTATTAGAACTTGACAATTGTTATTTTGTACCGAGCATAACTAAGAATATTATCTCTATTCCTGCTCTTGTCAGGAAAGGGTTTTCCTTTGAATGCAAAATTTCAAAGTGTTATATTTCTTTTGATAATATTGTTTATGCTACTAGGTCAATTAATAATGGGTTATTCATGTTGGACATGGAATATTCAATACAACAGATTGATATTAAGAAAGCCAAGTATGCTGATGACAGCACCTTGTTATGACATAGTCGTTTAGGCCATATTAACAAGAAGCACATTAAGCGGTTGCATGATCATGGACTGCTGGGATCATTCTCCTATGAGGAGCTTGATACATGCAAAGCTTGTTTAAAGGGTAAAATGACGAAGTCTCCTTTTTCTAATAAAGGTCAAAGGGCTTCAGGTTTACTTGACCTCATTCACAGTGATGTGTGTGGGCCATTTAGTAAACATGCCAGAGGTGGCTATTCATACTTCATTACCTTTACTGATGATTTCAGTAGATATGGCTATGTCTATCTAATGAGACATAAGAGTGAATCTTTTGACAAGTTCAAAGAGTTCAAAAATGAAGTACAAAATCAGCTAGGCCGAAATATCAAAGCACTTCGTTCAGATCGAGGTGGAGAATACTTGAGTCGAGAGTTTATTGACTATCTGAAGGAGTGTGGGATTATCTCACAGCTCACTCCGCCAGGAACACCGCAATGGAATGGTGTGTCCGAGAGGAGAAATAGAACCTTACTGGATATGGTTCGTTCTATAATGAGTCAGGCTACTCTACCTTACTCCTTTTGGGGATTTGCACTGGAAACAGCTGCAAAGGTACTAAACCGAGTGCCATCCAAGGCCGTTTCAAAGACTCCATATGAGTTATGGTATGGGAAACAGCCGAGCTTGACATTTATTAAGATCTGGGGTTGCGAAGCTTATGTCAAAAAGCTCACCTCTGGGAAACTAGAGAGCAGATCTGAGAAATGTATCTTTGTCGGTTACCCTAAAGAAACTAAGGGTTATTATTTCTACGATCCCAAAGAGAACAAAGTATTTGTTGCTCGGACGGCTATTTTTCTTGAGAAAGAATTTCTTCTTCAAGAGGCCAGTGGGAGACAAATAAAGCTAGATGAGAATCCAGAAGAAGGACAAAGTAATCAAGCACAGTTGGATGAGCCTGAGCCAGTAGATCAGGTTACTGAACAACCTGAGGCTCAGATATCACGGGAACCGCGAAGATCGGGAAGGATCCGTCGACAGCCTGAACGCTATGACGGAGTCTACATCATTGATGATGAACCCCTCACTTATGCGGATGCGGTCAGTTGACCGGAATCAGCGAGATGGCTTGAAGCTATGCGAGCCGAGATGGACTCCATGTCAGATAACCAAGTCTGGGATTTGGTTGATCCGCCTACGGGAGTAATCCCTATAGGCTGTAAGTGGATCTTCAAGAAGAAGATAGACATGGATGGTAACGTGGTTACCTATAAAGGCAGGCTAGTTGCGAAAGGTTTCAAACAAATCTACGGGATAGATTATGATGAAACTTTCTCTCCTGTAGCCATGTTCAAGTCTATTCGGATTATTCTTGCGATAGCAGCATATTATGATTATGAGATCTGGGAAATGGATGTGAAGACCGCTTTCCTTAATGGAAACTTAGAGGAGGATGTGTATATGACACAACCTGAAGGTTTCACTAATCCATCAGATCGTCATAAAATATGCAAATTAAAGAAGTCCATTTATGGACTTAAACAAGCATCAAGAAGCTGGAATATTCGTTTTGATGAATCAATCTGTGAATTTGGTTTCATCAAGAATGAAGATGACCCGTGTGTATATAAGAGGTTTAGTGGGAGCGTGATTACTTTCCTAGTCCTCTACGTCGATGATATGTTGATCATTGGAAACGATATTCCTGAAATGCATGCGGTTAAGGCATGGTTAAGAAAATGTTTCCAGATGAAAGATTTAGGAGAAGCAGCCTATGTATTAGGTGTGAAGATCTACAGAGATAGATCTAAGAGGCTTCTCGGGCTGTGCCAGAGTACTTACATCGATAAAGTCCTGGAGAGATTTCATTTAGAAAATTCTAAAAGAGGGTATCTTCCAGTCAGACATGGTCTGAATCTTTCAAAGAGTCAGTGTCCACAAACACAGACTGAGAAAGATGAAATGGACAATACGCCTTATGCTTCGGCTATTGGGTCCATTATGTATGCGATGTTGTGTACTCGCCCAGACGTCGCTTACGGGTTAAGCGTGACCAGTCGATTCCAAAGTAATCCAGGGAAGGCATACTGGATTGCGGTCAAGAACATTTTGAAATATCTTCGGAGGACCAAAGATATGTTCTTGATTTATGGAGGTCAGGAAGAACTCAGTATTGAAGGATATACTGACGCTTCGTTCCAATCTAACCAGGATGATTTCCGATCGCAATCAGGCTATGTTTTTAGCTTGAATGGAGGAGCAGTGGTGTGGAAAAGTTTCAAACAATCAATTGTTGCTGATTCCACAACAGAAGCCGAGTATGTTGCAGCCTCAGAAGCATCTAAGGAGGCAGTGTGGATTCGTAAGTTCGTTCAGGAACTTGGTGTTGTTCCTTCGAGTGCAGATCCTTTGGTTATCTTCTGTGATAACACTGGAGCAATAGCACAAGCAAAGGAACCACGGTCGCACCAGAAGTCCAAGCACATACAGAGAAGGTTTCACTTGATCCGGGAGATCATTGATCGTGGCGAGATCAAAATCTGCAAGGTTCATACAGATGACAATCTAGCTGACCCGCTTACAAAGCCTCTGGCGCAGCAGAAGCATGAGAAGCACTGTAATAATATGGGTTTGAGATTTCTCAACCATTAGATTAAGTGCAAGTGGGAGATTGTTGGGGTATGCCCTTAAGGCTAATGTTTGAGGCCTTGGGATTATTTCAGTATCATGTATAAACTCTATGTTTATAAAGGCAATGGTTGTTATTCAGGTTGTTACATTATCTGCTGCAATATGTATACTTCTGAATAATGTCTCAATGCTGTTCAGCTTGGCTGACATGCAGTATTGTCCTTAGTCGAGATATCTTTGTGAACATGAGACAGCCTTGATATGATTGAGACTAATATGTGTTCTAATCTTATAGGATGCTTCGAGCATGGAATAAGATGTAGACTCATGGGTACATTGGATGTACTGGACAGACCCTACTTAGGATGTTCAATTGCTTGTCACAATGTGAATCATCCTAATAAGCAAACAAGTGGCATATTTCCTCTGACTTGAGATCACTTGTGTTTCTAAATGATGATTGGCATTGTTTTGAGGTAGTTCAATATCATTTGAAACATAATGGTTATAGACTATCTTGGATAATGAGCATGAGTCATGTTAGGGCACTAGTGATAGATATAGGATTGCCGTCTCCTTGTTTGGAGTGTGATGTTCTGTTGGGGCCCCCTGGATGAGATGATTGAGAAAGTGTATGGCCATACCCAGATGACTATGTTCATCTGATCTAATCATTCTCATCATATTGGAATTACAGGCTTGACACGCTTGTCCAATAAGAACATCCAGTGGCAAAGGAAACACATATGTCAAGTGACTTGGGTTCACACTTGTGCTGTGGTTTGGGTGTAGTCTTGGAGGACTCTTTCCTTTATATCGGGAGACAGTGATGTGTTGCTAGATACCCCTCACTGATCGTGATAACGTAAGTTATCGTTACCGACATTTAAAGGAAACCCTAAGGGTCGCACAATTTGATGATATGGCTTACTTATGTCAGATCGTGTGGACTGAATTGTTTTGGTTCAGTTTAATGGGATTTAAACTCTGATTGTAAGTGAGATCTGGTCTGATCATGTTTGATTGATTAGGGCTTGAGATCGGTAAGCTTCGATCGAGAGAATTGATGCTAGATCGAAGAGATCAAGAGCATCAAGAGATGAATGGTTAGATCTTGAGCCTTATGGTTTAATATGATCTAGACCAATGCTTGGTTTGATTTGGTCTTTAAACCAAATGAGATTGAACCGGTTCATCAAGTGAACGCTTGGTTCAAAGAGGAGAATGTTGCGACTTGTTCACTTGGCGTGAACGCTTGAACACATTGAGGGTTTACTATTTTTGGAAGTCATGCTTTCCAAAATAGGGAGCACGCCTCACGTTCGAGAGCATTGCTCTATTCTCGCTCGCATCTTCCTCTTGTCGCCTCTCTCCTCTCGTGTGGTGAGTCTTGACGCTCAAGGAGGATTCGGCCTAGCCAAGAGATCATCTCATCTTCCCTTCAAGCGATCAGGAGACTTGGAGATCCTTGCTAGCACAAGGAACGACAAGGAGAAAGCCACTTCTCATCTTGTGTGCGGCACCTCTGGAGAAGAAGCACACGCTTCTTTTGATTCCAAGTCGCCATCCAAGCAATGGCATTGGTATGATCCCCTTCTCGATCTATACATGTTATTAAAGTTGATCATATATTCATCCATGCGATCTTAGAAACCCTGGCTTCCGCTATGCAAAAGTTTTAATCTGCGCATATTAGGGTGTGTTGCTTTCTAAAAACCCCAAATCCACAAAAGTCAAAATTAGGACCTAGAGGTGTAAAGAGTACTTTTGTAGGTTGTTGGATCTGGAAACAAATTCAATAGTTGAATCAATTAATGTTGATTTTTTATTAGATAAATTTATTAATGATAGAAATGAGATTCAATCTAATGTACCATCAAGTTCTATTGATGTGGGGGTTTAAAATAAAAGATAAGAAATTAGTGAGCCAAGTGAACATAGAAGAAGTAAAAGAGTCAGACTTAAAAAATATTTAGATTTTGACTTTATCTCACCTAAATTTCTTCTTTGTTGAAGCTAATAGAACCAAAATATTAAGTAAAATATCCATAGTATTTAATATGGCTTCAAGAGATGCAGCATTCAAGAAAGAAGTTGTAATGATGAGATGGTCTCAATAATGTCCAATGGGACTTAGGTTTTTGTAGATTTTTCCACCTTGGTTTAAAGCAATTGGGTGTAAATGAGTGTTTGAAAGAAAACATAATGGTTATATACAAAACCATAAAGCTAGACTGGTAGCTAAGGGGTTTTCACAAAAGGAAGGTATATATTATTTTGATAGTTATACTCCAGTGGCAAGAATAACATGTATTATATTGTTATTTCCTCTAGCTTCAATTTATAAGTTGTTTGTGTATCAAATAGATGTTAAAACAGCATTTTTGAATGATGACTTAACTGAAGAAGTGTACATGGAACAACCTAAAGGCTTTGTGCTTCTCAGGAATAAACATAAAGTTTATAAATTTGTTAAGTCAATATATGGTTTAAAACAAGCTCCCAAAGAATGAGATAAAAAGTTTGATAATGTAGTCCTTTTAATTGAGTTTATGTATAATAATGCCGATAAGTGTATCTATTACAAAACAACAAATGCTTATAGTGTATTGTTGTGCTTATATGTCAATGACATGTTAATTTTCTATAATAGTGAGAAAGGAATAATATAAATAAAATTGTATCTAAGCTCACTATTTCAAATGAAAGAACTAAATGAGGTAGATACAATATTGGGAATCAAAATAAACAAACATTGTAATTGATATTGTTATCTTAAAGTCACTATATTGAAAAGATACTTAAGAGATTCAAATATCTTGACATAAAGGAGGCATGTACCCCCCTTTGATTCAAGTTTGAAATTATCAAAAAAATAATAGGAAAATTATTGATCAATTGAATTATGCTAGTGCCATTGGAAGCCTAATGTATGCTATGCATTGTTCTAGACTTGATATAGCTTATGTTGTGTACATATTATCGAGTTTCACAAGTAAGCCTAACTCAGAACATTGGAAAGCTATTAAAAGAGTGTTTGGATACCTAAAGAAAACACAAGGTTTGAGTCTTGTGTATAATGATTATCCTATCTGTGTTGGAAGAATATACCAAAGCACGTTGGCTTACAAACAATAATGAAAGTAAAGACACCTTAGGTTGGATTTTTATGCTAGGTGGTAGGGCTATAAGTTGGGTTTCTAAGAAGCAAACTTGTATTGCTCACTCAACTATGGAATATGAGTTTCTAGCCCTAGCTAGTGCATGCAAAAAAGCAAAATGGTTGCATAATTTATTGATGGGTGTTGAGTTGTAGCTATAACCAATGACAGTCATCTCTTTGCACTGTGATAGTCAAGCAATAATATCTTGTGCATATAGTAAAATATATAATAGAAAGTCAAGACATCTAGGCATGAGACATGGCCATATATAATAGTGCTAAGATTGTTGTAAAGAAACCTTTGAGAACACCTTGACAAGTATTGCATGTGTGATATCTTCGGTACTAACATAAAGGAGTTAAGGTACACTTTTATGGAAAACCTTTTACTTCATTAAGACTTTAAGATATTACACTAATTGTGGGTTCAAATTGAAAGATACTCACTTGTATATGTAATGCTTACCTGGCAGCATGGTATTGATCAAAACTAGTGGGAGATTATTGTATATAGTTGTGCCAATAAAGAGAAATTACTTAGTCCCACATGGGGAATAATTGAAAGCATTTATACACTTATATATTTAGCAATACTTTTTGAAGGAAGAATTTGAGACCATTATAGGTAAAGTGCAAGAGTGTACTATGACCAAATTGTAATAATACATTTAATGGTCAAGATTGGGCACTTAGGACAATAACAATTTGTTCACACCTCAAGGTTGTCTTCATTGATTCAGATTACAATGCTATTGCAAAAAGAGAGATAAATAGCTCAATAGACACCTATGAAAAAGGAGTCACGAAGCTAAAAAATTAAGTGTAGTTTCAATTATAGCTCTTCCTCTTCTAGCAAGAGGATCCCCTATAGACTGAGAGAACTTCTAACTAGAGAGGGTTGTACCGTGGAGGGACAATTCAACTGTTGTCCACCAAACATTAGAGAAAAACAAACTAGTTTATTTCATTGTGATTATGCAAATTGGCAACTACGTGTAGTGGCTACCTCTTTCTATGGGCTGCAAGAAAGACCTAAAGGGTTTTGATTACTTAAGTAAAATAGGATATAATGAGATCTAAAAAACATAGTCAAACACCCAACAAAAGCTATCTAAAATAAGGCCATATATATAGGCCTCCATAAATTAGTTACTATCCCTTAACTTCCTACCAAAGGCCGCAAGGTTAGGTGATCCAGACTACAACTATTTGGTTCAATTTGAAGCTTTTAATTTATCTTCTTCTTAGCCCATTAAGTGGAGCATGGGCTGATCAAAATTAGGCCCAAAAATTCTTGATTGGCCTATCTAAAAATGGGCCTACACTCTTGGGCTAGGCAGCTCCATTTCTAGCCCACATGAACTAGATTAGATCAAGACCTTACTAATCTAGTGGCTTCCGGACTAATCTTGATCATCATGGGCTATCTAGGCCCAGTGGAGATGAGAAGAATTTACCTCTAAATGATAGATGTGCTAGTACTCTTTGAGAAACTACGGGGTGAGTTGGTCTAAGTACCTTTGTTTGGTGCCTTCAGGTGTTAGCATGAACAAGTTGTCTAAGATGGCTTCAACTTTTTTTTTTGCTTCTTCATCACTTGCGGAAAGAATTTCTTTGGCACTATTATATATGGTTCATGTTGTGTCCGCAAGTGCACGGATAATCGAAGTAATAAAAATATATCAAACCACAGAGACCTCATTTGTTAAGTACCAAAGAATTAATTTCTTACTAGCTAGGCAATCCAATATGATGTAAGCAGCAAACGGAAATCGCATGAAATATTAGAGAGAAAAGCTGGGACTAGGATTTTTTCCACCTTAATTTCAATGACTAGATATAATTAAATGATCGTCAGTTTATTCTTGTTATGATAAAGATATAATTTACTTTATAAAGAACTTATCTCGCTTTCGTGCAGATAATTTACAAAGAACCAATCCTCACTTTCGCACAAGATTTATTCAATGCTAAAGATATGTAAATCATTGACAAGAAGATTTAAAATCACTTTCATGCATCCAACCTTTATGTCAATCATCTCAAGTGAAAACTAAATACTTTCATACTTTAGTTTTCACAAGGTCTACTTAAGGTTCTCCAATGATCCGATACTTAATTTCTTACAATATCTTCATGTCTAACTCATTAATGTCTCTTAGGCCAAATTATCAACAAGTCAATAAACTTCTAAAATCTAGAAACAAGAACAAACCTAATTTCTTACGACGAGTTCCTAAATCACGATTCTAGGGTTCCAAGTCTTCCAAGTCACTTTTCAGTCCATATCACAAAAACTCAATACATGTTTGACAATTTGAAACTAGAAAAGATTAAAGACAATTTGTCACTTAAGAAGAATTATCAAAACAAAAATATCACGACGAAATAAGGATCATCTAGTATTATGAAATTAAGGGGATTACACCCCCTGTCCCAAAAAGTATTTAAGCTAGCATGATGAAGAAATTACAATAAGCCATAGTTTAGAACAATCAGAAATTGAGAAGAAGGGAAATTTTACTAAACACAGGGCTGTAATGGAAATTACAGCCCGTGATTCTCATGTGAATAGTACCGGCAACACCTCTTTTGTTGATTTCTCCTTCGATTGGTCTCCTTTCGCTCTGTAGCTTCTAGTGTATGTTCTCCTCCCTCAGGCATAGCTTTCCTTCAAATTTCATGGCCGGAGACACACTGTATGCTTCCCGGTGGCAAAACCTAGGGCGGTGGTGAAGAAGTCGATTTCTCTCTGAAACGCTAATCAAAATTGGGGCTTTTGGTGTGCTGATCTTCCCCTTGTTCTGACAAGTATTCCCCTTTCTACGGATCTTGAATTGGCAGTCTAAATCATCTGCGCAAAAATTGGGCTTCAATATGACCAGGTAAATCGGCTGTCTGGGATACAATTACGGCCATAATTTCCATTATGGCAGTTCCGTAATGTGTTCTGGTCTAAATTCTGGGATAATTACATGCAGTAAAAATAACCACGGCAGTACCGTGATCACGTAAAACCTTTTGGAAAGAAATCACCTAAAATTATGGCTCGTAATATTCGTTATGGCAGTGTCGTAATATCTGCAAATCTTTCGTAATATTGATTACGGCGCTGCTGTAATTTGGTCTGAAGCTCCGATTTGCATGAAATTTGATATGTAATCTTCTCTTGATGATGGGAATTTGTCTATGCACTTAAATTGCTTAAAAATGCCTTAAAATGATGCCTTTTTACCTAAAAATGATCAACTAGAAAAAGTGTAAATTCCGTAATATTTGATAAATAAGGCATGAATATAAGTAAAAGAACATGAATATGACACAAAAAGACCTATCAAATGACATAAAAATACTATGAATTTTGTGTCATCAAATACATAAGGCTCAAACTTTGCTTGTCCTCAAGCAAAATAAACTTTCTTATGAAGAATAAATTTCTAAAATACAATCACCAATGAAAAATCTCACCAAATGCTACATAGAATTTCAAATAAACATATCATCTTTTGAATTCAATCCTCAAGATCTACAACTTAATCAAATAAAATTTTGCAACTTGTATAATAAATAGAATTTCAATCTCAAGACTTCACCCAGTTTTAATTCAAACCCATCATACTTTTGTTTATAGGAATAGGATTTCCAAGATCTATTTCCACTCAGAATTTTTTAGTTCTTCCCTTTTATGTATCGTTCACATTCTCCAGTTCGATTACCACCTTTTTCCTGGTGATGAATTTAGAGTACATTGATCACATAACCAATGCGATAGAACTCATATCTTTTGGGTAGGAAGAATCTTACACGAGATTGTGGAGTTAATGTGAAATGGTTTCTCTCCAAGGCATGTGTCCACATAAATACATACTTTTTTTGTTTGGACTTCAACTCTTAACTTTAGTACCACCGCAAATCAACACGGTGCCAAGACGAGGAGTCATTCTCTTGATTTTTCTTTTCCCTCATCATTTTTTTTATTTTGACTTCAACCCATGTCTTTGGTACCACTGCCAATTTTGCGCAGTGCCAAGTAAGGGAGCACCTCTCTTAATATTCGTGTTGGGAAACCCCGGGGATATTTTAAAATTTTCAGAGATAGAGATTACAAAATACATTGCACAGCGGAAGCAATATCCCCGAAATAGGCCGGTCCCAAAAACCCAGTGAAGATCGCAAGCAAGAGAGTCGACACGATGAGTTAGGAAATACCTTAGAGCAAGATGAGGTCGATGTCATGATAGGCGCCCAAGCGTGCGCCCTCTGCAGTCTCACACACACGGATGCCTCGAGTCCTCTTCTTCCACGCTCGGTGCTAGCCTCGGGAAGAAGATCCAAGCCTTGTGGTCCTTCTTCAAAGTATGTGCCACCTCCAAGGTAGATGCGCCAAAGATGAAGAAGGATGAGGGAGAGTGAAACCGCCAAGCATCAAGTTCCTTGCGTCAAGAGAGAAGGAAGAGGCTTGCGGCTAGGGTTTGGAAGGAAGAAGAAGATGCGCCACTACTTGGTGTTGTCACCCTTCAAGCCCTTGCTTTCGCCCCTCCTCTTGTTGTCACGCCTCTAAGGATTGTAACCTCTAAGAGGGGGCGGCTAGGGTCACTTATAAAGAGCTAGAGGCGGTTAGGGCAAGGGTTGAGATCATGACAAGTGTATGGCTTGGATGAGAAGGTTTGAGGTAAGGAAAGTCTCCAAGACTTTACCATAAACCTCATTCAACCGTTCCATAAGCTACCAAGCCTTGCCTTATGCGCCAAGGCCTAGCCTTGTGCCCCAAGCAATGCCTTAATGCATTCACACTATCAATGGGAGAGGGTTAGGCGCATAAAGCTTCCTTAATGAAGCAAATTTGCCATCCAAACCCCATTATGCCCCTTACGCGCCAATGGGCTTGGCTTCCTCCCCATTATACCCTTTTAGCCGATTGCCTCTTTATGATAACTTATTATTGGGCCTCATTGGATAATGAGCTAGCCCAAACTTCATTACATGGCTTGATTAAGCACTTGGATCCAATCCAATGCAACTCTAATCCAAATGTGGCCAACCATGGTCAATTTCGGGTCAACCTGCCATAAATGGAGTTTGGATCCAATAACATCCTTCCATCTCATCAGACCCATTGGCGCTGATGAAATCTCCCAATTAGATCCAAGTTATCCAATAACTCGATCATAAGGCTTCCCGATCAATACAAGAACTCAAGTATCAAGGTGTGCGACCCTGTAGGTCCCTCTGACGTTGGCAGTGTTGACCAAATGTCACCAGAAGCAGTGAGTGGTACCTAGTAGTGCATCGCTGCTACCCAGATCATTGGAATGGATATCGACATCGACATCCCCATCATCGCAACTAGGTACAGATGCATTACAGTCTCTTTGCCGAACTGATATCCGATTGGACAAGTGTGTCACCACTTGTTTTCACCCAATCACATGGTTAAGACTAAATCAGGTTCTCACCAGGGTATGGCCATACACTTTCAGTCATAGAACCATAGAGGAGCTCCATGGATATCATACTTCCCTTAGGAAGGGGCAAATCCTGTGTCTGTCCATTGACCTTCTCATATGGGTCGTGACATGCTCAATGACAACCGTTATTACCTCCCAACTACGGTGAGGTGTTAGGTTGTATCAAAGCAAGTCCCTAACCATATAGAATGGTCAATGACCTCAAGTCAAGGGATCAATGCATCTCCTGTCACTTGTGAGGATAACTCATGACACCAAGTCATAGTCTCACAGCGGGTCGGTCCAGTATATCCACCACTGATATACCCATATGTCTGCGTTAGCACCTCGTGCCTAACCAGCCCATATACCAGTCTCACAAGTACCATAGCTGTCCCATATACACTAAGGTACATCGACTGGGGACTATAGTTCGAGCATAGATCCAATCTGTCTCCAGGGACATTATCATGTTAGTACATATGCGCAGATGTAAACAAACATAGATAACGACAATGCTAGAATGATATAAATATCAAAGTCAAGTAGTACATAAGTGGACCAAAAATAGGTCCTAGGGCATATACACCAACAATCTCCCACTTGCACTAAGACCTAGAAGTTGAGGAATCTCAACCCCATATCTCTAGTGTGACCATCATGCTTTTGCTGCGCCAAAGCCTTGGTCAATGGGTCTGCCAGATTGTTCTCTGTGTCAACTCTGCTAATCTTGACATCACCTCGATCAATGATCTCTCTGATCAGGCAAAATCTCCTGAGTATGTGTTTGGACCTTTGATGAGACCGTGGTTCCTTAACATGTGCAGTTCCCATTGTTGTCATAGTAGAGCTCAATGGGATGTATTGCACTTGGAACCACCTGAAGTTCAGAAAAGAACTTCCTGATCCAAACGGCTTCATTTGCTGCCTCAGAAGCAACCACATACTCAGCTTCGGTTGTAGAATTAGCTATGGTGGATTGCTTGAAGCTCTTCCAGCATACAGCACCTCCAACCATCTTAAACAAATAGCCGGTCTGTGATCTGAAGTCATCAGGATCAGACTGGAACGACTCATCAGTGAAGCCCTGCACACTGAGCTCTTCCTGTCCCCCGTAGACTATATAGAATAAATCCTTAGTCCTTTTCAGGATACTCAAGGACATTCTTTACAGCCACACAGTGCTGCAGACCTAGATTGGATTGGTATCGGCTGGTTATGCTTACAGCATAAGCCACATCTGGTCTAGTACACAGCATTGTATACATGATTGATCCCACTGCTGAAGCATAGGGAATTCGACTCATGTTATCCCTCTCAGCCTGTGTTGTAGGACACTGGCTCTTTGAGAGAGTAAGGCCATGTCTCACTGGAAGGTATCCTTTCTTGGATTGCTCCAAGTTGAACCTCTCCAGGACCTTATCAATGTGGGTACTCTGACTAAGGGCCAAGAGCCTCTTGGATATATCCTGGTAGATCCTCACGCCTAGAATATAGGCGGCCTCTCCTAAGTCCTTCATCTCGAAACACTTCCCTAACCATGTCTTCACAGCTTGAAGACTAGGGATGTCGTTTCCGATGAGCAGTATGTCATTGACATACATGACCAGAAAAGTCACCAAGCTCCCACTGAATTTTCTGTATACACAGGCGTCATCTTTACTTTTGATAAAGCCATAATCTCTCACAGCTTCATCAAACTGAAGATTCCAACTTCTAGATGCTTACTTTAATCCATAAATGAATTTCTTTAGCCTGCAGACCTTACTAGCATCTACGTGATGGATGAAGCCATCAGGTTGTGTCATATACACATCCTTAGTCAGTTTCCCATTAAGGAATGCTATCTCCATGTCCATCTGTCATATCTCATAATCATGATATGCAGCTATAGCAAGCAGAATCCGAATGGATTTGATCATGACAACTAGCGAGAAGGTTTCATCATAGTCCACCCTGTGGACTTGTTTGAATCCTTCAGCCACTAGTCCACCTTTATAGGTAACTATGTTGCCATCCATGTCTATCTTCATCTTAAAGACCTATTTACACCCTATGGGTTTTACCCCATCAGGTAGCTCAACCAAATCCCAGACTTGGTTAGCCGACATGGAATACATCTCGGATCTCATGGCCTCAAGCCATCTCTCGGAGTCCGGTCCATTGACCACCTCATAATAAGTCCTGGGTTCATCCTCAATGATGAAGATCCCGTCGTGTTGGGTCGGCAGCGACCCATACCTCTCAGGTGCACGACGAATCCTCCCAGACCTACATGGGGCCTGTGTCTGAGCCTTAGGTTGTACAGCAACCGGTGCAGGTGGCTTAGATTCCATCTCTTTGTCTTGTGGTTGCACTTGGTCCTCATTCAAGTCAAACTTCCTCCCACTAACTTCTTTCATGAGAAATTCTTTCTCTAGAAAGACAGCACCCCGAGCAACAAAAACTTTGCTCTCGGTGGGAACATAGAAGTAGTAACCCTTAGTCTCCTTAGGGTACCCCACAAACATACACTTATCAAATCTAGGTTCTGTTGGGAAACCCCGGGGACATTTTACAATTTTCAGAGATAGAGATTCATACAAACATATATTACACAGCGGAAGAATGTCCCCGAAACAGGCCGGTCCCAAAAACCCAGTGAAGATCGCAAGCAAGAGAGTCGACACGATGAGTTAGGAAATACCTTAGAGCAAGATGAGGTCGATGTAGGAACCCCTTTCAGGAGGGGGGCGAAACCCAGCATGGCGCATATAAGGGAATATAGCAGCGGAAGGGGGGTTTCAAGAGTCGCAAAGCATGTATAAGATGATCAACTTTGAAAGCTTAAATAAATAGGATGTGATTCATACCATGGCCATCGATTGGATGGCGCCTTGGAAGCAAAGACCAAAGAAGATCTTCTCCAAATCGTCACACACAAGATGAAGATGCGCTTCTTCTTGTCGTCCCTTGTGCTAGCAAGGATCGTCCAAGTATCCTTGATCGAATGGAAAGGGAAGGAGAGATGATTACTTGGCGATGCTTTTCTCCTCTTCTCGTCAAGCCCCTGTCCTCACGAGAGTGCAAGCCTCGAATGCTTGAGCGGCGACAAAAGCGTGAGGAAGAGAAAAACAAGAGGCGTGGTCACGTAAGTGATCATGCTTTCTAAAAATAGAAAGTCACACTTCCACTTGCGATCATGGGTTTACCCCAATCGCAAACTTCTCTTAAATTGAACCATGCGCTCACCTTAACGAGCTAGTTCAATTCGGTTTGGTCCAAGACCAATTAACCCAAGCATTATGGTCTAGATCTCAAATAAACCCTAAGGCTCCAGATCTAACCGTTCATCTCCTGATGCTCCTGATCTCACCGATCGAGCATCCATTCTCTCGATCGAAGCTTACCGATCTCAAGCCCTAATCAATCAAACATGATCAGACCAGATCTCACTTACAATCAGAGATTAAATCCCTTTAAACTGAACCCAAACAATTCAGTCCACACGATCTGACTTAAGTAAGCCATATCATCAAATTGTGTGACCCTGAGGGTTTCCTCTAAATGTCGGTAACGATAATTCTCATTATCACGATCAGTGAGGGGTATCTAGCAACACATCACTGTCTCCCGATATAAAGGAAAGAGTCTTCCAAGACTACACCCAAAATACAGCACAAGTGTGAATCCAATTCACAAGGCATGCAAATTTCCTTTGCCACTGGATGTTCTTATTGGACAAGCCTGTCAAGCTTGTAACTCCAATATGATGAGCATGATTAGATCAGATGAACACAGTCATCTGGGTATGGCCATACACTCTCTCAATCATCTCATCCAGGGGGCCCCTTTAGAACATCACACTCCTTAAACGAGGAGACGGCAATCCTATGTCTATCACTAGTGCCCTAACCTGATTCAAGCTCACCATCCAAGATAGTCTATAATCATTATGTTTCAAATGATATTGAACAACCTCAAGACAATGACAATCATCATTTAGAAACACAAATGATCTCAAGTCAGAGGACATGTGCCACTTAGTGCTTACAAGGAATATTCACATTGTGACAAGCAATGGAATATCCTAGTAGGGTCTGTCCAGTACATCCAATGTACCCATGAGTCTACATCTTATTCCATGCTCGAAGCATCCTATAAGATTAGCACTCATATTAGTCTCAATCATATCAAGGCTGTCTCATGTTCACCAAGATATCTCGACTAAGGACATAGAGCATGTCAGCCAAGCTGAACAGCTTTGAGACATTATTCAGTAGTACACTTATTACAGCAGACAAGGTAACAACCTGAATAATAACCATGCCTTTATATGGCCTAAACGACTATGCCAAAGCAAGGTGCTGTCATCAGCATACTTGGCTTTCTTATTATCAATGTTTTGTACAGAATTTTCCATGTCCAACATGAATAACCCATTGTTAATTGAACCAGTTGCATACACAATATTATCATAAGATAAAACACACTTTGAAATCTTGCATTCAAAGGCAAATCCTTTCCTGACAAGAGCAGGAATAGAGATAATATTCTTGGTAATACTGGGTACAAAATAACAATTGTTTAATTCTAATACAATGCCAGATGGTAAAGAAATGAAATAGTCTCCTACAGCAACAGCAGCAACCCGTGCCCCGTTTCCAACGCGTAGGTCTACCTCATGCTGTCCCACCTGCCTTCTTCTCTTGAGTTCCTGCACATTTGAACAAATGTGAACTCCACATGCGGTGTCCAACACCCATGAAATGGTAGAAGAAGATAACATGACCTCAGTCACATATATACCTGAGCCAGAAGCGATGCTTCCCCTCTTATCTCCTTGGAGCGCTTTACAGTCCTTTTTCCAGTGACCTAGCTGGCCACAGTGGAAACACCTGTTGTCCTTCGACCGCTTCACCTTCTGTTTCAGCGCCTTACTGTAGTTCTTGACAGGGGCCTTGCCCTTCTTCCCCTTCTTCTTGTTCCTGGAAGGAACCATTAAGACAGAGGTTGAAGGCTTTCCCTTCAGAGTTTCCTCAGTAGTCAAGAGCATATTCAGCAGCTCTGCCGGCGTACAATCGATTTTGTTCATATTAAAATTAATAATGAACGCATCGAAAGAAGGCGGAAGAGACTGTAGAATAATATCTACAGCAAGCTCCTGGTTGACGGTATGCCCCAGTTTCTCTAGAGCCTCCTTGTGCCCAATCATCTTGAGCACGTGAGCTCCCACTGGGCTCCCCTCAGCCAGTTTGCTCTGAAAGAAGAGCTTCGTCAGATTATAGCGTTCTGTCCTCGCCTGTGCAGCATACAGCATCTTGAGGTTCGCTATAATTTCTATAGCCGACATATCCTCATGCTGACGCTGCAGCGGTGGCGTCATAGACGCTAGCATCAGGCAAGCGACATCAATGCTATCATTGACGTGCTTTTCGTAGGCATCCCGAACCGCCCTTGCGGCGTTCGGAGCGGGCTGCGGCGGTATCGCCGTCTCGAGGACATACAGTTTCCTCTCTGCCTTAAGAACGATCTTAAGGTGTCCGAACCAGTCAGAGAAGTTCGGCCCAGCAAACTTCTCCCTTTCCAGTAGGGATCACACATTGAAGTTCATGGTGTTCGTTGCTGCAGGAATCTACAACAAGCAAGAACAGCAAGGTCAGTATCAATGTTCAGAATCAATCCAGGACTTAAGAAAGATTCTTTTCTCACTATTTTGTCTGACTGAAAAATCCAGTAAACAGTCCGAAAGAGTAACACTCTTTTAGTGAGATGGGATCCAGATTTCATACTTGGTCTTCGCGTCCCGCTCAGGCGAGATAAGATGCACAAAGATGACAAGCACTAATTTCTGGTAGGCTGTCCCAGCCAATCGCCAACCCGTGCGATTCCCCTTCATCTGGGCAATCCAGCAGACTGTGCCAACTGAGTTGGTACAACACAGTCTCTGATCCCTCAGATGGCTGCCTCCATGTGCTACCATATGCGCCACATATGTAGCCTACATGGTCAAGCTGACCCGACCTACTCCCTGGACCACCACGTGCTATGCTGAGCAACGAGCAGGGATAAATCCCTACTCTGTAACACGCAGGTGAAATCCAGCACCGTCTGAAGATAGATGGACGTGCCCACTGAGTGGGTACAACACGGCTCCAACGATAGTCAGAACGGTGAGGTTTCGCGTCAGAAGGCTTACGAGCTTGATATGTTAGCGTTGGATTTTAACGGTCTTTTATCTTCTTGACTATCATGCAAGTCCTATGGTGATAGCAGAAGATAAACACATGCAATTCTACTTATATAAGCAATAAGCAATAAAAGAAAGCATGCTGATCTTATGTGGTAAATGCCCATGAACCCTAAGTAAGACCTTAATTTTACTTAAGTCTTCACTTGAGCTCCATTTGCATCTCATCTGGTCCAACCCAGGGCCCTAGCGCCAAGAGCACCTCAGGTGCGCCACCAGCTGAATGCCCCTTTGGGATGTGTGCATTTGTGCTCTTGTCTAATCAAATACAATTTGATCTATCTAGACAAGCTTTGACTCGCAGGTCAATTATACAATAGATTAAAAAAATGTGATTCGCAGATCACAATAATATTATCTTACAAGTATAATCCCAGGCTCGCAGGCCCCAGCACAGCACACAATTAACATGGGCGGCCCACATAAGAATAAATAAACAAGCACATGGCATCAAACATTCCACATGTGATCCAATTAAAAGAAAATAAATTTTGAAAAACCCCATTGGCATCAATTTTAATTTTCTTATCAGTCCTACAACCTTACAATGGTCCATTGATAGGGATCCACTCATACATCTAGTCAGATCCACTGCCCTTGCATGCACCGAGTCCTAACTGACCCGAGTTGACCTAATGGTCAACCATGCATCCGCCAAGGGCTGAACCACCTTCAAGAGTTTTGGCAAGCGGGTGTGACCCCGGGCCTAACTCAAGAGTGTTCATTGGTTGTCTCAACCAGACCTCGTTACACGCCCTTGATGCAGTCAACCTATAGCCACCCAGTGCATGCGCATAGGTGCTATCAGGTCAACCCATCTGAGCTGTCAGATGGTCTGATCAGACTTGGATCTATTTAGATTATGCTTTCAACCCTACCAACCCATCTAAGGGATTATAGTAGACGCTTTAGATCTAATGGGTGCGCAAGATAAGGCTTTTCCTTTTCAAAACATGAACAAGCGCTTACCATAACATTATACATGCGCAATTCAAAGATAAACCAACATCTAAGAGTTTTAAACTAGCATGTAGTTTATTCGGCATGTACATAGATCTAAACATTGCAAGCGCAAACAAGGATCACTAAAGCAACCACATGATTCATGCATAACCTGCTTTGATACCAATTGAAGGGTCCCCTTCAAGGGGGAGCGCAAGCATGAAAAACCCCTTTCAAGAGGGGGGCAAACCCTAGAACATGCGGAAATGTATTCTTCTAGAGTTTCAATAAAATCGTTTGCATGAACTCATGTAAATGATCAACTTTATAATTAACCAAAGATCAAGTTTGAGATCTTTTACCATAGCCATGTAAGGGTGGCGGCTTGGAAGCTAGAGGCCGAAGAGGGCTCTCCTCCAAAGAAGACACACACAAAGGATGAAGGCTTACTTCTTGCGCAACTTGATGTGCTAGCAACAATTGCCAAGGTGCCCTTTGGTGTTGAGGAGATGAGATGTTCTTCCTTGTCGCCGAGAGCTCTTCTCCAAGATCGTCCACACACCACCCACGAGAGAGAGCTTCGAAAGACACAAGGAACATTAAGCTTTTGCGTTATTTGGCGTTAGGCGTTTTCAAGACTTCCCATTAAGGAAAGTCATCAAGACATGCGTTCATGTCTTGTGAACTTATCCCCAACGCCAATTCAATTGAACCAATCGAACACAAATGTGGACCGGATCAATTGAATTCGGTTCAATTCCAATTGGTCCAAAGACCAAAAGAACCAACCCAAGCCATGGTCTAAATCTCTATGAACCATGAAGATTCAAGATCTAACCGTACATCTCATGATGCTCTTGATCTCACCGATCTAGCATCCACACTCTCGATCGAAGCTTACCGATCTCAAGCCCTAATCAATCAAACATGATCAGACTGGATCTCACTTACAATCAGAGTTTAAACTCCTTTAAACTGAATCAAAACAATCCAGTCCACACGATCTGACTCAAGTAAGCCATATCACCAAATTGTGCGACCCTAAGGGTTTCCTTTAAATGTCGGTAACGATAACTCTCGTTATCACAATCAGTGAGGGGTATCTAGCAACACATCACTGTCTCCCGATATAAAGGAAAGAGTCTTCCAAGACTACACCCAAATCACAGCACAAGGTGAATCAACATCACAAGGCATACAAGCATCCTTTGCCACTGGATGTTCTTATTGGACAAGCGAGTCAAGCTTGTTACTCCAATACAATGAGCATGATTAGATCAGATCAACATAGTCATCTGGGTATGGCCATACACTTTCTCAATCATCTCATATAAGGGGGGCCCTTTAGAACATCACACTCCTTAAACAAGGAGACGGCAATCCTATGTCTATCACTAGTGCCCTAACATGATTCAAGCTCACCATCCAAGATAGTCTATAATCATTATGTTTCAAATGATATTGAACAACCTCAAGACAATGACAATCATCATTTAGAAACACAAATGATCTCAAGTCAGAGGACATGTGCCACTTAGTGCTTACAAGGAATATTCACATTGTGACAAGCAATGGAATATCCTAGTAGGGTCTGTCCAGTACATCCAATGTACCCATGAGTCTACATCTTATTCCATGCTCGAAGCATCCTATAAGATTAGCACTCATATTAGTCTCAATCATATCAAGGCTGTCTCATGTTCACCAAGATATCTCGACTAAGGACATAGAGCATGTCAGCCAAGCTGAACAGCTTTGAGACATTATTCAGTAGTACACTTATTACAGCAGACAAGGTAACAACCTGAATAATAACCATGCCTTTATAAACACAAAAGTTTATTACATGATACTTATACAATCCCAAAGGCCTCAAACATTAGCCTTAAGGGCATACCCCAACAATCTCCCACTTGCACTTAATCTAATGGTTGAGAAATCTCAAACCCATATTATTACAGTGCTTCTCATGCTTCTGCTGCGCCAGAGGCTTGGTAAGCGGGTCTGCCAGATTGTCATCTGTATGAACCTTGCAAATTTTGATCTCGCCTCGATCAATGATCTCCCGGATCAAGTGAAACCGTCTCTGTATGTGCTTGGACTTCTGGTGCGACCGTGGTTCCTTTGCTTGTGCGATGGCTCCAGTGTTATCACAGAAGATAACCAAAGGATCAGCACTCGAAGGAACGACACCAAGTTCTCTCACGAACTTACGAATCCACACTGCCTCCTTGGATGCTTCCGAGGCTGCAACATACTCGGCTTCTGTTGTGGAATCAGCAACAGTTGACTGTTTGAAACTCTTCCACACCACTGCTCCACCATTCAAGCTAAAAATATAGCCTGATTGCGATCGGAAATCATCCTGGTCCGACTGGAACGAAGCGTCAGTATATCCCTCTATACTGAGTTCTTCCTGACCACCATATAACAAGAACATATCTTTGGTCCTCCGCAGATATTTTAAGATGTTCTTGACCGCAATCCAGTGTGCCATACCTAGATTACTTTGGAACCGACTGGTCACGCTTAACCCGTAAGCGACGTCTGGGCGAGTACACAACATCGCATACATAATGGACCCAATAGCCGAAGCATAAGGCCTATTGTCCATTTCATCTTTCTCAGTCTGTGTTTGTGGACACTGACTCTTTGAAAGACTCAGACCATGTCTGACTGGAAGATATCCACGTTTAGAATTTTCTAAATGGAATCTCTCCAGGACTTTATCGATGTAAGTACTCTGGCATAGCCCGAGAAGCCTCTTAGATCTATCCCGGTAGATCTTCACACCTAATACATAGGCTGCTTCTCCTAGATCTTTCATCTGGAAACATTTTCCTAACCATGCTTTAACCGCATGCAGTTCAGGAATATCATTTCCAATGATCAAGATATCATCGACGTAGAGGATTAGGAATGTAATCACGCTCCCACTAAACCTCTTATATACACACGGGTCATCCTCGTTCTTGATGAAACCAAACTCAGAGATTGATTCATCAAAACGAATATTCCAGCTTCTTGATGCTTGCTTAAGTCCATAAATGGACTTATTTAACTTGCATATCTTATGACGATCTGATGGATTAGTGAAACCCTCAGGTTGTGTCATATACACATCCTCATCCAGATTTCCATTAAGGAAAGCTGTCTTCACATCCATCTGCCAGATCTCATAGTCGTAATATGCAGCTATCGCGAAAAGAATCCGAATAGACTTAAACATGGCTACAGGAGAGAAAGTTTCATCATAATCTATCCCGTAGATTTGTTTGAAACCTTTCGCAACTAGCCTGCCTTTATAGGTAACCACGTTACCATCCATGTCAATCTTCTTCTTGAAGATCCATTTACAGCCTATAGGGATTACTCCCGGAGGCGGATCAACCAAATCCCAAACTTGGTTATCTGACATGGAGTCCATTTCGGCTCGCATAGCTTCAAGCCATCTAGCTGACTCCGGTCCACTGACCGCATCCGCATAAGTAAGGGGTTCATCATTGTTAATGATGTAGACTCCGTCATAGCGCTCAGGCTGTCGACGGATCCTTCCCGATCTTCGCGGTTCCCGTGATATCTGAGCCTCAGGTTGTTCAATAACCGGCTCAGGCTCATCCAACTGCGCTTGACTACTTTGTCCTTCCTCTGGATTCTCATCCAGCTTTATTTCTCTCCCACTGGCCTCTTGCAGAAGAAACTCCTTCTCAAGAAATATGGCCGTCCGAGCAACAAATACCTTGTTCTCTTTGGGATCGTAGAAATAATAACCCTTAGTTTCCTTAGGGTAACCGACAAAGATACATTTCTCAGATCTGCTCTCCAGTTTCCCAGAGGCGAGCTTTTTGACATAAGCCTCGCAACCCCAGATCCTGATAAATGTCAAGCTAGGCTATTTCCCATACCATAACTCATATGGCGTCTTTGGAACTGCCTTGGATGGCACTCGGTTTAGTACCTTTGCAGCTGTTTCCAGTGCAAAACCCCAAAAGGAATATGGAAGAGTAGCCTGACTCATCATAGAACGAACCATATCAAGTAACGTTCTATTTCTCCTCTCGGACACACCATTCCATTGCGGTGTTCCTGGCGGAGTGAGCTGTGAGATAATCCCATACTCCTTTAGATAGTCAGTAAATTCTCGACTTAGGTATTCACCACCTCGATCAGAACGAAGTGCCATGATATTTCGGCCTAGCTGATTTTGTACTTCATTTTTGAACTCTTTGAACTTGTCAAAAGATTCACTTTTATGTCTCATTAGATAGACATACCCATACCTACTGAAATCATCAGTAAAGGTAATGAAGTACAGATAGCCACCTCTGGCATGTTTACTAAATGGCCCACACACATCACTGTGTATAAGGTCCAGTAAACCTGAAGCCCTTTGACCTTTGTGAGGAAAAGGTGACTTCGTCATTTTACCCATCAAACAAGCTTTGCATGTATCAATCTCCTCGTAGGAGAATGATCCCAGCAGTCCATGATCATGCAACCGCTTAATGCGCTTCTCGTTTATATGGCCTAAACGACTATGCCAAAGCAAGGTGCTGTCATCAGCATACTTGGCTTTCTTATTATCAATGTTTTGTACAGAATTTTCCATGTCCAACATGAATAACCCATTGTTAATTGAACCAGTTGCATACACAATATTATCATAAGATAAAACACACTTTGAAATCTTGCATTCAAAGGCAAATCCTTTCCTGACAAGAGCAGGAATAGAGATAATATTCTTGGTAATACTGGGTACAAAATAACAATTGTTTAATTCTAATACAATGCCAGATGGTAAAGAAATGAAATAGTCTCCTACAGCAACAGCAGCAACCCGTGCCCCGTTTCCAACGCGTAGGTCTACCTCATGCTGTCCCACCTGCCTTCTTCTCTTGAGTTCCTGCACATTTGAACAAATGTGAACTCCACATGCGGTGTCCAACACCCATGAAATGGTAGAAGAAGATAACATGACCTCAGTCACATATATACCTGAGCCAGAAGCGATGCTTCCCCTCTTATCTCCTTGGAGCGCTTTACAGTCCTTTTTCCAGTGACCTAGCTGGCCACAGTGGAAACACCTGTTGTCCTTCGACCGCTTCACCTTCTGTTTCAGCGCCTTACTGTAGTTCTTGACAGGGGCCTTGCCCTTCTTCCCCTTCTTCTTGTTCCTGGAAGGAACCATTAAGACAGAGGTTGAAGGCTTTCCCTTCAGAGTTTCCTCAGTAGTCAAGAGCATATTCAGCAGCTCTGCCGGCGTACAATCGATTTTGTTCATATTAAAATTAATAATGAACGCATCGAAAGAAGGCGGAAGAGACTGTAGAATAATATCTACAGCAAGCTCCTGGTTGACGGTATGCCCCAGTTTCTCTAGAGCCTCCTTGTGCCCAATCATCTTGAGCACGTGAGCTCCCACTGGGCTCCCCTCAGCCAGTTTGCTCTGAAAGAAGAGCTTCGTCAGATTATAGCGTTCTGTCCTCGCCTGTGCAGCATACAGCATCTTGAGGTTCGCTATAATTTCTATAGCCGACATATCCTCATGCTGACGCTGCAGCGGTGGCGTCATAGACGCTAGCATCAGGCAAGCGACATCAATGCTATCATTGACGTGCTTTTCGTAGGCATCCCGAACCGCCCTTGCGGCGTTCGGAGCGGGCTGCGGCGGTATCGCCGTCTCGAGGACATACAGTTTCCTCTCTGCCTTAAGAACGATCTTAAGGTGTCCGAACCAGTCAGAGAAGTTCGGCCCAGCAAACTTCTCCCTTTCCAGTAGGGATCACACATTGAAGTTCATGGTGTTCGTTGCTGCAGGAATCTACAACAAGCAAGAACAGCAAGGTCAGTATCAATGTTCAGAATCAATCCAGGACTTAAGAAAGATTCTTTTCTCACTATTTTGTCTGACTGAAAAATCCAGTAAACAGTCCGAAAGAGTAACACTCTTTTAGTGAGATGGGATCCAGATTTCATACTTGGTCTTCGCGTCCCGCTCAGGCGAGATAAGATGCACAAAGATGACAAGCACTAATTTCTGGTAGGCTGTCCCAGCCAATCGCCAACCCGTGCGATTCCCCTTCATCTGGGCAATCCAGCAGACTGTGCCAACTGAGTTGGTACAACACAGTCTCTGATCCCTCAGATGGCTGCCTCCATGTGCTACCATATGCGCCACATATGTAGCCTACATGGTCAAGCTGACCCGACCTACTCCCTGGACCACCACGTGCTATGCTGAGCAACGAGCAGGGATAAATCCCTACTCTGTAACACGCAGGTGAAATCCAGCACCGTCTGAAGATAGATGGACGTGCCCACTGAGTGGGTACAACACGGCTCCAACGATAGTCAGAACGGTGAGGTTTCGCGTCAGAAGGCTTACGAGCTTGATATGTTAGCGTTGGATTTTAACGGTCTTTTATCTTCTTGACTATCATGCAAGTCCTATGGTGATAGCAGAAGATAAACACATGCAATTCTACTTATATAAGCAATAAGCAATAAAAGAAAGCATGCTGATCTTATGTGGTAAATGCCCATGAACCCTAAGTAAGACCTTAATTTTACTTAAGTCTTCACTTGAGCTCCATTTGCATCTCATCTGGTCCAACCCAGGGCCCTAGCGCCAAGAGCACCTCAGGTGCGCCACCAGCTGAATGCCCCTTTGGGATGTGTGCATTTGTGCTCTTGTCTAATCAAATACAATTTGATCTATCTAGACAAGCTTTGACTCGCAGGTCAATTATACAATAGATTAAAAAAATGTGATTCGCAGATCACAATAATATTATCTTACAAGTATAATCCCAGGCTCGCAGGCCCCAGCACAGCACACAATTAACATGGGCGGCCCACATAAGAATAAATAAACAAGCACATGGCATCAAACATTCCACATGTGATCCAATTAAAAGAAAATAAATTTTGAAAAACCCCATTGGCATCAATTTTAATTTTCTTATCAGTCCTACAACCTTACAATGGTCCATTGATAGGGATCCACTCATACATCTAGTCAGATCCACTGCCCTTGCATGCACCGAGTCCTAACTGACCCGAGTTGACCTAATGGTCAACCATGCATCCGCCAAGGGCTGAACCACCTTCAAGAGTTTTGGCAAGCGGGTGTGACCCCGGGCCTAACTCAAGAGTGTTCATTGGTTGTCTCAACCAGACCTCGTTACACGCCCTTGATGTAGTCAACCTATAGCCACCCAGTGCATGCGCATAGGTGCTATCAGGTCAACCCATCTGAGCTGTCAGATGGTCTGATCAGACTTGGATCTATTTAGATTATGCTTTCAACCCTACCAACCCATCTAAGGGATTATAGTAGACGCTTTAGATCTAATGGGTGCGCAAGATAAGGCTTTTCCTTTTCAAAACATGAACAAGCGCTTACCATAACATTATACATGCGCAATTCAAAGATAAACCAACATCTAAGAGTTTTAAACTAGCATGTAGTTTATTCGGCATGTACATAGATCTAAACATTGCAAGCGCAAACAAGGATCACTAAAGCAACCACATGATTCATGCATAACCTGCTTTGATACCAATTGAAGGGTCCCCTTCAAGGGGGAGCGCAAGCATGAAAAACCCCTTTCAAGAGGGGGGCAAACCCTAGAACATGCGGAAATGTATTCTTCTAGAGTTTCAATAAAATCGTTTGCATGAACTCATGTAAATGATCAACTTTATAATTAACCAAAGATCAAGTTTGAGATCTTTTACCATAGCCATGTAAGGGTGGCGGCTTGGAAGCTAGAGGCCGAAGAGGGCTCTCCTCCAAAGAAGACACACACAAAGGATGAAGGCTTACTTCTTGCGCAACTTGATGTGCTAGCAACAATTGCCAAGGTGCCCTTTGGTGTTGAGGAGATGAGATGTTCTTCCTTGTCGCCGAGAGCTCTTCTCCAAGATCGTCCACACACCACCCACGAGAGAGAGCTTCGAAAGACACAAGGAACATTAAGCTTTTGCGTTATTTGGCGTTAGGCGTTTTCAAGACTTCCCATTAAGGAAAGTCATCAAGACATGCGTTCATGTCTTGTGAACTTATCCCCAACGCCAATTCAATTGAACCAATCGAACACAAATGTGAACCGGATCAATTGAATTCGGTTCAATTCCAATTGGTCCAAAGACCAAAAGAACCAACCCAAGCCATGGTCTAAATCTCTATGAACCATGAAGATTCAAGATCTAACCGTACATCTCATGATGCTCTTGATCTCACCGATCTAGCATCCACACTCTCGATCGAAGCTTACCGATCTCAAGCCCTAATCAATCAAACATGATCAGACTGGATCTCACTTACAATCAGAGTTTAAACTCCTTTAAACTGAATCAAAACAATCCAGTCCACACGATCTGACTCAAGTAAGCCATATCACCAAATTGTGCGACCCTAAGGGTTTCCTTTAAATGTCGGTAACGATAACTCTCGTTATCACAATCAGTGAGGGGTATCTAGCAACACATCACTGTCTCCCGATATAAAGGAAAGAGTCTTCCAAGACTACACCCAAATCACAGCACAAGGTGAATCAACATCACAAGGCATACAAGCATCCTTTGCCACTAGATGTTCTTATTGGACAAGCGAGTCAAGCTTGTTACTCCAATACAATGAGCATGATTAGATCAGATCAACATAGTCATCTGGGTATGGCCATACACTTTCTCAATCATCTCATATAAGGGGGGCCCTTTAGAACATCACACTCCTTAAACAAGGAGACGGCAATCCTATGTCTATCACTAGTGCCCTAACATGATTCAAGCTCACCATCCAAGATAGTCTATAATCATTATGTTTCAAATGATATTGAACAACCTCAAGACAATGACAATCATCATTTAGAAACACAAATGATCTCAAGTCAGAGGACATGTGCCACTTAGTGCTTACAAGGAATATTCACATTGTGACAAGCAATGGAATATCCTAGTAGGGTCTGTCCAGTACATCCAATGTACCCATGAGTCTACATCTTATTCCATGCTCGAAGCATCCTATAAGATTAGCACTCATATTAGTCTCAATCATATCAAGGCTGTCTCATGTTCACCAAGATATCTCGACTAAGGACATAGAGCATGTCAGCCAAGCTGAACAGCTTTGAGACATTATTCAGTAGTACACTTATTACAGCAGACAAGGTAACAACCTGAATAATAACCATGCCTTTATAAACACAAAAGTTTATTACATGATACTTATACAATCCCAAAGGCCTCAAACATTAGCCTTAAGGGCATACCCCAACACTTGACTGCAATCCAGTGCGCCACACCTGGATTACTTTGGAAACGACTGGTCACGCTTAACCCGTAAGCAACGTCTGGGCGAGTACACAACATCGCATACATAATGGATCCAATAGCCGAAGCATAAGGCGTATTGTCCATTTCATCTTTCTCAGTCTGTGTTTGTGGACACTGACTCTTCGAAAGATTCAGACCATGTCTGACTGGAAGATATCCTCGTTTAGAATTCTCTAAATGAAATCTCTCCAGGACTTTATCGATGTAAGTACTCTGGCACAGCCCGAGAAGCCTCTTAGATCTATCCCTGTAGATCTTCACACCTAACACATAGGCTGCTTCTCCTAAATCTTTCATCTGGAAACATTTCCTCAGCCATGCTTTCACAGCATGCATTTCAGGAATGTCATTTCCAATGATCAAGATGTCATCGACGTAGAGGACTAAGAAAGTAATCACGCTCCCACTAAACCTCTTATATACACACGGGTCATCCTCGTTCTTGATGAAACCAAATTCACTGATTGATTCATCAAAACGAATATTCCAGCTTCTAGATGCTTGCTTAAGTCCATAAATGGACTTCTTTAACTTGCATATCTTATGACGATCTGATGGATTGGTGAAACCTTCTGGTTGTGTCATGTACACATCCTCATCCAGATTTCCATTAAGGAAAGCTGTTTTCACATCCATCTGCCAGATCTCATAATCATAGTATGCAGCTATCGCGAAAAGAATCCGAATAGACTTAAACATGGCTACAGGTGAGAAAGTTTCATCATAATCTATCCCGTAGATTTGTTTGAAACCTTTCGCAACTAGCCTGCCTTTATAGGTAACCACGTTACCATCCATGTCAATCTTCTTCTTGAAGATCCATTTACAGCCTATAGGGATTACTCCCGGAGGCGGATCAACCAAATCCCAAACTTGGTTATCTGACATGGAGTCCATCTCGGCGCGCATAGCTTCAAGCCATCTCGCTGACTCCGGTCCACTGACCGCATCCGCATAAGTAAGGGGTTCATCATTATCAATGATGTAGACTCCGTCATAGCGCTCAGGCTGTCGACGAATCCTTCCCGATCTTCGCGGTTCCCGTGATATTTGAGCCTCAGGTTGTTCAATAACCTGATCTACCGGCTCAAGCTCATCCAACTGTGCTTGACTACTTTGTCCTTCCTCTGGATTCTCATCCAGCATTATTTCTCTCCCACTGGCCTCTTGCAGAAGAAACTCCTTCTCAAGAAATATGGCCGTCCGAGCAACAAAAACCTTGTTCTCCTTGGGATCGAAGAAATAATAACCCTTAGTTTCCTTAGGGTAACCGACAAAGATACATTTGTCAGATCTGCTCTCTAGTTTCCCAGAGGCGAGCTTTTTAACATAAGCCTCGCAGCCCCAGATCCTGATAAATGTCAAGCTCGGCTGTTTCCCATACCATAACTCATATGGAGTCTTAGAAACTGCCTTGGATGGCACTCGGTTTAGTACCTTTGCAGCTGTTTCCAGTGCAAAACCCCAAAAGGAGTAAGGTAGATTAGCCTGACTCATCATAGAACGAACCATATCAAGTAACGTTCTATTTCTCCTTTCGGACACACCATTCCATTGCGGTGTTCCTGGCGGAGTGAGCTGTGAGATAATCCCACACTCCTTCAGATAGTCAGTAAACGTATGACTTAGGTATTCTCCACCTCGATCTGAGCGAAGTGCCTTGATATTTCGGCCTAGCTGATTTTGTACTTCATTTTTGAACTCTTTGAACTTGTCAAAAGATTCACTCTTATGTCTCATCAGATAGACATAGCCATACCTACTGAAATCATCAGTAAAGGTAATGAAGTACTGATAGCCACCTCTGGCATGTTTACTAAATGGCCCACACACATCACTGTGTATAAGGTCAAGTAAACCTGAAGCCCTTTGACCTTTATGAAGAAAAGGTGACTTCGTCATTTTACCCATCAAACAAGCTTTGCATGTATCAATCTCCTTATAGGAGAATGATCCCAGCAGTCCATGATCATGCAACCGCTTAATGCGTTTCTCGTTAATATGGCCTAAACGACTATGCCATAGCAAGGTGCTGTCATCAGCATACTTGGCTTTCTTAATATCAATTTGCTGTATTGAACATTCCATGTCCAACATGAATAATCCATTGTTAATTGAACCAGTTGCATAAACAATATTATCTAAAGACAAAATACACTTTGAAATATTGCATTCAAAGGAAAATCCCTTCCTGACAAGAGCAGGAATGGAGATAATATTTTTAGTAATACTGGGAACAAAGTAACAATTGTCTAGTTCCAATACAATGCCAGATGGTAAAGAAATGAAGTAGTCTCCTACAGCAACAGCAGCAACCCGTGCTCCGTTTCCAACGCGTAGGTCCACCTCATGCTGTCCCACCTGCCTTCTTCTCTTGAGTTCCTGTACATTTGAACAAATGTGAACTCCACATGCAGTGTCCAACACCCATGATATAGAAGAAGAAAACATGACCTCAGTCACGAATATACCTGAGCCAGAAGCGAAGCTTCCCCTCTTATCTCCTTGGAGCGCTTTACAGTCCTTCTTCCAGTGACCCAGCTGGCCACAGTGGAAACACCTGTATTCCTTGGACCGCTTGACCTTTTGTTTCAGAGCTTTGCTGTAGCTTTTGACCGGGGCCTTGCCCTTCTTCCCCTTCTTCTTGTTCCTCGAAGGAACCATTAAGACAGAGGTCGAAGGCTTACCCTTCAGAGTCTCCTCAGTGGTCAAGAGCATATTCAGCAGCTCTGCCGGAGTACAATCGATTTTGTTCATATTAAAATTAATAATGAACGCGTCGAATGAAGGCGGGAGAGACTGCAGAATAATGTCCACAGCAAGCTCCTGGTTGATGGTGTGCCCCAGTTTCTCCAGAGCCTCCTTGTGCCCAATCATCTTGAGCACGTGAGCTCCCACTGGGCTCCCTTCAGCCAGTTTGCTCTGAAAGAAGAGCTTCGTCAAATTGTAGCGCTCTGTCCTCGCCTGTGCAGCATACAGCATCTTGAGGTTCGCTATAATCTCTATAGCCGACATATCCTCATGCTGACGCTGCAGCGGTGGCGTCATAGACGCTAGCATCAGGCAAGCGACATCAATGCTATCATTGACGTGCTTTTCGTAGGCTTCCCGAACCGCCCTTGTGGCGTTCGGAGCGGGCTGCGGCGGTATCGCCGTCTCGAGGACATACAGTTTCCTCTCTGCCTTAAGAACGATCTTAAGGTGTGCAAACCAGTCAGAGAAGTTCGGCCCAGCAAACTTCTCCCTTTCCAGTAGGGATCGCACATTGAAGTTCATGGTGTTCGTTGCTGCAGGTATCTACAACAATGCAAGAACAGCAAGGTCAGTATCAATGTATAAGAATCAATCAGGACTTAAGAAAGATTCTTTTTCTCACTATTTTATCAGGCTTGAAAAATCCAACAAAACAGCCCGAAAGAGTAGAACTCTTTAAGTGAGATGGGATCCAGATTTCATACTTGGTCTCCGCGTCCCGCTCAGGCGAGATAAGATGCACAGAGAGTACAAGCACTAATCTCTGGTAGGCTGTCCCAGCCGATCGCCAACCCGTGCGATTCCCCTTCATCTGGGCAATCCAACAGACTGTGCCAACTGAGTTGGTACAACACAGTCTCTGACCCCACAGATGGCTGCCTCCATGTGCTACCATATGCGCCACATATGTAGCCTACACGGTCAAGCTGACCCGACCTACTCCCTGGACCACCATGTGTTATGCTGAGCAACGAGAAGGGATAAATCCCTACTCTGTAACACACAGGTGTAATCCCGCACCGTCTGAAGATAGATGGACGTGCCCACTGAGTGGGTACAACACGGCTCCAACGATAATCAGAACAGTGAGGTTTCGCGTCAGAAGGCTTACGAGCTTGATATTTAATCGTTGGATTTTAACGGTCTTTTATCTTCTTCACTATCATGCAATTCCTATGGTGATAGCAGAAGATAAACTTAATCATGCAATTCTAATATTTAAACAATAAATAAAAGAAAGCATGAATCTTATGTGGTAAAAGCCCATAGCCCTAGTGAGACCTTAACCTAACTTAAGTCTTCACTTGCTCTTCATGGGTCTTTTGCTGCTCATCTGGCCCACACCAGGGCCCAAGCGCCAATTGCAGCTCAGGTGCGCCTACCAGGGAAAATGCGCCTGGTCCCAGAGTCGAACCCTGGACCTCCCACCTGGTCAAGCCTCTGCTGCAAGCGCCTCTGCCAAGTGTGCTCTGTGCTCTTGTCTAATTAAATTACAAATTTAACTATCTAGACAAGATTGACACGCAGGTCAATTACATTTTATAAATTAAAGCAATGTGATACGCAGATCACAATAATTAATTTACAATTTTAAATCCCAGGCACGCAGGCCCCAGCACAGCACACAATTAATATGAGCAGCCCACATAAGACTAAATAGACAAACATATGCATCCAATCAGCAATCATGTGATCCATCATAAAAAATTAAAATTTTCGAAAACCCCATGGGATCAATTTTAATTTTTCCTTATTTGCCCTACAACCTTACAACGGTCCATTACTAGCGATCCACTCATCCAACCTAGTCAGATCCACTGCCCTTGCATGCACCAAGTCCTAACTGACTTGAGTTGACCATAAGGTCAACCATGCATGCGACAGGGCTGAACAACCACAATGAGGTCTGGCAAGCGGGTGTGACCCCGGGCCTAACTCATGTGTGTTCATAGGTTGTCTCAATCAGACATCGCTACACACCTGTCTGCAGTCGACCTATAGCCACCATGGGCTTGCGCCAAGGTGCTATCTGGTCGACCCATTCAGGCTGTCAGATGGTCTGATCAGACTGTTTGGATCTAACCTAGGGGTTGACTTCAACCCTAATAACCCGTCTAAGGGTTTATGGCAGGGCCTTAGATCTAGTGTTAATCGCGCAAGTATTCAAGTTTTGTAAAAACCAACTAAGATGCGCCAACATACAATATACATGCGCAAATGAAACAAAAACAAGTTTCGGCATGATATAATTTCACATGTGAATTTACGCATGTGATAGATCTAAGCATATATCGGCATTCATGGATCACAACACCAAAGCAATCATATAAACATGCGTTCAACCTCGCTCTGATACCAATTGTAGGAACCCCTTTCAGGAGGGGGGCGAAACCCAGCATGGCGCATATAAGGGAATATAGCAGCGGAAGGGGGGTTTCAAGAGTCGCAAAGCATGTATAAGATGATCAACTTTGAAAGCTTAAATAAATAGGATGTGATTCATACCATGGCCATCGATTGGATGGCGCCTTGGAAGCAAAGACCAAAGAAGATCTTCTCCAAATCGTCACACACAAGATGAAGATGCGCTTCTTCTTGTCGTCCCTTGTGCTAGCAAGGATCGTCCAAGTATCCTTGATCGAATGGAAAGGGAAGGAGAGATGATTACTTGGCGATGCTTTTCTCCTCTTCTCGTCAAGCCCCTGTCCTCACGAGAGTGCAAGCCTCGAATGCTTGAGCGGCGACAAAAGCGTGAGGAAGAGAAAAACAAGAGGCGTGGTCACGTAAGTGATCATGCTTTCTAAAAATAGAAAGTCACACTTCCACTTGCGATCATGGGTTTACCCCAATCGCAAACTTCTCTTAAATTGAACCATGCGCTCACCTTAACGAGCTAGTTCAATTCGGTTTGGTCCAAGACCAATTAACCCAAGCATTATGGTCTAGATCTCAAATAAACCCTAAGGCTCCAGATCTAACCGTTCATCTCCTGATGCTCCTGATCTCACCGATCGAGCATCCATTCTCTCGATCGAAGCTTACCGATCTCAAGCCCTAATCAATCAAACATGATCAGACCAGATCTCACTTACAATCAGAGATTAAATCCCTTTAAACTGAACCCAAACAATTCAGTCCACACGATCTGACTTAAGTAAGCCATATCATCAAATTGTGTGACCCTGAGGGTTTCCTCTAAATGTCGGTAACGATAATTCTCATTATCACGATCAGTGAGGGGTATCTAGCAACACATCACTGTCTCCCGATATAAAGGAAAGAGTCTTCCAAGACTACACCCAAAATACAGCACAAGTGTGAATCCAATTCACAAGGCATGCAAATTTCCTTTGCCACTGGATGTTCTTATTGGACAAGCCTGTCAAGCTTGTAACTCCAATATGATGAGCATGATTAGATCAGATGAACACAGTCATCTGGGTATGGCCATACACTCTCTCAATCATCTCATCCAGGGGGCCCCTTTAGAACATCACACTCCTTAAACGAGGAGACGGCAATCCTATGTCTATCACTAGTGCCCTAACCTGATTCAAGCTCACCATCCAAGATAGTCTATAATCATTATGTTTCAAATGATATTGAACTATCTCAAAACAATGACAATCATCATTTAGAAAACACAAGTGATCTCAAGTCAGAGGAAATGTGCCACTTGTCACATTCAAGGAATATTCACATTGTGACAAACAATTGAACATCCTTGTAGGGTCTGTCCAGTACATCCAATGTACCTATGAGTCTACATCTTATTCCATGCTCGAAGCATCCTATAAGATCAGAACACATATTAGTCTCAAACATATCAAGGCTGTCTCATGTTCACCAAGATATCTCGACTAAGGACTTATAGCATGTCAGCCTAGCTGAACAGCTTTGAGACATTATTCAGAAGAACATATATTGCAGTAGACAATGTAGCTAACTGAATAACAACCATGCCTTTATAAACATAACAGTTTATTACATGATACAGATACATTCCCATAGGCTTCAAACATTAGCCTTAAGGGCATACCCCAACAGTCGATGTCGTGATAGGCGCCCGAGCGTGCGCCCTCTGCAGTTTCACACACACGGATGCCTCGAGTCCTCTTCTTCCACGCCCGGTGCTAGCCTCGGGAAGAAGATCCAAGCCTTAGTTCTCTTCTTGAATGCTTGCGCCACCTCTAAGGTAGAAGCGCCAATTCATGAAGAAGAGAGGAGAAGGGAGAATGCCGCCAAGCCTTTACTTCTCTTGCGCCAAAGGAGGAAGAAAGGAAGACGCTTGCGGCTAGGGTTTGATGGAAGAAGATGGTTGCGCCAATGCCCCTTACTCTCGCCCTCTTGATGTGTTCACGCCTCCAAGGAAGAACACTTGTAAGAGGGGGCGGCTAGGGTCACATATATAGGGCAAGAGGCGGTTAGGGTAAGGGCTAGGATCATGACAAGTATAGGGCTAGGATGAGGAGGTTTGAGACAAGGAAAGTCTCCAAGACTTTACCATAAACTCCATTCAACCTATCCATAATTGCCCAAGTACCATATCAGCCCAAGACATGACATAGAGGCATGCATTCCATCCAAGGAAGAGAGGGGAAGCGCCCTTTACTTCCATAATGAAGCAAAGGCGCCAACATGACCCCATTATGCCCCTAGGCGCTTAATGGTTCATGTTTCTCCCCATTATACCCTTTTAGCCTCTCATCTCTCCATGAGAACTTGTTATTGGGCCTCATTGGATAATGAGCTAGCCCAAACTTCATCACATGGGTTGATTAAGCATTTGGATCCAATCCAATGCAACCCTAATCCAAATGTGACCAACCATGGTCAAATACGGGTCAACTTGCCAAAAATGAAGTTTGGCTACAATAACATTCTTCCATCTCATCAGGCCCATTGGTGCTGATGAAATCTCCTAATTAGATACAAGTTATCCAATAACTCGATCATAAGGCTTCCCGATCAATACGAGAACTCGAGTATCAAGGTGTGCGACCTTGTAGGTCCCTCTGACGTTGGCAATGCTGACCAAATGTCACCACAAGCAGTGAGTGGCACCTAGCAGTGCATCGCTGCTACCCAAGTCATTGGAATGGATATCGGCATCGACATCCCCATCATTGCAACAAGGTACAGATGCATTACAGTCTCTTTGCCGAACTGATATCCGATTGGACAAGTGTGTCACTACTTGTTTTCACCCAATCACATAGTTACGACTAAATCAGGTTCTCACCTGGGTATGGCCATACACTTTCAGTCATAGAACCATAGAGGAGCTCCATGGATATCATACTTCCCTTAGGAAGGGGCAAATCCTATGTCTGTCCATTGACCTTCTCATATGGGTCGTGACATGCTCAATGACAACCGTTATGACCTCCCAACTACGGCGAGGTGTTAGGTTGTATCAAAGCAAGTCCCTAATCATATAGAATGATCAATGACCTCAAGTCAAGGGATCAATGCATCTCCTGTCACTTGTGAGGATAACTCATGACACCAAGTCATAGCCTCACAGCGGGTCAGTCCAGTATATCCTCCAATGATATACCCATGTGTCTGCGTTAGCACCACGTGCTTAACCATCCCACATACCAGTCTCACAAGTACCAGAGTTGTCCCATATCCACTCAGGTACATCGACTGGGGACAATCATTTGAGCACAGATCCAATCTGTCTCCAGGGACATTATCATGTGAGTACACAATCGCAGGTGTAGACAAACAATGATAACGACAATGCCATAAAGATATATGAATATCAGAGTCAAGTAGTACAAAGATGGACCAAAACTAGGTCCTAGGGCATATACACCAACAATCTCCCACTTGCACTAAGACCTAGAGGTTGAGCAACCTCAACCCCATATCTCTAGTACGACCATCATGCTTCTGCTGCGCCAAAGCCTTGGTCATGGGTCTGCTAGATTGCTCTCTGTGTCAACTCTGCTAATCTTTACATCACCTCGATCAATGATCTCTCTAATCAGGCGAAATCTCCTGAGTATGTCTTTGGACCTTTGATGAGACCGTGGTTCCTTAGTATGTGCAGTTCCCATTGTTGTCATAGTAGAGCTCAATGGGATCCATTGCACTTGGAACCACCTGAAGTTCAGAAAAGAACTTCTTGATCCAAATGGCTTCATTGGCTGCCTCAGAAGCAACCACATACTCAGCTTCGGTTGTAGAATTAGCTATGGTGGATTGCTTGAAGCTCTTCCAGCATACAACACCTCCAACCATCTTAAACAAATAGCTAGTATGCGATCTGAAGTCGTCAGGATCAGACTGGAATGACTCATCAGTGAAGCCCTGCACACTGAGCTCTTCCAGTCCCCGTAGACCATATAGAATAAATCCTTAGTCCTTTTCAGGATATTCAAGGATATTCTTTACAGCCACCCAGTGCTGCAAACCTGGATTGGATTGGTATCGGCTGGTTATGCTTACAGCATAAGCCACATCTAGTCTAGTACACAGCTTTGCATACATGATTGATCCTACTGCCGAAGCATAGAGAATTCGACTCATGTTATCCCTCTCAGCCTGTGTTGTAGGACACTGGCTCTTTGAGAGAGTAAGGCCATCTCTCACTGGAAGGTATCCTTTCTTGGATTGCTCCAAGTTGAACCTCTCCAGGACCTTATCAACGTGGGTACTCTGACTAAGGGCCAAGAGCCTCTTGGATCTATCCCGGTAGATCCTCACGCCAAGAATGTAGGCGGCCTCCCTTAAGTCCTTCATCTCAAAACACTTCCCTAACCATGTCTTCACAGCTTGAAGACTTGGGATGTCGTTTCCGATGAGCAGTATGTCATCAACATACATGACCAGAAAAGTCACCAAGCTCCCACTGAATTTTCTGTATACACAGGCGTCATCTTCAATTTTGATAAAGCCATAATCTCTCACGGCTTCATCAAATCGAAGATTCCAACTTCTAGATGCTTGCTTTAATCCATAAATGGATTTCTTTAGCCTGCAGACCTTACTAGCCTCTGCAGGATGGATGAAGCCATCAGGTTGTGACATATACACATCCTCAGTCAGCTTCCCGTTAAGGAACGCTGTCTTCACATCCATCTGTCATATTTCATAGTCATGATATGAAGCTATAGCAAGCAGAATCCGAATGGATTTGATCATGGCAACTGGCGAGAAGGTTTCATCATAGTCCACCCCGTGGACTTGTTTAAATCCTTTAGCCACTAGGCTGACATGTTTGAGGCCTTGGGATTATATCAGTATCATGTATATAAACTCTATGTTTATAAAGGCAATGGTTGTTATTCAGGTTGTTACATCATCTGCTGCAATATGTATACTTCTGAATAATGTCTCAATGCTGTTCAGCTAGGCTGACATGCAGTATTGTCCTTAGTCGAGATATCTTGGTGAACATGAGACAGCCTTGATATGATTGAGACTAATATGTGTTCTAATCTTATAGGATGCTTCGAGCATGGAATAAGATGTAGACTCATGGGTACATTGGATGTACTGGACAGACCCTACTAGGATATTCAATTGCTTGTCACAATGTGAATAATCCTTATATGCAAACAAGTGGCATATTTCCTCTGACTTGAGATCACTTGTGTTTCTAAATGATGATTGGCATTGTTTTGAGGTAGTTCAATATCATTTGAAACATAATGGTTATAGACTATCTTGGATGATGAGCATGAGTCATGTTAGGGCACTAGTGATAGATATAGGATTGCCGTCTCCTTGATTGGAGTGTGATGTTCTAAAGGGGCCCCCTTGTATGAGATGATTGAGAAAGTGTATGGCCATACCCAGATGACTATGTTCATCTGATCTAATCATTCTCATCATATTAGAATTACAGGCTTGACACGCTTCTCCAATAAGAACATCCAGTGGCAAAGGAAACATATATGTCAAGTGACTTGAGTTCACACTTGTGCTGGTGTTTGGGTGTAGTCTTGGAAGACTCTTTCCTTTCTATCGGGAGACAGTGATGTGTTGCTAGATACCCCTCACTGATCGTGATAACGTAAGTTATCGTTACCGACATTTAAAGGAAACCCTTAGGGTCGCACAATTTGATGATATGGCTTACTTGAGTCAGATCGTGTGGACTGAATTGTTTTGGTTCAGTTTAAAGGGATTTAATCTCTGATTGTAAGTGAGATCTGGTCTGATCATGTTTGATTGATTAGGGCTTGAGATCGGTAAGCTTCGATCGAGAGAATTGATGGTAGATCGGTGAGATCAAAAGCATCAAGAGATCAACGGTTAGATCTTGAATCATTTGGTTCAGTAAGATCTAGACCATGGCTTGGGCTGATTTAACTTGGTCTTTGTACCAAATTGAAATGCATCGAATTGGCTTGAACCGGTTCACATGAGTGAACGCATGGTTCAAAGCTTGAAGGCGTTTTTAGTCGGTTATGAGATCATGGGCGCATGGCTTCATGTTTTTCTATTTTTGGAAAGTCATGAAGGCCAATTTCGCTCAACGCCTCAACGCCTAAAACGTTTGCCTCTTCTCTCGATGCTCTCGCTCTCGCTCTCGTGTGGTGTCTTCTTCACGCCTTGGAGAGAATTCGGTGAAGCCCGAGAACAAGGAGATCTCATCCCTTCCATTCGACAAGGATTCTTGGAGAACTTTGCTAGCACAAAGATCAACAAGGAGTAGGCGATCACATCTTGTGTGCGCATCTTTTGGAGGAGATCCCTTTCGCTCTCTGCTTCCAAGGTGCCATCCAAAGCAATGGCTATGGTATGAATTTTCTTCATGCATCTTTAACAAGTTGATCATATGACAAGCATGCGATCCTAAGAAACCCTTGCTTCCGCTTCAAAAATTTTTATCATGCGCCTATTAGGGTTTCGCCCCCCAAGTATAGGGGACTTTCAATTGGTATCAGAGCCGCATGTTGCTATGATCATATGATTGCTTGACATTGTGTGATCCTTGTTTGCTCAAATGTTTAGATCTAAAGGTTACATGCGAAACTACATAATATGCGAAAATTGTTTATGTTGGTTGGCGAAAATACATGCTTATCTTAGATGTATTCTTTCTCCTTCGCGCATGTATGTTGTTTGGCGCATCTTGTTGTTTTTATAAAAACTTCTCTTGCGCGCATACACTAGATCTAAGTGGCGCCTACTTGAAAAAACTTAGACGGGTTATTAGGGTTGATGTCATCGTCTAGTTAAGATCCAACCAGTCTGATCAGACTATCTGACAGCCTAGATGGGTCGACCAGATGGCACCTGTGCGCTAGCACGAGGTGGCTATAGGTCGACTGCAGACAGGCGTGTAGCGATGTCTGGTTGAGACAACAAGTGAACGCTCTTGAGTTAGGCCCGGGGTCACACCCGCTTGCCAGAACTCATGAAGGTTGTTCAGCCCTTTGCGCATGCATGGTTGACCATTAGGTCAGCTCAAGTCAGTTACGACTTGGTGCATGCAAGGGCAGTGGATCTGACTAGGTATGATGAGTGTGTTGGGGTATGCCCTTAAGGCTAATGTTTGAGGCCTTGGGATTATATCAGTATCATGTATAAACTTCATGTTTATAAAGGCAATGGTTGTTATTCATGTTGTTGCATTATCTACTGTCATATGTATACTTCTGAATAATGTCTCAATGCTGTTCAGCTTGGCTGACATGCAGTTAAGTCCTTAGTCGAGATATCTTGGTGAACATGAGACAGCCTTGATATGATTGAGACTAATATGTGTTCTAATCTTATAGGATGCTTCGAGCATGGAATAAGATGTAGACTCATGGGTACATTGGATGTACTGGACAGACCCTACTAGGATATTCAATTGCTTGTCACAATGTGAATAATCCTTGTATGCAACAAGTGGCATATTTCCTCTGACTTGAGATCACTTGTGTTTCTAAATGATGATTGTCATTGTTTTGAGGTAGTTCAATATCATTTGAAACATAATGGTTATAGACTATCTTGGATAATGATCATGAGTCAGGTTAGGACACTAGTGATAGATAAAGGATTGCCGTCTCCTAGTTTGGAGTGTGATGTTCTATAGGGGCCCCCTGGATGAGATGATTGAGAAAGTGTATGGCCATACCCAGGTGACTATGTTCATCTGATCTAATCATTCTCATCATATTGGAGCTACAGGCTTGACTCGCTTGTCCAATAAGAACATCCAGTGGCAAAGGAAACATGTATGCCTAGTGAGTTGATTCACACTTGTGCTGTGGTTTGGGTGTAGTCTTGGAAGACTCTTTCCTTTGTATTGGGAGACAGTGATGTGTTGCTAGATACCCCTCACTGATCGTGATAACGTAAGTTATCGTTACCGACATTTAAAGGAAACTCTTAGGGTCGCACAATTTGATGATATGGCTTACTTAAGTCAGATCGTGTGGACTGAATTGTCTTGGTTCAGTTTAAAGGGATTTAATCTCTGATTGTAAGTGAGATCTGGTCTGATCATGTTTGATTGATTAGAGCTTGAGATCGGTAAGCTTCGATCGAGAATATAGATGCTAGATCGGTGAGATCAAGAGCATCAAGAGATGAAAGGTTAGATCTTGAACCATTTGGTTCAATGAGATCTAGACCATGGCTTGGGCTGATTTGATTTGGTCTTTGAACCGAATGCAATTGAACCGTGGCTTGGTTCAAAGAGGAGAAAAGGTGCGATCGGTTCACTTGGAGTGAACGCATGGATGATCGCATGAACGCTTGGAGTTAAGGGCTTTCTATATTTGGAAAGTCGGTTTTCCATTTGTGAAAACGCCTCCACGTTTGAGTGGAATGTCTCGATTTTCGGTTTTGAGACATCCTCTTGCCTCTTCTCTCTCGACGACACACTCTCGTGTGAAGAAGGTTAACGCCTTGGAGAAAGTTAAGCCAAGCGAGACTTCATCTTTCATTCCCTTCCATTCGACAAGGAAACCTTGGACCCTTGCTAGCACAAGGAACGCTAAGGGAGTAGGCGATCTTCATCTTGTGTGTGAACTCTTTGAAGGAGATCAACGTTGTTCTCTTCTTCCAACACGCCATTCGAATCAATGGCTATGGTATGAATCCAAACTTTATCAAGTTGATCATATGTTCTTGCGAAAGTTTTGAAACCCTTGCTTCCGCTATGAAAGTTTTATATGCGCCTCCTATTAGGGTTTCGCCCCCCTTGATTTAGGGGACTCACAATTGGTATCAGACGAGGTTATCGTTTGAATCATATGATTGCTTGATGTTATTGTGTGATCCATGTTTGCGCTTATGCTTAGATAGGTTTATTACATGCGAAAATACATGTATGATGTATGTTACTCTTTGGCGCATGTATTGGCGCATGTTGTTGTTTTGTCAAAAAAAAAAAACTTAACTTGCGCGCCCATCATTAGATCTAAGCGCCTACTATAAACCCTTAGACGGGTTGATAGGGTTGAAGTCATCAGCCGAGTTTAGATCCAAACAGTCTGATCAGACCATCTGACTGCCTAGATGGGTCGACCAGATGGCACCTGTGCGCAAGCACGAGGTGGCTATAGGTCGACTGCATCAAGAGCGTGTAGCGAGGTCTGGTTGAGACAACCAGTGAACGCGCATGAGTTAGGCCTGGGGTCACACCCGCTTGCCAGAACTCATGAGGGTCGTTCAGCCCAAGGCATGCATGGTTGACCATTAGGTCAACTCAAGTCAGTTAGGACTTGGTGCATGCAAGGGCAGTGGATCTGACTAGACATGATGAGTGGATCCCTATTAATGGACCGTTGTAAGGTAGTAGGGCACATAAGAAAATTAAAATTGATGCCAATGGGTTTTCAAAAATTTTATTTTCTTATTATTGGATCACATGTTGATTGGATACCATGATGCTTGTTTATTTAATCTTATGTGGGCTGCCTAATTTAATGTGTGCTGTGCTGGGGCCTGCGAGCCTGGAATTAAATTGTAAATTAATTTTATTGTGATCTGCGCATCACATGTTATTTAATTTATAAAGTGTAATTGACCTGCGAGTCAATCTTGTCTAGATAGATTAAAATGTAATTTAATCAGACAAGAGCACAGAGCACACATGGCAGAGGCGCATGCAGCTTGAGGCTTAACCAGGTGGGAGGTCCAGGGTTCGACTCTGGGACAGGCGCATTTACCTGGTGGGGGCACCTGAGCTGCAGTGGGCGCTCGGGCCCTGGGTTGGGCCAGATGAGAAGGCAAAAGACCCATGAAGAGCTCAAGTGAAGACTTAAGTTAAATTAAGGTCTTACTTAGGTTTAATGGGCTTTTACCACATAAGATCAGCATGCTTTCTACTTATTGTTTATATAATTAGAACTGCATGATTTAATCTTCTGCTATCGCCATAGGTTATGCATGATAGTTAAGAAGATAAAAGACCGTTAAAATCCAACGCTAAAATATCAAGCACGTAAGCCTTCTGATGCGAAACCTCACTGTTCTGACTATCGTTGGGGCCGTGTTGTACCCACTCAGTGGGCACACCCATCTATCTTCAGACGGTGTGTGATTACACCTGCGTGTTACAGAGAAGGGATTTATCGCTTCTCGTTGCTCAGCATAGCACGTGGTGGTCTAGGGAGTAGGTCAGGTCAGCTTGACCATGTAGGCTACATACTGAGCATATGTGAGCTATATGGAGGCAGCCATCTGTGGGATCAGAGACTGTGTTGTACCAACTCAGTTGGCACAGTCTGCTGGATTGCCCAGATGAAGGGGAATTGCACGGGTTGGCGATTGGCAGGCATTGCCTACCAGAAATTAGTGCTTGTACTCTCTGTGCATCTTATCTCGCCAGAGCGGGACGCGGAGACCAAGTATGAAATCTGGATCCCATCTCACTAAAAGAGCGTTACTCTTTCGGACTGTTTAATGGATTTTTCAGTCAGATAAAATAGTGAGAAAAGAATCTTTCTTAAGTCCTGGATTGATTCTAAACATTGATACTGACCTTGCTGTTCTTGCATTGTTGTAGATTACTACAGCAACGAACACCACGAATTTCAATGTGCGATCCCTACTGGAAAGGGAGAAGTTTGCTGGGCCAAACTTCTCAGACTGGTACGGACACCTTAAGATTGTTCTTAAGGCAGAGAGGAAACTGTATGTCCTCGAGACGGCTATACCGCCTCAACCCGCTGCGAACGCCGCAAGGGCGGTTCGGGAAGCCTATGAAAAGCATGTCAATGATAGCATTGATGTCGCTTGCCTGATGCTTGCGTCTATGACGCCAGAGCTGCAGCGTCAGCATGAGGATCTATCTGCTATACAGATTATAGCAAACCTCAAAATGTTGTATGCTGCACAGGCTAGGACTGAACGCTACAATTTGACTAAGCTTTTCTTTTAGAGCAAACTGGTTGAAGGGAGTCCAGTGGGAGCTCACGTACTCAAGATGATTGGGTACAAAGAGGCTCTAGAGAAACTGGGACATACCATCAATCAGGAGCTTGCTGTAGACATCATTCTTCAGTCTCTCCCGGCCTCTTTTGATCCGTTCATTATTAATTTTAATATGAACAAGATCGACTGTACCCCGGCAGAGTTACTGAACATGCTCTTGACTACAGAGTTGACTCGAAAGGGAAAGCCTTCAACCTCTGTCTTGATGGTTCCTTCCAGGAACAAGAAGAAGGGGAAGAAGGGCAAAGCCCCTGTCAAGAGTTACAACAAGGCTCTGAAACAAAAGGTTAAGCGGTCGAAGGAATACAGATGTTTCCATTGTGGCCAGCTAGGTCACTGGAAAAAGGACTGTAAAGCGCTCCAAGGAGACAAGAAGGGAAGCATTGCTTCTGGCTCAGGTATATTTGTGACTGAAGTCATGATATCTTCTTCTACTATTTCATGGGTGTTGGACACTGCATGTGGAGTTCACATTTGTTCAAATGTACAGGAACTTAAGAGAAGAAGACAGGTGGGACAGCATGAGGTGGACCTACGAGTTGGAAACGGAGCACGGGTTGCTGCTGTTGCTGTAGGAGAATATCACATCTCATTACCATCAGGACTTGTATTAGAATTGAACAATTGTTATTTTGTACCTAGCATAACGAAAAATATTATCTCTATTCCTGCTCTTGTCAGGAAAGGGTTTTCCTTTGAATGCAATATTTCAAAGTGTGTTATTTCTCATGATAATATTGTTTATGCTACTGGATCAATTAACAATGGGTTATTCATGTTGGACATGGAATATTCTATACAAAATATTGATAATAAGAAAGCCAAGTATGCTGATGACAGCACCTTGCTATGGCATAGTCGTTTAGGCCATATTAACGAGAAACGCATTAAGCGGTTGCATGATCATGGATTGCTGGGATCATTCTCCTATGAGGAGCTTGATACATGCAAAGCTTGTTTAATGGGTAAAAAGACGAAGGCTCCTTTTCCTAACAAAGGTCAAAGGGCTTCAGGTTTACTTGACCTCATTCACAGTGATGTGTGTGGGCCATTTAGTAAACATGCCAGAGGTGGCTATTCATACTTCATTACCTTTACTGATGATTTCAGTAGATACGGGTATGTCTATCTAATGAGACATAAGAGTGAATCTTTTGACAAGTTCAAAGAGTTCAAAAATGAAGTGCAAAATCAGCTAGGCCGAAATATCAAGGCACTTCGCTCAGATCGAGGTGGAGAATACCTAAGTCGAGAGTTTACTGACTATCTGAAGCAGTGTGGGATTGTCTCACAGCTTACTCCGCCAGGAACACCGCAATGGAATGGTGTGTCCGAGAGGAGGAACAGAACCTTATTGGATATGGTTCGTTCAATGATGAGTCAGGCTACTCTACCTTACTCCTTTTGGGGATTTGCACTGGAAACAGCTACAAAGGTACTAAACCGAGTGCCATCCAAGGCAGTTTCAAAGACTCCATATGAGTTATGGTATGGGAAACAGCCGAGCTTGACATTTATTAAGATCTGGGGTTGCGAGGCTTATGTCAAAAAGCTCGCCTCTGGGAAACTAGAAAGCAGATCTGAGAAATGTATCTTTGTCGGTTACCCTAAGGAAACTAAGGGTTATTATTTCTACGATCCCAAAGAGAACAAGGTATTTGTTGCTCGGACGGCCATTTTTCTTGAGAAGGAATTTCTTCTGCAAGAAGCCAGTGGGAGAGAAATAAAGCTGGATGAGAATCCAGAGGAAGGACAAAGTAGTCAAGCACAGTTGGATGAGCATGAGCCAGTAGAACAGGTTATTGAACAACCTGAGGCTTAGATATCACAGGAACCGCGAAGATCGGGAAGGATCCGTCGACAGCTTGAGCGCTATGACGGAGTCTACATCATTGATCATGATGAACCCCTCACTTATGCGGATGCGGTCAATGGACCGGAATCAGCGAGATGGCTTGAAGCTATGCGAGCCGAGATGGACTCCATGTCAGATAACCAAGTTTGGGATTTGGTTGATCCGCCTCCGGGAATAATCCCTATAGGCTGTAAATGGATCTTCAAGAAGAAGATTGACATGGATGGTAACGTGGTTACCTATAAAGGCAGGCTAGTTGCGAAAGGTTTCAAACAAATCTACGGGATAGATTATGATGAAACTTTCTCTCCTGTAGCCATGTTCAAATCTATTCGGATCATTCTCGCAATAGCAGCATATTATGATTATGAGATCTGGCAGATGGATGTGAAGACCACTTTCCTTAATGGAAATTTGCAGGAGGATGTGTATATGACACAACCTGAAGGTTTCACTAATCCATCAGATCGTCATAAAATATGCAAGTTAAAGAAGTCCATTTATGGACTTAAGCAAGCATCAAGAAGCTGGAACATTCGTTTTGATGAATCAATCTGTGAATTTGGTTTCATCAAGAATGAAGATGACCCGTGTGTATATAAGAGGTTTAGTGGGAGCGTAATTACATTCCTAGTCCTCTACGTCGATGATATCTTAATCATTGGAAACGATATTCCTGAACTACATGCGATTAAGGCATGGTTAAGAAAATGTTTCCAGATGAAAGATCTAGGAGAAGCAGCCTATGTATTAGGTGTGAAGATCTACAGAGATAGATCTAAGAGGCTTCTCGGGTTGTGCCAGAGTACTTACATCGATAAAGTTTTGGAGAGATTCCATTTAGAGAATTCTAAAAGAGGATATCTTCCAGTCAGACATGGTCTGAATCTTTCGAAGAGTCAGTGTCCGCAAACACAGACTGAGAAAGATGAAATGGACAAAACGCCTTATGCTTCGGCTATTGGGTCCATTATGTATGCGATGTTGTGTACTCGCCCAGACGTCGCTTACGGGTTAAGCGTGACCAGTCGATTCCAAAGTAATCCAGGTCAGGCACACTGGATTGCAGTCAAGAACATTTTAAAATATCTGCGGAGGACCAAAGATATGTTCTTGGTGTATGGTGGTCAGGAAGAACTCAGTATTGAAGGATATACTGACGCTTCGTTCCAATCTGACCAGGATGATTTCTGATCGCAATCAGGCTATGTTTTTAGCTTGAATGGAGGTGTGGTGGTGTGGAAAAGTTTCAAACAATCTATTGTTGCTGATTCTTCAACAGAAGCCGAGTATGTTGCAGCCTCAGAAGCATCTAAGGAGGCAGTGTGGATTCGTAAGTTCATTCAGGAACTTGGTGTTGTTCCTTCGAGTGCAGATCCTTTTGTTATCTTCTGTGATAACACTGGAGCAATCGCACAAGCAAAGGAACCACGGTCGCACCAGAAGTCCAAGCACATACAGAGACGGTTTCACTTGATCCGGGAGATCATTGATCGAGGCGAGATCAAAATCTGCAAGGTTCATACAGATGACAATCTGGCTGACCCGCTTACAAAGCCTCTGGCGCAGCAGAAGCATGAGAAGCACTGTAATAATATGGGTTTGAGATACCTCAACCATTAGATTAAGTGCAAGTGGGAGATTGTTGGGGTATGCCCTTAAGGCTAATGTTTGAGGCCTTGGGATTATATCAGTATCATGTATAAACTTCATGTTTATAAAGGCAATGGTTGTTATTCATGTTGTTGCATTATCTACTGTCATATGTATACTTCTGAATAATGTCTCAATGCTGTTCAGCTTGGCTGACATGCAGTTAAGTCCTTAGTCGAGATATCTTGGTGAACATGAGACAGCCTTGATATGATTGAGACTAATATGTGTTCTAATCTTATAGGATGCTTCGAGCATGGAATAAGATGTAGACTCATGGGTACATTGGATGTACTGGACAGACCCTACTAGGATATTCAATTGCTTGTCACAATGTGAATAATCCTTGTATGCAACAAGTGGCATATTTCCTCTGACTTGAGATCACTTGTGTTTCTAAATGATGATTGTCATTGTTTTGAGGTAGTTCAATATCATTTGAAACATAATGGTTATAGACTATCTTGGATAATGATCATGAGTCAGGTTAGGACACTAGTGATAGATAAAGGATTGCCGTCTCCTAGTTTGGAGTGTGATGTTCTATAGGGGCCCCCTGGATGAGATGATTGAGAAAGTGTATGGCCATACCCAGGTGACTATGTTCATCTGATCTAATCATTCTCATCATATTGGAGCTACAGGCTTGACTCGCTTGTCCAATAAGAACATCCAGTGGCAAAGGAAACATGTATGCCTAGTGAGTTGATTCACACTTGTGCTGTGGTTTGGGTGTAGTCTTGGAAGACTCTTTCCTTTGTATTGGGAGACAGTGATGTGTTGCTAGATACCCCTCACTGATCGTGATAACGTAAGTTATCGTTACCGACATTTAAAGGAAACTCTTAGGGTCGCACAATTTGATGATATGGCTTACTTAAGTCAGATCGTGTGGACTGAATTGTCTTGGTTCAGTTTAAAGGGATTTAATCTCTGATTGTAAGTGAGATCTGGTCTGATCATGTTTGATTGATTAGAGCTTGAGATCGGTAAGCTTCGATCGAGAATATAGATGCTAGATCGGTGAGATCAAGAGCATCAAGAGATGAAAGGTTAGATCTTGAACCATTTGGTTCAATGAGATCTAGACCATGGCTTGGGCTGATTTGATTTGGTCTTTGAACCGAATGCAATTGAACCGTGGCTTGGTTCAAAGAGGAGAAAAGGTGCGATCGGTTCACTTGGAGTGAACGCATGGATGATCGCATGAACGCTTGGAGTTAAGGGCTTTCTATATTTGGAAAGTCGGTTTTCCCATTTGTGAAAACGCCTCCACGTTTGAGTGGAACGTCTCGATTTTCGGTTTTGAGACATCCTCTTGCCTCTTCTCTCTCGACGACACACTCTCGTGTGAAGAAGGTTAACGCCTTGGAGAAAGTTAAGCCAAGCGAGACTTCATCTTTCATTCCCTTCCATTCGACAAGGAAACCTTGGACCCTTGCTAGCACAAGGAACACTAAGGGAGTAGGCGATCTTCATCTTGTGTGTGAACTCTTTGAAGGAGATCAACGTTGTTCTCTTCTTCCAACACGCCATTCGAATCAATGGCTATGGTATGAATCCAAACTTTATCAAGTTGATCATATGTTCTTGCGAAAGTTTTGAAACCCTTGCTTCCGCTATGAAAGTTTTATATGCGCCTCCTATTAGGGTTTCGCCCCCCTTGATTTAGGGGACTTACAGAGTGGATCCCTATTAATGGACCGTTGTAAGGTAGTAGGACTAATAAGGAAAATAAAAATTGATGCCAATGGGTTTTCGAAAATTTTATTTTCTGATTTGGATCACATGATGAATGTATACCATATTGCTTGTTTATTTAATCTTATGTGGGCTGCCTATTTAATGTGTGCTGTGCTGGGGCCTGCGTGCCTGGATTAAAATTGTAAATTAATATTTATTGTGATCTGCGCATCACATTTAAATTAATTTATAAAGTGTAATTGACCTGCGTGTCATTCATGTCTAGATAGATTAAATTGTATTTTAATCAGACATGAGCACAGAGCACACTTGGCAGAGGCGCATGCAGCAGAGGCTTGACCAGGTGGAAGGTCTAGAGTTCGACTCTAGGATAGGCGCATTTACCTGGTGGGCACACCTGAGCCGCATGGGCGCTTGGGCCCTGATTTGGGCCAGATGAGATGCAAAACACCCATCAAGAGCTCAAGTGAAGACTTAAGTTTAAATTAAGGTCTTACCTAGGCTTAATGGGCTTTTACCACATAAGATCATCATGCTTTCATTTACTGTTTAAGTAATTTAGTAATTGCATGATTTATTCTTCTGCTATCACCATAGGATTTGAATGATAGTAAGAAGATAAAAGGACCGTTAAAATCCAACGTTAAATATCAAGCACGATAGCCTTCTGACGTGAAACCTCACTGTTCTGACTATCATTGGGGCCGTGTTGTACCCACTCAGTGGGCACGCCCATCTATCTTCAGACGGTGTGTGATTACACCTGCGTGTTACAGAGAAGGGATTTATCGCTTCTCGTTGCTCAGCATAGCACATGGTGGTCCAGGGAGTAGGTCGGGTCAGCTTGACCGTATAGGCTACATATGTGGCGCATATGGTAGCCATATGGAGGCAGCCATCTGTGGGATCAGAGACTGTGTTGTACCAACTCAGTTGGCACAGTCTGCTGGATTGCCCAGATGAAGGGGAATCGCACGGGTTGGCGATTGGCAGGGATTGCCTACCAGAAATTAGTGCTTGTACTCTCTGTGCATCTTATCTCGCCTGAGCGGGACGCGGAGACCAAGTATGAAATCTAGATCCCATCTCACTAAAAGAGTGTTACTCTTTCGGACTGTTTTAATGGATTTTTCAGTCAGATAAAATAGTGAGAAAAGAATCTTTCTTAAGTCCTGGATTGATTCTAAACATTGATACTGACCTTGCTGTTCTTGCATTGTTGTAGATTCCTGCAGCAACGAACACCATGAGCTTCAATGTGCGATCCCTACTGGAAAGGGAGAAGTTTGCTGGGCCAAACTTCTCAGACTGGTACGGACACCTTAAGATTGTTCTTAAGGCTGAGAGGAAACTGTATGTCCTCGAGACGGCTATACCGCCTCAACCCGCTGCGAACGCCGCAAGGGCGGTTCGCGATGCCTATGAAAAGCATGTCAATGATAGCATTGATGTTGCTTGCCTGATGCTAGCGTCTATGACGCCACCGCTGCAGCATCAGCATGAGGATTTGTCTGCTATTGAAATAATAGCAAATCTCAAGTTGTTGTATGCTGCACAGGCAAGGACTGAACGCTACAATTTGACTAAACTTTTCTTTCAGAGCAAACTGGCTGAAGGGAGTCCAGTGGGAGCTCACGTACTCAAGATGATTGGGTACAAAGAGGCTCTAGAGAAACTGGGACACACCATCAATCAGGAGCTTGTTGTAGACTGTTGGGGTATGCCCTTAAGGCTAATGTTTGAGGCCTTGGGATTCTATTCAGTATCATGTATATAAACTCTTATGTTTATAAAGGCAATGGTTGTTATTCAGTATGTTACATTGTCTGCTGCAATAAGTGTACTTCTGAATAATGTCTCAATGCTGTTCAGCTAGGCTGACATGCTGTAATGTCCTTAGTCGAGATATCTTGGTGAACATGAGACAGCCTTGATATGATTGAGACTAATATGTGTTCTAATCTTATAGGATGCTTCGAGCATGGAATAAGATGTAGACTCATGGGTACATTGGATGTACTGGACAGACCCTACTAGGATATTCAATTGCTTGTCACAATATGAATAATCCTTGTTTGCATCAAGTGGCACATGTCCTCTGACTTGAGATCACTTGTGTTTCTAAATGATGATTGTCATTGTTTTGAGGTAGTTCAATATCATTTGAAACATAATGGTTATAGACTATCTTGGATAATGATCATGAGTCAGGTTAGGACACTAGTGATAGATATAGGATTGTCGTCTCCTTGTTAAAGGAGTGTGATGTTCTAAAGGGCCCCCCCCGAATGAGATGATTGAGAAAGTGTATGGCCATACCCAGGTGACTATGTTCATCTGATCTAATCATGCTCATCATATTGGAGCTACAGGCTTGACACGCTTGTCCAATAAGAACATCCAGTGGCAAAGGAAACATTTGTGCCTAGTGAAGTGGATTCACACTTGTGCTGTAGTTTGGGTGTAGTCTTGGAAGACTCTTTCCTTTATATCGGGAGACAGTGATGTGTTGCTAGATACCCCTCACTGATCGTGATAACGTAAGTTATCGTTACCGACATTTAAAGGAAACCCTCAGGGTCGCACAATTTGATGATATGGCTTACTTGAATCAGATCGTGTGGACTGAATTGTTTGGGTTCAGTTTAAAGGGATTTAAACTCTGATTGTAAGTGAGATCTGGTGTGATCATGTTTGATTGGTTAGGACTTGAGATCGGTAAGCTTCGATCGAGAGATTGGATGCTAGATCGGTGAGATCAAGAGCATCTCGAGATGTGCGGTTAGATCTTGAGCCATTTGGTTCATAGAAGATCTAGACCAACGCTTGGCCTAATTTGGTTTTTGAACCAAAGACAATTTAACCCAATAATTGGAACCGGTTCACTAGGTGAACGCTTGGTTCAAAGGGAGAAATTTTCGATGGTTCACAACGTGTGAAAGCATGCATTGAGGACTTGCCATATTAGGAAGTCGGTTTTTTCCAAAATGGAAAACGCTTCCACCTTGTAACGTAAATCGCCCATCTTCTCCATTCACTCTTCGTGTGTGGCGAGGTGGTGTTCTTGAACGACAAGGGAGAGGACTTGACAAGTAGCTCTCGGCCAACAAAGAGACATCTCATCCCTTCCATACGACAAGCTTTGAAGAACCTTGCTAGCACAAGGATCTCAAAGAGTAGCCGACTTCATCTTGTGTGCGCACCGTTTGGAGGAGATCAATTTTGTTCTCTTGATTCCAAGTCGCCACCCACACAATGGCTATGGGTTTCAACCCCTTGCGCTCCCCCTTGAAGGGGACTCCTTACAATTGGTATCAGAGCTTGCGGTTATTGCTTGATTCATATGATTGCTTCATGTCTTTGTGATCCATGTTTATGTAGATCTAAATTATCATGCGAAACTACATGCAAGTATGTTTATGTTTGCGCATGTATATTGTATGGTGGCGCTTGGATGTTGTTTTTCTTAAAACTTATCAGATCTTGTGCGCATCCTCATTAGATCTAATGTGAACCTACTATAAACCCTTAGACGGGTTGATGGGGTTGAAAGCATCCTCTAGGTTAGATCCAAATAGTCTGATCAGACCATCTGACAGCCTAGATGGGTTGACCAGATAGCACCTGTGCGCAAGCACGAGGTGGCTATAGGTCGACTGCATCAAGGGCGTGTAGCGAGGTCTGGTTGAGATGACAAGTGAACACACATGAGTTAGGCCCGGGGTCACACCCGCATGCCGAAACTCATGAGGGTCGTTCAGCCCTTTGCGCATACATGGTTGACCATTAGGTCAACTCAAGTCAGTTAGGACTTGGTGCATGCAAGGGCAGTGGATCTGACTAGATGGATGAGTGGATCCCTATCAATGGACCGTTGTAAGGTTGTAGGGCACATAAGAAAATTAAAATTGATGCCAATGGGTTTTCGAAAATTTTATTTTCTTGTTAAATGGTTCACATGTTGAGTGGATGCCATGATATATGTTTATTTCATCTTATGTGGGTTGCCCTTTTAATGTCTGCTATGCTGGGGCCTGCGAGCCTGGATTAAAATTGTAAATTAATATTATTGTGATCTGCGAATCACATTTTAATTAATTTATTGTGCAATTGACCTGCGTGTCAATCTTGTCTAGATAGATTAAATTGTAATTTTAATCAGACAAGAGCACAGAGCACACATGGCATTGGCGCATGCAGCAGTGGCTTGACCAGGTGGGAGGTCTAGGGTTCGACCCTATGATAGGCGCATCTACCTGTTGGGCGCACCTGAGCTGCAGAGGGCGCTTGGGCCCTGGTCTGGGCCAGATGAGAGGCAAAAGACCCAAGAAGAACTAAAGTGAAGACTTAAGTTAATTTAAGGTCTTACTTAGGGTTAATGGGCTTTTACCACATAAGATCAGCATGCTTTCTACTTATTGTTTAAAATTAGAATTGCATGTTTTATTTATCTTCTGCTATCACCATAGGGTTTGCATGATAGTTAAGAAGATAAAAGACCGTTAAAATCCAACGCTAAAAATATCAAGCTCAATAGCCTTCTGACGCGAAACCTCACTGTTCTGACTATCGTTGGAGCCGTGTTGTACCCACTCAGTGGGCACGTCCATCTATCTTCAGACGGTGTGAGATTTCACCTGCGTGTTACAGAGAAGGGATTTATCGCTTCTCGTTGCTCAGCATAGCACGTGGTGGTCCAGGGAGTAGGTCAGGTCAGCTTGACCATGTAGGCTACATATGTGGCGCATATGGTAGCACATGGAGGCAGCCATCTGTGGGATCAGAGACTGTGTTGTACCAACTCAGTTGGCACAGTCGGCTGGATTGCCCAGATGAAGGGGAATCGCACGGGTTGGCGATTGGCAGGGACTGCCTACCAGAAATTAGTGCTTGTACTCTCTGTGCATCTTATCTCGCCTGAGCGGGACGCGGAGACCAAGTATGAAATCTAGATCCCATCTCACTAAAAGAGTGTTACTCTTTCGGACTGTTTTAATGGATTTTTCAGTCAGATAAAATAGTGAGAAAAGAATCTTTCTTAAGTCCTGGATTGATTCTAAACATTGATACTGACCTTGCTGTTCTTGCATTGTTGTAGATTCCTGCAGCAACGAACACCATGAGCTTCAATGTGCGATCCCTACTGGAAAGGGAGAAGTTTGCTGGGCCAAACTTCTCAGACTGGTACGGACACCTTAAGATTGTTCTTAAGGCTGAGAGGAAACTGTATGTCCTCGAGACGGCTATACCGCCTCAACCCGCTGCGAACGCCGCAAGGGCGGTTCGCGATGCCTATGAAAAGCATGTCAATGATAGCATTGATGTTGCTTGCCTGATGCTAGCGTCTATGACGCCACCGCTGCAGCGTCAGCATGAGGATATGTCAGCTATAGAAATTATAGCAAACCTCAAGATGCTGTATGCTGCACAGGCGAGAACTGAACGCTATAATCTGACCAAGCTTTTCTTTCAGAGCAAACTGGCTGAAGGGAGTCTAGTGGGAGCTCATGTGCTCAAGATGATTGGGCACAAGGAGGCTCTAGAGAAACTGGGGCATACCATCAACCAGGAGCTTGCTGTAGACATTATTCTGCAGTCTCTCCCGGCCTCCTTTGATGCGTTCATTATTAATTTTAATATGAACAAGATCGATTGTACTCCGGCAGAGTTGCTGAATATGCTCTTGACTACGGAGGAGACTCTGAAGGGAAAGCCTTCAACCTCTGTCTTGATGTTCCCTTCCAGGAACAAGAAGAAGGGGAAGAAGGGCAAAGCCCCTGTCAAGAACTACAGCAAGGCTCTGAAACAAAAGGTGAAGCGGTCGAAGGACAACAGATGTTTCCACTATGGCCAGCTGGGTCACTAGAAAAAGGACTGTAAAGCGCTCCAAGGAGACAAGAAGGGAAGCATCGCTTCTGGCTCAGGTATATTTGTGACTGAGGTCATGATATCTTCTTCTTCTATTTCATGGGTGTTGGACACTGCATGTGGAGTTCACATTTGTTCAAATGTACAGGAACTCAAGAGAAGAAGACAGGTGGGACAGCATGAGGTGGACCTACGAGTTGGAAACGGGGCACGGGTTGCTGCTGTTGCTGTAGGGGTTTATAACATCTCATTACCATCTGGACTTGTATTAGAACTGGACAATTGTTATTTTGTTCCAAGTATTACTAAAATATTATCTCTATTCCTGCTCTTGTCAGGAAAGGATTTTCCTTTGAATGCAATATTTCAAAGTGTGTAATTTCTTATGATAATATTGTTTATGCTTCTGGATCAATTAACAATGGGTTATTCATGTTGGACATGGAATGTTCTATACAAAATGTTGATAATAAGAAAGCCAAGTATGCTGATGACAGCACCTTGCTATGGCATAGTCGTTTAGGCCATATTAACGAGAAACGCATTAAGCGGTTGCATGATCATGGACTGCTGGGATCATTCTCCTGTGAGGAGATTGATACATGCAAAGCTTGTTTAATGGGTAAAATGACGAAGGCTCCTTTTCCTCACAAAGGTCAAAGGGCTTCAGGTTTACTTGACCTTATACACAGTGATGTGTGTGGGCCATTTAGTAAACATGCCAGAGGTGGCTATGCGTACTTCATTACCTTTACTGATGATTTCAGTAGATATGGGTATGTCTATCTAATGAGACATAAAAGTGAATCTTTTGACAAGTTCAAAGAGTTCAAAAATGAAGTACAAAATCAGCTAGGCCGAAATATCAAGGCACTTCGTTCTGATCGAGGTGGAGAATACCTAAGTCGAGAGTTTACTGACTATCTGAAGGAGTGTGGGATTATCTCACAGCTCACTCCGCCAGGAACACCGCAATGGAATGGTGTGTCCGAGAGGAGAAATAGAACCTTACTGGATATGGTTCATTCTATGATGAGTCAAGCTACTCTACCTTACTCCTTTTGGGGATTTGCACTGGAAACAGCTGCAAAGGTACTAAACCGAGTGCCATCCAAGGCAGTTTCAAAGACTCCATATGAATTATGGTATGGGAAATAGCCGAGCTTGACATTTATCAGGATCTGGGGTTGCGAGGCTTATGTCAAAAAGCTCGCCTCTGGGAAACTGGAGAGCAGATCTGAGAAATGTGTCTTTGTCGGATACCCTACGGAAACTAAGGGTTATTATTTCTACGATCCCAAAGAGAACAAAGTATTTGTTGCTCGGACGGCAGTTTTTCTTGAGAAGGAATTTCTTCTGCAAGAAGCCAGTGGGAGAGAAATAAAGCTGGATGAGAATCCAGAGGAAGGACAAAGTAGTCAAGCACAGTTGGATGAGCCTGAGCCGGTAGAACAGGTTATTGAACAACCTGAGGCTCAGATATCACGGGAACCGCGAAGATCGGGAAGGATCCGTCGTCAGCCTGAGCGCTATGACGGAGTCTACATCATTGATAATGATGAACCCCTCACTTATGCGGATGCGGTCAGTGGACCGGATTCAGCTAGATGGCTTGAAGCTATGCGAGCCGAGATGGACTCCATGTCAGATAACCAGGTCTGGGATTTGGTTGATCCGCCTCCGGGAGTAATCCCTATAGGCTGTAAATGGATCTTCAAGAAGAAGATTGACATGGATGGTAACGTGGTTACCTATAAAGGCAGGCTAGTTGCGAAAGGTTTCAAACAAATCTACGGGATAGATTATGATGAAACTTTCTCTCCTGTAGCCATGTTCAAGTCTATTCGGATTCTTCTCGCAATAGCAGCATATTACGATTATGAGATCTGGCAGATGGATGTGAAGACCGCTTTCCTTAATGGAAAACTGGATGAGGATGTGTATATGACACAACCTGAAGGTTTCACTAGTCCATCAGATCGTCATAAAATATGCAAGTTAAAGAAGTCCATTTATGGACTTAAACAAGCATCTAGAAGCTGGAATATTCGTTTTGATGAATCAATCTGTGAGTTTGGTTTCATCAAGAACGACGATGACCCGTGTGTATATAAGAGGTTTAGTGGGAGCGTGATTACTTTCCTAGTCCTCTACGTCGATGATATCTTAATCATTGGAAATGATATTCCTGAACTGCATGCTGTTAAAGCATGGTTAGGAAAATGTTTCCAGATGAAAGATTTAGGAGAAGTAGCCTATGTATTAGGTGTTAAGATCTACAGAGATAGATCTAAGAGGATTCTCGGGCTGTGCCAGAGTACTTACATCGATAAAGTCCTGGAGAGATTCCATTTAGAGAATTCTAAAAGAGGATATCTTCCAGTCAGACATGGTCTGAATCTTTCAAAGAGTCAGTGTCCACAAACACAGACTGAGAAAGATGAAATGGACAATACGCCTTATGCTTCGGCTATTGGGTCCATTATGTATGCGATGTTGTGTACTCGCCCAGACGTCGCTTACGGGTTAAGCGTGACCAGTCGATTCCAAAGTAATCCAGGTCAGGCACACTGGATTGCGGTCAAGAACATTTTAAAATATCTGCGGAGGACCAAAGATATGTTCTTGATATATGGTGGTCAGGAAGAACTCAGTATAGAAGGATATACTGACGCTTCGTTCCAGTCGGACCAGGATGATTTCCGATCGCAATCAGGCTATGTTTTTAGCTTGAATGGAGGAGCAGTGGTGTGGAAAAGTTTCAAACAGTCTATTGTTGCTGACTCCACAACAGAAGCCGAGTATGTTGCAGCCTCAGAAGCATCTAAGGAGGCAGTGTGGATTCGTAAGTTCATTCAGGAACTTGGTGTTGTTCCTTCGAGTGCAGATCCTTTGGTTATCTTCTGTGATAACACTGGAGCAATCGCACATGCAAAGGAACCACGGTCGCACCAAAAGTCCAAGCACATACAGAGACGGTTTCACTTGATCCGGGAGATCATTGATCGTGGCGAGATCAAAATCTGCAAGGTACATACAGATGACAATCTAGCTGACCCGCTTACCAAGCCTCTAGCGCAGCAGAAGCATGAGAAGCACTGTAATAACATGGGTTTGAGATTTCTCAACCATTAGATTAAGTGCAAGTGGGAGATTGTTGGGGTATGCCCTTAAGGCTAATGTTTGAGGCCTTGGAATTCTATTCAGTATCATGTATATAAACTCTTATGTTTATAAAGGCAATGGTTGTTATTCAGTATGTTACATTGTCTGCTGCAATAAGTGTACTTCTGAATAATGTCTCAATGCTGTTCAGCTAGGCTGACATGCTGTAATGTCCTTAGTCGAGATATCTTGGTGAACATGAGACAGCCTTGATATGATTGAGACTAATATGTGTTCTAATCTTATAGGATGCTTTGAGCATGGAATAAGATGTAGACTCATGGGTACATTGGATGTACTGGACAGACCCTACTAGGATATTCAATTGCTTGTCACAATATGAATAATCCTTGTTTGCATCAAGTGGCACATGTCCTCTGACTTGAGATCACTTGTGTTTCTAAATGATGATTGTCATTGTTTTGAGGTAGTTCAATATCATTTGAAACATAATGGTTATAGACTATCTTGGATAATGATCATGAGTCAGGTTAGGACACTAGTGATAGATATAGGATTGTCGTCTCCTTGTTAAAGGAGTGTGATGTTCTAAAGGGCCCCCCCCGAATGAGATGATTGAGAAAGTGTATGGCCATACCCAGGTGACTATGTTCATCTGATCTAATCATGCTCATCATATTGGAGCTACAGGCTTGACACGCTTGTCCAATAAGAACATCCAGTGGCAAAGGAAACATTTGTGCCTAGTGAAGTGGATTCACACTTGTGCTGTAGTTTGGGTGTAGTCTTGGAAGACTCTTTCCTTTATATCGGGAGACAGTGATGTGTTGCTAGATACCCCTCACTGATCGTGATAACGTAAGTTATCGTTACCGACATTTAAAGGAAACCCTCAGGGTCGCACAATTTGATGATATGGCTTACTTGAATCAGATCGTGTGGACTGAATTGTTTGGGTTCAGTTTAAAGGGATTTAAACTCTGATTGTAAGTGAGATCTGGTGTGATCATGTTTGATTGGTTAGGACTTGAGATCGGTAAGCTTCGATCGAGAGATTGGATGCTAGATCGGTGAGATCAAGAGCATCTCGAGATGTGCGGTTAGATCTTGAGCCATTTGGTTCATAGAAGATCTAGACCAACGCTTGGCCTAATTTGGTTTTTGAACCAAAGACAATTTAACCCAATAATTGGAACCGGTTCACTAGGTGAACGCTTGGTTCAAAGGGAGAAATTTTCGATGGTTCACAACGTGTGAACGCATGCATTGAGGACTTGCCATATTAGGAAGTCGGTTTTTCCAAAATGGAAAACGCTTCCACCTTGTAACGTAAATCGCCCATCTTCTCCATTCACTCTTCGTGTGTGGCGAGGTGGTGTTCTTGAACGACAAGGGAGAGGACTTGACAAGTAGCTCTCGGCCAACAAAGAGACATCTCATCCCTTCCATACGACAAGCTTTGAAGAACCTTGCTAGCACAAGGATCTCAAAGAGTAGCCGACTTCATCTTGTGTGCGCACCGTTTGGAGGAGATCAATTTTGTTCTCTTGATTCCAAGTCGCCTCCCACACAATGGCTATGGGTTTCAACCCCTTGCGCTCCCCCTTGAAGGGGACTCCTTACATAGACATCATCCTGCAGTCTCTCCCGGCTTCTTTCGATCCATTCATTATTAATTTTAATATGAACAAGATCGACTGTACGCCGGCAGAGTTACTGAACATACTCTTGACTACTGAGCAGACTCAGTCTCGTGAGAAGGGAACGCCTTCATCCTCTGTCCTACTGGTTCCTTCTAGGAACAAGAAGAAGGGGAAGAAGGGCAAAGCCCCTGTCAAGAGCTACAACAAGGCTCTGAAGCAAAAGCTCAAGCGGTCAAAGGAATACAGATGCTTCCATTGTGGCCAGCTGGGTCACTGGAAGAAGGACTGTAAAGCGCTCCAAGGAGATAAGAAGGGAAGCAAGCCTTTCGCTTCTAACTCAGGTATTTTTGTGACTGAGGTCATGTTTTCTTCTTCTATATCATGGGTGTTAGACACTGCATGTGGAGTTCACATTTGTTCAAATGTACAGGAACTCAATAGAAGAAGACAGGTGGGACAGCATGAGGTGGACCTACGAGTTGGAAACGGGGCACGGGTTGTTGCTGTTGCTGTAGGAGAATATCACATCTCATTACCATCTGGTCTTGTATTAGAACTGAACAATTGTTATTTTGTACCGAGCATAACCAAAAATATTATCTCTATTCCTGCTCTTGTCAGGAAAGGGTTTTCCTTTGAATGCAAATTTTCAAAGTGTTATATTTCTCTTGATAATATTGTTTATGCTACTGGGTCGATTAACAATGGGTTATTCATGTTGGACATGGAATGTTCTGTACATCAAACTGATATTAAGAAAGCCAAGTATGCTGATGACAGCACCTTGCTATGGCATAGTCGTTGAGGCCATATTAACAAGAAACGCATTAAGCGGTTGCATGACCATGGACTGCTGGGATCATTCTCCTATGAGGAGCTTGATACATGCAAAGCTTGTTTAATGGGTAAAATGACGAAGTCTCCTTTTTCTAAGAAAGGTCAAAGGGCTTCAGGTTTACTTGACCTTATTCACAGTGATGTGTGTGGGCCATTTAGTAAACATGCCAGAGGTGGCTATTCATACTTCATTACCTTTACTGATGATTTCAGTAGGTATGGTTATGTCTATCTAATGAGACATAAGAGTGAATCTTTTGACAAGTTCAAAGAGTTCAAAAATGAAGTACAAAATCAGCTAGGCCGAAATATCAAAGCACTTCGCTCAGATCGAGGTGGAGAATACTTGAGTCGAGAGTTTACTGACTATCTGAAGGAGTGTGGGATTATCTCACAGCTCACTCCGCCAGGAACACCGTAATGGAATGGTGTGTCCGAGAGGAGAAATAGAACCTTACTGGATATGGTTCGTTCAATGATGAGTCAGGCTACTCTACCTTACTCCTTTTGGGGATTTGCACTGGAAACAGCTGCAAAGGTACTAAACCGAGTGCCATCCAAGGCCGTTTCTAAGACTCCATATGAGTTATGGTATGGGAAACAGCCAAGCTTGACATTTATTAAGATCTGGGGTTGCGAGGCTTATGTCAAAAAGCTCGCCTCCGGGAAACTGGAGAGCAGATCTGAGAAATGTATCTTTGTCGGTTACCCTAAAGAAATTAAGGGTTATTATTTCTACGATCCCAAGGAGAACAAGGTATTTGTTGCTCGGACGGCTATTTTTCATGAGAAGGAATTTCTTCTGCAAGAGGCCAGTGGGAGAGAAATAAAACTGGATGAGAATCCAGAAGAAGGACAAAGTAGTCAAGCACAGTTGGATGAGCCTGAGCCAGTAGATCAGGTTATTGAACAACCTGAGGCTCAGATATCACGGGAACCGCGAAGATCGGGAAGGATCCGTCGACAGCCTGAGCGCTATGACGGAGTCTACATCATTGATGATGAACCCCTCACTTATGCGGATGCGGTCAGTGGACCGGAATCAGCGAGATGGCTTGAAGCTATGCGAGCCGAGATGGACTCCATGTCAGATAACCAAGTTTGGGATTTGGTTGATCCGCCTCCGGGAGTAATCCCTATAGGCTGTAAATGGATCTTCAAAAGGAAGATTGACATGGATGGTAACGTAGTTACCTATAAAGGCAGGCTAGTGGCGCAAGGTTTCAAACAAATCTACGGGATAGATTATGATGAAACTTTCTCTCCTGTAGCCATGTTCAAGTCTATTCGGATTATTCTCGCGATAGCGGCATATTATGATTATGAGATCTGGCAGATGGATGTAAAGACCGCTTTCCTTAATGGAAAATTAGAAGAGGATGTGTATATGACACAACCTGAAGGTTTTATCAATCCATCAGATCGTCATAAAATATGCAAATTAAAGAAGTCCATTTATGGACTTAAGCAAGCATCGCGAAGCTGGAATATTCGTTTTGATGAATCAATCTGTGAATTTGGTTTCATCAAGAATGAAGATGACCCGTGTGTATATAAGAGGTTTAGTGGGAGCGTGATTACTTTCCTAGTCCTCTACGTCGATGATATCTTAATCATTGGAAACGATATTCCTGAACTTCATGCTGTAAAAGCATGGTTAAGAAAATGTTTCCAGATGAAAGATTTAGGAGAAGTAGCCTATGTATTAGGTGTGAAGATCTACAGAGATAGATCTAAGAGGCTTCTCGGGCTGTGCCAGAGTACTTACATCGATAAAGTCCTGGAGAGATTCCATTTAGAGAATTCTAAAAGAGGATATCTTCCAGTCAGACATGGTCTGAATCTTTCAAAGAGTCAGTGTCCACAAACACAGACTGAGAAAGATGAAATGGACAATACGCCTTATGCTTCGGCTATTGGGTCCATTATGTATGCGATGTTGTGTACTCGCCCAGACGTTGCTTACGGGTTAAGTGTGACCAGTCGATTCCAAAGTAATCCAGGACAGGCACACTGGATTGCAGTCAAGAACATTTTGAAATATCTTCGGAGGTCCAAAGATATGTTCTTGATATATGGAGGTCAGGAAGAACTCAGTATTGAAGGATATACTGACGCTTCGTTCCAATCTGACCAGGTTGATTTTCGATCGCAATCAGGCTATGTTTTTAGCTTGAATGGAGGAGCGGTGGTGTGGAAGAGTTTCAAACAGTCTATTGTTGCTGATTCCACAACAGAAGCCGAGTATGTTGCAGCCTCGGAAGCATCCAAGGAGGCAGTGTGGATTCGTAAGTTCGTTCAGGAACTTGGTGTTGTTCCTTCGAGTGCAGATCCTTTGGTTATCTTCTGTGATAACACTGGAGCTATAGCACAAGCAAAGGAACCACGGTCGCACCAGAAGTCCAAGCACATACAGAGAAGGTTTCATTTGATCCGGGAGATCATTGATCGTGGTGAGATCAAAATCTGCAAGGTTCATACAGATGACAATCTAGCTGACCCGCTTACTAACCCTCTGGCGCAGCAGAAGCATGAGAAGCACTGTAATAACATGGGTTTGAGATTCCTCCACCATTAGATTAAGTGCAAGTGGGAGATTGTTGGGGTATGCCCTTAAGGCTAATGTTTGAGGCCTTGGGATTATATCAGTATCATGTATATAAACTCTATGTTTATAAAGGCAATGGTTGTTATTCAGGTTGTTACATCATCTGCTGCAATATGTATACTTCTGAATAATGTCTCAATGCTGTTCAGCTAGGCTGACATGCAGTATTGTCCTTAGTCGAGATATCTTGGTGAACATGAGACAGCCTTGATATGATTGAGACTAATATGTGTTCTAATCTTATAGGATGCTTCGAGCATGGAATAAGATGTAGACTCATGGGTACATTGGATGTACTGGACAGACCCTACTAGGATATTCAATTGCTTGTCACAATGTGAATAATCCTTATATGCAAACAAGTGGCATATTTCCTCTGACTTGAGATCACTTGTGTTTCTAAATGATGATTGGCATTGTTTTGAGGTAGTTCAATATCATTTGAGACATAATGGTTATAGACTATCTTGGATGATGAGCATGAGTCATGTTAGGGCACTAGTGATAGATATAGGATTGCCGTCTCCTTGATTGGAGTGTGATGTTCTAAAGGGGCCCCCTTGTATGAGATGATTGAGAAAGTGTATGGCCATACCCAGATGACTATGTTCATCTGATCTAATCATTCTCATCATATTGGAATTACAGGCTTGACACGCTTGTCCAATAAGAACATCCAGTGGCAAAGGAAACATATATGTCAAGTGACTTGAGTTCACACTTGTACTGGTGTTTGGGTGTAGTCTTGGAAGACTCTTTCCTTTCTATCGGGAGACAGTGATGTGTTGCTAGATACCCCTCACTGATCGTGATAACGTAAGTTATCGTTACCGACATTTAAAGGAAACCCTTAGGGTCGCACAATTTGATGATATGGCTTACTTGAGTCAGATCGTGTGGACTGAATTGTTTTGGTTCAGTTTAAAGGGATTTAATCTCTGATTGTAAGTGAGATCTGGTCTGATCATGTTTGATTGATTAGGGCTTGAGATCGGTAAGCTTCGATCGAGAGAATTGATGGTAGATCGGTGAGATCAAAAGCATCAAGAGATCAACGGTTAGATCTTGAATCATTTGGTTCAGTAAGATCTAGACCATGGCTTGGGCTGATTTAACTTGGTCTTTGTACCAAATTGAAATGCATCGAATTGGCTTGAACCGGTTCACATGAGTGAACGCATGGTTCAAAGCTTGAAGGCGTTTTTAGTCGGTTATGAGATCATGTGCGCATGGCTTCATGTTTTTCTATTTTTGGAAAGTCATGAAGGCCACTTTCGCTCAATGCCTCAACGCCTAAAATGTTTGCCTCTTCTCTCAACGCTCTCGCTCTCGTGTGGTGTCTTCTTCACGCCTTGGAGAGAATTCGGTGAAGCCCGAGAACAAGGAGATCTCATCCCTTCCATTCGACAAGGATTCTTGGAGAACTTTGCTAGCACAAAGATCAACAAGGAGTAGGCGATCACATCTTGTGTGCGCATCTTTTGGAGGAGATCCCTTTCGCTCTCTGCTTCCAAGGTGCCATCCAAAGCAATGGCTATGGTATGAATTTTCTTCATGCATCTTTAACAAGTTGATCATATGACAAGCATGCGATCCTAAGAAACCCTTGCTTCCGCTTCGAAAATTTTTATAATGCGCCTATTAGGGTTTCGCCCCCCAAGTATAGGGGACTTTCAGGCTATTCATACTTCATTACCTTTACTGATGATTTAAGTAGGTATGGTTATGTCTATCTAATGAGACATAAGAGTGAATCTTTTGACAAGTTCAAAGAGTTCAAAAATGAAGTACAAAATCAGCTAGGCCGAAATATCAAGGCACTTCGTTCAGATCGAGGTGGAGAATACTTGAGTCGAGAGTTTACTGACTATCTGAAGGAGTGTGGGATTATCTCACAGCTCACTCCGCCAGGAACACCGCAATGGAATGGTGTGCCCGAGAGGAGAAATAGAACCTTATTGGATATGGTTCGTTCAATGATGAGTCAGACTACTCTACCTTACTCCTTTTGGGGATTTGCTCTGGAAACAGCTGCAAAGGTACTAAACCGAGTGCCATCCAAAGCCGTTTCTAAGACTCCATATGAGTTATGGTATGGGAAACAGCCGAGCTTGACATTTATTAAAATCTGGGGTTGCGAGGCTTATGTCAAAAAGCTCGCCTCTGGGAAACTGGAGAGCAGATCTCATAAATGTATCTTTGTCGGTTACCCTAAAGAAACTAAGGGTTATTATTTCTACGATCCCAAAGAGAACAAAGTATTTGTTGCTCGAACGGCTATTTTTCTTGAGAAGGAATTTCTTCTGCAAGAGGCCAGTGGGAGAGAAATAAGGCTGGATGAGAATCCAGAAGAAGAAAAAAGTAGTCAAACTCAGTTGGATGAGCCTGAGCCAATAGAACAGGTTACTGAACAACCTGAGGCTCAGATATCACGGGAACAGCGAAGATCGGGAAGGATCCGTCGACAGCCTGAGCGCTATGATGGAGTCTACATCATTGATGATGAACCACTCACTTATGCCGATGCGGTCAGTGGACCGGAATCAGCGAGATGGCTTGAAGCTATGCGAGCCGAGATGGACTCCATGTCAGATAACCAAGTCTGGGATTTGGTTGATCCGCCTCCGGGAGTAATCCCTATAGGCTGTAAGTGGATCTTCAAGAAGAAGATTGACATGGATGGTAACGTGGTTACCTATAAAGGCAGGCTAGTTGCGAAAGGTTTCAAACAAATCTACGGGATAGATTATGATGAAACTTTCTCTCCTGTAGCCATGTTCAAGTCTATTCGGATTATTCTCGCGATAGCTGCATATTATGATTATGAGATCTGGCAGATGGATGTGAAGACCGCTTTCCTTAATGGAAAATTAGAAGAGGATGTGTATATGACACAACCAGAAGGTTGAATCAATCCATCAGATTGTCATAAAATATGCAAATTAAAGAAGTCCATTTATGGACTTAAACAAGCATCGAGAAGCTGGAATATTCGTTTTGATGAATCAATCTGTAAGTTTGGTTTCATCAAGAATGAAGATGACCCGTGTGTATATAAGAGGTTTAGTGGGAGCGTGATTACTTTCCTAGTCCTCTACGTCGATGATATCTTAATCATTGGAAACGATATTCCTGAACTGCATGCCGTCAAGGCATGGTTAAGAAAATGTTTCCAGATGAAAGATTTAGGAGAAGCAGCCTATGTATTAGGTGTGAAGATCTACAGAGATAGATCTAAGAGGCTTCTCGGGCTGTGCCAGAGTACTTACATCGATAAAGTCCTGGAGAGATTCCATTTAGAAAATTCTAAAAGAGGATATCTTCCAGTCAAACATGGTCTGAATCTTTCAAAGAGTCAGTGTCCACAAACACAGACTGAGAAAGATGAAATGGACAATACGCCTTATGCTTCGGCTGTTGGGTCCATTATGTATACGATGTTGTGTACTCGCCCAGACGTCGCTTACGGGTTAAGCGTGACCAGTCGATTCCAAAGTAATCCAGGAAAGGCACACTGGATTGCGGTCAAGAACATTTTGAAATATCTTCGGGGAATCAAAGATATGTTCTTGATATATGGAGGTCAGGAAGAACTCAGTATTGAAGGATATACTGACGCTTCATTCCAATCTGACCAGGATGATTTCCGATCGCAATCAGGCTATGTTTTTAGCTTGAATGGAGGAGCAGTGGTGTGGAAAAGTTTCAAACAATCAATTGTTGCTGATTCCACAACAGAATCCGAGTATGTTGCAGCCTCAGAAGCATCCAAGGAGGCAGTGTGGATTCGTAAGTTCGTTCAGGAACTTGGTGTTGTTCCTTCGAGTGCAGATCCATTGGTTATCTTCTGTGATAACACTGGAGCTATAGCACAAGCAAAGGAACCACGGTCGCACCAGAAGTCCAAGCACATACAGAGAAGGTTTCACTTGATCCGGGAGATCATTGATCGAGGAGAGATCAAGATCTGCAAGGTTCATACAGATGACAATCTAGCTGACCCGCTTACAAAGCCTCTGGCGCAGCAGAAGCATGAGAAGCACTGTAATAATATGGGTTTGAGATTTCTCAACCATTAGATTAAGTGCAAGTGGGAGATTGTTGGGGTATGCCCTTAAGGCTAATGTTTGAGGCCTTGGGATTATATCAGTATCATGTATAAACTCAATGTTTATAAAGGCAATGGTTGTTATTCAGGTTGTTGCATTATCTGCTACCATATGTATACTTCTGAATAATGTCTCAATGCTGTTCAGCTTGGCTGACATGCAGTATTGTCCTTAGTCGAGATATCTTGGTGAACATGAGACAGCCTTGATATGATTGAGACTAATTTGTATTCTAATCTTATAGGATGCTTCGAGCATGGAATAAGATGTAGACTCATTGGTACATTGGATGTACTGGATAGACCCTACTTAGGATGTTCAATTGCTTGTCACAATGTGAATAATCCTTATATGCAAGCAAGTGGCATATTTCCTCTGACTTGAGATCACTTGTGTTTCTAAATGATGATTGGCATTGTTTTGAGGTAGTTCAATATCATTTGAAACATAATGGTTATAGATTATCTTGGATAATGAGCATGAGTCATGTTAGGGCGCTAGTGATAGATATAGGATTGCCTTCTCCTTGTTTGGAGTGTGATGTTCTATAGGGGCCCCCTGGATGAGATGGTTGAGAAAGTGTATGGCCATACCCAGATGACTATGTTCATCTGATCTAACCACTCTCATCATATTGGAGTTACAGGCTTGACATGCTTATCCAATAAGAACATCCAGTGGCAAAGGAAACATGTATGCCTAATGAATTGAATTCACACTTGTGCTGTGTTTGGGTGTAGTCTTGGAAGACTCTTTCCTTTATATCGGGAGACAGTGATGTGTTGCTAGATACCCCTCTCTGTTCGTGATAATGTAAGTTATCGTTACCGACATTTAAAGGAAACCCTTAGGGTCGCACAATTTGATGATATGGCTTACTTATGTCAGATCGTGTGGACTGAATTGTTTTGGTTCAGTTTAAAGGGATTTAAACTCTGATTGTAAGTGAGATCTGGTCTGATCATGTTTGATTGATTAGGGCTTGAGATTGGTAAGCTTCGATCGAGAGAATTGATGCTTGATCGATGAGATCAAGAGCATCAAGAGATGTGTGGTTAGATCTTGAGCCTTTCGGTTAAATAAGGTCTAGACCAAGGCTTGGTTTAATTTGGTCTTTGTACCAAATTCAATTGAACCGGTTCACTTAGAGTGAGCGCATGGTTCAAAGGGAGAATGAGTTGTGATCGTTCATATTGGGGTGAACGCATGAACGTATGAGGACTTACTATATTTGGAAATTGGTTTTTCCAATTCAAGAGTAACGCCTCCACGTTCGAGAATAACGCCTCACTCTCGCCCATCTTCTCCTCTTGACGCTCCTCTTTCGGTGTGGTGTTTTTTCACGCAAACGAGAGGGAGTTCGACGAGCACCAAGACATCTCTCAATCTCCTTCACGCGATTAGCACACTTGGAGAGCTTTGCTAGCACAAGGATCGACAAGGAGTAGGCGATCAATCATCTTGTGTGCGCACGCTTTGGAGGAGAGCCACTTGGTTCTCTGCTTCCAAATCGCCATCCACTCATGGCTATGGTATGATTTTGTTTTGATCTATACAATCTTCAAGTTGATCATATATTCATACATGCGATCCTAGGAAACCCTAGATTCCGCCCATGCAAATGTTTATATGCGCATGCCTTAGGGTTTCACCCCCTTTCAGTTGGGTCGGCAGCGACCCATACCTCTCAGGTGCACGACGAATCCTCCTAGATCTACATGGGGACCTGTGTCTGAGCCTCAGGTTGTACAACAACTAGTGTAGGTGGCTCAGATGCCATCTCTTTGTCTTGTGGTTGCACTTGGCCCTCATCCAAGTCAAACTTCCTCCCACTAACTTCTTTCATGAGAAATTCTTTCTCTGGAAGACAGCACCCCGACCAACAAAAACTTTATTCTCGGTTGGGACATAGAAGTAGTATCCTTTAGTTTCCTTAGGATACCCCACAAACACACATTTATCATATCTAGGTTCTAGCTTGCTAGAATCCTGACGTTTGACATAAGCCTTACATCCCCAGATCCTGATAAAAGTGAGATTAGGGTGTCTCCCACTCCATACCTTGTATGGAATCTTTGAGACACTCTTAGATGGAACATTATTCAGTATTAGAGAAGCTGTCTTAAGTGCATGTCCCCAGACTGAGGGAGGTAGAGTTGCATGACTCATCATAGATTGAACCATGTCCAACAAAGTTCGATTTCTCCTTTCAGACACATCATTGCATTGAGATGTTCCAGCAGGAGTGAGTTGGGATATGATCCCACACTCTCTCAGATAGTCAAAGAACTTACCGCTCAGGTACTCTCCACCACGATCTGATCGAAGAGTCTTAATGGATCTACCAAGCTGGTTCTCTACTTCATGTCTAAACTCCTTAAATTTCTCAAAGGATTCAGACTTATGTCCCATCAGCTAGACATAACCATATCTACTGAAGTCATCAGTAAACGCGATGTTGTTGTACCCTCCTCTGGCTTGTTTATTGAAAGGCCCACACACATCAGTACGTATGAGATCTAATAAACCTCCTGCCCTCTCACCAGTCTCGGTGAAGGGTGCCTTTGTCATTTTCCCTAATAAACAAGTCTCACAAGTATCAAGTTCCTCCAAGGAACTCGAATCTAACAACCCATTTGCATGGAGTTGTCGAATGCGATTCTTGTTTATATGGGCTAATCGACAATGCCGTAGGAAAGCACCAACTGAACCACTCAGTTTGGTCCTTTTATAATTTATGTTACAAATAGAGCTATCCATGTCCAAGACATGCTGACCATTGCACAAAGTACCCTTCCCATAAAACATGTTTGCAAAAGAAAAAGAACATAAGTTCTCTTTTATTTCAAACTTAAATCCTTTCTTTGCCAGGAGCAAGGAGTGGATACAATGTTTTGATAAGGGAAGGTACATAATAGCAATTGTCTAGCTTTAACTGAAGTCCAGAAGGCAGGGAGAGAAACTCCTACAGCAACAGCAGCAATTTGTGCCCTGTTACCTATCCGTAGGTCAATCTCTCCAGGCCTTACTGATCTACCCTTTCTGAGCCTTTGCATATTTGTACAAATATGAGCTCCACATGCGGTATCCAATACCCATGTCATAGGAGTAGAAAGGTTGACTTCGGTAACATAAATACCTGAGCATGAAGACAAGGCCTTGCCTTTCTTCTCCTCATTCTGAAGTTGCAAGATGTCCTTCAACATGTGAGGTGGCCCTCCACATGAATAGCACCTATTATTCCTGATCATATCCATCTTTAATTCCAGTTCCTTGGTCAAGCCTTTCGGCTTAACACACTGAATATCAACTTTAGGAGGATTATGCTCAACCAATTTATCAAAGAGCTACCTGAAAAATAATCTCAGAGGCACTCTTCGATTCATATCACCCTCTAAATTCGGGTGACATGTTGGTTAGCAACCTTCAAAGTATCAACCTGATGCTTATCATAAGCATCCCTCTCAGCCGCTGAGGCCGAGCATGGAAGTGGCTCAGGAAAAGGACACTCAAGGACATAAAGCTTCCTTTCGAGCTTGAGCACGATTCTCAAGTTCATAAACCAATCCAGTAAGTTGGATCCAACTAACTTATCCCTTTCCAGGGTAGATCGCAGTGACCAAATGCCATTGTTCATAGCCATTGTTCTATAATAACTAAGAAACAGCAGATTAGTACTACTTCGAGTCATTTAAACTAGACTTGTTTTAAATGACCATGGCTCCCACTATTTTTAATCGAATTGACAACCCACAAAGTCAATCGAGAAATCCAAGATTTCCTAGTGAGATGAGATCATTATTCCACACAAGGCTTCGCGTCCCACGAGGGTGGGATGAGATGCACAAAGTGGCCCATGTTTCCTAAGGTGGGCACGCTGGCCGATTGCTCCAAGCAATTCCCCTTATTAAGACAGTCCAGGCATTTCATGTCCAGCGAGGGCTGGATACAGTATGAAACCCTAACCTCTCAACGATGCCTCTTGAGTTTCACCATGTGCCTAGCATACATGAAAATCTAGTCAAGTCCATTCCTAACCGTTATGCCCAGGGCCAACGAGTTTCCTTGCGAAGGCACGCCCAGGTTAAAATTGGACTGGGGAAACCATTGTCACCACGCACTTTATAAAGATAAGTGGGTGTGTCCCACGAGGGTGGGAAACAATTCACAACTCCACTGATCGATAGCTTAGTGAGGGCTACGCGTTAGAAGGCTACCAGACTTGATATTTTAATTGAGGGTTTTTGTTTAAGGTCTCATCATCTCAGTTTTATCTTATGTCTATCATTACAGGCATGCAATCCTATGGTGATAACATAACGATAAAACATTACAGGCATGCTTCTGCAAATAATAATAAAAGCAGTAAAGAATGATGTGATCATATCATATTCAAGACATTGAACCAACCCATGCCATGAAAGAGGTTCAACTCTTGTCCTAGAACTCAAGCCCCAAAAACTAGACCTAGCCTAGCCGACCTCTAGCTTGAACTTCAAGGTTGGCTCCAAGGTCCTTCTCTCATGGTTTAGCTCTCAAACCCTAGAGGTACACTTTAAAAATTCCCCATAGGTTCGGCCAATGCCATGGTCTTCCTCCAAGGAAGGTGCGCCACCATGCAAGGGGCCAAGATAGCTAGCTCTCAAACCAAAAGAGGTTTGGCCAAGCTTTCTTGCGCCACCAAGCAACCAAGCACCAACTTGCATGCGCCACCTTGCATGCTTGCGCCATCAAGCAAGATGCGAGCATCAAGGTCCAAGAAGGATGCGCCTAGCCCTTAATCTTCATCTTAATTTTTTTTTACAAAAATAATGAGAAAGGTGGCACGCAGGCCACACAAGGATACATCACAGGCATGCAAAAGGGGCTTGACTCATGATCACAACATTATGCACAATCAATGTATTTACTCATGCAATTCTACATGCTCATGAAAAACATAAAATCTGAAATTTTACTTTTTCATAAAACTAGTCTCTTTTTCTCATCTTCTTCTCACAAATCTTTTGGTTAATTGCGATTTATTTTTCATGATGATTTCAGAGATCCTTTCGGCTGGCAATTTTGTCAGATGAAGAGACTTGGCCAGTCTGAAGACACAATGCCCGTCCTACTTGACAAAATTACGGGCGCCTTTGATCTTTAAATCAGACAAGAAAAATAGTCCAAAAATCCAAAAGAGATTGAGAGGATGATAGAAACAAGAAACCCTAATTTTTCTACTTTTAGAAAAATCGTTTACCATGCATCATGCTATTTACGAAAATAGAGATAAGGCATGTGAGCATGAAAGAAAAGCATAAAACATCGTTCGAGTCTTGCAAGTCGCTCTGATACCACTGTTGGGAATCCCCGGGGACATTTTACAATTTTCAGAGATAGAGATTCATACAAACATATATTACACAGCGGAAGAATGTCCCCGAAACAGGCCGGTCCCAAAAGCCCAGTGAAGATCGCAAGCAAGAGAGTCGACACGATGAGTTAGGAAATGCCTTAGAGCAAGATGAGGTCGATGTCGTGATAGGCGCCCAAGCGTGCGCCCTCAGCAGTTTCACACACATGGATGCCTCGAGTCCTCTTCTTCCACGCCCGGTGCTAGCCTCGGGAAGAAGATCCAAGCCTTAGTTCTCTTCTTGAATGCTTGCGCCACCTCCAAGGTAGAAGCGCCAATTGATGAAGAAGAGAGGAGAAGGGAGAATGCCGCCAAGCCTTTACTTCTCTTGCGCCAAAGGAGGAAGAAAGGAAGACGCTTGCGGCTAGGGTTTGATGGAAGAAGATGGTTGCGCCAATGCCCCTTACTCTCGCCCTCTTGATGTGTTCACGCCTCCAAGGAAGAACACTTGCAAGAGGGGGCGGCTAGGGTCACATATATAGGGCAAGAGGCGGTTAGGGTAAGGGCTAGGATCATGACAAGTGTAGGGCTAGGATGAGGAGGTTTGAGACAAGAAAAGTCTCCAAGACTTTACCATAAACTCCATTCAACATATCCATAATTGCCCAAGTACCATATCAGCCCAAGACATGCCATAGAGGCATGCATTCCATCCAAGGAAGAGAGGGGAGGGCCCTTTACTTCCATAATTAAGCAAAGGTGCCAACATGACCCCATTATGCCCCTAGGCGCTTAATGGTTCATGTTTCTCCCCATTATACCCTTTTAGCCTCTCATCTCTTCATGAGAACTTGTTATTGGGCCTCATTGGATAATGAGCTAGCCCAAACTTCATCACATGGGTTGATTAAGCATTTGGATCCAATCCAATGCAACCCTAATCCAAATGTGACCAACCATGGTCAAATACGGGTCAACCTGCCAAAAATGAAGTTTGGCTCCAATAACATTCTTCCATCTCATCAGGCCCATTGGCGCTAATGAAATCTCCTAATTAGATCCGAGTTATCCAATAACTCGATCATAAGGCTTCCCGATCAATACGAGAACTCGAGTATCAAGGTGTACGACCCTGTAGGTCCCTCTGACGTTGGCAGTGCTGACCAAATGTCACCACAAGCAGTGAGTGGCACCTAGCAGTGCATCGCTGCTACCCAAGTCATCAGAATGGATATCGACATCGACATCCCCATCATTGCAACAAGGTACAGATGCATTACAGTCTCTTTGCCGAACTGATATCCGATTGGACAAGTGTGTCACTACTTGTTTTCACCCAATCACATGGTTATGACTAAATCAGGTTCTCACCTGGGTATGGCCATACACTTTCAGTCATAGAACCATAGTGGAGCTCCACGGATATCATACTTCCCTTAGGAAGGGGCAAATCCTATGTCTATCCATTGACCTTCTCATATGGGTCGTGACATGCTCAATGACAACCGTTATGACCTCCCAACTATGGCGAGGTGTTAGGTTGTATCAAAGCAAGTCCCTAATCATATAGAATGATCAATGACCTCAAGTCAAGGGATCAATGCATCTCCTGTCACTTGTGAGGATAACTCATGACACCAAGTCATAGCCTCACAGCGGGTCAGTCCAGTATATCCTCCAATGATATTCCCATGTGTCTGCGTTAGCACCACGTGCTTAACCATCCCACATACCAGTCTCACAAGTACCAGAGCTGTCCCATATCCACTCAGGTGCATCGACTGGGGACAATCATTTGAGCACAGATCCAATCTGTCTCCAGGGACATTATCATGTAAGTACACAATCGCAGGTGTAGACAAACAATGATAACGACAATGCCAGAAAGATATATGAATATCATAGTCAAGTAGTACAAAGATGGACCAAAACTAGGTCCTAGGGCATATACACCAACAGGTTCTAGCTTGCTAGAATCCTGATGTTTGACATAAGCCTCACATCCCCAGATCCTGATAAAAGTGAGATTAGGGCGTCTCCCACTCCATACCTCGTATGGAATCTTTGAGACACTCTTAGATGGAACATTATTCAGTATTAGAGAAGCTGTCTTAAGTGCATGTCCCCAGAATCAGGGAGGTAGAGTTGCATGACGCATCATAGATCGAACCATGTCCAACAAAGTTCGATTTCTCCTTTCAGACACATCATTCCATTGAGGCGTTCCAGCAGGAGTGAGTTGGGATATGATCCCACACTCTCTCAGATAGTCAAAGAACTCACCGCTCAGGTACTCTCCACCACGATCTGATCGAAGAGCCTTAATGGATCTACCAAGCTGGTTCTCTACTTCATGTCTAAACTCCTTAAATTTCTCAAAGGATTCAGACTTATGTCTCATCAGATAGACATAACCATATCTACTGAAGTCATCAGTAAACGCAATGAAGTAGTTGTACCCTCCTCTGGCTTGTTTATTGAAAGGCCCACACACATCAGCATGTATGAGATCCAATAAACCTCCTGTCCTCTCACCAATCTTGGTGAAGGGCACCTTTGTCATTTTCCCTAATAAACAAGGCTCACAAGTATCAAATTCCTCCAAGGAACTTGAATATAACAATCCAGTTGCATGGAGTTGTTGGATTCGATTCTTGTTTATATGGGCTAATCGACAGTGCCATAGGAAAGCACCAACTGAACCACTCAGTTTGGTCCTTTTATTACTTATGTTACAAATAGAACTTTCCATATCCAAGATATATAGACCATTGCACAAAGTACCCTTCCCATAGAACATATTTGCAAATGAAAAAGAACAAGAGTTCTTATTTATTTCAAACTTAAATCCCTTCTTTGCTAAGCAAGGAATGGATACAATGTTCTTAGTAAGTGAAGGTACACAAAAGCAATTATCTAGTTCTAATTGAAGTCCAGAAGGCAGGGAGAGAGTTAAAACTCCTACAGCAACAGCAGCAACCTGTGCCCTGTTTCCAACGCGTAGGTCAATCTCTCCAGGCCGTACCGATCTACTTTTCTTGAGCCCCTGCATATTTGTACAAATATGAGCTCTACATGCGGTATCCAATACCCATGACATAGAAGTAGAAAGGTTGACTTCTGTAACATAAACACCTGAGCATAAAGACGAAGCCTTGCCTCTCTTCTTCTCATTCTGAAGTCGTACTATGTCCTTTATCATGTGAGGTGGTCCTCCACATGAGTAGCACTTATTATTCCTGACTCTTTCCATCTTTGTCTTCAATGTATTAGTTAAGCCTTTGGGCTCAACACACTGAATGTCTACTTTAGGAGGGTTGAGCTCAACCAATGCATCAAAGAGCTGCCTTAGATTAGAAATAATTTCAGAGGCACTCTTCGATTCATATTGCCCTCTAAGCTCGGGCGACATGTTGGTTAGCATCAATTGTGCAACCTCCAAAGTATCAGCTTGATGCTTATCATAAGCATCCTTCTCAGCCGCTGAGGCCAAGTATGGAAGTGGCTCAGGAATTGGCTTCTCAAGGACATATAGCTTCCTCTCGAGCTTGAGCACAATTCTCAAGTTCATATACCAATCCTTTAAGTTGGATCCAACCAACTTATCCCTTTCCAGGGTAGATCGCAGTGACCATCTACCATTGTTCACAGCCATTGTTCTACAACAACCAAGAAATAGTAGATTAGTACTACTCCTAATCATTTAAACTGGACTTGTTTTAAATGATTATGGCTCCCACTATTTTAATCGACTTGACAACCAACAAAGTCAATCGGAAAGTTTAAGACTTCCTAGTGAGATGGGATCCTTATTTCACATGAGGCTTCGCATCCCACGAGGGTGGGATGAGATGCACAAAGTTACCCATGTTTCCTAAGGTGGGCGCGCCGGCCGATTGCTCCATGCAATTCCCCTTATTGAGACAGTCTAGGCATCTCATGTCCAGCGAGGGCTGGATACAGCATGAATCCTAACCTCTCAACGATGCCTCTAGAGTTTCATCATGTGCACAGCACATATGAAAATCTAGTCAAGTCCATTCCTAACCGTTATGCCCAGGGCCAACGAATTTCCTTGCGAAGGCACGCCCAGGTTAAAACTGGACTGGGGAAACCATTGTCACCACGCACTTTCTAAAGATAAGTGGGTGTGTCCCACGAGGGTGGGAAACAATTCACAACTACACTAATCGATAGCTTAGTGAGGGCTACGCGTTAGAAGGCTTACTAGACTTGATATTTTAATTGAGGGTTTTTGTCATCTCAATTTTATCTTATGTCTATCATTACAGGCATGCAATCCTATGGTGATAACATAACGATAAAAAATTACAAGCATGCTTCTGCAGATAATAATAAAAGCAGTAAAGAATGATGTGATCATATCCTATTCAAGACATTGAACCAACCCATGCCATGAAAGAGGTTCAACTCTTGTCCTAGAACTCAAGCCCCAAAAACTAGACCTAGCCTAGCCGACCTCTAGCTTGAACTTCAAGGTTGGCTCCAAGGTCCTTCTCTCATGGTTTAGCTCTCAAACCCTAGAGGTACACTTTAGAAGTTCCCCATAGGTTCGGCCAATGCCATGGTCTTCCTCCAAGGAAGGTGCGCCACCATGCAAGGGGCCAAGATAGCTAGCTCTCAAACCAAAAGAGGTTTGCCCAAGCTTTCTTGCGCCACCAAGCAACCAAGCACCATCTTGCATGCGCCACCTTGCATGCTTGCGCCATCAAGCAAGATGCGAGCATCAAGGTCCAAGAAGGATGTGCCTAGCCCTTAATCTTCATCTTAATTTTTATAAAAATAATGAAAAAGATGGCACGCAGGCCGCACAAGGATACATCACAGGCATGCAAGAGGGGCTTGTCTCATGATCACAACATTATGCACAATCAAGGTATTTACTCATGTAATTCTACATGCTCATGAAAAACGTAAAATCTGAAATTTTACTTTTTCATAAAACTAGTCTCTTTTTCTCATCTTCTTCTCACAAATCTTTTGGTTAATTGCGATTTATTTTTCATGATGATTTCAGAGATCCTTTCGGCTGGCAATTTTGTCAGATCAAGAGACTTGGCCAATCCGAAGACACAATGCCCGTCCTACTTGACAAAATTACGTGCGCCTTTGATCTTTAAATCAGACAAGAAAAATAGTCCAAAAATCCAAAAGAGATTGAGAGGATGATAGAAACAAGAAACCCTAATTTTTCCTACTTAGAAAAATCATTTGCCATGCATCATGCTATTGACAAAAATAGAGATATGGCATGTGAGCATGAAAGAAAAGCGTAAAACATCGTTCGAGTCTTTCAAGTCGCTCTGATACCACTGTTGGGAAACCCCGGGGATATTTTATAATTTTCAGAGATAGAGATTACAAAATACATTGCACAGCGGAAGCAATATCCCCGAAACAGGCCGGTCCCAAAAACCCAGTAAAGATCGCAAGCAAGAGAGTCGACACGATGAGTTAGGAAATACCTTAGAGCAAGATGAGGTCGATGTCGTGATAGGCGCCCAAGCGTGCGCCCTCTGTAGTCTCACACACACGGATGCCTCGAGTCCTCTTCTTCCACGCCCGGTGGTAGCCTCGGGAAGAAGATCCAAGCCTTGTGGTCCTTCTTCAAAGTATGTGCCACCTCCAAGGTAGATGCGCCAAAGATGAAGAAGGATGAGGGAGAGTGAAACCGCCAAGCATCAAGTTCCTTGCGTCAAGAGAGAAGGAAGAGGCTTGCGGCTAGGGTTTGGAAGGAAGAAGAAGATGCGCCACTTCTTGGTGTTGTCACCCTTCAAGCCCTTGCTTTCGCCCCTCCTCTTGTTGTCACGCCTCTAAGGATTGTAACCTCAAAGAGGGGGCGGCTAGGGTCACTTATAAAGAGCTAGAGGCGGTTAGGGAAAGGGTTGAGATCATGACAAGTGTATGGCTTGGATGAGAAGGTTTGAGGTAAGGAAAGTCTCCAAGACTTTACCATAAACCTCATTCAACCTTTCCATAAGCTACCAAGCCTTGCCTTATGCGCCAAGGCCTAGCCTTGCGCCCCAAGCAATGCCTTAATGCATTCACACTATCAATGGGAGAGGGTTAGGCGCATAAAGCTTCCTTAATGAAGCAAATTTGCCATCCAAACCCCATTATGCCCCTTAGGCGCCAATGGGCTTGGCTTCCTCCCCATTATACCCTTTTAGCCTATTGCCTCTTCATGATAACTTATTATTGGGCCTCGTTGGATAATGAGCTAGCCCAAACTTCATTACTGAAGAGTCCCCTTCAAGGGGGAGCGAAACCCTAAGGAGGCGCAAGTGACCTTGTGGGTTATGTTATAGCAGCGGAATAAGGGTTTCATAATGATCATCGCATGCAATATGATCAACTACAACAACATGAGAAATTCATACCGAAGCCATATGTTGGATGGCGTCTTGAAAGAGAGAGCAAGAAAGATCTCCTCCAAAGGATGCGCACACAAGATGAGGATGCGCTCACTTCCTTGGTACTCCTTGTGCTAGCAAGGTTCCAAGAGGTGTCGTTGATCGAAATCAAAGGGATGGATGAAGCTTTTCTTGCCTTTCCGAAAGAACTCTCCAAAACCGTGAGTCTCCTTCACTATGCAAGAGCGTTGTCGAATGAGAGGGAGAACGAATCAATGAGGCGTTAAGAGAGGCGTTCCACACAAACGTGGGCGTTACTCTCAAATTAGCAAACCGCTTTCCAAATTTGGAAAGCCCTCAAAGCTTTGCGTTCAAGCGTTCACCAAGTGAACCAAACGCATACTCCCATATGAACCATGCGCTCACATGAGCCGGTTCAAAGCATTCGGTTCAATGACTAAACCAAGTTAGCCCAAGCATTGGTCCAGATAAAAATCAAACCCTAAGATTCAAGATCTGACTGTTCATCTCTCGATGCTCCTGATCGCACCGATCTATCATCAATTCTCTCGATCGAAGCTTGCCGATCTAAAGCCCTAATCAATCATACATGATCAGACCAGATCTCACTTACAATCAGAGATTAAATCCCTTTAAACTGAACCAAAACAATTTAGTCCACACGATCTGACTTAAGTAAGCCATATCATCAAATTGTGCGACCCTGAGGGTTTCCTTTAAATGTCGGTAACGATAACTCACGTTATCACGATCAGTGAGGGGTATCTAGCAACACATCACTGTCTCCCGATATAGAGGAAAGAGTCTTCCAAGACTACACCCAAACCACAGCACAAGTGTGAATCAAACTCACAAGGCATACATGTTTCCTTTGCCATTGGATGTTCTTATTGGACAAGCATGTCAAGCCTGTAACTCCAATACGATGAGCATGATTAGATCAGATGAACACAGTCACCTGGGTATGGCCATACACTTTCTCAATCATCTCATCTAGGGGGGGCCCCTTTTAGCACATCACAATCCTTAAACAAGGAGACGGCAATCCTATGTCTATCACTAGTGCCCTAACCTGATTCAAGCTCATTATTCAAGATAGTCTATAACCATTATATTTCAAATGATATTGAACTACCTCAAAACAATGACAATCATCATTTAGAAAACACAAGTGATCTCAAGTCAGAGGAAATGTGCCACTTGTTGCATTCAAGGATTATTCACATTGTGACAAACAATTGAATATCCTAGTAGGGTCTGTCCAGTACATCTAATGTACCCATGAGTCTACATCTTATTCCATGCTCGAAGCATCCTATAAGATTAGAACACATATTAGTCTTAACCATATCAAGGCTGTCTCATGTTCACCAAGATACATCGACTAAGGACATATAGCATGTCAGCCTAGCTGATCAGCTTTGAGACATTATTCAAAAGTACACTTATTACAGCAGACAAGGCAACAAACTGAATAACAACCATGCCTTTATAAACATAAGAGTTTATTACATGATACTGATACAAACCCAATGCCTCAAACATTAGGCTTAAGGGCATACCCCAACAATTACATGGCTTGATTAAGCACTTGGATCCAATCCAATGCAACCCTAATCCAAATGTGGCTAACCATGGTCAATTTCGGGTCAACCTGCCATAAATGGAGTTTGGATCCAATAACATCCTTCCATCTCATCAGGCTCTTGGCGCTGATGAAATCTCCCAATTAGATCCGAGTTATCCAATAACTCGATCATAAGGCTTTTCGATCAATACGAGAACTCAAGTATCAAGGTGTGCGACCCTGTAGGTCCCTCTGACGTTGGCAGTGTTGACCAAATGTCACCACAAGCAGTGAGTTGCACCAAGCAGTGCATCGCTGCTACCCAGATCATTGGAATGGATATCGACATCGACATCCCCATCATCGCAACTAGGTATATATGCATTACAGTCTCTTTGCCGAACTGATATCCAATTGGACAAGTGTGTCACCACTTGTTTTCACCCAATCACATGATTATGACTAAATCAGGTTCTCACCTGGGTATGGCCATACACTTTCAGTCATAGAACCATAGAGGAGCTCCATGGATATCATACTTCCCTTAGGAAGGGGCAAATCCTGTGTCTGTCCATTGACCTTCTCATATGGGTCGTGACAAGCTCAATGACAACCGTTATTACCTCCCAACTACGGTGAGGTGTTAGGTTGTATCAAAGCAAGTCCCTAACCATATAGAATGGTCAATGACCTCAAGTCAAGGGATCAATGCATCTCCTGTCACTTGTGAGGATAACTCATGACACCAAGTCATAGTCTCACAGCGGGTCAGTCTAGTATATCCACCACTGATATACCCATATGTCTGCGTTAGCACCTCGTGCCTAACTAGCCCATATACCAGTCTCACAAGTACTATAGCTGTCCCATATCCACTAAGGTACATCGACTGGGGACTATAGTTCAAGCACAGATCCAATCTATCTCCAGGGACATTATCATGTTAGTACATATGCGCAGATGTAAACAAACATAGATAACGACAATGCTAGAATGATATAAATATCAAAGTCAAGTAGTACATAAGTGGACCAAAAATAGGTCCTAGGGCATATACACCAACAATTCGATCATGGAATATTTCTTCCCAACAAATAGCAAATAGATTGAACATCAACTAAGTTAATCAATCGATATCAATTCAAAAATCATACTCATATGCTTGTTTTATTTAAAGAAGTAGTTTCACTTTAGATCATATTCATCAAACAATATATCTAACCAAAATCTCATGCATCAAGCAATGAAAAATTCCAATAGACAGATGTATATTAAAGAAATAAATTCATCACAATAGTTCTATCCCTAATCACAAGCATTTGACAAATTTATCTTCAAGAAAATCATACTGTTAACAGAATTTTCAGAAATAGACCACACTTCAACATTAAAGCATAAAACCAAAACAAGAGAAAATTTGCATATATCCAATTAGAAACAAATTTATACAATCAAGCATCAGAATGCACCCACACAAGGTGCTCAATATCAATAGAATATCAAATATAGTATAACCCAATCGAACTCAATATCACAATAACAAATTCAGATTCATAGTGATACAACCAGATCGAATTTAAAATTCAGAGAGTCATGACAAGCAGAATATAACAGCGGACACAAGAAGTTTGACCAATACAAGTCATCATTCCGTATAAAATCATGAAACATCAATAGCAATATAAGATAAACAAGGAATAGGTAGGGAAAAAGATACTCACAGAGCTCTAATGATCATCATCAGATCCAATCTCTTTAGTGTCCTCAGGGGTTGCATCCATAGGATCATCATGTTATCCTCCCTAGCCTCCATAATCTCCACCTCTCCTGCTGTCCTCGAAACTGATTTTTTTTTAAATTAAATATGCTAGACTTACGGCACCGTAAAAATGGTTACGGCACTTCCATATTTTGCACAAAAATCTTGAATCTCTCGGGTTAAAAATGTAAGATCCAAGGATCTTAAGTCTTGGTAAGTATTATTTTTTTGATTTAAATAAAATCATTGACTGTGGATGTTAATGTTAACTAATTAACTAGCTTATTGGATGTTAATTTTCAGTTAATTAATTAGAGTTTATTGCTTGTTAATTTGAGTTAGTTAATTGTTAATTAATTAGAGTTTATTGGTTGTCAAATTAATTAGACTTAAATTCTTATTGGATTTCGGTTAAGTGAATGGTTAGTTAATGGCTAAAATTATGGGTTATTGGGTTTGCAATGAAATTAAATGATATTGGGTTTAAAATTTGAATTAGTGGATTATAAACCTTATTGGAATCAACTAGTTAACGGGTTTTAATAATTAATTAACCGAAAATTGTATTAGTGTTTAGGGTAAGAAATTAGGCGTTTTGGCATTTTTTTGGCTTGGAAAAAAATTAAAGGGGCGGCTTGAAGAGATTGGCGACGGCTTGGAGGCTTGGAGGCGAAAATTCTTCTTCCTCTTCCTTTTCTCCCTTTGGCCGGCGTCTTGGTGTTTGGGGGCATTCCTTGTCCATTGTTGGCGTCTTCCTAGGAGTATTTCAAAGCCTTAGACGAATTCTTGTGGAAGTTTTCACCTTGGTATTCACGGTTAAGAGGTGAGTGGGGTGTCTAATCGATTTCTATCTATTTGTTTGTGTTAAAAGATGTGTTAGATGATACATTTGCTTGTTGGAAACCTTACCATGCTAAAACCGAAATTCAAGACTTCACCATGATGAAAACCGAATTTTGTAAAGGTGATTATATCATGAAAACCGAATTTTGTAAAGGGGATTATATGATGAAAACCGAATTTAAGGTATTAGATGTTTCTTCATGTGAAAAACCGAAAATTGCAAGGATGTATATATCATGAATGCTAACTAGGGTTTCACTTTTGAAATAGATAATATGCTTGAAATCGTGGGCTATATGTGTTGTAATTTTAATCCTATGTAATGTATTCTTAAATGGTTAACTAGGGTTTAGATTTATATATGTGTTGTATTTTAATCCTATGTTAAATTTTTGAATGCCCTGATAATTGCCAGTAATGCTAATAATTTTATGGTCATGTATTTTGTTTGAGAAATTTGGGTGATAACATAGTAAGGTTAGACTGAACTAATCAGCATGAAACCTAAGGACTACACTTCTCTGTGATTTTTGAATATTATGTGATTTTTGAATATTCTGTGATTTTTGAATATTATGTGATTTTTGAATATTATGTGATTTATGAATATCATGTGGTTATGGGATTTTCGAATATTATGTGTTATGGTCAGGGAATGGATAGGGCTAAGGCTAAGTGTTACCTTAAACTCAAGGGGATAGTCTATATGTGATATGTTAAGGGTTTGAATTTCAGCCCTGTATTGTGATATGTGAGGGGGTTGTTGTTCAGCCTGCCTAATGTGATTATTGTGATATGTGAGGGGGTTGTTGTTCAGCCTGCCTGTTGTGATTATTGTGATGACTATCCTAGAGTCTAGTTGACACTTAGGAGTCCACCGTTGTGAAATAAGATATAAGATGTGTCTGTGTTGTCCAGTAGGAACCCTTTGGGAGAACGGGTGATATAAGACGCAAAGTGCCATGTCTTGGTCAGACAGGGGCCACCTCTTGATGTCATCACTCTTAGACGCTTAGATTTTTGTGTTATGGGGTGATCGTAGAGCAAAGTGCCACGTCGTGACCTGGCGGGGGCCACCTCTTGAATCTACACACCGTCCATCTATATGTTGCATGTGATTTGCAGGCTTCTCCCAGTGCTTAGGCCAAAGCCGGGTTAGACCATAATGGTCACTACTGAATATGCTGGACAACTAGGTTAACTAAGCGGTTAGTGTGTTTAGTTGGTTTAGAGTATAGCTCTAGAACCTTGGTTACTCTGTGGTGACACTGGTGTGATGTCTTAGCAGTGTACATCTGACTGTTTCATATGAGTTCAGTGCTTTAATTATTGTTATATGTTGACATGATATGCTGTTACATGTTTTTTAAAAATAACCTGCATATATTTTTGAGTGTATGTTATGGATGGTCGATTTAGACTATCCACTCACTGGGCTGTGTAGCTCACCCCTCACTATTTTCAGGCATAGAGCAGGGGCGCAATTCTTGAGTTAGCATTGGCGTGGATATTATGCTAGTTTGCTGTTTAAGAATTTTTGTGCTTAATTATCTGGGGCCGGTTGTGGCCGAACCATATGAATTATATGAACTATATGAACTATGTGAACTATGTGAATTATGAGAATTTGTGTTGCCAGTGTGGCTAAACTATGTGATATTATGTTGCCGGTTGTGGCAGTTTTAAGAGTTTGATTTTTGTGTCACCGCGGGCTTTGGCCTGGTTTCGGTGTTTGGTATGAGTTTATAAAAATCGATTTTTGTGGCTTTGCTTTGAATTTCGAATCGAATTGTATTTATGCCATCGGATTTGATATAACTGTTGCCTTGCATATGTCTAGTGCAAGGATTGCGTGGTGGCAGGTACATTTATGAAATTTGTGTTTCTTGGAGATTGTATGTATGAATTTTGAAAATTTTCAGATTGTGTTTCTTGAACTCGGTTTTACCTAGCATGTGAATCGATCTTGTATGACACATCCTGTTTCTTTTGTGATTTGTGTTGCTTGTTTGGGGTTAAGATAACTGGATGTTACAAAAAATATACTGGAATTACGGTACCATAAATTTTATCACGGTAGTACCATAAAAGATGTAGAACTTGTTAGTATTTATGCCCTAGGACCTCAGGATGGTCCATGGGATATGTGCATCACATCTAGTTGATAGATGAGTTATCCTGGCATTGTCGTTGTTATGCAGATTTGTACATCTACGCATATGTACATTTGCATATACAATGTGTTGGGAAACCCTGGGGACATTTTACAATTTTTCAGAGTCATAGACATACATACATACATTGCACAGCGGAAGAATGTCCCCGAAACAGGCCGGTCCCAAAAACCCAGTGAAGATCGCAAGCAAGAGAGTCGACACGATGAGTTAAGAAATACATTAGAGCAAGATGAGGTCGATGTCGTGATAGGCGCCCAAGCGTGCGCCCTCTGCAGTTTCACACACACGGATGCCTCGAGTCCTCTTCTTCCACGCCTGGTGCTAGCCTCAGGAAGAAGATCCAAGCCTTAGTTCTCTTCTTGAATGCTTGCGCCACCTCCAAGGTAGAAGCGCAAAATGATGAAGAAGAGAGGAGAAGGGAGAATGCCGCCAAGCCTTTACTTCTCTTGCGCCAAAGGAGGAAGAAAGGAAGACGCTTGCGGCTAGGGTTTGATGGAAGAAGATGGTTGCGCCAATGCCCCTTACTCTCGCCCTCTTGATGTGTTCACGCCTCCAAGGTAGAACACTTGTAAGAGGGGGCGGCTTGGGTCTGATATATAGGGCAAGAGGCGATTAGGGTAAGGGCTAGGATCATGACAAGTGTAGGGCTAGGATGAGGAGGTTTGAGACAAGGAAAGTCTCCAAGACTTTACCATAAACTCCATTCAACCTATCCATAATTGCCCAAGTACCATATCAGCCTAAGACATGCCATAGAGGCATGCATTCCATCCAAGGAAGAGAGGGGAGGCGCCCTTTACTTCCATAATGAAGCAAAGGCGCCAACATGACCTCATTATGCCCCTAGGCGCTTAATGGTTCATGTTTCTCCCCATTATACCCTTTTACCCTCTCATCTCTTCATGAGAACTTGTTATTGGGCCTCATTGGATAATGAGCTAGCCCAAACTTCATCACATGGGTTGATTAAGCATTTGGATCCAATCCAATGCAACCCTAATCCAAATGTGACCAACCATGGTCAAATACGGGTCAACCTGCCAAAAATGAAGTTTGGCTCCAATAACATTCTTCCATCTCATCAGGCCCATTGGCGCTAATGAAATCTCCTAATTAGATCCGAGTTATCCAATAACTCGATCATAAGGCTTCCCGATCAATACGAGAACTCGAGTATCAAGGTGTGCGACCCTATAGGTCCCTCTGACGTTGGCAGTGCTGACCAAATGTCACCACAAGCAGTGAGTGGCACCTAGCAGTGCATTGCTGCTACCCAAGTCATCGGAATGGATATCGACATCGACATCCCCATCATTGCAACAAGGTACAGATGCATTACAGTCTCTTTGCCGAACTGACATCCGATTGGACAAGTGTGTCACCACTTGTTTTCACCCAATCACATGGTTATGACTAAATCAGGTTCTCACCTGGGTATGGCCATACACTTTCGGTCATAGAACCATAGAGGAGCTCCATGGATATCATACTTCCCTTAGGAAGGGTCAAATCCTTTGTCTGTCCATTGACCTTCTCATATGGGTCGTGACATGCTCAATGACAACGGTTATGACCTCCCAACTACGGCGAGGTGTTAGGTTGTATCAAAGCAAGTCCCTAACCATATAGAATGATCAATGACCTCAAGTCAAGGGATCAATGCATCTCCTGTCACTTGTGAGGATAACTCATGACACCAAGTCATAGCCTCACAGCGGGTCGGTCCAGTATATCCTCCAATGATATACCCATGTGTCTGCGTTAGCACCACGTGCCTAACCAGCCCACATACCAGTCTCACAAGTACCAGAGCTGTCCCATATCCACTCAGGTACATCGACTAGGGACAATCATTTGAGCACAGATCCAATCTGTATCCAGGGACATTATCATGTAAGTACACAATCGCAGGTGTAGACAAACAATAATAACGACAATGCCAGAAAGATATATGAATATTAGAGTCAAGTAGTACAAAGATGGACCAAAACTTGGTCCTAGGGCATATACACCAACAATCTCCCACTTGCACTAAGACCTAGAGGTTGAGCAACCTCAACCCCATATCTCTAGTACGACCATCATGCTTCTGCTGCGCCAAAGCCTTGGTTAGTGGGTCTGGTAGATTGCTCTCTGTGTCAATTCTGCTAATCTTGACATCACCTCTGTCAATGATCTCTCTGATCAGGTGAAATCTCCTGAGTATGTGTTTGGACCTTTGATGAGACCGTGGTTCCTTAGTATGTGCAGTTCCCATTGTTGTCATAGTAGAGCTCAATGTGATCCATTGCACTTGGAACCATCTGAAGTTCAGAAAAGAACTTCCTAATCCAAACGGCTTCATTGGCTAGCTCAGAAGCAACCACATACTCAGCTTCGGTTGTAGAATTAGCTATGGTGGATTCCTTGAAGCTCTTCCAGCATACAGCACCTCCAACCATTTTAAACAAATAGCTGGTCAGGATCAGACTGGAACGACTCATCAGTGAAGCCCTGCACATTGAGCTCTTCCAGTCGCCGTAGACCATATAGAATAAATCCTTAGTCCTTTTCAGGATACTAAAGGATATTCTTTACAGCCACCCAGTGCTGCAGACCTGGATTGGATTGATATCGGTTGGTTATGCTTACAGCATAAGCCACATCTGGTCTAGTACACAACTTTGCATACATGATTAATCCCACTGCCGAAGCATAGGGAATTCGACTCATGTTATCCGTCTCAGCCTATGTTGTAGGACACTGGCTCTTTGAGAGAGTAAGGCCATCTCTCATTGGAAGGTATCCTTACTTGGATGCTCCAAGTTGAACCTCTCCAGGACCTCATCATTGTGGGTACTCTGACTAAGGGCCAAGAGCCTCTTGGATCTATCCCAGTAGATCCTCACGCCCAGAATGTAGGCGGCCTCTGTAACATCCCGTTATCTTAACCCCAAACAAGCAACACAATTCATGAAAGAAATAGGATGTTAACATACAAGATCGATACATATGCTAGGTAAAACCCCATTCAGGAAACCCGATCTGAAAATTTCGAAAATCCATACATATAAATCTCCAGGTAAACACAATTTCATAAAGGTACCTGCCACCACGCATTCCTTGCACTAGACATATGCAAGGCAACAGTTATATCAAATCCGTATCAAATCCATAAAATCCATAAAGGTACCTGCCACCAGGCAATACTTGCACTAGACATATGCAAGTTACAGGTATATCAAAACCGATTACAAAGAATACACCACAAACCGAATTTCAAAACAAATCACAAAATCGATTTTTATAAACTCATACCAAACACCGAAACCAGGCTGAAGCCCGCAGTGACACAAAAATCAAACTCATTAAACAGCCACAATCTGACATCACAAGTTCACATAGTTCACATGGTTCACATAGCTCATATCATTCATATAGTTCGGCCACAACCGGCCCCAAATAATTAAGCACAAAAGTTCTTAAACAGCAAACTAGCGATATCCACGCCAATGCTAATTCAAGAAATGCGCCCCTGCTCTATGCCTGAAAATAGTGAGGGGTGAGCTACACAGCCCAGTGAGTGGATGGTCTAAATCGACCATCCATAACATACACTCAAAAATATAGACAGATTATTTTAAAAATCTTTAACAGGAACATTATGTCAATATATAACAACATAAAGAAAACAGAAGTCATATAAACAGTCAGATGTACACACCAACATATAACAAACTCAGTTTTATACTCTAAACCAACTCAGATGTACACACCAACACTTAATTAACCTAGTTGTCCAGCATATTCAGTAGTGACCATTATGGTCTAACCCGGCTTTGGCCTAAGCACTGGGAGACTGCAAAATTTCATGCAACATATAAACATGGACAGTGAGTAGAATCAAGAGGTGGCCCCCGCCAGGTCACGACGTGGCACTTTGCTCTAAAACACCCCATAACACATCGATGGATAGTGTGTAGATTCAAGAGGTGGCCCCCGCCGGGTCACGACGTGGCACTTTGCTCTACGACACCCCATAGCACAAAAAGAGTGATGACATCAAGAGGTGGCCCCTGTCCGACCAAGACATGGCACTTTGCGTCAAAACCCGTTCTCCCAAAAGGTTCCTACTGGACAACAGACACATCTTATATCTTATTTCACAACGGTGGACTCCTAAGTGTCAACTAGACTCTAGGATAGTCATCACAATAATCACAACAGGCAGGCTGAACAACAACCCCCTCATCACAATAATCACATCAGGCAGGCTGAATAACAACCCCCTTATCACAATAATCACATCAGGCAGGTTGAACAACAACCCCCTTATCACAATAATCACATCAGGCAGGCTGAACAACAACCCCCTCACATATCACAATACAGGGCTGAAATTCAAACCCTTAACATATCACATATAGACTATCCCCTTGAGTACACAGTTACACTTAGCCTTAGTCCTATCCATTCCATGACCACAACACATAATATTTGAGTTCACATAACCACATAATATTCGAAAATCACATAACCACATAATATTCAAAAAATCACATAATCACATAATATTCAAAAATCACATTAAACACATAATATTCAAAAATCACATTAAACACATAATATTCCAAAAATCGCATAATTCACATAGTAGTGTAGTCCTTAGGTTTCATGCTGATTAGTTCAGTCTAACCTTGCTAAGTTATCACCCAAAGTTATCAATCAATATTTCGTGTCATTACTTTCTGCATACACCATTCAATTAAAAATACATAATAATATAGAAAATTCACTAAATTTCGTTCACAATTAACATAAATGCAGAATATCACATATTCATAGTTTTCTACTAGTTCTGATAACAAAAGACAGAAATACCCCCAGTTCAAAGTTTAAGTCATACAAGAAAAGTTATCCAAAAATTTCGTAAAAATATTCATTACGTCCCTCATGATCCCTAGATTCGTAATTTCAAGTTTTCCCCAATTTTAACTAGGAAATTTACCGAATTACCCCTAGGTCAATTTCAGTCAACAGAAACTTTTATTTCTAAAAATTCCCAAAAAAATACAGTAGAATCCTCATATACCTAATTTCATGAATATCAAGTTTTCCCCAATTTTTACCCATGCATTTGGACGTAATTTCATGAAGAAGGGTCGAAATTCTCATCCAAGCCCTAACCTTCATGCAATTGAAAAACTAAAGCTACATACAAGCTTAAACAAGGTCTAATTGATGATTAGAAGCCTTAAAAATGAAAAGCCCTAATTGTCATGCAACCTAGGGTTTCGAATTTTAGGGAAAAGCAAAGAAAACGTATACAACTTGCAATCAAGGTTCATGTCATGTTTCTAGGCATCAAACTTCTCTAAAACAAACAATACATCCAAAATTCATGAACTAGGTGAAGGAGAAAATCCACTCACCTCAACCGTGAACACCAAGATGAAAAATCTCTCTTACAAACTCGTCCAAGGCCTTGAAAGACGCCACCAAATATCGCCAACAATGGAAGAGAAACACCACCAACACCAAAGACGCCGGCCAAGGGAAGAAAGGAAGAGGAAGAAAGGAATTTCGCCTCCAAGCCTCCAAGAATCGCCCAAGCCTTCAAGCTGTCGCCCTAAGGTTTCTTCCAAGCCAAAAACGCCAATTCTCCTACCCTAGTCGAAATTACCAACTTGTATTTTCGGTTTTTAAATTTTAAACCCGCTAACCAATTAATTCAAATAGGGTTTAACCCACTAACTAATTAATTCGAATTTTAAACTCAAAATCCATCTAATTTAAGTGCAAACCCAATAACTAATTAATTTAACCATTAACTAACAATTTAACCATTCACTTAAACGAAAATCCAATAAGGATTAACTTAACATCCAATAAGGTCTATTTAATTAATTACAAATTAACAACCAATAAATTTCTAATTAATTAATTATAAATTAACAACCAATAAACTCAAATCAATTAATTACAAATTAACAATCAATAAGCCAGTTAATTAACATCCAATAAGCTAGTTAATTAACATCCAATATTGCTTAACGTAATATCCACAATCAATGATTTTATTTAAATCAAAATAATACTTACCAGGACTTAAGATCCTTGGATCTTACAGCCTCCCCTAAGTCCTTTATCTCGAAACACTTCCCTAACCATGTCTTCACAGCTTGAAGACTAGGGATGTCATTTCCGATGAGCAGTATGTCATCGACATACATGACCAAAAAAGTCATCAAGCTCCCACTGAATTTTCTGTATACTCAGGCGTCATCTTCACTTTTGATAAAGCCATAATCTCTCACAGCTTCATCAAACTGAAGATTCCAACTTTGAGATGCTTGCTTTAATCCATAAATGGATTTCTTTAGCTTGCAGACCTTACTAGCATCTGCAGGATGGATGAAGCCATCAGGTTGTGTCATATACACATCCTTAGTCAGCTTCCCATTAAGGAACGCTGTTTCTATGTCCATCTTCCATATCTCATAGTCATGATATGCAGCTATAGCAAGCAGAATCCGAATGGATTTGATCATGGCAACTGGCGAGAAGGTTTCATCATAGTCCACCCCGTGGACTTGTTTAAATCCTTTAGCCACTAGTTTACCCTTATAGGTAACTATATTGCCATCCATGTCTGTCTTCCTCTTGAAGACCCATCTACACCCTATGGGTTTTACCCCATCAGGCAGCTCAACCAAATGCCAGATTTGGTTAGCCGACATGGAATCCATCTCGGATCGCATGGCGTCAAGCCATCTCTCGGAGTCCGGTCTACTGACCGCCTCATCATAGGTTTTGGGTTCATCCTTAATGATAAAGATCTCGTCGTGTTGGGTCGGCAGCGACCCATACCTCTCAGGTGCACGATGAATCCTCCCAAACCTACGTGGGACCTGTGTCTGAGCCTCAGGTTGTACAGCAACTGGTGCAGGTGGATCAGATTCCATCTCTTTGTCTTGTGGTTGCACTTGGTCCTCATCCAAGTCAAACTTCCTCCCACTAACTTCTCTAGAAAGACAGCACCCCGAGCAACAAAAACTTTGTTCTCGGTGGGAACATAGAAGTAGTAACCCTTAGTCTCCTTAGGGTACCCCACAAATATACACTTATCAGATCTAGGTTCTAGCTTGCTAGAATCCTGACGTTTGGCATAAGCCTTACATCCTCAGATCCTGATAAAAGTGAGATTAGGGCGTCTCCCACTCCATACCTCGTATGGAATCTTTGAGACACTCTTAGATGGAACATTATTCAGTATTAGAGAAGCTGTCTTAATTGCATGTCCCCAGAATGAGGGAGGTAGAGTTTGCATGACTCATCATAGATCGAACTATGTCCAAAAAGGTTCGATTTCTCCTTTCAGACACACCATTCCATTGAGGTATTTCAGGAGGAGCGAGTTGGGATATGATCCCACACTCTCTCAGATAGTCAAAGAACTCACCGCTCAGGTACTCTCCACCACAATCTGATCGAAGAGCCTTAATGGATCTACCAAGCTGGTCATCAGTAAACGCGATGAAGTAGTTGTACCCTCCTCTGGCTTGTTTATTGAAAGGCCCACACACATCAGTGTGTATGAGATCTAATAAACCTCCTGCCCTCTCACCAGTCTTGGTGAAGGTTGCCTTTGTCATTTTCCCTAATAAACAAGTCTCACATGTATCAAGTTCCTCCAAGGAACTCGAATCTAACAACCCATTTGCATGGAGTTGTCGAATGTGATTCTTGTTTATATGGGCTAATCGACAATGCCGTAGGAAAGCACCAACTGAACCACTCAGTTTGGTCTTTTTATTATTTATGTTACAAATAGAGCTATCCATGTCCAAGACATGTTGACCATTGCACAAAGTACCCTTCCCATAAAACATGTTTGCAAAAGAAAAAGAACATAAGTTCTCTTTTATTTCAAACTTAAATCCTTTCTTTGCCAGGAGCAAGGAATGGATACAATGTTTTGATAAGGGAAGGTACATAATAGCAATTGTCTAGCTTTAACTGAAGTCCAGAAGGCAGGAAGAGAAACTCCTACAGCAACAGCAGCAATTTGTGCCCTGTTACCTATCCGTAGGTCAATCTCTCCAGGCCTTACCGATCTACCCTTTCTGAGCCTTTGCATATTTGTACAAATATGAGCTCCACATGCGGTATCCAATACCCATGTCATAGGAGTAGAAAGGTTGACTTCGGTAACATAAATACCTGAGCATGAAGACAAGGCCTTGCCTTTCTTCTCCTCATTCTGAAGTTGCAAGATGTCCTTCAACATGTGAGGTGGCCCTCCACATGAATAGCACCTATTATTCCTGATCATATCCATCTTTAATTCCAGTTCCTTGGTCAAGTCTTTCGGCTCAACATACTGAATATCAACTTTAGGAGGATTGAGCTCAACCAATTCATCAAAGAGCTGCCTTAGATTAAAAAATAATCTCAGAGGCACTCTTTGATTCATATCACCCTCTAAATTCAGGTGACATGTTGGTTAGCAACCTCCAAAGTATCAGCCTAATGCTTATCATAAGCATCCCTTTCAGCCGCTGAGGTCGAGCATGGAAGTGGCTCAGGAAAAGGACGCTCAAGGACATGAAGCTTCCTTTCGAGCTTGAGCACGATTCTCAAGTTCATATACCAATCCAGTAAGTTGGATCCAACCAACTTATCCCTTTCCATGGTAGATCGCAGTGACCAACTGCTATTGTTCATAGCCATTGTTCTAAAACAACCAAGAAATAGCATATTAGTACTACTTCGAGTCATTTAAATTGGACTTGTTTTAAATGACCATGGCTCCCACTATTTTTAATCGAATTGACAACCCACAAAGTCAATCGAGAAATCCAAAATTTCCTAGTGAGATTAGATCCTTATTCCACACAGGGCTTCGCGTCCCACGAGGGTGGGATGAGATGCACATAGTGACCCATGTTTCCTAAGGTGGGCGCGCCGGCCGATTGCTCCAAGCAATTCCCCTTATTGAGACTGTCCAGGCATTTCATGTCCAGCGAGGGCTGGATACAGCATGAAACCCTAACCTCTCAACGATGCCTCTTGAGTTTCACCATGTGCCTAGCACACATGAAAATCTAGTCAAGTCCATTCCAAACCGTTATGCCCAGGGCCAACGAGTTTCCTTGCGAAGGCACGCCCAGGTTAAAACTGGACTGGGGAAACCATTGTCACCACGCACTTTCTAAAGATAAGTAGGTGTGTCCCACGAGGGTGGGAAATAATTCACAACTCCACTGATCGATAGCTTAGTGAGGGCTACGCGTTAGAAGGCTACCAGACTTGATATTTTAATTGAGGGTTTTTGTTTAAGGTCTCATCATCTCAGTTTTATCTTATGTCTATCATTACAGGCATGCAATCCTATGATGATAACATAACGATAAAACATTACAGGCATGCTTCTGCAGATAATAATAAAAGCAGTAAAGAATGATGTGATCATATCCTATTCAAGACATTGAACCAATCCATGCCATGAAAGAGGTTCAACTCTTGTCCTAGAACTCAAGCCCCAAAAACTAGACCTAGCCTAGCCGACCTCTAGCTTGAACTTCAAGGTTGGCTCCAACGTCCTTCTCTCATGGTTTAGCTCTCAAACCCTAGAGGTACACTTTAAAAGTTCCCCATAGGTTCGGCCAATGCCATGGTCTTCCTCCAAGGAAGGTGTGCCACTATGCAAGGGGCCAAGATGGCTAGCTCTTAAACCAAAAGAGGTTTGGCCAAGCTTTCTTGCGCCACCAAGCAACCAAGCACCAACTTGCATGCGCCACCTTGCATGCTTGCGCCATCAAGCAAGATGCGAGCATCAAGGTCCAAGAAGGATGCGCCTAGCCCTTAATCTTCATCTTAATTTTTTACAAAAATAATGAAAAAGATGGCACGCAGGCCGCACAAGGATACATCACAGGCATGCAAGAGGGGCTTGTCTCATGATCACAACATTATACACAATCAAGGTATTTACTCATGCAATTCTACATGCTCATGAAAAATATAAAATCTAAAATTTTACTTTTTCATAAAACTAGTCTCTTTTTCTCATCTTCTTCTCACAAATCTTTTGGTTAATTGCGATTTATTTTTCATGATGATTTCAGAGATCCTTTCGGCTGGCAATTTTGTCAGATCAAGAGACTTGGCCAGTCCGAAGACACAATGCCCATCCTACTTGACAAAATTACGTGCGCCTTTGATCTTTAAATCAGACAAGAAAAATAGTCCAAAAATCCAAAAGAGATTGAGAGGATGATAGAAACAAGAAACCCTAATTTTTCTACTTTTAGAAAAATCGTTTGCCATGCATTATGCTATTTACGAAAATAGAGATATGGCATGTGAGCATGAAAGAAAAGCATAAAACATCGTTCGAGTCTTGCAAGTGCTCTGATACCACTGTTGGGAAACCCCGGGGACATTTTACAATTTTTCAGAGTCATAGACATACATACATACATTGCACAGCTGAAGAATGTCCCCAAAACAGGCCGGTCCCAAAAACCCAGTGAAGATCGCAAGCAAGAGAGTCGACACGATGAGTTAGGAAATACCTTAGAGCAAGATGAGGTCGATGTCATGATAGGCGCCCAAGCGTGCGCCCTCTGTAGTTTCACACACACGGATGCCTCGAGTCCTCTTCTTCCACGCCCGGTGCTAGCCTCGGGAAGAAGATCCAAGCCTTAGTTCTCTTATTGAATGCTTGCGCCACCTCCAAGGTAGAAGCGCCAATTGATGAAGAAGAGAGGAGAAGGGAGAATGCCGCCAAGCCTTTACTTCTCTTGCGCCAAAGGAGGAAGAAAGGAAGACGCTTGCGGCTAGGGTTTGATGGAAGAAGATGATTGCGCCAATGCCCCTTACTCTCGCCCTCTTGATGTGTTCATGCCTCCAAGGTAGAACACTTGTAGGGGGGGCGGCTAGGGTCACATATATAGGGCAAGAGGCGGTTAGGGTAAGGGCTAGGATCATGACAAGTGTAGGGCTAGGATGAGGAGGTTTGAGACAAGGAAAGTCTCCAAGACTTTACCATAAACTTCATTCAACCTATCCATAATTCCCCAAGTACCATATCAGCCCAAGACATGCCATAGAGGCATGCATTCCATCCAAGGAAGAGAGGGGAGGCGCCCTTTACTTCCATAATGAGGCAAAGGCGCCAACATGACCCCATTATGCCCCTAGGCGCTTAATGGTTCATGTTTCTCCCCATTATACCCTTTTAGCCTCTCATCTCTTCATGAGAACTTGTTATTGGGCCTCATTGGATAATGAGCTAGCCCAAACTTCATCACATGGGTTGATTAAGCATTTGGATCCAATCCAATGCAACCCTAATCCAAATGTGACCAACCATGGTCAAATACGGGTCAAACTGCCAAAAATAAAGTTTGGCTCCAATAACATTCTTCCATCTCATCAGGCCCATTGGCATTGATGAAATCTCCTAATTAGATCCGAGTTATCCAATAACTCGATCATAAGGCTTCCCGATCAATACGAGAACTCGAGTATCAAGTTGTGCGACCCTGTAGGTCCCTCTAACGTTGGCAGTGCTGACCAAATGTCACCACAAGCAGTGAGTGGCACCTAGCAGTGCATCGCTGCTACCCAAGTCATCGGAATGGATATCGACATCGACATCCCCATCATTGCAACAAGGTACAGATTGATGTAGGGGGGAAGCGTGGAGTAAAACTACTGATGCAAAATTCAGTTATTTATTATTATTATTATTTTTTTGAATTTTCAGAAAATAGCATATTCATGAAAGCAACTAGAATTCCAAGAGTTCAGAAAATTATTATTTAGCTAATAATGCTATGTATCATTGGCTGATCTATTGAGTCTGGATTCACGTGGACTACTCCAAATGATGGAACAAAATGTATACTTCGTAGTAACGTCAAGGTTCTGGACTTTTGCTCCACCGATTGCTTAAAGCACCTGCACGAAAAACACTAATCAGATTAATTTCAAAACAGATGCAGGAATGTATCAAATATCAAAAGTTCCAAGGTGTCTTAGGAAGATCTGATGAATCTGGATTCATCGAACCACTCCATCGGGTAGAACAAGATTCGGGCTTGCTGTTAGCACCAAAGATTGGAGGTGGAGGCTTGTCAGAGTGCTTCAAAATCCTGCGTCAAGAAGGCTAGACAGATTAATACGGACAGCACACAGGAGACTCAAGTAGGCTGCAGGGGAGAAATCTGGAACAGGGGATGTTGCGCGGGAGCGGAGGAGGACTCACCGGCGTTCGTCCGGTGGTGCATGATCGCTGGACCTGTTACGAAGGGGAGTCACTCTGATGATGGCGAAGATGTGGCCGGAGTTAGCGGGTGGATGGTGGCTGATCGGAGGAGAATCGTGCGGAAGAGTCGTGCTGGGCGGGAGCTCGGCGGAAACAGGGGATGGCGTGAGTGGCAGGGGCGGTCGCCGTTCGCCGGATGGTGGACGAAATCTAAAACTGCTACAACTGGAAGCTCGTATGAAGGAGGCGAGGACGTGGCCGGAGTTTGGGGTCGATTGGCCGCCTGTCGGAGGAGCACGATGCGGAAGGGCGGAACTAGGTCGCGAGCAGGGCAGAAACAGGGGATGGCGTCGGAGTTTCGATTCCGGCCATCGGTGAGGTGGATGGGCAGATCCCGGCGGCTGATGCTTCGTAAAGGAAAGGAGGAGTGGTGGACGAAGTCTCGTGGAGATCCGGCCGGTGGATCGTCGGCGGCGAGCTTTCGAAGTTTCGGAACTGGGTGTGGTTGACGTATGCGGGTGTTTGCAGCGAAGTAGAGAGTTTGAGGGAGAAGAGGAGATTAGAGGGAAACGAGAAGAAGACTTGGTGACACAAGCACCTGGAGAAGGGGGGAGGAAGACATCCGATAGAGGAAGAAAACTATTTCCATCAATTCATTCAAAAACTCTGTCCATTACAAGCATGGATGCGTGATACATATAGAGAAGATGGGAGAGACGTTGGGGTGAACGTTGAAGCTTCTATCCTTGGCTGTAGGGAGAGACGTTGAGGGAATACGTTGGAGGAGCTTCCTTTCTTGGCTGAAGATGAACGTTGGCTGCAAGCGTGCGTTGGAGAGCTTCCATCTTTGCAGCGCTGTAGATGAACGTTGGCTGCAAGCGTGCGTTGGAGAGCTTCCATCTTTGCAGCGCTGTAGATGAGCGTTGGCTGCAGATGTGGGTTGGGCCGAACATTCTTAGCAGGCCTTGGCGTGGATGCAGATTGTTGGTGATGAAGAACTCTTCTTTGATGAGCGAAAACATGAGGATGACTGTTGGATGAGCTTCTTGATTGGCTGATTTAAAGCGCATTTGGATATTGCTGGATTGGCTTGAAAATATGCGGCAGCTTCTGGGCTTGAACGTCTTCACCATTATTTGTCGAAAGTAGTTCTTCTATTATTGAGCTAGCTTTATTAATTGAGCTTGCTAGCTTTATTCGCGAGACTCCGAGCTTTCGTAGGTCGCCTACGGTAACCTTAGGCTCCACTTGTATCTTCTTGGCCGGTGGTCCCTGCCCCCATCATTTCTCCCCGGGTGAAAATAATTCTTCCCCGAAGAATTGTTCTTGTGTAGGTTGAGAATTTCTTGAGAGGCAAGAGCTAGTTGTTCCTCCAGGATCTGAATCTTCAAAATGTTGTTAGCATCACAACATCCTGTCTTGTTGTTCCTTGTCCACGATCTAAGCTGCATATCAAGGGTACCTGCATTGAATTTCCTTTCTCGGCCGTACTCATTAGTAAGTTTGTCATAGAAAATCATAGGACTTATGAAAGAACAAGGAATGATGAAATCAACGTGCTCAACATCATTAAGTGTAAAGAGCAAATCATGTTTGGGGTGTATTATGTTCTTTTGATCCTAATGGTGGCTTAATAGTGTGAGTAGAAGGACCTAAAAGACAGGATTCAAGCATCATAGGGTCCTGGTAGAGATTTTCTAAGTCTAGGGTTTGACCTAAAGGTTGAGGATTAGGATCTAGGTCAAGCTCAAAAGGTTCTAACTTAGGTTCAAGACATGGTTCAAGAAGACCTATGGGTTTGGGTTCAGCTTTAGGCTCTCTAATAGTAGTGCTAAGATCAAGTTGAGAACCTATGGGTATGGGCCCTAAGATTGAAGGTAGAAGTTTTGGCCCTAAAATTGAAGGTGAAGGTACTGGTTCTACTGGAAGGTTTGGTTCTTTATGTCTTACTTCTTCAAGTTCACTAGTTTCATCAAGACATGAGTTAGGTTCTAAAGTAGGCTCCAAAGTTTGTTCAAGTTCTAAAGGGGTCTCTAAAGGTGACTTAGGGTTAGGTTGACTATCAGATAAGTCAACTAAAGGTTCCCTAGTATTGGATTTACACTCATCTAGGGGTATGTTCAGAATGGTTGTAGGTAGGTCAAGTTTCCTCCTATGTGTTGCTTTAAGATTCTGCTCTACCTCAGTAGCTATTTTGAAAGCTTCTTCTAAAGTGTGTATGGGGTAGTAGGTTAGACCTTTCCAAATATCAAATCTAAGACCATTCTTAAACCTATTAAGCATAACCCTAGGAGTTTCTCTAATTCTACTCCTATAGCGGAGATCATTAAACTCGAATATATATTCAGGCACTGTCATATTTTTCTGTGTAAGGCTAATAAATTGTTCACAAAAAGTTTTATGGAGAAATGGAGAATCATATTTTTCTTCTAGTTTATAAAGCATCGCATCCCATTTTTCAATAGGGGGGCGTCTAAACATTTCTAGGTTTCTTTCTACACTGGTCCAGTATAATTTAGCTGTGCCTTCTAGGAGACATCGGGTGAACCTAACTTTGCAATGTTCGGGCATGGCAGTTGAATAAAAATAATGCTCAAGTTTTGTTATCCAATCACTAAAATCCATAGGGTTAAGAGAACCACTAAAGGTAGGGGGTTGGAGTCTAGTAGCCATGGGATGTTTTGAAAACACAATATAATCCTTTGAAAATAGAGCTCCCTAAGATGTCAAAAATGATTTCAGCTAGTATGAAAAATTTATCTCAGAATAACAAACTAGCATGCAAACAATAGGCACATAATAATTTTTTTTTTCTTTATCAAATAGCAAAAGTATGCAAACTAAATGATATGAACAATGAAACATGAAACTAGAATGCAAAACTAAATATAAAGAAACATGAAGGATTTTTTTTTTTTTTTTTTTCAAATGCAAGTAATTTGCAAAACATGCAAAGCAATAGGCAATAAAATATGAAACCAAGAACTAACAACAATTTTTTTTTTTTTAATGCAAAGAACAAAGCAAGGATCGTGTAGGCAGACAAGAGTTGCCAACGAACCAGCTCTGATACCAAACTGATGTAGGGGGGAAGCGTGGAGTAAAACTACTGATGCAAAATTCAGTTATTTATTATTATTATTTTTTTTTTGAATTTTCAGAAAATAGCATATTCATGAAAGCAACTAGAATTCCAAGAGTTCAGAAAATTATTATTTAGCTAATAATGCTATGTATCATTGGCTGATCTATTGAGTCTGGATTCACGTGGACTACTCCAAATGATGGAACAAAATGTATACTTCGTAGTAACGTCAAGGTTCTGGACTTTTGCTCCACCGATTGCTTAAAGCACCTGCACGAAAAACACTAATCAGATTAATTTCAAAACAGATGCAGGAATGTATCAAATATCAAAAGTTCCAAGGTGTCTTAGGAAGATCTGATGAATCTGGATTCATCGAACTACTCCATCGGGTAGAACAAGATTCGGGCTTGCTGTTAGCACCAAAGATTGGAGGTGGAGGCTTGTCAGAGTGCTTCAAAATCCTGCGTCAAGAAGGCTAGACAGATTAATACGGACAGCACACAGGAGACTCAAGTAGGCTGCAGGGGAGAAATCTGGAACAGGGGATGTTGCGCGGGAGCGGAGGAGGACTCGCCGGCGTTCGTCCGGTGGTGCATGATCGCCGGACCTGTTACGAAGGGGAGTCACTCTGATGATGGCGAAGATGTGGCCGGAGTTAGCGGGTGGATGGTGGCTGATCGGAGGAGAATCGTGCGGAAGAGTCGTGCTGGGCGGGAGCTCGGCAGAAACAGGGGATGGCGTGAGTGGCAGGGGCGGTCGCCGTTCGCCGGATGGTGGACGAAATCTAAAACTGCTACAACTGGAAGCTCGTATGAAGGAGGCGAGGACGTGGCCGGAGTTTGGGGTCGATTGGCCGCCTGTCGGAGGAGCACGATGCGGAAGGGCGGAACTAGGTTGCGAGCAGGGCGGAAACAGGGGATGGCATCGGAGTTTCGATTCCGGCCATCGGTGAGGTGGATGGGCAGATCCCGGCGGCTGATGCTTCGTAAAGGAAAGGAGGAGTGGTGGCCGAAGTCTCGTGGAGATCCGGCCAGTGGATCGTCGGCGGCGAGCTTTCGAAGTTTCGGAACTGGGTGTAGTTGACGTATGCGGGTGTTTGCAGCGAAGTAGAGAGTTTGAGGGAGAAGAGGAGATTAGAGGGAAACGAGAAGAAGACTTGGTGACACAAGCACCTGGAGAAGGGGGGAGGAAGACATCCGATAGAGGAAGAAAACTATTTCCATCAATTCATTCAAAAACTCTGTCCATTACAAGCATGGATGCGTGATACATATAGAGAAGATGGGAGAGACGTTGGGGTGAACGTTGAAGCTTCTATCCTTGGCTGCAGGGAGAGACGTTGAGGGAATACGTTGGAGGAGCTTCCTTTCTTGGCTGAAGATGAACGTTGGCTGCAAGCGTGCGTTGGAGAGCTTCCATCTTTGCAGCGCTGTAGATGAACGTTGGCTGCAAGCGTGCGTTGGAGAGCTTCCATCTTTGCAGCGCTGTAGATGAGCGTTGGCTGCAGATGTGGGTTGGGCCGAACATTCTTAGCAGGCCTTGGCGTGGATGCAGATTGTTGGTGATGAAGAACTCTTCTTTGATGAGCAAAAACATGAGGATGACTGTTGGATGAGCTTCTTGATTGGCTAATTTAAAGCACATTTGGATATTGCTGGATTGGCTTGAAAATATGCGGCAGCTTCTGGGCTTGAACGTCTTCACCATTATTTGTCGAAAGTAGTTCTTCTATTATTGAGCTAGCTTTATTAATTGAGCTTGCTAGCTTTATTCGCGAGACTCTGAGCTTTCGTAGGTCGCCTACGGTAACCTTAGGCTCCACTTGTATCTTCTTGGCCGGTGGTCCCTGCCCCCATCACAGATGCATTACAGTCTCTTTGCCGAACTGATATCCGATTGGACAAGTGTGTCACCACTTGTTTTCACCCAATCACATAGTTATGACTAAATCAGGTTCTCACCTGGGTATGGCCATACACTTTCAATCATAGAACCATAGAGGAGCTCCATGGATATCATACTTCCCTTAGGAAGGGGCAAATCCTTTGTCTATCCATTGACCTTCTCATATGGGTCGTGACATGCTCAATGACAACCGTTATGACCTCCCAACTATGGCGAAGTGTTAGTTTGTATCAAAGCAAGTCCCTAACCATATAGAATGATCAATGACCTCAAGTCAAGGGATCAATGCATCTCCTGTCACTTGTGAGCATAACTCATGACACCAAGTCATAGCCTCACAGCGGGTCGGTCCAGTATATCCTCCAATGATATATCCATGTGTCTGCGTTAGCACCACGTGCCTAACCAGCCCACATACCAGTCTCACAAGTACCAGAGCTGTCCCATATCCACTCAGCTACATCGACTTGGGATAATCATTTGAGCACAGATCCAATCTGTCTCCAGGGACATTATCATGTAAGTACACAATCACAGGTGTAGACAAACAATGATAACGACAATGCCAGAAAGATATATGAATATCAGAGTCAAGTAGTACAAAGATGGACCAAAACTAGGTCCTAGGGCATATACACCAACACAATGTCCCCTAAGAGATAGATTTTATCTAGTCTCTGTCTTTATCCCTAGTCGAGAATCATAGTGGATATGGGACAGCTATGATTCGCTTGACACTAGTATATGCACTGGTTGAGCACGGGTTGCTAACGCAGGCATATGGGTATATCAAGGGAGATATACTGGATCGACCAGCCGTGAGGATTCATCTCAGTGTCACGAGATGAATATCACAGTGACAGAGTTGCGCTTGTCCTAAACTTGAGGACATTGGTATCTCTATATAGTGATTGATGTACTTTGATGCAACCTAATGCTTCGTCATAAAAGGAAAGTCATAACGGTTGTCATTGGGTATGTCATAAGCCGTATGAGAGATTCAATGTGCCAATAGAGGATTTGCCCCTTCCTTACGGGGAAGATTGATTGACCATGGCGCCCCTATATGGATGACTGAAAGTGTATGGTCATACCTAGGCGAGAACCTGATTTAGTCATGCCATATTATTGGGATTAACAAGTGTGACACACTTGCCCAATCTGGACATCAGTTGGCAAAAGGACAGAGCTGCACTTGTACTTTGTCGCAGTTTTAGGGGATGTCGATGATGACAACATTCTGAGGACTTGGGTAGCAATGATGTACTACTAGGTGTCACTCATTGCTTGTGATGATTTAGTCATCACTGCCAACGTCTGAAGAACCTACAGGGTCGCACACCTTGACACTCGAGTTCTCATACTGATCGTTTAGCCTCTGATCGAATCATTATGTGATTCGAATCTTTTTGGGGAATTGATGCTTTGAGACTTTTATAGAGAAGATGATATTTTATTTTAGTTCATTGTTGACCATTAGTTGACTCTAGTAGACCATGTTTGACCTCTGTCGACCTGTGTTGTCAAAATGAGTCAAACAAGGGTCTAGGTGCAAGTTTGGGCTTGGCACTTTAGTCACATGAATAAAATAAAATTATTAATTGGCAAGAGAATTTTTCTCTAGGCTAATTAATAAGCTTGGGTGCAGTTTACAATTAATTGCGTCTGCGGGGATTCGAACCCATGACACTTAATTGTGAATAGGCGCCTATGTTTAGTATGCCACATGGGAAAGATCTCTAGTGTGTGTCTGGCTCTGCTATTATAAATAGAGAGGCCCACCTGGGAGATTATTTTGTGAAGGAACCCCTAAAGCTAGGGGAGTCGAAACCCTAAACATGCGCATCTAACAAGCATGGGCGGAAACAAGGGTTTCTAGGATCGCATATTAGAGCCATATGATCAACTTTAGGATATGAGAGATCATACCATAGCCATGAAGGGATGGCAACTTGGAAGCAAAGAATCAATTGAATCTTCTCCAAAGGCTGTCGCACACAAGAGGAAGAAGGCCTACTCCTTTGGCGCGACTTGTGCTGAAGAGTCCCCTTCAAGGGGGAGCGAAACCCTAAGGAGGCGCAAGTGACCTTGTGGGTTATGTTATAGCAGCGGAATAAGGGTTTCATAATGATCATCGCATGCAATATGATCAACTACAACAACATGAGAAATTCATACCGAAGCCATATGTTGGATGGCGTCTTGAAAGAGAGAGCAAGAAAGATCTCCTCCAAAGGATGCGCACACAAGATGAGGATGCGCTCACTTCCTTGGTACTCCTTGTGCTAGCAAGGTTCCAAGAGGTGTCGTTGATCGAAATCAAAGGGATGGATGAAGCTTTTCTTGCCTTTCCGAAAGAACTCTCCAAAACCGTGAGTCTCCTTCACTACGCAAGAGCGTTGTCGAATGAGAGGGAGAATGAATCAATGAGGCGTTAAGAGAGGCGTTCCACACAAACGTGGGCGTTACTCTCAAATTAGCAAACCGCTTTCCAAATTTGGAAAGCCCTCAAAGCTTTGCGTTCAAGCGTTCACCAAGTGAACCAAACGCATACTCCCATATGAACCATGCGCTCACATGAGCCGGTTCAAAGCATTCGGTTCAATGACTAAACCAAGTTAGCCCAAGCATTGGTCCAGATAAAAATCAAACCCTAAGATTCAAGATCTGACCGTTCATCTCTCGATGCTCCTGATCGCACCGATCTAGCATCAATTCTCTCGATCGAAGCTTACCGATCTAAAGCCCTAATCAATCATACATGATCAGACCAGATCTCACTTACAATCAGAGATTAAATCCCTTTAAACTGAACCAAAACAATTTAGTCCACACGATCTGACTTAAGTAAGCCATATCATCAAATTGTGCGACCCTGAGGGTTTCCTTTAAATGTCGGTAACGATAACTCACGTTATCACGATCAGTGAGGGGTATCTAGCAACACATCACTGTCTCCCGATATAGAGGAAAGAGTCTTCCAAGACTACACCCAAACCACAGCACAAGTGTGAATCAAACTCACAAGGCATACATGTTTCCTTTGCCAATGGATGTTCTTATTGGACAAGCATGTCAAGCCTGTAACTCCAATACGATGAGCATGATTAGATCAGATGAACACAGTCACCTGGGTATGGCCATACACTTTCTCAATCATCTCATCTAGGGGGGGCCCCTTTTAGCACATCACAATCCTTAAACAAGGAGACGGCAATCCTATGTCTATCACTAGTGCCCTAACCTGATTCAAGCTCATCATTCAAGATAGTCTATAACCATTATATTTCAAATGATATTGAACTACCTCAAAACAATGACAATCATCATTTAGAAAACACAAGTGATCTCAAGTCAGAGGAAATGTGCCACTTGTTGCATTCAAGGATTATTCACATTGTGACAAACAATTGAATATCCTAGTAGGGTCTGTCCAGTACATCTAATGTACCCATGAATCTACATCTTATTCCATGCTCGAAGCATCCTATAAGATTAGAACACATATTAGTCTTAACCATATCAAGGCTGTCTCATGTTCACCAAGATACATCGACTAAGGACATATAGCATGTCAGCCTAGCTGATCAGCTTTGAGACATTATTCAGAAGTACACTTATTACAGCAGACAAGGCAACAAACTGAATAACAACCATGCCTTTATAAACATAAGAGTTTATTACATGATACTGATACAAACCCAATGCCTCAAACATTAAGCTTAAGGGCATACCCCAACAATCTCCCACTTGCACTTAATCTAATGGTTGAGAAATCTCAAACCCATATTATTACAGTGCTTCTCATGCTTCTGCTGCGCCAGAGGCTTGGTAAGCGGGTCTGCCAGATTGTCATCTGTATGAACCTTGCAGATTTTGATCTCGCCACGATCTATGATCTCCCTGATCAAGTGAAACCGTCTCTATATGTGCTTGGACTTCTGGTGCGACCGTGGTTCCTTTGCTTGTGCGATTGCTCCAGTGTTATCACAGAAGATAACCAAAGGATCTGCACTCGAAGGAACGACACCAAGTTCCTTAATGAACTTACGAATCCACACTGCCTCCTTGGATGCTTCCGAGGCTGCAACATACTCGGCTTCTGTTGTGGAATCAGCAACAGTAGACTGTTTGAAACTCTTCCACACCACTGCTCCACCATTCAAGCTAAAAACATAGCCTGATTGCGATCGGAAATCATCCTGGTCCGACTGGAATGAAGCGTCAGTATATCCTTCAATACTGAGTTCTTCCTGACCACCATATATCAAGAACATATCTTTGGTCCTCCGCAGATATTTCAAAATGTTCTTGACTGCAATCCAGTGCGCCAAACCTGGATTACTTTGGAAACGACTGGTCACGCTTAACCCGTAAGCGACGTCTGGGCGAGTACACAACATCGCATACATGATGGACCCAATAGCCGAAGCATAAGGCGTATTGTCCATTTTATCTTTCTCAGTCTGTGTTTGTGGACATTGACTCTTCGAAAGACTCAGACCATGTCTGACTGGAAGATATCCTCTTTTAGAATTCTCTAAATGGAATCTCTCCAGGACTTTATCGATGTAAGTACTCTGGCACAACCCGAGAAGCCTCTTAGATCTATCCCTGTAGATCTTCACACCTAACACATAGGCTGCTTCTCCTAGATCTTTCATTTGGAAACATTTCCTTAGCCATGCCTTAACCGCATGCATTTCAGGAATATCGTTTCCAATGATTAAGATATCATCGACGTAGAGGACTAGGAAAGTAATCACGCTCCCACTAAACCTCTTATATACACATGGGTCATCTTCGTTCTTGATGAAACCAAACTCAGAGATTGATTCATCAAAACGAATATTCCAGCTTCTTGATGCTTGTTTAAGTCCATAAATGGACTTCTTTAACTTGCATATTTTATGACGATCTGATGGATTAGTGAAACCTTCAGGTTGTGTCATATACACATCCTCATCCAGTTTTCCATTAAGGAAAGCTGTCTTCACATCCATCTGCCAGATCTCATAATCGTAATATGCTGCTATCGCGAAAAGAATCCGAATAGACTTAAACATAGCTACAGGTGAGAAAGTTTCATCATAATCTATCCCGTAGATTTGTTTGAAACCTTTCGCAACTAGCCTGCCTTTATAGGTAACCACGTTACCATCCATGCCAATCTTCTTCTTGAAGATCCATTTACAGCCTATAGGGATTACTCCCGGAGGCGAATCAACCAAATCCCAGACTTGGTTATCTGACATGGAGTCCATCTCGGCTCGCATAGCTTCAAGCCATCTAACTGACTCCGGTCCACTGACCGCATCCGCATAAGTGAGGGGTTCATCATTATCAATGATGTAGACTCCGTCATAGCGCTCAGGCTGTCGACGGATCCTTCCCGATCTTCGCGGTTCCCGTGATATCTGAGCCTCAGGTAGTTCAATAACCTGTTCAACCGGCTCAGGCTCATCCAACTGTGCTTGACTACTTTGTCCTTCCTCTGGATTCTCATCCAGCTTTATTTCTCTCCCACTGGCCTCTTGCAGAAGAAACTCCTTCTCAAGAAAAATAGCCGTCCGAGCAACAAAAACCTTGTTCTCTTTGGGATCGTAGAAATAATAACCCTTAGTTTCCTTAGGGTAACCGACAAAGATACATTTCTCAGATCTGCTCTCCAGTTTCCCAGAGGCGAGCTTTTTGACATAAGCCTCGCAGCCCCAGATCCTGATAAACGTCAAGCTCGGCTGTTTCCCATACCATAACTCATATGGAGTCTTTGAAACTGCCTTGGATGGCACTCGGTTTAGTACCTTTGCAGCTGTCTCCAGTGCAAATCCCCAAAAGGAGTAAGGTAGAGTAGCCTGACTCATCATAGAACGGACCATATCAAGTAACGTTCTATTTCTCCTCTCGGACACACCATTCCATTGTGGTGTTCCTGGCGGAGTGAGCTGTGAGACAATCCCACACTCCTTCAGATAGTCAGTAAATGCATGACTCAAGTATTCTCCACCTCGATCAGAACGAAGTGCCTTGATATTTCGGCCTAGCTGATTTTGTACTTCATTCTTGAACTCTTTGAACTTGTCAAAAGATTCACTCTTATGTCTCATTAAATAGACATAACCATACCTACTGAAATCGTCAATAAAGGTAATGAAGTACTGATAGCCACCTCTGGCATGTTTACTAAATTGCCCACACACATCACTGTGTATAAGGTCAAGTAAACCTGAAGCCCTTTGACCTTTGTTAGGAAAAGGTGACTTCGTCATTTTACCCATTAAACAAGCTTTGCATGTATCAATCTCCTCATAGGAGAATGATCCCAGCAGTCCATGGTCATGCAACCGCTTAATGCGCTTCTTGTTAATATGGCCTAAACGACTATGCCATAGCAAGGTGCTGTCATCAGCATACTTGGCTTTCTTATTATCAATGTTTTATATAGAATATTCCATGTCCAACATGAATAACCCATTGTTAATGGAACCAGTAGCATAAACAATATTATCATTAGATAAAACACACTTTGAAATATTGCATTCAAAGGAAAATCCTTTCCTGACAAGAGCAGGAATAGAGATAATATTCTTGGTAATACTGGGTACAAAATAACAATTGTTTAATTCTAATACAAAGCCAGATGGTAATGAGATGAAATTGTCTCCTACAGCAACAGCAGCAACCTGTGCCCTGTTTCCAACGCGTAAGTCCACCTCATGCTGTCCCACCTGTCTTCTTCTCTTGAGTTCCTGTACATTTGAACAAATGTGAACTCCACATGCAGTGTCCAACACCCATGAAATTGAAGAAGATGAAACCATGACTTCCGTCACGTAAATACCTGAGCCAGAGGCAATGCTTCCCCTCTTGTCTCCTTGGAGAGCTTTACAGTCCTTTTTCCAGTGACCCAGCTGGCCACAGTGGAAACACCTGTATTGCTTGGACCGCTTGACCTTTTGCTTCAGAGCCTTGTTGTAGTTCTTGACTGGGGCTTTGCCCTTCTTCCCCTTCTTCTTGTTCCTGGAAGGAACCATTAAGACAGAGGTTGAAGGCTTGCCCTTCAGAGTTTCCTCAGTAGTCAAGAGCATATTCAGCAGTTCTGCCGGAGTACAATCGATTTTGTTCATATTAAAGTTAATGATGAACGCATCGAAAGAAGGCGGAAGAGACTGCAGAATAATGTCTACAGCAAGCTCCTGATTGATGGTATGCCCCAGTTTCTCTAGAGCCTCCTTGTGCCCAATCATCTTGAGCACGTGAGCTCCCACTGGGCTCCCTTCAGCCAGTTTGCTCTGAAAGAAAAGCTTTGTCAGATTATAGCGTTCTGTCCTCGCCTGTGCAGCATACAGCATCTTGAGGTTCGCTATAATCTCTATAGCCGACATATCCTCATGCTGACGCTGCAGCGGTGGCGTCATAGACGCTAGCATCAGGCAAGCGACATCAATGCTATCATTGACGTGCTTTTCATAGGCATCGCGAACCGCCCTTGCGGCGTTCGCAGCGGGTTGAGGCGGTACAGCCGTCTCGAGGACATACAGTTTCCTCTCAGCCTTAAGAACAATCTTAAGGTGTCCGTACCAGTCTGAGAAGTTCGGCCCAGCAAACTTCTCCCTTTCCAGTAGGGATCGCACATTGAAGCTCATGGTGTTCGTTGCTGCAGGAATCTACAACAATGCAAGAACAGCAAGGTCAGTATCAATGTTAAGAATCAATCAGGACTTAAGAAAGATTCTTTTTCTCACTATTTTATCTGGCTGAAAAATCCAGCAAAACAGCCCGAAAGAGTGACACTCTTTTAGTGAGATGGGATCCAGATTTCATACTTGGTCTCCGCGTCCCGCTCAGGCGAGATAAGATGCACAGAGAGTTCAAGCACTAATCTCTGGTAGGCAGGCCCTGCCAATCGCCAACCCGTGCGATTCCCCTTCATCTGGGCAATCCAGCAGACTGTGCCAACTGAGTTGGTACAACACAGTCTCTGATCCCACATATGGCCGCCTCCATGTGCTACCATATGCGCCACATATGTAGCCTACATGGTCAAGCTGACCCGACCTACTCCCTGGACCACCACGTGCTATGCTGGGCAACGAGAAGCGATAAATCCCTTCTCTGTAACACGCAGGTGAAATCCCGCACCGTCTGAAGATAGATGGACGTGCCCACTGAGTGGGTACAACACGGCTCCAACGATAGTCAGAACAGTGAGGTTTCGCGTCAGAAGGCTTACGAGCTTGATATTTTAGCGTTGGATTTTAACGGTCTTTTATCTTCTTCACTATCATGCAATTCCTATGGTGATAGCTGAAGATAAATAAATCATGCTTTTCTACTTATATAAACAATAAAAGAAAGCATGCATCTTATGTGGTAAAAGCCCATAGCCTAAGTAAGACCTTAATTTATCTTAAGTCTTCACTTGCTTTTCTTCATGGGTTTTTAGCTGCTCATTTGGCCCAACCCAGGGCCCTAGCGCTCAATGCAGCTCAGGTGCGCCCACCAGCTGAATGTGCCTCTGCCAAGTGTGCTCTGTGCTCTTGTCTAATCAAAATACATTTTGATCTATCTAGACAAGCTTGACACGCAGGTCAAATATACAATAAATTAATTAAAAATATGATTCGCAGATCACAATAAAATTAATTTACAAGTTTAATTCCAGGCACGCAGGCCCCAGCACAGCACACATTTAACATGGGCAGCCCACATAAGAATAAATAAACAAGCACATGGTATCCACTCAACATGTGATCCATATAACAAGAAAATAAAATTTTGAAAACCCCATTGGCATCAATTTTAATTTTCTTATGTACCCTACAACCTTACAATGGTCCATTGATAGGGATCCACTCATCCATCTAGTCAGATCTACTACCCTTGCATGCACCAAGTCCTAACTGACTTGAGTTGACCTAATGGTCAACCATGCATGCGCAAAGGGCTGAACAACCCTCATGAGTTTCGGCAAGCGGGTGTGACCCCGGGCCTAACTCATGTGTGTTCGTTAGTTGTCTCAATCAGACCTCGCTACACGCCTATGATGCAATCGACCTATAGCCACCTTGTGCTTGCGCACAGGTGCCATCTGGTCGATCCATCTAGGCTGTCAGATGGTCTGATCAGACTAGTTTGATCCATTCTAGATGATGCTTTCAACCCCATCAACCCATCTAAGGGATTATAGTAGGCGCATTAGATCTAATGGGCGCGCAAGATAAGTTTTTCTTTTCAAAACATTAACAAGCGCCAACCAAAACATTATACATGCGCAAAACATGAAAAACATAAGTAATCATTTTCGCATGTAATCTAACTTATAGATCTAAGCATGATGCGCAAACATGGATCACAAAACATGGTATAGCAATCATAAAACATGCATCAACCGCCTCTGATACCAATTGAAGAGTCCCCTTCAAGGGGGAGCGAAACCCTAAGGAGGCGCAAGTGACCTTGTGGGTTATGTTATAGCAGCGGAATAAGGCTTTCATAATGATCATCGCATGCAATATGATCAACTACAACAACATGAGAAATTCATACCGAAGCCATATGTTGGATGGCGTCTTGAAAGAGAGAGCAAGAAAGATCTCCTCCAAAGGATGCGCACACAAGATGAGGATGCGCTCACTTCCTTGGTACTCCTTGTGCTAGCAAGGTTCCAAGAGGTGTCGTTGATCGAAATCAAAGGGATGGATGAAGCTTTTCTTGCCTTTCCGAAAGAACTCTCCAAAACCGTGAGTCTCCTTCACTACGCAAGAGCGTTGTCGAATGAGAGGGAGAACGAATCAATGAGGCGTTAAGAGAGGCATTCCACACAAACGTGGGCGTTACTCTCAAATTAGCAAACCACTTTCCAAATTTGGAAAGCCCTCAAAGCTTTGCGTTCAAGCGTTCACCAAGTGAACCAAACGCATACTCCCATATGAACCATGCGCTCACATGAGCCGGTTCAAAGCATTCGGTTCAATGACTAAACCAAGTTAGCCCAAGCATTGGTCCAGATAAAAATCAAACCCTAAGATTCAAGATCTGACCGTTCATCTCTCGATGCTCCTGATCGCACCGATCTAGCATCAATTCTCTCGATCGAAGCTTACCGATCTAAAGCCCTAATCAATCATACATGATCAGACCAGATCTCACTTACAATCAGAGATTAAATCCCTTTAAACTGAACCAAAACAATTTAGTCCACACGATCTGACTTAAGTAAGCCATATCATCAAATTGTGCGACCCTGAGGGTTTCCTTTAAATGTCGGTAACGATAACTCACGTTATCACGATCAGTGAGGGGTATCTAGCAACACATCACTGTCTCCCGATATAGAGGAAAGAGTCTTCCAAGACTACACCCAAACCACAGCACAAGTGTGAATCAAACTCACAAGGCATACATGTTTCCTTTGCCAATGGATGTTCTTATTGGACAAGCATGTCAAGCCTGTAACTCCAATACGATGAGCATGATTAGATCAGATGAACACAGTCACCTGGGTATGGCCATACACTTTCTCAATCATCTCATCTAGGGGGGGCCCCTTTTAGCACATCACAATCCTTAAACAAGGAGACGGCAATCCTATGTCTATCACTAGTGCCCTAACCTGATTCAAGCTCATCATTCAAGATAGTCTATAACCATTATATTTCAAATGATATTGAACTACCTCAAAACAATGACAATCATCATTTAGAAAACACAAGTGATCTCAAGTCAGAGGAAATGTGCCACATGTTGCATTCAAGGATTATTCACATTGTGACAAACAATTGAATATCCTAGTAGGGTCTGTCCAGTACATCTAATGTACCCATGAGTCTACATCTTATTCCATGCTCGAAGCATCCTATAAGATTAGAACACATATTAGTCTTAACCATATCAAGGCTGTCTCATGTTCACCAAGATACATCGACTAAGGACATATAGCATGTCAGCCTAGCTGATCAGCTTTGAGACATTATTCAGAAGTACACTTATTACAGCAGACAAGGCAACAAACTGAATAACAACCATGCCTTTATAAACATAAGAGTTTATTACATGATACTGATACAAACCCAATGCCTCAAACATTAGGCTTAAGGGCATACCCCAACATGTGCTAGCAAGGCTCCAAAGTTTTCTTCTCGTATGGAAAGGAATGAAAGGATGAAGACTTGCTTGGCCGAACTTTCTCCAAAGTGTTTTTCCACCTTCACACCCCCGTGTGTCGTCGAGAGGAAGAGGCAAGAAGACGTCTCGAAAATGAAGTGGAGACGTTTTCATCAAACGTCGAGACGTTTTTCCAAGATGGAAAAACCGACTTCTAAAAATGGAAAGTCTTTGACTCCATACGTTCATGCGATCCTCCTTGCGTTCACTCCAAGTGAACCGATCGCTCCTCTTTATCCTCTTTGAACCAAGCCATGGTTCAATTGCATTTGGTTCAATGACCAAACCAAATCAGCCCAAGCATGTAGTCCAGATCTAATTAAACCCTAAGGTTCTAGATCTGACCGTTCATCTCTTGATGCTCTTGATCTCACCGATCTAGCATCAAATCTCTCGATCGAAGCTTACCGATCTCAAGCCCTAATCAATCAAACATGATCAGACCAGATCTCACCTACAATCAGAGATTCAATCCCTTTAAAACTGAACCCAAATAATTCAGTCCACATGATCTGACTTAAGTAAGCCATATCATCAAATTGTGCGACCCTAAGGGTTTCCTTTAAATGTCGGTAATGATAACTTACGTTATCACGATCAGTGAGGGGTATCTAGCAACACATCACTGTCTCCCGATATAAAGGAAAGAGTCTTCCAAGACTACACCCAAACCACAGCACAAGTGTGAATCTCCTTCACTAGGCATACATGTTTCCTTTGCCACTGGATGTTCTTATTGGACAAGCGTGTCAAGCCTGTAGTTCCAATATGATGAGCATGATTAGATCAGATGAACATAGTCATCTGGGTATGGCCATACACTTTCTCAATCATCTCATCCAGGGGGGCCCCTTTTGAACATCACACTCCAATTAAGGAGACGGCAATCCTTTATCTATCACTAGTGCCCTAACATGATTCAAGCTCACCATCCAAGATAGTCTATAATCATTATGTTTCAAATGATATTGAACTACCTCAAAACAATGACAATCATCATTTAGAAAACACAAGTGATCTCAAGTCAGAGGAAATGTGCCACTTGTTACATTCAAGGATTATTCATATTGTGACAACCAATTGAATATCCTAGTAGGGTCTGTCCAGTACATCCAATGTACCCATGAGTCTACATCTTATTCCATGCTCGAAGCATCCTATAAGATTAGAACACATATTAGTCTCAATCATATCAAGGTTGTCTCATGTTCACCAAGATATCTCGACTAAGGACATATAGCATGTCAGCCTAGCTTAACAACATTGAGACATTATTCAGAAGAACACTTATTGCAGCAGACAATGTAACAATCTGAATAATAACCATTGCCTTTATAAACATAAGAGTTTATACATGATACTATTACAATCCCAAGGCCTCAAACATTAGCGTTAAGGGCATACCCCAACAATCTCCCACTTGCACTTAATCTAATGGTTGAGAAATCTCAAACCCATGTTATTACAGTGCTTCTCATGCTTCTGCTGCGCCAGAGGCTTAGTAAGCGGGTCTGCCAGATTGTCATCTGTATGAACCTTGCAGACTTTGATCTCGCCACGATCAATGATCTCCCGGATCAAGTGAAACCGTCTTTGTATGTGCTTGGACTTCTGGTGCGACCGTGGTTCCTTTGCTTGTGCGATTGCTCCAGTGTTATCACAAAAGATAACCAAAGGATCTGCACTCGAAGGAACAACACCAAGTTCCTGAACGAACTTACGAATCCACACTGCCTCCTTGGATGCTTCCGAGGCTGCAACATACTCGGCTTCTGTTGTGGAATCAGCAACAGTTGACTGTTTGAAATTCTTCCACACCACTGCACCTCCATTCAAGCTAAAAACATAGCCTGATTGCGATCGGAAATCATCCTGGTCAGACTGGAATGAAGCGTCAGTATATCCTTCAATACTGAGTTCTTCCTGACCACCATATATCAAGAACATATCTTTGGTCCTCCGCAGATATTTTAAGATGTTCTTGACTGCAATCCAGTGCGCCATACCTGGATTACCTTGGAACCGACTGGTCACGCTTAACCCGTAAGCGACGTCTGGGCGAGTACACAACATCGCATACATTATGGATCCAATAGCCGAAGCATAAGGCGTATTGTCCATTTCATCTTTCTCAGTCTGTGTTTGTGGACACTGACTCTTCGAAAGATTCAGACCATGTCTGACTGGAAGATATCCTCTTTTAGAATTCTCTAAATGAAATCTTTCCAGGACTTTATCGATGTAAGTACTCTGGCATAGTCCGAGAAGCCTCTTAGATCTATCCCTGTAGATCTTCACACCTAATACATAAGCTGCTTCTCCTAGATCTTTCATCTGGAAACATTTCCTTAACCATGCCTTAACCGCATGCATTTCAGGAATGTCATTTCCAATGATCAAGATATCATCGACGTAGAGGACTAGGAAAGTAATCACGCTCCCACTAAACCTCTTATATACACACGGGTCATCCTCGTTCTTGATGAAACCAAACTCAGAGATTGATTCATCAAAACGAATATTCCAGCTTCTTGATGCTTGTTTAAGTCCATAAATAGACTTCTTTAACTTGCATATTTTATGACGATCTGATGGATTAGTGAAACCTTCAGGTTGTGTCATATACACATCCTCTTCCAGATTTCCATTAAGGAAAGCTGTCTTCACATCCATTTGCCAGATCTCATAATCGTAATATGCTGCTATCGCGAAAAGAATCCGAATAGACTTAAACATGGCTACAGGTGAGAAAGTTTCATCATAATCTATCCCGTAGATTTGTTTGAAACCTTTCGCAACTAGCCTGCCTTTATAGGTAACCACGTTACCATCCATGTCAATCTTCTTCTTGAAGATCCATTTACAGCCTATAGGGATTACTCCCGGAGGCGGATCAACCAAATCCCATACTTGGTTATCTGACATGGAGTCCATCTCGGCGCGCATAGCTTCAAGCCATCTCGCTGAGTCCGGTCCACTGACCGCATCCGCATAAGTGAGGGGTTCATCATGATCAATGATGTAGACTCCGTCATAGCGCTCAGGCTGTCGACGGATCCTTCCCGATCTTCGCGGTTCCCGTGATATCTGAGCCTCAGGTTGTTCAATAATCTGATTCACCGACTCAGGCTCATCCAACTGTGCTTGACTACTTTGTCCTTCCTCTGGATTCTCATCCAGCTTTATTTCTCTCCCACTGGCCTCTTGCAGAAGAAACTCCTTCTCAAGAAATATGGCCGTCCGAGCAACAAATACCTTGTTCTCTTTGGGATCGTAGAAATAATAACCCTTAGTTTCCTTAGGGTAACCGACAAAGATACATTTCTCAGATCTGCTCTCTAGTTTCCCAGAGGCGAGCTTTTTGACATAAGCCTCGCAGCCCCAGATCCTGATAAATGTCAAGCTCGGCTGTTTCCCATACCATAACTCATATGGCGTCTTTGAAACTGCCTTGGATGGCACTCGGTTTAGTACCTTTGCAGCTGTTTCCAGTGCAAAACCCCAAAAGGAATATGGAAGAGTAGCCTGACTCATCATAGAACGAACCATATCAAGTAACGTTCTATTTCTCCTCTCGGACACACCATTCCATTGCGGTGTTCCTGGCGGAGAGAGCTGTGAGATAATCCCACACTCCTTCAGATAGTCAGTAAACGCATGACTCAAGTATTCTCCACCTCGATCAGAACGAAGTGCCTTGATATTTCGGCCTAGCTGATTTTGTACTTCATTCTTGAACTCTTTGAACTTGTCAAAAGATTCACTTTTATGTCTCATAAGATAGACATACCCATACCTACTGAAATCATCAGTAAAGGTTATGAAGTACTGATAGCCACCTCTGGCATGTTTACTAAATGGCCCACACACATCACTGTGTATAAGGTCAAGTAAACCTGAAGCCCTTTGACCTTTGTTAGGAAAAGGTGACTTCGTCATTTTACCCATTAAACAAGCCTTGCATGTATTAATCTCCTCATAGGAGAATGATCCTAGCAGTCCATAATCATGCAACCGCTTAATGCGCTTCTTGTTAATATGGCCTAAACGACTATGCCATAGCAAGGTGCTGTCATCAGCATACTTGGCTTTCTTAATATCAATATTGTGTATAGAACATTCCATGTCCAACATGAATAACCCATTGTTAATTGAACCAGTAGCATAAACAATATTATCTAAAGATAGAACACACTTTGAAATATTGCATTCAAAGGAAAATCCCTTCCTGACAAGAGCAGGAATGGAGATAATATTTTTAGTAATGCTGGGAACAAAGTAACAATTGTTCAGTTCTAATACAAGCCCAGATGGCAAAGAGATGAAATAGTCTCCTACAGCAACAGCAGCAACCCGTGCCCCGTTTCCAACTCGTAGGTCCACCTCATGCTGTCCCACCTGTCTTCTTCTCTTGAGTTCCTGTACATTTGAACAAATGTGAACTCCACATGCAGTGTCCAACACCCATGATATAGAAGAAGAAGATATCATGACTTCCGTCACGTATATACCTGAGCTAGAAGCAAAGCTTCCCTTCTTATCTCCTTGGAGCGCTTTACAGTCCTTTTTCCAGTGACCTAGCTGGCCACAGTGGAAACATCTGTATTCCTTAGACCGCTTAACTTTTTGCTTCAGAGCCTTGCTGTAACTCTTGACAGGGGCCTTGCCCTTCTTCCCCTTCTTCTTGTTCCTAGAAGGAACCATTAAGACAGAGGTCGAAGGCTTTCCCTTCAGAGTCTCCTCAGTAGTCAAGAGCATATTCAGCAGCTCTGCCGGAGTACAATTGATTTTGTTCATATTAAAGTTAATGATGAACGCATCGAAAGAGGGCGGGAGAGACTGCAGAATAATGTCTACAGCAAGCTCCTGATTGATGGTATGCCCCAGTTTCTCTAGAGCCTCCTTGTGCCCAATCATCTTGAGCACGTGAGCTCCCACTGGGCTCCCTTCAGCCAGTTTGCTCTGAAAGAAAAGCTTTGTCAGATTATAGCGTTCAGTCCTCGCCTGTGCAGCATACAGCATCTTGAGGTTCGCTATAATCTCTATAGCCGACATATCCTCATGCTGACGCTGCAGCGGTGGCGTCATAGACGCTAGCATCAGGCAAGCGACATCAATGCTATCATTGACATGCTTTTCATAAGCTTCACGAACCGCCCTTGCGGCGTTCGCAGCGGGTTGAGGCGGCACAGCCGTCTCGAGGACATACAGTTTCCTCTCTGCCTTAAGAACAATCTTAAGGTGTCCGTACCAGTCTGAGAAGTTCGGCCCAGCAAACTTCTCCCTTTCCAGTAGGGATCGCACATTGAAGCTCATGGTGTTCGTTGCTGCAGGAATCTACAACAATGCAAGAACAGCAAGGTCAGTATCAATGTTAAGAATCGATCAGGACTTAAGAAAGATTCTTTTTCTCACTATTTTATCTGACTGAAAAATCCATTAAAACAGTCCGAAAGAGTAACACTCTTTTAGTGAGATGGGATCCAGATTTCATACTTGGTCTCCGCGTCCCGCTCAGGCGAGATAAGATGCACAGAGAGTACAAGCACTAATCTCTGGTAGGCTGTCCCAGCCAATCGCCAACCCGTGCGATTCCCCTTCATCTGGGCTGTAGGGACCCCTTTCAGGAGGGGGGCGAAACCCAGCATGGCGCATATAAGGGAATATAGCAGCGGAAGGGGGGTTTCAAGAGTCGCAAAGCATGTATAAGATGATCAACTTTGAAAGCTTAAATAAATAGGATGTGATTCATACCATGGCCATCGATTGGATGGCGCCTTGGAAGCAAAGACCAAAGAAGATCTTCTCCAAATCGTCACACACAAGATGAAGATGCGCTTCTTCTTGTCGTCCCTTGTGCTAGCAAGGATCGTCCAAGTATCCTTGATCGAATGGAAAGGGAAGGAGAGATGATTACTTGGCGATGCTTTTCTCCTCTTCTCGTCAAGCCCCTGTCCTCACGAGAGTGCAAGCCTTGAATGCTTGAGCGGCGACAAAAGCGTGAGGAAGAGAAAAACAAGAGGCGTGGTCACGTAAGTGATCATGCTTTCTAAAAATAGAAAGTCACACTTCCACTTGCGATCATGGGTTTACCCCAATCGCAAACTTCTCTTAAATTGAACCATGCGCTCACCTTAACGAGCTAGTTCAATTCGGTTTGGTCCAAGACCAATTAACCCAAGCATTATGGTCTAGATCTCAAATAAACCCTAAGGCTCCAGATCTAACCGTTCATCTCCTGATGCTCCTGATCTCACCGATCGAGCATCCATTCTCTCGATCGAAGCTTACCGATCTCAAGCCCTAATCAATCAAACATGATCAGACCAGATCTCACTTACAATCGGAGATTAAATCCCTTTAAACTGAACCCAAACAATTCAGTCCACACGATCTGACTTAAGTAAGCCATATCATCAAATTGTGTGACCCTGAGGGTTTCCTCTAAATGTCGGTAACGATAATTCTCATTATCACGATCAGTGAGGGGTATCTAGCAACACATCACTGTCTCCCGATATAAAGGAAAGAGTCTTCCAAGACTACACCCAAAATACAGCACAAGTGTGAATCCAATTCACAAGGCATGCAAATTTCCTTTGCCACTGGATGTTCTTATTGGACAAGCCTGTCAAGCTTGTAACTCCAATATGATGAGCATGATTAGATCAGATGAACACAGTCATCTGGGTATGGCCATACACTCTCTCAATCATCTCATCCAGGGGGCCCCTTTAGAACATCACACTCCTTAAACGAGGAGACGGCAATCCTATGTCTATCACTAGTGCCCTAACCTGATTCAAGCTCACCATCCAAGATAGTCTATAATCATTATGTTTCAAATGATATTGAACTATCTCAAAACAATGACAATCATCATTTAGAAAACACAAGTGATCTCAAGTCAGAGGAAATGTGCCACTTGTCACATTCAAGGAATATTCACATTGTGACAAACAATTGAACATCCTTGTAGGGTCTGTCCAGTACATCCAATGTACCTATGAGTCTACATCTTATTCCATGCTCGAAGCATCCTATAAGATCAGAACACATATTAGTCTCAAACATATCAAGGCTGTCTCATGTTCACCAAGATATCTCGACTAAGGACTTATAGCATGTCAGCCTAGCTGAACAGCTTTGAGACATTATTCAGAAGAACATATATTGCAGCAGACAATGTAGCTAACTGAATAACAACCATGCCTTTATAAACATAACAGTTTATTACATGATACAGATACATTCCCATAGGCTTCAAACATTAGCCTTAAGGGCATACCCCAACAATCTCCCACTTGCACTTAATCTAATGGTTGAGAAATCTCAAACCCATATTATTACAGTGCTTCTCATGCTTCTGCTGCGCCAGAGGCTTGGTAAGCGGGTCTGCCAGATTGTCATCTGTATGTACCTTGCAGATTTTGATCTCGCCACGATCTATGATCTCCCTGATCAAATGAAACCGTCTCTGTATGTGCTTGGACTTCTGGTGCGACCGTGGTTCCTTTGCTTCTGCGATTGCTCCAGTGTTATCACAGAAGATAACCAAAGGATCTGCACTCGAAAGGAACGACACCAAGTTCTCTCACGAACTTACGAATCCACACTGCCTCCTTGGATGCTTCCGAGGCTGCAACATACTCGGCTTCTGTTGTGGAATCAGCAACAGTTGACTGTTTGAAACTCTTCCACACCACTGCACCTCCATTCAAGCTAAAAACATAGCCTGATTGCGATCGGAAATCATCCTGGTCCGACTGGAACGAAGCGTCAGTATATCCTTCAATACTGAGTTCTTCCTGACCACCATATATCAAGAACATATCTTTGGTCCTCCGCAGATATTTTAAGATGTTCTTGACTGCAATCCAGTGCGCCACACCTGGATTACTTTGGAAACGACTGGTCACGCTTAACCCGTAAGCAACGTCTGGGCGAGTACACAACATCGCATACATAATGGATCCAATAGCCGAAGCATAAGGCGTATTGTCCATTTCATCTTTCTCAGTCTGTGTTTGTGGACACTGACTCTTCGAAAGATTCAGACCATGTCTGACTGGAAGATATCCTCGTTTAGAATTCTCTAAATGAAATCTCTCCAGGACTTTATCGATGTAAGTACTCTGGCACAGCCCGAGAAGCCTCTTAGATCTATCCCTGTAGATCTTCACACCTAACACATAGGCTGCTTCTCCTAAATCTTTCATCTGGAAACATTTCCTCAGCCATGCTTTCACAGCATGCATTTCAGGAATGTCATTTCCAATGATCAAGATGTCATCGACGTAGAGGACTAAGAAAGTAATCACGCTCCCACTAAACCTCTTATATACACACGGGTCATCCTCGTTCTTGATGAAACCAAATTCACTGATTGATTCATCAAAACGAATATTCCAGCTTCTAGATGCTTGCTTAAGTCCATAAATGGACTTCTTTAACTTGCATATCTTATGACGATCTGATGGATTGGTGAAACCTTCTGGTTGTGTCATGTACACATCCTCATCCAGATTTCCATTAAGGAAAGCTGTTTTCACATCCATCTGCCAGATCTCATAATCATAGTATGCAGCTATCGCGAAAAGAATCCGAATAGACTTAAACATGGCTACAGGTGAGAAAGTTTCATCATAATCTATCCCGTAGATTTGTTTGAAACCTTTCGCAACTAGCCTGCCTTTATAGGTAACCACGTTACCATCCATGTCAACCTTCTTCTTGAAGATCCATTTACAGCCTATAGGGATTACTCCCGGAGGCGGATCAACCAAATCCCAAACTTGGTTATCTGACATGGAGTCCATCTCGGCGCGCATAGCTTCAAGCCATCTCGCTGACTCCGGTCCACTGACCGCATCCGCATAAGTAAGGGGTTCATCATTATCAATGATGTAGACTCCGTCATAGCGCTCAGGCTGTCGACGAATCCTTCCCGATCTTCGCGGTTCCCGTGATATTTGAGCCTCAGGTTGTTCAATAACCTGATCTACCGGCTCAAGCTCATCCAACTGTGCTTGACTACTTTGTCCTTCCTCTGGATTCTCATCCAGCATTATTTCTCTCCCACTGGCCTCTTGCAGAAGAAACTCCTTCTCAAGAAATATGGCCGTCCGAGCAACAAAAACCTTGTTCTCCTTGGGATCGAAGAAATAATAACCCTTAGTTTCCTTAGGGTAACCGACAAAGATACATTTGTCAGATCTGCTCTCTAGTTTCCCAGAGGCGAGCTTTTTAACATAAGCCTCGCAGCCCCAGATCCTGATAAATGTCAAGCTCGGCTGTTTCCCATACCATAACTCATATGGAGTCTTAGAAACTGCCTTGGATGGCACTCGGTTTAGTACCTTTGCAGCTGTTTCCAGTGCAAAACCCCAAAAGGAGTAAGGTAGATTAGCCTGACTCATCATAGAACGAACCATATCAAGTAACGTTCTATTTCTCCTTTCGGACACACCATTCCATTGCGGTGTTCCTGGCGGAGTGAGCTGTGAGATAATCCCACACTCCTTCAGATAGTCAGTAAACGTATGACTTAGGTATTCTCCACCTCGATCTGAGCGAAGTGCCTTGATATTTCGGCCTAGCTGATTTTGTACTTCATTTTTGAACTCTTTGAACTTGTCAAAAGATTCACTCTTATGTCTCATCAGATAGACATAGCCATACCTACTGAAATCATCAGTAAAGGTAATGAAGTACTGATAGCCACCTCTGGCATGTTTACTAAATGGCCCACACACATCACTGTGTATAAGGTCAAGTAAACCTGAAGCCCTTTGACCTTTATGAGGAAAAGGTGACTTCGTCATTTTACCCATCAAACAAGCTTTGCATGTATCAATCTCCTTGTAGGAGAATGATCCCAGCAGTCCATGATCATGCAACCGCTTAATGCGTTTCTCGTTAATATGGCCTAAACGACTATGCCATAGCTAGGTGCTGTCATCAGCATACTTGGCTTTCTTAATATCAATTGGCTGTATTGAACATTCCATGTCCAACATGAATAATCCATTGTTAATTGAACCAGTTGCATAAACAATATTATCTAAAGACAAAATACACTTTGAAATATTGCATTCAAAGGAAAATCCCTTCCTGACAAGAGCAGGAATGGAGATAATATTTTTAGTAATACTGGGAACAAAGTAACAATTGTCTAGTTCCAATACAATGCCAGATGGTAAAGAAATGAAGTAGTCTCCTACAGCAACAGCAGCAACCCGTGCTCCGTTTCCAACGCGTAGGTCCACCTCATGCTGTCCCACCTGCCTTCTTCTCTTGAGTTCCTGTACATTTGAACAAATGTGAACTCCACATGCAGTGTCCAACACCCATGATATAGAAGAAGAAAACATGACCTCAGTCACGAATATACCTGAGCCAGAAGCGAAGCTTCCCCTCTTATCTCCTTGGAGCGCTTTACAGTCCTTCTTCCAGTGACCCAGCTGGCCACAGTGGAAACACCTGTATTCCTTGGACCGCTAGACCTTTTGTTTCAGAGCTTTGCTGTAGCTTTTGACCGGGGCCTTGCCCTTCTTCCCCTTCTTCTTGTTCCTCGAAGGAACCATTAAGACAGAGGTCGAAGGCTTACCCTTCAGAGTCTCCTCAGTGGTCAAGAGCATATTCAGCAGCTCTGCCGGAGTACAATCGATTTTGTTCATATTAAAATTAATAATGAACGCGTCGAATGAAGGCGGGAGAGACTGCAGAATAATGTCCACAGCAAGCTCCTGGTTGATGGTGTGCCCCAGTTTCTCCAGAGCCTCCTTGTGCCCAATCATCTTGAGCACGTGAGCTCCCACTGGGCTCCCTTCAGCCAGTTTGCTCTGAAAGAAGAGCTTCGTCAAATTGTAGCGCTCTGTCCTCGCCTGTGCAGCATACAGCATCTTGAGGTTCGCTATAATCTCTATAGCCGACATATCCTCATGCTGACGCTGCAGCGGTGGCGTCATAGACGCTAGCATCAGGCAAGCGACATCAATGCTATCATTGACGTGCTTTTCGTAGGCTTCCCGAACCGCCCTTGCGGCGTTCGGAGCGGGCTGCGGCGGTATCGCCCTCTCGAGGACATACAGTTTCCTCTCTGCCTTAAGAACGATCTTAAGGTGTCCAAACCAGTCAGAGAAGTTCGGCCCAGCAAACTTCTCCCTTTCCAGTAGGGATCGCACATTGAAGTTCATGGTGTTCGTTGCTGCAGGTATCTACAACAATGCAAGAACAGCAAGGTCAGTATCAATGTATAAGAATCAATCAGGACTTAAGAAAGATTCTTTTTCTCACTATTTTATCAGGCTTGAAAAATCCAACAAAACAGCCCGAAAGAGTAGAACTCTTTAAGTGAGATGGGATCCAGATTTCATACTTGGTCTCCGCGTCCCGCTCAGGCGAGATAAGATGCACAGAGAGTACAAGCACTAATCTCTGGTAGGCTGTCCCAGCCGATCGCCAACCCGTGCGATTCCCCTTCATCTGGGCAATCCAGCAGACTGTGCCAACTGAGTTGGTACAACACAGTCTCTGACCCCACAGATGGCTGCCTCCATGTGCTACCATATGCGCCACATATGTAGCCTACACGGTCAAGCTGACCCGACCTACTCCCTGGACCACCATGTGTTATGCTGAGCAACGAGAAGGGATAAATCCCTACTCTGTAACACACAGGTGTAATCCCGCACCGTCTGAAGATAGATGGACGTGCCCACTGAGTGGGTACAACACGGCTCCAACGATAATCAGAACAGTGAGGTTTCGCGTCAGAAGGCTTACGAGCTTGATATTTAATCGTTGGATTTTAACGGTCTTTTATCTTCTTCACTATCATGCAATTCCTATGGTGATAGCAGAAGATAAACTTAATCATGCAATTCTAATTTTTAAACAATAAATAAAAGAAAGCATGAATCTTATGTGGTAAAAGCCCATAGCCCTAGTGAGACCTTAACCTAACTTAAGTCTTCACTTGCTCTTCATGGGTCTTTTGCTGCTCATCTGGCCCACACCAGGGCCCAAGCGCCAATTGCAGCTCAGGTGCGCCCACCAGGTAAATGCGCCTGTCCCAGAGTCGAACCCTGGACCTCCCACCTGGTCAAGCCACTGCTGCATGCGCCAATGCCATGTGTGCTCTATGCTCTTGTCTAATTAAATTACAAATTTAACTATCTAGACAAGATTGACACGCAGGTCAATTACATTTTATAAATTAAAGCAATGTGATACGCAGATCACAATAATTAATTTACAATTTTAAATCCCAGGCACGCAGGCCCCAGCACAGCACACAATTAATATGAGCAGCCCACATAAGACTAAATAGACAAACATATGCATCCAATCAGCAATCATGTGATCCATCATAAAAAATTAAAATTTTCGAAAACCCCATGGGATCAATTTTAATTTTTCCTTATTTGCCCTACAACCTTACAACGGTCCATTACTAGGGATCCACTCATCCAACCTAGTCAGATCCACTGCCCTTGCATGCACCAAGTCCTAACTGACTTGAGTTGACCATAAGGTCAACCATGCATGCGACAGGGCTGAACAACCACAATGAGGTCTGGCAAGCGGGTGTGACCCCGGGCCTAACTCATGTGTGTTCATAGGTTGTCTCAATCAGACATCGCTACACACCTGTCTGCAATCGACCTATAGCCACCATGGGCTTGCGCCAAGGTGCTATCTGGTCGACCCATTCAGGCTGTCAGATGGTCTGATCAGACTGTTTGGATCTAACCTAGGGGTTGACTTCAACCCTAATAACCCGTCTAAGGGTTTATGGCAGGGCCTTAGATCTAGTGTTAATCGCGCAAGTATTCAAGTTTTGTAAAAACCAACTAAGATGCGCCAACATACAATATACATGCGCAAATGAAACAAAAACAAGTTTCGGCATGATATAATTTCACATGTGAATTTACGCATGTGATAGATCTAAGCATATATCGGCATTCATGGATCACAACACCAAAGCAATCATATAAACATGCGTTCAACCTCGCTCTGATACCAATTGTAGGGACCCCTTTCAGGAGGGGGGCGAAACCCAGCATGGCGCATATAAGGGAATATAGCAGCGGAAGGGGGGTTTCAAGAGTCGCAAAGCATGTATAAGATGATCAACTTTGAAAGCTTAAATAAATAGGATGTGATTCATACCATGGCCATCGATTGGATGGCGCCTTGGAAGCAAAGACCAAAGAAGATCTTCTCCAAATCGTCACACACAAGATGAAGATGCGCTTCTTCTTGTCGTCCCTTGTGCTAGCAAGGATCGTCCAAGTATCCTTGATCGAATGGAAAGGGAAGGAGAGATGATTACTTGGCGATGCTTTTCTCCTCTTCTCGTCAAGCCCCTGTCCTCACGAGAGTGCAAGCCTCGAATGCTTGAGCGGCGACAAAAGCGTGAGGAAGAGAAAAACAAGAGGCGTGGTCACGTAAGTGATCATGCTTTCTAAAAATAGAAAGTCACACTTCCACTTGCGATCATGGGTTTACCCCAATCGCAAACTTCTCTTAAATTGAACCATGCGCTCACCTTAACGAGCTAGTTCAATTCGGTTTGGTCCAAGACCAATTAACCCAAGCATTATGGTCTAGATCTCAAATAAACCCTAAGGCTCCAGATCTAACCGTTCATCTCCTGATGCTCCTGATCTCACCGATCGAGCATCCATTCTCTCGATCGAAGCTTACCGATCTCAAGCCCTAATCAATCAAACATGATCAGACCAGATCTCACTTACAATCAGAGATTAAATCCCTTTAAACTGAACCCAAACAATTCAGTCCACACGATCTGACTTAAGTAAGCCATATCATCAAATTGTGTGACCCTGAGGGTTTCCTCTAAATGTCGGTAACGATAATTCTCATTATCACGATCAGTGAGGGGTATCTAGCAACACATCACTGTCTCCCGATATAAAGGAAAGAGTCTTCTAAGACTACACCCAAAATACAGCTCAAGTGTGAATCCAATTCACAAGGCATGCAAATTTCCTTTGCCACTGGATGTTCTTATTGGACAAGCCTGTCAAGCTTGTAACTCCAATATGATGAGCATGATTAGATCAGATGAACACAGTCATCTGGGTATGGCCATACACTCTCTCAATCATCTCATCCAGGGGGCCCCTTTAGAACATCACACTCCTTAAACGAGGAGACGGCAATCCTATGTCTATCACTAGTGCCCTAACCTGATTCAAGCTCACCATCCAAGATAGTGTATAATCATTATGTTTCAAATGATATTGAACTATCTCAAAACAATGACAATCATCATTTAGAAAACACAAGTGATCTCAAGTCAGAGGAAATGTGCCACTTGTCACATTCAAGGAATATTCACATTGTGACAAACAATTGAACATCCTTGTAGGGTCTGTCCAGTACATCCAATGTACCTATGAGTCTACATCTTATTCCATGCTCGAAGCATCCTATAAGATCAGAACACATATTAGTCTCAAACATATCAAGGCTGTCTCATGTTCACCAAGATATCTCGACTAAGGACTTATAGCATGTCAGCCTAGCTGAACAGCTTTGAGACATTATTCAGAAGAACATATATTGCAGCAGACAATGTAGCTAACTGAATAACAACCATGCCTTTATAAACATAACAGTTTATTACATGATACAGATACATTCCCATAGGCTTCAAACATTAGCCTTAAGGGCATACCCCAACATGGGCAACCCAGCAGACTGTGCCAACTGAGTTGGTACAACACAGTCTCTGATCCCACAGATGGCTGAAAGTGCCCCTTAGATTAGGGGGGTCCCCTTCTAGGGGGAGCATAACCCTAAAGCATATGGCGCATAAAATTTTCTTCTTGCGGAACTAGGGTTATAGGATCGATATGCATGCTAAAAGATCAACTTGATAATAAGAAAACAATCATACCATCGCCATGGAGAAGATGTTTCCTTGGAAGCAAAGATCAAAGTAGATCTTCTCCTTGTCGTCACACACAAGATGATGTCGCTATCTCTCTTGGTGCTCCTTGTGCTAGCAAGGTTCCAAGAGGTCCTTGTCGAGTGAAGGGAAAATGAGATCTCTTTCTTCTTGGCCGAATCCTCCTCAACCTTCAAAGCGTCGCCACACTCACGAGAGAGACGAGAGGAATATGGGCGAGAGAAATATGAGTGAGCGAAAATAGAGTATATTCTATTTTGATGAGCGCACTCTCCAAATGGAGATCATGGTTACTAAAAATAGTAACCACTCCTCACCACAACGTTCACGCCAAGTGAACTTGTCGCCTACTCCTCTCCCTATGAACCAAGCGCTCATTTAGTGAGCCGGTTCACTTTGGTTCGGTTTAAGAACCAATCAAGCCAATGATCTAGTCTAGATCTTAAATAAACCCTAAGGTTCACGATCTAACCGTCGATCTCAACGATGCCCCTGATCTGACCGATCTGGCATGCATTCTCTCGATCGAAGCTTACCGATCTCAAGCCCTAATCAATCAAACATGATCAGACCAGATCTCACTCACAATCAGAGATTAAATCCCTTTAAACTGAACCCAAACAATTCAGTCCACACGATCTGACTTAAGTAAGCCATATCATCAAATTGTGCGACCCTAAGGGTTTCCTTTAAATGTCGGTAACGATAACTCGCGTTATCACGATCAGTGAGGGGTATCTAGCAACACATCACTATCTCCCGATATAAAGAAATGAGTCTTCCAAGACTACACCCAAACCACAGCATAAGTGTGAATCAAATCACAAGGCATGCATATTTCCTTTGCCACTGGATGTTCTTATTGGACAAGCCTGTCAAGCTTGTAATTCCAATATGATGAGCATGATTAGAACAGATGAACACTGTCACCTGGGTATGGCCATACACTCTCTCAATCATCTCATCCAGGGGGCCCCTTTAGAACATCACACTCCTTAAACAAGGAGACGGCAATCCTATGTCTATCACTAGTGCTCTAACCTGACTCAAGCTCATCATCCAAGATAGTCTATAATCATTATGTTTCAAATGATATTGAACTACCTCAAAACAATGACAATCATCATTTAGAAACACAAGTGATCTCAAGTCAGAGGAAATGTGCCACTTGTCATAATCAAGGAATATTCACATTGTGACAAACAATTGAACATCCTCGTAGGGTCTGTCCAGTACATCCAATGTACCCATGAGTCTATAATCATATTCCATGCTCGAAGCATCCTATAAGATTAGAACACATATTAGTCTTAACCATATCAAGGCTGTCTCATGTTCACCAAGATATATCGACTAAGGACATAATAGCTTGTCAGCCCAGCTGAACAGCTTTGAGACATTATTCAGAAGAACATATATTGCAGCAGACAATGTAGCTAACTGAATAACAACCATGCCTTTATAAACTTAAGAGTTTATTACATGATACAGATACATTCCCACAGGCCTCAAACATTAGCCTTAAGGGCATACCCCAACAATCTCCCACTTGCACTTAATCTAATGGTTGAGAAATCTCAAACCCATATTATTACAGTGCTTCTCATGCTTCTGCTGCGCCAGAGGCTTGGTAAGCGGGTCTGCCAGATTGTCATCTGTATGAACCTTGCAGACTTTATCTCGCCACGATCTATGATCTCCCTGATCAAATGAAACCGTCTCTGTATGTGCTTGGACTTCTGGTGCGACCGTGGTTCCTTAGCTTGTGCAATTGCTCCAATGTTATCACAGAAGATAACCAAAGGATCTGCACTCGAAGGAACAACACCAAGTTCTCTCACGAACTTACGAATCCAGACTGCCTCCTTGGATGCTTCCGAGGCTGCAACATACTCGGCTTCTGTTGTGGAATCAGCAACAGTTGACTGTTTGAAACTCTTCCACACCACTGCACCTCCATTCAAGCTAAAAACATAGCCTGATTGCGATCGGAAATCATCCTGGTCCGACTGGAACGAAGCGTCAGTATATCCTTCAATACTGAGTTCTTCCTGACCACCATATATCAAGAACATATCTTTGGTCCTCCGCAGATATTTTAAGATGTTCTTGACTACAATCCAGTGCGCCATACCTGGATTACTTTGGAAACGACTGGTTACGCTTAACCCGTAAGCGACGTCTGGGCGAGTACACAACATCGCATACATAATGGAACCAATAGCCGAAGCATAAGGCGTATTGTCCATTTCATCTTTCTCAGTCTGTGTTTGTGGACACTGACTCTTCGAAAGATTCAGACCATGTCTGACTGGAAGATATCCTCGTTTAGAATTCTCTAAATGAAATCTCTCCAGGACCTTATCGATGTAAGTACTCTGGCACAGCCCGAGAAGCCTCTTAGATCTATCCCTGTAGATCTTCACACCTAACACATAGGCTGCTTCTCCTAAATCTTTCATCTGGAAACATTTCCTCAGCCATGCTTTAACAGCATGCATTTCAGGAATGTCATTTCCAATGATCAAGATGTCATCGACGTAGAGGACTAGGAAAGTAATCACGCTCCCACTAAACCTCTTATATACACACGGGTCATCCTCGTTCTTGATGAAACCAAATTCAGTGACTGATTCATCAAAACGAATATTCCAGCTTCTAGATGCTTGCTTAAGTCCATAAATGGACTTCTTTAACTTGCATATCTTATGACGATCTGCTGGATTAGTGAAACCCTCAGGTTGTGACATATACACATCCTCATCCAGATTTCCATTAAGGAAAGCTGTTTTCACATCCATTTGCCAAATCTCATAATCATAATATGCAGCTATCGCGAAAAGAATCCGAATAGACTTAAACATGGCTACAGGTGAGAAAGTTTCATCATAATCTATCCCGTAGATTTGTTTGAAACCTTTCGCAACTAGCCTGCCTTTATAGGTAACCACGTTACCATCCATGTCAATCTTCTTCTTGAAGATCCATTTACAGCCTATAGGGATAACTCCCGAAGGCGGATCAACCAAATCCCAGACTTGGTTATCTGACATGGAGTCCATCTCGGCGCGCATAGCTTCAAGCCATCTCGCTGACTCCGGTCCACTGACCGCATCCGCATAAGTGAGGGGTTCATCATTGTCAATGATGTAGACTCCGTCATAGCGCTCAGGCTGTCGACGAATCCTTCCCGATCTTCGCGGTTCCCGTGATATCTGAGCCTCAGGTTGTCCAATAACCTGTTCTACCGGCTCAGGCTCATCCAACTGTGCTTGGTCACTTTGTCTTTCTTCTGGATTCTCATCCAGCTTTATTTCTCTCCCACTGGCCTCTTGCAGAAGAAACTCCTTCTCAAGAAATATGGCCGTCCGAGCAACAAAAACCTTGTTCTCCTTGGGATCGAAGAAATAATAACCCTTAGTTTCCTTAGGGTAACCGACAAAGATACATTTGTCAGATCTGCTCTCTAGTTTCCCAGAGGCGAGCTTTTTGACATAAGCCTCGCAACCCCAGATCCTGATAAATGTCAAGCTTGGCTGTTTCCCATACCATAACTCATATGGCGTCTTTGAAACTGCCTTGGATGGCACTCGGTTTAGTACCTTTGCAGCTGTTTCCAGTGCAAAACCCCAAAAGGAGTAAGGAAGAGTAGCCTGACTCATCATAGAACGAACCATATCAAGTAGCGTTCTATTTCTCCTCTCGGACACACCATTCCATTGCGGTGTTCCTGGCGGAGTGAGCTGTGAGATGATCCCACACTCCTTCAGATAGTCAGTAAACGTATGACTTAGGTATTCACCACCTCGATCTGAGCGAAGTGCCTTGATATTTCGGCCTAGCTGATTCTGTACTTCATTCTTGAACTCTTTGAACTTGTCAAAAGATTCACTCTTATGTCTCATCAGATAGACATACCCGTATCTACTGAAATCATCAGTAAAGGTAATGAAGTACTGATAGCCACCTCTGGCATGTTTACTAAATGGCCCACACACATCACTGTGTATAAGGTCAAGTAAACCTGAAGCCCTTTGACCTTTGTGAGGAAAAGGTGACTTCGTCATTTTACCCATCAAACAAGCTTTGCATGTATCAATCTCCTTATAGGAGAATGATCCCAGCAGTCCATGATCATGCAACCGCTTAATGCGTTTCTCGTTAATATGGCCTAAACGACTATGCCATAGCAAGGTGCTGTCATCAGCATACTTGGCTTTCTTAATATCAATTTGCTGTATCGAACATTCCATGTCCAACATGTATAACCCATTGTTAATTGAACCAGTTGCATAAACAATATTATCAAAAGACAAAATACACTTTGAACTATTGCATTCAAAGGAAAATCCCTTCCTGACAAGAGCAGGAATGGAGATAATATTTTAGTTATACTGGGAACAAAGTAACAATTGTCTAGTTCCAATACAAGTCCAGATGGTAAAGAAATGAAATAGTCTCCTACAGCAACAGCAGCAACCCGTGCCCCGTTTCCAACTCGTAGGTCCACCTCATGCTGTCCCACCTGTCTTCTTCTCTTGAGTTCCTGTACATTTGAACAAATGTGAACTCCACATGCAGTGTCCAACACCCATGATATAGAAGAAGAGAACATGACCTCAGTCACGAATATACCTGAGCCAGAAGCGAAGCTTCCCCTCTTATCTCCTTGGAGCGCTTTATAGTCCTTTTTCCAGTGACCCAGCTGGCCACAGTGGAAACACCTGTATTCCTTGGACCGCTTCACCTTCTGCTTCAGAGCCTTGCTGTAATTCTTGACCGGGGCCTTGCCCTTCTTCCCCTTCTTCTTGTTCCTTGAAGGAACCATCAAGACAGAGGTTGAAGGCTTACCCTTCAGAGTTTCCTCAGTGGTCAAGAGCATATTCAATAGCTCTGCCGGAGTACAATCGATTTTGTTCATATTAAAATTAATAATGAACGCGTCGAATGAAGGCGGGAGAGACTGCAGAATAATGTCTACAGCAAGCTCCTGGTTAATGGTATGCCCCAGTTTCTCTAGAGCCTCCTTGTGCCCAATCATCTTGAGCACGTGAGCTCCCACTGGGCTCCCTTCAGCCAGTTTGCTCTGAAAGAAGAGCTTAGTCAAATTATAGCGTTCAGTCCTCGCCTGTGCAGCATACAGCATCTTGAGGTTTGCTATAATCTGTATAGCTGACATATCCTCATGCTGACGCTGCAGCGGTGGCGTCATAGACGCTAGCATCAGGCAAGCGACATCAATGCTATCATTGACGTGCTTTTCATAGGCTTCCCGAACCGCCCTTGCGGCGTTCGGAGCGGGCTGCGGCGGTATCGCCGTCTCGAGGACATACAGTTTCCTCTCTGCCTTAAGAACGATCTTAAGGTGTCCAAACCAGTCAGAGAAGTTCGGCCCAGCAAACTTCTCCGTTTCCAGTAGGGATCGCACATTGAAGTTCATGGTGTTCGTTGCTGCAGGTATCTACAACAATGCAAGAACAGCAAGGTCAGTATCAATGTATAAGAATCAATCAGGACTTAAGAAAGATTCTTTTTCTCACTATTTTATCAGGCGTGAAAAATCCAGCAAAACAGCCCGAAAGAGTAGAACTCTTTTAGTGAGATGGGATCCAGATTTCATACTTGGTCTCCGCGTCCCGCTCAGGCGAGATAAGATGCACAGAGAGTACAAGCACTAGTTTCTGGTAGGCATTCCCTGCCGATCGCCAACCCGTGCGATTCCCCTTCATCTGGGCAATCCAGCAGACTGTGCCAACTGAGTTGGTACAACACAGTCTCTGATCCCACAGATGGCTGCCTCCATGTGCTACCATATGCTCCACATATGTAGCCAACACGGTCAAGCTGACCCGACCTACTCCCTGGACCACCATGTGCTATGCTGAGCAACGAGAAGGGATAAATCCCTACTCTGTAACACACAGGTGTAATCCCACACCCTCTGAAGATAGATGGACGTGCCCACTGAGTGGGTACAACACGGCTCCAACGATAATCAGAACAGTGAGGTTTCGCGTCAGAAGGCTTACGAGCTTGATATTAAGCGTTGGATTTTCACGGTCTTTTATCTTCTTGCCTATCATGCAATTCCTATGGTGATAGCAGAAGATAATTTAATCATGCAATTCTAATATTATACAATAAAAGAAAGCATGTATCTTATGTGGTAAAAGCCCATAGCCCTAGAAGACCTTAACCTAACTTAAGTCTTCATTTGCTCTTCATGGGTCTTTTGCTGCTCATCTGGCCCAAACCAGGGCCCAAGCGCCATCTGCAGCACAGGTGCGCCCACCAGGAAAATGCGCCAGGTCCTAGGGTCGAACCCTAGACCTCCCACCTGGTCCAGCCACTTGCTGCATGCGCCTCTGCCAAGTGTGCTCTGTGCTCTTGTCAAATTAAATTACAAATTTAACTATCTAGACAAGAGTGACACGTAGGTCACTTACAATTATAAATTAAAACACAGTGATGCGCAGATCACAATAATTAATTTACAACAATTAATACAGGCACGCAGGCCCCAGCACAGCACACAATTAATATGGGCAGCCCACATAAGACTAAATAGACAAACATATGCATCAATCAACAACCATGTGATCCATCATAAAAAAAAATTAAAATTTTCGAAAACCCCATGGGATCAATTTTAATTTTTCCTTATTTGCCCTACAACCTTACAACGGTCCATCACTAGGGATCCACTCATCCAACCTAGTCAGATCCACTGCCCTTACATGCACCAAGTCCTAACTGACTTGAGTCGACCATAAGGTCAACCATGCATGCGTCAGGGCTGAACGACCACACTGAGGTCTGGCAAGCGGGCGTGACCCCGGGCCTAACTCAGGTGCGTTCATTAATCGTCTCAATCAGACATCGCTACACACCTGTCTGCAGTCGACCTATAGCCACCATAGGCTTGCGCCAAGGTGCTATCTGGTCGACCCATTCAGGCTGTCAGATGATCTGATCAGACATTCTGGATCTAACCTAGGGGTTGACTTCAACCCTAATAACCCGTCTAAGGGTTTATAGTAAAGCCTTAGATCTATGATGAGTCGCGCAAGTATTCAAGTTTTGTAAAACAAAAACAAGATGCGCCAACTTACAACATACATGCGCCAATAGATGGAAACATATATCATACATGAAGTTTCGCAGGATGATAAAACCTATCATACAACTTTCGCATGTTATAAAGATCTAAGCATATGGAATCACAAGGCCAAAGCAATCATAATGAACATGCATTCAACCATGCTCTGATACCAATTGAAAGTGCCCCTTAGATTAGGGGGGTCCCCTTCTAGGGGGAGCATAACCCTAAAGCATATGGCGCATAAAATTTTCTTCTTGCGGAACTAGGGTTATAGGATCGATATGCATGCTAAAAGATCAACTTGATAATAAGAAAACAATCATACCATCGCCATGGAGAAGATGTTTCCTTGGAAGCAAAGATCAAAGTAGATCTTCTCCTTGTCGTCACACACAAGATGATGTCGCTATCTCTCTTGGTGCTCCTTGTGCTAGCAAGGTTCCAAGAGGTCCTTGTCGAGTGAAGGGAAAATGAGATCTCTTTCTTCTTGGCCGAATCCTCCTCAACCTTCAAAGCGTCGCCACACTCACGAGAGAGACGAGAGGAATATGGGCGAGAGAAATATGAGTGAGCGAAAATAGAGTATATTCTATTTTGATGAGCGCACTCTCCAAATGGAGATCATGGTTACTAAAAATAGTAACCACTCCTCACCACAACGTTCACGCCAAGTGAACTTGTCGCCTACTCCTCTCCCTATGAACCAAGCGCTCATTTAGTGAGCCGGTTCACTTTGGTTCGGTTTAAGAACCAATCAAGCCAATGATCTAGTCTAGATCTTAAATAAACCCTAAGGTTCACGATCTAACCGTCGATCTCAACGATGCCCCTGATCTGACCGATCTGGCATGCATTCTCTCGATCGAAGCTTACCGATCTCAAGCCCTAATCAATCAAACATGATCAGACCAGATCTCACTCACAATCAGAGATTAAATCCCTTTAAACTGAACCCAAACAATTCAGTCCACACGATCTGACTTAAGTAAGCCATATCATCAAATTGTGCGACCCTAAGGGTTTCCTTTAAATGTCGGTAACGATAACTCGCGTTATCACGATCAGTGAGGGGTATCTAGCAACACATCACTATCTCCCGATATAAAGAAATGAGTCTTCCAAGACTACACCCAAACCACAGCACAAGTGTGAATCAAATCACAAGGCATGCATATTTCCTTTGCCACTGGATGTTCTTATTGGACAAGCCTGTCAAGCTTGTAATTCCAATATGATGAGCATGATTAGAACAGATGAACACTGTCACCTGGGTATGGCCATACACTCTCTCAATCATCTCATCCAGGAGGCCCCTTTAGAACATCACACTCCTTAAACAAGGAGACGGCAATCCTATGTCTATCACTAGTGCTCTAACCTGACTCAAGCTCATCATCCAAGATAGTCTATAATCATTATGTTTCAAATGATATTGAACTACCTCAAAACAATGACAATCATCATTTAGAAACACAAGTGATCTCAAGTCAGAGGAAATGTGCCACTTGTCATAATCAAGGAATATTCACATTGTGACAAACAATTGAACATCCTCGTAGGGTCTGTCCAGTACATCCAATGTACCCATGAGTCTATAATCATATTCCATGCTCGAAGCATCCTATAAGATTAGAACACATATTAGTCTTAACCATATCAAGGCTGTCTCATGTTCACCAAGATATATCGACTAAGGACATAATAGCTTGTCAGCCCAGCTGAACAGCTTTGAGACATTATTCAGAAGAACATATATTGCAGCAGACAATGTAGCTAACTGAATAACAACCATGCCTTTATAAACTTAAGAGTTTATTACATGATACAGATACATTCCCACAGGCCTCAAACATTAGCCTTAAGGGCATACCCCAACAATGGCTGCCTCCATGTGCTACCATATGCGCCACATATGTAGCCTACATGGTCAAGCTGACCCGACCTACTCCCTGGACCACCACGTGCTATGCTGAGCAACGAGAAGCGATAAATCCCTTCTCTGTAACACGCAGGTGTAATCCCGCACCGTCTGAAGATAGATGGACGTGCCCACTGAGTGGGTACAACACGGCTCCAACGATAATCAGAACAGTGAGGTTTCGCGTCAGAAGGCTTACGAGCTTGATATTTTAGCGTTGGATTTTAACGGTCTTTTATCTTCTTCACTATCATACAATTCCTATGGTGATAGCAGAAGATAAATAAATCATGCTTTTCTACTTATATAATCAATAAAAGAAAGCATGGATCTTATGTGGTAAAAGCCCATAGCCTAAGTAAGACCTTAATTAACTTAAGTCTTCACTTGCTTTTCTTCATGGGTCTTTTGCTCCTTATCTGGCCCAAACCAGGGCCCAAGCGCCATCTGCAGCTCAGGTGCGCCCACCAGGAATATGCGCCTGTCCCAGAGTCGAACCCTGGACCTCCCACCTGGTCAAGCCACTGCTGCAAGCGCCTCTGCCAAGTGTGCTCTGTGCTCTTGTCTGATTAACTTACAAATTAATCTATCTGACTCGCAGGTCAATTACATTTTATAAATTAAATACAATGTGATTCGCAGATCACAAATAAATATTAATTTATAATTAACCAGGCTCGCAGGCCCCAGCACAGCACACATTAAAGGGCAACCCACATAAGATGAAATAAACAAGCATCATGGCATCAATCAATATGTGATCCATTACAAAGAAAACAAATTTTTGAAAACCCATTGGCATCAATTTTACTTTTCTTATATGCCCTACAACCTTACAACGGTCCATTGATAGGGATCCACTCATCATGTCTAGTTAGATCCATGCCCTTGCATGCACCAAGTCTTAACTGACTTGCGTTGACCTAATGGTCAACCATGCATGCGCCAAGGGCTGAACAACCAACATGAGATCTGGAAAGCGGGTGTGACCCCGGGCCTAACTCATGTGTGTTCACTGGTTGTCTCAACCAGACCTCGCTACACGCCTGTGATGCAATCGACCTATAGCCACCTCGTGCTTGCGCACAGGTGCCATCTGGTCGACCCATCTAGGCTGTCAGATGGTCTGATCAGACTAGTTTGATCTATACTAGATGATGCTTTCAACCCCATCAACCCGTCTAAGGGTTTACAGTAGGCGCAACTTAGATCTAATCAAAGGCGCGCAAGTTAAGTTTTGATAAAACAACAACATGTAGCATGCGCAACAATGTAAGCAATATACATGCACCAACAAAATCAACCTTACACATGCGCCACCAAAATCAATCTCATATATGCGCCACAAAAAAACTCTCAACTAGTATTATCGCATGATGAGAAAACTTAGATCATAAGCGCAAACGAGGATCACCTTAAGCAATCATATGAATCATATGTAAACCTGCTCTGATACCAATTGAAGGAACCCCTAAAGCTAGGGGAGTCGAAACCCTAAACATGCGCATCTAACAAGCATGGGCGGAAACAAGGGTTTCTAGGATCGCATATTAGAGCCATATGATCAACTTTAGGATATGAGAGATCATACCATAGCCATGAAGGGATGGCAACTTGGAAGCAAAGAATCAATTGAATCTTCTCCAAAGGCTGTCGCACACAAGAGGAAGAAGGCCTACTCCTTTGGCGCGACTTGTGCTAGCAAGGCTCCAAAGTTTTCTTCTCGTATGGAAAGGAATGAAAGGATGAAGACTTGCTTGGCCGAACTTTCTCCAAAGTGTTTTTCCACCTTCACACCCCTGTGTGTCGTCGAGAGGAAGAGGCAAGAAGATGTCTCGAAAACGAAGTGGAGACGTTTTCATCAAACGTGGAGACGTTTTTCCAAGATGGAAAAACCGACTTCTAAAAATGGAAAGTCTTTGACTCCATACGTTCATGCGATCATCCTTGCGTTCACTCCAAGTGAACCGATCGCTCCTCTTTATCCTCTTTGAACCAAGCCATGGTTCAATTGCATTTGGTTCAATGACCAAACCAAATCAGCCCAAGCATGTAGTCCAGATCTAATTAAACCCTAAGGTTCTAGATCTGACCGTTCATCTCTTGATGCTCTTGATCTCACCGATCTAGCATCAAATCTCTCGATCAAAGCTTACCGATCTCAAGCCCTAATCAATCAAACATGATCAGACCAGATCTCACCTACAATCAGAGATTCAATCCCTTTAAAACTGAACCCAAATAATTCAGTCCACACGATCTGACTTAAGTAAGCCATATCATCAAATTGTGCGACCCTAAGGGTTTCCTTTAAATGTCGGTAACGATAACTTACGTTATCACGATCAGTGAGGGGTATCTAGCAACACATCACTGTCTCCCGATATAAAGGAAAGAGTCTTCCAAGACTACACCCAAACCACAGAACAAGTGTGAATCTCCTTCACTAGGCATACATGTTTCCTTTGCCACTGGATGTTCTTATTGGACAAGCGTGTCAAGCCTGTAGTTCCAATATGATGAGCATGATTAGATCAGATGAACATAGTCATCTGGGTATGGCCATACACTTTCTCAATCATCTCATCCAGGGGGGCCCCTTTTGAACATCACACTCCAATTAAGGAGACGGCAATCCTTTATCTATCACTAGTGCCCTAACATGATTCAAGCTCACCATCCAAGATAGTCTATAATCATTATGTTTCAAATGATATTGAACTACCTCAAAACAATGACAATCATCATTTAGAAAACACAAGTGATCTCAAGTCAGAGGAAATGTGCCACTTGTTACATTCAAGGATTATTCATATTGTGACAACCAATTGAATATCCTAGTAGGGTCTGTCCAGTACATCCAATGTACCCATGAGTCTACATCTTATTCCATGCTCGAAGCATCCTATAAGATTAGAACACATATTAGTCTCAATCATATCAAGGTTGTCTCATGTTCACCAAGATATCTCGACTAAGGACATATAGCATGTCAGCCTAGCTGAACAGCATTGAGACATTATTCAGAAGAACACTTATTGCAGCAGACAATGTAACAATCTGAATAATAACCATTGCCTTTATAAACATAAGAATTTATACATGATACTATTACAATCCCAAGGCCTCAAACATTAGCCTTAAGGGCATACCCCAACATTTTGTACCAAACTCTTCTCTTGTCTCTAGTTGTCGCCTCCCCTCTGCTCCTTGGCGTGAGGGTCTAGGAGGTGACAACAAATAAAAGTTTTTCGGCATTAAAGGTTGGGACAAGTGGTAGTGCTACCCACTCCTTGTCGCCACACCCCTTCTTCTCCTTGGCGTTGGCACAAGTTGAGAAGGCTACAGGCATGGATCTCATCTTCTGGGGCTAGCACCCAGCGCGGAGATTGGAGAGGACTCGAGGAGTCCGTGTGTGCACGATAGCAGAGGATGGGCCCTTGCATGTCTTCATCATCGGCCGCTCCTAAAAGTTGCTTGATAAGGTACTGCCCTCTTCACATCCTTTGTATTCTTCATAAGACGGTCCTTATTCTTGAATTAGGAATCTCGTTTCGGGCTCTCTTCCGCTGTTTTCATTTTCTTTTAGCCCAAGAATTCCCAACAGTGGTATCAGAGGCAACTTACGAGATACATCGGTGTATGGGTTTTTTTCTAACATGCGCATGTCATAGAAATTTTTTAAAAAATCTGTATGCCATGTTTTATGTGTAGAAAAATAGTAGGTTTGTTATTTTTCGCTCTTATGAAATTCATGATTTTCGGTTTCTACACATGGGGATAGACCCTATGTGTGAGAATTTATTTCTCCTCATATTCATGGGATAGACCCACGATGTGAGACTTGTATCTAGATTTCGGGGCATGGACTGGGTGATTGCCCTAATCCGTACAAGTTAGGTATTGCAAGTGGCATCGATAATCGGGGTATATATGGTCATGGGATAGACCCACGAAAGATCTGAATTTTCGATAAGATCGCGGAGATTTAACGAACATGTTTTCTAATGAAAAACTGTAGTTTTTCATTGCATATAGAAGAGCATGTCTTAACTGTTTTTACTTATGCATTTGATATGATCAAAGTCAAGCCCTATTGTCATGCCTATGATGTATCAATGTGAGGCCTGCGTGCCGCTTTCAATTTCGTATTTTCAATTCTACATTGTAAATCAAATCGAAGGCCTTGATGACATTTTGTGGCATTTTCCTCTCTCTCTCTCTCCCTTGTGCATCTCTCAAGGTGGCGCAACTCGAACCCTAGGGTGGCTTCTAGGGTTAAACCTAGGGGCGCATCTAAGGGGGTGGCGGCTAGGGTTAGGGTAGGCGCACCTCACCTCCTAAGGTGACGCATCCCCTTGTTTGACCTACCTTGAGTGGCTCTAGGGTTACCTAGTTGGTTCACTTAAGGGATGATGGATGGATAAGGTGATGGTGCAACTTAGTCAAGTAAGGGGGCTGACCTTCATCCTCAGCCGAACCCTCATGGCTTCTAGGTCTCCTAGTGGCACATGCATGGGTTCAAGGGCTGATGATGAAGGAAAAGAAACCTAAGGGGGCTGATCTTATTCCTTGATTGAACCATGGTGCATCCTAGTTTTCCTAGGTGGCGCATATTGGGTTCATGGGTTGAGGAAGACGATTGGTGCTCCAAGCTTGTAGAGGGGCTAATCTTCTATCATTAGCCAAGAACTTGAAGGTCTTTTGGATGCTTCTTAAGTTCATGGGCTGATGAAGGAAGATTGAGCACCAAGGATGCTTGATGGTGCATCCAAGCAAAGGGGGCGCACCTCTAGGTGGCGCACGTTGCAAGGGATGATTCGTATCAAGCATTGAGGTGAGATACCTAGCATAGAGATGGCACATGGATGTTTGGCTGAAACCTTAGGAGGAGCCTAGGGTTTGCGAGCTATCTTCCAGGAAGAGATATGAGTTGGCTGAATCCTAGGAGGAACCTAGGGTTTGCGAGCTAGCTCACGGAGAAGACTCGGGCTAGCCGAACCTAAAGGGAATCTAGGATTTTTCCTGGATGGTGCCTTTAGGGTTCGCGAGCTGACCCATGGAGCGGAAGACCTAGGTGGCGCACCGTGGGGCCTTGGAGCAGAGCCCTTAGGGCACTCAGGGATGAGCTAAGGACTTGTTGGCATGGGGCCCATGGCTCATAGCCCTTGGCAGTGCTAGGTGGCTAGGACTAGGTTTAGGGGCTTGTTACCCATGTTTTCGGCTTTGATCACATCATATTTATTGTTTCTGTTCCAGCATGCCTTTCCTGCTTTGTTTTATTCCACCATAGGATTGCATGCCTGTATTGGTAGAATAAGATAAAAAGCCATGGTGCTGAGACCACAAAAATCCTCGATAAATTATATCAAGTCCTGTTACTTAGCCTTCTGACGCGTAACCCTCGTCAAACTGTCGATCGATGGTGTTGTGCACTATTTCCCACCCTCGTGGGACACACCCACCTATCTTCAAGAGGTGTGTGGTGACAATAATTTCCCCAATCCGGTTAAAACTCTAGACGCGCCTTTCACAAGGAAATTGTTAGCCCTGTGATGGTGGCAGAAACCATAAGCCACGAAGCTACAAATGGAGTCTACGAGTGCCATAGACGAAGGCTCGAAGGCTCACAAATAAGCTAGCAAGCTCAATCAATAAAGCTAGCTCAATAATAGAAGAACTACTTTCAATAAATAATGGTGAAGACATTCAAGCCCAGAAGCTGCCGCATATTTTCAAGCCAATCCAGCAATATCCAAATGTGCTTTAAATCAGCCAATCAAGAAGCTCATCCAACAGTCATCCTCATGTTTTCACTCATCAAAGAGGAGTTCTTCATCACCAACAATCTGCATCCACGCCAAGGCCTGCTAAGAATGTTCGGCCCAACCCACATCTGCAGCCAACGCTCACCTTCAGCGCTGCAAAGATGGAAGCTCTCCAACGCATGCTTGCAGCCAACGTTCATCTTCAGCCAAGAAAGGAAGCTCCTCCAACGTATTCCCTCAACGTCTCTCCCTATAGCCAAAGATAGAAGCTTCAACGTTCACCCCAACGTCTCTCCCATCTTCTCTATATGTATCATGCATCCATGCTTGTAATAGACAGAATTTGATGAATGAAATAGTTTTTTTTCTTCCAATGGAATCGGATGTCTCCTATCCTCTTCCACTCTGAGGTGCTTGTGTCACCTAGCCTTCCCCTCTTCTTCTCTTCTCCGCCCTAATTTTCCCGCTCCACTCCAATCTCGTGCACGTTTCAGCCAACTTCAAGATTGCCGAAACTTCGTGAGCACGTCGCCGGCGATCCACCGGTCAGATCCTCACAAGTTTTCAGCCACCACTCCTCCTTCCCCTTAAGAAGCTTCAGCCGCCAGCATCGCTCCATCTGCCTCTCCGATCGCCAGAATCGAACGGCCGACCCAAACCCCTGTTTCCGCCCAGCCTCCGCCTCAAATCCTCCTTTCACCATCGCCCTCCTCCGACCGGCCACCGTTCACCGCCAAACTCCAGCCACGTCTTCGTATCCTCCATGCGAGTCTCCAGATGTAGCAGGTTCCAGGATTGCGCACCACCTGCCATCCGGCGACGCCCCCTGTTCCGCCCGCGCGTTTCCTCTGTTCTGCTGAACAGCGCGTCTCCGCCTCCGCCAGTCTTGCCATCATCGCCTCGTTATACCACCAACCGTCGGTGCTCCGACGATCTCAACACTGCCTCGTCCTCCTTCATTCCCCTATGCCTCTGACGAACAACTCAAGCTCCGGCGTCGCTGATCGGCGCCAGCCCTGCCTCTAAATATTCTCCAGTTTCCTGCTACAGTAACTGTTTTACTAATCTGATTACACTTATTTTTGCGGGAATCGTAAGCAATCGGTGAATCCAAAAGCTTGATCTTTGGTGTCAATAGAACGAACTCATCTTGCTCTACTAATTGGATGAGTCGATCCATCTGAAGCGACAATGGATCAACCTGAACACCATAGCAACTTTTCATATCTGATTTAACTCCTGCACTTGTTCTATGAACTAATCTGAGTAGTGTTCTTTCTGCAGGTATTCTGAGCATGTGGTGGAGCACAAATTTATAAGCTTGGTACGATCAAGAAGAATGCATCTTAGTCTATCATTTGGACTAAATGAATCGAACCGGGCTTTAATAGATTAACCTAAGCAGCATGGCAAATTTTGATGAATAAAACATTCCTGCACAAATCTTATTTTCTAATCTCATTAGCTATCTTGTTGCAGTTATCATACATGCCTGACAGCTCTTCACATTATGATTCTTACACGATTCAAAAGAACTAGTTTTACTCTACATGCTGGTTTAATCAGTTTGAATATTTGATGAATGGATTTTTTTCCAAGGCATAGTAACTTATCGTAACTGATTAATTTTGTTGCCTAGATTTCTAGCTGTTTTATGAGCTTGATCTTTATTTTGAAAATCAACAAAAAAAATATACATCTTCATTTTTTGTTTTGCCCATCACGTGTCTCCACCCCACATCACCCTGGGTATAATAGTCAGGTCGGACTTGACTAGGATTTTTCATTTGTGGTGGTTCACATGATAAAATTTCTAGAGGCAGCCTCAAGAGGTTAGGACTTTGTGCTGTATCTAGCCCTCACTGGACACAAAGTGCCTGAACGGTCTTGAGAAGGGGAATTGTCGAGTAGCAATTGGCTAGTGAGCCTACCTCAGGAAGCATGTGTCACCTTATGCAGTACATTCCACTCTCGTGGGATGCAAGGCCGTGTACGAAATGAGGATCCCATCTCACTAAGGAAGTCGGGCGACTTCTCGATCGATTTTTGAGGATTATCGATTCGAATAAAATAGTGAGAAACAGTCATTTATAAAAGGCCAGAATAAATGATTGAAATGTGATATTGATATACTCTTGTTTGTATTGTAGATGGCTTCTACAATCAATAACAACAGCGGACTGTCATTCTATTCCTTCCTTGACAGGGAGATGTTAACTAGAGTTAACTTCATGGACTGGTACCGGCACTTGAGGATAATCCTCAAGCAGGGGAAGAAGTTGTATGTCTTAGAGCAAGTGCTTCCTCCTCAACCGTCATCCTCAGCCCGCACAGCTGAACGGGAAGCTTTTCGCAAGCATCAGGATGACGCCTTGGATGTTGGTTGCCTTATGTTAGCCACGATGTCGTCCGAGTTGCAGATGTAGTATGAAGATCAGAATGCATTTCAGATCATCACGCATCTAAAGCAACTGTTCGAGTTGCAGGCTAGAACAGAAAGGTTTGAAACATCCAGGGCTGCTTTTCAGTGCAAGATGCCTGAAGGTGCTCCAGTGGGACCACATGTACTCAAGTTGCTTGGGTACTTATCGCATCTCACTAGACTAGGACACCCGATGGATCAGGATGTGGCTACGGACCTTATCCTGCAGTCACTGCCTCCAAGTTATAGCTCTTTTATCATTAACTTCAATATGAACAAAATAGCTTGTACTCTCGAGGAGCTAATAAAACTGCTGGAAGTGACCGAGAAGGAAATGGTCAAGTCCAAACCCAAGTCCGTTCTTATAGTCTCCAAGGACAGTAAGAAGCAGAAAAGGGGTAAGGGAAAGTCCAAGGCCAAGGCATCGAAGAAAGGCAGGGTGAGGGAGAACAAGTGCTTCAACTGTGGCCGGGAGGGCCATTGGCGCAAAGACTGCATGCATCCTCAGAAAGAGATGAAGAGAAGTAACCCTTCGTCTTCAGGCTCAGGTAATTTTATTACCAAATCCTATATTGTCTATTTCCATACATGGGTATTTTATACCGCATGGTGAGACTGATATTTGCAAAAATATGCAGGAGCTCCAGAGAAATAGGACATGGATGACAGTAAGAAAATCTTGCTGGAGCATTGATGCTGCCGAGCTATTTTCCACTTGTCATTAATAGGATTGTTTTATTTTTGCAAACATGTAATTGACATTGTATCTATTCCTTTGGAGTAGAGTTTTTGGAATAAAAGGAATTTGACATTCTTTTCATTTGCAAATCTCGTCATTACATTGTGCAAAATAATGAGGTAATAAAATAACTTGAATTTAATAAGTGGTTCAAATTGAATGCCAATCTTCTAACTCAGAGATTTTATCATAAACAAGTGATGCATCCACTGACTTCATGCATATGAATTCTTGGATTCGAACTCCTTCTAGGAGATTGACTATCTTAACCTTTTTCGAGATGTGATAGATGGGCAAAGACTTGTTTGCTAATAAATGTTTTTCACCAAGTGAGGTGAAGTGGAAAGGTCAAAAGATAGGAATTCGTGAAATTACCAAAATATTTGTGGAACTAGCTTATCAAAATTCATAAGTGATCTTCAGTCCAAGTTGGATGAAGAGTACTTGAGCCACAAGTGACTATCATATTGAGTATGAGGTCTACTCATAGCTCATAACTCCTGAAGAACACCTTGGAAGATGGTTTTAGTGGGAGGAATTGAAAGTCAACCATATCTCTGCTGAGGTTATGCTGATAGTTTCTTCGACACTGAACTATTTCATCTTAAATGTATCTCCAGGTAAGGAGATGACATGACTAATTATCAGGATCTATAGATGTGAGACTTTGGGGTTCATACATCTGAATCTAGTGACATAGATTCAAGATCTGATAAGTGTAGGTGGAGTATCCTAAGATGACTTAGGGATACTAATTTCCATAGACCCATAGGAGAACAAGCGATTATTGCTCTTGATGCTAGCTTCTTGGAAATGTATTTCCTTAAAAATGGCAAGTGGGAGGAAATTGTGACTTGGATTCAGTCCAAGGTCAGCCACCTAGCACAGATGGTCAAAGATGAAATCTGAGCCTCGTATATAGGTTGTGGGGCAACCTAGGTTTAGAAAGTGTGGGAAAAGGCTGAATTGATTCATGTGTGTCAGTGTTATGGGTAGCTCCTAACTTAGACAAAGAATCTTCACCTTATAGTACCTAAGTTCAGTGGGAGCTTGATGACATCTCTGGTCTTGTATGTTGGGGACATACAGATCATCAAAGACGATATCCCGATCCTTCACTTGGTGAAGAGATGATTGGGAAATGTCTTGTGATGAATGACTTAATGGACATCACCTATGGGGTAGGTGTGTGAGTTTTTGGATAAGTCCAAGAAACTCCAAGTGCCAAGTCAGATAACATACATCGATGATGGTATGTTATAGACCAGATGTGGTTTGTGCCGAGAGCATAACCAATTGATACTAGGTCCAATCCAGGTGCATGGTACAAGATAAGGAATGAAGAACACACTTAGGTTCTATATAGAACTAAGGGGTGGTTCTTGGTCAGTAATGACAGGAAAAGCTCAGTGGATTCACTTGGTAGCTTGTTCCAGTCAGACCAGTGACAGTCTAGCTATTCCTGTAGTGGTGCTAGAAGCTTTGGGAGCTTCAGAACAAACTACTTGAAAGCAGAGTATGCAAATGCTTTTGGGAAGTAGTGGGAGTTCTTTGTTCAATTTCGCAGGCGTACTCAGATGTTTATACCTTGTCTTGGGGACAGAGGTACTTAAGATATAGCAGATATGAACACTGATACAATCATGGTAGGCCCATAAACCGATGCTCTGGCGCAGCAGGAGCATGGCAGGTCGTGCTTAGGACATGGTGTTGAGGTTGCTCAATGTAGGGTCCTAGTGCAAGTGGGAGATTGTTACTATTTATGCCCTAGGACCTTAGGATGATCCATGGGATATGTGCATCACATCTAGTTGATAGATGAGTTATCCTGGCATTGTCGTTGTTATGCATATTTGTACATCTGCGCATATGTACATTTGCATATACAATGTCCCCTAAGAGATAGATTTTATCTAGTCTTTGTGTTTATCCCTAGTCGAGAATCATAGTTGATATGGGACAGGTATGATTCACTTGAGACTAGTATATGCGCTAGTTGAGCACGGGTTGCTAACGCAGGCATATGGGTATATCAAGGGAGATATACTGGATCGACCCACCGTAAGGATTCATCTCAGAGTCACGAGATGAATATCACAGTGATAGAGTTGCGCTTGTTCTAGACTTGAGGGCATTGGTATCTCTATATAGTGATTGATGTACTTTGTTGCAACCTAATGCTTCGCCGTAAAAGGGAAGTCATAACGGCTGTCATTGGGTATGTCATAAGCCGTGTGAGAGATTCAATGTGCCAATAGAGGATTTGCCCCTTCCTTACGGGGAAGATTGATTGACCATGGCGCCCCTATATGGATGACTAAAAGTGTATGACTATAACCAGGTGAGAACCTGATTTAGTCATGCCATATTATTAGGATTAACAAGTATGACACACTTGCCCAATCTGGACATCAGTTGGAAAAAGGACAAAGCTGCACTTGTGCTTTGTCACAGTTTTAGGGGATGTCAATAATGACAACATTCTGATGACTTGGGTAGCAATGATGTACTACTAGGTGCCACTCATTGCTTGTGATAATTTAGTCATCACTGCCAATGTCTGAAGAACCTACAGGATCGCACACCTTGACACTCGAGTTCTCATACTAATCGTTTAGCCTCTGATCGAATCATTGTGTGATTCGGATCTTTTTGGGGAACTGATGCTTTGAGACTTTTATAGAGGAGATGATATTTTATTTTAGTTCATTGTTCACCACTAGTTGACTCTAGTGGACCACGTTTGACCTCTGTTGACCTGTGTTGTCAAAATGAGTCAAACAAGGGTCTAGGTGCAAGTTTGGGCTTGGCACTTTAGTCACATGAATAAAATAAAATTATTAATTGGTAAGAGAATTTTTCTCTTGGCTAATTAATAACCTTGGGCGCAGTTTACAATTAATTGCGTCAGAGGGGATTCAAACCCATGACACTTAATTGTGAATAGGCGCCTATGCTCATTATCCCACATGGGAAAGATCTCCAACGTCTAGCTCTGCTATTATAAATAGAGAGGCCCACCTGGGAGATTGTTTTGTACCAAACTCTTCTCTTGTCTCTAGTTGTCACCTCCCCTCTGCTCCTTGGCGTGAGGGTCTAGGAGGTGACAACAAATAAAAGTTTTTAGGCATCAAAGGTTGGGATAAGTGGCAGTGCTACCCACTCCTTGTCGCCAACACCCCTTCTTCTTCTTGGCGTTGGCGCAAGTTGAGAAGGCTAGAGGCATGGATCTCATCTTCCGGGGCTAGCACCCAGCGCGGAGATTGGAGAGGACTCGAGGAGTCCGTGTGTGCGCGATTGCAGAGGACGGGCCCTTGCGCATCTTCATCATCGGCCGCTCCTAAAAGTTACTTGATAAGGTACTACCCTCTTCACATCCTTTGTATTCTTCGTAAGACGGTCCTTATTGTTGAATTAGGAATCTCGTTTCAGGCTCGCTTCCGCTATTTTCATTTTTTTTAGCCCGGGGATTCCCAACAGAACTCTCAGGAAAGATTTCGATCCAAATTATGGCCAGTGAAAATACTTATGGTACTACCGTAATACGAACCAAATCACGAAAACTTTTTGGTCGAAAATCAAATGAAATTATGGCCCGTGAAAGTCCTAACGGTAGTGCCGTAAAAGCCTCAAAATTTTTGTATGAAAACAGACCAAGATTACGACCCATAATTTCCATTACGGCAATGCCGTATTTTGTGAAAAGTTTATTTTTCCCTGCAAAAAGAGAAAAAAAAATTAACTCTAAAAATAAACTAAAATAAAAGAAACTAAACTGAGTAAGAGTGCTTGGGTTGCCTCCCAAGAAGCACTAATTTAAAGGTCATTAGCTTGACCGTTCTGCACTCATGTCTCTTCGAGGTTCGTCAATATGAAATTTTTCTTCGTCTTCAATTAGTTCTTCTTGATAATAATTCTTCAATCTCTAATCATTAACTTTAAACTCTCATGTTTTGTCACTCCATATATCCACAACTCCGTAAGGGTAAGTTTTCTTCACCTGAAAAGGTCCAGACCATCGAGACTTAAGTTTACCAGGAAAAACTTTCAATATAGAATTAAATGAAAGAACAAAGTCACCTGGTTGCAATTCCCTGTTGGTGTGTATGCCCTGAGACCTAGTTTTGGTCCATCTTTGTACTACTTGACTCTAATATTTATATATCATTCTGGCATTGTCGTTATCATTGTTTGTCTACATCTACGATTGTGTACTTACATGATAATGTCCCTGGAGACAGATTGGATCTGTGCTCAAACTCTTGTCCCCAGTCAATATACTTTAGTGGATATGGGAAAGCTACAGTACTTGTGAGACTAATATATGGGCTGGTTAGGCACGAGGTGCTAATGCAGACATATGGGTAAATCAGTGGTGGATATACTGGACCGACCCGCTGTGAGGTAATGACTTAGTGTCATGAGTTATCCTCACAAATGACAGGAGATGCATTGATCCCTTGACTTGAGGTCATTGACCATTCTATATGGTTAGGGACATGCTTTGATACAACCTAACACCTCCCCGTAGTTGGGAGGTAATAACAGTTGTTATTGGGTATGTCACGACCCGTATGAGAAGGTCAATGGACAGACAGAGGATTTGCCCCTTCCTAAGGGAAGCTTGATATCCATGGAGCTCCTCTATGGTTCTATGATTGAAAGTGTATGGCCATACCCAGGTGAGAACCTAATTTAGTCATAACCATGAGATTGGGTGAAAATAAGTGATGACACACTTGTCCAATCGGATATCAGTTCGGCAAAGAGAGTATAATGCATCTGTACCTCATTGCGATGATGGTGATGTCGATGTCGATATCCATTCCGATGACTTGGGTAGTAGCGATGCACTACTAGGTGCCAGTCACTGCTTGTGGTGACCTTAGGTCAGCACTGCCAACGTCAAAAGAACCTACAAGGTCGCACACTTTAATACTTGAGTTCCCGTATTGATCGGGAAGCCTTATGATTGAGTTATTGGATAACTCAGATCTATTTGGGAGATTTCATCAGCGCCAATGGGCATGATGAGATGGAAGAGTGTTATTGGAGCCAAACTTTATTTTTGGAAGGTTGACCCATATTTGACCATGGTTGGTCAAATTTGGATTAGGGTTGCATTGGATTGGATCCAATTGCTTAATCAACCCATGTAATGAAGTTTGGGCTAGCTCATTACCCAATGAGGCCCAATAACAAGTTGTCATGAAGAGATAATGGGTTAAAAGGGTATAATGGGGATAAATCTCCCCCCATTGGCGCCTAAGGGCATAATGGGGAGGAGAGGGTGCCTTTTGCTTCTTTGGAAGGTTTAGGCACCTTGCCCCTTGTTCTTTGGATGGAAAGCTTGCCTCTATGGAAAGGCTTCAGGCGCATATGGCTTGTAGAACTTATTTGGTAAGTGGCAAGCGCATATGGAAAAGGGGAAGAGGTTTATGGCAAAGTCTGGAGACTTTCCTTACCTCAAACCCTAATTCCCTCTACCCACATACCCTAGCCGCATATCCCTTTTGATGAGTTGCGCCCACCCTTTGCCTTGCCGCCCCTCATGCCACTATTTATATCAAGGGATATGCAAGAGGCATGATATATAATAAATTGGCATGAGCAAAAGACAAGGGGTGAGAGTAAAGGAGGCCTTGGCGCAAATCTTCCATAGCCGCAACTTCTTCTCTATCTTCTTCTCTTGACGCAATCATTGGAGAGCTAGGAGTCTTCATCCTCTTCTCCTCCTTTGGCATAAGAGAATCTTAGAGGATGGCGGCATACTCTTCATAACCGCAAGCAATCTTCATTTCCTCATCTTGGTGCAAGTTGGAGGAGACTCTTGGCGGTTTGATCTCCCTCTCCTTTCACCTTGGCGCAACTTCTCTAGAAGGTGGTGCAAGTGATCAAAAGGAGGACCTAAGGCTTGGATCTTCTTCCCGAGGCTAGCACCGGGTGAGGAAGAAGAGAGCTCGAGGCATCCGCATGTGCGAGACTGCAGAGGGCGAACACTTGGGCGCCTACCTCGACATCGGCCTCATCTTGCTCCTAACGTATTTACTATCTCGTCATGTCAACTCCCTCGCAAGACGAACTTCACTTGGTTTTTGGGACTGGCCTATTTCGGGGATATTCTTCCGCTGTGCAAATGTAATCTCTGTGAAAAATTATAAAATATTCCCGAGGTTTCCCAACAGTTGTATCAGAGCAACTTGCAAGCCTCAAACGATGTACTTTCATGCTTTTCCATGCTCACATGCCATGTTTTAATTTTTTGAGAAATTGCATATTCACATGGCGCACGATTTTTCTAATTAAGAAAAATTATAGTTTCGTGTTTCTATCATCTTGTCAATCTCTTTTGGAATTTTGGGTTATTTTTCTTAACTGATTTAAGATCAAAGGTGCACGTAGTTTTGTCAAGTAGGACGGGCATTGTGTCTACGAACTGGCCGGGTCTCTTGATCTAACAAAATTGTCAACCGAAAGGATCTATGAAATCATCATAAAAAGTTAATCGCAAATAACCAAAAGATTTGTGATAAGAAGATGAGGAAAGGAGACTTGTTTTATGAGAAACTAAAATTTCAGATTTTGAGTTTTTCATGAGCATATAGAATTGCATGTGTAAATACCATGTTTGTGCATGATGTTGTGGTCATGAGTCAAGTCCCTTTGCATGCCTGTGATGTATCCTTGTGAGGCCTGCATGCCGCTTTTCTTTTTGCTTTTAACTAAGAAGAAGATTAGGGTGGCGCATATCACTTGGAGCTTTGGTGCATGCATCTCCCTTGATGGCGCATGCATGGTAAGTGGCGCAAGATGGCATGGCCGAACCTCTATGGTTTGTGAGCTAGCCATTTTGGCCCCTTGCATGGTGGTACACCTTCCTTGGAGGAAGCCCATGGCATTGGCCGAACCTTAGGGTGAGCTTCTAGGGTTTTCCCAAGAACTACCTCTAGTGTTTGTGAACTAAACCATGGAAAGGAGGACCTTAGAGCCAACCTTGAAGACCAAGCTAGAGGTCGGCTAGGCTAGGTCTGGTTTTTGGGGCTTGAATCCTAGGTCAAGAGTTGAACCTCTTTTTGGCATGGATTGGTTCAATGTCTTGAATGGGCTATGATCGCATAATCCTTTTATTGCTTTCTTTACAAAAGCTATAAGCATGCCTATGATGTTTTATCATTATGTTATCACTATAGGATTGCATACCAGTAATGTTAGACATAAGATAAAACTCAAATGATGAGACCTCAAAAACCTTCACTCAAAATATCAAGTCTAGTAGCCTTCTAACGTGTAACCCTCATTAAGCTATCGATTAGTGGTGTTGTGAAATGTTTCCCACCCTCGTGGGACACACCCACTTATCTTTAGAAGGTGTGTGGTGACAATGGTTTCCCCAGTCCAGTTTATCTAAGCGTGCCTTCGCAAGGAAAGTCGTTGGCCCTGGGCATAACGGTTAGGAATGGACTTGACTAGATTTTCAAATGTGCGGGGCACATGATGAAACTCTAGAGGCATATCCAGCCCTCGCTAGACATGGAATGCTTAGACTGTCTCAATAAGGGTAATTGCTTAGAGCAATCGGCCGGCGTGCCCACCTTAAGAAGCATGGGTCACTTTGTGCGTCTCATCCCACCCTCGTGGGACGTGAAGCCCTGTGTGGAATAAGGATCCCATCTCACTAGGAAATCTTAATTTCCCAATTGACTTTGTGGGTTATCAATTCGATTAAAATAGTGGGAATCATGGTCACTTAATACAAGTCCATATTAAATGATCTGAAAGTAGTACTAATTTGCTGTTTCTTGGTTGTTATAAAACAATGGCTGTAAACAATAGCAGATGGTCACTGCGATCTACCCTGGAAAGGGATAAGTTGGTTGGATCCAACTTACTGGATTGGTATATGAACTTCAGAAATGTGCTCAAGCTCGGGAGGAAACTCTATGTCCTTGAGCAGCCAATTCCTGAGCCACTTCCATGCTCGGCCTTAGCGGCTGAGAAGGATGCTTATGATAAGTATCATGCTGATACTTTGGAGGTTGCTAATTTGATGCTAACCAACATGTCGCCCGAATTAAGAGGGCAATATGAATCTAAGAGTGCCTCTGAGATTATTTCTAATCTAAGGCAGCTCTTTGATGAATTGGTTGAGCTCAACCCTCCTAAAGTAGACATTCTATGTGTTGAGCCCAAAGGCTTTACTAAGACATTGAAGATAAAGTTGGAAAGAGTCAAGAATAACAAGTGCTACTCATGTGGAGGACCACCTCACATGATAAAGGTTATAGTGCGACTTCAGAATGAGAAGAAGAGAGGCAAGGCTTCGTCTTCATGCTCAGGTATTTATATTACTGAAGTCAACCTTTCTACTTCTATGACATGGGTATTGGATACTGCATGTGGAGCTCATATTTGTATAAATATGCAGGAGCTCAAAAAAAGTAGATCGGTGCGGCCTAGAGAGATTGACCTACGAGTTGGAAACAGAGCACAAGTTGCTGCTATTGCTGTAAGAGTTTTGACTCTCACCCTGCCTTCTGGACTTCTATTAGAACCAGATCATTGCAATTATGTACCTTCACTTACTAAAAACACTGTATCCATTCCTTGCTTGGCAAAGAAAGGATTTAAGTTTGAAATAAAGGAGAACTCTTGTTCTTTCTCATTTGCAAACATGTTTTATGGGAAGGGTACTTTGTGTAATGGATTATATGTCTTGGACATGGATAATTCTATTTGTAACATAAATAACAAAAGGATCAAACTGAGTGGTTCAGTTGGTGCTTACCTATGACATTGTCGATTAGCCCATGTAAACAAGAATCGCATCCAACAACTCCATGCAAATAGGTTGTTAGATTCAAGTTCCTTGGAGGAATTTGATACTTGTGAGCCTTATTTATTAGGAAGATGACAAAGGCGCCCTTCACTAAGATCGGTGAGAGGGCAAGAGGTTTATTGGATCTTATACACAGTGATGTGTGTGGGCCATTCAGTAAACAAGTCAGAGGAGGGTACAACTACTTCATCACACTTACTGATGACTTTTGTAGATATGGTTATGTCTATCTGATGAGACATAAGTCTGAATCCTTTGAGAAATTCAAGGAGTTCAAAAATGAAGTAGAGAACCAGCTTGGAAAATCCATTAAAACTCTTCGATCAGATCGTGGTGGAGAGTACTTGAGCAGTGAGTTCTTTAACTATCTTAGGGAGTGTGGGATCCTTTCCCAACTCACTCCTCCTAGAACACCTCAGTGGAATGGTGTGTCTGAAAGGAGAAATCGAACTTTGTTGGACATGGTTCGATCTATGATGAGTCATGCAACTCTACCACCATCATTCTGGGGTCATGCACTTGAGATAGCTTCTCTTATACTAAATAATGTTCCATCCAAGAGTGTCTCCAAGATTCCATATGAGGTATAGAGTAGGAGACGCCCTAACCTTTATTTTATCAGGATCTGGGGATGTCAGGCTTATATCAAACGTCAAGATTCTAGTAAACTAAAACCTAGATCTGATAAATGTGTCTTTATGGGGGACCCTAAGGAAACTAAGGGTTACTACTTCTATGTTCCCACCGAGAATAAAGTTTTTTGTTTCTCAGGGTGCTGTCTTTCTAGAGAAAGAATTTTTAATGAAAGAAATCAGTGGGAGGAAGTTTGACTTAGACGATGTCCAAGTGCAACCACAAGACATAGAGATGGAACCTGAGCCGCCTGCACCGGATGCTAGTTAGCCTGAGGCTCAGACACAAGTCCCACGTAGGTCTGGGAGGATTCATCGTGCACCTGTGAGATATGGGTCGCTGCCAACCCAACACGATGAGAACTTCATCATTGAGGATGAGCCCATAACTTATGATGAGGCGGTCAGTGGACCGGACTCCAAGAGATGCTCGAGGCCATGCGATCTGAGATGGATTACATGTCAGCTAACCAAATCTGGGATTTGGTTAATCTGCCTGATGGGGTAAAACCTATAGGGTGCAAATGGGTCTTCAAAAGGAAGACTGACATAGATGGCAACATAGTTACCTATAAGGTTACACTAGTGGCTAAAGGATTCGAACAAGTCCACGGGGTGGACTATGATGAAACCTTCTCGCCAGTTGCCATGATCAAATCCATTCGGATTCTGCTTGCTATAGCTGCATATCATGACTATGAGATATGGCAGATAGATGTTAAGACAACATTCCTTAATGGGAAGCTGACAGAGGATGTGTATATGACACAACCTAATGGTTTCATCCATCCTACAGAAGTCAATAAAGTCTGCAGGCTAAAGAAATCTATTTATGGATTAAAGCAAGCATCTCGAAGTTGGAATCTTCGGTTTGATGAAGCAGTGAGAGATTATGGCTTTATCAAAAGTGAAGATGACGCCTGTGTATACAAAAAATTCAGTGGGAGCTTAGTGATTTTTTTGGTCTTGTATGTCGATGACATACTGCTCATCGGAGACGACATCCCTAGTCTTCAGTCTGAAAAGACATGGTTGGGGAAGTGTTTTGAGATGAAAGACTTAGGGGAGGCCGCCTATATCTTAAGCGTGAAGATCTACCGAGATAGATCCAAGAGGCTCCTAGCCCTTAGTCAGAGTACCTACATTGATAAGATCCTAGAAAGATTCAACTTGGAGCAATCCAAGAAAGGGTACCTTTCAGTGAGACATGGCCTTACTCTCTCAAAGAGCCAGTGTCACACCAGACAAGCTGAGAGGGATGACATGAGTCGAGTGCCCTATGCTTCGGCAATGGGATCGATCATGTATGCAATGTTATGTACTAGACCATACGTCACTTATGCTGTGAGCATAACCAGCCGATACCAATCCAATCCAGGTCTGTAGCACTGGGTGGCTGTAAAGAACATCCTAAAGTATCTGAGAAGAACTAAGGATTTGTTCTTGGTCTATAGGGGACAGGAAAAGCTCAGTGTTCAGGGCTATACTAATGCGTCATTCTAGTCTGACCCAGACGACTTCAGATCATAGGCCGGCTATGTGTTCAAGATGGTTGGAGGCGATGTATGCTGGAAGAGCTTTAAGCAATCCACCATAGTTGATTCTACAACTGAGGCTGAGTATATGGCCGCTTCTGAGGCAGCCAAGGAAGCTGTTTGGATAAGGAAGTTCTTATGTGATCTTCAAGTGGTACCTAGTGCAATGGATCCCATTGAACTCTACTGTGACAACAATGGAGCAATTGCACAAGCCAAGGAACCACGGTCTCATCAAAGGTCCAAACACATACTCAGGAGATTTCACCTGATCAGAGAGATCATTGATCGAGGTGATGTCAAGATTAGCATAGTTGACACAGAGAACAATCTAGCAGACCCACTAACCAAAACTTTGGCGCAGTAGAAGCATGATGGTCACGCTAGAGATATGGGGTTGAGATTCCTCCACCTCTAGGTCTTAGTGCAAGTGGTAGATTGTTGGTGTGTATGCCCTGAGACCTAGTTTTGGTCCATCTTTGTACTACTTGACTCTGATATTTATATATCATTCTGGCATTGTCGTTATCATTATTTTTTTACATCTGCAATTGTGTACTTACATGATAAAGTCCCTGGCGACAAATTGGATCTGTGCTCAAACTCTTGTCCCCAGTCAATGTACCTTAGTGGATATGGGACATATATGATACTTATGAGACTGATATATGGGCTGGTTAGGCACGAGGTGCTAATGCAGACATATGGGTAAATCAGTGATGGATATACTGGACCGACCCGCTGTGAGGTAATGACTTAGTGTCATGAGTTATCCTCACAAATGACAGGAGATGCATTGATCCCTTGACTTGAGGTCATTGACCATTCTATATGGTTAGGGACATGCTTTGATACAACCTAACACCTCCCCGTAGTTGGGAGGTAATAACAGTTGTTATTGGGTATGTCACGACCCGTATGAGAAGGTCAATGGACAAACAGAAGATTTGCCCCTTCCTGAGGGAAGCTTGATATCCATGGAGCTCCTCTATGGTTCTATGACTGAAAGTGTATGGCCATACCCAGGTGAGAACCTGATTTAGTCATAACCATGAGATTGGGTGAAAATAAGCGATGACACACTTGTCCAATTTGATATTAGTTCGGCAAAGAGACTGTAATGCATCTGTACCTCGTTGCGATGATGGGGATGTCGATGTCGATATCCTTTCCGATGACTTGGGTAAAAGCGATGCACTGCTAGGTGCCACTCACTACTTGTGGTGACCATAGGTCAGCACTACCAACGTCAAAGGAACCTATAGGGTCGCACACCTTGATACTCAGGTTCTCGTATTAATCGGGAAGCCTTATGATCGAGTTATTGGATAACTCGGATCTATTTTGGAGATTTCATCAATGCCAATGGGCCTGATGAGATGGAAGAGAGTTATTGGAGCCAAACTTCATTTTTGGTAGGTTGACCCGTATTTGACAATGGTTGGTCAAATTTGGATTAGGGTTGCATTAGATTGGATCCAATTGCTTAATCAACCCATGTAATGAAGTTTGGGCTATCTCATTCCCCAATGAGTACTAATAACAAGTTGTCATGAAGAGATAATGGGCCAAAAGAGTATAATGGGGATAAATCTCCCCCCATTAGCGCCTAAGGGCATAATGGGGAGGAGAGGGCGCCTTTTGCTTCTTTGGAAGGTTTAGGCACCTTGCCCCTTGTTCTTTGGATGGAAAGCTTGCCTCTAAGGCAAGGCTTGGGGCGCATATGGCTTGTAGAACTTATTTGGTAAGTGGCAAGCGCATATGGAAAAGGGGAAGAGATTTATGGCAAAGTCTTGGAGACTTTCCTTACCTCAAACCCTAATTCCCTCTACCCACATACCCTAGCCGCATATCCCTCATGATGAGTTGTGCCCACCCTTTGCCTTGCCACCCCTCATTCCTCTATTTATATCAAGGGATATGCAAGAGGCATGATATATAATAAATTGGCGTGAGCAAATGACAAGGGGCGAGAGTAAAGGAGGCCTTGGCGCAAATCTTCCATAGCTGCAGCTTCTTCTCTATCTTCTTCTCTTGACGCAATCATTGGAGAGGTAGGAGTCTTCATCCTCTTCTCCTCCTTTGGCGTAAGAGAATCTTAAAGGATGGCGGCATACTTTTCATAACTGCAAGCATTCTTCATCTCCTCATCTTGTTCCAAGTTGGAGGAGACTCTTGGCGGTTTGATCTCCCTCTCCTTTCACCTTGGTGCAACTTCTCTAGAAGGTGGCGCAAGTGATCAAAAGGAGGACCTATGGTTTGGATCTTCTTCCCGAGGCTAGCACCGGGCGAGGAAGAAGAGAGCTCAAGGCATCTGTGTGTGCAAGACTGCAGAGGGCAAACACTTGAGCGCCTACCTCGACATCGGCCTCATCTTGCTCCTAAGGTATTTACTATCTCATCGTGTCGACTCCGTCGCATGACGATCTTCACTGGGTTTTTGGGACCGGCCTATCTGGGATATTCTTCCACTGTGCAAATGTAATCTCTGTGAAAAATTGTAAAATATCCCCGGGGTTTCCCAACATTCCCTTCTGAAGATATGTCGATCATGCCAACTTTTAGTCCTCTCTTTATAAATTCTCGCATTTTCGTAAGCGGAGAATCTAATCTCATCAAGCTCGTTCAATTGTAACCTCCGTTTCTCCCCCGCATTCTTTAAGTCAAAATTTAGTGTTTTGATTGCCCAGAACGCTCTATGCTCGAGTTCTACAGGTACATGACAAGATTTACCATAAACCAGTTGGAAAGGAGACATACCTATTGAAGTTTTGAAAGCAGTTCGGTAAGCCCAAAGTGCATCATCAAGTTTGGATGCCCAATCTTTTCTCATGAGTGACACAGTCTTTTCCAAAATTCTCTTGATTTCTCTATTTGATATCTCAACTTGTCCACTTGTTTGGGGATGATATGGTGTTGCGACTTTATGATTCACCCCATACTTCCTAAGCAAGGCTGAGAACTTATGTTCTATGATGTGTGAGCCTCCATCACTAATCACTACTCTTGGTGTCCCAAATCGTGGAAAGATAATCTGTTTGAACAGTTTAACAACAACTCTAGAATCATTAGTAGGAGAAGCAAGAGCCTCAACCCACATAGAAACATAATCAATTGCCACAAGTATGTATTTGTTACCTCTAGAAGATGGAAAAGGTCCCATGAAATCTATTCCCCCAAACATCAAATATCTCAACCTCAAGAATAGTGGACAGTGGCATCTCATGTCTTCTATTAATGTTCCCTGTCTTTTGACATCTATCACAAGATAAAATAAAATTTCTAGCATCTTTAAAGATCAAAGGCCAATAAAATCCTGATTATAAAACTTTGAAAGCAGTTTTCTAAGTGCTAGCATGACATTGAAGTAATATATCTGTGATTTCCTCTTCAGGTATACATCTCCTAAAGATTCCATCAGCACATCTTCAAAAAACATAAGGCTCATCACAAAAATAGTTCTTTACTTCAGCCAAGAATCTCTTCTTTATTTGATAACTCAAATCAGGAGGAAAAATATTAGCTACTAAGTAATTTACTATATCAGCATACCATGGAGCCTTGATCTGTTCAATGGCTAAGGGTTGTTCTTCAGGAAAGGAATAATTGATTATGTCATTCTTTTCAGTATCTACCATTATCCTCGAAAGATGATCTACAGCAAAGTTCTCTGATCCCTATTTATCTTTGCTTTCCAAATCAAACTCTTGCAAAAGTAAAATCCATCTAAGCAAGCATTGTTTACTATCCTTCTTCTGCATCAACTATCTCACTACAGCATGATTAGTGTACACCACAACTTTAGAGTTAAGCAAATATGATCTGAATTTGTCAAAGGCAAAAACTACAGCCAAAAGTTATTTTTTAGTGGTGGTATAATTCCTCTGTGTCTCATCCAAGGTCCTACTAGCATAATGAATGACATAAGGCTTTTTCTCTTTTCTTTGCCCTAGGACTGCTTCTATAGCATAATCACTGGCATCACACATGAGCTCAAAGGGCAAATTCCAATCTGGAGGCTGGATGATAGATGCTGAAATCAAAGCCTTCTTTAACTCCTAAAAAGCATATAAACAATCTTCATCAAAAGAAAATTTAACATCTTTACAAAGTAAATTTATAAGAGGTATAGCAAGTTTAGAGAAATCCCTGATGAATCACTGGTAGAATCTTGCATGTCCTAGAAAGTGAAAGTGGGGCAAAACCCTAATATGCGCAGATTAAAATTTTGCATAGCGGAAGCTAGGGTTTCTAAGGATCGATTAGCATGAATATATGATCAACTTGTAAAACTTGTATAGATCAAAAGAGAGATCATACCAATGCCATTTCTTGGATGGCGACTTGGAAGCAAAGAAGCGTGTGCTTCTTCTCCAAAGGAACCGCACACAAGGTGATTGATGGCTTCTCCTTGGCGTTCAGTCCTTGCCTATGCAGCATACAGCATCTTGAGATTTGCTATAATTTCAATAGCAGATAAATCCTCATGCTGACGCTGAAGCTCTGGCGTCATAGACGCAAGCATAAGGCAAGCGACATCAATGCTATCATTGACATGCTTCTCATAAGCATCCCGAACCGCCCTTGCGGCGTTCGCAGCGGGTTGAGGCGGTATTGCCGTCTCAAGGACATACAGTTTCCTCTCAGCCTTAAGAACAATCTTAAGGTGTCCGTACCAGTCTGAGAAGTTTGGCCCAGCAAACTTCTCCCTTTCTAGTAAGGATCGCACATTGAACGCTGTGGTGTTCGTTGCTGCAGTAATCTACAACATTTCAAGAACAACAAGGTCAGTATCAATGTTAGAATCAATCCAGGACTTAAGAATGATTCTTTTCTCACTATTTTATCTGACTGAAAAATCCATTAAAACAGTCCGAAAGAGTAACACTCTTTTAGTGAGATGGGATGGGATCCAGATTTCATACTTGGTCTCCGCGTCCCGCTCAGGCGAGATAAGATGCACAGAGAGTACAAGCACTAATCACTGGTAGGCTATCCATGCCAATCGCCAACCCGTGCGATTCCCCTTCATCTAGGCAATCCAGAAGACTGTGCCAACTGAGTTGGTACAACACAGTCTCTGATTCCACAGATGGCTGCCTCCATATAGCTAACATATGCTCAATATGTAGCCCACATGGTCAAGCTGACCTGACCTACTCCCTAGACCACCACGTGCTATGCTGAGCAACGAGAAGCGATAAATCCCTTCTCTATAACACACAGGTGCAATCACACACCGTCTGAAGATAGATGGGCGTGCCCACTGAGTGGGTACAACACGGCCCCAACGATAGTCAGAACAGTGAGGTTTCGCGTCAGAAGGCTTTCGTGCTTGATATTTCACGTTGGATTTTAACGGTCCTTTTATCTTCTTACTATCATGCATATCCTATGGTGATAGCAGAAAGATAAGTCATGCGTGTACTAATATTACTTAAACAGTAAATAGAAAGCATGATGATCTTATGTGGTAAACGCCCATTAAGCCTAAGTAAAACCCTAGTTTTACACAAGTCTTCACTTGAGCTCTTCATGGGTCTTTTGCAACTCATCTGGCCCAGGCCAGGGCCCAAGCGCCCTCTGCAGCCCAAATGCACCCACCAGGTAGCATGAGCCTGTCCTAGAGTCGAACTCTAGACCTCCCACTGGTGAAGCCACTTGCTGCATGCGCCTCTGCCAAGTGTGCTCTGTGCTCATGTCTAATCAAAATACATTTTAATCTATCTAGACATGATTGACACGCAGGTCAATTACACTTTATCATAATTTTAAAATGTGATGCGCAGATCACAATAATAATTTACAATTATTAATCCAGGCACGTAGGCCCCAGCACAGCACACAAAAATTGGGCAACCCACATAAGATGAAATAAACACAAAACCCATTGGCAACAATTTTATTTCCTTATGTGCCCTACTACCTTACAACGGTCCATTAATAGGGATCCACTCATCAGACCTAGTCAGACCCACTGCCCTTGCATGCACCAAGTCATAACCGACTTGAGTCGACCTTATGGTCAACAATGCATGCTTTAAGGGCTGAACGTCCCTCATGATTTCTGGCAAGCGGGTGTGACCCCGGGCCTTAATCATGAGCGTTCATTGGTTGTCTCAATCATACATCGCTACACGCCTTTCTGCGGTCGACCTATAGCCACCTCATGCTTGCGCATAGGTGCCATCTGGTCGACCCGTCTAGGCTGTCAGATGGTCTGATTAGACTGTAGGGTCTAGACTAGACGACGACTTCAACCCTAATAACCCGTCTAAGTTTTTAAAGTAGGCGCTTATAGATCTAAGTGGATGCGCGCAAGTTGTTATAAGTTTTGATAAAATAACATTTAACATGCGCCAACAATAAACATCATACATGCGCCAACATCAGAAAAGAAACATCTAATGTTTAACATGTAGTTTCGCCATGATGATGAATTTAGATCAATGTATACGCTAACAAGGATCACAATACAAGCAATCATATGAACATACAAAACCATGCTCTGATACCAATTGAAAGTGGGGCGAAACCCTAATATGCGCAGATTAAAATTTTGCATAGCGGAAGCTAGGGTTTCTAAGGATCGATTAGCATGAATATATGATCAACTTGTAAAACTTGTATAGATCAAAAGAGAGATCATACCAATGCCATTTCTTGGATGGCGACTTGGAAGCAAAGAAGCGTGTGCTTCTTCTCCAAAGGAACCGCACACAAGGTGATTGATGGCTTCTCCTTGGCGTTCCTTGTGCTAGCAAAGATCCAAGGTCTCCTCATCGCGTGAAGGTGATTAGAGATGATGTCTTTTTCTTGTCCGAACTCTCCTTGGCGTGAAAACTCACCACACGAGAGAGGAGGCGTCGAGAGGAAGAGGCCAGAGACGAGAATAGCGCCCAAAAACACGAACGTAGAGGCGTGAACTATTTTGGAAAGCATGACTTCCAAAAATAGTAAGCCCTCAACGTGTGATGCGTTCACTCCAAGTGAACCATCGCATTTTCCTCTCCCATTGAACCATGCGCTCACTATGATGAGCCGGTTCAATTACATTTGGTTCAAAGACCAAATTAAGCCAAGCCTTGGTCTAGATCATATAAAACCAAAAGGTTCAAGATCTAACCATTCATCTCTTGATGCTCTTGATCTCATCGATCTAGCATCATTTCTCTTGATCGAAGCTTACCGATCTCAAGCCCTAATCAATCAAACATGATCAGACCAGATCTCACTTACAATCAGAGTTTAAACTCCTTTAAACTGAACCAAAACAATTCAGTCCACACGATCTGACATAAGTAAGCCATATCATCAAATTGTGCGACCCTAAGGGTTTCCTTTAAATGTCGGTAACGATAACTTACGTTATCACGAGCAGAGAGGGGTATCTAGCAACACATCACTGTCTCCCGATATAAAGGAAAGAGTCTTCCAAGACTACACCCAAACCACAGCACAAGTGTGAATCCAATTCACTAGGCGTACATGTTTCCTTTGCCACTGGATGTTCTTATTGGACAAGCGTGTCAAGCCTGTAACTCCAATATGATGAGAATGATTAGATCAGATGAACATAGTCATCTGGGTATGGCCATACACTTTCTCAACCATCTCATCCAGGGGGCCCCTTTAGAACATCACACTCGAATCAAGGAGAAGGCAATCCTATATCTATCACTAGCGCCCTAACATGACTCATGTTCATTATCCAAGATAGTCTATAACCATTATGTTTCAAATGATATTGAACTACCTCAAGACAATGCCAATCATCATTTAGAAACACAAGTGATCTCAAGTCAGAGGAAGTATGCCACTTGTTTGCATACAAGGATTATTCACATTGTGACAAACAATTGAATATCCTAAGTAGGATCAGTCCAGTACATCCAATGTACCTATGAGTCTACATCTTATTCCATGCTCGAAGCATCCTGTAAGATTAGAACACATATTAGTCTCAATCATATCAAGGCTGTCTCATGTTCACCAAGATATCTCGACTAAGGACTATACTGCATGTCAGCCAAGCTGAACACCATAGAGACATTATTCAGAAGTATACATATAGCGGCAGATAATGCAACAACCTGAATAACAACCATTGCCTTTATAAACCTAGAGTTTATACATGATACTGACAAAAACCCAAGGCCTCAAACATTAGCCTTAAGGGCATACCCCAACAGAAAGCTCCGGACCTCTTTTACTGTAGTGGGTGGCTTTAATTTTTCTATCACCTCAATTTTGGCTTTGTCCACTTCAATCCCTCTTTTTGAAATTAAGTTCCCCAAAACTATCCCCTGCCTAACCATGAAATGACACTTTTCTCAATTAAGCACAAAGTTAGTCTCTTCACACCTCTGCAAAACTCGAGATAAATTAGCCAAACACTCATCAAAAGAAGAACCATATGCAGAGAAGTCATCCATAAAGACATCCATAAAATATTCAATAAAGTCAGAAAAAAATAGCCATCATACATCTTTGAAAAGTAGCAGGTGCATTACACAAACCAAAAGGTAAGTGAAAGTGGTCTTTTCTTGGTCAACAGGATGTATAGGAATTTGGAAAAATCTAGAATATCCATCTAAGAAACAAAAATGAGAATGGTTTGCAAGCCTTTCAACCATCTGATCAATAAAAGGTAAGGGAAAGTGGTCTTTCCTAGTGGCTGCATTCAATTTTCTATAATCTATGCACATGCACCAATTAGTTACTATTCTAACAGGAATCAATTCATTGTCTTTGTTTTTCATGACAGTCACTCCTCCTTTCTTAGGAACACAATGTACAGGACTTACCCATTTACTGTCAGAGATAGGATAGATAATACCTGCATCAAGTAATTTTAGAACTTCCTTCTTCACAACTTCTTTTATAGAGGGGTTAAGTCTCCTTTGAAAATTTGCATGTGGCTTTTGTTCCTCTTCCATTAAAATCTTATGCATACAAAAAGAGGGATTAATTCATTTCAAATCATCAATAGTATACCCAATTACCTTCCTATGAATCCTCAATTCCTTAAGAAGTAACTCAATCTCCCTTTTCCCAAGCTGTGCATCAACAATAACAGGGTAAGTAGAATTTGGTCCAAGAAATTCATAACGAATATTATCAGGTAAAGCTTTAAGTTCTACTTTTGAAAATTTCTCTCCCTCATTCTTTTCATCATCACAAACTGTGCAGTCTAATAATTCATTAATTTCAAAACTGGTATTTACACTAGGATCAAGAGCAGAATTTAAATCAGAATCACAAGCAGAAGGTTCATCAAATAAATCACTAAAATCATAGACAATGTCATCTACATCATGTATACTACAGTAAGATCCACATGATGGTTTCTTCATGGTTTCATTCAAGTCATACTCAATTTTTTTATCACCAATGTTAAGTGTGAGTTTACCATTTTTTACACCAATAATTGCCCCTGCTATGGCTAGGAACGGTCTGCCAAGTATGATAGGAATTTTTGCATCCTCCTCCATCTCCAGAACTACAAAGTCTGCTAGAACAAAATACTTACCCACCTGAATAGGAACATCCTCAAGAATCCCTATAGGATACTTAACTGAACGATCGGCGAGCTGCAAAGATATTGAAGTTGGTTTAAGCTCTCCCATGTCCAATTTCCTACAAATAGAGAAAGGCATTAGGCTTACACTAGCACCTAAATCACATAAGGCTCAGTCAAAAGCCATACTCCCAATTGAACAAGGAATAGAGAAACTATCTGGATCTTTTAATTTTGGTGGCAACTTATTTTGGATGATTGCACTACACTCCTCAGTTAATGCCACAGTGCCGTAGTCCTCTATCTTTCTTTTATTTGACAAAATTTCTTTTAAAAACTTAGCATATGTGGGCATTTGAGATAAAGCTTCAATAAATGGAATGTTAATATAAAGCTTTTTTAAAACATCAAGAAATTTCCCAAATTGCTTATCTAACTTAGCTTGGACTAGTCTCTAGGGAAAAGGTATAGGTGGCCTATAGGGTGCAGGTGAACTAGGTCTAGGAATATCTGGCTGACATTGCTCATCACCTTTAGGTTCATCACCCTGGTGAGGTGGCAAACTAGTATGGGACTGCTCATGTACAGGAGGGTTTTCTAAAATTGGTTCACTACTATGTTCAATTTCAGGCTCTTCTTCATTATCCTCAAATCTCCCTCTAGGTTCATCTAATTGCCTCTCACTCCTAGTAATTATAGCATTACAATGTTCCCTAGGGTTTGGTTCAGGTTTAGCAAGTAATTTCCCTGGGGGTCTATAAAAAGTGCTAGCTTGTTATGCTATTTGATTTTCTGTCATTTTGGTGTGGGCACTCATGTTATCCATCCTAGATTTCATACTATCCATCCTAGATTTGATTTGTTTGAGAGTCTCATTCACATCTTCATTTTGTTTTGACTGGGTGCTCATAAATTTCTCAAAAATCACCTCTAAACTAGACTTAGGTGGATTAGGATTGGAATTCCTAGATTGAAATTGAGGTCTAGAATCTAATTGTGTTCCCTGATTACTCTTCCATGATAGGTTTGGGTGATTTCTCCATCCAAGGTTATAAGTATTAGAATAAGGGTCATTATTTCTTCTTTGATTGTACCCTCCTACTGCATTAACTTGTTATGAACCATGATCAGTAATTACCTTACACTCCTCAGTATAGTGTCCATGATTACCACAAATGTCACATATAGCAAAAGATGAAACTATAGCAGTTTGTATTTGAAAAGAATCAAATCTATTACTCAAAGAATCTACCTTTTCAGCCAAGGCACGCCAGTTATCATTTTCATTCTTACTATGTGGTGGACGATATATCACTCCTCTCTCAGTGGTCCATTGGTTGTGATTCAAAGTCATCTCCTCAAGCAAAGTGAAAGCATCTTCAATAGTCTTGCTCATAAGGGCTCCTCCTACAGCAACATCAACAGTCAGATGGGTATTATAAAGTAAACCATTATAAAAAGTATGTATTAAAACCCATTTTTCAAGGCCATGGTGAGGACACTTCCGTTGTAATGGACACTTCTGTTGTAATTCGTTGAAATGCTCCCATGCCTCACTAAAAGACTCGACATCCCGCTGTACAAAGCTTATAATCTGGTTCCTCAACTGGATTGTCTTGCTGGGTGAAAACTACTTCATCAAGAAAGCATTAGACAATTGATCCCATGTAGTAAAGGTACCGGTAGGTTGAGATTGAAGCCAAGAGCGAGCTCAGTCCTTGAGAGAAAAAAGAAAACTATCTAAGTTTTAATGCATCACTGGAAACACCATTAATTTTAATTGTATCACATAATTCAAGAAATAAAGCAAGATGTTGATTAGGATTTTTGACTAGAGTTCCTCCAAACGGATTTTGTTGGATCATAGATAGGAACGCAGGCTTGATTCCAAAGTTATTAGCCTCTATAACTAGTCTAGCAATGCTAGAGTGTATCTCCTGTGGATTAGGGGCTGCATAGTCCCTAAGTGATCTTCTGTCTGCCATGACCACTTCTTCTCCCTACTTTTCTTCAAATCAGAGTTTCCTACGCAGTCTAAGAGTTTTGTTAATCTCAGGGTCTAAGGGAACTAGAGGTCCTGATCTAAGATTCCTATGCATGCACAAGTAGATAGATCAAATAACTCAAAATATGCAGAAAAGTACATAAAGCAGAATTAATCTCAGCTTCTGAAGATTCCTAAAGAAAAGATAACAAAAGCAGAAAATAAAACAAGCCTATTCTAGCAATACTATCAATTACTTCAATATTAACAAAAACCAAGGTCCCCGACAATGGCACCAAAAACTTGTTGTGTCCGCAAGTGCATGGATACTCGAAGTAATAAAAAGATATCGAACCATAGAGACTTCGTTTGTTAAGTACCAAATAATTATTTTCTTACTAGCTAGGCAATCAAATTTGATGTAAGCAGCAAATGGAAATCGCATGAAATATCAGAGAGAAAAGCTGGGACTAGGGTTTCTTCCACCTTAATTTCAATGATTAGATATAATTAAATGATCGTCAGTTTATTTTTGTTATGATAAAGATATAATTTACTTTATAAAGAAACCATCTCGCTTTCGTGCAGATAATTTACAAAGAACCAATCCTCACTTTCGCACAAGATTTATTCAATGCTAAAGATAAGTAAATCATTGACAAGAAGATTTAACATCACTTTCATGCATCCAATCTTTATGTCAATCATCACAAGTAAAAACTGAATACTTTCATACTTTAGTTTTCACAGGCTCTACTTAAGGTTCTCCAACGATCCAATACTTAATTTCTTACAATATCTTCATGTCTAACTCATTAATGTCTCCTAGGTCAAATTATCAACAAGTCAATAAGCTTCTAAAATCTAGAAACAAGAACAAACCTAATTTCTTACGACGAGTTCCTAAATCACGATTCTAGGGTTCCAAGTCTTGCAAGTCACTTTTCAGTCCATATCACAAAAACTCAATACATGTTTGACAATTTGAAACTAGAAAAGATTAAAGACAATTTGTCACTTAAGAAGAATTATTGAAACAAAAATATCACGACGAAATAAGGAACATCTAGTTATTATGAAATTAAGGGGATTACACCCCCTGTCCCAAAAAGTATTTAAGCTAGCATGATAAAGAAATTACAATAAGCCATAGTTTAGAACAATCAGAAATCAAGAAGAAGGGAAATTTTACTAAACACAGGGCAATAATGGAAATTACAGCCCGTGATTCTCGTGTGAACAGTGCCAACAATGCCTCTTTTGTTGATTTCTCCTTCGATCAGTCTCCTTTCGCTTTGTAACTTCTGGTATATGTTCTCCTCCCTTAGGCATAGCTTTCCTTCAAATTTCACTACCGGAGACACTCTGTATGCTTCCTGGTGGTGAAACCTAAGGCGATGGTGAAGAAGTCGATTTCTCTCTGAAATGCTAATCAAAATTGGGGCTTTCCATGCGCTGATCTTCCCCTTGTTCTGACGAATATTCCCCTTTTTACGGATCTTGAATTTGTGGTCTAAATCATCCGCAATCATCCGCGCAAAAATCGGGCTTCAATATGACCAGGTAAATCGGCTATCTGGGATATAATTACGGCCGTAATTTCCATTACGGTAGTACCATAATGTGTTTTGGTCTAAATTCTGGGATAATTACGTGCCGTAAAAATAACCACGCCAGTACCATGACCGCATAATGAAAGTCCTCAGAAGGTGGCGAAACCCTAGATAGGCGCATGAAAAATTTCTTCTAAAGCAGCGGAGTGGGTTTCTTAGTATCATCGCATGCAATATGATCAACTTAACAACATGAAAAGAATTCATACCGAAGCCATGTGTTGGATGGCGTCTTGGAAAGAGAGAGCAAGAGAGATCTCCTCCAAATGATGCGCACACAAGAATGAGGATGCGCTCACTTCCTTGGTGCTCCTTGTGCTAGCAAGGTTCCAAGAGGTGTCTTTGATCGAATGGAAGGGATGGATGAAGCTTTGCTCGCTTTGCCAAATGACTCTCCAAGGTGTCCAAGACTCGTCACACACGAATGCCCCCTCGAGAGTAAGTGGGGAAAGGCGAGAGAGAAGTTCTCTTGGCGTGAACGTGAGATGTGGTCACGTTAGAGAACATGCTATCTAAAAATAGCAATGTCTCAACGTTCATGCGACCATGCATTACCCCAATCACCAATGCCTCTTTACTTGAACCATGCGCTCACCCAATGAGCTGGTTCAAATCGATTTGGTTCAATAACCAAATAAACCAAGCAACTAGTCCAGATCATAACAAAAACCCCTAAGGCTTAAGATCTGACCGTTCATCTCTTGATGCTCCTGATCTCACCGATCTATCATCCATTCTCTCAATCGAAGCTTACCGATCTCAAGCCCTTATCAATCAAACATGATCAGACTGGATCTCACTTACAATCAGAGATTAAATCCCTTTAAACTGAACCCAAACAATTCAGTCCACACGATCTGACTTAAGTAAGCCATATCATCAAATTGTGCGACCCTAAGGGTTTCCTTTAAATGTCGATAACGATAACTTACGTTATCACGATCAGTGAGGGGTATCTAGCAACACATCACTGTCTCCTGATATAAAGGAAAGAGTCTTCCAAGACTACACCCAAACCACAGCACAAGTGTGAATCCAATTCACAAGGCATGCAAATTTCCTTTGCCACTGGATGTTCTTATTGGACAAGCGTGTCAAGCCTGTAGCTCCAATATGATGAGCATGATTAGATCAGATGAGCACTGTCATCTGGGTATGGCCATACACTTTCTCAATCATCTCATACAGAGGGGGGCCCCTTTAGAACATCATACTCCAATTAAGGAGACGGCAATCCTTTATCTATCACTAGTGCCCTAACCTGACTCAAGCTCACCATCCAAGATAGTCTATAATCATTATGTTTCAAATGATATTGAACTACCTCAAAACAATGACAATCATCATTTAGAAACACAAGTGATCTCAAGTCAGAGGAAATGTGCCACTTGTTGCAATCAAGGATTATTCACATTGTGACAAGCAATTGAATATCCTAGTAGGGTCTGTCCAGTACATCCAATGTACCCATGAGTCTACATCTTATTCCATGCTCGAAGCATCCTATAAGATTAGAACACATATTAGTCTCAATCATATCAAGGCTGTCTCATGTTCACCAAGATATCTTGACTAAGGACATAACTGCATGTCAGCCTAGCTGAACAGCTTTGAGACATTATTCAGAAGTACACTTATTGCAGCAGACAATGTAACAAACTGAATAACAACCATGCCTTTATAAACATAAGAGTTTATTACATGATACTGATACAATCCCAAGGCCTCAAACATTAGCCTTAAGGGCATACCCCAATAATCTCCCACTTGCACTTAATCTAATGGTTGAGAAATTTCAAACCCATATTATTACAGTGCTTCTCATGCTTCTGCTGCGCCAGAGGCTTGGTAAGCGGGTCAGCCAGATTGTCATCTGTATGAACCTTGCAGACTTTGATCTCGCCACGATCAATGATCTCCCGGATCAAATGAAACCGTCTCTGTATGTGCTTGGACTTCTGGTGCGACCGTGGTTCCTTTGCTTGTGCAATTGCTCCAGTGTTATCACAAAAGATAACCAAAGGATCAGCACTGGAAGGAACAACACCAAGTTCCTGAACGAACTTACGAATCCACACTGCCTCCTTGGATGCTTCCGAGGCTGCAACATACTCGGCTTCTGTTGTGGAATCAGCAACAATAGACTGTTTGAAACTCTTCCACACCACCGCTCCTCCATTCAAGCTAAAAACATAGCCTGATTGCGATCGGAAATCATCCTGGTCAGACTGGAATGAAGCGTCAGTATATCCTTCAATACTGAGTTCTTCCTGACCACCATATATCAAGAACATATCTTTGGTCCTCCGCAGATATTTTAAAATGTTCTTGACTGCAATCCAGTGTGCCTGACCTGGATTACTTTGGAACCGACTGGTCACGCTTAATCCGTAAGCGACGTCTGGGCGAGTACACAACATCGCATACATAATGGACCCAATAGCCGAAGCATAAGGCGTATTGTCCATCTCATCTTTCTCAGTCTGTGTTTGTGGACACTGACTCTTTGAAAGATTCAGACCATGTCTGACTAGAAGATATCCTCTTTTAGAATTCTCTAAATGAAATCTCTCCAGGACTTTATCGATGTAAGTACTCTGGCACAGCCCGAGAAGCCTCTTAGATCTATCCCTATAGATCTTCACACCTAATACATAGGCTGCTTCTCCTAAATCTTTCATCTGAAAACATTTCCTTAACCATGCTTTAACCGCATGCATTTCAGGAATATCATTTCCAATGATTAAGATATCATCGACGTAGAGGACTAGGAAAGTAATCACGCTCCCACTAAACCTCTTATATACACACGGGTCATCCTCGTTCTTGATGAAACCAAATTCAGAGATTGATTCATCAAAACGAATATTCCAGCTTCTCGATGCTTGTTTAAGTCCATAAATAGACTTCTTTAACTTGCATATTTTATGACGATCTGATGGATTAGTGAAACCTTCAGGTTGTGTCATATAGACATCCTCGTTCAGATTTCCATTAAGGAAAGCGGTCTTCACATCCATCTGCCAGATCTCATAATCATAATATGCAGCTATCGCGAAAAGAATCCGAATAGACTTAAACATAGCTACAGGTGAGAAAGTTTCATCATAATCTATCCCGTAGATTTGTTTGAAACCTTTCGCAACTAGCCTGCCTTTATAGGTAACCACGTTACCATCCATGTCAATCTTCTTCTTAAAGATCCATTTACAGCCTATAGGGATAACTCCCGGAGGCGGATCAACCAAATCCCAGACTTGGTTATCTGACATGGAGTCCATCTCGGCGCGCATAGCTTCAAGCCATCTCGCTGAGTCTGGTCCACTGACCGCATTCGCATAAGTTAGGGGTTCATCATTATCAATGATGTAGACTCCGTCATAGCGCTCAGGCTGTCGACGGATCCTTCCCGATCTTCGCGGTTCCCGTGATATCTGAGCCTCAGGTTGTTCAGTAACCTGTTCTACCGGCTCAGGCTCATCCAACTGTACTTGAGCACTTTGTCCTTCCTCTGGATTCTCATCCAGCTTTATTTCTCTCCCAATGGCCTCTTGCAGAAGAAACTCCTTCTCAAGAAATATGGCCGTCCGAGCAACAAACACCTTGTTCTCTTTGGGATCGTAGAAATAATAACCCTTAGTTTCCTTAGGGTAACCGACAAAGATACATTTCTCAGATCTGCTCTCTAGTTTCCCAGAGGCGAGCTTTTTGACATAAGCCTCGCAGCCCCAGATCCTGATAAATGTCAAGCTCGGCTGTTTCCCATACCATAACTCATATGGAGTCTTTGAAACTGCCTTGGATGGCACTCGGTTTAGTACCTTTGCAGCTGTTTCCAGTGCAAATCCCCAAAAGGAGTTAGGTAGAGTAACCTGACACATCATAGAACGAACCATATCAAGTAACGTTCTATTTCTCCCCTCGGACACACCATTCCATTGCGGTGTTCCTGGCGGAGTGAGCTGTGAGATAATCCCACACTCCTTCAGATAGTCAGTAAACTCTCGACTTAGGTATTCTCCACCTCGATCAGAACGAAGTGCCTTGATATTTCGGCCTAACTGATTCTGTACTTCATTCTTGAACTCTTTGAACTTGTCAAAAGATTCACTTTTATGTCTCATAAGATAGACATACCCATATCTACTGAAATCATCAGTGAAGGTAATGAAGTACTGATAGCCACCTCTGGCATGTTTACTAAAAGGCCCACACACATAACTGTGTATAAGGTCAAGTAAACCTGAAGTCCTTTGACCTTTATGAGGAAAAGGTGACTTCGTCATTTTGCCCATCAAACAAGCTTTGCATGTATCAATCTCCTCATAGGAGAATGATCCCAGCAGTCCATGATCATGCAACCGCTTAATGCGTTTCTTGGTAATATGGCGACTATGCCATAGCAAGGTGCTGTCATCAGCATATTTGGCTTTCTTATTATCAATATTGTGTATAGAACATTCCATGTCCAACATGAATAACCCATTGTTAATTGAACCAGTAGCATAAACAATATTATCTAAAGAAAGAACACACTTTGAAATATTGCATTCAAAGGAAAACCCTTTCCTGACAAGAGCAGGAATTGAGATAATATTTTTAGTAATGCTTGGAACAAAGTAACAACTGTTTAATTCTAACACAAGTCCAGATGGTAAAGAGATGAAATAGTCTCCTACAGCAACAGCAGCAACCCGTGCCCCGTTTCCAACTCGTAGGTCCACCTCATGCTGTCCCACCTGTCTTCTTCTCTTGAGTTCCTGTACATTTGAACAAATGTGAACTCCACATGCAGTGTCCAACACCCATGAAATAGAAGAAGAAGATATCATGACTTCCGTCACATAAATACCTGAGCCAGAAGCGATGCTTCCCCTCTTGTCTCCCTGGAGCGCTTTACAGTCCTTTTTCCAGTGACCCAACTGGCCACAGTGGAAACATCTGTATTCCTTCGACCGCTTGACCTTTTGCTTCAGAGCCTTGCTGTAGCTCATGACAGGGGTCTTGCCCTTCTTCCCCTTCTTCTTGTTCCTTGAAGGAAACATCAAGACAGAGGTTGAAGGCTTTCCCTTCAGAGTCTCCTCAGTAGTCAAGAGCATATTGAGCAACTCTGCTGGAGTACAATCGATTTTGTTCATATTAAAGTTAATAATGAACGCATCGAAAGAGGGTGGGAGAGACTGCAGAATAATGTCTACAGCAAGCTCCTGATTGATGGTATGCCCCAGTTTCTCTAGAGCCTCCTTGTGCCCAATCATCTTGAGCACGTGAGCTCCCACTGGACTCCCTTCAGCCAGTTTGCTCTGAAAGAAAAGCTTAGTCAGATTATAGCGTTCTGTCCTCGCCTGTGCAGCATACAGCATTTTGAGGTTCGCTATAATCTCTATAGCCGACATATCCTCATGCTGACGCTGCAGCGGTGGCGTCATAGACGCTAGCATCAGGCAAGCGACATCAATGCTATCATTGACGTGCTTTTCATAAGCTTCCCGAACCGCCCTTGCGGCGTTCGGAGCGGGCTGAGGCGGTATAGCCGTCTCGAGGACATACAGTTTCCTCTCTGCCTTAAGAACAATCTTAAGGTGTCCGTACCAGTCTGAGAAGTTCGGCCCAGCAAACTTCTCCCTTTCCAGTAGGGATCGCACATTGAAGTTCATGGTGTTCGTTGCTGCAGGTATCTACAACAATGCAAGAACAGCAAGGTCAGTATCAATGTTAAGAATCGATCAGGACTTAAGAAAGATTCCTTTTCTCACTATTTTATCTGGCTGAAAAATCCAGCAAAAACAGCCCGAAAGAGTAGAACTCTTTTAGTGAGATGGGATCCAGATTTCATACTTGGTCTCCGCGTCCCGCTCAGGCGAGATAAGATGCACAGAGGGTACAAGTACTAATCTCTGGTAGGCTGTCCCAGCCAATCGCCAACCCGTGCGATTCCCCTTCATCTGGGCAATCCAGCAGACTGTGCCAACTGAGTTGGTACAACACAGTCTCTGACCCCACAGATGGCTGCCTCCATGTGCTACCATATGCGCCACATATGTAGCCTACATGGTCAAGCTGACCCGACCTACTCCCTGGACCACCACGTGCTATGCTGAGCAACGAGAAGCGATAAATCCCTTCCCTGTAACACGCAGGTGTAATCCCGCACCGTCTGAAGATAGATGGACGTGCCCACTGAGTGGGTACAACACGGCTCCAACGATAATCAGAACAGTGAGGTTTCGCGTCAGAAGGCTTACGAGCTTGATATTTTAGCGTTGGATTTTAACGGTCTTTTATCTTCTTATCTATCATGCAATACCTATGGTGATAGCAGAAGATTTAAATCATGCTATTCTAATTGTAATTAAACAATAAAAGAAAGCAAGCTGATCTTATGTGGTAAAAGCCCATAAGCCTAAGTAAGACCTTAATTTCACTTAAGTCTTCACTTGCTTTTCTTCATGGGTCTTTTGCTGCTCATCTGGCCCAAACCAGGGCCCAAGCGCCTACTGCAGCTCAGGTGCGCCTACCAGGGAAAGTGCGCCTGGTCCCAGAGTCGAACCCTGGACCTCCCACCTGGTCAAGCCACTGCTGCATGCGCCTCTGCCAAGTGTGCTCTGTGCTCTTGTCTAATTAAATTACAATTTAACTATCTAGACAAGATTGACACGCAGGTCAATAACACTTTATAAATTAATGGAAATGTGATGCGCAGATCACAATAAAATAATTTACATTTAATTTCCAAGCACGCAGGCCCGAGCACAGCACACATTAAACGGGCAGCCCACATAAGATAAAATAAACACACATATGGCATCCAAACAGCATGTGATCCAATTAAGAAATTAAAGTTTTGAAAACCCCTTTGGCATCAATTTTAATATTCTTATATGCCCTACAACCTTACAACGGTCCATTAATAGGGATCCACTCATCCAATCTAATCAGATCCAGTGCCCTTGCATGCACCAAGTCCTCACTGACTTGAGTCGACCCAGTGGTCAACTATGCATGCGCCAAGGGCTGAACCACCCCATGAGTTCTGGCAAGCGGGTGTGACCCCGGGCCTAACTCATGTGCGTTCATGGGTTGTCTCAACCAGACATCGCTACACGCCTGTGATGCAGTCGACCTACAGCCACCTCTTGCTTGCGCAAAGGTGCTATCTGGTCGACCCATCTAGGCTGTCAGATGATCTGATCAGACTGGTTGGATCTAAGCTAGAGGATGACATCAACCCTACTAACCCGTCTAAGGATTTATAGTAAGACCTTAGATCTAGTGAGGTCGCGCAAGTAATATACGTTTGATAAAACATCAACAATAAAGATGCGCCGACTTTCATACATGCTCAAACATGAAAAACATATGTAATCATTTTCGCATGTAACCTAACCTATAGATCTAAGCATGTTGCGCAAACATGGATCACAAAACATGGTATAGCAATCATAAAACATGCATCAACCAAGGCTCTGATACCAATTGAAAGTCCTCAGAAGGTGGCGAAACCCTAGATAGGCGCATGAAAAATTTCTTCTAAAGCAGCGGAGTGGGTTTCTTAGTATCATCGCATGCAATATGATCAACTTAACAACATGAAAAGAATTCATACCGAAGCCATGTGTTGGATGGCGTCTTGGAAAGAGAGAGCAAGAGAGATCTCCTCCAAATGATGCGCACACAAGAATGAGGATGCGCTCACTTCCTTGGTGCTCCTTGTGCTAGCAAGGTTCCAAGAGGTGTCTTTGATCGAATGGAAGGGATGGATGAAGCTTTGCTCGCTTTGCCAAATGACTCTCCAAGGTGTCCAAGACTCGTCACACACGAATGCCCCCTCGAGAGTAAGTGGGGAAAGGCGAGAGAGAAGTTCTCTTGGCGTGAACGTGAGATGTGGTCACGTTAGAGAACATGCTATCTAAAAATAGCAATGTCTCAACGTTCATGCGACCATGCATTACCCCAATCGCCAATGCCTCTTTACTTGAACCATGCGCTCACCCAATGAGCTGGTTCAAATCGATTTGGTTCAATAACCAAATAAACCAAGCAACTAGTCCAGATCATAACAAAAACCCCTAAGGCTTAAGATCTGACCGTTCATCTCTTGATGCTCCTGATCTCACCGATCTAGCATCCATTCTCTCAATCGAAGCTTACCGATCTCAAGCCCTTATCAATCAAACATGATCAGACTGGATCTCACTTACAATCAGAGATTAAATCCCTTTAAACTGAACCCAAACAATTCAGTCCACACGATCTGACTTAAGTAAGCCATATCATCAAATTGTACGACCCTAAGGGTTTCCTTTAAATGTCGGTAACGATAACTTACGTTATCACGATCAGTGAGGGGTATCTAGCAACACATCACTGTCTTCCGATATAAAGGAAAGAGTCTTCCAAGACTACACCCAAACCACAGCACAAGTGTGAATCCAATTCACAAGGCATGGAAATTTCCTTTGCCACTGGATGTTCTTATTGGACAAGCGTGTCAAGCCTGTATCTCCAATATGATGAGCATGATTAGATCAGATGAGCACTGTCATCTGGGTATGGCCATACACTTTCTCAATCATCTCATACAGAGGGGGGGCCCCTTTAGAACATCATACTCCAATTAAGGAGACGGCAATCCTTTATCTATCACTAGTGCCCTAACCTGACTCAAGCTCACCATCCAAGATAGTCTATAATCATTATGTTTCAAATGATATTGAACTACCTCAAAACAATGACAATCATCATTTAGAAACACAAGTGATCTCAAGTCAGAGGAAATGTGCCACTTGTTGCAATCAAGGATTATTCACATTGTGACAAGCAATTGAATATCCTAGTAGGGTCTGTCCAGTACATCCAATGTACCCATGAGTCTACATCTTATTCCATGCTCGAAGCATCCTATAAGATTAGAACACATATTAGTCTCAATCATATCAAGGCTGTCTCATGTTCACCAAGATATCTTGACTAAGGACATAACTGCATGTCAGCCTAGCTGAACAGCTTTGAGACATTATTCAGAAGTACACTTATTGCAGCAGACAATGTAACAAACTGAATAACAACCATGCCTTTATAAACATAAGAGTTTATTACATGATACTGATACAATCCCAAGGCCTCAAACATTAGCCTTAAGGGCATACCCCAACACATAAAACCTTCTGGAAAGAAATCACTTGAAATTACGGCCCGTAATATTCATTATGGCAGTGCCATAATATCTATAAATATTTCATAATATTGATTACGGCCCTGCCGTAATTTGGTCTGAAGCTCCGATTTGTGTGAAATTTGACATGTAATCTTCTCTTGATGATGAGAATTTGTCTATGCACTTGAATTGCTTGAAAACACCTTAAAATGATGCCTCTTTACTTGAAAATGATCAAAAACCAAAAAAAGTGTAGATTCCACAATATTTGATAAATAAGACATGAAAATAAGCCAAAGAGTATGAATATGACACAAAAAAACTATCAAATGATATAAAATATACTATGAATTTTTGTGTCATCAGTTCACAACCTAGTCATGACCAGCATCATAGCCATGATACGCATGTGAGAATTTCACATAACACTTCATAGCCTAGCCATGACCAGATTTATAGCTATGATACATATGTTGAAATTTCATAGAACACTTCACGGCCTACCTATGACCAGGTTCACGGCCATGATGAACTTCCTAGAATTTTACAGAACGCATCATGGCCTAGCCATGATGAAGCTCACAGCTGTTACAAAACCTGTCGGACACGAAATCAGCTGATTTCTCATAGAATTTGGATGGGTTTTCTCTTGAGGAAGCAAAGGGGACGTCTTCCTATGAACAAAAGGAATCAAATGAGGCTTTTTGCACTGTCAATTGGTGGGAAGAACGAGATGCAATGAGTTGGTCAGCGACAAGGAACGATGACGAAAAAAAAGGATATTTTTTGGGCAAAATTTCAGGCTTCTTCTCATCGATCTTGATTACTACACCAATCATGCAACCTCTAGACTAGACCCTCCCTTTAGGACTCATGTGCCATGTAAGCAACACTGCGGTAAGGATGGTTCATGGGCAAAGAAAAGATAAGAAGTCACACGCCATCTACTATTTCAGCTGAACATCTAATGAATCACAACAAAACTACGCCACCATACAAAAAAAAAATACTTGCCATTGTTATTGCTTTTGAAAAATTTAGATTATATCTTATGAATTTGAAAGTTATAGTTTATACATACCATGCCACAATGAAATGTCATGTAAATAAGAAAGATTCCAAACAATGATTAATAAGACGAATTCTTCTTTTGTAGGAATTTGAAATTGAAATTAATAATAAGAAAGGAAATAAAAATTTAGTTACATATCATCTCTCTAGAATGGTTCAAAAAGAAGAAGTAAAAGAAATACCCATTGATGATAGTTTTTTTTTATAAACATCTAATGGCAATTGCATGTTCAAAAGGATTCATGGTATGCTGATGTCATGAATTATTTGGTGTCTAACGTCTTGTCTTTTGGTGTATCTTATTAGGAGAAGAAAAGATTTTTAGTAGATGGCCAACATTATTTTTTGGGACAAATGGATATGGGTCATAAGTCGTATTGATATGACCTATTTATAACCAATCGACCCAAATTGCCAAGTCTTGTGTGAGATGCATGATTCTATTTTGTGATACAAATATGATATCATAAATACCATCAAAGGGCCTAGCACTCCACTCATACTAATCTTGTTTCTCCCCCCACCCCCCACCCCCCCCCCCCCCCCTCTCTCTCTCTCTCTCTCTCTCTCTCTCTCTCTCTCTCTCTCTCTTCCCTATGCTTTATCTCCTATTCTCCATGTAAGATAAGATAAGACACTAAGATAAAATAAAGGAAATTTTCACATCATTTAGTCAAAACAAATGGCTAGAATAAGGATCCTTAGTAGACATGACTCAACTTCATCTTGATATAGGAGAAGTTAAGAACATATTTAGGACTTATTTCACATTATACCTTATGTGATCATTCAATCAACTCTAATGGGATTTTTTTAGCCTTACAGACTCGACCTAAGCAACTATAGCTCCTTATTGATCATGTTTATAAACATAGGCTCTAAGTGGGATTAAATATGAAGGCTACTTCATACCTTGAGGCCAATAACTGCTTGTTTTATTATTGTAGTTGTCCTTAAATATTATCCCCTTTTGCTTAACTTAAATAATCCTTTAAACTTCAACTTGATATATATAATCACCATACTCTACATGCAACTTGAAAATTTACTTTTTTTTAAACTAAATATTATCTATTTATAATGAAATAGTATTCACGTGTCATCTTAAACTTTTCCAATAGCATATATGGATTAGGAGATCCAGTTAACAAAAATTTGCATAGAAGTAGAGATATAGTCTTCCATATAGATCAACCTAGGAACATCTAAACAAGATAAAAAAAAAATTCACAAAGTGAGTTACAATATATTCTAGATATACCTCTAACTCAAGCAACTAAGTCAATTTCTAAGATACGGGTGAGTATCATGAAGAGCACATTATAATAGTTGTATTGATGCCTCAATAGATCATGATAGTGAATAAGTCAGACTAAGTAACCTCAATGTGACACATTGGGGTGAAAACTCATCCATGTAACTCTCATCTACCCACTAAGCATCCGAAGTTTTAGATTTGCATCTTAGTTTGTTGGGTTATATTTGCATGTATCACTACTTTCTGCATTTCAATTCTTCGTTGAAACAGGGTTAATTTTGCCCACAAACTAGATTTCTGCAAACTGTAGTAAGTAGATATCAATCTATGTTACTGAACCTTTTGATTTCGCCCTTAGAATTATCTTAACACCTACAACCAGCACTTAATCTTTAAAATTCAGAAACCCTAGAGTGCACAAGCTCAGTTCTGTTCTATAAATGGCACTATAGCATATGCCATCTCAGTCGTTGGAAGATTTACTTGAAACATTTAGTTCTATTGTTCTTTTGTGAGCTCTAGGAGTTTTGAGATTTGGTGCATAAGCACAGCTAACAAGTAAGGCCGCTCGGGTGAATATTGAGTCCCAATTGCATGTAGTTTCTGATTTCAGTCGAGCAGCTTGGTCCGATCAACTTAGTATCAATCAAAAATCAAAGGAAATCATTCGGTCTCCCCTTCTGCCTCCCACTCCCGCTCCTGCTTCTACCCCCATCTCCCCCTCAAATAGTCCGAGCTTGGTGGCTTGTCGGATTAGTGCCGGACCAAAATTTTAGCCATACGGACCGAAACCTTAAACCATGCTACAAACTGCACTATACAATTGTTCAATTTCAGAGTACTTTTCTAACATACATTCAACTTGACTACTATTAGTTGAAGGTGCTTAGTTTAATAAGCGAGGGTCTAACAAGGTCTTCTTCTTAGTTGCCCATCTTCATTGCTTTTTTTTAAAAAAAAAAAAAACTTTACTACTATTCAGTTTTAGCTTAATGGGCTTGATAAATCTCCACTACTGCATTTAGGGAACAGCCTTACTGGTCTGAGCCAATTGCATAAATTTTCTGATAATAAAGTGCATAAAATTTCTGCTCAACTCAAAATCCTGCAAAAGCGATCCATATGCTGCATTACCAACTAGAGTGCATTTGATTGCTGAAAAACTGCACTATATTGAGTTCTGTAGGAATACAAAACTGCATTTCATTATTTGGTAGGGTTGCAGGTCAAGACTTTGCCCATTTTCATATCTCCTGGTCGCTTTCAAGCCTCCTTTGGAAGTTTAGTTGCATGAATTGAGGAAAATCTCATTAATGATCTAAGCTTGCTTTGTGCTCAACTCTTGAACCGTTCATCTTTGGACCTGTTGTTAACTTGAGCGAGAATTGTGGACTGGAGGTAGTTTTGTCTTCTTATTTGGTGCTCTTGTATGTTATTAGTTCTATAAAATTTATAATTTATACCAAATTCTTACTCTGGTCAGCAATATTCATCTTTATTATTTGATATAATTATACACTGTCTATTCCAGGTATTAAGTGGGATTTGTGTAATTGTTATTTCAAGGTTGATGACGGCTTCAAAGATTCTCAAAACAAAAATTGCAACTGTTAGAAATTTTAAATCATACTCCAGCGAGCACAAAGTCAATGTCAAATATTTGAGTAAATGGCTAAGAAAAAGTCAAATATTGTATCAAAAGTCAATATATAAATGAAATTAGGTGAAACTTTACCATCGAGCTAGAAACTAGAGATTCATTAATTAGAAAATATCAGGAACCAATGTTAGATATAAATGTGATATTATAGATAGAGTTTTCGATCAAGTAATGATTAGAATATGTGAAGAAGTTTCTAAAATCTAACAATAGTTAAAATTTATTTTACAACCATCAAAATTTGTTATTTGCATTAATAAACTAAAAAAAATATTCAAACTTGAATATTTGCTTATACTTCAATTTCAGAAATGTTGTATAATTCACGTATATATGCTAATTATAGTATAATGAGATATTTTGTTTAGAATAAATGATATATTTATGTGTTAATCTTCCAAACCCAAACGAAGAACTCTTACTCTACGAATTAGTTGTGAAACACATGATTCATGGTCCAGTCACTTGACTCAATCAAAATGGTACAAAGTCAGAAGCGAAAAGATCCAAACATACGATTCACAACTATTTGAAATATACACAAACAATTAATTACTGTTGTAATTTCATAAATATAAAATTAAGAATATATCCAGAAGTATTCAATTATTAATATGCTCAAACTAGCAACCTTTGCTGAGATTTTGATATTCATATCAGACAAGATCTAGGTAATTTGATGCAGGACGCTTGGATCTACCATATCTAGTTAGGAAAAAAAAAACTGCAATTTGCAATTAAATCATTCAAAGTCGAATTTTGCACACTGTCGTAACTTAAAATTATTATTTTCAAATAATCAAATTGAGTGGGATTCGTGTATTAGTGCCTAAAGGTTGACGATGACTTGAGAGATGGCCAAAACGAAAATTGCAAATGTTAAAATTGTCAAATCAGTCTACACTAAACACAAGTCAAAGACAAGACAGATGCACTGTTGAGTAATGGCTAACCATAAGGCAACTTTTGCATCAAAAGTCAATATGTATCTTGCATCATTAAATATGACCTCGATCCACTTTTATGATATACATGGATTTTAAGGTTTTTATTTATAAAATTTATATCTATTATGAATCACATTTGTATCTTTTGAAAGATTAAACTTAGGAGCGGATTGAGGCACACTCGAGTTTAAGTTCATGATGATTCAACACGTATCAGTATTATTGTGCAAATATGAGATGGAAGAAACATATAAATCTATTTCAAAAATCGATCATTTGTTTCAATTCTATTGTTTTTCTATGATTGTATTATTATATTCTACATTCTTAAATCATTATTTCACAAAAGAAACATTATGATATAAGAATTGCTAAAGCACTCCAAATAATATAGTTAAATGTTTCCATTGGTCTGTCAAGTAATCATACAATTACAACCATCAATTTTTTTTAATTGGTATTAATACATTAAAAATAAATATTCAAACTTGAATATTTGCATATATTTGTTGCAAAATTGATTATACTTGATGTAGATATGTTGATTATAGTATTATAAGATAATTGGTATAAAATAAGTGATAAATTAAGGCAATGATATACGTTTGTTGCACTAGTAGTCAATTTTAGTACACAACTGGAATTATCAACTAAATTTAGAAATATTATTGTGGATCCGATTTGCAAGAGGTTGTAGAAGATGAGAAGCAACTTGCAGGGGCATTACAGTAACGAGGGTGTGAAATATTAAATTAGTAACAGCGTCCTACTTCAAATTTCTTGCACCTCAATCCATGCCATTGATTGCCTTTTTTTTAAAAACGCTTATTTGGTCGATGCTTCACGATTCCTTTGCTTCTTCTCCCTTCTCTCCTTCTGCTCCAATCTCTGCTGCACTCTTCTTTTCGTCTGTGGCGGATCGTGCTGCAGGTGCTGTCCAGGTAACTGACTCTCTTTTCCTTGCTTGCTTTCTTCTCTTTCAAGGGTTTTGACTGGTTCAGGACAAGCCTTTCCCCTGTTATTTGACTATTTCAATGTTTTTGGTGCTTGCAATTGGGGAGTTTGGGCTGGCATCCTGGTGTGGTTGGTTCCAACTATTCTTTGAAAGATTGGTGAGGCATATTTGATGATTCAGATTCTTTTAAAAAATATATACTTTTTTTCTTCTTTTGAGGGGATGTTATTTTGTTGAAAAAGAATGATTTTTTTCATGCTATCGAGGGGAAAAAAGGGCAACTTTTTCCGAGAAACATCGTACTTACTGTTGCTATGATGATTTATTTGCAAGTTTGGTTGAGTTGGGCTGATTACTTGTGCTGATGAATGTCTTGATTGCTAAATAGTTTTCGTGCTCGTATCAATTGCAGAAGAAAAATTATAACTTGGTTAGAGTTCAGATGGTTACAGCCTTACAGGTTTGCGAATGCGACTCAATTAGGTGAGTCAGTGTGTTCCAAGATCTCTAGGCAACACAGAGACAGCTAAATAAGTGGTTGTAAGGAGAGAAATATCTCATCAAGGCTAAATCTCCCAATCCTTCAATGTCCTATTGAAATTGACCCCCAAACTGTATATGAAACCCCAAACAACATGTACAACCTGTGTTATGACCAGAGGAGCTTCCTAACATACCTATATATATCAGAGAACTCGTGAAACAAAAGTGAGAAAATGTGTTTTTTTTTTTTTTTTGCTTAAAGTGGCTTGTACTTGATGTCTATCTTTTCAAGCTCATCGATTTGGTGGTTTTGGTTTTGGTTTTCAAGAAAAAGATGAAACTTCATTTCTTATGTTTTACACATTGATTTCTTGATTCTAGATATAATATTTCGTAATCCAGGCTTGTTAGACCGGACCTGATGGAGAAGCCATATGTTTACCAGGCTGATCAATTGGTGAGAAACAACATGGTAGCAGATCCTCTTATTTCGTGTACCTCTGTCCTTGCTGGCATAGTCATGTGCAAGATGGTATTTCCAGTTTCCCATTTCAGATACTGTTTTAAATTTTAATTTTTGTTCATTAATAACTTGATTATAAATGAATACATGTGTGTAATAAGGAGTACGTTTGAGATTGAACAAGAATGATATACCAAATATAACTCATATTAGTAGGTAGGGTTTCATCATTTCTAGGGACTAACAACAACCAATTATTGTTACTATTATGCTTATTATTATTGGTTTTTCAATATTATACTGATGTATGAGTATGATAGTGCTCTCACTATCATTTTTAACAGCGTTCAATTCTCAGGCATATGAAGTTACACATTTGATCACTTCTCTTTACTATAAAGGATATGCATCCCTTTCAAAGATCCAGCGCATTGAGTGGAATAATAGGTGAAAACTAGCATATCCGCTGCATATCTTGATTAGTACAAACCCTCATATTTATTTAAGCGATTTTTGCAGGGGAATGTCTAGTGCCCATGCTGTGTTTATCACTGTGATGTCATTTTATTTAGTATTCTTCTCAGATCTTTTCTCAAATCACAGTGATGAGTTAGTTACATTCCGAAATTCAAGCGTCTCTACTTTCGCATTAGGGGTGACAACCTTCTCCACAACTATTTGCAACTTCTGGTAGAGCTTTATGATGAATCATATAAAAAAGAAAAAAAGAAAAACTCATATTTTCTCCCTGCCTGTATTTTTGACAGGTTTCTGTTGGATACTTCATTACGGACCTTTCAATGATTTTTTGGCTATATCCTTCCCTCGGAGGAATGGAATATGTAAGCGCATGAAGCTTCATTAATGTACCGATTTTTCGATTCTGGGTTAGCCTAAGGATAATTCTTGAACTTGCTCTTTTCTGCCTGCAATGATCATCTCTTCTAATCTTCTGCTTGCAATGATCTACGTTATTGTTTCAAACTCAGACTTACATCTTCAGGTTCTCCATCATTTGCTATCTATAGTAGCAATTTCTTATACTATGTTGTCTGGGGAAGGGCAGTTGTACTCATACATAGTCCTCATCTCTGAGGCCACCACTCCTGGGATAAACTTACGATGGTAACTATGCCACTGTTGTTGGAGTACACTTTTGTGTTTCTTTGCTAAACTAACGCTTTTTAATTATTTTTCCTTCCTGAAGGTTTCTTGACACTGCTGGAATGAGGAAATCTAGAGCATATCTAATCAATGGTGTAATTATGTTCATTGCATGGCTGGTGAGCACAAATGCTGATTCATCTAAGATTTTGATACAGAACGTAGTAATCTATTCTATAGATATCAATTTGAATGTCAATTTCATGTGAATGCTTCTACTGCTCCTTGAGAGCCTATGCCATTGCTTAATTTGCTATATATGCCCATGTCGATAAAATTATCACTTGAGCCATATTCCCCTTCTAAGTAAATATTGATATGCAGGTGGCAAGAATATTGTTGTTTATATACTTGTTCTGCACCATATTCAGCTACTATGATCAGGTGTGCGTGATTGTTCTTCGTCTCTTACATGACACTGTATGTCATAGATATACTTTTGCAACTTGTTAGCAGTCACCGAATTGTCTCCTACTCACAGATCAGGCAGATGCATACATTTGGTTACCTCCTTACTCTACTGGTACCCGCAGTACTCTTTGTCATGAATACGATGTGGTTTGCGAAGATTCTTAGAGGACTTCAGAAGACACTAGCCAAGCAGCATTGACATCTGACCTCCTCCAATTTCTTTTATATATCGAGCTGCAAATGTCAACATGGGCAAGGAAAAGGAGAATTGGACGCTGACCAGCAAGAGTCACCATTATTGTGGTTTTACTACCTTGTTTTCCTTCACATCGACATCATAATTGTAGTTATGAAAACGTTTTGCTGTCAGCATTTGATATTTGTCTTATCCCTGAATCAACTTACTACCAGGGCCTTTTAATGCTCTGCTGATGAAGATTATTCGGCTTGATTCTTACTGAAAATTTTTAAAAAGGCACTCGATTTTGTCTCCTCTAGTCCAATGAATTTAGCCATTTGGAATCCTTATCTGATTTTGCATATCAAATAGCCAACGTAGGAAGGTTTCTTTGCGAAAAACATTTTCCTAAGTATCATGATTAGAAAATCTTAGGCAGATCTAAAAATGCACAAATCTTAAAAGCAAACATATAAAGTTTGACCACAACATCTCCTAGTTAAGCATTGTGGATATTGACTATCTACAATAGATATTAACTAAATATTGTGGATATTGATTAAAGTCAATATCTACGATTAGATATTTAGTCAATATCTATAATATTTGGTTATTATCTACTACATTCTAGTTAATATCTATGATATTTGGTTAATATTCATTGTATTCTGGTCAATATTTATATAATGCTTGGTTAATATTCATGATATTTGGTTAATATTGACTATGTTAATATCCATGCTTCGGCAAATATTAAGGTTCAAGTTTTTTTACGAATTTTGAATTTTGAAATGGGTTTGTTTGGTTTTTAGCCTTTTTAGAAAAAAAATATATTAAAATCTAATCTGAAGCTTAAATTTGAAAATGTTATAAATTATATAATAATATCTGCAGCAATAAAAAGTCAAAACTTTTTAAGGGCCTGTTTGGCTCGCTGTTAATAGCTTTTATAACTGTGTTAAACTATACTGTGTTGTACTGTGCTACACTGTCAAAATTTATAAAATGTTTGGTTAATAACTTTTAATTGCTGTCAAAATTTAAAATAATAAATAAATATTTATTTTAAATTATTTAAAATAATAAATATATTTTATTTTTCTTTAGTATTAAAATTTTAATTATTTAAAATAATAATACTTAAATTTTTAAACGAAATCATACAAATTATTTTTTTAAGAAGCAGAACCTGCAAAAGCATCATATTGTAGCTTTCCCAACTTCTGCTTTTTTACTATTATTTTCTGCTTCTGCTTTTTATTACTAAACAGTTTTTTAATTGTTTTCTACTTAAAAGTTGCTTAAAATCACCTTAAAAGCAAGGCCAAACAGACCCTAAGTTAGTTCTGGTTGGATTTTGAGCGGTTCAGATTTCTGTTAAATAAATAAATAAATAGTAAGATTTTCAGTTTTGTTCCCATCTTTTTTATGTGCAAGTGTGCCCAATAAATAGGGCTGTCCATTATTCAATTTAATCCATAAATAAGTAAATTTTTTGGTTTGATTCGATTTAGCTAGTTAATTTTTTTAAAAAAATAATTCAATTTTTAGTTCAACACTAAAATTTTAGATTGAATCAATTAATCTAAATTTTAAATAATTATCTTTTAATTTTTAGAATCTATGTTGTATTAAATATTATTTTATTTAAAAAATATATAAATAAAAAAAATATAATAGAATTGAACCAAATCAAACTTACAATTTTCAATTTGCCTAAAAGTTGATTTTGTCTAGTTCAGTTTGTCGTTCAAAATTTTTTGTAAAAAATATTAGATCAACTAAGGCTCCGTTTGATAGAGTTGAAATGAGAAGTGCTATGTGGCCTTAGCTGAAATGATAATTACTTTATGGGATAGTGATTTTAGCCTAAAAGTTGTACTATAGATTAATGTTGTAGAAAACTATATATTATATTATATAAAAATTTTAATAATATAAAATTTTAACATAACAAGTATCTCATTTACACATATGTACAATACATACATAGTTAAATATATATTACACAAATATATAAAAACACTATTTCTACCTTTTAGATTTTATCAAACTAATTGTAATTTGATTTGAAACATTATCAATCTCATTATAATAATTTATTTTATAAAAATTTTATTTTATGAAGACTTTATTTATAAAGATTTAATTTATAAATATTTAATTTTGTTATGATTTTATTTTACAAAGATTTTATTTATAAAAATTCTATATATAAAAGAGTTAGAAACAGTCAGGAAATGAAGATCAATTCTTGAAACAAAATTGAAAAAAAAAAACAAAAGAAGTATTATATAAAGTAATCCCTATGTGCGCCTTCAAATAGGGTTAGTAATTTGACTCGTCAGGTTTAGGTACCCAACCCGTTTACACCGGGTTTGGGTACCCATTTATTTAAATGAGATGAGTTTAGGTTTGATAGGTCAGGTTTTAATCGGTTCGGGTTTAGAGATGTAGGTACCCGGTACCTGATATCCGATTTCAATAATAAATATAAATATATATTTTTTTATTAGTAAAATATTAATCATAATAAAATAACTATTATATAAATATTTATTATTAGTAAAAATATAAAAATAATAATAAATAGTTATTTATATAAATATTTATTATTATTATAATTTATAAAATTATATTTTATAAAATATAAATAATAAATAATTTATATTTAATTTAATCGGGTACCTGTATAATACCGGACTTGGGTTCGGGTTATACAATAGCTTACCTGACCCGAATTCGGGTTGGGTTTGAGTAATTGATTTGGGTTGGGTGAGTTAGCGCCTCCAACTCCATAAGGAAATATTCTAGTTGAACCGCAAATGGCAAGTAGCTTTGATATGGTTTGTATAATGTTCTTATGACATACAAGCCTACATTATGTCATGTATTATCCTACCATGATGCATTCATTATAATTTATGAAAAAATATTTTTTTTATTCATGCATGTTACACTCGAAAAACCTACTAATGTTGGATTATATTATGCATGTGTTATTACATGATAAAACTAATTTAACATGATGGATGCAATACATTACTGAAATCATTATGAAGGGAGTCTATATCTATCAGGGCATCTTCAATTCTGTTTAGATCTATGGGGCCCGTGTTCCTCATTTATATAGGATGGCGATAAGATGAAATAAATTGTGTATATAACAAGTGTGTTTAGGGTTGTTGTGCTATCCTAGAAAAGTATTATTTTCAAATCCACTATTTAGACTAATTATAAGATGTTTGGGTAAATTATTGTTTTGTATTATAGTTAAAAATATTGTGCTATAATAGAAACATGTATAGTGTATTTAAAATTTACCAATTCTTAATAGAAACGAATATTCTAATTACAAAACATGCTTAAAATTAGGATTTATTTGAATTAAAATTAATGTTGATTGAAAATTCCAGCCTTACACCTATTCCATCTGTTAAAGTTGAGAATATGGACCCATTTGCACCTGCATCTATTAAAAACCAGGAAGTTGAATGCCACTCATCTTCAGTTCCTGCAGTTGGTATGAATTTTTATAGTGGGGATCAAGCCAACAAATTTTACAATGAGTATGCGAAAGCAAGGTTTCGGTATAAAGCAAAATCATGTTGAGCAAAGAAATGATGGTAGTTTGAAATTTTGTAAGTTTGGTTGTAGCAAGCAAGGGTTAAGACAAAGTACATAGAACTCATGTGACCCAAAAACCACAATGAGAGACAAGAACTAACAACATGGCTTGAGTGGAATTCAAAATTGACTGCATATGTTTGACACTATCGAGAGTTGAGATTAACCATAACTATCCTATGACAAGTCCAAATAAGGTCCATATGCTCATATCCCGTAGAAAAATTTTACCCTTTCAACGAGCTCTTAATGACAAAATGATAGAAGTGGGAGTGAAGGCTCACAATATTTATAATTATTTTCAGTCAGGGTAAGCAATATCAATGTGAGTTTTATAAGAGATAATAGTATTAACTATATTCAGAAGTGCAAAAGAAAAATCTTGGCGGGTAAAGAAGCCCACGGTATTCTTAAGTACTTGCAGGACTGACAGGCTATTGATCTTTTATTTTTATGCCATTGAAGTCTAGGAAATAGGAGAAATGACCAATTTTTTTTTTTTTTGGGGCAAATGGTAAATCCATTATAGATTATGCCTACTTTGGGGATGTAATATGTTTTGACACTAACGAGTACAACATGCCCTTCGTACCAATTATTGGCTTGAATCACCACAAGAAAACTATTATATTTAGTACCACTTTATTGTAGATAGGGTCTAGGGGATCGTAGATACAGGTAGCCCGATCATAGATAAGGACTAGGGGATCATAGATACAAGCTATCAGATAATAGATAGGGGCTACTGGATCATAGATATAGTCTACCAAATCATAGATAAGAACTAGGGATCGTAGATTGGGTTTGGGCGATCGTAGATATAGGCAGCCCGATCATAGATAAGGACTGGGGGATCATAGATACAGGCTACCGGATCGTAGATATCGCCAACTCAATTGTAGATATTGAAGTGACATATATATATATATATCAAGCACATAAATGTAAATGTACACATGAAGAAGATATCCACAAATGAATCTATTTCATAATTATTCAAATATTTATACTTACACAATTGTTTACACTTATTCACAACACAATAGTTCACATTTATTCACACTTATTTACAACAACTCTAAAGATCTAAAGATCCTTTAAATAGTTGTAGGCTCATAATAGCCCTAAATTTATTCATATCATCTAGGGACAAATCGAATGACTTTTGGCTAATAATGCAATCAATATTTTAAGACAAAAATGCCACAGTCTAAAGATTAAATTTGTTTGGATCAATCTGTATCCCAATTTAATGGCCAAGCTCTTATATCAAGACAACTACCTGTCTGAATTTTGATATGGCCTTTCAATATAGATATCTGCATAAAACAATTAGATAGTTAGAATTTAATTATATTATTAGCAAATTAATAAAAAAAGACTAGAATTTATACAATTAGATACTTACATATTTACATATAACCATTAATCCCACTTGCTAGAATTCATGGAATTATAGATTTATTCTTTATATCTACATACAACAAGAACCCATGCCCTTTATTATGTACTAGAAGAAAAATTCTCCATATCTTGTTTAGTGAGAGAGTGGTCAAGTGCTCGTATTTAGTGGCACTTGCACTAAATAAACCCTTCATATATATTGACAGGCACATCAGATAGACATAAGCAAATGGAAGATAATTTCATTTATGTTTATTGCCTCTATCTAAAAGAAGAGCGACATAAGCATCGAGGACCTACAAATGAAAAGAGAAATGATATTATAATATAATACCTATGTTGAGGGTTTTGAATCAAGTAGAAGGTAATGGTACTTGGTCATCAAGCTCTTCGCCGAAGAGCATATCATAAATCTTTGACTTATGAATTCTCCAAGGTGCATCTTTATTAAATTTCACTAGCTCCCATGTCATGAGCATTTCTATTTTGCCTCTTTGCTCTCCTGATATCACATCCCGGCCTCTATTGTCTCTCCTGTGCATATTCTAAAAGAGATATAAGTTTAAGTATAGATATATTTTAAAATCATCAAAGTTCAATAATAGAATAAGTACCTCATCTACATAGAGCTTCTCTGGGGTATTTTCATCCACAAATATAGGCTGCATAAATTGAGAAGAGTGAAGTTAAACATTCATCAGCATTAAATAATATTAACTTCAAATGTTATAACTTACTTCAGTAGTCCCTATTTTTCTTTGTCTTCTCTTGCGTATAAAGACTTGATATTGCCCATGAAGATTTCCACACTCTTTTTTTCTTCCCCCTACTTTGACCTGCTTCACTTTGCCCTTCTTCTTCTTGTCCCTCTTCACTTACCTCTTCTTTGTTTGCCTCTCCATCCCACCAATCTTCCACATCCTCCTCTTCTTCCTCTTTCTCCTTTATTTCAGTCTCTAGTATATTATTTTTTCTCAAAGAGAGCTCTAATCCTTAGCTCAAATTCCTCTCATTTGTAATCTGTTGCTAACTTTAGGTTCTTATCCTCATCAATGAGTTCTCCCACTTTTTGATTATACTCATCTTGTTGAATGTTTGTTGCTGACTTTTGTTCATTTATTTTCTCATTGAGATCATGGATCCTTCTTTAGAACTCCTCTCGTTCTAGATCAAAGGATACTATGAGACTATTGAATTCTTCATTGATTTCTTGGATCCTAACATTAAGTTCATCTCCTTGCAGCAATTTTATTTTTCAAGTGTCTATTCAGCTTGTTATTTAATGTCGAGAGCTTGTCTATCTCTGCTCTCAGCTTATTATTCTCCTCTTCCAATTCATGAATATTGGTATTGAATGCTGAAATATTCTCTATCTCTAATCTCAGCTTATTATTCTCCTCTTCCAATTCATGAATCTTGGTATAATATTCTCTATCTCTGATCTCAGCCTTTTATTCTCCTCTTCCAATTCATGAATCCTATCATTTAGAGTATGTTCTATTATTTGTTTATTTACCAACAATCAAAAGTAAACACATATTAACAAATGAAGTAATGAACAAGTACATATCTACGATCCCTCAACCTATATCTACGATCCTTAACTCAATGTCTACGATCTCCCAGCCCATATCTATGATCCCTAGCTCAATGTCTATGATCCCTCATCCTATATCTACAATCCCTCATTCAATATCTATGATCTCCCATCCCCTATCTACAATCCCTCAGCTCATATATAAGATCCTTAACTCAATATCCACGATCCCCCATCCCATATCTACCATCCCCTTGCATTGGTCTATGATGCTACATCCCATATCTACCATCCCTATATCTATTTCTATGAGTATAATCAAAATGCTAAGAAATTTAGATACTCACATACTCCTCAACTTTGGTAGGGGCAATTGCCTTTGTTGGTTGGAACACTAGTGTATGTATATGTGATGTTGAGGATTCAACTTTATGTATTATAAGGTCACCATCTCAAGTATGCACAGGAGACCCCACATTATTCCTTTCAACTTCATTCAGCTCCATCTGATATATTATCTATACAAACGAATAATACAATTAGCCAAAAAAAGGAGATAAATTATGAAAAAATATTAAATTAAATACTTACCAATTCTTTATTTAATTTGTCAAAATTTTTAATAAAGGTGGTTCTTCATCTTGACTTAATTTTAGCCCAATGAAAGAGGGGAGGGTAAACACCCTCAGCCTTAACTTTCATGTCTTTATAGAGTAGACAATGCTCATATAACTAAACCTGTAAAAGACAAAACACAAAAGTATTGTTAGCAAATAAATTTTTATACTAATCAAAGAATAATTGTAAAAGATAAAGAAACTTACATTTAATAAAATGACACAGTCGCCAAGCTACTCCCTTTCTTTTTCTTAGTACATTTTGCCAAATCTTCAACTAGGTAGCAATATACGACTTCTGCCCAATTATACTAATGCACTTTAGCTAAATCTTCAACATAATGCATGAGAGAGGCATCCATGCTGTAGCCGGCATGGCTAAATATGAAGGTATAGAATATGTACAAGATACTCAGCTTAGCCATCCTTTTCTTCATCCAATATCTTACCTTCCGAGCCTAGTGGCCCTTTTAGCTTCCTCTCAAATAGTAATCGGTTTATTGTCCTTCCATTAAATTCTTCTATATACAATAGAGTGGTTGGTATAATCTCAAAACCAAACAACTCTCCTTGATATGGTAATCCAAGGATGACTACTACATCCTTTACTAAAAATTGAATGAAGTGACCATTTATTATGAAACTCTTTCTGATAGAGTCCCATCTTTTAGCCAAGTACTCAACTACCAATGCATCCAATACTATGGCTGGACCTTATAGCAGATGTCCAAATGGGGTTTGTAACATCTGTTGAGAATGGGTCATGCAGTCTCTACTTTTTTTGTTGATGGAATTTGCAAATATATTTGCCCTCATTGCCACTATAATTGCTACTTGCACTTCCACTAGTCATTTTTGTGGTACTTGATGCAAAAAACCAAAAATAATAGATTAATATATAATCAATATCTTGTCTGGATTCTAAATATAATATCTATGATACTTATCCCATATCACCAGGTCTATTATCCACAACTCAATGTCTACGATCCCTACCACTAGGTCTACTATTCCCAACTAAATGTTTACGATCCCTACTACAAAACTATCCCCAACTCATTATCTACGATCCCTCATCCCCTATTTATGATCCCCTAGCCCAAGTCTATGATCCCTAACTCAATGTCTATGATTCCTACTACTATGTCTACAATCCCCCAGCTCATATCTACGATCCCCAACTCAATGTCTATGATCCCTATTACCATGTCTACAATCCCCTAGCCTATATCTATGATCCTAAACTCAATGTCTATGATCCCTATAACCATGTCTACAATCCCCCAACGCATATCTATGATCCCTAACTCAATGTCTATGATCTCTATTACTATGTCTATGATCTTTGTTACCATGTCTACGATCCCTATTACCATATCTATGACCCCCCAACAAATAACTATATCCCCTAACTCAATGTCTATGGTCCCTACTACCAGGTCTACTATCCCCCACTCAAAGTATACGATCCCTACTACTAGGTCTACTATCCTCCATTCAATGTCTACGATCCCTCATTCCCTATTTACTATCTCCCGGCCCAAGTCTATGATCCCTAACTCGATGTTTATGATCTCTATTACCATATCTACAATCCCTCTGCCCATATCTACAATCCCAAACTCAATATCTACGATCCCCCAACCAATATCTATGATCCCTAACTCAATGTCTACGATCCCTCATCCCATATATACGAACTCCCAACTCAATGTCTATGATCCCCCAGCCCATATCTATAATCCACAACTCTATGTTTACAATCCCCCAACACCTTGTCTATGATCCCTATTACCATGTTTACAATCCCCAATCCTTATCTATGATACATAGTTTCATATCTACGCTATTACAACTCATATCTACGATCCCTAATACCACGTCTATGATCTCCCAAACGATCCCTAGTACCTTTTCTACTATCCGCCCAGCCCATATCTACTATCCCTAGTTCCTTATCTATGATATCATAATTGATATCTATGATCCTATTGGTGTTTATGTTGGTGTATATGCCCTAAAGACCAATGTATGGATATGGTCAGGCATTGGTTGAATGTACTTTGATAGAACTATTACTCTTTATATAGGCATGGTCATTATTATGCAGACTTCTCTACCTGCGTTGATGTATCGAGTTGCATAAATAATGTCCCAGGAGTTTGGATTGGATCCATTCTCATAAGCTATCCCCAGACAAGGTACCTTAGCAGATATGGGACAGCTTCGGTACATGTGAGATTGGTGTATGGGCTGGTTATGTGCGGGGCACAGTAACGCAGACATACAGGTGCATTGGATGCACTGGAGTGATCCACCGTGAGGATTGACTTGTCTAGTCAACAAGTCAATCTCACATGCAAGAGGTTTGCATTGATCCTTAGACTTGAGGTATTCATGTCTAGACTTGATGAAGGGTATGCTTTAATACAGTCTTACGTCTCTCCGTAATTGGGAGATCAAAACGACTGTCATTGGGCATGTCATAAGTCACATAGAGACATGGATGACCAATAGTAGGATTTGCCCCTTCCTTCCGAGGAAGCATGATATCCACCTCGGGGCGCCCCACCTTATTGGTGCATGACAGGAAAGTGTGGCCACACTTGTTGAGTCATGACCAATGCATTGGATAATAAACTTGAGACTAATCCAATGGCAGGATATCAGCTTAGGCAAAGGGATCTGTAATGCAATGGGAATCCTCGTTGCTTGTTAGGAGTTGTTGCCATAATGACTTAAGTCCTATGACATGGGTAGTAGTGATGTGTTGCTAGATACCCCTCACTACTTATGATGTTTACATCATTGCCATCGTCATATGGATCCTACGGGGTCACACACAATAGACTCTTGACGTTGCTTTAATCAGAAGCCTTAGGATCAAGTTATTGGATAACTTGGATCCATTTGGAAGATTTCATCAGTGCCAATGGGCCTGATGAGATGGAAGAAAGTTATTGGAGCCAAACTTCATTTTTGGCAGGTTGACCCGAAATTGACCTAGATTGGTCACATTTGGATTAGGGTTGCATTGGATTGGATCCAATGGCTTAATCAACCCATGCCATGAAGTTTGGGCTAGCTCATTATCCAATGATGCCCAATAATTAGTTGTCATGAAGAGGAATTGGCTTAAAAGGGTATAATGGGGAGAAATCTCACCCCATTGGCGCCTAGGGGCATAATGGGGTGAGGGAGGCGCCTTTGCTTCATTATGGAAGTAAAGGGTGCCTAGCCCTTCTTCCTTGGAAGGAATACTTGCCTCTAAGGTAAGTCTTGGGGCTGATATGGCTTGAGAACTTTTATGGGAAGTTCCTAGGCGCATATGGACATAGGGAAGAGGTATATGGTAATGTCTTGGAGACTTACCTTACCTCAAACCCTAGTTTCTCCCAAAACCCTTACCCTAGCCGAAACTCCTCATGCATGTTGCGCCTAGCCACTTAGCCTTTGATGGTAAGAATGCATTTGAGGCATGTCTTGGGCTGATATAGTGTTTAGACTTTTATGGATAGGTTGAATGAGGTTTATGGTAAAGTCTTGGAGACTTTCCTTACTTCAAGACACCTCATCCTAGCCATACACTTGGCATGATCCTAGCCCTTGCTCAAACCGCCTTTAGTCCTATTTATAGGACCCATTGTCGCCCTCTCTTTATGATAAATTCTTGGAGACGTGAACAATCATAGAGGGGCGAAAGCAAGGGCAAAGGGCGACAACATCAGAGTGGCGCAACCCTTCTTCCAACAAGTGACCGCAAGTCTTCTCCTTCCTCTCCTCTTGGCGAGACTTGGAGAAGGACTTGGTGGCGCAATCAACCCCTAATCTTCCTCAAGGCCGAAACTCATCTTCTCCCTCTTCTCTTGGAGTGAAGAGGATAAGGAGTTGGCGGCATCTTCCTTGCACTTGGCGCATGAACCTTGGAGGTGGCGCAAGAAGAGTGAAGGAACCCTAAGGCTCGATTCTCTTCCCGAGGCTAGCACCGAGCATGGAAGGGAGCAACGATCAAGGAGTCGACGTGTGGATACTTGTAGAGGGCGAACACTTGGGCGCCTTCAACATGGCTTCGACATCTAAACAAGCAAAAGAGGTACATCTCTAACACATCCTTGTGTCTTCTCTCTCGCATGGATCCTTGGGAAAGGAATGTGTTTCAGGTGTAATGCTTCTTCCGCTGCGTCCTGGGACTGCAAAATTTTAAATTACACCCGGCATTCCCCAACAGTGGTATCAGAGGTACTTGCGAGAAACACAAGGTGTACGTTTGCTTGTGTGAAAAATTTTTTGAAAATTTTTCTTCTATCCATGCGCGTTTCACGTAGAAAGCGTTTTCATCCAATCTTCTCTTCTCAACTCTATGGCCGAAACTTGGATTGTGTTTATGCTTGATTTAAGACCAAAGGCGCACGTAAGTTTTGTCAAGTAGGACCAGCATTGTGTCTTCGGACTGGCCGAGTCTCTTGATCTGACAAAACTGCCAGCCGATAGGGTCTATGAAATCATCATGGAACTTGATCTAAATTTTGGCATGGAATTGGTTAAGAGAGTGCCTTGGATGATATTGGCGCATAAGGTGCTAAAATTTGATTTTTCCGGATTTTCAAATTTTACATGCGCCACTTAATTGGGTTGATATGGTCATAGCGAGTGCCCTCCTGTGTTGTGATGTGGAAGCATGTTTCCACCTGTGATGAATGCTTGTAAAATCTTTCTACCACCTGCGTGTGGTTCTCCCCCCTTCTTGATGTAAAATTTTCATCTTTCCTTAGAGTAGATGTAGAATTGTTTACATGAGATAGGTTAAGGTTCATCAAAGACAACAAGGAGCCTTCTTCAATTGGAGTCAGAAGTGGCGCCAGCTTTGGAAGCGTGGTGATGGACTTGCGATTGAAGGAAGGACACATGCTTTCGGCTTCTGGCATGGGCTGATTTGCTTCAGGGACTCGCAACCCTTGGGTGCACAATAACATGTCACATGGCTCGTGACAAGTTATGTGTATGAAAAGGGCTATGACCATATCGACCAAAAATAGCATGCCTGTAATGGTTTATTATTTTGTCCATAGCATGCCTGTGATGTTTTTCCTTTGCTGCAATAACTATAGGAAAACTGCATGCTAGAAAAGAATAAAAACATGCAAAAAAAAAACTCTCAATACAATATCAAGTCGATAGCCTTCTAACGTGTAGCCCTCATCAAACTATCGATCGGTGGTGTTGTGAACTGTTTCCCACCCTCGTGGGACACACCCACTTATCTTTAGAAGGTGTGTGGTGACAATGATTTCCCCAGTCCAGTTTTAACCTGGGCGTGCCTTCGCAAGGAAATTTGTTGGCCCTGGGCATAACGGTTAGGATCAGACTTGACTGGTTTTTCATATGTCATTTGTTGGGGTATGCCCTTAAGGCTAATGTTTGAGGCCTTGGGATTGTAAAAGTATCATGTAATAAACTCTTGTGTTTATAAAGGCATGGTTATTATTCAGTTTGTTACCTTGTCTGCAGTAATAAGTGTACTTCTGAATAATGTCTCAATGCTGTTCAGCTAGGCTGACATGCAGTAAAGTCCTTAGTCGATATATCTTGGTGAACATGAGACAGCCTTGATATGGTTAAGACTAATATGTGTTCTAATCTTATAGGATGCTTCGAGCATGGAATAAGATGTAGACTCATGGGTGCATTGGATGTACTGGACAGACCCTACTAGGATATTCAATTGCTTGTCACAATATGAATAAATCCTTGAATGTAACAAGTGGCACATTTCCTCTGACTTGAGATCACTTGTGTTTTCTAAATGATGATTGTCATTGTTTTGAGGTAGTTCAATATCATTTGAAACATAATGATTATAGACTATCTTGGATGGTGAGCTTGAGTCAGGTTAGGGCACTGGTGATAGACATAGGATTGCCGTCTCCTTGTTTAAGGAGTGTGATGTTCTAAAGGGGCCCCCTAGATGAGATGATTGAGAAAAGAGTATGGCCATACCCAGGTGACTATGTTCATCTGATCTAATCATGCTCATCATATTGGAGTTACAGGCTTGACATGCTTGTCCAATAAGAACATCCAGTGGCAAAGGAAAGATGCATGCCTTGTGAGTTAGATTCACACTTGTGCTGTGGTTTGGGTGTAGTCTTGGAAGACTCTTTCCTTTCTATTGGGAGACAGTGATGTGTTGCTAGATACCCCTCACTGATCGTGATAACGAAAGTTATCGTTACCGACATTTAAAGGAAACCCTCAGGGTCGCACAATTTGATGATATGGCTTACTTAAGTCAGATCGTGTGGACTGAATTGTTTGGGTTCAGTTTAAAGGGATTTAATCTCTGATTGTAAGTGAGATCTAGTCTGATCATGTTTGATTGATTAGGGCTTCAGATCGGTAAGCTTCGATTGAGAGAATAGATGCTAGATCGGTGAGATCAGAAGCATCAAGAGATCAACGGTCAGATCAAGAACCTTAGGGTTCAATTGTGATCTAGGCTAAGTCGCTTGGTTTATTTGGTCATTGAGCCAAATGAAATTGAACCGGCTCATGGGTTGAGCGCATGGTTCAAAGAGAAGAGGTAAATGCGGTTTGTTCATGATCGCATGAACGCATGAACTTATGTTTTTGCTATTTTTGGAAGATGCGTTTCCAAGATAGAAAAACGCCTCCACGTTCATGAGTTGCGTTACACTCTTGCTCGCATCTTGCTCTCTCGTCGCCTCAAGCATTCATCTTGCGTAGTGAAGGTGGACGAAACAAGGAGCAAGAAATCGCCAAGCAAAGAAGGTCTCCTTCCCTTCCATTCGACAAGCACTTCTTGGAGCCTTGCTAGCACAAGGAGAAGTAGGCGACATCAATTGTGTGCGTCACCTTTGGAGGAGATCTCTCTTGCTCTCTCCTTCCAAGACACCATCCAAGAGATGGCGATGGTATGGATCCTTCTCTTGTCAATTCTAATGTGTGAAAGTTGATCATATGCGATATTAAGATCTCTTGAAACCCTAGCTTCCATGCGAAATTTATACATGCGCCACCAATAGGGTTTCGCCCCCCTCTTGAAAGGGGTTCTTCAATTGGTATCAGAGCGTAGGTTTCTCTATATGCATATGATTGCTTGATGATATTTTTGTGATCCATGTTTGCGCAAAATGCTTAGATCTTTTGGTTACATGCGAAAATGATTACATATGTTTTTCATGTTTGCGCATGTATGATGTTAGCGCATCTTTGTTGTTGATGTTTTATCCAAATGTATATCACTTGCGCGCCTATCATTAGACTAAGCGCCTACTATAAACCCTTAGACGGGTTAGTAGGGTTGAAGTCATCCTAGAGATTAGATCCAACTAGTCTGATCAGACCATCTGACAGCCTAGATGGGTCGACCAGATAGCACCATTGCGCAAGCAAGTGGTGGCTATAGGTCGACTGCATCACAGGCGTGTAGCGATGTCTGGTTGAGACGAATGTTGAACGCACATGAGTTAGGCCCGGGCTCACACCCGTTTGCCAGACCTCATAGTGGTCGTTCAGCCCTTATCGCATGCATAGTTGACCACTGGGTCGACACAAGTCAGTTAAGACTTGGTGCATGCAAGGGCACTGGATCTGACTAGATTGGATGAGTGGATCCCTATTGATGGACCGTTGTAAGGTTGTAGGGCATATAAGAAAATTAAAATTGAGGCTAATGGGGTTTTCAAAAATTTATTTTCTTATTGGATCACATGCTGATTGGATGCCATATGTTTGTTTATTAAATCTTATGTGGGCTGCCCATGTTTAATGTGTGCTGTGCTGGGGCCTGCGTGCCTGGGATGTGATTGTAAATTATTTTATTTTTGTGATCTGCGAGTCACAGTTTAATTAATTTATAATGTGAAATTGACCTGTGTGTCAATCTTGTCTAGATAGTTAAATTGTAATTTAATTAGACAAGAGCACAAAAGCACACATGGCAGAGGCGCATGCAACACTGGCTTGACCAGGTGGGAGGTCTAGGGTTCGACCCTAGGACAGGCGCATTTACCTGGTGGGTGCACCTGAGCTGCAGTTGGCGCTTGGGCCCTGATTTGGGCCAGATGAGCAGCAAAAGACCCATGAAGAAAAGCTAGTGAAGACTTAAATGATATTAAGGTCTAACTTAGGCTTATGGGCTTTTACCACATAAGATCCATGCTTTCTTTTATTGTTTAAATATTAGAATTGCATGATTAGTTTATCTTCTGCTATCACCATAGGAATTGCATGATAGTGAAGAAGATAAAAGACCGTTAAAATCCAACGCTAAAATATCAAGCTCGTATGCCTTCTGACGCGAAACCTCACTGTTCTGATTATCGTTGGAGCCGTGTTGTACCCACTCAGTGGGCACGTCCATCTATCTTCAGACGGTGCGGGATTACACCTGCGTGTTACAGAGAAGGGATTTATCGCTTCTCGTTGCTCAGCATAACACGTGGTGGTCCAGGGAGTAGGTCGGGTCAGCTTGACCATGTAGGCTACATATGTGGCGCATATGGTAGCACATGGAGGCAGCCATCTGTGGGGTCAGAGATTGTGTTGTACCAACTCAGTTGGCACAGTCTGCTGGATTGCCCAGATGAAGGGGAATCGCACGGGTTGGCGATTGGCTGGGACAGCCTACCAGAGATTAGTGCTTGTACTCTCTGTGCATCTTATCTCGCCTGAGCGGGACGCGGAGACCAAGTATGAAATCTGGATCCCATCTCACTAAAAGAGTGTTACTCTTTCGGGCTGTTTTGCTGGATTTTTCAGCCAGATAAAATAGTGAGAAAAGAATCTTTCTTAAGTCCTGGATTGATTCTAAACATTGATACTGACCTTGCTGTTCTTGCATTGTTGTAGATTCCTGCAGCAACGAACACCATGAGCTTCAATGTGCGATCCCTACTGGAAAGGGAGAAGTTTGCTGGGCCAAACTTCTCAGACTGGTTCGGACACCTTAAGATCGTTCTTAAGGCAGAGAGGAAACTGTATGTCCTCGAGACGGCTGTGCCGCCTCAACCCGCTGCGAACGCCGCAAGGGCGGTTCGTGAAGCCTATGAAAAGCACGTCAATGATAGCATTGATGTCGCTTGCCTGATGCTAGCGTCTATGACGCCACCGCTGCAGCGTCAGCATGAGGATATGTCTGCTATAGAAATTATAGCGAACCTCAAGATGCTGTATGCTGCACAGGCGAGGACAGAACGCTATAATCTGACAAAGCTTTTCTTTCAGAGCAAACTGGCTGAAGGGAGCCCAGTGGGAGCTCACGTGCTCAAGATGATTGGGCACAAAGAAGCTTTAGAGAAACTGGGGCATACCATCAATCAGGAGCTTGCTGTAGATATTATTCTGCAGTCTCTCCCGCCCTCTTTCGATGCGTTCATTATTAACTTTAATATGAACAAAATCGACTGTACTCCGGCAGAGCTGCTGAATATGCTCTTGACTACTGAGGAAACTCTGAAGGGAAAGCCTTCAACCTCTGTCTTAATGGTTCCTTCAAGGAACAAGAAGAAGGGGAAGAAGGGCAAGGCCCCTATCAAGAACTACAGCAAGGCTCTGAAGCAAAAGGTCAAGCGGTCCAAGGAATACAGATGTTTTCACTGTGGCCAGCTAGGTCACTGGAAAAAGGACTGTAAAGCGCTCCAAGGAGATAAGAGGGGAAGCATCGCTTCTGGCTCAGGTATATACGTGACGGAAGTCATGGTTTCATCTTCTTCTATATCATGGGTGTTGGACACTGCATGTGGAGTTCACATTTGTTCAAATGTACAGGAACTCAAGAGAAGAAGGCAGGTGGGACAGCATGAGGTGGACCTACGAGTTGGAAACAGGGCACGGGTTGCTGCTGTTGCTGTAGGGGATTATTACATCTCATTACCATCTGGCATTGTATTAGAACTAAACAGTTGTTACTTTGTTCCCAGTATTACCAAAAATATTATCTCTATTCCTGCTCTTGTCAGGAAAGGGTTTTCCTTTGAATGCAAGATTTCAAAGTGTTATCTTACTCTTGATAATATTGTTTATGCTACTGGTTCAATTAACAATGGGTTATTCATGTTGGACATGGAATATTCTATACAGAACATTGATAATAAGAAAGCCAAGTATCCTGATGACAGCACCTTGCTATGGCATAGTCGTTTAGGCCATATTAACAAGAAACGCATTAAGCGGTTGCATGATAATGGACTGTTGGGATCATTCTCCTATGAGGAGATTGATACATGCAAAGCTTGTTTAATGGGTAAAATGACGAAGTCTCCTTTTCCTCACAAAGGTCAAAGGGCTTCAGGTTTACTTGACCTTATACACAGTGATGTGTGTGGGCCGTTTAGTAAACATGCCAGAGGTGGCTATTCATACTTCATTACCTTTACTGATGATTTCAGTAGATATGGGTATGTCTATCTAATGAGACATAAGAGTGAATCTTTTGACAAGTTCAAAGAGTTCAGAAATGAAGTACAGAATCAGCTAGGCCGAAATATCAAGGCACTTCGTTCTGATCGAGGTGGAGAATACTTGAGTCATGCGTTTACTGACTATCTGAAGGAGTGTGGGATTATCTCACAGCTCACTCCGCTAGGAACACCGCAATGGAATGGTGTGTCCGAGAGGAGAAATAGAACGTTACTAGACATGGTTCATTCTATGATGAGTCAGGCTACTCTACCTTACTCCTTTTGGGGTTTTGCACTGGAAACAGCTGCAAAGGTACTAAACCGAGTGCCATCCAAGGCAGTTTCAAAGACGCCATATGAGTTATGGTATGGGAAACAGCCGAGCTTGACATTTATCAGGATCTGGGGCTGCGAGGCTTATGTTAAAAAGCTCGCCTTTGGGAAACTAGAGAGCAGATCTGACAAATGCATCTTTGTCGGTTACCCTAAGGAAACTAAGGGTTATTATTTCTACGATCCCAAAGAGAACAAGGTTTTTGTTGCTCGGACGGCCATTTTTCTTGAGAAGGAGTTTCTTCTGCAAGAGGCCAGTGGGAGAGAAATAAAGTTGGATGAGAATCCAGAGGAAGGACAAAGTGCTCAAGCACAGTTGGATGAGCCTGAGCCGGTAGAACAGGTTATTGAACAACCTGAGGCTCAGATATCACGGGAACCGCGAAGATCGGGAAGGATCCGTCGACAGCCTGAGCGCTATGACGGAGTCTACATCATTGACAATGATGAACCCCTCACTTATGAGGATGCGGTCAGTGGACCGGAGTCAGCGAGATGGCTTGAAGCTATGCGAGCCGAGATGGACTCCATGTCAGATAACCAAGTTTGGGATTTGGTTGATCCGCCTCCGGGAGTAATCCCTATAGGCTGTAAATGGATCTTCAAGAAGAAGATTGACATGGATGGTAACGTGGTTACCTATAAAGGCAGGCTAGTTGCGAAAGGTTTCAAACAAATCTACGGGATAGATTATGATGAAACTTTCTCACCTGTAGCCATGTTTAAGTCTATTCGGATTCTTTTCGCGATAGCAGCATATTACGATTATGAGATCTGGCAGATGGATGTGAAGACAGCTTTCCTTAATGGAAATCTGGATGAGGATGTGTATATGACACAACCAGAAGGTTTCACTAATCCATCAGATCGTCATAAGATATGCAAGTTAAAGAGGTCTATTTATGGACTTAAACAAGCATCAAGAAGCTGGAATATTCGTTTTGATGAATCAATCAGTGAATTTGGTTTCATCAAGAACGAGGATGACCCGTGTGTATATAAGAGGTTTAGTGGGAGCGTGATTACCTTCCTAGTCCTCTACGTCGATGATATCTTGATCATTGGAAATGACATTCCTGAAATGCATGCGGTTAAGGCATGGTTAAGGAAATGTTTCCAGATGAAAGATTTAGGAGAAGCAGCCTATGTATTAGGTGTGAAGATCTACAGGGATAGATCTAAGAGGCTTCTCGGGCTGTGCCAGAGTACTTACATCGATAAAGTCCTGGAGAGATTTCATTTAGAGAATTCTAAAAGGGGATATCTTCCAGTCAGACATGGTCTGAATCTTTCGAAGAGTCAGTGTCCACAAACACAGACTGAGAAAGATGAAATGGACAATACGCCTTATGCTTCGGCTATTGGGTCCATAATGTATGCGATGTTGTGTACTCGCCCTGACGTCGCTTACGGGTTAAGCGTGACCAGTCGGTTCCAAAGTAATCCAGGTATGGCGCACTTGATTGCAGTCAAGAACATTTTAAAATATCTGCGGAGGACCAAAGATATGTTCTTGATATATGGTGGTCAGGAAGAACTCAGTATAGAAGGATATACTGACGCTTCGTTCCAGTCTGACCAGGATGATTTCCGATCGCAATCAGGCTATGTCTTTAGCTTGAATGGTGGAGCAGTGGTGTGGAAGAGTTTCAAACAGTCAACTGTTGCTGATTCCACAACAGAAGCCGAGTATGTTGCAGCCTCGGAAGCATCCAAGGAGGCAGTGTGGATTCGTAAGTTCGTGAGAGAACTTGGTGTTGTTCCTTCGAGTGCAGATCCTTTGGTTATCTTCTGTGATAACACTGGAGCAATAGCACAAGCAAAGGAACCACGGTCGCACCAGAAGTCCAAGCACATACAGAGACGGTTTCATTTGATCAGGGAGATCATTGATCGTGGCGAGATCAAAGTGTGCAAGGTTCATACAGATGACAATCTGGCAGACCCGCTTACCAAGCCTCTGGCGCAGCAGAAGCATGAGAAGCACTATAATAATATGGGTTTGAGATTTCTCAACCATTAGATTAAGTGCAAGTGGGAGATTGTTGGGGTATGCCCTTAAGGCTAATGTTTGAGGCCTTGGGATTGTAAAAGTATCATGTAATAAACTCTTGTGTTTATAAAGGCATGGTTATTATTCAGTTTGTTACCTTGTCTGCAGTAATAAGTGTACTTCTGAATAATGTCTCAATGCTGTTCAGCTAGGCTGACATGCAGTAAAGTCCTTAGTCGATATATCTTGGTGAACATGAGACAGCCTTGATATGGTTAAGACTAATATGTGTTCTAATCTTATAGGATGTTTCGAGCATGGAATAAGATGTAGACTCATGGGTGCATTGGATGTACTGGACAGACCCTACTAGGATATTCAATTGCTTGTCACAATATGAATAAATCCTTGAATGTAACAAGTGGCACATTTCCTCTGACTTGAGATCACTTGTGTTTTCTAAATGATGATTGTCATTGTTTTGAGGTAGTTCAATATCATTTGAAACATAATGATTATAGACTATCTTGGATGGTGAGCTTGAGTCAGGTTAGGGCACTGGTGATAGACATAGGATTGCCGTCTCCTTGTTTAAGGAGTGTGATGTTCTAAAGGGGCCCCCTAGATGAGATGATTGAGAAAAGAGTATGGCCATACCCAGGTGACTATGTTCATCTGATCTAATCATGCTCATCATATTGGAGTTACAGGCTTGACACGCTTGTCCAATAAGAACATCCAGTGGCAAAGGAAAGATGCATGCCTTGTGAGTTAGATTCACACTTGTGCTGTGGTTTGGGTGTAGTCTTGGAAGACTCTTTCCTTTCTATCGGGAGACAGTGATGTGTTGCTAGATACCCCTCACTGATCGTGATAACGAAAGTTATCGTTACCGACATTTAAAGGAAACCCTCAGGGTCGCACAATTTGATGATATGGCTTACTTAAGTCAGATCGTGTGGACTGAATTGTTTGGGTTCAGTTTAAAGGGATTTAATCTCTGATTGTAAGTGAGATCTAGTCTGATCATGTTTGATTGATTAGGGCTTCAGATCGGTAAGCTTCGATTGAGAGAATAGATGCTAGATCGGTGAGATCAGAAGCATCAAGAGATCAACGGTCAGATCAAGAACCTTAGGGTTCAATTGTGATCTAGGCTAAGTCGCTTGGTTTATTTGGTCATTGAGCCAAATGAAATTGAACCGGCTCATGGGTTGAGCGCATGGTTCAAAGAGAAGAGGTAAATGCGGTTTGTTCATGATCGCATGAACGCATGAACTTATGTTTTTGCTATTTTTGGAAGATGCGTTTCCAAGATAGAAAAACGCCTCCACGTTCATGAGTTGCGTTACACTCTTGCTCGCATCTTGCTCTCTCGTCGCCTCAAGCATTCATCTTGCGTAGTGAAGGTGGATGAAACAAGGAGCAAGAAATCGCCAAGCAAAGAAGGTCTCCTTCCCTTCCATTCGACAAGCACTTCTTGGAGCCTTGCTAGCACAAGGAGAAGTAGGCGACATCAATTGTGTGCGTCACCTTTGGAGGAGATCTCTCTTGCTCTCTCCTTCCAAGACACCATCCAAGAGATGGCGATGGTATGGATCCTTCTCTTGTCAATTCTAATGTGTGAAAGTTGATCATGTGCGATATTAAGATCTCTTGAAACCCTAGCTTCCATGCGAAATTTATACATGCGCCACCAATAGGGTTTCGCCCCCCTCTTGAAAGGGGTTCTTCATCATTAACATGATGAATTACTAGAGGCAGCTGTTGAGAGGATAGGGTTTTGTGTTGTATCCAGCCCTCGCTGGACACAGGGCGCCTAGTCTGTCTTAACTAAGAGGAATTGTGCATGGCACAATTGGCTGGCATGCCTACCTAAGGAAGCATGAGACTCTCTGTGCATCTCAACTCACCCTCGTGAGTCGCGGAGACCTTATGTGAAATTAGGATCCTACTCACTTATTTCCATGTTGAGTTAGAGAGTTCTCAACTTGTATTGGAAATAGTGGGAGCATAGCATTTAATTTAAAGTCCTTACTAAATGCTTTATCATTGTACTTATTTTACTTATTTGCTTATTGTAGAAGGCATCTCCTGATCTAAGATTAAAACTTTATAAACATAAACTGGATGGGACAAATTGGACAAAATGGTTCAAGATTTTGTCCAAAATACTGGAACAAGAAAATAAGGTGCATCTTCTTGAAAGACCTCCATCCCAGCCCAGTGTGTATTTCACTAATGATTGGGAGTGGAATGTCTATCTTGAACATTGTGAAGATAACGAACAGTACACTGCTCTTGTCTTAGAGTGCATGACCCCAGAGGTCAAGGTTGAATGTGATGAGATGGGGATCTATGATCTAATCATACATCTCAAAGGTCTCTTCACACCATGCTCTATAGACAATGATCAGGAGAGTTCTGTTGGATCTTCAGAATGTGTGCCTGAATCTGAGAATGACCATGGTTCTGTATCCTCGAAGCTAATACTTCGGAAGACTGGGAATGCATGGGTATTTCGAAGAGGATTAATGGCCAAGAAGAGCATGGCAAAGAAGAAGGGATGTAATCCATCCGCTTCAGGTATTGTGTTACCGAGGTCTTTTGTCTACTTCTTATTCATGGGTACTGGGTACCGTATGTGAGGCTCACATATGTTTTACATGTGCAGGAGCTCAAAAGAAGTAGGACGAAGAGGCTTGATGGGATCGACTTTCAGGTCAGGGACAGAGCATTGGATGCTGCTGTTGATATCATCTCACTGCCTTGAAGACTTTATATAGAACTTTGCTATTATGTATCAGCTTATGTATTAGAACATCATTCCTTTTGGAAAGGACTTCAGTTTGAAATAATAGATAATATTTTTCTTTAATCTGAGATGTTCTATTGAAGTGATACAGTTGACAATAGTTTGTGGTTCTATATATGACACAAGATCAGATCTAATGATTCAATAAACATCCTCTTATGGCATTGTCTCTTGAACCATAGAACAATGGTCACATCCAAAGGTCCATGGACTACTGGGATCATTGTCCTTTCAGGATTATGATACATGTGAGCCTAGTTCAAAGGAACAATATGACAGATGCTGCCTTCACCTAAAAGGGTGGAAGGAGTAGTGACTTGTTGGATCTATTACACAGCAATGTAAGTGGACCCATGTAAACAAGCACTAAGAGGTTTTATATACTTCATTAGGTATGGGTATGCCTTACGCAACCCAAGAAATTTGGAAAAATCCAAGAAGTTCATAAATGAAGTATTGAGTCAAATTGAAGGATCTATTAAAGCACCTTGATTGGATCAAGATGATTTAGTGGAGAATTTGATGACCTTCCTAAGAAGTGTGGAGTGATCTCACAGCTTTCTTAGTACACCACTGTGTGGTAAATTTCAAAGAAAGAAAAAGGAACACATTGGATGTGGTTCCAACTTTGAATAGTCATGCAAATATACTACTATGATGCCATGCAAACAGATGTACTGCTACTCCATAAGAAAATGTCTAAGTTAGCTTTTGAGTTGAGAACTGCAAATATCCCATTTCTTCAATGGAATTGGAAATGTAATGTGTAGTGATTCAAAAGTATGTATTTGTGGTGCACTATAGAGTGCTAATTCTATCCCATGGAGAACAAAAACATTTGTTGCTCAAAATGCTGTCTCTCTTGAGAAAGTATTTCTTTTGAAAGAAGCTAGTGGGAGTAGATTTGATTTGGACAAGGTCCAGAATCAACCACAATATAATTAGACACACATGCAGAGCAAAATCTCACATACAGGTTGAAAGTCAACCTGAGGTTCAAGTAACACAGGAATAACATAAGTCTGGACCAATTCGATATGCTGGGCATGACGAATTTTCATCAAGCATGAACCTAAGACTTACGAGGAAATAGAAGCGGTCGGTGGACCAGATTCCAAGAAATGGCTAAGGGCCATGAGAACCATAATGGACTCCATGTCTGCTAATCAAGTCTGGGACTTGGATGAGCTGCCAAAAAGGGGTAATTCCCACAGGCTATAAATAAATCTTCTAGGAAGATAGACATGGAAGGTAACATTGTTACTTTAGAAGGCAAGCTAGTGAATAATGATTTCAGGCAAATCCACTGGGTGGATAATGATGAAATTTTCACCAATAGCTGAGCTTTAAGTCCATTAGGGATCTGCTTGTTATAATTGCATGATCAATTATGGCATGTTGTTATGATAACTGCTTTTCTTGCATGGACATCTGAAAAAGATATCTATAGGGAAATAGCCAGAAGGTTCTCATATCAAGGCCATATATATATGCATGATGCAAGCATGGTTGAAAAGCCTATGTTTACAAGAAGATCAGTGGGAGCACCTTATTAATAATATTTCTTGTCTAGATGATTGATGATATTCTCCTCACATGGAATAACATCTCAGCTCTTCACATGGTGAAGAAAAGGTTTGATATGTATTTCGAGAAGAATGATCTAGGGAATGATGCCTACATCCTAGGCATGAGGATCTATAGAGATCCAAGAAAGTCATTGCCCTTTAGTCAATCTATGTTCATCCAAGAGTTTCTGGAGAGGATTATATTGGATGATTCCGAATATTGATACCTTCCAGGAAGATATGGTCTAAGTCTCTCAAAGATGTTGTGTCCTATGGCACAGCTAGAGAGTATTAACATGGGTCCAAAGTCCTGATACATTGTATGTAGGATGGATCATGTTTTGAAGACCATTTCTGGCAAATACTTGGAGCATAGCCAGCAAGTTTCAATCATATCTTAGTGTTTGACACTAGATAGCTGTGAAAGCAATCCTTATACATATACTTGGGAAGTATAAAGGATTGGAGTCTAGTCTATGATAGACAGGAAAGAATTTTGTGTACTGGGGTACACTGACACTTCGTTCCAGTCTAGTGACTATTGATCACAGCCAGGATTTGCGCTTTGCCTTGTTATGGTGATTGTATGCTGAAAGAGCATTATGCAAACCAAAGTGGCAAAAATTCTACAAATAAGGCTGAGTACATTGCAGCTCCTTGTGGCAGCCAAGGAGGCAGCTTCATTCATTTGAACTTGATCTAGTTCATAGTGCTTGATGGTCCAGTATAGTTCTTACTGGGACCATAGCATGAGAGAAGGAACTTAATGCTCAAGTATGTACTGCAACATATCATCTGATCTTAGAGATCATGGATAAGGATGATGATCAAATTTGTTAAAATAAACACAGATAGCAATCTGGAAAAACCCACTGATCCAGCCTCTGGTGCAGCGGAAGCTAAATGGGTCATACTAGAGACATTGGAACTGACTAAACATCAGTTGTCCTTGGTCTTAGTGCAAGTGGGAGATTGTTGGTGTATATGCCCTAAAGACCAATGTATGGACATGGTCAGGCATTGGTTGAATGTACTTTGATAGAACTATTACTCTTTATATAGGCATGGTCGTTATTATGCAGACTTCTCTACCTGCGTTGATGTATCGAGTTGCATAAATAATGTCCCAGGAGTTTGGATTGGATCCATTCTCATAAGCTATCCCCAGACAAGGTACCTTAGCAGATATGGGACAGCTTCGGTACATGTGAGATTGGTGTATGGGCTGGTTATGTGCAGGGCACAGTAACGCAGACATACAGGTGCATTGGATGCACTGGAGTGATCCACCGTGAGGATTGACTTGTCTAGTCAACAAGTCAATCTCACATGCAAGAGGTTTGCATTGATCCTTAGACTTGAGGTATTCATGTCTAGACTTGATGAAGGGTATGCTTTAATATAGTCTTACGTCTCTCCGTAATTGGGAGATCAAAACGACTGTCATTGGGCATGTCATAAGTCACGTAGAGACATGGATGACCAATAGTAGGATTTGCCCCTTCCTTCCGAGGAAGCATGATATCCACCTCGGGGCGCCCCACCTTATTGGTGCATGACAGGAAAGTGTGGCCACACTTGTTGAGTCATGACCAATGCATTGGATAATAAACTTGAGACTAATCCAATGGCAGGATATCAGCTTAGGCAAAGGGATCTGTAATGCAATGGGAATCCTCGTTGCTTGTTAGGAGTTGTTGCCATAATGACTTAAGTCCTATGACATGGGTAGTAGTGATGTGTTGCTAGATACCCCTCACTACTTATGATGTTTACATCATTGCCATCGTCATATGGATCCTACGGGGTCACACGCAATAGACTCTTGACGTTGCTTTAATCAGAAGCCTTAGGATCAAGTTATTGGATAACTTGGATCCATTTGGAAGATTTCATCAGCGCCAATGGGCCTGATGAGATGGAAGAAAGTTATTGGAGCCAAACTTCATTTTTGGCAGGTTGACCCGAAATTGACCTAGATTGGTCACATTTGGATTAGGGTTGCATTGGATTGGATCCAATGGCTTAATCAACCCATGCCATGAAGTTTGGGCTAGCTCATTATCCAATGAGGCCCAATAATTAGTTGTCATGAAGAGGAATTGGCTTAAAAGGGTATAATGGGGAGAAATCTCACCCCATTGGCGCCTAGGGGCATAATGGGGTGAGGGAGGCGCCTTTGCTTCATTATGGAAGTAAAGGGCGCCTAGCCCTTCTTCCTTGGAAGGAATACTTGCCTCTAAGGTAAGTCTTGGGGCTGATATGGCTTGAGAACTTTTATGGGAAGTTCCTAGGCGCATATGGACATAGGGAAGAGGTATATGGTAATGTCTTGGAGACTTACCTTACCTCAAACCCTAGTTTCTCCCAAAACCCTTACCCTAGCCGAAACTCCTCATGCATGTTGCGCCTAGCCACTTAGCCTTTGATGGTAAGAATGCATGTGAGGCATGTCTTGGGCTGATATAGTGTTTAGACTTTTATGGATAGGTTGAATGAGGTTTATGGTAAAGTCTTGGAGACTTTCCTTACTTCAAGACACCTCATCCTAGCCATACACTTGGCATGATCCTAGCCCTTGCTCAAACCGCCTTTAGTCCTATTTATAGGACCCATTGTCGCCCTGTCTTTATGATAAATTCTTGGAGACGTGAACAATCATAGAGGGGCGAAAGCAAGGGCAAAGGGCGACAACATCAGAGTGGCGCAACCCTTCTTCCAACAAGTGACCGCAAGTCTTCTCCTTCCTCTCCTCTTGGCGAGACTTGGAGAAGGACTTGGTGGCGCAATCAACCCCTAATCTTCCTCAAGGCCGAAACTCATCTTCTCCCTTTTCTCTTGGAGTGAAGAGGATAAGGAGTTGGCGGCATCTTCCTTGCACTTGGCGCATGAACCTTGGAGGTGGCGCAAGAAGAGTGAAGGAACCCTAAGGCTCGATTCTCTTCCCGAGGCTAGCACCGAGCGTGGAAGGGAGCAACGATCAAGGAGTCGACGCGTGGATACTTGTAGAGGGCGAACACTTGGGCGCCTTCAACATGGCTTCGACATCTAAACAAGCAAAAGAGGTACATCTCTAACACATCCTCGTGTCTTCTCTCTCGCATGGATCCTTGGGAAAGGAATGTGTTTCGGGTGTAATGCTTCTTCCGCTGCGTCCTGGGACTGCAAAATTTTAAATTACACCCGGCATTCCCCAACAGTTTATGCCCTAAGACATAGTTTTGATCTATCTTTTGTAATACTTGACATTGATATTTCTTATATATCATTCTAGCATTGTTGTTATCATGTTTAGTTTACATCTACGATTATGTTCTTATATGATAATGTCTCTGGAGATAGATTGAATCTGTGTTCAAACTCTTATCCCCAATCAATGTACCTTAGTGGATATCGGACAGCTCTAGTACTTGTGAGACTGGTATATGGGCTAGTTAGGCACAAAGTGCTGATGCAGACATATGAGTATATCAATGGTAGATATACTGGACCGACCCGCTGTGAGACAATGACTTAGTGTTATGAGTTATCCTCACAAGTGAATGCTTGCCTCTATGGCATGTCTTGGGGCTGATATGGCTACATGGACTTCTTTGGAAGGTCTTTGGCGCATATGGCTAATAGGAAAGGGTTTATGGAAAGCTCTTGGAGAGTTTCCTTAACCCTAACCCTAATTGCCCTAGCCGCATATCCTTCATGAGTGGCGCCTATTAACTTGGATTGCTGCCCCTTGCCTCGTGTGTGACATCCATATGCGAGAGCATCCTCTCAAGTTGGCATGAGCAAGGGACAAGGGCGAGAGCAATCCATCTTAGCGCAATCTCTTCTATTGCCGCAAGCCTATTATTCCTTCCCTCTTGGCGCAAGGATCACTAGGGCTTGGCGGCATCTTCTCCCTCTCCTCTCTACTTGGCGCAACTTCCCTAGAAGGTGGCACAAGTGAAGTGAAGGATTCCAAAAGGCTTGGATCTTCTTCCCGAGGCTAGCACCGGGCGTGGAAGAAGAGAACTTGAGGCATCCGTGTGTGTGAGACTGCAAAGGGTGCACGCTTGGGCACCTTCATCGGCATCGCATCTTCTTGCTCCTAAGTACTTCCTCTCTACATTGTGTCAACCCCCTCACAAGTTTCTATCCATTGGGTTTTTGGGACTGACCTGTTTCGGTGATATGCGTCCGCTGTGTATCTCTAATGTATGTAAAATTTTAAAAATATCCTCGGGATTTCCCAACAAATCCCTCTTCTATCTACGAACATGTACTCTCTGATCTACAATAAGCAGCAATAGAAAATTTTCAAAATATATAACAAATCTAATTGGATTAGGGTGTAAGTTATACCGATATCAGATGTAGTAAGCTGTGTCGTAGTGTGTTGTTGCTGAAACATGTCATTGGAGGAGGTTGCCAGACATGGCTAGAATGTGAACTCACCGAACAAGAAATTAAACAAATGGTCAAATATATAAAATCATCGGATATAAAAATAGCAACAATTCCTTACCTGGTATAGCTTGTCATGTTAGTGTTTAGGTGAGCACTAGAATCAGATGGCCAGCGGGAGAGCAAACGGGGCTTGCTTGTCGAACAATGACAATGAGAGAGAGTAGATAAAGAAGACTACAAGCCGAGAAAGGCAAGGAGACTGTGGGCAATGGGAGAGACAGTGAGCAATGGCAGCGACGGGAACCAGATGAGTTTGTCTCTAGGTTTTGGGTTTTGGAGAGAAAGCTTGGGAGCGAGAATCGAAAAATATTAACATTCGTGAGTGAGATGGATGGGCAACGGGGAGTCAAACAGGTAAAAAGCCTTTGAGATTGGTGCCTAGAAGGGATGCTTTAGGATTCCTGCTATGCTTATCTTTGGGCCCTACCGAAGATTGCTTGGTAGGCTCATGCCTAGGAAATTTTTAGGTGCTTTCGAAGATCGAGCGCCACGCTTTGGGGAATTTTTACCCTGCTTTCCCTTAAGCGGTGCTTTCATACTTAAGAAAGTAGGGCAATTTGTGAATAGTTGATTAGAAATAGAGAGTAGAGAGCACTTCCAATTGGCAAATTGGAGAGAAGGGAGAACCGTGGGCCCTGGTTTGTGGCTTTACTTGCTGCTCTCGGCAGGATTGTAGGGTAGCAAGAGGCACAATGCAATTTGGCCAGGAAGAGAGGTAGGCAATGGCAATGGCAGGCGATTATTACTACGCCATGGACGAGAGCAGTGGTCTCTCAATGTTGTGGGAATCAAGGAAGCAAGTGGCCATTGGCTAGGAGAGGAGCTCAATAGCTTCTTCCCAGCAGCCCTTTTAGTGGTGGCAGAGTGCTGTGGCCATGGATCTCCCTAAGGTGGGGATTCTTCTCTTGACATAGCGATGGTTTGGAGGAGGAGGAACACGGTTTAGTAGCAAGTTATAGCAGCACCTTCCCTAACGCTCAATGGCTCATCATTCCCTTTGGTGCAAATAAGGGGATGACACTCTCGAGTCACCTAGAGGTGGTCACCCCTCTTGCACAATGCAGCTAGATCACCAAGGCATGATGATCACCATGAGATGGAGATTGGTGAGAAGGTTTGACCCTAGGAAGCTTTGAATGACGATTGAACAGGCTGGCAGGTGGCCTACCTCTCTCGCGCACACCTTTTGCTAGCTGACATTGTTAGGGAAAGATTAGTTGGTTGTTGGATCCTACATGTGCATGACGTGGACGAGTACTTGGACGAGATGATAGGTGAGCGTGTTTTGTGTAGTAGTGAGGAGAGGAGTTTTATGTGATTATTATATATTTTATGCATTAGGAGTAGCTTTTCATTGTATGTTGTATTCTCTCTTATGTTCGATCAAGTGAGGCCTTTGAGAGGGATCAGGGGATCGGGTGTGTGTTGTAATACTTACTACATATGGGGGTATGTGCGCACATTGAGCATGGAAGAAGCTCTTGCAAGCGTGAGCGTGTTGTAATACTTACTACATATGGGGGTATGTGCGCACATTGAGCATGGAAGAAGCTCTTGCAAGCGTGAGCGTGAGCAGCGCTTACACACCATTGTGTTTGTTTGTGTTGGTCGAAAATATCATGATTCAAAGCAAGTGAAAATTTAGCTATGATATGTCAAAATTTCAAGTGAAAATTTAGCTATATAACATTATCTCAGTTTCTAGTTTAAGAATATTTTGTTCTTGATAAATTTAGCTATGATATTGTGATTGTTATAAGTGAGTTTCTTAGTTTCAAAGCAATATTTTTTCGTTATGATAATCCTCTTAATTTATTATAATATTTATTTTTTTTTGCTTATTAAAATGAAATAATAGTTTTTTCTTTCTCATTAGTTGGCAAATGCTACGAAAATGGTAGAGGTCTAATATGAGCAATTTTGGCATAAGTTTGAAGATTGCAGAGGTCTAATATGATATGAAATTTAAACAACAACAAAAAATGAAGAGACAACTCTCATCTTCTAAGATTAAAGAGGACTTGAGACAAACCAAAAAGGAAAACAAAAAACTTGGCAAAAATCAAGAAACAAAGAGGCGACCCAATCCACAGAAGACCTGCTAATGGCACGACCGTAATTATTGCTTTGACCACTCGACTGCAGTCTTCCAAGTACTTGCTTACACAAGCCACACACAAAGGAAAGCATCTCTGACACACAAAGTAAAAAATAAAAAAAAAAGGCGACCCCTACTCCTCCATCTCCAGAATTTAGATTTTAAGTTTTTATAGTGCCACGCTGAAGGAGACAAATCTCCCCAAATCGCCTCCTCTTAAGTGGACTTACCTAGGTATATATATAATAAGATTATATGGCCTCCAGAATCTCAATCACAGAGGCAAGCAGGCACCAGTGCACCACTTTTCTCCTTCACAAGCTTTTCTAAAGCTATAATCATGGCTTCAAAGCTAGAGCAGAGATTCCAACGAGCGCAGCAATGATTAATGATTGGTAGTAAGAATGGCTGATCAGCCGGAGCGCCTCTTCCAATACTCATCCTAAGCCTAAAGAGTGTAGTGATTGTTGGCTCATTTACTTTTGGAGCTTCTGCACCCTGTCAGTGACCAAACCCAGGATTGAGCTGGCAAGCTTGTTGATGGCAGTGGCGAGCCCCTCCATGGACTGGATTCTCATCTCTGACTTTGACTCCTCCAGCTTCGCCTTCCTCTGCTCAATGGTGATGAGATCCTTGTGCCTCATCCCCTCCTTGTGCTCCCCTGCTTGGAGTGCCTCTGCTATGATCGAAGCACACTTTGAGATTGCAGAGCTGAGCTCGTGTCCGTTGCTCTTGCCTCTACTGCTTCCTCTTGCTCTTTTTCTTTTCCTTTCTGGTGACATTGGCTGCTGCTGCCTGTCTTCTGAAGCTGGGCTATCAAACATGCATGTATCACCAACAACAAATTGTAGGAAGGAATCAATTGGAATTAAACCAAAGACAAGAGAAAGATGTCACAAGTAAAATAACCTGTGGACGGAGGAAGAGGTGGGGCAGTACAAATCGACTGCGGTGGCTCCGGTACTGGGCTTTGATGTTGCATTAAACGATGCCTGTCCTCCTCCACCGGCCTTGCGATTCCTGGGGCAGCAGCTGCTTTCAACCTTACCGCCTCACTTAAAGCATGGTAAATCTCAGGCAAGAGATTGGACGGAAGGTTTTTGTCCTTCCTTTCATGCCTCTCAAGCTTCCAATAAGACGAACTCGGATTCTGCTCCACAATGGAACTCATCTGATAGGCTCTAACCTTGTTGTAATCCCTCATCAGATTGTCCCATCGGTCATTGCACTGGTTTTGACTTCTGGAGCAGCCGTGTCCCCAGCACCAATCCTCCACCCATTTCCACCTCATCATCATCATCTCGTGCGGCCTAATCACACTGCTACTACTGCTGCCCTCCTTCACCCTTTGTGCTCTCCTCTCGTAGTCCATCTTCTTGGCCTGGATCAAAACCATCGTCTCATTCAGAGTCCAGTGCCCCTTTCTATACTCTCTTGCTTGCATGCCGTCGTCGCCGTCGTCTTCTTCTTGGTTCTGGTCTTGGTTTTCTTGTTCTACTGCAGCAATTAAAACATTCTTCTTAACGTCCATCTGGCGACTTGATGGTGCATGCTACAATGTCCCTCGAGTAGTTGCACTTGATTTGACGTTAGTGACTGCTGCTTCAGTTGTTGTTGGTGTCCAAAGGTGAACCTCAGACGCAGGATTGATTGTTCAGGTACATGCTCGCAGTGGGGTTAAGGAGTGCATGCAAATAAAATAAAAGGGTACACGGCGTGGTAATTGCATGCAAATCATTAATAGCGGAGCAAAAGGAGCGTGGCACGCTGAGCAGCAATTAAAAGTTAGAATTCGAGCTTTACCTTTCTTTTTTCTCTTTTTTTTTTTTTTTTTCTTCTCTTTCTATGAGCATTCAACATGGTGCAGCATTGAAGCATTGAATGTTGTCACGTCCATGTGGTGGGTGGGTCTTCACAAAGTTTCATCTTAAAGCAAGAGATATATCTGTAAGATGATTCCCTTTTTCTTCAAACCTACTCATTTCATCTGCACCATATATAACTAGCTATTCTGATCCCGTTCGTATCTGCTGTACCAATTTCATCAAGCACCTGGTGGGCATGATCATTAGCAGATGAATAAAAAAGGAGTTACATGACTCCACCAAAAAAAATTTACTATGAAGGTACTCTGCATTGAACACACAAGAAAAATTCAAAAACATTATACATAAATATATTTTTATCATGGATAAATTATATTCACATAATATATACATTCTAAGCTACTTAACGGAACTAATATTATTGTGAATAAACTTATCAATGATGAGAAATAAATATTTTTGTTATAGTGTATTTTCATTAATTTTTCATCATGAATAAGTCTATTTACAATAATATTGGCACTGTTAGATAAGTTAGAGTATATAAATTACATAAATATTATTTATTCATGATAAAAATATATTTATCCATAATATTTTTAAATTCTTCTTAAGTTTTTCAAGCAGGATACACTGCCTAAATTTTCTCGAGCCCAGCTGCTACTCTCTATCTGATCATTTGAAGGAATCCAACCTTTCAAAGTCTACGCATGGTACTTCAATTTTCTTAAAATAGCTTAGAGTATATAAATTATATGGATATAATTTATCGATAATAAAAATATATTTATCCATAATATTTTTAAATTCTTCATAAGTTTATTAAGCAGGATATATTACCTAAATTTTCTCGTGCTCCCGCTGCTGTTCTCTGTATTATCATTTGCAAAACTTAATCCACGCATGGTCCTTCAATTTTCTTTACATAGTTTAGAGCATATAGATTACATGAATATAATTTATTCATAATAAAAATATATTTATTCATAATATTTTTAAATTCTTGTTAAGTTGACACTACCTAAATTTTCTCGGGCTCTAGATGCTGCTATGTATCTGATCATTTGCAGGAACCAATCTTTTCAAAGTTCATGCATGGTACTTTATTTTTCTTCAAATCAAAGTCTGCCAACCTGTAGCTCCAGCCTCCAGGCATTCTAATTGTAAAATTGTCACTTGCAATTTATAAAATAAAAGAAAATACAATACTTGTATAGAAATACATGATAAGCTAGTGTTGATTATAATTTACAAATATTTCCCTGCACTTTTCAATCTTTAAATGCCACTTTGCACTTTTTAAACATTGCAAATAAAGATTATTAATTGTTGTTCAATTATCAATTGGAACATCAGCCCCACTTTTTTTTCAACGAAAAATATGATTAGCAATTAATCAGAAATCCTGATATTGATTATCTTATAGACCTACAAGATTCAAATAAATCTTAGTCATATAAAATATTTAAATAGATATTTAAAAATAAAGCCTGTCTAGTTTAAATCTCAATGTAGCTTGCCTTTTTATATGTATGTCAGGCCCTGAATTAGGGTAATATTTTTTTTAATATTTTACCTGTGAGTCAACGCTTGACTCGAGTCCAAATGTGTCAATGCGGATATCACAACGATCGAGACCGCAAGATTGGGCGTGACTGGCGGGGACGATTCCTCGAATCGACCCCCAGCCCGACTATGGACTCGTGCGGAAGATCACTGTCGTTCCAACATGACTCGGATCAACGCTCGCGATCTACCTAGAACCGGTATCGCTGAGTCGAACCGAGTCCACCCGAACTCAAAGAGGGACGCACCCGTAACCGACCGCGTTAGACAGAGTCCACAATAGTTTTTGAGCACGCTCTCGTGCCGGATAGAGAACCGAGGGGAGTAGCCAGACATTCCCAGCCCGGGTGTCGGACATTCCCAGCCCAAGGGGAGTAGCGACGGCCGGAGAGGGGAGGAAGATGTTCGCACCCAGGCGAACAGGAGAGGGGGGGGGGGGGGAAGAGCTCCCCACGCAGGGGGAGAGGGCTCGTCCGGCGAGCTAACGTGTGGCCGCATGCAGGCGGGTCCAGACTGGAACTTCACACACGCAGGCGGTCGGCGCCGGACAGGGAGGTGGCGAGGAGAAAGCGGCCACTACAGGCTCGGCCGGCGCCAAGCGCCAAGCGCCAGAATCCGAGACTCAGCCGGGAATGAGAACGAGGGAGGAAGAGGAGTACCTCGGCGCCAAGCGCCAGCTCCTTTCCGGCGAAGTGGATGCCGGTAGTGCCTTCCAAGGCGATCTAGAAGTGGGGATCCCAGCGAGGTTGACGGCGAAGCCGACGACATTGACGAATGGCACGAGGAAAAAATGGAGAAGGACGGGGTTCTCCCGGGCACACTGTCCACCCACCCACACCACTGGGTGCCTGGAGAACGCCGCCGACAGTGTTCGGCTAGAAGAATCCAACGATCGACGGAGGGAAAATCCGGGGCGTGCAGTCGTAAGTGTTCGAACATGCGTGAGGAAGACGACCGCGTCGCTTCCTTTTTTCTTTTCTTTTCCCCGCCTGCCTCGGACATGCTGCCCATGTCGTTGATGCCTATGAAACCATGTGACGCGACTCATCGCTACAGCCATTGGGAGCGGGTTCTAGGTTCGGGCGCCGCCCGATTCGCTTCGCAACCCGGTCGGTTGGGCTTCAACGAATTGGGTTGGGCCGGATTGGAATTGGGCCATGCCCAAATCCAATCTACAGCCTAACATTCTCCCCCTCCGGAGTGAGTCGCCGCCCTCGGTGACTCAAAATAACGTCGGATCTCATCCTCGAACTGTCACAGTTCAGACACCTTATACCAAGTAGGTTCTTCCATTGGAGAACCTTTCCACTGGATAAGAAATTTATTCGTCGGTTCATCCTGCTATGTCCCAAAACTCGGTGATCTAGGATCTCTCCGATCCTTTGGTCGAACTCCGTTCGAACCGTCGGAGGCGCGCGAAGCGACTGCGACGGTGTCGGATCCCCTAGATCCTTATGGAACCTCTTTAGGAAGCTTACATGGAATGTCGGATGCAGCTTCATCCTATAAGGGAGCTTCAGACGATACGCAACTGAGCCAACCCGACTCAACACCTCGAAAGGTCCATCGTATCTCTGTATAAGACCCCGATGTGCTGCCTTCGCAGATATCTTCCTCCATATCTGCGGAGTAAGTCGGAGAAGCACTAAGTCGCCCACGGCGAACTCTTCATCCTGACGATGACGATTTGCATATTGTTTCATTCGTCTAGCTGCTAGCTCGAGGCTATCCCTAGCCTCCTGGAGCGACTCCACTTACTCACGAGCTGTCCGTTGAGTTGCAGGACATCTCCCCTCGGAGGTCCTCATCGTGATATCAACAGGGGCTATCTCCCTAACACAAGCTCAAAGGGGCTATGCCCTGTGGACGATGATCTGTGGAGATTGTAAGCAAACTGTGCCGAGTCAATCCACTTCACCCAGTCCTTTTAACTCGTAGTCACAAAATGACAGAGATAGTCCTCCACGAGGGCATTCACCCACTCCGTTTGTCCTTCCGTCTGGGGATGGTTCACTTGGAGAAGTTTAACTTCGTTCCCAGCTTGTCAAACAACGTCGACCAAAAGCGTCCGGTGAACCGGGCATCCCTATCGCTCACGATATCCATCGAGATCCCAAAATATTTCACCACATTCTCAAAGAACAAGTCTGCAACCACCATGGTTGAGCATGGTTCGGGTGCTGGAATAAAAACTCCATATTTGGAGAATCTATCCACGACCATGAAAATTGATGTCTTCCCCTCGACCTCGGGAAACCCACCAATAAAATCCATGGACACACTTGTCCAGGGGGTCTCAGGGATAGGCAAGGGTTGTAAGAACCCAGTCGGTAACCTCCGATCGACCTTGTCTTGTTGACACACAAGACATGTGTGGACATACATCTCAATGTCGGCACGCATATCCGACCAATAACATGACCTCGAGAACAAGGTGAGCATGCACCTTTGTCCCAAATGACCCGACCACGGGGTATCACGGATCTCCCTATGTAGCTCACGCCGCAATCCACCGGATGCGGGGACTAGTGGCTTCTCGCCATGGGCCATGACTATGCCATCGGCTCCCAAATAATATCGTCGGGTTGTACCCGACTTAATCTGCTCAACGATCTTTTGATATGTCTCATCGAAAGTAGCTGCTGCTTTTATCCTTGTAAGGAGATCTCCTTCCACTCTGGAGATCGCAAAGCAGACTAAGGCGTTAAGCCTACTCAGTGCATTAGGCACCACATTAGCCTTTCCAGGCTTATGTTCCCACTGGAACTGGAATTCTGCTAGGAATTCCTGCCATCTGGCCTGTTTTGCCGACAACTTCTTCTATGTGGTGAAATATGTATTCGCCACATTATCGGTTTTCACCACGAAGGCGTTACCCAGGAGATAAACTCTCCATGTTCGGAGGTAGTGCGCCAATGCTACCATCTCCTTTTCATGTGCAGAGTACCTCTGCTTTGTCTCATTTAGCTTTTGACTCTCGAAAACCACAGGATGCCCATTCTAAATCAATACACCACCGATCTCCTGGTCCGAAGCATCAGTGTGAACCTCGAAAGGTTTACTGAAATATGATAATTTCAGGATCGGTTCAGAAGCTATTCGCTCTTTCAAGTCTTGAAAGGCCGACTGACACCGATCATCCCAACCCCAGTTGGTATTCTTTTTCAGCAAATTGCTAAGGGGTGCAGTCACTCTCGAGCAACCCCGAATGAACTTTCGATAAAAGTTCACAACACCGAGGAAACTCCTCAACTCGGTCTGATTTGAGGGGACTTGCCATTCCATAATGGCTCGGACTTTGCCTTTGTCCATTTGCACCTGGCTGTGGCCTACCACATGTCCAAGGAAGGAAATCTCTTCTAACATGAAAGTGCACTTTTCCAGCTTCAAGTAAAGCTGGTTTTCCCTCAAAACTTGAAGAACCCTCTTCAAGTGTACCAAATGTTCCTCGACGCTTGAGGAATATACCACTATATCGTCCAGATATACTACGATGGAGTCATCTAGAAAAGGTGCTAACACCTGATTCATCAGATGACAGAACATCACTGGAGCATTGGTTAGCCCGAAGGGCATGACCAGAAACTCAAATGCTCCATAACGGGTCACGCAGGCTATCTTCTGTTCATCGCCCTCGGCGATACGGACCTGCTAGTAGCCCGATCTCAAGTCAAGCTTGGAGAATATCCTAGCTTTTCCTAGTCTATCCAACAGATCTGGGATCAATGGAATAGGATAGTAGTCCCGGATTGTTATCTTATTCAGGGCTCTGTAATCCACACAGAACCTCAAAGACCTGTCCTTCTTCTTTTGGAATAGGACTGGGGCTCTATATGGTGACATGGTTGGCCGCACAAACCCTGCTTACAACAACTCGTCGAGTTGTTTGCGGAGCTCGGCCAACTCCACCGGCGGCATCCTATAAGGAGCCTTAGATGGGGGAGTGGATCCTGCCACAAGCTCTACCTTGTGGTCGATCCCTCTCCTAAGTGGGAGGTGCTTCGGCAATTCCAAAGGCATCACGTTAGCAAACTCCTCCAACACTTTCTTGACCGCCAAGGGAGTCTCACTCCTTGTCGGGTGGGGGCCCTCCACCCAAACGGCCATAAGCGTCGGATCTCCTTGGCGCAATCCTGCAGCCAAGACATTTGCCGACAAGGGCACTCCCCGGGAGTCCCTCTTTTTTTCCTTCCTCAGCTCTGTGCTCCCAATGCACGGCACGAGGCAACGGGAGTCCTCATCATGTATCTATATCCCATACAGATATGGCATCACGACTATCTTTGCCTTGACGAAAAGCTCGAGGCCAAAGATAACTTCATAGTCTAGCAGTTTTAGAATTTTCGCATGGTAGTGACCCTGCCAACTGTTGATTACGATATCCACTGTTGGAACCCCTTTCTAGAGGGGGGCGAAACCCAGCATGGCGCATATTCAGTTTTTCAAGCAGCGGATAGGGTCTCTAAGAATCGCATGCACCTTATATAATCAACTTAAAGAAAACCCGAATGCATAAGAGGTGATTCGATCCATACCATTGCCATTTCTAGATGGCGGCTTGGAAGCAAAGATCAAACGAGATCTTCTCCTTGTCGTCACACACAAGATGATGTCGCTATCTCTCTTGGTGCTCCTTGTGCTAGCAAGGTTCCAAGAGGTCCTTTGACGAGTGAAGGGAAAATGAGATGTCAATCTTTCTTGGCCGAATCCTCCTCAAGCGTCAAGCGTCGCCATACTCACACAATAATCTCGAGAGGAATATGGGCGAGAGGAAAAATAAGTTGAAGTGGCGAAAATAGAGAATACTCTATTCGGACGAGAGCACCCACCAAGTGGAGATCATGGTTACTAAAAATAGTAACCACTCCTCACCCCAACGTTCACGCCAAGTGAACTTGTCGCCAACTCCTCTCCCCTTGAACCATGCGCTCATCAAGTGAGCCGGTTCACTTTGGTTCGGTTTAAGAACCAATCAAGCCAATGATCTAGTCTAGATCTTAAATAAACCCTAAGGTTCCCGATCTAACCGTCGATCTCCTCGATGCCCCTGATCTGACCGATCTGGCATCTATTCTCTCGATCGAAGCTTACCGATCTTAAGCCCTAATCAATCAAACATGATCAGACCAGATCTCACTTACAATCAGAGACTAATTCCCTTTAAACTGAACCCAAACAATTCAGTCCACACGATCTGACTTAAGTAAGCCATATCATCAAATTGTGCGACCCTAAGGGTTTCCTTTAAATGTCGGTAACGATAATTCTCATTATCACGATCAGTGAGGGGTATCTAGCAACACATCACTATCTCCCGATATAAAGAAATGAGTCTTCCAAGACTACACCCAAAAACAGCACAAGTGTGAATCAAATCACAAAGCATACATATTTCCTTTGCCACTGGATGTTCTTATTGGACAAGCCTGTCAAGCTCGTAACTCCAATATGATGAGCATGATTAGAACAGATGAACACTGTCACCTGGGTATGGCCATACACTTTCTCAATCATCTCATCGAGGGGGCCCCTTTAGAACATCACACTCCTTAAACAAGGAGACGGCAATCCTATGTCTATCACTAGTGCTCTAACCTGACTCAAGCTCACCATCCAAGATAGTCTATAATCATTATGTTTCAAATGATATTGAACTACCTCAAAACAATGACAATCATCATTTAGAAAACACAAGTGATCTCAAGTCAGAGGAAATGTGCCACTTGTCTTAATCAAGGAATATTCACATTGTGACAAACAATTGAACATCCTAGTAGGGTCTGTCCAGTACATCCAATGTACCCATGAGTCTACATCTTATTCCATGCTCGAAGCATCCTATAAGATTAGAACACATATTAGTCTCAATCATATCAAGGCTGTCTCATGTTCACCAAGATATATCGACTGAGGACATAATAGCATGTCAGCCGAGCTGAACAGCTTTGAGACATTATTCAGAAGAACATATATTGCAGCAGACAATGTAGCTAACTGAATAACAACCATGCCTTTATAAACATAACAGTTTATTACATGATACAAATACATTCCCATAGGCCTCAAACATTAGCCTTAAGGGCATACCCCAACAATCCACATCATACGATACCCCTAAGACCTCGGGGTCTTCTGCACCAACCAACCTCACTCGGTCCTGTGCTGGGGACATATTAAGTCCAACTCTCTTAGCCGTGGCTTCACTTATGAAAAGGTGCGATGCTCTTGTATCAATCATAGCGTTCACCGGTAGAGAGTTTATAAAGGAGGCAACATAGAGAAGCATAGGCCTTCCACTACTAGCAGTTCCCAATACCAAGGGATTCAGGAGCGCCTTCTTATCCCGCTCGTTGCTCTCACCTTTTGCTAGTGCAGTAGGTGGGCGGTCCCCGACCGCCTTCATCGGCACTAGAGTCGCGGGCCCACTCTTCCGCGTGAATGGCTCTTTGCCCTTCACGGCAAATGAACTCTTCGTTCGCGAGGTAGAAGCCATACCACTCGCAGTGGCCGAGGCTGAGAAGGGGACATGTTCCTCGGACCTCATGTGGTCCATCATAGCTTCCGCAACTCGATACAATTGCTGTGCATAGTCCCGGCTATTCACAACATGTCGGACTTCCTCGAGGGTGCCCCTCATAGAACGCATCAAATTCCTTGAAAGGAACTGAGTCACAATCTCCATTTTAAGCCTCTCCCAATGATGCAGGGGGCAAACACAAGGCAAGGTGCATGCAAACAACGCTTTGAGAAAATATTTTTTTTTTGTATTTTGTAGTAAGAAAACCGAAAATTACTCTAACGAAGTTGGAAAATATTTTTGGTATTTGTAATAGGGAAAGCCGAAAGCTAGATTACTTTAAACTACTTGCAAGAAATAAAAGCTTGAAATAAATGCTCACCTTGGACCCCTTGAGAATAGAAGGGGTCACCTTCCTGTTCTTCACCAGTCCAATGGTTGATGGCAACGAAGTAGGGCCCTATGAGCTTACACACATGCAATCATCCAAGCCCACACAAGCGTGGGTGAGTGTTAAAAAACATTAAGTGTCCAACAACGACAAGGATTCAAGAGGGGAGTTAGGCTCCCAAGTTCTCTTGCTAACAAAATAAGGACTATCTACATTTAGGGGGGGGGGGGTTGGAAGAGAAGAGAGCTTGTGCCAATATGGATCTCCAAACCTTACGCCAACCTACAACAATCAACTTTAATTCAGTGTAGGAAGATGCTCTAGAAGATGAGAAAAGAAAACATCACTAGGAGTAAGTAAACTTAGCTTGTTCATTGAGATGTCTTCCTTTAGATCTCGGCTTCAAGAGTGCCTCCACGTCTTTGGATGAAAGGAGTTTACTTGCGCTTGGAGAAGGCCTTGATGGTGAAGGGGAGATAGGGTTCTCGGCTAGAAGAAGAGAAGAGGTGAAGGGGGAAGGGCTCGGCCCCTTTTAGAAAAGAGGGAGATAGAAAATTGTAGGCGATACAAGCACCATTGCAAACACTCAAATTTTAACCTAGGCAACTAATCGACAATAAGCAAAGGGATTACAACTTATAGGCTTGTTTAGACCATGGGCAAGGGTGACATTTTACCCTTGGCGTAATTGCAAGAAGGAAGAAATAAATGCTCTTTTAAAACATTTCCTTCTAGGAATTTGAATTTGAATTTCGAATTTCTTTCTTTGATGGAGCTTTCTTGTGGCTGAATCCTCTTGAGCTCTTTCCTTTTGTTGGCTTGATTCAAACGTTGAAGAGATTTCCTTTCATGAAGGTGCTCGGTTGGCCTTTTGTGGATGAGTATTCGGTGGCTTCTTTCCAATCAAGGTGTGAACACAATTTTTGGCCTCAATTTTCTCCCTGATTTGTGGATCTTGATAGAGGCGCATTGAAGGCTTGACACAAATGGCAAGAGGTGGGCTGGTTCTTGCATTCGAATTCTCCTCCAAAGGTGGCGCCTTGGGCTGATTTGGAAGGTGGAGTTGCATTCACTATAAGCTCCTTCAACTTGAAGTCTCTAGTTAAAGTGTTGAAGTGCCTCTTTCCATAATTGGAGCTCCACTTGAGTAGCTTGGCTTGAGCTTCTTTAGAATCCCCTTGAGCTGGGCTTTAACCTGCCCAATTATTGGCACAAAAACCAGTAGACTATTCTAGAAGGCAATGCATGACCTAATAAGGAAACTACAAGGTGCACTAGAACTAAAGCTTATTCTTACCAAAGCAAATTGCAAATATGGAAGGTGCAAATAAGGAAAGAAGGGGTGACCTAGGAGGAAAAGCCATATCTGGTGGGCTTCCTCCTAGGCCTACCAGACCTTCTAGGGGCAGGGTTGGTCCCTCCATCACCCAAGAGGGCTTACGGGCTAGATCGATCCTGTATAAGTTGGGAGTGGCCTGAATCTGTCCCGACAATTTTGCGTCTCTAGGGAGATGCACGATGCAAGCTAGAGCTTGCTCCCCCTCAGGGATCTGAATATCCTGGGAATATGTTTCCATATCCCAAGGGAAGTTCGTAACTTCCTTGGAGCAACGCACCTCATGAAAGGGGGCAGGCTCCGAGACACGTTGTCGCACGACGGTCTCCTGCCGAAATCGGCCACGGTCGGTGCTATCGAAGCTGCAATAGAACGCCTCAGCATCGCGACCTCTGCCTGGGATACCTCTAGCTCCTCGGTGAGCTGAGCCACCTGAGCTACGAGGCGCTTGTTAGAGATGAGCAGCGTGGAGATGATCTCCAGTGAGATGTGGGGGTCCAAAACCCCATCTCTAACTATGTCCACGAGGGACAATAGTGTGCTATCCGTCGAAGACGCCATATGCACACAATTAGGAAGGTCAGTCGACGTACAAGTACAATGCTCATACAAGTTGGAACACGCAGAACCTGGCTCTGATACCAAGCTGTCATGCCCTGAATTAGGGTAATATTTTTTTTAATATTTTACCCATGAGTCAACGCTTGACTCGAGTCCAAATGAGTCAATGCGGATATCACAACGATCGAGACCGCAAGATTGGGTGTGACTGGTGGGGACGATTCCTCGAACCAACCCCCAGCCCGACTATGGACTCGTGCGGAAGATCATTGTCGTTCCAACATGACTCGGATCAATGCTCGCGATCCACCGAGAACCGGTATCGCTGAGTCGAACCGAGTCCACCCGAACTGAAAGAGGGATGCACCCGTAACTGACCGCGTTAGACGGAGTCCACAATAGTTTCTGAGCACGCTCTCGTGCTGGATAGAGAACCGAGGGGAGTAGCCGGACATTCCCAGCCCGGGTGTCGGACTCACCCTCACGTCCACGGATCAAGCAGCGCCCGGTGATCACGAACAGTCGTCCACTCGGCGTCGCACGCCGGTGACAGGAAGAACTCAGCCGGCTCCGCTCTCGAACGCTGGCGAAGAGGCCGGATGATGCTCCGCAAGCCACGTCACTCGTAGGTGACGAGAGAGCTTGCAGTCTCGTCCTTCCTGCACGTGGCGAGAACAGTTGGTAAGGGAGGTTCGCCCGGAGGCAACCAACCCAGTCAGCGATAGCCGGTGCTGTGGAAGCACCGCTCACACGTAGGCTGAGTTTGATGAGAACTGCAAAGATGAGTCGGATGAAGGTGCCAACCAGGAGCTGCTCATCCACGAAGGTGGAGAGCTAGGCACCCTCTACTCGATGCAGGGGAGCTTGGAGAGGGAGGAGGCCACGCAGGCAACTCTGGTGGGAGACGGGGACAGCTCCAGCAACGTCTCCCCATTACTCATGGAAGGGAGCGGCGGCTGATAGCGATCCGCAAGTGCAGAGATTTATTGAAGTAATAAAAAGATTATCGTTCCCAATGAGGATCTGGCGGTCAAGTACCGATTACACGATTGATCTATATCTAGATGATTCAAATGATGATTTTTGTTTCGGAAACTTCTAATGCAAGAAAAGAAAAAGGTGGTTTTAGGGTTTTGGCTAAAAATCAATTCAGATAAAATCAGGACTTTGGGTTTCACCACGTTAATGATTATGAATTTAATAAAAGTAAATCTTTGATCAGAAAATTATAGTTTTGAAAGACATTTTTCCTAAGGTACAGATTACCTCCTCTCGAAGCATAATCCGGTATCTATTTACATTAATTCCCTACTCTCGTGATAATTAACATAAATAGACCCATTAAGTTCTGTGAAAAACTATGGAAATCCTTCAAACGAATCCGAACTACTCTCGTGATCGGATTCGTAGGTTTGAAAAGAATAGATCCAACGTTACAATTCACCTCTCAGTTTTTCTCGCAACATCTAAGACGTAAAATTACGTTGCCAAGGTAAATTATGGAATAACACAATTCTAATCAAATCAATACTATAAAAATTCTAACAAAGATTCATACAAAAGATGTAATTCATAAATCAGTCAACGGGCTACTTTCCAAATCCTGAAAATAGGGTTTACACGTTCATGTTCAAAGCAAACAGCATGTTCATCGATGAAAATTGGGTGGAAACTCAATAAAAATACAAGAAATCGCTAGACAAGATACTAGAAAGGCTTCCCTTCAATCTGGAGACGAAGATGAACCCTCTAATTCTTCCTTTGTGTGGCTTTCCTGTTCGTTTTCTGCCCTAGAATTGATTTTCGCCGTCGCCGCCGCCGCCATTCGTTTTTGTGCATAGAAGCCCCCTTTAAACCCTCCAAAATCCTTCCTTTTATAGCTTAATCAGTTTAGAACCCATCTAGGAAGGTTTATACAAAGTTTGGTTCAATTCCGGCTCGATTCGGGTTCGAATCGAGTGTGAAACGTGAAGGGGCGGACGTTTTCACGGGCTGTAAACTGTTTACAGCCTAGGGTGTAAACGTGTATTTCTGTACAGTACTTTTTTCGTAGCCCATGAATATATTCACGGCTTAGGGTGTGAAAGTTGCGTTTGACCTCCGATTCTGCTTAAATTTGATATACAACCTCGTCTTTTCATCATGAATCATCCCGTGGCATGAAAACTCATAAAATCTATCGTTTTGGCTGATATTCACGGCCCACAATGAGTTTACGGCCAAGACCGTAAATCCTTCTGTGTGTACAACCCCTTTGTACACAGAAAGTTTCACGGACCGTGATGGATTCACGGCCTCACTTGTGAAAGTTTATGTGCATTTCCATACTTAGCCGTTTTTCATCGCCCTTTGAAGCCAAAATTACGGCTGGCCCAAAATTACGGCCAAGGCCGTGAAAATCAAAATCTCCACCCTTTTCGCTCCAAATTTGACGTGTCAGTTCGTAGTTTCCTTCTGAATCGTATTATGGCTTCAAATCTCCCAAAATCCATCATTTTTGCGCCATTTTACCTACATTTTTGTAAAAACCAAGAAAAATGAATATTCTGTGCAAAGTGAAATAAAAACGCTAAAAATTGCATAAAATCATTCAATTAAGCCCAAAATATGATCTAAATTATAGGCAAAAACATGGTGTAAATGCAACGCATCAGAAGCCCTAGACTTAGAATTTTGCTTGTCCTTAAGCAATAATTTGATATGCATGGAGAATGTAAAGATAAGGAACACTCATCTATTTTTGCCCCTAATAACATCCTTAGTACACAAATTAAGCAATCAATCTTTCTAACTCAAGTAATTCAAAAAAAAATCATAATAGAAATAAATTCCCAAGAGGTTACAATCCAAGAAAGATAAAATTCATAATTTATGTCATAATATTCATTCTTCACACACTAAATATCAAATACCTTCAATTTAATAAATCAATCTTACTCAATAGATAAAACTTTATTTCAAGAATCTTGGTGATGTTAAAGATAAGAGATTTTTAAAGCAATTTAGCCTTTAAACTGTTATATGTCTTTTTCTTTCAGCATCATAACATTATTTAAAGTATATCATAGAGTAGTATAATTTAACTCATAGTCTCAATCATGAAAGTCAGTGGAGTTGTCCATCTAACCTACAGCTTTCTCTTTTTCTCTATTTTTTTATTAGACTTCAACTCATGTCTTTGGTACCACTACTAAATTTAGCAGTGCCAAGTAGAGGAGTCTTTTTTTTTCTTTTTTTTTTCTTCTTTTCTTCTTTTCTTTTCTTCTTTTTTTTTTTATTTCTAGAGAAAGTCGGTTAGTGGCATGGTACTTAAATCGTTATCGATGCTTGATCGCAACATACTTAAAGTATACCACATCGTGGTATAATATAACTCATGACTTTAGATCACTCAACCAGAGGAGATGGAGCAAATCTCAATTTAAAGAGATATCACCAAATTCTATTCATCAAAATTTCCATTAAGCAAAAATAGATAAATTAAACTTTAAGTATAAAGATACTATGCATGTGCCATATGAACATATAACAATTCACATATGCATTTTATCAATACCAGAATTGAATTTACTCAACAATTTAATTCTACATGAAATTTCAAAAATTCCCTAAGTCATCAAATCAATCACTCAAAATGTTTCCTGAGTTCAAAATCAAGGGTAAAACAAATTTGATTATTCCTTAACAATCATATACATTCAAAATTCATATCTATAAAGCTTTGAAGAAAAAGCAATATATAAAGGACACCCTTGTTGGGAAACCCCAGGGATATTTTACAATTTTCAGAGATAGAAATTACATAAGACATTGCACAGCGGAAGCAATATCCCCGAAATGAGCTAGTCCCAAAAACCCAGTGAAGATCGCATGCGAGGGAGTCGACACGATGAGATAGAATATACCTTAAAGCAAGATGAGGCTAATGTCGTGACAAGCACCCAAGCGTGCGCCGTTTGCAGTCTCACACACACGGATGCCTCAAGTCCTCTTCTTCCACACCCGGTGCTAGCCTCTAGAAGAAGATCCAAGCCTTAGTATACTTTCTTCACAACTTGCGCCACCTCCAATGAGTATGCGCCAAGGATGAAGATGAGGAGAAGCCGCCAAGAACAATTCCTTCTTGCACCAAGAGGAGGAGAAGAAGAATTGGTTGCGGCTATAGAAGAGAGGAAGAGAACTTGCGCCAAGAGCCCCCAACTTTCACCCTTCTCTATTGCTCACGCCTCCAAGGATGTCATAATGAGAGAGGGGCACCTATTGCCTCTTTTATAGAGCCATAGGTCGGTTATGCAAGGGGGGCGGCCAGGGTTAGGGTTGGGATTTGGCTTCATGAAGCAAAATCGCCTACTCCTCCCCATTATTCCCTTAGGCGCCAATGGGAGGAGATTTATCCCCATTATACCCTTTTAGTCCCTTTCTTCTTCATGATAACTTATTAGCAAGCCCAACTTATCAATGGGCCTAGCCCAAGGTCCATTATGCACGTTAACCAAGTTATTGGATCCAATCCAAGTTAACCCAAGGTCAAATGAGGCTAACCATGGTTACATTGGTCAATATGCCAAAATTGGAAGTTGGCTCCAATAAGTTTCTTCCATCTCATCAGGCCTACTGGCGCAGATGAAATCTCCCAAATAGGTCCGAGTTATCCAATAACTCGATCATAAGGCTTCCCGATCAATACGAGAACTCAAGTATCAAGGTGTGTGACCCTGTAGGTTCCTCTGACGCTGGCAGTGTTGATCAAAGATCACCACAAGCAGTGAGTGGCACCTAGCAGTGCATCGCTACTACCCAGGTCATTGGAATGGATATCGACATCGACATCCCCATCATCGCAATTAGGTACAGATGCATTCCAGTCTCTTTGCCGTACTGATATTCGATTGGACAAGTGTGTCACCACTTGTTTTCATCCAATCTCATGGTTATGACTAAATCAGGTCTCACCTGGGTATGGCCATACACTTTCAGTCATAGAACCATAGAGGAGCTCCATGGATATCAAACTTCCCTTAGGAAGGGGCAAATCCTCTGTCTGTCCTTTGACCTTCTCATATGGGTCGTGACATGCTCAATAACAACCGTTATTACCCCCCAACTACGGCGAGGTGTTAGGTTGTATCAAAGCATATACCTAACCACATAGAATAGCCAATAACCTCAAGTCAAGGGATTAATGCATCTCCTACCACTTGTGACACCAAGTCATTGCCTCACAGCGGGTCAATCCAGTATATCCACCACTGATATACCCATATGCCTACGTTAGCACCTCGTGCCTAACCAGCCCATATGCCAGTCTCACAAGTACTAGAGCTGTCCCATATCCACTTAGGTGATGGAACCCTTTCAGGAGGGGAGCGCAAAACCTATTGTGAGAAGAACCCCTTTCATGAGGGGGGCGCAAGTCATATGTTTCTTTCTCATAGCAGCGGAATTAGGGTTTCCACATAAGATCGCATTCTATACTTTCATATAATCAACTTGATTAACAAGTGAGAGATTCGTTACCATGGCCATGGGAAGGTGCGGCTTGGAAGAAGAAAGATCGAAGGGATCTTCTCCAAAGAAATCACACACAAGGGATGAAAGCTTCCTCCTTGCGCAACTCTTGTGCTAGCAAGATTGCCAAGCTTTTCCAACCGTGTGTAGGAGATTAGATGAAAAGGGCTTCCTTCTTTTCGAGAGCTCTTCTTCCTTGGCGCAAGAACGATGCCTTCCACACGAGCCAGCCGTTCCAAAACCACGTCCAAGAAGCAAAACCGAAAAACATTAGAGAGACATCAAGCCATGAACGCATATGCGTTATGCTTTTGGAACTTTCCAAAATTGGCAACGATTAAGAGTTGGCGTTCACGTTTCCATGAACCAAACGCAACCTCTTCTCCCTCTTGAACCAAGCGCTCAACCCATGAGCCGGTTCAATATCCTTGGTTCAATAGCGAAACCAAATCAGCCCATAAATTAAGTCTAGATCAAATTAGACCCCAAGGTCCTAGATCTGACCATTCATCATCTGACGCTTCTGATCGCATCGATCTAGCATCATCTCTCTCGATCGAAGCTTACCGATCTAAAGCTCTAATCAATCAAACATGATCAGACCAGATCTCACTTACAATCAGAGATTAAATCTCTTTAAACTGAACCAAAACAATTCAGTCCACACGATCTGACTTAAGGAAGCCATATCACCAAATTGTGCGACCCTGAGGGTTTCCTTTAAATGTCGGTAACGATAACTTACGTTATCACGATCAGTGAGGGGTATCTAGCAACACATCACTGTCTCCCGATATAAAGGAAAGAGTCTTCCAAGACTACTCCCAAACCATAGCACAAGTGTGACTCAATTCACAAGGCATACATGTGTCCTTTGCCACTGGATGTTCTTATTGGACAAGCGGGTCAAGCTTGTAACTCCAATACGATGAGCATGATTAGATCAGATGCACATAGTCATCTGGGTATGGCCATACACTATCTCAATCATCTCATATAGGGGGGCCCTTAGAACACTACACTCCTTAAACAAGGAGACGGCAATCCTATGTCTATCACTAGTGCCCTAACCTGATTCAAGCTCACCATCCAAGATAGTCTATAATCATTATGTTTCAAATGATATTGAACTACCTCAAGACAATGACAATCATCATTCAGAAACACAAGTGATCTCAAGTCAGAGGACATGTGCCACTTGCTGCTTACAAGGATCATTCACATTGTGACAAGCAATGGAATATCCCAGTAGGGTCTGTCCAGTACATCCAATGTACCCATGAGTCTACGTCTTATTCCATGCTCGAAGCATCCTATAAGATTAGCACTCATATTAGTCTCAATCATATCAAGGCTGTCTCATGTTCACCAAGATATCTCGACTAAGGACATATAGCCTGTCAGCCTAGCTGAACAGCTTTGAGACAGTATTCAGAAGTACACTTATTACAGCAGACAAGGTAACAACCTGAATAATAACCATGCCTTTATAAACTTAAGAGTTTATTACATGATACTAATACAATCCCAAGGCCTCAAACATTAGCCTTAAGGGCATACCCCAACATTAGGTACATTGACTGGGGACTATCATTTGAGCACAAATCCAATCTGTCTCCAGGGACATTATCATATAACTACACAATCATAGATATAAGCAAATATAGATAATGACAATGCCAGAATAATATAAAATATCAACGTCAAGTAGTACAATAATGGACCAAAATTAGGTCATAGTGCATATACACCAACAATCTCCCACTTGCACTAAGACCTATAGGTTGAGGAATCTCAACCCTATATCTCTAGCGTGACAGTCATGCTTTTGCTGCGCTAAAGCCTTGGTCAATGGGTCTGCCAGATTGTTCTCTGTGTCAACTATGCTAATCTTGACATCACCTCTGTCTATGATCTCTCTAATTAGGTGAAATCTTCTGAGTATGTGTTTGGACCTTTGATGAGACCGTGGTTCTTTGGCTTGTGCAATTGCTCCATTATTATCACAGTAGATTTCAATGGGATCCACTACACTGGGAACCACCTGAAGTTCAGAAATGAACTTCCTTATCCAAACAGCTTCTTTGGCTGCCTCAGAAGCAGCCACATACTCAGCTTCGGTTGTAGAATCGGCAATTGTGGATTGCTTGAAGCTCTTCCAGCAAACAACACCTCCATTTATCTTTAACACATAGCCAGCCTACGATCTAAAGTCATCAGGGTCAGACTGGAATGACGCATCAGTGTAGCCCTGCATACTGAGCTCTTCCTGTCCCCCATCGAATATAGGCGGCCTTCCCTAGGTCCTTCATCTCGAAACACTTCCCTAACCATGTATTCACAGCTTGAAGACTAGGGATGTCATTCCCAATGAGCAGTATGTCATCGACATACAAGACCAGAAAAGTCACCAAGCTCCCACTGAATTTTTTGTATACACAGGTGTCATCTTCGCTTTTGATAAAGCCATAATCTCTCACAGCTTCATCAAATCGAAGATTCCAACTTCGAGATGCTTGCTTTATTCCATAGATGGATCTCTTTAGCCTGCAGACCTTATTGGCCTCTGCAGGATGGATGAAGCCATCAAGTTGTGTCATATACACATCCTCAGTTAGCTTCCCGTTAAGGAACACTGTCTTTACATCCATCTGTCATATCTTATAGTCATGATATGCAGCTATAGCAAACAGAATCCTAATGGATTTGAACATAGCAACTGGTGAAAAGGTTTCATCATAGTCCACCCCGTGAACTTGTTTGAATCCCTTAGCCACTAGTCTACCTTTATAGGTAACCACGTTGCCATCCATGTATGTCTTCTTCTTGAAGACCCATTTACACCCTATGGGTTTTACCCCATTAGGTAACTCAACCAAATCCCAAACTTGGTTAGCTGACATGGAATCCATTTCGGATCTCATGGCGTCAAGCCATCTCTCGGAGTTCGGTCAACTGACCGCCTCTTCATAAGTCTTGGGTTCATCCTCAATGATGAAGATACCGTCGTGTTGGGTTGGCAGCGACCCATACCTCTCAGGTACATGGTGAATCCTCCCATACCTATGCGGGGCCTGTGTGTTAGGGAATGCCGGGTGTAATTTAAAATTTTGCAGTCCCAGGACGCAGCGGAAGAAGCATTACACCCGAAACACATTCCTTTCCCAAGGATCCATGCGAGAGAGAAGACACAAGGATGTGTTAGAGATGTACCTCTTTTGCTTGTTTAGATGTCGAAGCCATGTTGAAGGCGCCCAAGTGTTCGCCCTCTACAAGTATCCACGCGTCGACTCCTTGATCGTTGCTCCCTTCCTCGCTCGGTGCTAGCCTCGGGAAGAGAATCAAGCCTTAGGGTTCCTTCACTCCTCTTGCGCCACCTCCAAGGTTCATGCGCCAAGTGCAAGGAAGATGCCGCCAACTCCTTATCCTCTTGACTCCAAGAGAAGAGGGAGAAGATGAGTTTCGGCCTTGAGGAAGATTAGGGGAAAATTGCACCACCAAGTCCTTCTCCAAGTCACGCCAAGAGGAGAGGGAGGAGAAGACTTGCGGTCACTTGTTGGAAGAAGGGTTGCGCCACTTTGATGTTGTCACCCTCTGCCCTTGCTTTCGCCCCTCTACTTGTGTTCACGACTCCAAGCGTTCATCATCAAGAGAGGGCGACAATGGGTCCTATAAATAGGACTAGAGGCGGTTTGAGCAAGGGCTAGGATCATGCCAAGTGTATGGCTAGGATGAGGTGTCTTGAAGTAAGGAAAGTCTCCAAGACTTTACCATAAACCTCATTCAACCTATCCATAAAAGTCCAAACACTATATCAGCCCAAGACATGCCTCAAATGCATTCTTACCATCAAAGGCTAAGTGGCTAGGCGCAACATGCATGAGGAGTTTTGGCTAGGGTAAGGGTTTTGGGAGAAACTAGGGTTTGAGGTAAGGTAAGTCTCCAAGACATAACCATATACCTCTTCCCTTTGTCCATATGCGCCTAGGAACTTCCCATAAAAGTTCTCAAGCCATATCAGCCCCAAAACTTACCTTAGAGGCAAGTATTCCATCCAAGGAAGAAGGGCTAGGCGCCCTTTACTTCCATAATGAAGCAAAGGCGCCTCCCTCACCCCATTATGCCCCTAGGCGCCAATGGGGTGAGATTTCTCCCCATTATACCCTTTTAAGCTAATTCCTCTTCATGACAACTAATTATTGGGCCTCATTGGATAATGAGCTAGCCCAAACTTCATGGCATGGGTTGTTTAAGCCATTGGATCCAATCCAATGCAACCCTAATCCAAATGTGACCAATCTAGGTCAAGTTCGGGTCAACCTGCCAAAAATGAAGTTTGGCTCCAATAACTTTCTTCCAACTCATCAGGCCCATTGGCGCTGATGAAATCTTCCAAATTGATCCAAGTTATCCAATAACTTGATCCTAAGGCTTCTGATTAAAGCAACGTCAAGAGTCTATTGCGTGTGACCCCGTAGGATCCATATGACGATGGCAATGATGTAAACATCATAAGTAGTGAGGGGTATCTAGCAACACATCACTACTACCCATGTCATAGGACTTAAGTCATTATGGCAACAACTCCTAACAAGCAACGAGGATTCCCATTGCATTACAGATCCCTTTGCCTAAGCTGATATCCTGCCATTGGATTAGTCTCAAGTTTATTATCCAATGCATTGGTCATGACTCAACAAGTGTGGCCACACTTTCCTGTCATGCACCAATAAGGTGGGGAACCCCAAGGTGGATATCATGCTTCCTCGGAAGGAAGGGGCAAATCCTACTATTGGTCATCCATGTCTCTACGTGACTTATGACATGCCCAATGACAGTCGTTTTGGTCTCCCAATTACGGAGAGACTTAAGACTATATTAAAGCATACCCTTCATCAAGTCTAGACATGAATACCTCAAGTCTAAGGATCAATGCAAACCTCTTGCATGTGAGATTGACTTGTTGACTAGACAAGTCAATCCTCACGGTGGATCACTCCAGTGCATCCAATGCACCTGTATGTCTGCGTTACTGTGCCCCGCACCTAACCAGCCCATACACCAGTCTCACATGTACCGAAGCTATCCCATATCTGCTAAGGTACCTTGTCTGGGGATAGCTTATGAGAATGGATCCAATCCAAACTCCTGGGACATTATTTATGCAACTCAATACATCAACGCAGGTAGAGAAGTCTGCATAATAACGACCATGCCTATATAAAGAGTATTAGTTGTATCAAAGTACATTCAAACAATGCCTGACCATGTCCATACATTGGTCTTTAGGGCATATACACCAACACTGTGTCTGAGCCTCAGGTTGCCCATCAACTGGTGCAGGTGGCTCAGGTTCCATCTCTGTGTCTTGTGGTTGCACTTGGACCTCATCCAAGTCCAACTTCCTCCCACTAACTTCTTTCATGAGAAACTCTTTCTCTAGAAAGACATCACCCTGAGCAACAAAAACTTTGTTCTCGGTGGGAACATAGAAGTAGTAACCCTTAGTTTCCTTAGGGTACCCCACAAACATACATTTATCAGATCTAGGTTCTAGCTTGCTAGAATCCTGACGTTTGACATAAGCCTCACATTCCCAGATCCTGATAAAAGTGAGATTAGGGCGTCTCCCACTCCATACATTGTATGGAATCTTTGAGACACTCTTAGATGGAACATTATTCAGTATTAGAGAAGCTGTTTCAAGTGCATGTCCCCAAAATGAGGTAGGTAGAGTTGCATGACTCATCATACATCGAACCATATCCAACAAAGTTCGATTTCTCCTTTCAGACACACCATTCCATTAGGGTGTTCCAGGAGGAGTGAGTTGGGATAGAATCCCACACTCTCTTAGATAGTCAAGACTCACCACTCAGGTATTCTTCACCACGATCTGATCGAAGAGCCTTAATGGATCTACCAAGCTGGTTCTCTTCTTCATTCTTGAACTCCTTGAATTTCTCAAAGGATTCAGATTTATGTCTCATCAAGTAGACATAACCATATCTACTGAAATCATCAGTAAAGGTAATGAAGTAGTTGTGTCCTCCTCTGGCTTGCTTATTGAATGACCCACACACATCGCTATGTATGAGATCCAACAAACCTCATGCCCTCTCACCAATTTTGGTGAAGGGCGCTTTTGTCATTTTCCTTAACAAACAAGGCTCACATGTATCAAATTCCTCCAAGGAACTTGAATCTAACAACCCATTTGCATGGAGTTGTTGAATGCAATTATTGTTTATATGAGCTAAGCGACAATGCCATAGGAAAGCACCAACTGAACCACTCAGTTTGGTCCTTTTATTATTTATGTTGCAAATAGAGTTATCCATGTCTAACACATATAGACCAATGAACAAAGTACCCTTCCCATAGAACATATTTGCAAATGAAAAAGAACAAGAGTTCTTATTTATTTCAAAATTAAATCCCTTCTTTGCCAAGCAAGGAACGGATACAATGTTCTTAGTAAGCGAAGGTACATAATAGCAATTATCTAACTCTAATAGAAGTCCAGAAGGCAGGGAGAGAGTCAAAACTCCTATAGCAACAGCAGCAACTTGTGCCCCGTTTCTAACTCGTAGATCAATTTCTCCAGCCCGAACCGATCTACTTTTCTTGAGCCCCTGCATATTTGTACAAATATGAGCTCCACATGCGGTATCCAATACCCATGACATAGAAGTAGAAAGGTTGACTTCTGTAACATAAATACCTGAGCTAGAAGCTATGGCCAAGCCTTTCTTCTCCTCATTCTGAAGTCGCACCGTGTCCTTCAACATGTGAGGTGGCCCTCCACATGAATAGCACTTATTGTTCCTGATCCATTCCATCTTTAATTTCAGTTCCTTGGTCAAGCCTTTTGGCTCAACACACTGAATATTAACTTTAGGAGGATTGAGCCTAACCAATTCATTAAAGAGTTGTCTTAGATTAGTAATAATCTCAGAGGCACTCTTCAATTCATATTGCCCTTGAAGCTCAAGCGACATGTTGGTTAGCATCAATTGTGCAACCTCCAAAGTATCAGCCTGATGTTTATCATAAGCATCGCTCTCAATCACTGAGGCCGAGCATGGGAGTGGTTTAGGAATGGGCTGCTCAAGGACGTAGAGCTTTCTCTCGAGCTTGAGCATAATTCTCAAGTTTATATACCAATCCATCAAGTTGGATCCAACCAACTTGTCCTTCTCAAGGATAGATCGCAGTGACTAACCGCTATTGTTCGTTGCCATTGTTCTACAACAGTCAAGAAATAGCAGATTAGTACTACTTCAAATCATTTAAACTGGCCTTGTTTTAAATAATTATTGCTCCCACCATTTTAATCGAATTGACAACCCACAAAGCCAATCAGGAAGTTTAAGACTTCCTAGTGAGATGGGATCCTTATTCCACATGAGGCTTCGCGTCCCACGAGGGTGGGATGAGATGCACAAAGTAACCCATGCTTCCTGAGATGGGCACACCGGCCGATTGCTCCAAGCAATTCCCCTTATTGAGACAGTCTAGACATTTCATGTCCAGCGAGGGCTAGATATAGTATGAAACCCTAACCTTGTTGGGAAACCCCGGGGACATTTTACAATTTTCAGAGTCATGGACATACATTTTACGCAGCGGAAGAATGTCCCCGAAACAAGCCGGTCCCAAAAACCCAGTGAAGATCTCTTGCGAGGGGGTCGACACGATGTGATAGTAAGTACCTTTAAGCAATTAGAAGCCGATGTCGATGAAGGCGCCCAAGTGTTCGCCCTCTGCAGTCTCGCACACACGGATTCCTCAAGTTTTCTTCTTCCTTGCCCGGTGCTAGTCTCGGGAAGAAGATCCATGCCTTAGGAGAGTTCTCCAAGCAACTTGCGCCACCACCAAGATGTGATGCGCCAAGGAGATGGAAAGAGAAGGGAACGCCGCAAGCCTTCTTGTTCCTTTGCGCCAAGGAAAGGAAGAGGAGAAAGATGAAGCATGCTTGCGCCCTTGATGGAAGAAGAAGAGCTCTAAGCTCTCCAAGCTGTCGCCCTCTAATGCTTCACGCCTCCAAGGAATTAGCATCATCAAGAGAGGGGGCGGCAAGGGCTTATTTATAGGAGCAAGAGGCGGTTAGGGGAGAAAGGCAAGTGTTGACAATTAGGGCATGATTCTAGGAGATTATTTAATCAAATATACTGATTAAATCTCCACTCCCATATGCGCCTAAGACTTGCCAAAGCAAGTATCAGCCATATGCGCCCATATCATGCCATATGAGGCATTAATCCCATCTATGCACCTAGACCTAGTCAAGGCACTATAATGGATTGCCTAATATGGCTTAGGCGCAACTCCTAATCCAATTAGGACTCTAATTATGTTAATAATCAGCCCACAATTGTCAAACACAATCCAATCAATTATCTTGGGTGATTTATTCAAATCCAATTTGATTTAATCACCTAGGAGATACCAAACAAGGCATAGGCGCAAATTCTAGTCCAACTAGAATCCCATATGCGCCTATCCTATTAATTCATCCCCATTATACCCTTCAAGCCTCATAGCCTTTCAATACAACTTATTAGCAAGCCCAACTAAACAATGGGCCAAGCCCAAAGTCCATTATGCATGTTAACCAAGCTATTGGATCCAATCCAATTTAACCCATGGTCAAATGAGGTTAACCATGGTTAATTTGATCAATATGCTAAAAACGGAAGTTGGCTCCAATAAGTTTCTTCCATCTCATCAGGCCCATTGGCGCTGATGAAATCTCCCAAATAGATCCCAGTTATCCAATAACTCGATCTAAAGGCTACCCGATCAATATGAAAACTCGAGTATCAAGGTGTGCGACCCTGTAGGTTCCTCTAACGCTGGCAGTGCTAACCAAAGGTCATCACAAGCAGTGAGTGGCACCTAGCAGTGCATCGCTACTACCCAGGTCATTGGAATGGATATCGACATTGACATCCCCATCATCGCAACTAGGTACAAATGCATTACAGTCTCTTTGCCGAACTGATATCCGATTGGACAAGTGTGTCACCACTTGTTTTCACCCATTCACATGGTTATGACTAAATCAGGTTTTCACCTGGGTATGGCCATACACTTTCAGTCATAGAACCATAGAGGAGCTCCATGGATATCATGCTTCCCTAAGGAAGGGGCAAATCCTATGTCTGTCCATTGGCCTTCTCATATGGGTCGTGACATGCTCAATGACAACCGTTGTGACCTCCCAACTACGGCGAGGTGTTAGGTTGTATCAAAGCAAGTCCCTAACCATATAGAATGGTCAATGACCTCAAGTCATGGGATCAATGCATCTCCTGTCACTTGTGAGGATAACTCATGACACCAAGTCATAGCCTCACAGCGGGTCTATCCAGTATATCCTCCAATGATATACCCATGTGTCTGCGTTAGCACCACGTGCCTAACCAGCCCACATACCAGTCTGACAAGTACCAGAGCTGTCCCATATCCACTCAGGTACATCGACTGGGGACAATCATTTGAGCACAGATCCAATCTATCTCCAGGGACATTATCATGTAAGTACACAATCGCAGGTGTAGACAAACAATGATAACGACAATGCCAGAAAGATATATGAATATCAGAGTTAAGTAGTACAAAGATGGACCAAAACTAGGTCCTAGGGCATATACACCAACAATCTCCCACTTGCACTAAGACCTAGAGGTTGAGCAACCTCAACCCCATATCTCTAGTACGACCATCATGCTTCTGCTGCGCCAAAGCCTTGGTCAGTGGGTCGGCTAGATTGCTCTCTGTGTCAACTCTGCTAATCTTGGCATCACCTTGATCAATGATCTCTCTGATTAGGCGAAATCTCCTGAGTATGTGTTTGGACCTTTGATGAGACCGTGGTTTCTTAACATGTGCAGTTCCCATTGTTGTCATAGTAGAGCTCAATGGGATCCATTGCACTTGAAACCACCTGAAGTTCAGAAAAGAACTTCCTGATCCAAACGGCTTCATTGGCTGCCTCAGAAGCAACCACATACTCAGCCTCGGTTGTAGAATTAGCTATGGTGGATTGCTTGAAGCTCTTTCAGCATACAGCACCTCCAACAAATAGCTGGTCTGCGATCTGAAGTCGTCAGGATCAGACTGGAACGACTCATCAGTGAAGCCCTGCACACTGAGCTCTTCCAGTCCCCGTAGACCATACAGAATAAATCCTTAGTTCTTTTCAGGAAACTCAAGGATATTCTTTACAGCCACCTAGTGCTGCAAACCTGGATTGGATTGGTATCGGCTAGTTATGCTTACAGCATAACCCACATCTGGTCTAGTACACAGCATTGCATACATGATTGATCCCATTGCCGAAGCATAGGGAATTCGACTCATGTTATCCCTCTCAGCCCGTGTTATAGGACACTGGCTCTTTGAGAGAGTAAGGCCATCTCTCACTGGAAGGTATCCTTTCTTGGATTGCTCCAAGTTGAACCTCTCCAGGACCTTATCAATGTGGGTACTCTGACTAAGGGCCAAGAGCCTCTTGGATCTATCCCGGTAGATCCTCACGCCTAGAATATAGGCGGCCTCCCCTAAGTCTTTCATCTCAAAACATTTCCCCAACCATGTCTTCACAGCTTGAAGACTAGGGATGTCGTTTCTGATGAGCAGTATGTCATCGACATACATGACCAGAAAAGTCACCAAGCTCCCACTGAATTTTCTGTATACACAGGCGTCATCTTCACTTTTGATAAAGCCATAATCTCTCACAGCTTCATCAAACTGAAGATTCTAACTTCGAGATGCTTGCTTTAATCCATAAATGGATTTCTTTAGCCTGCAGACTTTACTAGTATCTGCAGGATGGATGAAGTCATTAGGTTGTGTCATATACACATCCTTAGTCAGCTTCCCGTTAAAGAACACTGTCTTCACATCCATCTGCCATATCTCATAGTCATGATATGCAGCTATAGCAAGCAGAATCCGAATGGATTTGATCATGGCAACTAGCGAGAAGGTTTCATCATAGTCCACCCCGTGGACTTGTTTAAATCCTTTAGCCACTAGTCTACCCTTATAGGTAACTATTTTGCCATCCATGTCTGTCTTCTTCTTGAAGACCCATTTACACCCTATGGGTTTTACCCCATCAGACAGCTCAACCAAATCCCAAACTTGGTTAGCCGACATGGAATCCATCTCGGATCGCATGGCCTCAAGCCATCTCTCAGAGTCCGGTCCACTGACCGCCTCATCATAAGTCTTGGGTTCATCCTCAATGATGAAGATCCCATCGTGTTGGGTCGGCAGCGACCCATACCTCTCAGGTGCACGATGAAACCTCCCAGACCTACATGGGACCTGTGTCTGAGCCTCAAGTTGCCTAGCAACCGGTGCAGGTGGCTCAAATTCCATCTCTTTGTCTTTGTGGTTGCACTTGGTCCTCATCCAAGTCAAACTTCCAGTCGCTAACTTCTTTCATGAGAAATTCTTTCTCTAGAAAGACAGCACCCCAAGCAACAAAAACTTTGTTCTCGGTTGGGACATAGAAGTAGTATCCTTTAGTTTCATTAGGATACCCCACAAACACACATTTATCAGATCTAGGTTCTAGCTTGCTAGAATCCTGACATTTGACATAAGCCTTACATCCCCAGATCCTGATAAAAGTGAGATTTGGGCGTCTCCCACTCCATACCTCGTATGGAATCTTTGAGACACTCTCAGATGGAACATTATTCAGTATTAGAGAAGCTGTCTCAAGTGCATGTCCCCAGAATGAGGGAGGTAGAGTTGCATGACTCATCATAGATCGAACCATGTCCAACAAAGTTCGATTTCTCCTTTCAGACACATCATTCCATTGAGGTGTTCCAGGAGGAGTGAGTTGGGATATGATCCCACACTCTCTCATATAGTCAAAGAACTCACCGCTCAGGTACTCTTCACCACGATCTGATCGAAGAGTCTTAATGGATCTACCAAGCTAGTTTTCTACTTCATGTCTAAACTCCTTAAATTTCTCAAAGGATTCAGACTTATGTCTCATCAGATAGACATAACCATATTTACTGAAGTCATCAGTAAACGCGATGAAGTAGTTGTATCTTCCTCTGGCTTGTTTATTGAAAGGCCCATACACGTCAGTATGTATGAGATTTAATAAACCTCCTGCCCTCTCACCAGTCTTGGTGAAGGGCGCCTTTGTCATTTTCCCTAATAAACAAGGTTCACAAGTATTAAATTCCTCCAAGGAACTTGAATCTAACAACCCATTTTCATGGAGTTGTCGAATGCGATTCTTGTTTATATGGGCTAATCGACAATGCCGTAGGAAAGCACCAACTGAACCACTCAGTTTGGTCCTTTTATTATTTATGTTACAAATAGAGCTATCCATGTCCAAGACATGCAGTCCGTTGCACAAAGTACCCTTCCCATAAAACATGTTTGCAAAAGAAAAAGAACATAAGTTCCCTTTTATTTCAAACCTAAATCCTTTCTTTGCCAAGCAAGGAGTGGATACAATGTTTTGGTAAGGGAAGGTACATAATAGCAATTGTTTAGCTTTAACTGAAGTCCTAAAGGCAGGGAGAGAAACTCCTACAGCAACAGCAGCAACTTGTGCCCTGTTACCTATCCGTAGGTCAATCTCTCTAGGCCTTACCGATCTATCCTTTCAGAGCCATCGCATATTTGTACAAATATGAGCTCCACATGCGGTATCCAATACCCATTTCATAGGAGTAGAAAGGTTGACTTCGGTAACACAAATACCTGAGCATGAAGATAAGGCCTTGCCTTTCTTCTCCTTATTCTGAAGTTGCAACATGTCCTTCAACATGTGAGGTGGCCCTCCACATGAATAGCACCTACTATTCCTGATCATATCCATCTTTAATTTCAGTTCCTTGGTCAAGCCTTTCGGCTCAACACACTGAATATCAACTTTAGGAGGATTGAGCTCAACCAATTCATCAAAGAGCTGCCTCAGATTAAAAATAATCTCAGAGGCACTCTTCGATTCATATTACCCTCTAAATTCAGGTGACATGTTGGTTAGCAACTTCCAAAGTATCAACCTGATGCTTATCATAAGCATCCCTCTCAGCCGCTGAGGCCGAGCATGGAAGTGGCTCAGGAAAAAGGACGCTCAAGGACACAAAGCTTCCTTTTGAGCTTGAGCACGATTCTCAAGTTCATATACCAATCCAGTAAGTTGGATCCAGCCAACTTATCCCTTTCCAGGGGAGATCGCAGTGACCAACTGCTATTGTTCACAACCATTGTTCCACAACAACCAAGAAACAGCAGATTAGTACTACTTCGAGTCATTTAAACTGGACTTGTTTTAAATGACCATGGCTCCCACTATTTTTAATCGAATTGACAACCCACAAAGTCAATCGAGAAATCCAAGATTTCCTAGTGAGATGAGATCCTCATTCTGCATAGGGCTTTGCGTCCCACGAGGGTGGGATGAGATGCACAAAGTGACCCATGTTTCCTAAGGTGGGCTCGCCGGCCGATTGCTCCAAGCAATTCCCCTTATTGAGATAGTCCAGGCATTTCATGTCCAGTGAGGGCTGGATACAGCATGAAACCCTAACCTCTCAACGATGCCTCTAGAGTTTCATCATGTGCCTAGCACACATGAAAATCTAGTCAAGTCCATTCCTAACCGTTATGCCCAGGGCCAACGAGTTTCCTTGCGAAGGCACGCCCAGGTTAAAACTGGACTGGGGAAACCATTGCCACCACGCACTTTCTAAAGATAAGTGGGTGTGTCCCACGAGGGTGGGAAACAATTCACAACTCCACTGATCGATAGCTTAGTGAGGGCTACGCGTTAGAAGGCTACTAGACTTGATATTTTGATTGAGGGTTTTTGTTTAAGGTCTCATCATCTCAGTTTTATCTTATGTCTATCATTACAGGCGTGCAATCCTATGGTGATAACATAACAATAAAACATCACAGGCATGCTTTAGCTTTTGTAAAGAAAGCAATAAAAGGATGATGTGATCATAGCCCATTCAAGACATTGAACCAATCCATGCCAAAAAGGGGTTCAACACTTGACCTAGGATTCAAGCCCCAAGACGAGACCTAGCCTAGCTGACCTCTAGCTCTATCTTCAAGGTTGGCTCCAAGGTCCTTCTCTCATGGTTTAGCTCTCAAACCCTAGGGGTACACCCACAAGGTTCGGCCAATGCCATGGTCTTCCTCCAAGGAAGGTGCGCCATCTAGCAAGCCACAAGAGGGATAGCACACAAGCACAAGGCTCGGCCAAACCCTAACTTGCGCCCCCATGCAAGGATGTGCCACCTTTGAAGCTTGTTGCGCCATCAGGCAAGGATGCGCAACCAAGCAAGCATGCACCTTGCTCCAAGTAGATGCGCCACCCTAATCTTCTTCTTAGTTAAAAGCAAAAAGAAAAGCGGCATGCAGGCCTTACAAGGATACATCACAGGCATGCTAAGGGGCTTGACATATGACCATAACATCATGCACAATCAAGTACTTATTCATGCAATTCTACATGCTCATGAAAAACATAAAATCTGAAATTTTACTTTTTCATAAAACATGTCTCTCTTCCTTCCCTTCATATCACAAATATTTGATTCTAAGTTTCTCTTAGGAGTCTACAAGAGGCATACCGGTTGCCCTGCTTGCAATCCCTAACTTGCTAGGATAAGGGCAATCACCCAGTCCATGCCCTATCCCAACAAGTCTCTCAAGATAGGTCTATCCTATTATGAGAGGAGAAATTTTCTCTTCCATGTATGGGTCTATCCCATCACATGAAGAGAGCAAAGAACCACAAGAAGTTAATTAGAAGTAAGAAACAAGAGACCTACAATTTTTCTACTTAAAGAAAAACCATGCGCCAACATCTATGCAATATGCGAAAATGTAGATATGGCATGTGAGCATGAAAAGCATGAAAGAACATCGTTCGAGGCTCGCAAGTAGCTCTGATACCACTGTTGGGAAACCCCGGGGACATTTTACAATTTTCAGAGTCATGGACATACATTTTACGAGCGGAAGAATGTCCCCGAAACAAGCCGGTCCCAAAAACCCAGTGAAGATCTCTTGCGAGGGGGTCGACACGATGTGATAGTAAGTACCTTTAAGCAATTAGAAGCCGATGTCGATGAAGGCGCCCAAGTGTTCGCCCTCTGCAGTCTCGCACACACGGATTCCTCAAGTTTTCTTCTTCCTCGCCCGGTGCTAGCCTCGGGAAGAAGATCCATGCCTTAGGAGAGTTCTCCAAGCAACTTGCGCCACCACCAAGATGTGATGCGCCAAGGAGATGGAAAGAGAAGGGAACGCCGCAAGCCTTCTTGTTCCTTTGCACCAAGGAAAGGAAGAGGAGAAAGATGAAGCATGCTTGCGCCCTTGATGGAAGAAGAAGAGCTCTAAGCTCTCCAAGCCGTCGCCCTCTAATGCTTCACGCCTCCAAGGAATTAGCATCATCAAGAGAGGGGGCGGCAAGGGCTTATTTATAGGAGCAAGAGGCGGTTAGGGGAGAAAGGCAAGTGTTGACAATTAGGGCATGATTCTAGGAGATTATTTAATCAAATATACTAATTAAATCTCCACTCCCATATGCGCCTAAGACTTGCCAAAGCAAGTATCAGCCATATGCGCCCATATCATGCCATATGAGGCATTAATCCCATCTATGCGCCTAGACCTAGTCAAGGCAATATAATGGATTGCCTAATATGGCTTGGGCGCAAGCCTAATCCAATTAGGACTCTAACTATGTTAATAATCAGCCCACAATTGTCAAACACAATCCAATCAATTATATTGGGTGATTTATTCAAATCCAATTTGATTTAATCACCTAGGAGATACCAAACAAAGCATAGGCGCAAATTCTAGTCCAACTAGAATCCCATATGCGCCTATCCTATTAATTCATCCCCATTATACCCTTCAAGCCTCATAGCCTTTCAATACAACTTATTAGCAAGCCCAACTAAACAATGGGCCAAGCCCAAAGTCCATTATGCATGTTAACCAAGCTATTGGATCCAATCCAATTTAACCCATGGTCAAATGTGGTTAACCATGGTTAATTTGATCAATATGCTAAAAATGGAAGTTGGCTCCAATAAGTTTCTTCCATCTCATCAGGCCCATTGGCGCTGATGAAATCTCCCAAATAGATCCCAGTTATCCAATAACTCGATCTAAAGGCTACCCGATCAATATGAAAACTCGAGTATCAAGGTGTGCGACCCTGTAGGTTCCTCTAACGCTGGCAGTGCTAACCAAAGGTCATCACAAGCAGTGAGTGGCACCTAGCAGTGCATCGCTGCTACCCAGGTCATTGGAATGGATATCGACATCGACATCCCCATCATCGCAACTAGGTACAGATGCATTACAATCTCTTTGCCGAACTGATATCCGATTGGACAAGTGTGTCACCACTTGTTTTCACCCAATCACATGGTTATGACTAAATCAGGTTTTCACCTGGGTATGGCCATACACTTTCAGTCATAGAACCATAGAGGAGCTCCATGGATATCATGCTTCCCTAAGGAAGGGGCAAATCCTATGTCTGTCCATTGGCCTTCTCATATGGGTCGTGACATGCTCAATGACAACCGTTGTGACCTCCCAACTACGGCGAGGTGTTAGGTTGTATCAAAGCAAGTCCCTAACCATATAGAATGGTCAATGACCTCAAGTCAAGGGATCAATGCATCTCCTGTCACTTGTGAGGATAACTCATGACACCAAGTCATAGCCTCACAGCGGGTCTATCCAGTATATCCTCCAATGATATTCCCATGTGTCTGCGTTAGCACCACGTGCCTAACCAGCCCACATACCAGTCTCACAAGTACCAGAGCTATCCCATATCCACTCAGGTACATCGACTGGGGACAATCATTTGAGCACAGATCCAATCTGTCTGCAGGGACATTATCATGTAAGTACACAATCGCAAGTGTAGACAAACAATGATAACGATAATGCCAGAAAGATATATGAATATCAGAGTTAAGTAGTACAAAGATGGACCAAAACTAGGTCCTAGGGCATATACACCAACAAACCTCTCAACGATGCCTCTAGAGCTCCACCATATGCCCAGCACATGTGAAAATCTAGTCAAGTCCATTCCTAACCGTTATGCCTAGGGCCAACGAGTTTCCTTGCGAATGCGCGCCCGATTAAAATGGATTGGGGAAACCGTTGCCACCACTCACTTTCTAAAGATAAGTGGATGTGTCCCACGAGGGTGGGAAACAGTTCACAAACACTACTGATCGATAGCTCAGTGAGGGCTACGCGTTAGAAGGCTACTAGACTTGATATTTATTTATGAGGGTTTTTGAGGTCTCATCAGTTTTATCTTATGTCTAACATTACAGGCATGCAATCTTATAGTGTTAACATAACGATAAAACAGGCGTGCTTTAGTAGATATCGAAAGCAATAAATGAATGATGTGATCATAGCCTATTCAAGACATTGAACCAACCCATGCCAAAAGGAGGTTCAACTCTTGACCTAGGATTCAAGCCCCAAAGACAAGACCTAACCTAGCCGACCTCTAACTTGAGCTTGAAGGTTGGATCCAAGGTCTTTCTCACCATGGTTTAGCTCTCAAACCCTAGAGGTGTCCCTCATGGGTTCGGCCAATGCCATGGGTCTTTCTCTATAGATGATGCGCCACCATGCAAGGAGCCAAGATGGCTAGCTCTCAAACCCTAGGGTTCGGCCATGCCATCTTGCGCCACTCCTCCATGCGCCAGGGTTCCATGTGGTTACGCCCTAATCTTCTTCTTCTTGTTACAAAAATAAAAGAAAAGAAAAGCGGCACGCAGGCCTCACAAAGATACATCACAGGCATGCAAAGGGGCTTGACTCATGATCACAACATTATGCACAAGCAAGGTATCTACACATGTAGTTCTACATGCTCATGAAAAACATAAAATTTAAAATTTTACTTTTTCATAAAACCAGTCTCTTTTCCTCATCTTCTTCTCACAAATCTTTTAGTTATTTGCGATCTAATTTTCATGATGATTTCAAAGATCCTCTCGGCTGGTAATTTTGTCAGATCAAGAGACCCGGCCAGTCCGAAGACACAATGCTCGTCCTACTTGACAAAACCACGTGCGCCTTTGATCCTTAAATCATGCAAGAAAAATAACCCAAAAATCCAAAAGAGATTGAAAAGATGATAGAAATAAGAAACCCTAATTTTTCCTACTTAGAAAAATCATTTGCCATGTGATCATGTAATTTGCGAAAATTGAGATATGGCATGTGAGCATGGAAAAGCATGAAATTACATCGTTCGAGTCTCGCAAGTCGCTCTGATACCACTATTGGGAAACCCCGGGGATATTTTATAATTTTCATAGATAGAAATTACATAAAACATTGCACAGTGGAAGCAATATCCCCGAAAAGAGCCAGTCCCAAAAACCCAATGAAGATCGCATGCGAGGGAGTCGACACGATGAGATAGAATATACCTTAAAGCAAGATGAGGCTGATGTCGTGACAGGCGCCCAAGCGTGCTCCCTCTGCAGTCTCACACACACGGATGCCTCAAGTCCTCTTCTTCCACGCCCGGTGCTAGTCTCGGGAAGAAGATCCAAGCCTTAGTATACTTTCTTCACAACTTGCGCCACCTCCAATGAGTATGCGCCAAGGATGAAGATGAGGAGAAGCCGCCAAGAACAATTCCTTCTTGAGCCAAGAGGAGGAGAAGAAGAATTGGTTGCGGCTATGGAAGAGAGGAAGAGAACTTGCGCCAAGAGCCCCCAACTTTCACCCTTCTCTATTGCTCACACCTCCAAGGATGTCATAATGAGAGAGGGGTGCCTATGGCCTCTTTTATAGAGCCATAGGTCAGTTATGCAAGGGGGCGGCCAGGGTTAGGGTTGGGATTTGGCTTCATGAAGCAAAATCGCCTACTCCTCCCCATTATGCCCTTAGGCACCAATGGGAGGAGATTTATCCCCATTATACCCTTTTAGTCCCTTTCTTCTTCATGATAACTTATTAGCAAGCCCAACTTATCAATGGGCCTAGCCCAAGGTCCATTATGCACGCTAACCAAGTTATTGGATCCAATCCAAGTTAACCCAAGGTCAAATGAGGCTAACCATGGTTACATTGGTCAATATGCCAAAATTGGAAGTTGGCTCCAATAAGTTTCTTCTATCTCATCAGGCCCATTGGCCCAGATGAAATCTCCCAAATAGATCCGAGTTATCCAATAACTCAATCATAAGGCTTCCTGATCAATACGAGAACTCAAGTATCAAGGTGTGTGACCCTATAGGTTCCTCTGACGCTGGCAGTGTTGATCAAAGATCACTACAAGCAGTGAGTGGCACCTAGCAGTGCATCGCTGCTACCCAGGTCATTGGAATGGATATCGACATCGACATCCCCATCATCGCAATTAGGTACAGATGCATTCCAGTCTCTTTGCCGTACTGATATCCAATTGGACAAGTGTGTCACCACTTGTTTTCATCCAATCTCATGATTATGACTAAATCAGGTCTCACCTGGGTATGGCCATACACTTTCAGTCATAGAACCATAGAGGAGCTCCATGGATATCAAACTTCCCTTGGGAAGGGGCAAATCCTCTGTCTGTCCATTGTCCTTCTCATATGAGTCGTGACATGCTCAATGACAACCGTTATTACCCCCCAACTAGGGCGAGGTGCTAGGTTGTATGAAAGCATATCCCTAACCACATAGAATAGCCAATGACCTCAAGTCAAGGGATCAATGCATCTCCTATCACTTGTGAGGATAACTTGTGACACCAAGTCATTGCCTCACAGCGGGTCGATCCAGTATATCCACCACTGATATACCCATATGTTTGCGTTAGCACCTCGTGCCTAACCAGCCCATATACCAGTCTCACAAGTACCAGAGCTGTCCCATATCCACTCAGGTACATCGACTAGGGACTATCATTTGAGCACAGATCCAATCTATCTCCAGGGACATTATCATATAAGTACACAATTGCAGATGTAAGCAAATATAGATAATGACAATGCCAGAATGATATAAAATATCAACGTCAAGTAGTACAATAATGGACCAAAACTAGGTCATAGGGCATATACACCAACAACCCTAGACTTAAGTTGTTGCATATACATAAACATTAAAATCAATGAATGACAGATTTCAGAAAAATTTTGCAAGAGTTCCCCTTAATATAAAAGAGAAGTCCTGTGCAGTTATATCAAAAAAATAAAAACATGACTTAGAAAAATCTAGAAACTATGTCGCATCAAAGATAATCATATTTTATAATGTAAACAAGTTTCAAACATTAAATACCATCATGTTTCACTATCAAAATCATATTTAAATATACTCACAAAGAAAATGTCGTCATCACGGTTGGTATATGATTCACGGTTGCACCCGCGATTGTTTCGTTCAACATCTATTCTTTCATATAAAAATTCTCCAAAAATTCCTACAAATAAAACTACTTATCAGAAGATTTTCCATCAATAAAAATTCATCAATACATGCTGCAAAAATTCCTAAAAATCTAAGGAAAATCAAAAAACAAAAATTAAGAATGCAAAAATTAATAAAATTCAAAAACTTTGGGCTGCCTCCCAAAAGCGCTTGTTTAAGGTCATTAGGTTGACCAAAGCGATGTTCATGACTCTTCTGGTGGATAGGAGAGGATCAGGTACATGTCATCTTCGACTTGTTCATCCTCAAAATAGTGCTTGAAACGTTGTTCGTTCACCTTGAAACTTTCTTGTCCTTCTCTTGATATCTCTACTGCCCCATATGAGAACACCTTCAAAACAATGTAGGGTCCAGACCAGCGACTTCTTAATTTTCTTGGAAACAGCCTGAGATGTGAATTATATAGTAGAACTTTATCCCCTTCAAAAAAAATTCTTTTCTCGAAATCCTCTGATCATGCAACTTCTTAGCGCGTTCTTTATATACGCGAGAACTTTCATAAGCTGAATTCCTGATTTCATCTAATTCATTCAGTTGAAATTTTCTTCTTTCTTCAGCACTTTTTAGGTCATAGTTTAGCTTTTTCACTGCCCAGTAGGCTCTATGCTCTAGTTCCACAAGTAAATGACAAGATTTGCCATAAACAATCTGGAATGGAGACATGCCTAAAGGAGTCTTGAAAGCCGTCCTGTAAGCCCAAAGAGCATCATCCAGCTTCAACGCCCAATCCTTCCTTGCTCCTGACACAGTCTTTTCAAGTATCCTCTTAATCTCTTGATTTGAAACCTCAGCTTGGCCACTAGTCTGTGGGTGATACGGTGTAGCCACTTTATGATGTACTCCATATTTTCTTAACAATGACTCGAGCCTATTTTCAATGAAATGAGAACCTCCATCATTGATCAGAACTCTGGGGACACCAAATCTTGGGAAAATCACCTTTTTAAACAATCTAGCCACAACGCGTGAATCATTAGTGGCCTCAGCTGTTGCTTCAACCCATTTAGAGACATAATCAACACAAAGGAGGATATACTTTTTTCCATAGGAGGTGGGGAATGGTCCCATAAAATCAATTTCCCAGACATCGAAGATTTCCACTTCCAAAATCCCATGTTGAGGAAGTTCATCTCTTCTAGTGATATTACCAGCTCGCTGGCATTTATCATAGGAGTGAATAAACTGCCTGGCATCATGAAAAATTGTCGGCCAGTAGAATCCAGACTGGAGAACCTTGAAGGCCGTCTTTGGTGCACTGGCATGCCCACGATAAGGAGAAGAATGACAGTGAGATAATACACCATGAATTTCTTCTTCCGGTAAGCATCTTTGAAATAAACTATCTGCACACCGATGATACAAATATGGCTCATCCCAATAAAAATGCTTAACATCTGGTTTGAATTTCTTCTTCCCTTGAAATGATAGATCAGGTAGTATAATATTGGACACAAGAAAGTTAACGATATCTGCATACCATGGTGTCTCTTGTCAAATTAGAGCATACAGATATTCCTCCTGAAAGGCATCATCAATTTCCAAATTGTCTTCCAGGTTCTTCTCTTTGGCCAGTCTAGACATATGATTTGCCACTAAGTTTTCTGCCCCTTTCTTGTCTTTTATTTCAAAATCAAATTCCTGTAAGAGTAGTATCCATCGAATTAATCTGGGCTTTGCATCCCTTTTAGTCACCAAGTACTTGATTGCCGAATGATTTGTGAAAACAACAGCCTTAGAATTAATAATGTAGGAGCGAAATTTATTAAAGGCAAAAACTATGGCAAGAAGCTCCTTCTCGGTGGTTGCATAATTTATTTGCACCCCGTCCAAAGTCTTGCTGGCATAATAAATGGCATGGAGTTTGTTGTCCTTTCGCTGTCCCAACACTGCCCCCACTGCTTGGTCACTTTCATCGCACATCAACTCATAAGGGAGCGACTAGTCTGGTGGCTGCATGATGGGTGCAGAGATGAGAGCCTTTTTCAATTTCTCAAAAGCTTCAGTGCAGTCCCTGTCAAAATGAAAATCGCAATCCTTAGCCAATAAATTTGTGAGTGAAAGTCCCCTACCACGAGGGGGCGAAACCCTAATAGGCGCATGCAGGGGTTTTAACACAGCGGAAAAGGTTTCTAGATCGATGCATGCAATATGATCAACTTTAAAATTTTGTATACATGAGGATCGATCCTTACCGATGCCATTTCTTGGATGGTGTCTAGGAAGTAGAGAGTCAAACGCTTCTCCTCCAAATGGTGCGCACACAAGGTGATCAATGCGCCTACTCCCTTAGTGCTCCTTGTGCTAGCAAGGTTCCAAGGTCTCCTGATCGAATGGAAGGGAAGGAGATGTTTTTCTTCTTGGCCGAATCCTCTCCAAAGTGTCAAGGCGACACACAATGAGTGAACCTATAGAGAGAGGGGCGAGAGGCGAGAATAAAACTTCTCTTGGCGTGAACGTGAGGCGTGGCCTCATGGCTTCTAAAAATAGCAAACCACCAACGTTCATGCGACCATGGGTTTACCCGAACGCATTTTGCTCTCCCCTTGAACCATGCGCTCACATGATGAGCTGGTTCAATTTCGGTTTGGTTCAAAGACCAATTAAGCCAAGCATCTGGTTCAGATCATAATAAACCCTAAAGGTTCAAGATCCAACCGTTCATCTCTTGATGCTCTTGATCTCACCGATCTAGCATCAATTCTCTCGATCGAAGCTTACCGATCTCAAGCCCTAATCAATCAAACATGACCAGACCAGATCTCACTTACAATCAGAGATTAAATCCCTTTAAACTGAACCAGAACAATTCAGTCCACACGATCTGACTTAAGTAAGCCATATCATCAAATTGTGCGACCCTAAGGGTTTCCTTTAAATGTCGGTAACGATAACTTACGTTATCACGATCAGTGAGGGGTATCTAGCAACACATCACTGTCTCCCGATATAAAGGAAAGAGTCTTCCAAGACTACACCCAAACCACAGCACAAGTGTGAACCCAACTCACTAGGCATATGTGTTTCCTTTGCCACTGGACGTTCTTATTGGACAAGCGTGTCAAGCCTGTAATTCCAATATGATGAGAATGATTAGATCAGATGATCATAGTCATCTGGGTATGGCCATACACTTTCTCAATCATCTCATCCAGGGGGCCCCATATAGAACATCACACTCCAATCAAGGAGACGGCAATCCTATATCTATCACTAGTGCCCTAACATGACTCATGCTCATTATCCAAGATAATCTATAACCATTATGTTTCAAATGATATCGAACTACCTCAAAACAATGCCAATCATCATTTAGAAACACAAGTGATCTCAAGTCAGAGGAAATATGCCACTTGTTTGCATATAAGGATTATTCACATTGTGACAAGCAATTGAATATCCTAAGTAGGGTCTGTCCAGTACATCCAATGTACCCATGAGTCTACATCTTATTCCATGCTCGAAGCATCCTATAAGATTAGAACACATATTAGTCTTAATCATATCAAGGCTGTCTCATGTTCACCAAGATATCTCGACTAAGGACAAAACTGCATGTCAGCCAAACTGAACAGCATTGAGACATTATTCAGAAGTATACATATTGCAGCAGATGATGTAACAACCTGAATAACAACCATTGCCTTTATAAACGTAGAGTTTAAACATGATACTGAAATAATCCCAAGGCTTCAAACATTAGCCTTAAGGGCATACCCCAACAATCTCCCACTTGCACTTAATCTAATGGTTGAGAAATCTCAAACCCATATTATTACAGTGCTTCTCATGCTTCTGCTGCGCCAGAGGCTTAGTAAGCGGGTCAGCTAGATTGTCATCTGTATGAACCTTGCAGATTTTGATCTCGCCACGATTAATGATCTCCCGGATCAAGTGAAACCTTCTCTGTATGTGCTTGGACTTCTGGTGTGACCGTGGTTCCTTTGCTTGAGCTATAGCTCCAGTGTTATCACAGAAGATAACCAATGGATCTGCACTCGAAGGAACAACACCAAGTTCCTGAACGAACTTATGAATCCAGACTGCCTCCTTGGATGCTTCCGAGGCTGCAACATACTCGGCTTCTGTTGTGGAATCAGCAACAATTGACTGTTTGAAACTTTTCCACACCACTGCTCCTCCATTCAAGCTAAAAACATAGCCTGATTGCGATCGGAAATCATCCTGGTCAGATTGGAACGAAGCGTCAGTATATCCTTCAATACTGAGTTCTTCCTGACCTCCATAAATCAAGAACATATCTTTGGTCCTCCGAAGATATTTCAAAATGTTCTTGACTGCAATCCAGTGTGCCTTACTTGGATTACTTTGGAATCGACTGGTTACGCTTAACCCGTAAGCGACGTCTGGGCGAGTACACAACATCGCATACATAATGGACCCAATAGCCGAAGCATAAGGCGTATTGTCCATTTCATCTTTCTCAGTCTGTGTTTGTGGACACTGACTCTTTGAAAGATTCAGACCATGTCTGACTGGAAGATATCCTCTTTTAGAATTCTCTAAATGAAATCTCTCCAGGACTTTATCGATGTAAGTACTCTGGCACAGCCCGAGAAGCCTCTTAGATCTATCTCTGTAGATCTTCACACCTAATACATAGGCTGCTTCTCCTAAATCTTTCATCTGGAAACATTTTCTTAACCATGCTTTGACAGCATGCAGTTCAGGAATATCGTTTCCAATGATCAAGATATCATCGACGTAGAGGACTAGGAAAGTAATCACGCTCCCACTAAACCTCTTATATACACACGGGTCATCTTCATTCTTGATGAAACCAAACTTACAGATTGATTCATCAAAACGAATATTCCAGCTTCGCGATGCTTGTTTAAGTCCATAAATGGACTTCTTTAATTTGCATATTTTATGACGATCTGATGGATTAGTGAAACCTTCAGGTTGTGTCATGTACACATCCTGTTCTAGAGTTCCATTAAGGAAAGCGGTCTTCACATCCATTTGCCAGATCTCATAATCATAATATGCAGCTATCGCGAGAATAATCCGAATAGACTTGAACATGGCTACAGGAGAGAAAGTTTCATCATAATCTATCCCGTAGATTTGTTTGAAACCTTTCGCAACTAGCCTGCCTTTATAGGTAACCACGTTACCATCCATGTCAATCTTCTTCTTGAAGATCCACTTACAGCCTATAGGGATTACTCCCGGAGGCGGATCAACCAAATCCCAGACTTGGTTATCAGACATGGAGTCCATCTCGGCGCGCATAGCTTCAAGCCATCTCGCTGAGTCCGGTCCACTGACCGCATCCGCATAAGTGAGGGGTTCATCATCAATGATGTAGACTCCGTCATAGCGCTCAGGCTGTCGACAGATCCTTCCCGATCTTCGCGGTTCCCGTGATATCTGAGCCTCAGGTTGTTCAATAACCTGATCTCCTGGCTCAGGCTCATCCAACTGTGCTTGACTACTTTGTCCTGTATCTGGATTCTCATCCAGCTTTATTTCTCTCCCACTGGCCTCTTGCAGAAGAAATTCCTTCTCAAGAAAAATAGCCGTCCGAGCAACAAATACCTTGTTCTCCTCAGGATTGTAGAAATAATAACCCTTAGTTTCTTTAGGGTAACCGACAAAGATACATTTATCAGATCTGCTCTCCAGTTTCCCAGAGGCGAGCTTTTTGACATAAGCCTCGCAACCCCAGATTTTAATAAATGTCAAGCTTGGCTGTTTCCCATACCATAACTCATATGGAGTCTTAGAAACGGCCTTGGATGACACTCGGTTTAGTACCTTTGCAGCTGTTTCCAGTGCAAATCCCCAAAAGGAGTAAGGTAGAGTAGCCTGACTCATCATTGAACGAACCATATCAAGTAAGGTTCTATTTCTCCTCTCGGACACACCATTCCATTGCGGTGTTCCTGGCGGAGTGAGCTGTGAGATAATCCCACACTCCTTCAGATAGTCAGTAAACTCTCGACTCAAGTATTCACCACCTCGATCTGAACGAAGTGCCTTGATATTTCGGCCTAGCTGATTTTGTACTTCATTTTTGAACTCTTTGAACTTGTCAAAAGATTCACTCTTATGTCTCATTAAATAGACATAACCATACCTACTGAAATCATCAGTAAAGGTAATGAAGTATGAATAGCCACCTCTGGCATGTTTACTAAATGGCCCACACACATCGCTGTGAATGAGGTCTAGTAAACCTGAAGCCCTTTGACCTTTATTAGAAAAAGGAGACTTCGTCATTTTACCCATTAAACAAGCTTGGCATGTATCAAGCTCCTCATAGGAGAATGATCCCAGCAGTCCATGGTCATGCAACCGCTTAATGCGTTTCTTGTTAATATGGCCTAAACGACTATGCCATAGCAAGGTGCTGTCATCAGCATACTTGGCTTTCTTATTATCAATTTGTTGTACAGAACATTCCATGTCCAACATGAATAACCCATTGTTAATTGAGCCAGTAGCATAAATAATATTATCAAGAGAAATATAACACTTTGAAAATTTGCATTCAAAGGAAAACCCTTTCCTGACAAGAGCAGGAATAGAGATAATATTCTTAGTTATGCTTGGTACAAAATAACAATTGTCCAGTTCTAATACAAGACCAGATGGTAAAGAGATGTGATATTCTCCTACAGCAACAGCAGCAACCCGTGCCCCGTTTCCAACTCGTAGGTCCACCTTATGCTGTCCCACCTGTCTTCTTCTCTTGAGTTCCTGTACATTTGAACAAATGTGAACTCCACATGCAGTGTCCAACACCCATGAAATAGAAGAAGAAGATACCATGACTTCAGTCACGTAAATACCTGAGCTAGAAGCGAAAGGCTTACTTCCCTTCTTATCTCCTTGGAGCGCTTTACAGTCCTTTTTCCAGTGACCCAACTGGCCACAATGGAAACATCTGTATTCCTTCGACCGCTTTATCTTTTGCTTTAAAGCCTTGTTGTAGCTCTTGATAGGGGCTTTGCCCTTCTTCCCCTTCTTCTTGTTCCTAGAAGGAATGATTAGGACAGAGGATGAAGGCGTTCCCTTCTCACGAGACTGAGTCTGCTCTGTAGTCAAGAGCATGTTCAGCAACTCTGCCGGCGTACAGTCGATCTTGTTCATATTAAAATTAATAATGAATGGATCGAAAGAGGCCGGGAGAGACTGCAGAATAATGTCTACAACAAGCTCCTGATTGATGGTGTGTCCCAGTTTCTCTAGAGCCTCCTTGTACCCAATCATCTTGAGTACGTGAGCTCCCACTGGACTCCCTTCAGCCAGTTTGCTCTGAAAGAAAAGTTTTGTCAAATTATAGCGTTCAGTCCTCACCTGTGCAGCATACAGCAGCTTGAGGTTCGCTATAATATCTATAGCCGATAGATCCTCATGCTGACGCTGCAGCTCTGGTGTCATAGACGCAAGCATCAGGCAAGCGACATCAATGCTATCATTGACATGCTTTTCATAAGCTTCCCGAACCGCCCTTGCGGCGTTCGGAGCGGGTTGAGGCGGTATAGCTGTCTCGAGGACATACAGCTTCCTCTCAGCCTTAAGAACAATCTTAAGGTGTCCGTACCAGTCTGAGAAGTTTGGCCCAGCAAACTTCTCCCTTTCCAGTAGGGATCGCACATTGAAATTTGTGGTGTTCGTTGCTGCAGTAATCTACAACAATGCAAGAACAGCAAGGTCAGTATCAATGTTAGAATCAATCCAGGACTTAAGGAAGATTCTTTTCTCACTATTTTATCTGGCTGAAAAATCCAGTAAAACAGCCCGAAAGAGTAAAACTCTTTTAGTGAGATGGGATCCTGATTTCATACTTGGTCTCCGCGTCCCGCTAAGGCGAGATAAGATGCACAGAGAGTACAAGCACTAATCTCTGGTAGGCAATCCCTGCCAATCGCCAACCCGTGCGATTCCCCTTCATCTGGGCAATCCAGCAGACTGTGCCAACTGAGTTGGTACAACACAGTCTCTGATCCCACAGATGACTGCCTCCATATGGCTACCATATGCTCAATATGTAGCCTACATGGTCAAGCTGACCCGACCTACTCCCTAGACCACCACGTGCTATGCTGAGCAACGAGAAGCGATAAATCCCTTCTCTGTAGCACGCCAGTGTAATCGCACACCGTCTGAAGATAGATGGGCGTGCCCACTGAGTGGGTACAACACGGCCCTAACGATAGTCAGAACAGTGAGGTTTCGCGTCAGAAGGCTTACGAGCTTGATATTTCGAGTTGGATTTTAACGGTCTTTTTATCTTCTCAACTATCATGCAAATCCTATGGTTATAGCAGAAGATTAAATCATGCAATTCTTAACAATAAATGAAAGCATGATGATCTTATGTGGTAAAAGCCCATTAAGCCTAGGTAAGACCTTAATTTAACTTAAGTCTTCACTTGAGCTCTTCATGGGGACTTTTGCATCTCATCTGGCCCAACCCAGGGCCCAAGCGCCCACTGCAGCTCAGGTGCGCCCACCAGGTAATTGCGCCTTTCCCAGAGTCGAACCCTGGACCTCCCACCTGGTCAAGCCACTGCTGCAAGCGCCTCTGCCAAGTGTGCTCTGTGCTCTCGTCTGATTAAAATACAATTTAATCTATCTAGACAAGATTGACACGCAGGTCAATTACACTTTATAAATTAAATAAAATGTGATGCGCAGATCACAATAAATAATTTACATTTATTAACCAGGCACACAGGCCCCAGCACAGCACACATTAAAACGGGCAGCCCACATAAGATTAAATAAACAATCATCATGGTATACAATCAACATGTGATCCAACAATAAGAAAATAAAATTTTCGAAAACCCATTGGCATCAATTTTATTTTCCTTATGTGCCCTACTACCTTACAACGGTCCATTAATAGGGATCCACTCATCAGACCTAGTCAGATCCACTGCCCTGGCATGCACCAAGTCCTAACTGACTTGAGTCGACCCAGTGATCAACAATGCATGCCTTGGGCTGAACGACCTGCATGAGTTCTGGCAAGCGGGCGTGACCCCGGGCCCAACTCATGCGCGTTCAATGGTTGTCTCAATCAGACATCGCTACACGCCTGTCCGCAGTCGACCTATAGCCACCTCGTGCTTGCGCACAGGTGCCATCTGGTCAACCCATCTAGGCTGTCAGATAGTCTGATCAGACTGATTGGATCTAGACTCGACTGTGACTTTAACCCTAATAACCCGTCTAAGTTTTTAAAGTAGGCGCCTCTTAGATCTAAGGTGAGTTGCGCAAGTAATATAGTTTTGAGAAAAACTAATAAGCGCCAACATACATGTGCCAAATAGAAAACATGCTCATCAAGTTTTCGCATGAACAACTTAACATGTAATTTTCGCATGTAGTTTAGATCTAAGCATACAAGCACAAACATGGATCACAAAAACCTCAAGCAATCATAAAAACATGCTAATAACCTGCTCTGATACCAATTGAAAGTCCCCTACCACGAGGGGGCGAAACCCTAATAGGCGCATGCAGGGGTTTTAACACAGCGGAAAAGGTTTCTAGATCGATGCATGCAATATGATCAACTTTAAAATTTTGTATACATGAGGATCGATCCTTACCGATGCCATTTCTTGGATGGCGTCTAGGAAGTAGAGAGTCAAACGCTTCTCCTCCAAATGGTGCGCACACAAGGTGATCAATGCGCCTACTCCCTTAGTGCTCCTTGTGCTAGCAAGGTTCCAAGGTCTCCTGATCGAATGGAAGGGAAGGAGATGTTTTTCTTCTTGGCCGAATCCTCTCCAAAGTGTCAAGGTGACACACAACGAGTGAACCTATAGAGAGAGGGGCGAGAGGCGAGAATAAAACTTCTCTTGGCGTGAACGTGAGGCGTGGCCTCATGGCTTCTAAAAATAGCAAACCACCAACGTTCATGCGACCATGGGTTTACCCGAACGCATTTTGCTCTCCCCTTGAACCATGCACTCACATGATGAGCTAGTTCAATTTTGGTTTGGTTCAAAGACCAATTAAGCCAAGCATCTGGTTCAGATCATAATAAACCCTAAAGGTTCAAGATCCAACCGTTCATCTCTTGATGCTCTTGATCTCACCGATCTAGCATCAATTCTCTCGATCGAAGCTTACCGATCTCAAGCCCTAATCAATCAAACATGACCAGACCAGATCTCACTTACAATCAGAGATTAAATCCCTTTAAACTGAACCAGAACAATTCAGTCCACACGATCTGACTTAAGTAAGCCATATCATCAAATTGTGCGACCCTAAGGGTTTCCTTTAAATGTCGGTAACGATAACTTACGTTATCACGATCAGTGAGGGGTATCTAGCAATACATCACTGTCTCCCGATATAAAGGAAAGAGTCTTCCAAGACTACACCCAAACCACAGTACAAGTGTGAACCCAACTCACTAGGCATATGTGTTTCCTTTGCCACTGGACGTTCTTATTGGACAAGCGTGTCAAGCCTGTAATTCCAATATGATGAGAATGATTAGATCAGATAATCATAGTCATCTGGGTATGGCCATACACTTTCTCAATCATCTCATCCAGGGGGCCCCATATAGAACATCACACTCCAATCAAGGAGACGGCAATCCTATATCTATCACTAGTGCCCTAACATGACTCATGCTCATTATCCAAGATAATCTATAACCATTATGTTTCAAATGATATCGAACTACCTCAAAACAATGCCAATCATCATTTAGAAACACAAGTGATCTCAAGTCAGAGGAAATATGCCACTTGTTTGCATATAAGGATTATTCACATTGTGACAAGCAATTGAATATCCTAAGTAGGGTCTGTCCAGTACATCCAATGTACCCATGAGTCTACATCTTATTCCATGCTCGAAGCATCCTATAAGATTAGAACACATATTAGTCTTAATCATATCAAGGCTGTCTCATGTTCACCAAGATATCTCGACTAAGGACAAAACTGCATGTCAGCCAAGCTGAACAGCATTGAGACATTATTCAGAAGTATACATATTGCAGCAGATGATGTAACAACCTGAATAACAACCATTGCCTTTATAAACATAGAGTTTAAACATGATACTGAAATAATCCCAAGGCTTCAAACATTAGCCTTAAGGGCATACCCCAACAGTGAGAGGCCTAGCAATTTTAGAAAAATATTGAATAAATCGACGATAAAACCCGGCATGTCCCAGAAAACTCCGAATCCCTTGGACTGATGTGGGTGGAGGCAGTTTCTCAATAACCTCAACATTGACCTTATCTACTTAAATGCCTCTCCGTGAGATACGATGCCCCAGCACAATTCCTTCTTGAATCATAAAATGACATTTCTCCCAATTAAGAACCAGATTCACTTCCTCACGCCTCTGCAAGACACACGATAGATTAGTTAAACAATCATCGGAAGAGGACCCATACACTGAAAAGTCATCCATAAAAACGTCCATAATATTTTCAATAAGATCAGAAAAAATGGCCATCATGTAACGTTGAAAGGTGGCTGGTGCATTGCACAATCCAAAAGGCATGCGCCTATACGCAAATGTCCCGTATGGGCATGTGAAGGTGGTTTTCTCTTGATCTTCCGGGTGAATAGGTATCTGGAAAAATCCTGAAAAACCATTAAGAAAACTAAAGTAAGAATTCATGGCCAATCGTTCAAGCATCTAATCAAAGATGGTTTAATTCCATTTATATCATCCAACGAATATCCAATTACCTTTCTATGCTGACGAAGCTTATCAAGCAGTCACTTTGTCTGAGTTTCATTCAAATCGGCACTCACTATCACCGGAAGTGTAGAAATTTCCCCCAAAAACTCGTATCTCAAATTTGGTGGAAGTGTCTTGAGCTCTAGTTTATTTGTCTTCACCGGTTCTTGTTTCACCAGGATGAGTTTCTCAACTTTGGCTTTCTGTGGTTCAACCATCTGACTTGAGTCTAATATCCTTGCATAGCCCTGAGGCTTTTCTTCCATATGCTCCTCGTCTTCCATTATGATCAGGCAAACCTTGAGCAAATCTACTTCTTTTCTTAAATCTTCTTCTCGCGTATCTTAGCTCAGGGACATCAATACTAAGACAGGAGTCTGCAAAGGAGGGCCTTTTAAGGGAGGAAAGAAGATCAAAATCGATGTTGTTTTCACCAATGTTCAAAGTTAATCTCCCTTTCTTCACATCAACTACAACACCTGCAGTGGCCAAAAATGGCCTTCCCAAGATAATTGGCAATCTTGAGTCTTCCTCCATTTCCAACACCACAAAGTTCGCAGGTATAAAAAATTCACTAACTTTTATAGGTACATCTTCCAATATTCCCACAGGTCGTCGAACAGATCGGTTGGCCAATTGCAAAGTAAGAGTGGTTGGCTTTAGGTCTCCTATGTCGAGTTTCCTACAGATTGAAAGAGGCATCAAACTGACACTTGCACCCAAGTCACATAGAGCTCCTTCAAAAGTCATGTTGCCGATTTGGCAGAGAATGGAGAAGCTTCCCGGGTCTTTCAACTTCTGAGGAATCTTATTTTGTATTATTGCACTGCATTCCTCTATAAGTGCCACCGTTCCACATTCTTCGATCTTTTGCTTATTAGAGAGTATATCTTTTAAAAATTTTGCGTAGGTGGACATCTGCGACAAAACATCTGTAAAAGGAATGTTGATGTATAACTTCTTTAGTACCTCCAGGAATTTTCCAAACTGTTTATCCAATTTTGCCTTGGCCAGTCTCTGAGGGAATGGAATAGGCAGAACATATGTAGGTGGACCCGCATATTTCTCCTTCTCTTCCTCAGCAGTCTTTTCCTTATCAGGTTGTGGTTCTTCAGACTGCTCTCTATCCCGGTAGTCTCCCTGTAGGTCTGCTAGCCGTACTAGCTTGCTGTGCAATTTGGTTTTCCAACATCTTGTTGTGGGTAGTTAGGGCTTCCACACAAGATGTCAGCTGCTTGATCTGGTCAGCAAGGTCGTCGGTTATCTTCTGTTGTTTCATAACAACTTCCAGCATGGAATCAAAGTTCGACTTAGGGGGCTGCCCGTACTGCCTTTGTTGAAAGCCCGGTGGTGGCCTGTTATTCTGCTGAGAATATTGAGGGAACTTGCCCTTGATTATTTTTGTAGGACAGGTTGGGATGGTTCCTCCATCCTGGGTTGTAAGTTGAAGAATATGGATCATTCTGTTGGGAAACCCCGGGGATATTTTACAAATTTTCAGAGATGCAAACACGTTGCGCAGCGGAAGAATACCCCCGAAATAGGCCAGTCCCAAAAACCCAGTGAAGATCACATGCGAAAGAGTCGACACGATGAGATAGAAAGTACCTTGATTTAGGTGAGGCCGATGTCGTAGTAGGCGCCCAAGCGTGCGCCCTCTGCAGTCTCACACACACGGATGCCTCGAGCTCTCTTCTTCCACACCCGGTGCTAGCCTCGGGATGAAGATCCAAGCCTTGTGCTTATTCCTCTTGCCTTGCACCACCTCCAAGGTGTATGCACCAAGAGGAAAATGAGGAGAAGGAAGTCGCCAAACACCACCAAGTTCCTCACGCCAAGAGGAAGGGAAGAAGGTGTGTTGTGGCTAGGGTTGGATGGAAGAATTGTGCCACTAGCCTCTTGCTCTCGCCCTCAATAACTCACCCTCAATTTTGATCATGCCTCAAGGAGAGATTAGTATCATGAGGGGAGGCGTCTATGGCTCTATTTATAGAGCAAGAGGCGGTTGAGTGTGTGGCCACAATTCAATTTGAGTGGGCGGCTAGGAGAGGATTTAGGAGTTTAATTATTTTAGGAATTAACCAAGTCCTAATCCAATTAGGACTCTAATTAATTGTTTAAATAATTAAATCCTAATCTAATTAGGATTCTAATTAATCATGATCAGTCCTAATCCAATTAGGACTCAAGTGGGCGACTTGATCAAGGTTCAAATTAAATTTTGAATAAAGTCCTAATCCAATTAGGACTCTAATTATTTATTTAATTAATTAAATCCTAATCCAATTAGGACTCTAATTAATTCAAATAAATCAGCCCATTTAATCCCACAAAAATAGGACTCTAATTAATTAATTAATTAGCCCCTATTTTATCATGATTAATTAAACTCACATGAGGTATAGGCGCTAACCCTAGTCTAAGGTTAAGCATGCGCCATCTCTTTTCTTCTCCTTAAGCCCATTAAGTCCAACTTTTCAATGGGCCCAGCCCAATGTCCATTATGCATGTTAACCAAGCCCATGGATCCAATCCAATTTAACCCTAGGTCAAATTGGGCTAACCATGGTTAATAAGCCGTAAATGGAAGTTGGCTCCAACAAATCTCTTCCATCTCATCAGGCCCATTGGCGCTGATGAAATCTCTAGAATAGATCCGAGTTATCCAATAACTCGATCATAAGGCTTCCCGATCAATACGAGAACTCGAGTATCAAGGTGTGCGACCCTGTAGGTTCCTCTGACGTTGGCAGTGCTGACCCATGGTCACCACAAGCAGTGAGTGGCACCTAGTAGTGCATCACTGCTACCCAAGTCATCGGAATGGATATCGACATCGACATCCCCATCATCGCAACCAGGTATAGATGCATTACAGTCTCTTTGCCAAACTGATATCCGATTGGCCAAGTGTGTCACCACTTGTTTCTATCCAATCTCATGGCTATGACTAAATCAGGTCTAACCTGGGTATGGCCATACACTTTCAGTCATAGAACCATAGAGGAGCTCCATGGATATCATGCTTCCCTTAGGAAGGGGCAAATCCTATGTCTGTACATTGACCTTCTCATATGGGTCGTGACATGCCCAATGACAACCGTTATTACCTCCCAACTACGGCAAGGTGTTAGGTTGTATCAAAGCATATCCCTAACCACATAGAATGGCCAATGACCTCAAGTCAATAGATCAATTCATCTCCTATCACTTGTGAGGATAACTCGTGACACCAAGTCATTGCCTCACAGCGGGTCGGTCCAGTATATCTACCGCTAATATACCCATATGCCTGCGTTAGCACCTCGTGCCTAACCAGCCCATATACCAGTCTTACAAGTACCATAACTGTCCCATATCCACTAAGGTACATTGACTAGGGACAATAGTTTGAGCACAGATCCAATCTGTCTCCAGGGACATTATCATATAAGTACATGTTGGCAGATGTAAACAAATAATGATAACGACAATGCCAGTATGATATAAATATCAATGTCAAGTAGTACAAGTAACGGACCAGAATTAGGTCCTTAGGGCATATACACCAACAATCTCCCACTTGTACTAAGACCTAGAGGTTGAGAAATCTTAACCCCATATCTCTAGCGTGACCATCATGCGTCTGCTGCGCCAAAGCCTTGGTCAATGGGTCTGCTAGATTGTTCTCTATGTCAACTCTGCTAATCTTGACATCACCTCTGGCTATGATCTCTCTGATCAGGTGAAATCTCCTGAGTATGTGTTTGGATTTTTGATGAGACCGTGGTTCCTTGGCTTGTGCAATTGCTCCATTGTTATCACAATAGATTTCAATGGGATCCACTGCACTTGGAACCACCTGAAGTTCAGAAATGAACTTCCTAATCCAAACGGCTTCTTTGGCTGCCTCAGAAGTGGCCACATGCTCAGCTTCAGTTGTAGAATCAGCTATGGTGGATTGCTTGAAGCTCGTCCAGCATACAACGCCTCCATTTATCTTGAACACATAGCCGCCCTGCGATCTGAAGTCGTCAGGGTCAGACTGGAAAGACGCATCAGTGTAACCCTACATACTGAGATCTTCCTGTCCCCCATAGACCAAGAACAAATCCCTAGTTCTTCTCAGATACTTTAGGATGTTCTTTACAGCCACCCAGTGTTGTACTCCAGGATTAGATTGGTATCGGCTGGTTATGCTCACAGCTTAAGCCACATCTAGTCTAGTACACAACATTGCATACATAATCGATCCTACTGCCGAAGCATAGGGCACTCGACTCATGTCATCCCTCTCCGCCTGTGTGGTGGGACACTGGCTCTTTGAGAGAGTAAGGCCATGCCTCACTGGAAGGAACCCTTTCTTGGATTGCTCCAAGTTAAACCTCTCCAGGACCTTATCAATGTATGTACTCTAATTAAGGGCTAGGAGCTTCTTGGATCTATCTCTGTAGATCCTCACGCCTAGGATATAGGCAGCCTCCCCTAAGTCCTTCATCTCAAAACACTTCCCTAACCATGTCTTCACAGCTTGAAGACTAGGGATGTCGTTCCCGATGAGCAGTATGTCATCGACATACAAGACCAGAAAAGTCACCAAGCTCCCACTGAATTTTCTGTATACACAGGCGTCATCTTTGCTTTTGATAAAGCCATAATCTATCACAGCTTCATTAAATCGAAGATTCCAACTTCGAGATGCTTGCTCTAATCCATAGATGGATCTCTTTAGCCTGCAGACCTTATTGGCCTCTGTAGGATGGACGAAGCCATTAGGTTGTGTCATATACACATCCTCAGTCAGCATTCCATTAAGGAAAACTATCTTCACATCCATCTGCCATATCTCATAGTCGTGATATGCAGCTATAGCAAGCAGAATCCGAATGGATTTGAACATGGCAACTGGCGAGAAGGTTTCATCATAATCTACCCTATGGACTTGCTTGAATCCTTTAGCCACTAATCTACCTTTATAGGTAACTATGTTGCCATCCATGTCTGTCTTCTTCTTGAAGACCTATTTACAACCTATGGGTTTTACCCCATCCGGCAACTCAACCAAATCCCAGACTTGGTTAGCTGACATGGAATCCATCTCGGATCGCATGGCCTTAAGCCATTTCTCGGAGTCCGATCCACTGACCGCCTCATCATAAGTCCTGGGTTCATCCTCAATGATGAAGATCCCGTCGTGTTGGGTCGGCAACGACCCATACCTCTCAAGTGCACGACGAATTCTCCCAGACCTACGTGGGGCCTATGTCTGAGCCTCTGGCTGCCCAGCAACCGGTGCAGGTGGCTCAGGTTCCATCTCTCCTACTGTGTCTTGTGGTTGACCTTGGACCTCATCCAAGTCAAAGCTTCTCCCACTGGTGCCTTTCAAGAGAAAATCTTTCTCGAGAAATACGGCAGTCCGAGCAACAAAAACTTTGTTCTCCGTGGGATTAAAGAAGTAGTATCCTTTGGTTTCCCTAGGATACCCCACAAACACACATTTATCAGATCTGGGTTGTAGCTTGCTAGAATCCTGACGTTTGACATAAGCCTCACATCCCCAGATCCACATAAATGATAGCATTGAGCGTCTCCCAGTCCACAACTCATGTGGGGTCTTAGGAACACTCTTTGACAGAATGTTATTCAGTGTCTTGATTGCTATAAGTAATGCAAAACCATAGAAATACAGAGGTAGAGTTGCGTGACTCATCATAGATCGAACCATGTCCAACAAAGTTCGATTTCTCCTCTTAGACACCCCATTCCACTGAGGTGTTCTAGGAGGAGTGAGTTGGGAAAGAATCTCACACTCTCTAAGATAGTCAACAAACTCATGGCTCAAGTACTCTCCGCCTCGATCAGATCGAAGAGCCTTAATGGATCGTCCAAGCTAGTTTTCCACTTCATTCTTGAACTCCTTAAATTTCTCCAAGGATTCAGACTTATGTTTGATCAAATAGATATAACCATATCTACTGAAGTCATCAGTAAATGTGATGAAGTAGACATACCCACCTCTAGCTTGTTTGTTGAATGGCCCACACACATCACTGTGTATTAGATCCAACAAACTTGTGGCCCTCTCACCATGCTTGGTGAATGGCGCCTTTGTCATTTTGCCCAACAAACAAGGCTCGCATGTGTCAAATTCCTCCAAGGAATCTGAATCCAGGAATCCATTTGCATGGAGATTTTGGATGCGATTCTTGTTGATGTGCCCTAAACGACAATGCCAAAGATAGGTATTATTTAAACCACTTGACTTGATCCTCTTAGCATTCACGTTGCACACAGAACTTTGCATGTCCAAGACATACAACCCATTGCATAGTGTACCAGATCCATAGAATATGTTTGCCAATGAAAAAGAACATGTGTTCTCTTTTATCGCAAAACAAAATCCTTTCCTTGCCAGGGAAGGAATGGATATAATATTCTTAGTAATCGACGGTGCATAGAAGCAATGTTCCAGTTCTAGTTGAAGTCCAGACGGCAGCGAGAGAGTGTAGTCTCCTACAATTACAGCAGCAACCTGTGCCCTATTACCGACCCAAAGGTCAATCTCTCCTGGTCGCACTGTCCTACTTCGTTTGAGCCCTTGCATACTTGTACAAATATGCACTCCACATGTGGTATCCAATACCCACGTATTTGAAGTAGATAGATTTACTTCAACCATGCAAATACTAGAGCCTGAAGATGAAGGTGTAACCCTTCTCCTCTCCTCTTTCTGGTTATGCCTTTTACAACTTTCGAGCTTGAGGTCACCCCTCAAGGTTCGACACCAATCCATCAAGTTGGATCCAACCAACTTGTCCTTTTTCAGGATGGATCGCAGTGACAATCTGCTATTGTTCATAGTCATCGTTTCTATAACAACCAAGAAAAGCAGATTAGCACTACTTCAAATCATTTAAACTGGATTTGTTTTAAATGATCATGGCTCCCACTATTTTAATCGAATTGACAACCCACAAAGTCAATCGGGAAATTCAATATTTCCTAGTGAGATGGGATCCTTGTTCCTCACACGGCCTCACGTCCTGCTTGGGCAGGATGTACTGCAAGAGGTGACGCATGTATCTCAAGGTAGGTGCGCTAGCCAATTGCAACTTAGCAATTCCCCTTCTCAAGACAGTTCAAGCATTTTGTGCCCAGCTAGGACTGGAACAACACAAAACCCTAACTTCTTGAGGCTGCCTCTAGAGTTCCATCATGTGGCCATCACATATGAAAAACTAGTCAAGTCTATCCTGACCGTTATGCCCAAGGCCAACAAATTCCTTGCAAAGGCGCGTCTAGGATTTTAATTGGACTGGGGAAAACATTGTCACCACATGCCTCCTAAAGATAGACGGGTGTGTCCACTAGGGCGGAAACAATGCACAGCACCATCGATCGAAAGTTTGACGAGGGCTACGCGTCAGAAGGCTACTAGACTTGATATTTGAATGAGGGTTTTGAGGTCTCATCAATTCAGTTTTATCTTATGTCTAGCATTACAGGCATGCAATCCTATAGTGATAACATAAAATAAAACATCATAGGCATGCTTTAGCAGATATGGAAAGCAGTAAAGGGATGATGTGATCATAGCCTATTCAAGACATTGAACCAACCCATGCCAGAAGAGGTTCAACTCTTGACCTAGGACTCAAGTCCCTAAAGACCTAACCTAGCCGACTTCTATCTTGGTCTTTAAGCTCGGCTCCAAGGTCCTCCTCACCATGGTTTAGCTCTCAAACCCTAGAGGTAGTTCTTGGGAAACCCTAGAAGCACCCTGATGACTCCAAATTTCATAGTGTTTTTGATACTTATTTGGTAGTCTTTTGAGCCATAGTCTTACTCTTTTACTTTTCTTTTATACCCTTTTTTACCAAATACTTTGGAATCTACACGATCTTTGGTTTTTGATCAATTTCAGGTAAAAAGGCATTATTATCACTGGTTTTTGAGCAATATCAATGCATGAATGAGTTCTTATCATCAAGAGGAGTCTACACAACAAATTTCAAGCCAAAATACACCATCTAGCTAAAATACGGCACTACCGTATTTTCCAGATGAATGCTCACGGTACCGTATTTCTCAGCAGACATTCCTGGGCGAAATATGACACTACCGTATTTGCTAGAGAATCTTTCACGGTACCGTATTTTGCAACATTTTTGACCAGAAGGTTTCAATGGAAATACGGCACTGCCGTGGTCGTTTACGCGGTGCCGTATATTCCGACGTTTTTGACCAGAAACTTTTGGAAGAATTACGGCAGTACCGTGAGGTTTTCCACGGTACCGTATTTGTTGCCCAGAACTCACAGAATGAAATACGGCACTACCATATTTTGGAGAAAAACTCTCACGGCACCGTAATTTTTGTCCGGAACTCTCAGAATGAAATACGACACTGCCGTATGAATCGTCACGGTGCCGTATTTTGGAACTCAGAATTCCGATTTTTCCGTCCAATTCTTGCAAAGACCATATCTTTTGATCTAGACCTCCAAATTGTGATCCGAAAGAGGCGGTGGACTGGTCTTAACGAGGAGAATATAACTAGACCAAAAGGAATGAATTTTATGATCCATCCACGGCGAATTTTAGAGAGAGGTAGAATTTCTAGGGTTCATCGAATATCCACCTACAGACCACCTCCGGCTACGAAATTTGACAGAGAGCTTCATCTGGTGAAGGAGAACACGTACCACATGTTTCAGAGTGTTTGGAGTTGAATCGAAGGAGAAATCAACAAAACAGCGGTGACAGTGCTGATTCCAAGCAAATACGGTGCTGTAATTTCATTATAGCACTGTTTTGTAATCTTTCTTCCTTCTGAGAACATGTTTTATTGTAATCCTTTCATCATGGTAGCTTAATCTTTTTATGGGACATGGGGGTGTGATGTAGGGGGGAAGCGTGGAGTAAAACTACTGGTGCAACACTCAATTATTTAATTTTGATTTTTTTTAGAAAATATTGAATTTCTCAAAATAGCCAGAATTTAGTGCTACAGAAAAGATGTCATTTAAGAGAAGTAGCTATGCGTTGTAGAAAAATCTATAGATCCAAAATTCAAACTGATTAAACCACATTGTAGATAGTGAGTTGATCTTTTCAGAAGTATCAAAATTATGGAATGAAGATATCTTAGGCAAGAATAACTTCTGCAACAAAATGGCTAAGCAGATTAGCAAATAAAATTGGTACAGAAGTTTATCAGGATTGAAAAGTTGCAATGTCTTTCTGGTCGATCCCTTGGATCTTGAGTCGGATCGACTTATCTGGCTGTTAGACAAAGTTTAGTACATCCCTTTTATACCATAGTTTATGATTTGTAGCGAACCAAATTCTTAAAGTACCTGCACAAAGAATGCTAGTCAGATTAATATATTAAACTGTAGCAGAATTTCATACAGAGTTGTATCATTCTTCAAAAGTTGTATGGCCTCCTTGGTTGATCTGGTCAGTCTAGATTCAGCTTGACTTGTCCAATTGAAAGTATAAGATTTGTTCTTCTTGTTGATGCCACAGATCAAGCGTTTGGTCGTTCTAGATGCTTAAGATACCTGCGTAAACAAGCTTAGTCAGATCAATATTGAACCCAAACAGAAAGCAGGAAGTAGAGCTATGGAAGCAGGCAAGCGGGGCTGATCATTGATGTTGGGACTGGAATGCTCGTCGGCGACGTTGGGAAAGACGAGGAGGCCTTGAAGACATCGGAGCCTGATGGGGGCAGAGATCACAGGCCAAGAAGGTACAAATGGAGTTTACGATTGCCATAGACGAAGGCTTAAAGTCTTGCGAATAAGCTAGCAAACTCACTTATAAAGCTAGCTCAATAATTAGTAGATGACTACGTCAACCCCTCAATAAACTCAAGACATTCAAGCTCATAAGTAGCGGGAATCAATTCCAAAACGTGACCTGCATCAACGGCAAACCAAACAAATCATGCGTCAGCTAGCTAAAGCTCTTGTGACACGCCAGCCAGTGTCAACTTCAGTCAACACTCAACGCTGCAAATATGGAAGCTGCAGCGAAGGAAATCTTCAACGTTTTCCCCCCTTGCTGCTCAAGATGGAAGCTGCAACGTTCACATCTGCAGCCAACGCTCACCTTCAGCGCTGCAAAGATGGAAGCTCTCCAACGCACGCTTGCAGCCAACGCTCGTCTTCAGCAATGCAAAATGGAAGTTCTCCAACGTCTCCTTGCTGCCGACGTTCATCTTCAACCAAAATGGAAGCTTCAACGTCTACACCAGCTCCTCACGTGGAAGCCTCAAATGGAAATCGCAACGTTCCTCTGCAGCAACGTCTCTCCCAATCTTCTCCTATATGTATCAAAGCTTGAACCTTGTAAAGACAGATTTTGCAGAATTTGTTGAATGGAAATGGTTTTTCGTCCTCAATCGGATGTCTCCGATCTTCTTCTCCTCTGAGGTGCTTGTGTCGCCTATCCTTCCCTTCACCTCCTTCTAGGGCTGAGTCCCTCCCTCTTCCCTTCTTCCTCCGAAACCTACGCTCCCAGCCAACCAGTTACGTGTTCACAAGATTTCCAGAAGTTCGCGACCTTGCCGCCGACCATCCACCGGCCGGATCTCTACCAGACTTCGTCCACCACCGTCCCTACCCCTGAGCAACCTCCAGCTGTCGGCATCCGTCCATTCGCCACCTAGATCACCGGAATCGAAACTTCCTTTCGATCCCCTGTTTTCCGCCAGTCTTCCGCCCCAGCTCCGCCTTTCGATGTCGTCCACTTCCGACAGCCCACCTTCCGCCTCCAAACTCCGGCCACCTCCTCTCCATCATCATAAGGATCTCCAACTGTAGCAGGTCCGGCGATCGTGCACCACCGGACGACCGCCTATCAACTCTGCTCCACGCTCGTTTTCCCCTGTTTCCGCCCAGCTTCCGCCTCAGATCCGCCTTTCATCGTCGATCTCCTCCGTCCGGCCATCTTTCATCTCCAAACTCTGGCCACGTCCTATCGTCAGCCACATCATCCTCCCGTAGTAGCAGGTTTCGAATTCGCGCACCACCGGCCTTCCTGCGACGAACCCTGCTCCACTCGCGTACTGCCCTGTTCCAACAGAACACCCTCCGCCTCCGCAGCCTTCCACCCTTCATCGTTGTTCTCCTCCGACAGGCCACCATTCGACCTCAAACTCCGGCCACATCGTCGCCACAACCATACCAACCTCCAGTTGTAGCAGGTCCGGCGAACGGCCACCACCCGACGAACGGTGGCCACCTCTGCTATGCTCGTCAACCTCCCCTGTTCTGTTCAAACAGCCGACTCTCTTTGCAGTTTTCCCTGTTCCGCCTGAACAGTCATCTCTCCGCCTCTGCCAGTGCTCCGACACCGCCATCTCCACCACCTGCTGTACCAGAGTCGTAGACGAACCCTTGCTCCGGCGCCATTGAATAGCGCAAACCATCCTCGCCTGTTTTCAGACTCTCCTCTTGCTGTTTTTCTCTTTTGCTCTTTCATAATAATCTAACTATCCTTATTGGCGCAGGTTTTTGGCATGGTCGGACAAGCCTCTAGCTCTGATCCTTGGAACTAAAGAAAGACCAGAACATCTTCTATCATTCCAATCAGTTGCGACGAATCCAGATGGACCAGATCATGTTACAAGACATAGCAACGTTTGATGAATGATTTAACTCCTGCATTCGTTTTCACAACTAATCTGAATAGTGTTATTTGTGCAGGTGCTCTAAGTAATTGGTGCAACAAGTACCTAGAACTTGGTTTAATTGGTTCAATTTTTGGATCACTGGATCCTCCTATAGTTACTTTTCATAAATAATAATTTTCTGTAGCACTAAATTTTGGGTTGTTTATGAAATTTGATATTTTCTAAAAATTCAAAAAAGTAAATAATTGAGTTTTGCATCACTAGTCTTACTACACGCTTCCCCCCTACATCAGTTTGGTATCAGAGCAGGTTTGTGAGCAACTCTTGTCTGCCCACACGATCCTTGCTTTGTTCTTTGCACAAAAAAAAAAAAATGTTAGTTCTGGTTTTCATGGTTTATTGCTTATTGCTTTTGCATGTTTTGCTAATTACTTGCATTTAAAAAAAAAAATTTATTCTTAGTTTATGCTTTCATATTTTGTTGCCTTCATTGCTTCTGCATGTTAGTTAAGTTATTTGCTCTTTATTGATTAGAAAAAAAAAAATTGCTTGCATTAAACAATTTGCCAAAGAAAACTGCATAAATTTGCCAAAGAAAACTGCATTTGAATTTTTGCAAAGTTCTAATTAATTCTGCACACTACTGCATCTTCTCGCAAGTTTTGATCAGCCTTTCTAAATTCTGCACTTGTACTCCACTCTCGGTTCTTTAAATTCTGCAGTTTTGAACCATTAAAATTCTGAGATTCCTGATTTGTTTTCACCCTATCGCTGCACATTATCTATATCAAATTGCAGGCTATTGAAATATACTCTATATGCTGAATTCTGCACTTCATTTCTGAATATTAACATCTGGGTTTTTTCAGCTTTGTGAATCTGAAATTTGCAGCTTGAAATTCGCATCCTGCAACACTTAATCCCTATCAAACTGCAGCTACTTTTACCACCAATATATCTCAGCTTGGACACCTAGCCTTGACATAGTGATTTTGATGCTAAATTAGGATTATAAATTCTGCATTTGATTTCTGAATTCTGTTTTTTCAGCCTTGTTCAAACTGTTGCCATCAACTTGCTGCAATCAATTCTGATTTACTGCTGGGTTTTGTTTATAATTTTGCACTAAAACAATAGTCTTTTCCTGCTTGCTAAGTTTCTTGTTTTATCATGCGTCGGTATAATCAAAGAGACTTAATCTTTTCTAGAGATGGATATCAAAGACTCACCCTTAGACCTAATAGTTTTACAACTCATGTTTGGTGTAATGGTTATAAAGGTAAAACTATTATAGATCATCAAGTTAAGTATAATTTTATATCTATTGATGCCCTTGAACAATTTGGTCTCACCAAAGATAAACATCATAACCCTTACTACATAACTTGGGACAATCATGAGTTTATCACTGTAGTTGACCACCAATGTCTAGTTCCTATTCAATTAGATGGTATGAAAATCAAAATATGGTGTGATGTTATAGGACTAGATGATTTTGATATCTTAATAGGTGATGAATTCCTTCATTATTACCAAGCCTATCATTATAGAGAACCATGGTGTTATAGTATCATATTTAGAGGTTTAGAACATATCATCTATCCTAAGAGCCTAGAGTCAAAGGACTATGATCGTCTTGATAAGTTAGGGGAGCAGATTAAACAAATGTATGAAGAGTATAAGAGACAAAAGGAGCAATCCATGCAAAAAGAAGATGAAAGTTCAACCCCTTTAGAACTTGAGCAAACCTTAGAGTCTACATTAGAGATTAATCCATGTCTTGATGAAACCATTGAAATTGAAGTAGCAAGACATGAAGAGCCAAACCATCAAGTAGAACCAATGCCTTCACCTTCAATTTTAGGGCCAAAACTTTTACCTTCAATTTTAGGGCCCATACCCATAGGTTCTCAACTTGATCTTAGCACTACTATTAGAGAGCCTAAAGCTGAGCCCAAACCCATAGGTCTTCTTGAACCATGTCTTGAACCTAAGTTAGAACCTTTTGAGCTAGACCTGGATCCTAATCCTCAACCTTTAGGTCAACCCCTAGACTTAGAAAATCTTTTCCAGGACCCTATGATCATTGAATCTTGTCTTTTAGGTCCTTCTACCCACACCCTTAAGCCTCCTTTAGGATCAAAAGAACAGAATGAACCCAAACGTGATTTGCTCTTTACACTTAATGATGTTGAGCACGTTGATTTCATCATTCCTTGTTCTCTTATAAGTCCTATGATTTTCTATGACAAACTTACTAATGAGTATGGCCGAGAAAGGGAATTCAATGCAAGTACCCTTGATATGCAGCTTAGATCGTGGACAAGGAACAACAAGACAAGATGTTGTGATGCTAACAACATTTTGAAGATTCACATCCTGGAGGAACAACTAGCTCTTGCCTCTCAAAAATTTCTCCATCGCCACAAGAACAATTCTTCGGGGAAGAATTTTTTTCACCTGGGGAGAAATGATGGGGGCAGAGATCACAGGCCAAGAAGGTACAAATGGAGTTTACGATTGCCATAGACGAAGGCTTAAAGTCTTGCGAATAAGCTAGCAAACTCACTTATAAAGCTAGCTCAATAATTAGTAGATGACTACGTCAACCCCTCAATAAACTCAAGACATTCAAGCTCATAAGTTACGGGAATCAATTCCAAAACGTGACCTGCATCAACGGCAAACCAAACAAATCATGCGTCAGCTAGCTAAAGCTCTTGTGACACGCCAGCCAGTGTCAACTTCAGTCAACACTCAACGCTGCAAATATGGAAGCTGCAGCGAAGGAAATCTTCAACGTTTTCCCCCCTTGCTGCTCAAGATGGAAGCTGCAACGTTCACATCTGCAGCCAACGCTCACCTTCAGCGCTGCAAAGATGGAAGCTCTCCAACGCACGCTTGCAGCCAACGCTCGTCTTCAGCAATGCAAAATGGAAGTTCTCCAACGTCTCCTTGCTGCCGACGTTCATCTTCAACCAAAATGGAAGCTTCAACGTCTACACCAGCTCCTCACGTGGAAGCCTCAAATGGAAATCGCAACGTTCCTCTGCAGCAACGTCTCTCCCAATCTTCTCCTATATGTATCAAAGCTTGAACCTTGTAAAGACAGATTTTGCAGAATTTGTTGAATGGAAATGGTTTTTCGTCCTCAATCGGATGTCTCCGATCTTCTTCTCCTCTGAGGCGCTTGTGTCGCCTATCCTTCCCTTCACCTCCTTCTAGGGCTGAGTCCCTCCCTCTTCCCTTCTTCCTCCGAAACCTACGCTCCCAGCCAACCAGTTACGTGTTCACAAGATTTCCAGAAGTTCGCGACCTTGCCGGCCGACCATCCACCGGCCGGATCTCTACCAGACTTCGTCCACCACTGTCCCTACCCCTGAGCAACCTCCAGCTGCCGGCATCCGTCCATTCGCCACCTAGATCACCGGAATCGAAACTTCCTTTCGATCCCCCTGTTTTCCCGCCAGTCTTCCGCCCCAGCTCCGCCTTTCGATGTCGTCCACTTCCGACAGCCCACCTTCCGCCTCCAAACTCCGGCCACCTCCTCTCCATCATCATAAGGATCTCCAACTGTAGCAGGTCCGGCGATCGTGCACCACCGGACGACCGCCTATCAACTCTGCTCCACGCTCGTTTCCCCCTGTTTCCGCCCAGCTTCTGCCTCAGATCCGCCTTTTCATCGTCGATCTCCTCCGTCCGGCCATCTTTTCATCTCCAAACTCTGGCCACGTCCTATCGTCAGCCACATCATCCTCCCGTAGTAGCAGGTTCCGAATTCGCGCACCACCGGCCTTCCGGCGACGAACCCTGCTCCACTCGCGTACTGCCCTGTTCCAACAGAACACCCCTCCGCCTCCGCAGCCTTCCACCCTTCATCGTTGTTCTCCTCCGACAGGCCACCATTCGACCTCAAACTCCGGCCACGTCGTCGCCACAACCATACCAACCTCCAGTTGTAGCAGGTCCGGCGAACGGCCACCACCCGACGAACGGCGGCCACCTCTGCTATGCTCGTCAACCTCCCCTGTTCTGTTCAAACAGCCGACTCTCTTTGCAGTTTTCCCTGTTCCGCCTGAACAGTCATCTCTCCGCCTCTGCTAGTGCTCCGACACCGCCATCTCCACCACCTGTTGTACCAGAGTCATAGACGAACCCTTGCTCCGGCGCCATTGAATAGCGCAAACCATCCTCGCCTGTTTTCAGACTCTCCTCTTGCTGTTTTTCTCTTTTGCTCTTTCATAATAATCTAACTATCCTTATTGGCGCAGGTTTTTGGCATGGTCGGACAAGCCTCTAGCTCTGATCCTTGGAACTAAAGAAAGACCAGAACATCTTCTATCATTCCAATCAGTTGCGACGAATCCAGATGGACCAGATCATGTTACAAGACATAGCAACGTTTGATGAATGATTTAACTCCTGCATTCATTTTCACAACTAATCTGAATAGTGTTATTTGTGCAGGTGCTCTAAGTAATTGGTGCAACAAGTACCTAGAACTTGGTTTAATTGGTTCAATTTTTGGATCACTGGATCCTCCTATAGTTACTTTTCATAAATAATAATTTTCTGTAGCACTAAATTTTGGGTTGTTTATGAAATTTGATATTTTCTAAAAATTCAAAAAAAGTAAATAATTGAGTTTTGCATCACTAGTCTTACTACACGCTTCCCCCCTACATCAGAGCCCCAAGAGATGGTGGAGGAGGCGAGGATGGCGTCGGAGGATTGGCGGAGGCGAGGACGCGACTGTTCTACTGGAGCAGGGGAAGTGCACGTGTGGAGCAGGGGTAGTCACCGGACATTGTGGAAGGCACGAATGCCGAACCTGCTACAGTTGGAGGTCCTTATGGTGATGGCGAGGAGGTGGCCGGAGTTTGGTGGTCGACGGTGGCTGGTCGGAGGTGAACAGCGCTGAAAGGCGGGATTAGTGCGGAAGGCTGTGCAAAACAGGGGATTCGAACGTGTGTTCGATCCTGGCGACCGGAGTGGCGGATGGATGGATCCCGTCGGTTGGAGGTTGCACATGGGTAGGAGCGGCGATGGCCAAAGTATCATGGAGATCTGGCCGGTGGATCGTCGGCGGTGAGGTTGCAAAGTCTCGAGATCTGGGTGAAATTGCAGGCGAACAGAGGGAGATTAGAGGAAGAGGAGGAGAATAGAGGAGAGGGGAAGAGGGAGGGGCTCAGCCCTAGAAGGAGGTGAGGAGAAGAATAAGGTGCTCGACACCTAGAGAAGGGGGAAGGAGAACATCCGATAAAGGAAGAAAACCATTTCCATTCATTCAACAAGTTTGCCGATTACAAGGATCCATGGGAGATACATGTTGGGGTATGCCCTTAAGGCTAATGTTTGAGGCCTTGGGTTTTTGTCAGTATCATGTATAAACTCTAGGTTTATAAAGGCAATGGTTGTTATTCAGGTTGTTGCATTATCTACCGCTATATGTATACTTCTGAATAATGTCTCAATGGTGTTCAGCTTGGCTGACATGCAATATTGTCCTTAGTCGAGATATCTTGGTGAACATGAGATAGCCTTGATATGATTGAGACTAATATGTGTTCTAATCTTACAGGATGCTTCGTTTTACACAAGTCTTCACTTGAGCTCTTCATGGGTCTTTTGCAACTAATCTGGCCCAGGCCAGGGCCCAAGCGCCCTCTGCAGCCCAAATGCACCCACCAGGTAGCATGAGCCTGTCCTAGAGTCGAACTCTAGACCTCCCACAGGTGAAGCCACTTGCTGCATGCGCCTTTGCCAAGTGTGCTCTGTGCTCATGTCTGATCAAAATACATTTTAATCTATCTAGACATGATTGACACGCAGGTCAATTACACTTTATCATAATTTTAAAATGTGATGCGCAGATCACAATAATAATTTACAATTATTAATCCAGGCACGCAGGCCCCAGCACAGCACACAAAAATTGGTCAACCCACATAAGATGAAATAAACACCCATCATGGTTAGACAAGCAACATGTGATCCAAACAAGAAAATAAAATTTTGAAAAACCCATTGGCAACAATTTTATTTCCTTATGTGCCCTACTACCTTACAACGGTCCATTAATAGGGATCCACTCATCAGACCTAGTCAGACCCACTGTTCTGACTATCGTTGGGGCCGTGTTGTACCCACTCAGTGGGAACGCCCAGCTATCTTCAGACGGTGTGTGATTACACCTGCATGTTACAGAGAAGGGATTTATCGCTTCTCGTTGCTCAGCATAGCACGTGGTGGTCCAGGGAGTAGGTCAGGTCAGCTTGACCATGTGGGCTACATATTGAGCATATGTTAGCTATATGGAGGCAGCCATCTGTGGAATCAGAGACTGTGTTGTACCAACTCAGTTGGCACAGTCTTCTGGATTGCCTAGATGAAGGGGAATCGCACGGGTTGGCGATTGGCATGGATAGCCTACCGGTGATTAGTGCTTGTACTCTCTGTGCATCTTATCTCGCCTGAGCGGGACGCGGAGACCAAGTATGAAATCTGGATCCCATCTCACTAAAAGAGTGTTACTCTTTCGGACTGTTTTAATGGATTTTTCAGTCAGATAAAATAGTGAGAAAAGAATCATTCTTAAGTCCTGGATTGATTCTAACATTGATACTGACCTTGTTGTTCTTGCAATGTTGTAGATTACTGCAGCAACGAACACCACAGCGTTCAATGTGCGATCCTTACTGGAAAGGGAGAAGTTTGCTGGGCCAAACTTCTCAGACTGGTACGGACACCTTAAGATTGTTCTTAAGGCTGAGAGGAAACTATATGTCCTTGAGACGGCAATACCGCCTCAACCCGCTGCGAACGCCGCAAGGGCAGTTCGGGATGCTTATGAGAAGCATGTCAATGATAGCATTGATGTCGCTTGCCTGATGCTTGCGTCTATGACGCCTGAGCTGCAGCGTCAGCATGAAGATTTATCTGCTATTGAAATTATAGCAAATCTCAAGATGCTGTATGCTGCACAGGCAAGGACTGAACGCTATAACTTGACTAAACTTTTCTTTCAGAGCAAACTGACTGAAGGGAGTCCAGTGGGAGCTCACGTAATCAAGATGATTGGGTACAAGGAGGCTCTAGAGAAACTGGGACACACCATCAATCAGGAACTTGTTGTAGACATTATCCTGCAGTCTCTCCCGGCATCTTTCGATCCGTTCATTATTAATTTTTATGTGAACAAGATCGACTGTACCCCGGCAGAGTTACTGAACATGCTCTATACTACAGAGCAGACTCTTGAAAAGGGAAAGCCTTCATCCTCTGTCTTGATGATTCCTTCAAGGAACAAGAAGAAGGGGAAGAAGGGCAAAGCCCCTGTCAAGAGCTACAACAAGGCTCTGAAACAAAAGATCAAGCGGTCGAAGGAATACAGATGTTTCCATTGTGGCCAGCTGGGTCACTGGAAGAAGGACTGTAAAGCGCTCCAAGGAGACAAGAAGGGAAGCAAGCCTTTCACTTCTGGCTCAGGTATTTTCGTGACTGAAGTCATGGTATCTTCTTCTATTTCATGGGTGTTGGACACTGCATGTGGAGTTCACATTTGTTCAAATGTGCAGGAACTCAAGAGAAGAAGACAGGTGGGACAGCATGAGGTGGACCTACGAGTTGGAAACGGGGCACGGGTTGCTGCTGTTGCTGTAGGACAATATAACATCTCTTTACCATATGGTCTTGTATTAAAACTTGACGATTGTTATTTTGTGCCGAGCATAACTAAGAATATTATCTCTATCCTGCTCTTGTCAGGAAAGGGTTTTCCTTTGAATGCAAAACTTTAAAGTGTTGTATTTCATTTGGTAATATTGTTTATGCTACTGGGTCGATTAACAATGGGTTATTCATGTTGGACATGGAATGTTCTGTACAACAGATTGATAATAAGAAAGCCAAGTATGCTGATGACAGCACCTTGTTATGGCATAGTCGTTTAGGCCATATTAACAAGAAGCGCATTAAGCGGTTGCATGACCATGGACTGCTGGGATCATTCTCCTATGAGGAACTTGATACATGCAAAGCTTGTTTAATGGGTAAAATGACGAAGTCTCCTTTTTCTAATAAAGGACAAATGGCTTTAGGTTTACTTGACCTCATTCACAGTGATGTGTGTGGGCCTTTTAGTAAACATGCCAGAGGTGGCTATTCATACTTCATTACCTTTACAGATGATTTCAGTAGGTATGGTTATGTCTATCTAATGAGACATAAGAGTGAATCTTTTGACAAGTTCAAAGAGTTCAAAAATGAAGTACAGAATCAGTTAGGCCGAAATATCAAGGCACTTCGATCAGATCGAGGTGGAGAATACTTGAGTCATGAGTTTACTGACTATCTGAAGGAGTGTGGGATTATCTCACAGCTCACTCCGCCAGGAACACCGCAATGGAATGGTGTGTCCGAGAGGAGAAATAGAACCTTATTGGATATGGTTCGTTCTATGATGAGTCAGGCTACTCTACCTTACTCCTTTTGGGGATTTGCACTGGAAACAGCTGCAAAGGTACTAAACCGAGTGCCATCCAAAGCCGTTTCTAAGACTCCATATGAGTTATGGTATGGGAAACAGCCGAGCTTGACATTTATTAAGATATGGGGTTGCGAGGCTTATGTCAAAAAGCTCGCCTCTGGGAAACTGGAGAGCAGATCAGATAAATGTATCTTTGTCGGTTACCCTAAAGAAACTAAGGGTTATTATTTCTACGATCCCAATGAGAACAAAGTGTTTGTTGCTCGTACGGCTGTTTTTCTTGAGAAGGAATTTCTTCTACAAGAGGCTAGTGGGAGAGAAATAAAGCTGGATGAGAATCCAGAGGAAGGACTGTTGGGGTATGCCCTTAAGGCTTATGTTTGAGGCCTTGGGATTCTTTTAGTATCATGTATAAACTCTTATGTTTATAAAGGCAATGGTTGTTATTCAGTTTGTTACATTGTCTGCTGCAATAAGTGTGCTTCTGAATAATGTCTCAAAGCTGTTCAGCTTGGCTGACATGCTATATGTCCTTAGTCGAGATATCTTGGTGAACATGAGACAGCCTTGATATGATTGAGACTAATATGTGTTCTAATCTTATAGGATGCTTCGAGCATGGAATAAGATGTAGACTCATGGGTACATTGGATGTACTGGACAGACCCTACTAGGATATTCAATTGCTTGTCACAATGTGAATAATCCTAATATGCAAACAAGTGGCATACTTCCTCTGACTTGAGATCACTTGTGTTTCTAAATGATGATTGTCATTGTTTTGAGGTAGTTCAATATCATTTGAAACATAGTGGTTATAGACTATCTTGGATAATGATCATGAGTCAGGTTAGGACACTAGTGATAGATATAGGATTGCCGTCTCCTTGTTTAAGGAGTGTGATGTTCTAAAGGGGCCCCCCCTGCATGAGATGATTGAGAAAGTGTATGGCCATACCCAGGTGACTATGATCATCTGATCTAATCATGCTCATCATATTGGAGTTACAAGCTTGACACGCTTGTCCAATAAGAACATCCAGTGGCAAAGGAAACATGTATGCCTAGTGAAATCGATTCACACTTGTGCTATGGTTTGGGTGTAGTCTTGGAAGACTCTTTCCTTTATATCGGGAGATAGTGATGTGTTGCTAGATACCCCTCACTGATCGTGATAACGTAAGTTATCGTTACCGACATTTAAAGGAAACCCTCAGGGTCGCACAATTTGATGATATGGCTTACTTAAGTCAAATCGTGTGGACTGAATTGTTTGGGTTCAGTTTAAAGGGATTTAAACTCTGATTGTAAGTGAGATCTGGTCTGATCATGTTTGATTGATTAGGGCTTGAGATCGGTAAGCTTCGATCGAGAGAATTGATGCTAGATCGGTGAGATCAAGAGCATCAAGAGATGAACGGTTAGATCTTGAACCATTTGGTTCAATAAGATCTAGACCATGACTTGGGCTGTTTTTTGATTTGGTTTATGAACCAAATTCAATTGGGACGGTTTGGCTTGAACCGGTTCACATAGGTGAACGCTTGGTTCAATGCTTGTAAGCGTTTTTGGTTGGTTTTTAAGATCATGGGCGCATGGCTTCATGATATTCTATTTTTGGAATGTCATCAATGCCACTTCCTCTTAACGCCAAAACGCAAAAGACGTTCCCCTCTTCTCGTGTGGCCGGTTTGGTTTTGCACTCTCGTGGGTGTGTGTTGACGAGAGGAGAAGAGAAGATTTCGGCCAAGGAGAGAATTGCTCTCGCATCTCAATCTTCCTCCACACAAGGACCTCTTGAAGCTTTGCTAGCACAAAGACGACAAGGAGAAGCCATTCCTCATCTTGTGTGCGTCATCTTTGGAGAAGATCCCTTTCGATCTTTGCTTCCAAGGCACCATCCAAAGGATGGCGATGGTATGATCTTTCATTCATCTTTGCAATCTTTCAGCAAGTTGATCATATGTTTATTCAAATGATCCTAAGGAAACCCTAGCTTCCGCTATGAGATTCTTGATATGCGCCCCCTTAGGGTTTCCCCCTTCTTCCTGGTAGGGACTCAACAATTGGTATCAGAGCCGATTTCTGAATGATTCATATGATTGCTTCATGTCTTTGTGATCCATGTTTGTGTAGATCTAATTTACATGCGATATTTCATGATAGATCATCATGCGAATGAAAGGTCCCCTAACTAAGGGGGCGAAACCCTATAGGAGGCGCATATGACAATTTTGATGCAGCGGAAGGGGTTTCAAGGATCTATGCATATAATATGTTCAACTTAAAACGATTCTCACCATTGCCATCTCGTTTAGATGGTGTCTTGGAAGGAAAGGCGCAAGTGCTCCTTCTCCAAAGGTGACGCACACAATTGGTGTCGCCTACTCTTCCTTGGTGCTCCTTGTGCTAGCAAGATTCCAAGAAGCCGTTGTCGAATGGAAGGGGAGAGATCTCCTTTGCTTGGCGATTGCTTCCTTCTCCTTTCGTCAATCTCTTCACCACACGAGAGTGCGAGTGCTGAATGCCCAAGTTGGCGACGAGAGTGAGGAGAAACGAGAGATGAGGGCGCCTTAGGCGTGAACGTGAGTAGTGGTCACGTATGTGATCATGCTTTCTAAAAATAGAAAGCCACTCACTCACATGCGATCATGGGTTTACCCCAATCGCAAACTTCTCTCAATTTGAACCACACGCTCACTCAATGAGCTGGTTCAATTTGGACTGGTTCATAGACCAATCGACCCAAGCCATTAGTCCAGATCACATTAAACCCTAAGGCTCTTGATCTGACCGTCGATCTCTTGATGCTCCTGATCTCACCGATCTAGCATCCAATCTCTCGATCGAAGCTTACCGATCTCAAGCCCTAATCAATCAAACATGATCAGACCAGATCTCACTTACAATCAGTGATTAAATCCCTTTAAACTGAACCCAAACAATTCAGTCCACACGATCTGACTTAAGTAAGCCATATCATCAAATTGTGCGACCCTAAGGGTTTCCTTTAAATGTCGGTAACGATAACTCACGTTATCACGATCAGTGAGGGGTATCTAGCAACACATCACTGTCTCCCGATATAAAGAAAAGAGTCTTCCAAGACTACACCCAAACCACAGCACAAGTGTGAATCAAACTCACAAGGCATGCATGTTTCCTTTGCCACTGGATGTTCTTATTGGACAAGCGTGTCAAGCTTGTAGCTCCAATATGATAAGTATGATTAGAACAGATGAACACAGTCACCTGGGTATGGCCATACACTTTCTCAATCATCTCATCCAGGGGGCCCCTTTAGAACATCACACTCCTTAAACAAGGAGACGGCAATCCTTTATCTATCACTAGTGCCCTAACCTGACTCAAGCTCACCATCCAAGATAGTCTATAATCATTATGTTTCAAATGATATTCAACTAACTCAAAACAATGACAATCATCATTTAGAAAACACAAGTGATCTCAAGTCAGAGGAAATGTGTCACTTGTCGCATTCAAGGATTATTCACATTATGACAAACAATTGAATATCCTAGTAGGGTCTGTCCAGTACATCCAATGTACCCATGAGTCTACATCTTATTCCATGCTCGAAGCATCCTATAAGATTAGAACACATATTAGTCTTAACCATATCAAGGCTGTCTCATGTTCACCAAGATATATCGACTAAGGACATTATAGCATGTTAGCCCAGCTAAACAGCTTTGAGACATTATTCAGAAGTTCAATTATTGCAGCAGACAATATAACAACCTGAATAACAACCATGCCTTTATAAACATAAGAGTTTATTACATGATACTGATACAATCCCAAGGCTTCAAACATTAGCCTTAAGGGCATACCCCAACAGCGAAACTACATGCTAGTATGTTTATGTTTGCGCATGTATATTGCATGGTGGCGCTTGGATGTTGTTTTTATCAAAACTTTTCATATCTTGCACGCATCCTCATTAGATCTAAAGTGCGCCTACTATAAACCCTTAGACGGGTTGATGGGGTTGATATCATCCTCTAGATAAGATCCAAATAGTCTGATCAGACCATCTGACAGCCTAGATGGGTCGACCAGATGGCACCTGTGCGCAAGAACGAGGTGGCTATAGGTCGACTGCAGACAGGCGTGTAGCGAGGTCTGGTTGAGACAACCAGTGAACACTCTTGAGTTAGGCCCGGGGTCACACCCGCTTGCCAGAGCTCATGATGGTTGTTCAGCCCTTGGCGAATGCATGGTTGACCATTAGGTCAACTCAAGTCAGTTAGGACTTGGTGCATGCAAGGGCAGTGGATCTGACTAGACATGATGAGTGGATCCCTATCAATGGACCGTTGTAAGGTTGTAGGGCCCATAAGAAAAATTAAAATGATGCCAATGGGTTTTCGAAAATTTTTATTTTCTTATTATTGGATCACATAATGATTGCATACCATGATGAGTGTCTATTTCATCTTATGTGGGTTGCCCTTTTGATGTGTGCTATGCTGGGGCCTGCGAGCCTGGATTAAAATTGTAAATTAATTTTTATTGTGATCTGCGCATCACTTTTTAATTAATTTATAAAATGTAATTGACCTGCGAGTCAATCTTGTCTAGATAGATTAAATTGTAATTTAATCAGACAAGAGCACATAGCACACTTGGCAGAGGCGCATGCAACAGAGGCTTGACCAGGTGGGTGTAAGGAGTCCCCTTCAAGGGGGAGCGCAAGGGGTTGAAACCCTAAAGGGGCGCATATCAAGATTCTCATAGCGGAAGCTAGGGTTTCCTTGGGATCATTTGAAGAAACATATGATCAACTTGTCGAAAAATTGCAAGTATGAATGAAAGATCATACCATAGCCATTGTGTGGGTGGCGACTTGGAATCAAGAGAACAAAATTGATCTCCTCCAAACGGTGCGCACACAAGATGAAGTCGGCTACTCTTTGAGATCCTTGTGCTAGCAAGGTTCTTCAAAGCTTGTCGTATGGAAGGGATGAGATGTCTCTTTGTTGGCCGAGAGCTACTTGTCAAGTCCTCTCCCTTGTCGTTCAAGAACACCACCTCGCCACACACGAAGCGTGAATGGAGAAGATGGGCGATTAACATTACAAGGTGGAAGCGTTTTCCATTTTGGAAAAACCGACTTCCCAATATGGCAAGTCCTCAATGCATGCGTTCACACGTTGTGAACCATCGAAAATTTCTCCCATTGAACCAAGCGTTCACCTAGTGAACCGGTTCCAATTATTGGGTTAAATTGAATTTGGTTCAAAAACCAAATTAGGCCAAGCGTTGGTCTAGATCTTCTATGAACCAAATGGCTCAAGATCTAACCGCACATCTCGAGATGCTCTTGATCTCACCGATCTAGCATCCAATCTCTCGATCGAAGCTTACCGATCTCAAGTCCTAACCAATCAAACATGATCAGACTAGATCTCACTTACAATCAGAGTTTAAATCCCTTTAAACTGAACCCAAACAATTCAGTCCACACGATCTGATTTAAGTAAGCCATATCATCAAATTGTGCGACCCTGAGGGTTTCCTTTAAATGTCGGTAACGATAACTTACGTTATCACGATCAGTGAGGGGTATCTAGCAACACATCACTGTCTCCCGATATAAAGGAAAGAGTCTTCCAAGACTACACCCAAACTACAGCACAAGTGTGAATCCACTTCACTAGGCACAAATGTTTCCTTTGCCACTGGATGTTCTTATTGGACAAGCGTGTCAAGCCTGTAGCTCCAATATGATGAGCATGATTAGATCAGATGAACATAGTCACCTGGGTATGGCCATACACTTTCTCAATCATCTCATTCGGGGGGGCCCCTTTAGAACATCACACTCCTTTAACAAGGAGACGGCAATCCTATATCTATCACTAGTGTCCTAACCTGACTCATGATCATTATCCAAGATAGTCTATAACCATTATGTTTCAAATGATATTGAACTACCTCAAAACAATGACAATCATCATTTAGAAACACAAGTGATCTCAAGTCAGAGGACATGTGCCACTTGATGCAAACAAGGATTATTCATATTGTGACAAGCAATTGAATATCCTAGTAGGGTCTGTCCAGTACATCCAATGTACCCATGAGTCTACATCTTATTCCATGCTCGAAGCATCCTATAAGATTAGAACACATATTAGTCTCAATCATATCAAGGCTGTCTCATGTTCACCAAGATATCTCGACTAAGGACATTACAGCATGTCAGCCTAGCTGAACAGCATTGAGACATTATTCAGAAGTACACTTATTGCAGTAGACAATGTAACATACTGAATAACAACCATTGCCTTTATAAACATAAGAGTTTATATACATGATACTGAATAGAATCCCAAGGCCTCAAACATTAGCCTTAAGGGCATACCCCAACAATCTCCCACTTGCACTTAATCTAATGGTTGAAAAATCTCAAACCCATGTTATTACAGTGCTTCTCATGCTTCTGCTGCGCCAGAGGCTTGGTAAGCGGGTCAGCCAGATTGTCATCTGTATGTACCTTGCAGATTTTGATCTCGCCACGATCAATGATCTCCCGGATCAAGTGAAACCGTCTCTGTATGTGCTTGGACTTCTGGTGCGACCGTGGTTCCTTTGCTTGTGCGATTGCTCCAGTGTTATCACAGAAGATAACCAAAGGATCTGCACTCGAAGGAACAACACCAAGTTCCTGAATGAACTTACGAATCCACACTGCCTCCTTAGATGCTTCTGAGGCTGCAACATACTCGGCTTCTGTTGTGGAGTCAGCAACAATAGACTGTTTGAAACTTTTCCACACCACTGCTCCTCCATTCAAGCTAAAAACATAGCCTGATTGCGATCGGAAATCATCCTGGTCCGACTGGAATGATGCGTCAGTATATCCTTCTATACTGAGTTCTTCCTGACCACCATATATCAAGAACATATCTTTGGTCCTCCGCAGATATTTTAAAATGTTCTTGACCGCAATCCAGTGTGCCTGACCTGGATTACTTTGGAATCGACTGGTCACGCTTAACCCGTAAGCGACGTCTGGGTGAGTACACAACATCGCATACATAATGGACCCAATAGCCGAAGCATAAGGCGTATTGTCCATTTCATCTTTCTCAGTCTGTGTTTGTGGACACTGACTCTTTGAAAGATTCAGACCATGTCTGACTGGAAGATATCCTCTTTTAGAATTCTCTAAATGGAATCTCTCCAGGACTTTATCGATGTAAGTACTCTGGCACAGCCCGAGAAGCCTCTTAGATCTATCTCTGTAGATCTTCACACCTAATACATAGGCTGCTTCTCCTAAATCTTTCATCTGGAAAGATTTTCCTAACCATGCTTTAACAGCATGCAGTTCAGGAATATCGTTTCCAATGATTAAGATATCATCGACGTAGAGGACTAGGAAAGTAATCACGCTCCCACTAAACCTCTTATATACACACGGGTCATCTTCGTTCTTGATGAAACCAAACTCACAGATTGATTCATCAAAACGAATATTCCAGCTTCTAGATGCTTGTTTAAGTCCATAAATGGACTTCTTTAACTTGCATATTTTATGACGATCTGATGGACTAGTGAAACCTTCAGGTTGTGTCATATACACATCCTCATCCAGTTTTCCATTAAGGAAAGCAGTCTTCACATCCATCTGCCAGATCTCATAATCGTAATATGCTGCTATTGCGAGAAGAATCCGAATAGACTTGAACATGGCTACAGGAGAGAAAGTTTCATCATAATCTATCCCGTAGATTTGTTTGAAACCTTTCGCAACTAGCCTGCCTTTATAGGTAACCACGTTACCATCCATGTCAATCTTCTTCTTGAAGATCCATTAACAGCCTATAGGGATTACTCCCGGAGGCGGATCAACCAAATCCCAGACCTGGTTATCTGACATGGAGTCCATCTCGGCTCGCATAGCTTCAAGCCATCTAGCTGAATCCGGTCCACTGACCGCATCCGCATAAGTGAGGGGTTCTGAAAGGTCCCCTATAACTAGGGGGGGGGCGAAACCCTATAGGCGCATATGGAGGTTAAGATGCAGCGGAAAGGGGTTTCTACGATCTTTGCATGCGTTATGATCAACTTATAAAACTCTGCATGAATGAAAACGATTCATACCATAGCCATTTCTAGATGGCGTCTTGGAAGCAAAAGATGCAAGCGCCTCTTCTCCAAAGTCTCGCACACAAGATGAAGATGCGCTCCTTCCTTGATGCTCCTTGTGCTAGCAAGGATCGTCCAAGGTGTCTTGATCGCTTGAAGGGAAGAGAGAGTTCTTTCTTGCTTGGCGTCTTTTCTCCTTGTCGTCCACCAGTTTTTTCACACCACACGAAAATGTGTTCTCTCGTCAAAAACTAGAGCGAGCGACGAACCAAGAGGAGAGGCGTGAATAGAGGCTATCGTGAGGCATGGCCACGATTAGAAGAAGTGCTATCTAAAAATAGCAAGTCACTTCTCAAGTTGCGATCATGGGTTTACCCAATCGCAAATCCAATTCACCCTTGAACCATGCGCTCATCCATTGAGCCGGTTCACTTGACTTTGGTTCAATAACCAAATAAACCAAGCAATCAGTCCAGATCATAATAAACCCCTAAGGCTTAAGATCTGACCGTCAATCTCTTTATGCTCCTGATCTCACCGATCTAGCATCCATTCTCTCAATCGAAGCTTACCGATCTCAAGCCCTAATCAATCAAACATGATCAGACCAGATCTCACTTACAATCAGAGATTAAAATCCCTTTAAACTGAACCCAAACAATTCAGTCCACACGATCTGACTTAAGTAAGCCATATCATCAAATTGTGCGACCCTGAGGGTTTCCTTTAAATGTCGGTAACGATAACTCACGTCATCACGATCAGTGAGGGGTATCTAGCAACACATCACTGTCTCCCGATAGAAAGGAAAGAGTCTTCCAAGACTACACCCAAAATACAGCACAAGTGTGAATCCAATTCACCAGGCATGCATAATTCCTTTGCCACTGGATGTTCTTATTGGACAAGCATGTCAAGCCTGTAACTCCAATATGATGAGCATGATTAGATCAGATGAACATAGTCATCTGGGTATGGCCATACACTTTCTCAATCATCTCATCCAGGGGGGCCCCTTAGAACATCACTCTCCAATTAAGGAGACGGCAATCCTATGTCTATCACTAGTGCCCTAACATGACTCAAGCTCACCATCCAAGATAGTCTATAACCATTATGTTTCAAATGATATTGAACTACCTCAAAACAATGACAATCATCATTTAGAAACACAAGTGATCTCAAGTCAGAGGAAATGTGCCACTTGTTGCAATCAAGGATTATTCACATTGTGACAAGCAATTGAATATCCTAGTAGGGTCTGTCCAGTACATCCAATGTACCCATGAGTCTACATCTTATTCCATGCTCGAAGCATCCTATAAGATTAGAACACATATTAGTCTCAATCATATCAAGGCTGTCTCATGTTCACCAAGATATCTTGACTAAGGACATAACTGCATGTCAGCCTAGCTGAACAGCTTTGAGACATTATTCAGAAGTACACTTATTGCAGCAGACAATGTAACAAACTGAATAACAACCATGCCTTTATAAACATAAAAGTTTATTACATGATACTGATACAATCCCAAGGCCTCAAACATTAGCCTTAATGGCATACCCCAACAATCTCCCACTTGCACTTAATCTAATGGTTGAGAAATCTCAAACCCATATTATTACAGTGCTTCTCATGCTTCTGCTGCGCCAGAGGCTTGGTAAGCGGGTCTGCCAGATTGTCATCTGTATGAACCTTGCAGACTTTGATCTCGCCACGATCAATGATCTCCCGGATCAAGTGAAACCGTCTCTGTATGTGCTTGGATTTCTGGTGCGACCGTGGTTCCTTTGCTTGTGCGATTGCTCCAGTGTTATCACAAAAGATAACCAAAGGATCTGCACTCGAAGGAACGACACCAAGTTCTTGAACGAACTTACGAATCCACACTGCCTCCTTGGATGCTTCCGAGGCTGCAACATACTCGGCTTCTGTTGTGGAATCAGCAACAGTTGACTGTTTGAAACTCTTCCACACCACCGCTCCTCCATTCAAGCTAAAAACATAGCCTGATTGCGATCGGAAATCATCCTGGTCCGACTGGAACGAAGCGTCAGTATATCCTTCAATACTGAGTTCTTCCTGACCACCATATATCAAGAACATATCTTTGGTCCTCCGCAGATATTTTAAAATGTTCTTGACCGCAATCCAGTGCGCCATACCTGGATTACTTTGGAACCGACTGGTCACGCTTAACCCGTAAGCGACGTCTGGGCGAGTACACAACATCGCATACATAATGGACCCAATAGCCGAAGCATAAGGCGTATTGTCCATTTCATCTTTCTTAGTCTGTGTTTGTGGACACTGACTCCTCGAAAGATTCAGACCATGTCTGACTGGAAGATATCCTCTTTTAGAATTCTGTAAATGAAATCTCTCCAGGACTTTATCGATGTAAGTACTCTGGCACAGCCCGAGAAGCCTCTTAGATCTATCCCTGTAGATCTTCACACCTAATACATAGGCTGCTTTTCCTAAATCTTTCATCTGGAAACATTTCCTTAACCATGCCTTAACCGCATACATTTCAGGAATGTCATTTCCAATGATCAAGATATCATCGACGTAGAGGACTAGGAATGTAATCACGCTCCCACTAAACCTCTTATATACACACGGGTCATCCTCGTTCTTGATGAAACCAAATTCACTGACTGATTCATCAAAACGAATATTCCAGCTTCTCGATGCTTGTTTAAGTCCATAAATAGACTTCTTTAATTTGCATATCTTATGACGATCTGATGGATTAGTGAAACCTTCAGGTTGTGTCATATACACATCCTCATCCAGATTTCCATTCAGGAAAGCTGTTTTCACATCCATTTGCCAAATCTCATAATCGTAATATGCTGCTATCGCGAAAAGAATCCGAATAGACTTAAACATGGCCACAGGTGAGAAAGTTTCATCATAATCTATCCCGTAGATTTGTTTGAAACCTTTCGCAACTAGCCTGCCTTTATAGGTAACCACGTTACCATCCATGTCAATCTTCTTCTTGAAGATCCATTTACAGGCTATAGGGATAACTCCCGGAGGCGGATCAACCAAATCCCAAACTTGGTTATCAGACATGGAGTCCATCTCGGCTCGCATAGCTTCAAGCCATCTAGCTGAATCCGGTCCACTGACCGCATCCGCATAAGTTAGGGGTTCATCATTATCAATGATGTAGACTCCGTCATAGCGCTCAGGCTGTCAACGAATCCTTCCCGATCTTCGCGGTTCCCGTGATATCTGAGCCTCAGGTTGTTCAGTAACCTGTTCTACCGGCTCAGGCTCATCCAACTGTGCTTGAGCACTTTGTCCTTCCTCTGGATTCTCATCCAACTTTATTTCTCTCCCACTGGCCTCTTGCAGAAGAAACTCCTTCTCAAGAAAAATGGCTGTCCGAGCAACAAATACCTTGTTCTCTTTGGGATCGAAGAAATAATAACCCTTAGTTTCCTTAGGGTAACCGACAAAGATACATTTCTCAGATCTGCTCTCCAGTTTCCCAGAGGCGAGTTTTTTTGACATAAGCCTCGCAACCCCAGATCCTGATAAATGTCAAGCTAGGCTGTTTCCCATACCATAACTCATATGGAGTCTTAGAAACTGCCTTGGATGGCACTCGGTTTAGTACCTTTGCAGCTGTTTCCAGTGCAAATCCCCAAAAGGAATATGGAAGAGTAGCCTGACTCATCATAGAACGAACCATATCAAGTAACGTTCTATTTCTCCTCTCGGACACACCTTTCCATTGCGGTGTTCCTGGCGGAGTGAGCTGTGAGATAATCCCACACTCCTTTAGATAGTCAGTAAACTCTCGACTTAGGTATTCTCCACCTCGATCAGAACGAAGTGCCTTGATATTTCGGCCAAGCTGATTTTGTACTTCATTCTTGAACTCTTTGAACTTGTCAAAAGATTCACTTTTATATCTCATTAAATAGACATACCCGTATCTACTGAAATCATCAGTGAAGGTGATGAAGTATTGATAGCCACCTCTGGCATGTTTACTAAACGGCCCACACACATCGCTGTGTATAAGGTCAAGCAAACCTGAAGCCCTTTGACCTTTGTGAGGAAAAGGTGACTTCATCATTTTACCCATTAAACAAGCTTTGCATGTATCAATCTCCTCATAGTAGAATGATCCCAGCAGTCCATGATCATGCAACCGCTTAATGCGTTTTTTGTTAATATGGCCTAAACGACTATGCCATAGCAAGGTGCTGTCATCAGCATATTTGGCTTTCTTATTATCAATATTTTGTATAGAACATTCCATGTCCAACATGAATAACCCATTGTTAATTGAACCAGTAGCATAAACAATATTATCCAAAGAAAGAACACACTTTGAAATATTGCATTCAAAGGAAAATCCCTTCCTGACAAGAGCAGGAATGGAGATAATATTTTTAGTAATGCTGGGAACAAAATAACAATTGTTCAGTTCTAATACAATTCCAGATGGCAAAGAGATGAAATAGTCTCCTATAACAACAGCAGCAACCCGTGCCCCGTTTCCAACGCGTAGGTCCACCTCATGCTGTCCCACCTGCCTTCTTCTCTTGAGTTCCTGCACATTTGAACAAATGTGAACTCCACATGCAGTGTCCAACACCCATGAAATAGAAGAAGATGAAACCATGACTTCCGTCACGTAAATACCTGAGCCAGAAGCGATGCTTCCCCTCTTATCTCCTTGGAGCGCTTTACAGTCCTTTTTCCAGTGACCCAGCTAGCCACAGTGGAAACATCTGTATTCCTTTGACCGCTTAACTTTTTGCTTCAGAGCCTTGCTGTAACTCTTGACAGGGGCCTTGCCCTTCTTCCCCTTCTTCTTGTTCCTAGAAGGAACCATTAAGACAGAGGTCGAAGGCTTTCCCTTCAGAGTCTCCTCAGTAGTCAAGAGCATGTTCAGCAGCTCTGCCGGAGTACAATCGATTTTATTCATATTAAAGTTAATGATGAACGCATCGAAAGAGGGCGGGAGAGACTGCAGAATAATGTCTACAGCAAGCTCCTGATTGATGGTATGCTCCAGTTTCTCTAGAGCTTCCTTGTGCCCAATCATCTTGAGCACGTGAGCTCCCACTGGGCTCCCTTCAGCCAGTTTGCTCTGAAAGAACAGCTTTGTCAAATTATAGCGTTCTGTCCTCGCCTGTGCAGCATACAGCATCTTGAGGTTCGCTATAATCTCTATAGCTGACATATCCTCAAGCTGACGCTGCAGCGGTGGCGTCATAGACGCTAGCATCAGGCAAGCGACATCAATGCTATCATTGACGTGCTTTTCATAAGCTTCCCGAACCGCCCTTGCGGCGTTCGGAGCGGGTTGAGGCGATATAGTCGTCTCGAGGACATACAGTTTCCTCTCTGCCTTAAGAACAATCTTAAGGTGTCCGTACCAGTCTGAGAAGTTCGGGCCAACAAACTTCTCCCTTTCCAGTAGGGATCGCACATTGAAGCTCATGGTGTTCGTTGCTGCAGGTATCTACAACAATGCAAGAACAGCAAGGTCAGTATCAATGTTAAGAATCAATCAGGACTTAAGAAAGATTCTTTTTCTCACTATTTTATCTGGCTGAAAAATCCAGCAAAACAGCCCGAAAGAGTAGTACTCTTTTAGTGAGATGGGATCCAGATTTCATACTTGGTCTCCGCGTCCCGCTCAGGCGAGATAAGATGCACAGAGAGTACAAGCACTAATCTCTGGTAGGCTGTCCCAGCCAATCGCCAACCCGTGCGATTCCCCTTCATCTGGGCAATCTAGCAGACTGTGCCAACTGAGTTGGTACAACACAGTCTCTGACCCCACAGATGGCTGCCTCCATGCGCTACCATATGCGCCACATATGTAGCCTACATGGTCAAGCTGACCCGACCTACTCCCTGGACCACCACGTGCTATGCTGAGCAACGAGAAGCGATAAATCCCTTCTCTGTAACACGCAGGTGTAATCCCGCACCGTCTGAAGATAGAAGGACGTGCCCACTGAGTGGGTACAACACGGCTCCAACGATAGTCAGAACAGTGAGGTTTCGCGTTAGAAGGCTTACGAGCTTGATATTTTAGCGTTGGATTTTAACGGTCTTTTATCTTCTTGGCTATCATGCAATTCCTATGGTGATAACAGAAGATAAACACATGCATTTCCAATTATATAAGCAATAAAAGAAAACATGCTGATCTTATGTGGTAAAAGCCCAATAAGCCTAAGTAAGACCTTAACCAAACTTAAGTCTTCACTTGTTTTTCTTCATGGGACTTTTGCTGCTCATCTGGCCCAAACCAGGGCCCAAGCGCCATTTGCAGCTGAGGTGCGCCCACCAGGGAAAATGCGCCTGTCCCAGAGTCGAACCCTGGACCTCCCACCTGGTCAAGCCACTGCTGCATGTGCCTCTGCCATGTGTGCTCTATGCTCTTGTCTGACTAATTTACAAATTAATCTATCTAGACAAGATTGACTCGCAGGTCAATTACATTTTATAAATTAATTAAACTGTGATTTGCAGATCACAAAAATAAGAATTAATTTACAATAAAATTCCAGGCACGCAGGCCCCAGCACAACACACATTAAATGGGCAGCCCACATAAGATTAAATAAACCTACATAGGGTATCCAATCAGCATGTGATCCAATCATGAAAAATAAAATTTTGAAAAAAAAAAAACCCCCCATTGAGATTAATTTTATTTTTCCCTATTTGCCCTGCTGCCTTACGACGGTCCATTACTAGGGATCCACTCATCTAGCCTAGTCAGATCCACTGCCCTTGCATGCACCAAGTCCTAACTGACTTGAGTCGACCTAATGGTCAACCATGCATGCGCAAGGGCTGAACGACCACAATGAGGTCTGGCAAGCGGGTGTGACCCCGGGCCTAACTCATGTGCGTTCATAGGTTGTCTCAATCAGGCATCGCTACACGCCTTTGATGCAGTCGACCTATAGCCACCTCGTGCTTGCGCACAGGTGCTATCTGGTCGACCCATCTAGGCTGTCAGATAGTCTGATCAGACCAGTTGGATCTAACCTAGAGGATGACTTCAACCCTAATAACCCGTCTAAGAGTTTAAAGCAGGAGCCTCTTAGATCTAATGAGAGTCGCGCATGATATAAGATTTTGGATAAAACCTAAAATGCGCCAACAAACATGCGCAAAGGAAATACATATGTAAGTTTCGCAAGAAGCAACTTAACATGTAAATTTTCGCATGTTATAGATCTAAGCATACAATGGCATACATGGATCACAAAATGTTTAAGCAATCATAAAAACATGCATTAACTTGGCTCTGATACCAATTGAAAGGTCCCCTATAACTAAGGGGGGGGGGGGGGGCGAAACCCTATAGGCGCATATGGAGGTTAAGATGCAGCGGAAAGGGGTTTCTACGATCTTTGCATGCGTTATGATCAACTTATAAAACTCTGCATGAATGAAAACGATTCATACCATAGCCATTTCTAGATGGCGTCTTGGAAGCAAAAGATGCAAGCGCCTCTTCTCCAAAGTCTCGCACACAAGATGAAGATGCGCTCCTTCCTTGATGCTCCTTGTGCTAGCAAGGATCGTCCAAGGTGTCTTGATCGCTTGAAGGGAAGATAGAGTTCTTTCTTGCTTGGCGTCTTTTCTCCTTGTCGTCCACCAGTTTTTTCACACCACACGAAAATGTGTTCTCTCGTCAAAAACTAGAGCGAGCGACGAACCAAGAGGAGAGGCATGAATAGAGGCTATCGTGAGGCATGGCCACGATTAGAAGAAGTGCTATCTAAAAATAGCAAGTCACTTCTCAAGTTGCGATCATGGGTTTACCCAATCGCAAATCCAATTCACCCTTGAACCATGCGCTCATCCATTGAGCCGGTTCACTTGACTTTGGTTCAATAACCAAATAAACCAAGCAATCAGTCCAGATCATAATAAACCCCTAAGGCTTAAGATCTGACTGTCAATCTCTTTATGCTCCTGATCTCACCGATCTAGCATCCATTCTCTCAATCGAAGCTTACCGATCTCAAGCCCTAATCAATCAAACATGATCAGACCAGATCTCACTTACAATCAGAGATTAAAATCCCTTTAAACTGAACCCAAACAATTTAGTCCACACGATCTGACTTAAGTAAGCCATATCATCAAATTGTGCGACCCTGAGGGTTTCCTTTAAATGTCGGGTAACGATAACTCACGTCATCACGATCAGTGAGGGGTATCTAGCAACACATCACTGTCTCCCGATAGAAAGGAAAGAGTCTTCCAAGACTACACCCAAAATACAGCACAAGTGTGAATCCAATTCACCAGGCATGCATAATTCCTTTGCCACTGGATGTTCTTATTGGACAAGCATGTCAAGCCTGTAACTCCAATATGATGAGCATGATTAGATCAGATGAACATAGTCATCTGGGTATGGCCATACACTTTCTCAATCATCTCATCCAGGGGGGCCCCTTAGAACATCACTCTCCAATTAAGGAGACGGCAATCCTATGTCTATCACTAGTGCCCTAACATGACTCAAGCTCACCATCCAAGATAGTCTATAACCATTATGTTTCAAATGATATTGAACTACCTCAAAACAATGGACAATCATCATTTAGAAACACAAGTGATCTCAAGTCAGAGGAAATGTGCCACTTGTTGCAATCAAGGATTATTCACATTGTGATAAGCAATTGAATATCCTAGTAGGGTCTGTCCAGTACATCCAATGTACCCATGAGTCTACATCTTATTCCATGCTCGAAGCATCCTATAAGATTAGAACACATATTAGTCTCAATCATATCAAGGCTGTCTCATGTTCACCAAGATATCTTGACTAAGGACATAACTGCATGTCAGCCTAGCTGAACAGCTTTGAGACATTATTCAGAAGTACACTTATTGCAGCAGACAATGTAACAAACTGAATAACAACCATGCCTTTATAAACATAAAAGTTTATTACATGATACTGATACAATCCCAAGGCCTCAAACATTAGCCTTAAGGGCATACCCCAACAGGTTCATCATTATCAATGATGTAGACTCCGTCATAGCGCTCAGGCTGACGACGGATCCTTCCCGATCTTCGCGGTTCCCGTGATATCTGAGCCTCAGGTTGTTCAATAACCTGTTCTACCGGCTCAGGTTCATCCAACTGTGCTTGACTACTTTGTCCTTCCTCTGGATTCTCATCCAGCTTTATTTCTCTCCCACTGGCTTCTTGCAGAAGAAATTCCTTCTCAAGAAAAACTGCCGTCCGAGCAACAAATACTTTGTTCTCTTTGGGATCGTAGAAATAATAACCCTTAGTTTCCTTAGGGTATCCGACAAAGACACATTTCTCAGATCTGCTCTCCAGTTTCCCAGAGGCGAGCTTTTTGACATAAGCCTCGCAACCCCAGATCCTGATAAATGTCAAGCTCGGCTGTTTCCCATACCATAATTCATATGGAGTCTTTGAAACTGCCTTGGATGGCACTCGGTTTAGTACCTTTGCAGCTGTTTCCAGTGCAAATCCCCAAAAGGAGTAAGGTAGAGTAGCTTGACTCATCATAGAACGAACCATATCCAGTAAGGTTCTATTTCTCCTCTCGGACACACCATTCCATTGCGGTGTTCCTGGTGGAGTGAGCTGTGAGATAATCCCACACTCCTTCAGATAGTCAGTAAACTCTCGACTTAGGTATTCTCCACCTCGATCAGAACGAAGTGCCTTGATATTTCGGCCTAGCTGATTTTGTACTTCATTTTTGAACTCTTTGAACTTGTCAAAAGATTCACTTTTATGTCTCATTAGATAGACATACTCATATCTACTGAAATCATCAGTAAAGGTAATGAAGTACGCATAGCCACCTCTGGCATGTTTACTAAATGGCCCACACACATCACTGTGTATAAGGTCAAGTAAACCTGAAGCCCTTTGACCTTTGTGAGGAAAAGGAGCCTTCGTCATTTTACCCATTAAACAAGCTTTGCATGTATCAATCTCCTCACAGGAGAATGATCCCAGCAGTCCATGATCATGCAACCGCTTAATGCGTTTCTCGTTAATATGGCCTAAACGACTATGCCATAGCAAGGTGCTGTCATCAGCATACTTGGCTTTCTTATTATCAACATTTTGTATAGAACATTCCATGTCCAACATGAATAACCCATTGTTAATTGATCCAGAAGCATAAACAATATTATCATAAGAAATTACACACTTTGAAATATTGCATTCAAAGGAAAATCCTTTCCTGACAAGAGCAGGAATAGAGATAATATTTTTAGTAATACTTGGAACAAAATAACAATTGTCCAGTTCTAATACAAGTCCAGATGGTAATGAGATGTTATAAACCCCTACAGCAACAGCAGCAACCCGTGCCCCATTTCCAACTCGTAGGTCCACCTCATGCTGTCCCACCTGTCTTCTTCTCTTGAGTTCCTGTACATTTGAACAAATGTGAACTCCACATGCAGTGTCCAACACCCATGAAATAGAAGAAGAAGATATCATGACCTCAGTCACAAATATACCTGAGCCAGAAGCGATGCTTCCCTTCTTGTCTCCTTAGAGCACTTTACAGTCCTTTTTCCAGTGACCCAGCTGGCCACAGTGGAAACATCTGTTGTCCTTCGACCGCTTCACCTTTTGTTTCAGAGCCTTGCTGTAGTTCTTGACAGGGGCTTTGCCCTTCTTCCCCTTCTTCTTGTTCCTGGAAGGGAACATCAAGACAGAGGTTGAAGGCTTTCCCTTCAGAGTCTCCTCCGTAGTCAAGAGCATATTCAGCAACTCTGCCGGAGTACAATCGATCTTGTTCATATTAAAATTAATAATGAACGCATCGAAGGAGGCCGGGAGAGACTGCAGAATAATGTCTACAGCAAGCTCCTGGTTGATGGTATGCCCCAGTTTCTCTAGAGCCTCCTTGTGCCCAATCATCTTGAGCACATGAGCTCCCACTGGACTCCCTTCAGCCAGTTTGCTCTGAAAGAAAAGCTTGGTCAGATTATAGCGTTCAGTTCTCGCCTGTGCAGCATACAGCATCTTGAGGTTTGCTATAATTTCTATAGCTGACATATCCTCATGCTGACGCTGCAGCGGTGGCATCATAGACGCTAGCATCATGCAAGCAACATCAATGCTATCATTGACATGCTTTTCATAGGCATCGCGAACCGCCCTTGCGGCGTTCGCAGCGGGTTGAGGCGGTATAGCCGTCTCGAGGACATACAGTTTCCTCTCAGCCTTAAGAACAATCTTAAGGTGTCCATACCAATCTGAGAAGTTTGGCCCAGAAAACTTCTCCCTTTCCAGTAGGGATCGCACATTGAAGCTCATGGTGTTCGTTGCTGCAGGAATCTACAACAATGCAAGAACAGCAAGGTCAGTATCAATGTTTAGAATCAATCCAGGACTTAAGAAAGATTCTTTTCTCACTATTTTATCTGACTGAAAAATCCATTAAAATAGTCCGAAAGAGTAACACTCTTTTAGTGAGATGGGATCCAGATTTCATACTTGGTCTCCGCATCCCGCTCAGGCGAGATAAGATGCACAGAGAGTACAAGCACTAATTTCTGGTAGGCAGTCCCTGCCAATCGCCAACCCGTGCGATTCCCCTTCATCTGGGCAATCCAGCCGACTGTGCCAACTGAGTTGGTACAACACAGTCTCTGATCCCACAGATGGCTACCTCCATGTGCTACCATATGCGCCACATATGTAGCCTACATGGTCAAGCTGACCTGACCTACTCCCTGGACCACCACGTGCTATGCTGAGCAACGAGAAGCGATAAATCCCTTCTCTGTAACACGCAGGTGAAATCTCACACCGTCTGAAGATAGATGGACGTGCCCACTGAGTGGGTACAACACGGCTCCAACGATAGTCAGAACAGTGAGGTTTCGCGTCAGAAGGCTATCGAGCTTAATATTTTTAGCGTTGGATTTTAACGGTCTTTTATCTTCTTATCTATCATTCAGACCCTATGGTGATAGCAGAAGATAAATAAAACATGCAATTCTAATTTTAAACGATAAGTGTAAGATCCAAGGATCTTAAGTTCTGGTAAGCATTATTTTGATTTAAATAAAATTATTGACTATGATAATTTTATGTATTGGTTGTCAAATTATAGTTAATTAACTAGAGATTTTGGTTGTTAATTTATTGTAAATAAATTAGAGATTATTTATTTGATTGTTGGCTGATTTATGATAAATTATTATTGGTTGTTCATGATAAATTAATTAGGATGTATGGTTGTAAATTGTAAGTTAATTAATTAGAACTTATTGGTTAATTAATTAGACCCTTATTGGTTAATTAATTAAATTCTTATTGGATATTAATTAAATCCTTATTGGATTTGTGTTTAAGTGAAATAATTAATTGGATATTAGATTTAAAATTCAATTTATTAGTTAAATGAATTAAGTCCTAATCGGATTAACTAATTGGATTTTAAAATTCGAATTTAGTTAGTTAAATGGGTTAAACCTATTTGAATTAATGGGTTAATGGGTTTAAAATTTTAAAATCCAAAGTTTAAGTGGGAATTGCGCTTAGGGTAAGAGTTTTTGGTGATTTTGGCTTGAGGAAAATTGTGGGCGACGGCTTGAGAAGAAGTGGCGATTCTTGAAGAGTTTTGAGGTGATTTTCTTCATCTTCTTCCCTTGGCGATTTTTCCTTGAAGAGAAGAAATTCCTTTGGCGAGTTCTTGAAGATTTTTGGGCGACTTAAAAGCTTTAGACGATTTCTTTTGTGGAGAATTTTCGGTTTAAGAGGTGAGAGGTGTGTCTTTTCGATTCCTAGCAATTTGGTTGTATTAATTAATGAGTTAGATTGATTGGAAAGTTTTATCATGCTAAAAACCGAATTTGAACCATTTATTCATGAAAACCGAAATTTGATATTAATCTTGATATTGTGGTTAACATGTTTACATGTGAATTGAATCTTGATATTTCTCCATGAAAAGTTAGTTTAGGGTATTTTCCATGAAAACCGAATTTAAGGCATATCTCCATGAAAACCGAATTTAGGGTAATTATTGTGTGGAGTTTAGGAAGCATTAAATCATTGATCTTGAGTATGAAATTCTTGTTAACTAAGGTGTTAATTAAGGTGTATTTTTAAATTGATATTATGTTTGAAACCGTGGGTTACATGTGTGATTTGTAAAGCAATTATGCTTTAAATTTTATGTTGATTTTAGGGGCGCATGATAAATGTTATATGTCAAATTTTATGGATGCTTGATAAATTGCCAATAATGTTATGTTGTAAAACTCATGTTTATTTAATTAAGATCATGTAATCATGTTTGAGAACATTGGGTGATAATTTAGCAAAATTACACTGAACTGACCAGCCTGAAATTTAAGGACTACACTATATTCGGTGATGTTCGAATATAAAATATTATGTGTTATGTTATATGATTTTGAGCAATATGTGTGATCATGTGAATTTTGAACAATATGTGTGATTATGTGAATTGGGAAAAAAATTATGAGTTATGTGAATTTGGAAAATTATGAGATTATGTGATGGTTAGGACTAAGGCTAGGTGTAACTATGAACTCAAGGGGATAGTCCTTATGTGTTATGTTAAGGGTTTGAATTTCAGCCCTGTATTGTGATATGTGAGGAGGTTGATGTTCAGCCTGCCTATTATGATTATTGTGATGGGGGTTGATGTTCAGCCTGCCCGATATGATTTTTGTGATGACTATCCTAGAGTCTAGTTGACACTTAGGAGTCCACCTTTGTGAAATATGTTCACCTATGTGAAATATGAAATAAGATGTGTCTGTTGTCCAGTAGGAACCTTTTGGGAGAACGGGTTTTGACGCAAAGTGCCATGTCTTGGTCAGACAGGGGCCACCTCTTGATGTCACTACTCTTTTATGTGATGGGGTAATATAAGACGCAAAGTGCCATGTCTTGATCAGACAGGGGCCACCTCTTGATGTCATCACTCTGATGTGTTATGGAGTGATAGAGCAAAGTGCCACGTCGTGACCTGGCGGGGGCCACCTCTTGATTCTATTCACTATCCATGTTTATGTGTTGCATGCGGCTCCCAGTGCTTTGGCCAAGCCGGGTTAGACCATATTGGTCACTACTGAATATGCTGGACAACTAGGTTAATTAAGTATGGTGTGTTTAGTTGGTTTAAAATATATGTGTTTAATTGGGTTAGAGTAAAACTCTAGAACCTGAGTTTGTGAACATGAGTTTGTTATATGCTAGTGTGTACATCTGACTGTTTATATGATTTCTGTTTCTTTATTTTGTCATATGTTGACATAATGTTCCTGTTAAAGATTTTTAAAATAATCTGCCTATATTTTTGAATGTATGTTCTGGATGGTCGATTTAGACTATCCACTCACTGGGCTGTGTAGCTCACCCCTCATTATTTTCAGGCATAGAGCAGGGGCGCATTTCATGAGTAACATTGGCGTGGATATTATGTTTGCTGCTTAAGAACTTTTATGCTAAAATTTTCTGGGGCCGGTTGTGGCTAAACCATATGATTTATATGAACTATGTGAACCATGTGATGTGAACCATGTGAACTATGTGAATTTGTGTTGCCAGATTGTGGCAGTTAACTGAGTTTGATTTTTGTGTCACCGCGGGCTTCAGCCTGGTTTCGGTGTTTGGTGTCAGTTTATAAAAATCGATTTTGTGGATTTGTTTTGAAATTGAAGTTGATGTGTATTTTTGCAATCGGTTTTGATACAACTGTAACTTGCATATGTCTAGTGCAAGTATTGCCTGGTGGCAGGTACCTTTATGGATTTTATGAATTTTAATCGGTTTTGATATAACTGTTGCCTTGCATATGTCTAGTGCAAGGATTGCGTGGTGGCAGGTACCCTTACGAGATTTATGAGATTTGAGTTTTGTGAATTTGTGTGTATGGATTTATGGAAATTTTTCAGATCGTGTTTTCTTGAACTCGGTTTTACCTAGCATATGATCGATCTTATATGAAACATCCTGTTTCTTTTATGAATTGTGCCATTTGTTTGGGGTTAAGAATGTGGGATGTTACAGAATGGTATCAGAGGAGTTGGCTAGCTAAAACTTAGTTTGGGGGAAAACATGTTTGTGTATTGCTAGACACCTAATAGGTTTATGATTGTTTTCCTGACTATGATATGTGTGTGACTATGATATGTGCATGTAGGAATTTGAATTTAAGATGGTGCGAACCAGAGGAAATGCTAGTGATGAGGGCGAGCAGACCCCGAACCTCACGAGAACTATTGAGGCTCTGACTGGCATGGTTCAGCAACAAGGTGCTATGATAGAAAGGCAAGCTCAGATGCTGCAGCAGCAGCAGACTCAGCACCAAGAAGCACAACAGCAGCTCTTGCAGCAGCTGACTCAAGAGAGACCCCAGACTACTACTCGAGCAGTGGGGGATGACTCTCAGGAGGGCGCTCACAGGCGCTATGCTTCACTTGTGAGTGAATTCCAGAAACTGGGTCCCAGCTCTTTTTATGGGGGCTCAGAATCCAGTAATGCCGAAAATTGGCAGCTGTGCTTGGAAAAGATTTTCCAAGTTATGCGTTGCTCGGACGAAGACAAGTTATGTCTGACCACCTATATGATGCGTGCTGACGCAGATGAGTGGTGGAAGGGCGTGGTGAGACTTGCCGAAGAAAGACATGAGACTGTAGACTGGCCTTACTTCTTGTCTCGATTTAACGAGAAGTATTTCCCAGATAGCTTGGTTGAGGACCGAGAGGTGGAATTTATTCACCTGGAGCAGGGTGATATGACAGTGGACTAGTATGAATTACAGTTCACGAAATTGGGAAAGTATGCTCCTCACCTGATAAACACTGAAAAGAGGAGAGCTACCAAGTTTCTCAGAGGTCTCAGATGGGACATTAGAGAGCAGGTTGGTGCTCAACACTTGGAGACCTATGTTGAAACTGTTGGGCGAGCGCGCACCATTGAGAGGTATATATCTGAGAGGAGTTCTCATGTTGCCGTGACAGTAGTTCCTGCAGCTGAGGCGGCGGTTCCTCAGCATGGCAGTGGCGGCAAGGGTAAGAAGTACCCTAGGCATAAAGATTATAAGAAGAGCAGGTATAAGCCTTACTCCTACAAGGCACCGCAGCAGTCCAGGGATGCACCGCAGCAGTTCAGGGATGCCAGGGATGAAAGAAACGGTATCACTTGTAGTTATTGTGGGCTCAAGGGACATCTAGTGAAAGACTGCCATAGGAAGAATGGTGTATGCTTCAAGTGTAAGAAACCTGGGCACATGGCCAGGGACTGCAAAGAGCCTGAGATGCAACCTAGAGGCGCAGATAAGCCTACAGTCCAGACTAGAGTGTATGCCGTGGCTGAGAAGGATACACGAGCTTCCCGATCCGTCGTGGAAGGTACTTTATTTGTATTTGATCAGTTAGCTCGCATTCTATTTGACCCTGGTGCAAATTTATCTTTTGTATCTGTTAAGTTTGCTGCATGTTTACCTGTGTTACCTAAGGTAATGAATTATGCTGTGTCTGTGAGTACTCCCTTAGGAAAATCGTTATCTACAGATACTGTTTGTGCTGACTGTGTAGTACATGTAGAGGGCTATGAGTTTCTGGTAGATCTAATCCTCTTAGACATGCAAGATTATGATATCATCTTAGGAATGGATTGGTTGTCTTCCCATCATGCCTCTGTGGATTGCTTTGAGAAAGTAATCACTTTGAATTTGTTAGATGGGAATCGACTGTTTGTGAGAGGTCTAGTGTCAGACCAAGGACCGCATGTGATATCTTTCCTGCAGGCCAGGAAATTACTTGCTAATGGGTGCAAGGGTTATCTTGCGCATGTTAAGGTGCAGGATGAGTCTACTTCTGATCTGACTCAGATGGCGGTGGTGAAAGAATTTCCTGATGTGTTCTCTGAAGAATTTTCAGGTTTGCCACCGATTAGAGAAGTAGAATTTGGCATTGAGTTGGCGCCAGGTACGACACCTATCTCCAGAGCTCCTTATCGTATGGCTACTTCAGAGTTGGCCGAGCTTAAGAAACAACTGGAGGAATTGCTAGAGAAAGGGTACATTCGGCCTAGTGCTTCTCCTTGGGGAGCGCCAGTGTTATTTGTGAAGAAGAAAGATGGAACCCTGAGGATGTGTATAGACTACAGGCAACTGAACCAAGTGACTATCAAGAATAAGTATCCTCTTCCCAGAATTGATGATCTATTTGATCAATTACAGGGAGCGACAGTGTTCTCTAAGATTGATCTGAGATCAGGGTATTATCAGCTTAGGGTCAAGGATGAGGATATATTTAAGACTGCTTTCAGGACCAGGTATGGGCATTTCGAATTTTTAGTTATGCCTTTTGGACTGACAAATGCACCTGCTGTCTTCATGGATTTGATGAACAGGGTATTCCATGAGTTGCTTGACTCTTGTGTGGTGGTCTTTATAGACGATATATTGGTGTACTCTCAGACTACCTCAGATCATGTCAGTGATTTGCGCAGAGTACTGGAGATCTTGAGGAAGAACCGATTATATGCCAAGGCTAGTAAGTGTGAGTTCTGGCTAGAGAAAATCAGTTTCTTGGGTCATGTGATTTCTGGTCAAGGGGTGTCTGTGGATCCGGTTAAAGTGCAAGCCATTCTCAATTGGGGAAGACCAACTAGTGCTACTGAGATCAGAAGTTTCCTGGGTTTAGCAGGTTACTACCGGAGATTTGTTGAGGGATTCTCCAAGCTGGCGGGTCCTTTAACTAAATTAACCAATAAGTTCTAATTAATTAACTTACAATTTACAACCATACATCCTAATTAATTTATCATGAACAACCAATAATAATTTATCATAAATCAGCCAACAATCAAATAAATAATCTCTAATTTATTTACAATAAATTAACAACCAAAATCTCTAGTTAATTAACTATAATTTGACAACCAATACATAAAATTATCATATCAATAATTTTATTTAAATCAAAATAATGCTTACCAGAACTTAAGATCCTTGGATCTTACATTCCTCCCTCCTTATAAAGCTTTAGTCCTCTAAAGCTCAGCATCCATATCATCAAAGAGGTAAGCATAAAATTTCCTCATATCAGCTTCAGTCTCCCATGTCGCCTCCTCCACTGACTGATTTCCCCAGATAACCTTTACCAAAGGTATAGTCTTGTTCCTCAGGACTTTATCTTTTCTATCCACAATCCGGAGAGGTCTTTCCTCAAAAGTCAAATCATTCTGAATCTGAAGAGGTTCCAACTCCAATACATGAGATGGATCAGGATGATATTTCCTCAAAGTAGAGACATGGAATACATTATGCACATGATCCATAGCAGGAGGTAAAGCCAACCGGTAAGCCACTGGACCAATTCTCTCAATAATATCAAAAGGGCCTACAAACCTAGGGCTCAACTTGCCCTTTTTGCCAAACCTCATAACACCCTTAGTAGGCGACACCTTCAAGAACACATGGTCCCCTACCATAAACTCCAAGGAACGACGACGGTCATCAGCATAACTCTTCTGTCTGTCCCCGAGCAATCTTCAATTTATCCTGAATCTCTCTGACTTTATCAGTAGTCTCCTGAACTGCATCAGATCTCAAAATCATTCTGTCACCAGTTTCCTCCGGATCTTACATTCCTCCCTCCTTATGGAGGCTAAGTTTATTTGGGATGATAAGTGTGAAGAGAGTTTTCAAGAGCTGAAAAGGAGATTGACTAGTACACCGATCCTCATTATTCCTAGTGATGGGGAAAGGTTTACTGTATATACGGATGCTTCTGGCAAAGGGTTGGGTTGTGTCTTGATGCAGAAGGGTTCTGTAGTAGCCTATGCTTCGAGACAACTGAAGGAGTATGAATTGAACTACCCTACTCATGATTTAGAGTTGGCGGCCGTAGTCTTTTCTTTGAAGATATGGCGTCACTATTTGCTAGGTCAGGAGTTTGATCTGTTCACTGATCACCAGAGTCTCAAGTATATCTTTACTCAGAAGGAGTTGAACATGAGACAAAGAAGATGGTTGGAGTTGATCAAAGACTATGACTTCTCTATTCAGTATCAGGCTGGAAAGGCCAATGTAGTGGCTGATGCATTGAGCAGACATCCAGTTACTTCAGTAGCTGCTTTACGAGTCAGTGAGTGGCAGTTACTGCAGGAGTTCAGAGATCTCAAGATCAGTGTTTCTCCTAAAGTTCAGACTGGTTACGTGGCTTTTCTCAGAGTACAGTCTGCTTTGTTGCAGAAGATCAGAGATCAGCAGTCTGTGGATCCGAAATTAGTTCAGATCAGGGATAGTCTGGTTGATGGCGCAGTTCAGGATTTTAGCCTGTCTGATGATGGTATTCTTCGGTTTCGTGGAAGGGTATGTGTCCCTGAGGAACCGAGCTTGAGGAAAGAAATATTGGAGGACAGCCATAACTCCAAATATTCTCTACATCCTGGTGTGACTAAGATGTATCAGGACCTCAAGAAAAGTTTTTGGTGGCCGGGTATGAAGAAAGAGGTATATGATTTTGTCTCTAGGTGTTTAACCTGTCAGACTGTAAAGGCTGAACATCAGAAGCCTGGTGGTTTGTTGCAGTCTCTTCCTATTCCTGAGTGGAAGTGGGAATGCATCAGTATGGATTTTGTATGTGGTTTGCCCAGAACCAGATTGGGTCATGATGCTATTTGGGTGATTGTTGATAGACTCACTAAGTCAGCCCATTTTCTTCCGATTAAGATGACTTATTCTCTAGAGAGACTGGCTAGATTATATATTGATGAGATAGTCAGACTGCATGGAGTTCCTGTTGATATTGTGTCTGATAGGGACTCTCGGTTTTTGTCCAGATTTTGGAAGAGCTTACAGGAAGGTTTGGGTACTAAGTTGAGTTTTAGTACAGCATACCATCCTCAGTCTGATGGCCAGACGGAGCGTACTATACAGACTCTAGAAGATTTGTTGAGAGCCTATGTGGTTGATTGGAGTTCTGAGTGGAACCGGGGATCTAGCTTTGATAGAGTTTACTTATAATAATAGCTTCCACTCCAGTATTCAGATGGCTCCTTATGAGGCTTTGTATGGGAGAAGGTGTAGGACTCCCTTGTGTTGGGAGGAAACTGGTGACAGAATGATTTTGAGATCTGATGCAGTTCAGGAGACTACTGATAAAGTTAGAGAGATTCAGGATAAATTGAAGATTGCTCGGGACAGACAGAAGAGTTATGCTGATGACCGTCGTCGTTCCTTGGAGTTTATGGTAGGGGACCATGTGTTCTTGAAGGTGTCGCCTACTAAGGGTGTTATGAGGTTTGGCAAAAAGGGCAAGTTGAGCCCTAGGTTTGTAGGCCCTTTTGATATTATTGAGAGAATTGGTCCAGTGGCTTACCGGTTGGCTTTACCTCCTGCTATGGATCATGTGCATAATGTATTCCATGTCTCTACTTTGAGGAAATATCATCCTGATCCATCTCATGTATTGGAGTTGGAACCTCTTCAGATTCAGAATGATTTGACTTTTGAGGAAAGACCTCTCCGGATTGTGGATAGAAAAGATAAAGTCCTGAGGAACAAGACTATACCTTTGGTAAAGGTTATCTGGGGAAATCAGTCAGTGGAGGAGGCGACATGGGAGACTGAAGCTGATATGAGGAAATTTTATGCTTACCTCTTTGATGATATGGATGCTGAGCTTTAGAGGACTAAAGCTTTATAAGGAGGGAGGAATGTAAGATCCAAGGATCTTAAGTTCTGGTAAGCATTATTTTGATTTAAATAAAATTATTGACTATGATAATTTTATGTATTGGTTGTCAAATTATAGTTAATTAACTAGAGATTTTGGTTCTTAATTTATTGTAAATAAATTAGAGATTATTTATTTGATTGTTGGCTGATTTATGATAAATTATTATTGGTTGTTCATGATAAATTAATTAGGATGTATGGTTGTAAATTGTAAGTTAATTAATTAGAACTTATTGGTTAATTAATTAGACCTTATTGGTTAATTAATTAAATTCTTATTGGATATTAATTAAATCCTTATTGGATTTGTGTTTAAGTGAAATAATTAATTGGATATTAGATTTAAAATTCAATTTATTAGTTAAATGAATTAAGTCCTAATCGGATTAACTAATTGGATTTTAAAATTCGAATTTAGTTAGTTAAATGGGTTAAACCTATTTGAATTAATGGGTTAATGGGTTTAAAATTTTAAAATCCAAAGTTTAAGTGGGAATTGCGCTTAGGGTAAGAGTTTTTGGCGATTTTGGCTTGAGGAAAATTGTGGGCGACGGCTTGAGAAGAAGTGGCGATTCTTGAAGAGTTTTGAGGTGATTTTCTTCATCTTCTTCCCTTGGCGATTTTTCCTTGAAGAGAAGAAATTCCTTTGGCGAGTTCTTGAAGATTTTTGGGCGACTTAAAAGTTTTAGACGATTTCTTTTGTGGAGAATTTTTGGTTTAAGAGGTGAGTGGTGTGTCTTTTCGATTCCTAGCAATTTGGTTGTATTAATTAATGAGTTAGATTGATTGGAAAGTTTTATCATGCTAAAAACCGAATTTGAACCATTTATTCATGAAAACCGAAATTTGATATTAATCTTGATATTGTGGTTAACATGTTTACATGTGAATTGAATCTTGATATTTCTCCATGAAAAGTTAGTTTAGGGTATTTTCCATGAAAACCGAATTTAAGGCATATCTCCATGAAAACCGAATTTAGGGTAATTATTGTGTGGAGTTTAGGAAGCATTAAATCATTGATCTTGAGTATGAAATTCTTGTTAACTAAGGTGTTAATTAAGGTGTATTTTTAAATTGATATTATGTTTGAAACCGTGGGTTACATGTGTGATTTGTAAAGCAATTATGCTTTAAATTTTATGTTGATTTTAGGGGCGCATGATAAATGTTATATGTCGAATTTTATGGATGCTTGATAAATTGCCAATAATGTTATGTTGTAAAACTCATGTTTATTTAATTAAGATCATGTAATCATGTTTGAGAACATTGGGTGATAATTTAGCAAAATTACACTGAACTGACCAGCCTGAAATTTAAGGACTACACTATATTCGGTGATGTTCGAATATAAAATATTATGTGTTATGTTATATGATTTTGAGCAATATGTGTGATCATGTGAATTTTGAACAATATGTGTGATTATGTGAATTGGGAAAAAAATTATGAGTTATGTGAATTTGGAAAATTATGAGATTATGTGATGGTTAGGACTAAGGCTAGGTGTAACTATGAACTCAAGGGGATAGTCCTTATGTGTTATGTTAAGGGTTTGAATTTCAGCCCTGTATTGTGATATGTGAGGAGGTTGATGTTCAGCCTGCCTATTATGATTATTGTGATGGGGGTTGATGTTCAGCCTGCCCGATATGATTTTTGTGATGACTATCCTAGAGTCTAGTTGACACTTAGGAGTCCACCTTTGTGAAATATGTTCACCTATGTGAAATATGAAATAAGATGTGTCTGTTGTCCAGTAGGAACCTTTTGGGAGAACGGGTTTTGACGCAAAGTGCCATGTCTTGGTCAGACAGGGGCCACCTCTTGATGTCACTACTCTTTTATGTGATGGGGTAATATAAGACGCAAAGTGCCATGTCTTGATCAGACAGGGGCCACCTCTTGATGTCATTACTCTTTATGTGACGGGGTGATATAAGACGCAAAGTGCCATGTCTTGATCAGACAGGGGCCACCTCTTGATGTCATCACTCTGATGTGTTATGGAGTGATAGAGCAAAGTGCCACGTCGTGACCTGGCGGGGGCCACCTCTTGATTCTACTCACTATCCATGTTTATGTGTTGCATGCGGCTCCCAGTGCTTTGGCCAAGCCGGGTTAGACCATATTGGTCACTACTGAATATGCTGGACAACTAGGTTAATTAAGTATGGTGTGTTTAGTTGGTTTAAAATATATGTGTTTAATTGGGTTAGAGTAAAACTCTAGAACCTGAGTTTGTGAACATGAGTTTGTTATATGCTAGTGTGTACATCTGACTGTTTATATGATTTCTGTTTCTTTATTTTGTCATATGTTGACATAATGTTCCTGTTAAAGATTTTTAAAATAATCTGCCTATATTTTTGAATGTATGTTCTGGATGGTCGATTTAGACTATCCACTCACTGGGCTGTGTAGCTCACCCCTCATTATTTTCAGGCATAGAGCAGGGGCGCATTTCATGAGTAACATTGGCGTGGATATTATGTTTGCTGCTTAAGAACTTTTATGCTAAAATTTTCTGGGGCCGGTTGTGGCTAAACCATATGATTTATATGAACTATGTGAACCATGTGATGTGAACCATGTGAACTATGTGAATTTGTGTTGCCAGATTGTGGCAGTTAACTGAGTTTGATTTTTGTGTCACCGCGGGCTTCAGCCTGGTTTCGGTGTTTGGTGTCAGTTTATAAAAATCGATTTTGTGGATTTGTTTTGAAATTGAAGTTGATGTGTATTTTTGCAATCGGTTTTGATACAACTGTAACTTGCATATGTCTAGTGCAAGTATTGCCTGGTGGCAGGTACCTTTATGGATTTTATGAATTTTAATCGGTTTTGATATAACTGTTGCCTTGCATATGTCTAGTGCAAGGATTGCGTGGTGGCAGGTACCCTTACGAGATTTATGAGATTTGAGTTTTGTGAATTTGTGTGTATGGATTTATGGAAATTTTTCAGATCGTGTTTTCTTGAACTCGGTTTTACCTAGCATATGATCGATCTTATATGAAACATCCTGTTTCTTTTATGAATTGTGCCATTTGTTTGGGGTTAAGAATGTGGGATGTTACAATAAGTAGAAAGCATGCTGATCTTATGTGGTAAAAGCCCATTAACCCTAAGTAAGACCTTAAATTAACTTAAGTCTTCACTTTAGTTCTTCTTGGGTCTTTTGCCTCTCATCTGGCCCAGACCAGGGCCTAAGCGCCTTCTGCAGCTCAGGTGCACCCACCAGGTAGATGCGCCTGTCATAGGGTCAAACCCTAGACCTCCCACCTGGTCAAGCCTCTGCTGCATGCGCCTCTGCCAACTGTGCTCTGTGCTCATGTCTGATTAAACTTACAATTTAATCTATCTAGACATGATTGACTCGCAGGTCAATTACACATTATAAATTAAATAAAAGTGATGCGCAGATCACAATATAAATTAATTTACAATTTTAATCCAGGCTCGCAGGCCCCAGCACAGCAGACATTAAAAGGGCAACCCACATAAGATGAAATAAACATATATCATGGCATCCACTCAACATGTGAACCATTTAACAAGAAAATAAAATTTTCGAAAACCCATTGGCATCAATTTTAATTTTCTTATGTGCTCTACAACCTTACAACGGTCCATTGATAGGGATCCACTCATCCATCTAGTCAGATCCACTGCCCTTGCATGCACCAAGTCCTAACTGACTTGAGTTGACCTAATGGTCAACCATGCATGCGCAAAGGGCTGAACGACCCTCATGAGTTTCGGCAAGCGGGTGTGACCCCGGGCCTAACTCATGTGTGTTCACTTGTCGTCTCAACCAGACCTCGCTACACGCCCTTGATGCAGTCGACCTATAGCCACCTCGTGCTTGCGCACAGGTGCTATCTGGTCAACCCATCTAGGCTGTCAGATGGTCTGATCAGACTATTTGGATCTAACCTAGAGGATGCTTTCAACCCCATCAACCCATCTAAGGGTTTATAGTAGGTTCACCTTAGATCTAATGAGGATGCGCGCAAGATCTGATAAGTTTTAAGAAAAACAACATCCAAGCGCCACCATACAATATACATGCGCAAACATAAACATACTTGCATGTAGTTTCGCATGATAATTTAGATCTACATAAACATGGATCACAAAGACATGAAGCAATCATATGAATCAAGCAATAACCGCAACCTCTGATACCAATTGTAAGGAGTCCCCTTCAAGGGGGAGCGCAAGGGGTTGAAACCCTAAAGGGGCGCATATCAAGATTCTCATAGCGGAAGCTAGGGTTTCCTTGGGATCATTTGAAGAAACATATGATCAACTTGTCAAAAAATTGCAAGTATGAATGAAAGATCATACCATAGCCATTGTGTGGGTGGCGACTTGGAATCAAGAGAACAAAATTGATCTCCTCCAAACGGTGCGCACACAAGATGAAGTCGGCTACTCTTTGAGATCCTTGTGCTAGCAAGGTTCTTCAAAGCTTGTCGTATGGAAGGGATGAGATGTCTCTTTGTTGGCCGAGAGCTACTTGTCAAGTCCTCTCCATTGTCGTTCAAGAACACCACCTCGCCACACATGAAGCATGAATGGAGAAGATGGGCGATTAACGTTACAAGGTGGAAGCGTTTTCCATTTTGGAAAAACCGACTTCCCAATATGGCAAGTCCTCAATGCATGCGTTCACACGTTGTGAACCATCAAAAATTTCTCCCATTGAACCAAGCGTTCACCTAGTGAACCGGTTCCAATTATTGGGTTAAATTGAATTTGGTTCAAAAACCAAATTAGGCCAAGCGTTGGTCTAGATCTTCTATGAACCAAATGGCTCAAGATCTAACCGCACATCTCGAGATGCTCTTGATCTCACCGATCTAGCATCCAATCTCTCGATCGAAGCTTACCGATCTCAAGTCCTAACCAATCAAACATGATCAGACCAGATCTCACTTACAATCAGAGTTTAAATCCCTTTAAACTGAACCCAAACAATTCAGTCCACACGATCTGATTTAAGTAAGCCATATCATCAAATTGTGCGACCCTGAGGGTTTCCTTTAAATGTCGGTAACGATAACTTACGTTATCACGATCAGTGAGGGGTATCTAGCAACACATCACTGTCTCCCGATATAAAGGAAAGAGTCTTCCAAGACTACACCCAAACTACAGCACAAGTGTGAATCCACTTCACTAGGCACAAATGTTTCCTTTGCCACTGGATGTTCTTATTGGACAAGCGTGTCAAGCCTGTAGCTCCAATATGATGAGCATGATTAGATCAGATGAACATAGTCACCTGGGTATGGCCATACACTTTCTCAATCATCTCATTCGGGGGGGCCCCTTTAGAACATCACACTCCTTTAACAAGGAGACGGCAATCCTATATCTATCACTAGTGTCCTAACCTGACTCATGATCATTATCCAAGATAGTCTATAACCATTATGTTTCAAATGATATTGAACTACCTCAAAACAATGACAATCATCATTTAGAAACACAAGTGATCTCAAGTCAGAGGACATGTGCCACTTGATGCAAACAAGGATTATTCATATTGTGACAAGCAATTGAATATCCTAGTAGGGTCTGTCCAGTACATCCAATGTACCCATGAGTCTACATCTTATTCCATGCTCGAAGCATCCTATAAGATTAGAACACATATTAGTCTCAATCATATCAAGGCTGTCTCATGTTCACCAAGATATCTCGACTAAGGACATTACAGCATGTCAGCCTAGCTGAACAGCATTGAGACATTATTCAGAAGTACACTTATTGCAGCAGACAATGTAACATACTGAATAACAACCATTGCCTTTATAAACATAAGGGTTTATATACATGATACTGAATAGAATCCCAAGGCCTCAAACATTAGCCTTAAGGGCATACCCCAACAGTGGGAGGTCTAGGGTTCGACCCGAGGACAGGCGCATTTACCTGGTGGGCGCACCTGAGCTGCACTGGGCGCTATGGCCCTGGGCTGGGCCAGACAGATGTAAAAGACCCAAGAAGAGCTCAAGTGAAGACTTAAGTTAACTTAAGGTCTTACCTAGGCTTAATGGGCATTTACCACATAAGATCATCATGCTTTCTTTTATTGTTTAAATAATTAGACTTGCATGATTTATTTATCTTCTGCTATCACCATAGGGTTTGCATGATAGTTAGGAAGATAAAAGACCGTTAAAATCCAACGCTAGAATATCAAACTCGATAGCCTTCTAACGCGAAACCTCACTGTTCTGACTATCGTTGGAGCCGTGTTGTACCCACTCAGTGGGCACGTCCATCTATCTTCAGACGGTGTGTGATTTCACCTGCGTGTTACAGGGAAGGGATTTGTCGCTTCTCGTTGCTCAGCATAGCACGTGGTGGTCCAGGGAGTAGGTCAGGTCAGCTTGACCATGTAGGCTACATATGGGGCATATGTTAGCTATATGGAGGCAGCCATCTGTGGGATCAGAGACTATGTTGTACCAACTCAGTTGGCACAGTCTGCTGGATTGCCCAGATGAAGGGGAATCGCACGGGTTGGCGATTGGCATGGACTGCCTACCAGAAATTAGTGCTTGTACTCTCTGTGCATCTTATCTCGCCTGAGCGGGACGCGGAGACCAAGTATGAAATCTGGATCCCATCTCACTAAAAGAGTGTTACTCTTTCGGGCTGTTTTGCTGGATTTTTCAGCCAGATAAAATAGTGAGAAAAGAATCATTCTTAAGTCCTAGATTGATTCTTACATTGATACTGACCTTGCTGTTCTTGCATTGTTGTAGATTCCTGCAGCAACGAACACCATGAGCTTCAATGTGCGATCCCTACTGGAAAGGGAGAAGTTTGCTGGGCCAAACTTCTCAGACTGGTACGGACACCTTAAGATCGTTCTTAAGGCTGAGAGGAAACTGTATGTCCTCGAGACGGCTATACCGCCTCAACCCGCTCCGAACGCCGCAAGGGCGGTTCGGGATGCCTATGAAAAGCATGTCAATGATAGCATTGATGTCGCTTGCCTGATGCTAGCGTCTATGACGCCACAGCTGCAGCGTCAGCATGAGGATATGTCTGCTATAGAAATTATAGCAAACCTCAAGATGCTGTATGCTGCACAGGCGAGGACTGAACGCTATAATTTGACCAAGCTTTTCTTTCAGAGCAAACTGGCTGAAGGGAGTCCAGTGGGAGCTCATGTGCTCAAGATGATTGGGCACAAAGAGGCTCTAGAGAAACTGGGGCATACCATCAATCAGGAGCTTGCTGTAGACATTATTCTGCAGTCTCTCCCGGCCTCTTTCGATCCGTTCATTATTAATTTTAATATGAACAAGATCGACTGTACACCGGCAGAATTGCTGAATATGCTCTTGACTACAGAGGAGACTCTAAAGGGAAAGCCTTCAACCTCTATCTTGATGTTCCCTTCCAGGAACAAGAAGAAGGGGAAGAAGGGCAAAGCCCCTGTCAAGAACTACAACAAGGCTCTGAAACAAAAGGTTAAGCAGTCGAAGGAATACAGATGTTTCCACTGTGGCCAGCTGGGTCACTGGAAAAAGGACTGTAAAGCGCTCCAAGGAGATAAGAAGGGAAGCATCGCTTCTGGCTCAGGTATTTTCGTGACTGAAGTCATGATATCCTCTTCTTCTATTTCATGGGTGTTGGACACTGCATGTGGAGTTCACATTTGTTCAAATGTACAGGAACTCAAGAGAAGAAGACAGGTGGGACAGCATGAGGTGGACCTACGAGTTGGAAACGGGGCACGGGTTGCTGCTGTTGCTGTAGGAGAATATTACATCTCATTACCATCTGGACTTGTATTAGAACTGAACAATTGTTACTTTGTACCAAGCATTACTAAAAATATTATCTCCATTCCTGCTCTTGTCAGGAAGGGATTTTCCTTTGAATGCAAGATTTCAAAGTGTTATCTTTCTCTTGATAATATTGTTTATGCTACTGGGTCAATTAACAATGGGTTATTCATGTTGGACATGGAATGTTCTATACAAAATATTGATAATAAGAAAGCCAAGTATGCTGATGACAGCACCTTGCTATGGCATAGTCGTTTAGGCCATATTAACAAAAAGCGCATTAAGCGGTTGCATGACCATGGACTGCTGGGATCATTCTCCTATGAGGAGATAGATACATGCAAATCTTGTTTATTGGGCAAAATGACGAAGTCTCCTTTTCCTAACAAAGGTCAAAGGGCTTCAGGTTTACTTGACCTTATACACAGTGATGTGTGTGGGCCATTTAGTAAACATGCCAGAGGTGGCTATTCATACTTCATTACCTTTACTGATGATTTCAGTAGATATGGGTATGTCTATCTAATGAGACATAAAAGTGAATCTTTTGACAAGCTCAAAGAGTTCAAAAATGAAGTACAGAATCAGCTAGGCCGAAATATCAAGACACTTCATTCTGATCGAGGTGGTGAATACCTAAGTCGAGAATTTACTGACTATCTAAAGGAGTGTGGGATTATCTCACAACTCACTCCACCAGGAACACCGCAGTGGAATGGTGTGTCCGAGAGGAGGAACAGAACCTTACTTGACATGGTTCGGTCAATGATGAGTCAGGCTACTCTACCTTACTCCTTTTGGGGATTTGCGCTAGAAACAGCTGCAAAGGTACTAAACCGAGTGCCATCCAAGGCAGTTTCAAAGACTCCATATGAGTTATGGTATGGGAAATAGCCAAGCTTGACATTTATTAGGATCTGGGGTTGCGAGGCTTATGTCAAAAAGCTCGCCTCTGGGAAACTGGAGAGCAGATCTGAGAAATGTATCTTTGTCGGTTACCCTAAGGAAAGTAAGGGTTATTATTTCTACGATCCCAAAGAGAACAAAGTATTTGTTGCTCGGACGGCTATTTTTCTTGAGAAGGAATTTCTTCTGCAAGAAGCCAGTGGGAGAGAAATAAAGCTGGATGAAAATCCAGAAGAAGGACAAAGTAGTCAAGCATAGTTGGATGAGCATGAGCCGGTAGAACAGGTTATTGAACAACCTGAGGCTCAGATATCACGGGAACCGCGAAGATCGGGAAGGATCCGTCGACAGCCTGAGCGCTATGAAGGAGTCTACATCATTGATAATGATGAACCCCTTACTTATGCGGATGCGGTCAGTGGACCGGAGTCAGCTAGATGGCTTGAAGCTATGCGAGCCGAGATGGACTCCATGTCAGATAACCAAGTCTGGGATTTGGTTGATCCGCCTCCGGGAGTAATCCCTATAGGCTGTAAATGGATCTTCAAGAAGAAGATTGACATGGATGGTAACATAGTTACCTATAAAGGCAGGCTAGTTGCGAAAGGTTTCAAACAAATCTACGGGATAGATTATGATGAAACTTTCTCTCCTGTAGCCATGTTCAAGTCTATTCGGATTATTCTCGCGATAGCAGCATATTACGATTATGAGATCTGGCAAATGGATGTGAAGACCGCTTTCCTTAATGGAAAACTGGATGAGGATGTGTATATGACACAACCTGAAGGTTTCACCAATCCATCAGATCGTCATAAAATATGCAAGTTAAAGAAGTCCATTTATGGACTTAAACAAGCATCGAGAAGCTGGAATATTCGTTTTGATGAATCAATATGTAAATTTGGTTTCATCAAGAATGAAGATGACCCGTGTGTATATAAGAGGTTTAGTGGGAGCGTGATTACTTTCCTAGTCCTCTACGTCGATGATATCTTAATCATTGGAAACGATATTCCTGAACTGCATGCTGTTAAAGCATGGTTAAGAAAATGTTTCCAGATGAAAGATCTAGGAGAAGCAGCCTATGTATTAGGTGTGAAGATCTATAGGGATAGATCTAAGAGGCTTCTCGGGCTGTGCCAGAGTACTTACATCGATAAAGTCCTAGAGAGATTTCATTTAGAGAATTCTAAAAGAGGATATCTTCCAGTCAGACATGGTCTGAATCTTTCAAAGAGTCAGTGTCCACAAACACAGACTGAGAAAGATGAAATGGACAATATGCCTTATGCTTCGGCTATTGGGTCCATTATGTATGCGATGTTGTGTACTCGCCCAGACGTCGCTTACGGGTTAAGCGTGACCAGTCGATTCCAAAGTAATCCAGGTCAGGCGCACTGGATTGCAGTCAAGAACATTTTAAAATATCTGCGGAGGACCAAAGATATGTTCTTGATATATGGTGGTCAGGAAGAACTCAATATAGAAGGATATACTGACGCTTCATTCCAATCGGACCAGGATGATTTCCGATCGCAATCAGGCTATGTTTTTAGCTTGAATGGAGGAGCAGTGGTGTGGAAAAGTTTCAAACAATCTATTGTTGCTGATTCCACAACAGAAGCTGAGTATGTTGCAGCCTCGGAAGCATCCAAGGAGGCAGTGTGGATTCGTAAGTTCATTCAGGAACTTGGTGTTGTTCCTTCGAGTGCAGATCCTTTGGTTATCTTCTGTGATAACACTGGAGCAATCGCATAGGCAAAGGAACCACGGTCGCACCAGAAGTCCAAGCACATACAAAGAAGGTTTCACTTGATCCGGGAGATCATTGATCGTGGTGAGATCAAAATCTGCAAGGTTCATACAGATGACAATCTGGCTGACCCGCTTACCAAGCCTCTGGCGCAGCAGAAGCATGAGAAGCACTGTAATAATATGGGTTTGAGATTTCTCAACCATTAGATTAAGTGCAAGTGGGAGATTGTTGGGGTATGCCCTTAAGGCTAATGTTTGAGGCCTTGGGATTCTTTCAGTATCATGTATAAACTCTTATGTTTATAAAGGCAATGGTTGTTATTCAGTTTGTTACATTGTCTGCTGCAATAAGTGTGCTTCTGAATAATGTCTCAAAGCTGTTCAGCTTGGCTGACATGCTATATGTCCTTAGTCGAGATATCTTGGTGAACATGAGATAGCCTTGATATGATTGAGACTAATATGTGTTCTAATCTTATAGGATGCTTCGATCATGGAATAAGATGTAGACTCATGGGTACATTGGATGTACTGGACAGACCCTACTAGGATATTCAATTGCTTGTCACAATGTGAATAATCCTAATATGCAAACAAGTGGCATACTTCCTCTGACTTGAGATCACTTGTGTTTCTAAATGATGATTGTCATTGTTTTGAGGTAGTTCAATATCATTTGAAACATAGTGGTTATAGACTATCTTGGATAATGATCATGAGTCAGGTTAGGACACTAGTGATAGATATAGGATTGCCGTCTCCTTGTTTAAGGAGTGTGATGTTCTAAAGGGGCCCCCCCTGCATGAGATGATTGAGAAAGTGTATGGCCATACCCAGGTGACTATGATCATCTGATCTAATCATGCTCATCATATTGGAGTTACAAGCTTGACACGCTTGTCCAATAAGAACATCCAGTGGCAAAGGAAACATGTATGCCTAGTGAAATCGATTCACACTTGTGCTATGGTTTGGGTGTAGTCTTGGAAGACTCTTTCCTTTATATCGGGAGACAGTGATGTGTTGCTAGATACCCCTCACTGATCGTGATAACGTAAGTTATCGTTACCGACATTTAAAGGAAACCCTCAGGGTCGCACAATTTGATGATATGGCTTACTTAAGTCAAATCGTGTGGACTGAATTGTTTGGGTTCAGTTTAAAGGGATTTAAACTCTGATTGTAAGTGAGATCTGGTCTGATCATGTTTGATTGATTAGGGCTTGACATCGGTAAGCTTCGATCGAGAGAGTTGATGCTAGATCGGTGAGATCAAGAGCATCAAGAGATGAACGGTTAGATCTTGAACCATTTGGTTCAATAAGATCTAGACCATGACTTGGGCTGTTTTTGATTTGGTTTATGAACCAAATTCAATTGGGACGGTTTGGCTTGAACCGGTTCACATAGGTGAACGCTTGGTTCAATGCTTGTAAGCGTTTTTGGTTGGTTTTTAAGATCATGGGCGCATGGCTTCATGATATTCTATTTTTGGAATGTCATCAATGCCACTTCCTCTTAACGCCAAAACGCAAAAGACGTTCCCCTCTTCTCGTGTGGCCGGTTTGGTTTTGCACTCTCGTGGGTGTGTGTTGACGAGAGGAGAAGAGAAGATTTCGGCCAAGGAGAGAATTGCTCTCACATCTCAATCTTCCTCCACACAAGGACCTCTTGAAGCTTTGCTAGCACAAAGACGACAAGGAGAAGCCATTCCTCATCTTGTGTGCGTCATCTTTGGAGAAGATCCCTTTCGATCTTTGCTTCCAAGGCACCATCCAAAGGATGGCGATGGTATGATCTTTCATTCATCTTTGCAATCTTTCAGCAAGTTGATCATATGTTTATTCAAATGATCCTAAGGAAACCCTAGCTTCCGCTATGAGATTCTTGATATGCGCCCCCTTAGGGTTTCCCCCTTCTTCCTGGTAGGGACTCAACAAGGACAAAGTAGTCAAGCACAGTTGGATGAGCCTGAGCCAATAGAACAGGTTACTGAACAACCTGAGGCTCAGATATCACGGGAACCGCGAAGATTGGGAAGGATCCGTCGACAGCCTGAGCGCTATGACGGAGTCTACATCATTGATGATGAACCCCTCACTTATGCGGATGCGGTCAGTGGACCGGAATCAGCGAGATGGCTTGAAGCTATGCGAGCCGAGATGGACTCCATGTCAGATAACCAAGTCTAGGATTTGGTTGATCGGCCTCCGGGAGTAATCCCTATAGGCTGTAAATGGATCTTCAAAAAGAAGATTGACATGGATGGTAACGTGGTTACCTATAAAGGCAGGCTAGTTGCGAAAGGTTTCAAACAAATCTACGGGATAGATTATGATGAAACTTTCTCTCCTGTAGCCATGTTCAAGTCTATTCGGATTATTCTCGCGATAGCTGCATATTATGATTATGAGATCTGGCAAATGGATGTGAAAACTGCTTTCCTTAATGGAAAACTAGAAGAGGATGTGTATATGACACAACCTGAAGGTTTCATCAATCCATCAGATCGAGAAGCTGGAATATTCGTTTTGATGAATCAATCTGTGAGTTTGGTTTCATCAAAAATGAAGATGACCCGTGTGTATATAAGAGGTTTAGTGGGAGCGTGATTACTTTCTTAGTCCTCTACGTCGATGATATCTTGATCATTGGAAACGATATTCCTGAACTTCATGCCGTCAAAGCATGGTTACGAAAATGTTTCCAGATGAAAGATTTAGGAGAAGCAGCCTATGTATTAGGTGTGAAGATCTACAGAGATAGATCTAAGAGGCTTCTCGGGTTGTGCCAGAGTACTTACATCGATAAAGTCCTGGAGAGATTCCATTTAGAAAATTCTAAAAGAGGATATCTTCCAGTCAGACATGGTCTGAATCTTTCAAAGAGTCAGTGTCCACAAACACAGTCTGAGAAAGATGAAATGGACAATACGCCTTATGCTTCGGCTATTGGGTCCATTATGTATGCGATGTTGTGTACTCGCCCAGACGTCGCTTACGGGTTAAGCGTGACCAGTCGATTCCAAAGTAATCCAGGTAAGGCACACTGGATTGCGGTCAAGAACATTTTAAAATATCTTCGGAGGACCAAAGATATGTTCTTGATTTATGGAGGTCAGGAAGAACTCAGTATTGAAGGATATACTGACGCTTCGTTCCAATCTGACCAGGATGATTTTCGATCACAATCAGGCTATGTTTTTAGCTTGAATGGAGGAGCAGTGGTGTGGAAAAGTTTCAAACAATCAATTGTTGCTGATTCCACAACAGAAGCCGAGTATGTTGCAGCCTCAGAAGCATCCAAGGAGGCAGTATGGATTCGTAAGTTCGTTCAGGAACTTGGTGTTATTCCTTCGAGTGCAGATCCTTTGGTTATCTTCTGTGATAACACTGGAGCAATAGCACAAGCAAAGGAACCACGGTCGCACCAGAAGTCCAAGCACATACAGAGAAGGTTTCACTTGATCCGGGAGATCATTGATCGAGGAGAGATTAAGATCTGCAAGGTTCATACAGATGACAATCTAGCTGACCCGCTTACAAAGCCTCTGGCACAGCAGAAGCATGAGAAGCACTGTAATAATATGGGTTTGAGATTTCTCAACCATTAGATTAAGTGCAAGTGGGAGATTGTTGGGGTATGCCCTTAAGGCTAATGTTTGAGGCCTTGGGTTTTTGTCAGTATCATGTATAAACTCTAGGTTTATAAAGGCAATGATTGTTATTCAGGTTGTTGCATTATCTGCCGCTATATGTATACTTCTGAATAATGTCTCAATGGTGTTCAGCTTGGCTGACATGCAGTATTGTCCTTAGTCGAGATATCTTGGTGAACATGAGACAGCCTTGATATGATTGAGACTAATATGTGTTCTAATCTTACAGGATGCTTCGAGCATGGAATAAGATGTAGACTCATAGGTACATTGGATGTACTGGACTGACCCTACTTAGGATATTCAATTGTTTGTCACAATGTGAATAATCCTTGTATGCAAACAAGTGGCATACTTCCTCTGACTTGAGATCACTTGTGTTTCTAAATGATGATTGGCATTGTCTTGAGGTAGTTCAATATCATTTGAAACATAATGGTTATAGACTATCTTGGATAATGAACATGAGTCATGTTAGGGCGCTAGTGATAGATATAGGATTGCCTTCTCCTTGATTGGAGTGTGATGTTCTAAAGGGGCCCCCTGGATGAGATGGTTGAGAAAGTGTATGGCCATACCCAGATGACTATGTTCATCTGATCTAACCACTCTCATCATATTGGAGTTACAGGCTTCACACGCTTGTCCAATAAGAACATCCAGTGGCAAAGGAAACATGTACGCCTAGTGAATTGGATTCACACTTGTGCTGTGGTTTGGGTGTAGTCTTGGAAGACTCTTTCCTTTATATCGGGAGACAGTGATGTGTTGCTAGATACCCCTCTCTGTTCGTGATAACGTAAGTTATCGTTACCGACATTTAAAGGAAACCCTTAGGGTCACACAATTTGATGATATGGCTTACTTATGTCAGATCGTGTGGACTGAATTGTTTTGGTTCAGTTTAAAGGAGTTTAAACTCTGATTGTAAGTGAGATCTGGTCTGATCATGTTTGATTGATTAGGGCTTGAGATCGGTAAGCTTCGATCAAGAGAAATGATGCTAGATCGATGAGATCAAGAGCATCAAGAGATGAATGGTTAGATCTTGAACCTTTTGGTTTTATATGATCTAGACCAAGGCTTGGCTTAATTTGGTCTTTGAACCAAATGTAATTGAACCGGCTCATCATAGTGAGCGCATGGTTCAATGGGAGAGGAAAATGCGATGGTTCACTTGGAGTGAACGCATCACACGTTGAGGGCTTACTATTTTTGGAAGTCATGCTTTCCAAAATAGTTCACGCCTCTACGTTCGTGTTTTTTGGCGCTATTCTCGTCTCTGGCCTCTTCCTCTCGACGCCTCCTCTCTCGTGTGGTGAGTTTTCACGCCAAGGAGAGTTCGGACAAGAAAAAGACATCATCTCTAATCACCTTCACGCGATCAGGAGACCTTGGATCTTTGCTAGCACAAGGAACGCCAAGGAGAAGCCATCAATCACCTTGTGTGCGGTTCCTTTGGAGAAGAAGCACACGTTTCTTTGCTTCCAAGTCGCCATCCAAGAAATGGCATTGGTTTGATCTCTCTTTTGATCTATACAAGTTTTACAAGTTGATCATATATTCATGCTAATCGATCCTTAGAAACCCTAGCTTCCGCTATGCAAAATTTTAATCTGCGCATATTAGGGTTTCGCCCCCCCACTTTCAATACATATACTGAGAAGTTTAGAGACGTTGCGAGTGAACGTTAACGTTTCCTTTCTTGGGCAGCTGCAGAGATGGCGTTCAAGCTTTCCTTGTGGGCTGAATCTGAGCTGAGCGAAGGTGGCTGGAAGGAGACGTTGGAGTTTCCATCTTGGGAGCATTGGCTGATTCGAACATTATGCATGCTTCGGTCGCATGGATGCAGGTCACGACTTTGAAATGATTGGGCCAAAATGCTGGGCTAGCTTTAGGATTTATTGAACTTGAATCACTTTGGATTTGTTGTAGTAGTTATTTCCAAAATACTGGGCTAGCTTTAGGAGTGAAATTGCTAGCTTATTTGAGAGATTGTGGGTCTTTGACTAAGGTACTCGTAGACTCCACTTATACCAACGTGGCTTATGGTCCCTGCCCCCATCAGGGTGTAATCTCTTTGTTTCTTAATGTCTAGAAAACCCTGATTTTGTCAAACTGATTTTATTATGATAATTTTGCTCTTGTGATTGATTGTTCTTTAATTCTCCTTTGTGTCTTAATTATCAGCACATTTTAGAATTTTGCGAAATAGACCGAGAGGTTGATTGTTTGAAATTCAGAACCCTAGGAATTGTTGAGTTTGGAACTATCGTAAGAGATTAGGTAGTTCTTTGAATTCTGATTTTTAGTGATTTTATTGCCATGTTGAATTTCTGATACTTTGGATTGAGTTAATGTGTAGACTTGATTTGATATTGCAAGAGATTGAGTATCGAGTCGTTGGAAACCCTTGAGTAAAGCCAGTGTTGAGACTCGAATGCACGAGAGTGATCTTTGAGTTTCCACTTGAGGTGATCAACCTAGAATTCAGATGCACGAGAGTGATCCTTGAGTTCTTAGCTGATGGTTTACTTATTTTCAGTATTGAATAGATCTTGCGCGAGAGTGAGGATCGGTTCTTTGTATGATTGTCTGCGTGAGAGTGAGACAATTTATTTATAAAGTAAATTTTACCTTTACCATAATAGAATTAGATTGACAAATACTTATCTTAATCTAGTCATTAGAAATTAAAGTAGATGAACCCCTAGTCCCGATTTCCTCTCTGATATTTTCTCCGTGTTCTTTTCGATAGTTTGATTCACTATTTTCTGATTGCCTAGCTAGCGAGAAATCAATTATTCAGTACTTGACAACAAGGTCTATGTGGTTCGATATCTATTTTATTACTTCGAGTATCCGTGCACTTGCGGACACAACAAGTTTTTGGCGCCATTGTCGGGGACCTTGGTTTTGTCAATATTGAAGATATTGAAAGTATTTCTAGACTAGGTTTTTGTTTTTTTTTATTTTTGTTTATTATTTTTGAAATTTAGATCGACTTTGACTTTCTCTTTATTATTCTGCATATTTTGAACTTTTTGATCTATCTACTTTGCATGCGCAGAATCTTAGGTCAGGACCACTTGTACCTTTTGATCCTGAGATAAACAAGACTCTGAGACCGCAAAGAGATTGAGATTTGAGGAGACACAAGTTATAGAAGTAGTGGAGATGGCTGAGAGAAGATCTTTACGCGACTATGCTACTCCAAATGCACAGGGAGTTCACTCTAATATCACCAGACCAGCCATTGATGCGAACAATTTCGAGATCAAACCGGCGTTCATATCAATGCTTCAACAAAATCAGTTTGGAGGATCTCCAATGGAGGATCCTAATATTCATCTATCTCTTTTTCATGAACTATGTGATACCATCAAGATTAATGGAGTTTCTGATGATGCGCTAAAATTGTGTTTATTTCCTTTTACTCTCAGGAACCGAGCACATGATTGGCTGCACTCTCAACCTTCTGGAACATTCACAACTTGGGAGCTGCTGTCCAATGCTTTTCTCATGAAATACTTCCCTCCCAGTAAGACGATTCAATTAAGAAACCAGATCACAGGATTTGCTCAGAAGGAAGGAGAATCTCTTAGTGAAGCATGGGAGCGATACAATGAATTGCAGAGGAAGTGTCCTCACCATGGCTTGGAGCAATGGGTTTTAATTGAAACATTTTATTATGCTTTGCTTAATCAAACACGCCTCACTGTTGACGCTGCTGCAGGAGGAGCCTTCATGAACAAGACATTGGATGAGGCTTACCAGATGATTGAAGAGATGGCTCTTAACCAAGAACAGAATTCAAGAGAAAGAGGAGTGATATATCGATCTCCTCATGGTAAGGATAATGGTAACGATTTTCGCACCCTAGCTGAGAAAGTTGAATCTTTGTGCAATCGTTTTGATACTTTTAAAATGCAAACTCATGCTATTTCTTCTTCTGTCACTTGTGAGATTTGTGGTAATCACGGTCATGTTTCTGAGGATTGCAAAATAATTGTTGATAGGGGTGAGGAACAAGTAAATTCTTTAGGGAGTTACAACCAAAGTAGATCTTATGACCCCTACTCTAATACCTATAATCCTGGATGGAGGAACCACCCTAACCTTTCATGGAAAAGCAATAATCATGATAATGGGCAGAACGAAAATAGGGGGTTCCAACAAAGACAGTCAAACCAGAGTCAAACCCAAAAATCTAGTTTAGAAGAGATGCTTACTGAATTTATGGTTTTCCAGAAAAAATAGAGTGATGAGATGAATGAGAGACTGAAACGGATCGACTCTAGTATGAATGAGAGGATGAATCAAATGGATTCTAGGATAGATGGTATTATTGCCCATAATAAAATTTTAGAGTCACAGATTGCACAGCAGGCTAGCACCTCTTACAGACCCCCTGGGAAACTACCCTCTAAGCCCGAACCTAACCCTAGGGAGTATTGTAATGCCATAATGACTAGAAGTGGAAAACAACTAGAGGAACCAAAGGGGGAAGTTGAGAACAATAGAAAAGAGCCTAGTCTTGATCATGATAAGGATTGTGATTTTGAAAAATCTACTGAGCATAAGCAATCCCATGATAGTTTGTCACCCCACAAGGATGATGAACCAAAAGGTGATTTGCCATGTAAAGATGATAATTCTAAATCTAATTCTCATTCACCATATAAACCACCTATTCCTTTTCCCGAAAGGATTGTGCAAGCTAAGTTAGATAGACAGTTTGGGAAATTTTTGGAAGTTTTGAATAAGTTGTATATTAATATTCCTCTCATTGATGTTATTTCTCAAATGCCTACATATGCAAAATTTTTAAAAGAAATTTTATCTAACAAGAGAAAAATAGAAGATTATGGCACTGTTGCTTTAATTGAAGAATGTAATGCCATCATTCAAAACAAGCTACTACCCAAATTGAAAGAACCAGGTAGCTTTTCTGTCCCCTGTTCTATTGGGAGTGTTACTTTGTCTGTATGCAGGAAACTGAACATTGGAGAGCTCAAACCAACCTCAATGTCTTTGCAACTTCCTGATTCAACAGTAAAGTATCCGGTTAGTATTTTAGAAAATGTTCCAGTTCAAATTGGTAAGTTTTTCAAACCTGCTGATTTTATAGTTCTTGATATGGAGGAAAATTTAAAAAATGTTGGTGTATATGCCCTAGGACCTAGTTTTGGTCAACTTATGTACTACTTGACACTGATATTTATATATCATTCTGGCATTGTCGTTATCATTGTTTGACTACACCTAAGATTGTGTACTTACATGATAATGTCCCTGGAGACAGATTGGATCTGTGCTCGAATTATAATCCCCAGTCGATGTACCTTAGTGGATATGGGACAGCTATGGTACTTGTGAGACTGGTATGTGGGCTGGTTAGGCACGTGGTGCTAACGCAGACACATGGGTATATCATTGGGGATATACTGGATAGACCCGCTATGAGGCTATGACTTGGTGTCATGAGTTATCCTCATAAGTGACAGGAGATGCATTGATCCCTTGACTTGAGGTCATTAATCATTCTATATGGTTAGGGACTTGCTTTGATACAACCTAACACCTTGCCGTAGCTGGGAGGTCATAACAGTTGTTATTGAGCATGTCACGACCCATATGAGAAGATCAATGGACAGACATAGGATTTGCCCCTTCCCTAAGGAAGTATGATATCCATGGAGCTCCTTTATGGTTCTATGACTGAGAGTGTATGGCCATACCCAGGTAAGAACCTGTTTTAGTCATAGCCATGTGATTGGATGAAAACAAGTGGTGACACACTTGTCCAATCGGATATCAGTACGGCAAAGAGACTGTAATGCATCTGTACCTAGTTGCGATGATGGGGATGCCGATGTCGATATCCATTCCAACAACCTGGGTAGTAGCGATGCACTGCTAGGTGCCACTCACTGCTTGTGATGACCTTTGGTCAGCACTACCAGCGTTAGAGGAACCTACAGGGTCGCACACCTTGATACTTGAGTTATCGTATTGATCGGGAAGCCTTATGATCGAGTTATTGGATAACTCGGATCTAATTGGGAGATTTCATCAGCGCCAATGGGCCTGATGAGATGGAAGAATGTTATTGGAGCCAAACTTCATTTTTGGCAGGTTGACCCGTATTTGACCATGGTTGGTCACATTTGGATTAGGGTTGCTTTGGATTGGATCCAAGTGCTTAATCAACCCATGTAATGAAGTTTGGGCTAGCTCATTATCCAATGAGGCCCAATGACAAGTTCTCATGAAGAGATGAGAGGCTAAAAGGGTATAATGGGGAGAAACATGAACCATTAAGCGCCTGGGGGCATAATGGTGTCATGTTGGCGCCTTTGCTTCTTTATGGAAGTAAAGGGCGCCTTCCTTCTCTTCCTAGGATGGAATGCATGCCTCTATGGCATTGCTTGGGGCGCAAGGCAAGGCCTTGGCGCATAAGGAAAGGCGTGGGGCACAATAAGGAATGGTTGAATGAGAATTATGGAAATGTCTTGGAGACTTTCCTTGTCTCAAACCTCCTCATCCTAGCCCTACACTTGTCATGATCCTAGCCATTACCCTAACCACCTCTTGCCCTATAAATGTGACCCTAGTCGCCCCCTCTTGTGGATAATCAATCCTTGAAGGCGTGAACACAAGGAGAGGGCCGAGTGCTTGGAGCAAGGGCGCATCTTCCATAACCGCAAGCCTCTTCCTCCTTTCCTCTTGGCGCAAAGAGATCTAGGGCTTGGCGGCTTGGGTAGTTTTCCCTCTTCACTTGGCGCATCTATTTCTCTAGGTGGCGCAAGAGAAGTAAAACATCTTCTTAAGGCTTGGATCTTCTTCCCGAGGCTAGCACCGGGCGTGGAAGAAGAGAACTCAAGAGATCCGTGTGTGTGAGACTGCAGAGGGCGCACACTTGGGCGCCTGCATCGGCATCTCTCTTCATTGCTCTTAAGGTATTTCCTAACTCATCGTGTCGACTCCCTTGCTTGCGATCTTCACTGGGTTTTTGGGACCGGCCTGTTTCGGGGACATTCTTCCGCTGCGTAAAATGTATGTCCATGACTCTGAAAATTGTAAAATGTCCCTAGGGTTTCCCAACAGTGGTATCAGAGCGACTTGCAAGACTCGAACGATGTTTTATGCTTTTCTTCAATGCTCACATGCCATATCTCTATTTTTGTAAATAGCATGATGCATGGCAATCGATTTTTCTAAAAGTAGAAAAAATTAGGGTTTCTTGTTTCTATCATCCTCTCAATCTCTTTTGGATATTTGGACTATTTTTCTTGTTTGATTTAAAGATCAAAGGCGCACGTAATTTTGTCAAGTAGGACGGGCATTGTGTCTTCGGACTGGCCAAGTCTCTTGATCTGACAAAATTGCCAGCCGAAAGGATCTCTGAAATCATCATGAAAAATAAATCGCAATAAACCAAAAGATTTGTGAGAAGAAGATGAGAAAAAGAGACTAGTTTTATGAAAAAGTAAAATTTCAGATTTTATGTTTTTCATGAGCATGTAGAATTGCATGAGTAAATACCTTGATTGTGCATGGTGTTGTGATCATTAGTCAAGCCCCTCTTGCATGCCTGTGATGTATCCTTGTGAGGCCTGCGTGCCGCTTTTGTTTTTGCTTTTAACTAAGAAGAAGATTAGGGTGGCGCATATACTTGGAGCAAGGTGCATGCTTGCTTGGTTGCGCATCCATGCCTGATGGCGCAACAAGCTTCAAAGGTGGCACATCCTTGCATGGGGGCGCAAGTTAAGGATTGACCGAGCCTTGTGCTTGTGTGCTATCCCTCTTGTGGCTTGCTGGATGCTGGATGGCGCACCTTCCTTGGAAGAAGACCATGGCATTGGCTGAACCTTATGGGTGTACCCCTAGGGTTTGAGAGCTAAACCATGAGAGAAGGACCTTGGAGCCAACCTTGAAGTTCAAGCTAGAGGTCGGCTAGGCTAGGTCTAGTTATTGGGGCTTGAGTTCTAGGACAAGAGTTGAACCTATTTCATGGCATGGATTGGTTCAATGTCTTGTATAGGATATGATCACATCATCCTTTACTGCTCTTATTATCTGCAGAAGCATGCCTGAAATGTTTTACCGTTATGTTATCACTATAGGATTGCATGCCTGTAATGATAGACATAAGATAAAACTGAGATGATGAGACCTTAAACAAAAACCCTCAATTAAAATATCAAGTCTGGTAGCCTTCTAACGCGTAGCCCTCACTAAGCTATCGATCAGTGGAGTTGTGAATTGTTTTCCACCCTCGTGGGACACACACACTTATCTTTAGAAAGTGCGTGGTGGCAATGGTTTCCCCAGTCCAGTTTTAACCTGGGCGTGCCTTCGCAAGGAAACTCGTTGGCCCTGGGCATAACGGTTAGGAATGGACTTGACTAGAAGTTCACATGTGCTGGGCGCATGGTGAAAGTCTAGAGGCATCGTTGAGAGGTAAAGGTTTCATGTTGTATCCAGCCCTCGCTGGACATGAAATGCCCAGACTGTCTCAACAAGGGGAGTTGCTTGGAGCAATCGGCCGGCGCGCCCACCTTAGGAAGCATGGGTTACTTTGTGCATCTCATCCCACCCTCGTGGGACGCGAAGTCTCATGTGAAATAAGGATCCCATCTCACTAGGAAGTCTTAAACTTCCCGATTGACTTTGTGGGTTGTCAATTCGAATTTAAAATAGTGAGAGCAGAAATCATTTAAAACAAGTCCAGTTTAAATGATTCGAAGTAGTACTAATCTGTTCTTCTTGGGTGTTGTAGAACAATGGCTACGAACATTGGCGGATTATCACTGCGATCCCTCCTTGATAAGGATAAGTTAGTTGGAACTAACTTTATGGACTGGCATCGGAACTTGAGGATAGTCCTCAAGCTCGAGAAGAAGCTGTATGTCCTTGAATAGCCTCTTCCTGCGGCTCCTCCGCATAATGCCCGAACGGCAGACAGAGATGCTTATAGAAAGCATCAAGATGACTCTTTGGAGGTTGCATGTCTTATGCTAGCCAGTATGGCACCTGAACTGCAGGTGCAATATGAGGAGCAGAACGCTTTTCAGATGATTACTCGTCTGAAACAGATGTTCGAGGCTCAGGCTAGAACTAAGAGATTTGACACCGCCAAAGCAGTCTTTCGGTGCAAGTTGTCTGAAGGTGCACCAGTGAGACCCCATGTTCTCAAACTCATTGGGAATGTGGATCATCTCAGGAGACTGGGACACACCATAGACAACGAGCTGGTTGTGGATCTTATTCTTCATTCCCTGCCCCCTAGCTTCAGTCCGTTTATCATTAACTTCAACATGAACCGGATTGAGTGCACACGGGAGGAATTGATGAATATGCTCCAAACAGCCGAGCGAGAGATGGGTAAGACCAAACCCAATTCTGTTCTTTTGGTCCCTGCGACCAAGAAGATAAAGAAGAAGGGTAAGGGACGTGCTAAGAGCAGTGCCAGAGGTCCTACCAAAGCACTGAAGAAAAAGGCGAAGAGGTCAAAGGAACAGAGGTGTTTTCACTGTGGCGAGCAGGGCCACTGGAGAAGGGACTGCAAGCAGCTTCAGAATGAGGAGAAGAAAGGCTTGGCCTTAACTTCTAGCTCAGGTATCTATGTTACAGAAGTCAATCTTTCTACTTCTATGTCATGGGTATTGGATACCGCATGTGGAGCTCATATTTGTACAAATATGCAGGGGCTCAAGAAAAGTAGATTGGTGCGGCTTGGAGAGATTGACCTACGCGTTGGAAACGGGGCACAGGTTGCTGCTGTTGCTGTAGGCATTTTGACTCTCTCCTTGCCTTCTGGACTTCAATTAGAACTAGACAATGGCTTTTGTGTACCTTCGCTAACAAAGAACATTGTATCCATTCCTTGCTTGGCAAGGAAAGGATTCAAATTTGAAATAAATAAGAACTCCTGTTCTTTTTCATTTGCAAATATGTTCTATGGGAAGGGTACTTTATGCAATGGTCTGTATATCTTGGATATGGAAAGTTCTGTTTGTAACATAAGCAATAAAAGGACCAAACTGAGTGGTTCAGTTGGTGCTTTCCTATGGCACTGTCGATTAGCCCATATAAACAAGAATCGCATCGAACAACTCCATGCAAATGGATTGTTAGATTCAAGTTCCTTGGAGGAATTTGATACTTGTGAACCCTGTTTATTAGGGAAAATGACAAAGGCACCCTTCACCAAGATTGGTGAGAGGGCAGAAGGTTTATTGGATCTCATACATACTGATGTGTGTGGGCCCTTCAATAAACAAGCCAGAGGAGGGTACAACTACTTCATTACCTTCACTGATGACTTCAGTAGGTATGGTTATGTCTACTTAATGAGACATAAATCTGAATCCTTTGAGAAATTCAAGGAGTTCAAGAATGAAGTAGAGAACCAGCTTGGAAGATCCATTAAAGCTCTTCGATCAGATCGAGGTGGAGAATACCTGAGTGGTGAGTTCTTTGACTATCTGAGAGAGTGTGGGATCATATCCCAACTCACTCCTCCTGGAACACCTCAATGGAATGGTGTGTCTGAAAGGAGAAATCAAACTTTATTGGATATGGTTCGATCCATGATGAGTCATGCAACTCTACCTTCATCATTCTGGGGGCATGCACTAGAAACGGCTTCTCTGATACTGAATAATGTTCCATCTAAGAGTGTCTCCAAAATACCATACGAGGTATGGAGTGGGAGACGCCCTAATCTCACGTTTATCAGGATCTGGGGATGTGAGGCTTATGTCAAACATCAGGATTCTAGCAAGCTAGAACCTAGATCTGATAAGTGTGTGTTTGTGGGGTATCCTAAGGAAACTAAAGGATACTATTTCTATGTCCCAACGGAGAACAAAGCTTTTGTTGCTCGGGGTGCTGTCTTTCTAGAGAAAGAATTTCTTATGAAAGAAGTTAGTGGGAGGAAGTTTGACTTGGATGAGGTCCAAGTGCAAGCACAAGATAAAGAGATGGAATCTGAGCCACCTGCACTGGTTGCTAGGCAACCTGAGGCTCAGACACAGGTTCCGCGTAGGTCTGGGAGAATTCGTCATGTACCTGAAAGGTATGGGTCGCTACCGACCCAACACGATGGGATCTTCATCATTGAGGATGAACCTAGAACCTATGATGAGGCGGTCAGTGGACCGGACTCCGAGAAATGGCTTGACGCCATGCGATCCGAGATGGATTCCATGTCGGCTAACCAAGTCTGGGATTTGGTTGAGCTGCCTGATGGGGTAAAACCCATAGGGTGTAAATGGGTCTTCAAGAAGAAGACAGACATGAATGGCAAAATAGTTACCTATAAGGGTAGACTAGTGGCTAAAGGATTTAAACAAGTCCACGGGGTGGACTATGATGAAACCTTCTCGCCGGTTGCCATGATTAAATCCATTCGGATTCTGCTTGCTATAGCTGCATATCATGACTATGAGATATGGCAGATGGATGTGAAGACAGCGTTCTTTAACGGGAAGCTGACTGAGGATGTGTATATGTCACAACCTGATGGCTTCATCCATCCTGCAGAGGCTAATAAGGTCTGCAGGCTGAAGAGATCCATTTATGGATTAAAACAAGCATCTCGAAGTTGGAATCTTCGATTTGATGAGGCCGTGAGAGATTATGGCTTTATCAAAAGCGAAGATAACGCCTGTGTATACAGAAAATTCAGTGGGAGCTTGGTGATTTTTCTGGTCTTGTATGTTGATGACATACTGCTCATCAGAAACGACATCCCTAGTCTTCAAGCTGTGAAGACATGGTTAGGGAAGTGTTTCGAGATGAAAGACTTAGGGGAGGCCGCCTATATTCTAGGCGTGAGGATCTACCGGGATAGATCCAAGAGGCTTCTGGCCCTTAGTCAAAGTACTTACATTGATAAGATACTGGATAGGTTCTACATGGAGCAATCCAAGAAAGGATACCTTCCAGTGAGACATGGCCTTACTCTCTCAAAGAGCCAGTGTCCTACAACACAGGCTGAGAGGGATGACATGAGTCGAATTCCTTATGCTTCGGCAGTAGGATCGATCATGTATGCAATGTTATGTACTAGACCAGTTGTGGCATATGCTGTGAGCATAACCAGCCGATACCAATTCAATCCAGGTCTGCAGCACTGGGTGGCTGTAAAGAACATCCTAAAGTATCTGAAAAGAACTAAGGATCTGTTCTTGGTCTATGGGGGACAGGAAGAGCTCAGTATGCAGGGCTATACTGATGCATCATTCCAGTCTGACCTCGACGACTTTAGATCGCAGGCCGGCTATGTGTTCAAGATAAATGGAGGCGCTGTATGCTGGAAGAGCTTCAAGCAATCCACCATAGCAGATTCTACAACCGAAGCTGAGTATGTGGCTGCTTCTGAGGCAGCCAAGGAAGCTGTTTGGATAAGGAAGTTCTTATGTGATCTTCAAGTGGTGCCTAGTGCAATGGATCCCATTGAACTCTACTGTGACAACAATGGAGCAATTGCACAAGCCAAGGAACCACGGTCTCATCAAAGATCCAAACACATACTCAGAAGATTTCACCTGATCAGAGAGATCATTGACAGAGGTGATGTCAAGATTAGCAGAGTAGACACAGAGAACAATTTGGCAGACCCATTGACCAAGGCTTTGGCTCAGCAGAAGCATGATGGTCACGCTAGAGATATGGGGTTGAGATTCCTCAACTTCTAGGTCTTAGTGCAAGTGGGAGATTGTTGGTGTATATGCCCTAGGACCTAGTTTTGGTCAACTTATGTACTATTTGACATTGATAGTTATATATCATTCTGGCATTGTCGTTATCATTGTTTGTCTACACCTGCGATTGTGTACTTACATGATAATGTCCTTGGAGACAGATTGGATCTGTCCTCAAATAATTGTCCCTAGTCAATGTACCTGAGTGGATATGGGACAGCTCTGGTACTTGAGAGACTGGTATGTGGGTTGGTTAGGCACGTGGTGCTAACGCAGACACATGGGTATATCATTGGAGGATATACTGGATAGACCCGCTATGAGGCTATGACTTGGTGTCATGAGTTATCCTCATAAGTGATAGGAGATGCATTGATCCCTTGACTTGAGGTCATTGATCATTCTATATGGTTAGGGACTTGCTTTGATACAACCTAACACCTTGCCGTAGCTGGGAGGTCATAACGGTTGTTATTGAGCATGTCACGACCCATATGAGAAGATCAATGGACAGACATAGGATTTGCCCCTTCCCTAAGGAAGTATGATATCCATGGAGGTCCTATATGGTTCTATGACTGAGACTGTATGGCCATACCCAGGTGAGAACCTGTTTTAGTCATAGCCATGAGATTGGATGAAAGCAAGTGGTGACACACTTATCCAATCGGATATCAGTTCGGCACAGAGACTGTAATGCATCTGTACCTAGTTGCGATGATGAGGATGTCGATGTCGATATCCATTCCAATGACCTGGGTAGCAGCGATGCACTACTAGGTGCCACTCACTGCTTGTAATGACCTCTGGTCACTACTGCCAGCGTCAGAGGAACCTACAGGGTCGCACACCTTGATACTTGAGTTCTCGTATTGATCGGGAAGCCTTATGATCGAGTTATTGGATAACTCGGATCTAATTGGGAGATTTCATCAGCGCCAATGGGCCTGATGAGATGGAAGAATGTTATTGGAGCCAAACTTCATTTTTGGCAGGTTGACCCGTATTTGACCATGGTTGGTCACATTTTGATTAGGGTTGCTTTGGATTGGATCCAAGTGCTTAATCAACCCATGTAATGAAGTTTGGGCTAGCTCATTATCCAATGAGGCCCAATGACAAGTTCTCATGAAGAGATGAGAGGCTAAAAGGGTATAATGGGGAGAAACATGAACCATTAAGCGCCTAGGGGCATAATGGGGTCATGTTGGCGCCTTTGCTTCTTTATGGAAGTAAAGGGTGCCTTCCTTCTCTTCCTAGGATGGAATGCATGCCTCTATGGCATTGCTTGGGGTGCAAGGCAAGGCCTTGGCGCATAAGGAAAGGCGTGGGGCACAATAAGGAATGGTTGAATGAGAATTATGGAAATGTCTTGGAGACTTTCCTTGTCTCAAACCTCCTCATCCTAGCCCTACACTTGTCATGATCCTAGCCATTACCCTAACCGCCTCTTGCCCTATAAATGTGACCCTAGTCGCCCCCTCTTGTGGATAATCAATCCTTGAAGGCGTGAACACAAGGAGAGGGCCGAGTGCTTGGAGCAAGGGCGCATCTTCCATAACCGCAAGCCTCTTCCTCCTTTCCTCTTGGCGCAAAGAGATCTAGGGCTTGGCGGCTTGGGTAGTTTTCCCTCTTCACTTGGCGCATCTATTTCTCTAGGTGGCGCAAGAGAAGTAAAACATCTTCTTAAGGCTTGGATCTTCTTCCCGAGGCTAGCACCGGGCGTGCAAGAAGAGAACTCAAGAGATCCGTGTGTGTGAGACTGCAGAGGGCGCACACTTGGGCGCCTGCATCGGCATCGCTCTTCATTGCTCTTAAGGTATTTCCTAACTCATCGTGTCGACTCCCTTGCTTGCGATCTTCATTGGGTTTTAGGGACTGGCCTGTTTCGGGGACATTCTTCCGCTGCGTAAAATGTATGTCCATGACTCTGAAAATTGTAAAATGTCCCCGAGGTTTCCCAACAGCGTGCGCCCTCTGTAGTCTCACACACACGGATGCCTCGAGCTCTCTTCTTCCACGCCCGGTGCTAGCCTCGGGAAGAAGATCCAAGCCTTGTGCTTATTCCTCTAGCCTTACGCCACCTCCAAGGTGTATGCGCCAAGAGGAAGATGAGGAGAAGGAAGTCGCCAAACACCACCAAGTTCCTCACGCCAAGAGGAAGGGAAGAAGGTGTGTTGTGGCTAGGGTTGGATGGAAGAATTGTGCCACTAGCCTCTTGCTCTCGCCCTCAAGAAGTCGCCCTCAATTTTGATCACGCCTCAAGGAGAGATTAGTATCATGAGGGGAGGCGTCTATGGCTCTATTTATAGAGCAAGAGGCGGTTGAGTGTGTGGCCACAATTCAATTTGAGTGGGCGGCTAGGAGAGGATTTAGGAGTTTAATTATTTTAGGAATTAACCAAGTCCTAATCCAATTAGGACTCAAGTGGGCGACTTGATCAAGGTTCAAATTAAATTTTGAATAAAGTCCTAATCCAATTAGGACTCTAATTATTTATTTAATTAATTAAATCCTAATCCAATTAGGACTCTAATTAATTCAAATAAATCAGCCCATTTAATCCCACAAAAATAGGACTCTAATTAATTAATTAATTAGCCCCTATTTTATCATGATTAATTAAACTCACATGAGGTATAGGCGCTAACCCTAGTCTAACTAGGGTTAAGCATGCGCCATCTCTTTTCTTCTCCTTAAGCCCATTAAGCCCAACTTTTCAATGGGCCCAGCCCAATGTCCATTATGCATGTTAACCAAGCCCATGGATCCAATCCAATTTAACCCTAGGTCAAATTGGGCTAACCATGGTTAATATGCTGTAAATGGAAGTTGGCTCCAACAAATCTCTTCCATCTCATCAGGCCCATTGGCGCTGATGAAATCTCCAGAATAGATCCGAGTTATCCAATAACTCGATCATAAGGCTTCCCGATCAATACGAGAACTCGAGTATCAAGGTGTGCAACCCTGTAGGTTCCTCTGACGTTGGCAGTGCTGACCCATGGTCACCACAAGCAGTGAGTGGCACCTAGCAGTGCATCGCTGCTACCCAAGTCATCGGAATGGATATCGACATCGACATCCCCATCATTGCAACCAGGTACAGATGCATTACAATCTCTTTGCCGAACTGATATCCGATTGGCCAAGTGTGTCACCACTTGTTTCTGTCCAATCTCATGGCTATGACTAAATCAGGTCTAACCTGGGTATGGCCATACACTTTCAGTCATAGAACCATAGAGGAGCTCCATGGATATCATGCTTCCCTTAGGAAGGGGTAAATCCTATGTCTGTGCATTGACCTTCTCATATGGGTCGTGACATGCCCAATGACAATCGTTATTACCTCCCAACTACGGAAAGGTGTTAGGTTGTATCAAAGCATATCCCTAACCACATAGAATGGCCAATGACCTCAAGTCAAGAGATCAATGCATCTCCTATCACTTGTGAGGATAACTCGTGACACCAAGTCATTGCCTCACAGCAGGTCGGTCCAGTATATCTACCACTGATATACCCATATGCCTGCGTTAGCACCTCGTGCCTAACCAGCCCATACACCAGTCTTACAAGTACCATAGCTGTCCCATATCCACTAAGGTACATTGACTAGGGACAATAGTTTGAGCACAGATCCAATTTGTCTCCAGGGACATTATCATATAAGTACATGTTCGCAGATGTAAACAAATAATGATAACGACAATGCCAGTATGATATAAATATCAATGTCAAGTAGTACAAGTAACAGACCAGAATTAGGTCCTTAGGGCATATACACCAACACATTCGTGGGCCTCTGATTGAAATTCCTCACAGCATTGGCTTGCTCCTGATTAGACTCCTCTTATGATGAAGCTATGATTTGGCATTCAGAGGAATTGTGCCTTGTTACACCACATACCTCACAAGAGACTGCATTAATTGCACTAAATGGAAAAGACAAAGAATCTATCTTCTGAACCAAAGAATCTACCTTATCCGCCAGTGATGTCAAGGGATCATTATGGTACTTACCAAACCCTGTGGAAGCAGTGTTCCGCTCACTCGACCAGTGGTTATGGTTCATGGCCATATCCTCGAGTAGAGCAGTTGCTTCTTCCAAGTTTTTGCTCATGATCGTCCCTCCAGCCACAGCATCCACCATCAGCCTAGTGTTGTAATCTAGTCCATTGTAGAAGATGTGGATCAGAACCCATTCCTGAAGTCCGTGGTGTGGGCACATGTGCTGGAGCTCCTTGAAGCGTTCCTAGGCGTCATAAAGCAATTCTCCCTCTTATTGTGCGAAAGATGTGATCCTGTTGTGCAGTTGAACGGTTTTGCTAGGCGGGAAATATTTGTTCAAGAATGCTTTAGATAGTTCCTCCCAAGTGGTGATAAATCTTGCTGGCATCGAGTATAACCAAGCTCTGGCACGATCCCTAAGAGAAAATGGAAATAGTCTTAGTCTTATCGCATTAGATGAAACTCCGTTAACTTTGACAGTATTGTAGTATTCAAGAAAAATAGCTAAAAGATTTGGGTCCTGATTTGGGGAACCCCCTAATTGATTTTGCTGGACCATCGTCATCAGCGCTGGCTTTAGTTCAAAGTTGTTCGCCTCTACGTTAGGTTGAACGATGATAGAATTGAATCCTTGTATGTTTGGTACCGCGAAGTCCCTCAAAGATTGATTGTTTTGGTTCGTCGCCATCTGTAAGATCCAAGGATCTTAAGTCCTGGTAAGTATTATTTTGATTTAAATAAAATCATTAACTGTGGATTTTACGTTAAGCAGTATTGGATGTTAATTAACTAGCTTATTGGATATTAATTAACTGGTTTATTGATTGTTAATTTGTAATTAATTAAATAGACCTTATTGGATGTTAATTAAATCCTTATTGGATTTTCGTTTAAGTGAATGGTTAAATGGTTAGTTAATGGTTAAATTAATTAGTTAACTATGGGTTATTGGGTTTACACTTAAATTAGATGGATTCGAATTAATTAGTTAGTGGATTAAGTCTTCTCACCTAATTGGATCATCACTTGGCGACATGGACTTGGATCCTCTACTTGGCGGTTAGGATGCTTGGCGACTTGAAGATCCAATCCGTTAATTCAAATATGGCGTGAAGAGGACTTTTGGCGGCTGATCGTTCATGCAACCCTAGAGCTTGACGCCACCTTGGAGGAAGAAGGCGATCTTGGTGTTCTTTGAGTTATTGAGGCGAATTCTCCATCTTCTTCCCCTTGGCGAATTTCCTTGAGGTGAAGAAACTTTCTTGGCGAGTTCTTGGAGATTCTTTGGGCGGCTTAAAGGCTTTAGACGAGTTTTGTGGGGGAAGATTTCACCTTAGTGTTCACGGTTAAGAGGTGAGTGGAGTGTCTATTCGATCCTATCTATTTGGTTGTGTTAGATGATACATGTAATTGTTTGAAAACTTTACCATGTTAAAACCGAAACTCAAGACCTCACCATGTTGAAAACCGAATTTTTGCAAAGGTGAATATATCATGAAAAACCAAAATTTTGCATGGGTGAATATATCATGAAAAAACCAAAATTTTGCATGGGTGTATATATCATGAAAAACCGAAATTTAAGGTATTCTTATATGGAATTTAGGAAGCTTTAAATCAATGATTTTTAGCATGGAATTCTTGTTAACTAGGGTTTAAATTTTAAGTATATAATGTGCTTGAAACCGTGGGATACATGTGATGTTTTGTGAATTAGATTGTAAGAAGATGAATTTTAATCTTATGTTGATGTTATGGATGCCCTAATAGCCCTATTAAATGCTAATAATATTCATGTTTATTTACCTATGACCATGAATCTTTGTTTGAGAAACTTGGGTGATAACTTAGCAAGGTTAGACTGAACTAATTAGCATAAAACCTAAGGACTACATTACTATGTGAATTATGCGATTTTTTGGAATATTATGTGTTTAATGTGATTTTTGAATATTATGTGATTATGTGATTTTTTTTGAATATTATGTGGTTATGTGATTTTCGAATATTATGTGGTTATGTGAACTCAAATATTATGTGTTGTGGTCATGGAATGAATAGGACTAAGGCTAAGTGTAACTGTGTACTCAAGGGGATAGTCTATATGTGATATGTTAAGGGTTAGAGATTTCAGCCCTGTATTGTGATATGTGAGGGGGTTGTTGTTCAGCCTGCCTAATGTGATTATTGTGATAAGGGGGTTGTTATTCAGCCTGCCTGATGTGATTATTGTGATAAAAATGACTATCCTAGAGTCTAGTTGACACTTAGGAGTCCACTTTTGTGAAATAAGATATAAGATGTGTCTGGTGTTGTCCAGTTAAGGAACCCTTTGGGAGAACGAGTGATATAAGACGCAAAGTGCCATGTCTTGGTCGGATAGGGGCCACCTCTTGATGTCGTCACTCTTAGACGCTTAGATTTTTGTGATTATGGGGTGGTGTAGATCAATGTATCACATCTTGACCAGGTGGTGATTACCTCTTGAGTCTACTCACTGTCCATCTATATGTTGCATGTGATTTGCAGGCTTCTCCCAGTGCTTAGGCCAAAGCCGGGTTGGAGCATAATGGTCACTACTGAATATGCTGGACAACTAGGTTAATTAAGTGGTTGGTATGTTTAGTTGGTTTAGAGTAAAACTCTAGAACCTTGAGTAGACATTGGTGTGATGTCTTAGCAGTGTCCATCTGACTGTTTTATATGAGTTCTGTGCTTTAATTTTGTTATATGTTGACATGATATTCTGTTCAATGTTTTTAAAATAATCTGCATGTATTTTGAGTGTATGTTATGGATGGTCGTTTGAGACTATCCACTCACTGGGCTGTGTAGCTCACCCCTCATTATTTTCAGGTGTAGAGCAGGGGCGCATTTCCAGTTAACATTTTATATGAACATCGTGATATGCCAGTTGAATGAATAAGACTTTTGTGTTTAATTACTGGGGCCGGTTGTGGCCGAATTATGTGAACTTGTGTTGCCAGTTGTGGCCGAATTATGTGAACTTGTGTTGCCGGTTGTAGTAGTTTGATATTCTGATTTTTGTGTCACCGCGGGCTTTGGCCTGGTTTCGGTGTGGTATCATTGATGAATTTATAGAATCGATATTATGACTTTGTTTCGAATTTCGAGTTGACTTGTGTTTTTGCAATTGGTTTTAATATAAATGTAACTTGCATATGTCTAGTGCAAGTATTGCGTGGTGGCAGGTACATTTATGAAATTGTGTTTTGAGATTCTATGTATGAATTTTCGAAAATTTTCAGATCGACTTTTCCTGAACTTGGTTTTACCTAGCATGTGAATCGATCTTGTATGATAACATCCTGTTTCTCTATGATTTGTGTTGCTTGTTTGGGGTTAAGATAACGGGATGTGACAGAATGGTATCAGAGCAGTTGGCTAGGTAAAACTTAGTTCGGGGGCAAACATGTTTGTGTATTGCTAGACATCTGATAGGGTTATGTTTGTTTTCCTTACTATGGTATGTGTGTGTGTAGGAATTTAAAATGGTGCAAACCAGAGGAAATGCTAGCAGTGAAGGCGAGCAGACCTCGGATCTCACGAGAGCCATTGCGACTCTGACAGGCATGGTACAACAACAGGGTGCCATGATAGAGAGGCAAGCTCAGATGCTGCAGCAGCAACAGACTCAGCATCAAGAAGCGCAACAGCAGCTCTTGCAGCAATTGACTCAGGAGAGATCCCAGACTACTACTCGAGGAGTGGGGACTGACTCTCAGGAGGACACTCACAGGCGCTATGCCTCACTTGTGAGTGAATTCCAGAAACTGGGTCCTAGTTCTTTTTATGGGGGCTCAGAATCAAGTACTGCAGAGAACTGGCAGTTATGCTTGGAAAAGATTTTTCAAGTCATGCGTTGCTCAGATGAGGACAAGCTGTGTCTGGTTACCTATATGATGCGTGGTGACGCAGATGAGTGGTGGAAGGGCGTGGTGAGGCTAGCTGTGGAAAGACAAGAAACAGTAAATTGGTCCTACTTCTTGTCTCAATTTAATGAGAAGTACTTCCCCGATAGCTTGGTGGAGGACCGAGAGGTGGAATTTATTCACCTGGAGCAGGGTGATCTGACTGTGGACTAGTATGAGTTGCAGTTCACTAAGTTGGGAAAGTATGCCCCTCACCTGATAAACATTGAAAAGAGGAGGGCTACCAAGTTTCTCAGAGGTCTCAGATGGGACATTCGGGAGCAGGTTGGTGCTCAGCACTTGGAGACTTACGTTGAAACTGTTGGACGAGCATGCACCATTGAGAGGTACATATCTGAGAGGAGTTCTAGTGTGGCCGTGACGGTGGTTCCTGCAGTTGAGGCGGCGGCTCCTCAGTATGGTAATGGCGGCAAGGGTAAGAAGTACCCTTACTCTTACAAGGCACCGCAGCAGTCCAGGGATGCTCCGCAGCAGTCCAGGGATGCCAGGGATGTAAAGAACAGTATCACAGAGGACCGGAATTGTAATTATTGTGGGCTCAAGGGACATCTAATGAAGGACTGTTATAAGAAGAATGGTGTTTGCTTCAGGTGTAAGAAACCTGGGCACATGGTCAAGGACTGCAAAGAACCTGAGATGCAGCAGAGAGGCGCAGATAAGCCTATAGTCCAGACCCGAGTTTATGATGTGGCTGAGAAGGATACACGAGCTTCCCGATCCGTCGTGGAAGGTACCTTATTTGTATTCGATCAGTTAGCCCGCATTTTATTTGACCCTGGTGCAAATTTGTCTTTTGTATCTGTTAAATTTGCTGCATGTTTACCTGTGTTACCTAAGGTGCTAGATTATGTTGTGTCTGTAAGTACTCCCTTAGGAAAATCATTATCTACAGACACTGTTTGTGCTGATTGTGTAGTGCATGTAGAGGGTTATGAGTTTCTTGTAGATCTAATCCTTTTAGACATGCAAGACTATGATATCATCCTAGGTATGGATTGGTTATCCTCACATCATGCCACTGTGGATTGCTTTGAGAAAGTAATCACCTTGAATCTGCTAGATGGGAATCGGCTTTTTGTGAGAGGTCTAGTGTCAGACCAAGGACCACATGTGATATCTTTCCTGCAGGCCAGAAAGTTACTTGCTAGTGGGTGTAAGGGTTACCTTGCACATGTTAAGGTGCAGGATGATTCTACTTCTGATTTGACTCAGATGGCGGTGGTGCAAGAGTTTCCTGATGTGTTCTCTGAGGAATTTTCAAGCTTACCACCAATTAGAGAAGTAGAATTTGGCATTGAGTTGGCGCCAGGTACTGCGCCTATCTCCAGAGCTCCTTACCGCATGGCTACATCAGAGTTGGCCGAACTTAAGAAGCAGCTGGAGGAATTGCTGGAAAAAGGTTACATCCGGCCTAGTGCTTCTCCCTGGGGAGCACCAGTGCTGTTCGTCAAGAAGAAAGATGGAACCCTGAGGATGTGTATAGATTACAGGCAACTGAACCAAGTGACTATCAAGAATAAGTATCCTCTTCCCAGAATTGATGATCTGTTTGATCAATTACAGGGAGCTACAGTGTTCTCTAAGATCGATCTGAGATCAGGGTATTACCAGCTTAGGGTCAAGGATGAGGATATATTTAAGACTGCTTTCAGGACCAGGTATGGGCATTTTGAATTTCTAGTTATGCCTTTTGGACTGACGAATGCACCTGCTGTCTTCATGGATTTGATGAACAGGGTATTCCATGAATTGCTTGACTCTTGTGTGGTAGTCTTTATAGATGATATCTTGGTATACTCTCGGACTACTTCGGATCATGTCAGTGACTTGCGCAGAGTGCTAGAGATTCTGAGGAAGAACCGGTTATATGCCAAGGCTAGTAAGTGTGAGTTCTGGCTAGAAAAGATCAGTTTCCTTGGGCATGTGATTTCTGGTCAGGGGGTGTCTGTGGATCCAGTTAAAGTGCAAGCCATCCTCAATTGGGGAAGACCGACTAGTGCTACTGAGATCAGAAGTTTCCTGGGATTAGCAGGTTACTACCGGAGATTTGTTGAGGGATTCTCCAAGCTGGCGGGTCCTTTAACTAAATTGACCAGAAAAGAGGCCAAGTTTAATTGGGATGACAAGTGTGAAGAGAGCTTTCAAGAGCTGAAGAGAAGGTTGACTAGTACACCGATCCTCATTATTCCTAGTGATGGGGAAAGGTTTACTGTTTATACGGATGCTTCAGGCAAAGGGTTGGGTTGTGTCTTGATGCAGAAGGGTTCTGTGGTAGCCTATGCTTCGAGACAACTGAAGGAGTATGAGTTGAACTACCCTACTCATGACTTAGAGTTGGCAGCCGTAGTCTTTGCTCTGAAGATATGGCGTCACTATTTGTTGGGTCAAGAGTTTGATCTGTTCACTGATCACCAGAGTCTCAAGTACATCTTCACTCAGAAGGAGTTGAACATGAGACAGAGAAGATGGATGGAGTTGATCAAAGACTATGACTTCTCTATTCAGTATCAGGCTGGAAAGGCTAATGTAGTGGCTGATGCACTGAGCAGACATCCAGTTACTTCAGTAGCGGCACTACGGGTCAGTGAGTGGCAGTTACTACAGGAGTTCAGCGATCTCAGGATCAGTGTTTCTCCTAGAGTTCATTCGGGTTATGTGGCTTTCCTCAGAGTACAGTCTACTTTGTTGCAGAAGATCAGAGATCAGCAATCTGTGGATCCGAAATTAGTTCAGATCAGGGATAGTTTGGTTGCGGGTACAGTTCAGAATTTTAGCTTGTCTGATGATGGTGTTCTTCGGTTTCGTGGAAGGGTGTGTGTCCCTGAGGAACCGAGCTTGAGGAAAGAAATATTGGAGGACAGCCATAACTCCAAATATTATCTACATCCTGGTGTGACTAAGATGTATCAGGACCTCAAGAAAAGCTTTTGGTGGCCGGATATGAAGAAAGAAGTATTTGATTTTGTCTCTAGGTGTTTAACCTGTCAGACAGTAAAGGCTGAACACCAGAAACCTGGTGGTTTGTTGCAGCCCCTTCCTATTCCTGAGTGGAAGTGGGAATGCATCAGTATGGACTTTGTTTGTGGTTTGCCCAGAACCAGATTGGGTCATGATGCTATTTGGGTGATTGTTGATAGACTCACTAAATCAGCCCATTTTCTTCCGATCAAGATGACTTATCCTTTAGAGAGACTGGCTAGATTGTATATTGATGAGATAGTCAGACTGCATGGAGTGCCTGTTGATATTGTGTCTGATAGGGACTCTCGATTTCTGTCCAGGTTTTGGAAGAGCTTACAGGAGGGTTTGGGTATTAAGTTGAGTTTTAGTACAGCATACCATCCTCAGTCTGATGGCCAGACGGAGCGTACTATACAGACTCTAGAAGACTTATTGAGAGCTTATGTGGTTGATTGGAGTTCTGAGTGGATTCGGGATCTATCTTTGATAGAGTTCACTTATAATAATAGCTTCCACTCCAGTATTCAGATGGCTCCTTATGAGGCTTTGTATGGGAGAAGGTGTAGGACTCCCTTGTGTTGGGAGGAAACTGGTGACAGAATGATTTTGAGATCTGATGCAGTACAGGAGACTACTGATAAGGTTAGAGAGATACAGAATAAACTGAAGATTTCTCGGGATAGACAGAAGAGTTATGCTGATGATCGTCGTCGTCCCTTGGAGTTTATGGTAGGGGATCATGTTTTCTTAAAGGTGTCACCTACTAAGGGTGTTATGAGGTTTGGCAAAAAGGGCAAGTTGAGCCCTAGGTTTGTAGGCCCTTTTGACATTATTGAGAGAGTTGGTCCAATGGCTTACAGGTTAGCTTTACCTCCTGCTATGGATCATGTGCATAATGTGTTCCATGTTTCTGCTTTGAGGAAATATCATCCTGATCCATCTCATGTATTGGAGTTGGAACCTCTTCAGATTCAGAGTGATTTGACCTTTGAGGAAAGACCTCTCCGGATTGTGGATAGAAAGGATAAAGTTCTGAGGAACAAGTCTATACCTTTAGTAAAGGTTATCTGGGGAAATCAGTCGGTTGAGGAGGCGACTTGGGAGACTGAAGCTGATATGAGGAAGTTTTATGCTTATCTTTTTGATGATATGAATGCTGAGCTTTAGAGGACTAAAGCTTTATAAGGAGGGAGGGATGTAAGATCCAAGGATCTTAAGTCCTGGTAAGTATTATTTTGATTTAAATAAAATCATTAACTGTGGATTTTACGTTAAGCATTATTGGATGTTAATTAACTAGCTTATTGGATATTAATTAACTGGTTTATTGATTGTTAATTTGTAATTAATTAAATAGACCTTATTGGATGTTAATTAAATCCTTATTGGATTTTCGTTTAAGTGAATGGTTAAATGGTTAGTTAATGGTTAAATTAATTAGTTAACTATGGGTTATTGGGTTTACACTTAAATTAGATGGATTCGAATTAATTAGTTAGTGGATTAAGTCTTCTCACCTAATTGGATCATCACTTGGCGACATGGACTTGGATCCTCTACTTGGCGGTTAGGATGCTTGGCGACTTGAAGATCCAATCCGTTAATTCAAATATGGCGTGAAGAGGACTTTTGGTGGCTGATCGTTCATGCAACCCTAGAGCTTGACGCCACCTTGGAGGAAGAAGGCGATCTTGGTGTTCTTGGAGTTATTGAGGCGAATTCTCCATCTTCTTCCCCTTGGCGAATTTCCTTGAGGTGAAGAAACTTTCTTGGCGAGTTCTTGGAGATTCTTTGGGCGGCTTAAAGGCTTTAGACGAGTTTTGTGGGGGAAGATTTCACCTTAGTGTTCACGGTTAAGAGGTGAGTGGAGTGTCTATTCGATCCTATCTATTTGGATGTGTTAGATGATACATGTAATTGTTTGAAAACTTTACCATGTTAAAACCGAAACTCAAGACCTCACCATGTTGAAAACCGAATTTTTGCAAAGGTGAATATATCATGAAAAACCGAAATTTTGCATGGGTGAATATATCATGAAAAAACCAAAATTTTGCATGGGTGTATATATCATGAAAAACCGAAATTTAAGGTATTCTTATATGGAATTTAGGAAGCTTTAAATCAATGATTTTTAGCATGGAATTCTTGTTAACTAGGGTTTAAATTTTAAGTATATAATGTGCTTGAAACCGTGGGATACATGTGATGTTTTGTGAATTAGATTGTAAGAAGATGAATTTTAATCTTATGTTGATGTTATGGATGCCCTAATAGCCCTATTAAATGCTAATAATATTCATGTTTATTTACCTATGACCATGAATCTTTGTTTGAGAAACTTGGGTGATAACTTAGCAAGGTTAGACTGAACTAATCAGCATGAAACCTAAGGACTACATTACTATGTGAATTATGCGATTTTTTGGAATATTATGTGTTTAATGTGATTTTTGAATATTATGTGATTATGTGATTTTTTTTGAATATTATGTGGTTATGTGATTTTCGAATATTATGTGGTTATGTGAACTCAAATATTATGTGTTGTGGTCATGGAATGAATAGGACTAAGGCTAAGTGTAACTGTGTACTCAAGGGGATAGTCTATATGTGATATGTTAAGGGTTAGAGATTTCAGCCCTGTATTGTGATATGTGAGGGGGTTGTTGTTCAGCCTGCCTGATGTGATTATTGTGATAAGGGGGTTGTTATTCAGCCTGCCTGATGTGATTATTGTGATAAAAATGACTATCCTAGAGTCTAGTTGACACTTAGGAGTCCACTTTTGTGAAATAAGATATAAGATGTGTCTGGTGTTGTCCAGTTAAGGAACCCTTTGGGAGAACGAGTGATATAAGACGCAAAGTGCCATGTCTTGGTCGGATAGGGGCCACCTCTTGATGTCGTCACTCTTAGACGCTTAGATTTTTGTGATTATGGGGTGGTGTAGATCAATGTATCACATCTTGACCAGGTGGTGATTACCTCTTGAGTCTACTCACTGTCCATCTATATGTTGCATGTGATTTGCAGGCTTCTCCCAGTGCTTAGGCCAAAGCCGGGTTGGAGCATAATGGTCACTACTGAATATGCTGGACAACTAGGTTAATTAAGTGGTTGGTATGTTTAGTTGGTTTAGAGTAAAACTCTAGAACCTTGAGTAGACATTGGTGTGATGTCTTAGCAGTGTCCATCTGACTGTTTTATATGAGTTATGTGCTTTAATTTTGTTATATGTTGACATGATATTCTGTTCAATGTTTTTAAAATAATCTGCATGTATTTTGAGTGTATGTTATGGATGGTCGTTTGAGACTATCCACTCACTGGGCTGTGTAGCTCACCCCTCAATATTTTCAGGTGTAGAGCAGGGGCGCATTTCCAGTTAACATTTTATATGAACATCGTGATATGCCAGTTGAATGAATAAGACTTTTGTGTTTAATTACTGGGGCCGGTTGTGGCCGAATTATGTGAACTTGTGTTGCCAGTTGTGGCCGAATTATGTGAACTTGTGTTGCCGGTTGTAGCAGTTTGATATTCTGATTTTTGTGTCACCGCGGGCTTTGGCCTGGTTTCGGTGTGGTATCATTGATGAATTTATAGAATCGATATTATGACTTTGTTTCGAATTTTGAGTTGACTTGTGTTTTTGCAATCGGTTTTAATATAAATGTAACTTGCATATGTCTAGTGCAAGTATTGCGTGGTGGCAGGTACATTTATGAAATTGTGTTTTGAGATTCTATGTATGAATTTTCAAAAATTTTCAGATCGACTTTTCCTGAACTTGGTTTTACCTAGCATGTGAATCGATCTTGTATGATAACATCCTGTTTCTCTATGATTTGTGTTGTTTGTTTGGGGTTAAGATAACGGGATGTGACACCATCTCTCCTTCTTCCGAGATCTTTTTGGTTACAAATTGCAATCTCCTTCGAAGGCGAAAGGTGCGCTCAATTTTTGGGTCTTCTGGAAATAAATCACCTGCACGAGAAACTCTAGGCATACAACGTGTAAGTAAGTAGTAGTAGAAAAGAATAGTAAAAACTAATAGCAACAAAAAATAAAAATGCCTAATCTCCGAACTTATCAATTAATCAATATTAACTATCTATAATTCCTCGGCAACGGCGCCAAAAACTTGATAGCGATCCGCAAGTGCACGGATTTATTGAAGTAATAAAAAGATTATCGTTCCCAATGAGGATTTGACGGTCAAGTACTGATTACATGATTGATCTATATCTAGACGATTCAAATGATGGTTTTTATTTTGGAAACTTCTAATTCAAGAAAACAAAAAGGTGGTTTTAGGGTTTTGTCTAAAAATCAATTCAGATAAAATTAGGATTTAGGGTTTCACCACGTTGACGATTATGAATTTAATAAAAGTAAATCTTTGATCAGAAAATTATAGTTTTGAAAGGGATTTTTCCTAAGGTACAGATTACCTCTTCTCGAAGCGTAATCCGGTATCTATTTATATTAATTCCCTACTCTCGTGACAATTAACATAAATAGACCCATTAAGTTCTGTGAAAAACCTTGGAAATCCTTCAAACGAATCTGAACTACTCTCGTGATCGGATTCGTAGGTTTGAAAAGAATAGATCCGATGTTACAATTCACCTCTCGGTCCTTCTCGCAACGTCTAAGATGTAAAATTACGTGGCCAAGGTAAATTATAGAATAACACAATTCTAATCAAATCAATATTATAAAAATTCTAACAAAGATTCATACAAAAGATGTAATCCATAAATCAGTCAACGGGCTGTTGGTGTATATGCCCTAAAGACCAATGTATGGACATGGTCAGGCATTGTTTGAATGTACTTTGATAGAACTATTACTCTTTATATATGCATGGTCTTTATTATGCAGACTTCTCTACCTGCGTTGATGTATTGAGTTGCATAAATAATGTCCCAGGAGTTTGGATTGGATCCATTCTCATAAGCTATCCCCAGACAAGGTACCTTAGCAGATATGGGACAGCTTTGGTACATGTGAGACTGGTGTATGGGCTGGTTAGGTGCGGGGCACAGTAACGCAGACATACAGGTGCATTGGATGCACTAGAGTGATCCACCGTGAGGATTGACTTGTCTAGGCAACAAGTCAATCTCACATGCAAGAGGTTTGCATTGATCCTTAGACTTGAGGTATTCATGTCTAGATTTGATGATGGATATGCTTTGATACAGTCTTACGTCTCTCCATAATTGGGGGACCAAAATGACTGTCATTGGGCATGTCATAAGTCATGTAGAGACATGGATGACCAATAGTAGGATTTGCCCCTTCCTTATTGGAAGCATGATATCCACTCGGGGCGCCCCACCTTATTGGTGCATGACAGGAAAGTGTGGCCACACTTGTTGAGTCATGACCAATGCATTGGATAATAAACTTGAGACTGATCCAATGGCAGGATATCAGTTTAGGCAAAGGGATCTATAATGGAATGGGAATCCTCGTTGCTTGTTAGGAGTTATTGCCATAATGACTTAAGTCCTATGACATGGGTAGTAGTGATGTGTTGCTAGATACCCCTCACTACTTATGATGTTTACATCATTGCCATCGTCATATGGATCCTACGGGGTCACAAGCAATAGACTCTTGACGTTGCTTTAATCAGAAGCCTTATGATCAAGTTATTGGATAACTTGGATCCATTTGGAAGATTTCATCAGCGCCAATGGGCCTGATGAGTTGGAAGAAAGTTATTGGAGCCAAACTTTATTTTTGGCAGGTTGACCCGAAATTGACCTTAATTGGTCACATTTGGATTAGGGTTGCATTGGATTAGATCCAATGGCTTAATCAACCCATGCCATGAAGTTTGGGCTAGCTCATTATCCAATGAGGCCCAATAATTAGTTGTCATGAAGAGGAATTGGCTTAAAAGGGTATAATGGGGAGAAATCTCACCCCATTGGCGCCTAGGGGCATAATGGGGTGAGGGAGGCGCCTTTGCTTCATTATGGAAGTAAAGGGCGCCTAGCCCCTCTTCCTTGGATGGAATACTTGCCTCTAAGGCAAGTCTTGGGGCTGATATGGCTTGAGAACTTTTATGGGAAGTTCCTAGGCGCATAAGGATATAGGGAAGAGGTATATGGTAATGTCTTGGAGACTTACCTTACCTCAAACCCTAGTTTCTCCCAAGACACCACCCTAGCCGAATTCCTCTTGCATGTTGCGCCTAGCCACTTCTCCTTTGATGGCAAGAATGCATTTGAGGCATGTCTTGGGCTGATATAGTGCTTGGACATTTATGGATAGGTTGAATGAGGTTTATGGTAAAGTCTTGGAGACTTTCCTTGCCTCAAGACACCTCATCCTAGCCATACACTTGGCATGATCCTAGCCCTTGCCCAAACCGCCTCTAGTCCTATTTATAGGACCCCTTGTCACCCCCTCTAGAGTTTGAATGCTTAGTGGCATGAACACAGATAGAGAGGCGAGAGCAAGGGCAAAGGGCGACAACATCAAGGTGGTGCAACCCTTCTTCCTACTGGTGGCCGCAAGTCTCCTCCTTCCTCTCCTCTTGGCGTGACTTGGAGAAGGACTTGGTGGCGCAACTTCCTCTTGATCTTCCTCAAGGCCAAAACTCTTCTTCTCCCTCTTCTCTTGGAGTGAAGAGGATAAAGAGTTGGCGGCATCTTCCTTGCACTTGGCGCATGAACCTTGGAGGTGGCGCAAGAGAAGTGAAGGAACCCTAAGGCTTGATTCTCTTCCCGAGGCTAGCACCAAGCGTGGAAGGGAGCAACGATCAAGGATTCGACGCGTGGATACTTGTGGAGGGCGAACACTTGGGCGCCTTCAACATGGCTTCGACATCTAGACAAGCAAAAGAGGTACATCTCTAACACATCCTTGTGTTTTCCCTCTCGCATGGATCCTTGGGAACGGAATATGTTTCGGGTGTAATGATTCTTCCGCTGCGTCCTAGGACTGCAAAATTTTAAATTACACCCGGTATTCCCTAACAATGGTATCAGAGCTACTTGCGAGAAACACAAGGTGTATGTTTGCTTGTATGAAAAATTTTTGGAAAATTTTTCTTCTATCCATGCGCGTTTCACTTAGAAAGCGTTTTTCATCCAATCTTCTCTTCTCAACATTATGGCCGAAATTTGATTATGTTCATGATTGATTTAAGACCACAGGCGCACGTAGGTTTTGTCAAGTAGGACGGGCATTGTGTCTTCGGACTGGCCGGGTCTCTTGATCTGACAAAACTGCCAGCCGATAGGGTCTATGAAATCATCATGGAACTTGATCTGAATTTTGGCATAAATTTGGTTAAGAGAGCGCTTTGGATGATATTGGCGCATAAGGTGCTAAAATTTGACTTTTTTGGATTTTCAAATTTTACATGCGCCACTTGATTGGGTTGATATGGTCATAGCGAGTGCCCTCCCGTGTTGTGATGTGGAAGCATGTTTCCACTTGTGATGAATGCTTGTAAAATCTCTTTCCACCTGCGTGTGGTTCTCTCCCTATCTTGTTGTAAAGAATTTTTCATCTTATTTAGAATAGATGTAGAATTATATGATAGGTTAGGGCTTCATCTTGACAACAAGAAGCCTTCTTCAATCGAAGTCAGAAGTGGCGCCAGCTTTGGAAGCATGATGATGGACTTGCGGCTGAAGGAAGGACACATGCTTTCAGCTTCTGGCATGGGCTGATCTGTTTTAGGGACTCGCAACCCTTGGATGCACGATAACATGTCACATGGCTCGTGACAAGTTATGTGCATGAAAAGAGCTATGACCATATCGACCAAAATAGCATGCCTGTGATGGTTTATTATTTTGTCCATAGCATACCTGTGATGTTTTTTCTTTGCTGCCATAACCATAGGAAAACTGCATGCTAGAAAAGAATAAAACAAACATGCAAAAACTCTCAATACAATATCAAGTCGATAGCCTTCTAACGCGTAGCCCTCATCAAACTATCGATCGGTGGTGTTGTGAACTGTTTCCCACCCTCGTGGGACACGCCCACTTATCTTTAGAAGGTGTGTGGTGACAATGATTTCCCCAGTTCAGTTTTAACCTAGGCGTGCCTTCGCAAGGAAATTCGTTGACCCTGGGCATAACTGAAAGTCCCCTATACTTGGGGGGGCGAAACCCTAGATAGGCGCATATAAAACTTTTGCAGCGGAAACAAGGGTTTCAAGAGGATCTATGCATGAGATATGATCAACTATAATCGATTGCAAAGATAAGTAAGGAGTCATACCATCGCCATTGCTTTGGATGGCGCCTTGGAAGAAGAGAGCAAATGGGATCTCCTCCAAAAGATGCGCACACAAGAAGATGTCGCCTACTCCTTGTTGATCCTTGTGCTAGCAAGGCTCTCCAAGTGAACCTGATCGAATGGAAGGGAAGAGAAGAATTCTTTTGCTTGGCGAGACCTCTCCCTTATCGTCAATGCTTCACCACCCGAATGTGTCGAGAGCCCAAAAAACAAAGAGACGACAATAGGGCAAGAGAAGAAGCATGAAGAGAGGCAACGTGAGGCGTGTCCACGATTAGAGAACATGTTATCCAAAAATAGCAAACCACTTCTCAACGTTCACGCGCTCATGAACAAGTCGCAAACCTCTTCTCCCTTGAACCTTGCGCTCACTTGATGAGCCGGTTCAATTTGGTTTGGTTCAAAGACCAATTAACCCAAGCGATTTGGTCTAGATCATATTAAACCCTAAGGTTCCAGATCTAACCGTTCATCTCCTGATGCTCTTGATCTTACCGATCTAGCATCAATTCTCTCGATCGAAGCTTACCGATCTCAAGCCCTAATCAATCTAACATGATCAGACCAGATCTCACTCACAATCAGAGATTAAATCCCTTTAAACTGAACCCAAACAATTCAGTCCACATGATCTGACTTAAGTAAGCCATATCATCAAATTGTGCGACCCTAAAGGTTTCCTTTAAATGTCGGTAACGATAACTTATGTTATCACGATCAGTGAGGGGTATCTAGCAACACATCACTGTCCCCCGATATAAAGGAAAGAGTCTTCCAAGACTACACCCAAACCACAGCACAAGTGTGAATCCAGTTCACAAGGCATACATGCTTCCTTTGCCACTGGATGTTCTTTATTGGACAAGCGTGTCAAGCCTGTAACTCCAATATGATGAGCATGATTAGATCAGATGAACATAGTCATCTGGGTATGGCCATACACTTTCTCAATCATCTCATCCAGGGGGCCCCTTTAGAACATCACACTCCAAACTAGGAGATGGCAATCCTATGTCTATCACCAGCGCCCTAACATGACTCATGCTCACCATCCAAGATAGTCTATAACCATTATGTTTCAAATGATATCGAACTACCTCAAAACAATGCCAATCATCATTTAGAAACACAAGTGATCTCAAGTCAGAGGAAGTATGCCACTTGTTCGCATACAAGGATTATTCACATTGTGACAAGCAATTGAACATCCTAGTAGGGTCTGTCCAGTACATCCAATGTACCCATGAGTCTACATCTTATTCCATGCTTGAAGCATCCTATAAGATTAGAACACATATTAGTCTCAATCATATCAAGGCTGTCTCATGTTCACCAAGATATCTCGACTAAGGACTATACTACATGTCAGCCTAGCTGAACATCATTGAGACATTATTCAGAAGTATACATATTGCAGCAGATAATGTAACAACCTGAATAACAACCATTGCCTTTATAAACATAGAGTTTATACATGATACTGATATAATCCCAAGGCCTCAAACATTAGCCTTAAGGGCATACCCCAACAATAACGGTTAGGATAAGACTTGACTAGTTTTTCATATGACACTGACATGATGGATCACTAGAGGCAGCTGTTGAGAGGATAGGGTTCTGTGTTGTATCCAGCCCTCGCTGGACACAGGGCGCCTAGTCTATCTTAACTAAGAGGAATTGTGCATGGCACAATTGGTTGGCATGCCTACCTAAGGAAGCATGAGACTCTCTGTGCATCCCAACTCACCCTTGTGAGTCGCGGAGACCTTATGTGAAATTAGGATCCTACTCACTTATTTCCATGTTGAGTTAGAGAGTTCTCAACTTGTTTTGGAGATAGTGGGAGCGTAGCATTTAATTTAAAGTCCTTGTTGAATGCTTTATCATTGTACTTATTTTACTTATTTGCTTATTGTAGAAGGCATCTCCTGATCTAAGATTGAAACTTTATAAAAATAAGTTGGATGGGACAAACTGGACAAATTGGTTCAAGATTTTGTCCAAGATACTGGAACAAGAGAATAAGGTGCATCTTCTTGAAAGACCTCCATCCCAGCCCAGTGTGTATTTCACTAATGATTGGGAGTGGAATGTCTATCTTGAACATTGTGAAGATAACGAACAGTACACTGCTCTTGTCTTAGAGTGCATGACCCCAGAGGTCAAGGTTGAATGTGATGAGATGGGGATTTATGATCTTATCATACATCTCAAAGGTCTCTTCACACCATGCTCTATAGACAATGATCAGGAAAGTTCTGTTGGATCTTCAGAATGTTTGCCTGAATCTGAGAATGACCATGGTTCTACATCTTCGAAGCTAATACTTCGAAAGACTAGGAATGCATGGGTATTTCGAAGAGGATTAATGGCCAAGAAGAGCATGGCAAAGAAGAAGGGATGTAATCCATCCGCTTCAGGTATTGTGTTACCAAGGTCTTTTGTCTACTTCTTATTCATGGGTACTGGGTACCGTACGTGAGGCTCACATATGTTTTACATGTGCAGGAGCTCAAAAGAAGTAGGACGAACAGGCATGATGGGATTGACTCTCGGGTCAGGGACGGGGCATTGGATGCTGCTGTTGATATCATCTCACTACCTTGAAGACTTCATATAGAACTTTGCTATTATATATCAGCTTATGTATTAGAACATCATTCCTTTTGGAAAGGACTTCAGCTTGAAATAATAAATAATATTTTTCTTTAATCTGAGATGTTCTATTAAAGTGATACAGTTGACAATAGTTTGTGGTTCTACATGTGACACAAGATCAGATCTAATGATTCAATAAACATCCTCTTATAGCATTGTCTCTTGAACCATAGAACAATGGTCACATCCAAAGGTCCATGGACTATTGGGATCATTATCCTTTCAGGATTATGATACATGTGAGCCTAGTTCAAAGGAACAATGTGACAAATATTGCCTTCACCGTAAAGGATGGAAGGACTATTGGCTTGTTGGATCTAATACACAAAAATGTAAGTGGACCCATGTAAACAAGCACTAAGAGGAGTTATATACTTCATTTAGGTGTAGGTATGCCTTACGCAACCCAAGAACTTTGGAAAAATCCAAGAAGTTCACAAATGAAGTATTGAGTCAAATTGAAGGATCTGTTAAAGCACCTTGATTGGATCAAGATGATTAGTGGAGAATTTGATGACTGTCCTAAGAAGTGTGGAGTTATCTCACAGCTTTCTTAGTACACCACTGTGTGGTGAATTTCAAAGAACGATAAAGGAACACATTGGATGTGGTTCCATCTTTGAATAGTCATAAAAATATACTACTATGATGCCATGCAAACAGATATACTGCCACTCCATAAGAAAATGTCTAAATTAGCTTTTGAGTTGCGAACTGCAAATATCCCATTTCTTCAATGGAATTGGGAATGTAATGTGCAGTGATTCAAAAGTATGTGTTTGTGGTGCACTGTAGAGTGCTAATTCTATCCCAAGGAGAACAAAATATTTGTTGCACAAACTACTGTCTCTCTTGAGAAAGTATTTCTTTTGAAAGAAGCTAGTGGGAGTAGATTTGATTTGGACAAGGTCCAGAATCAACCACATATAATTAGACACAGATGGAGAGTAAAATCTCACATACAGGTTGAAAGCAACATGAGGTTCAAGTAACACAGGAACCACATAAGTCTGGATCGATTCGATATGCTAGGCATGACGAATTTTTCATCAAGCATGAACCTAAGACTTATGAGGAAATGGAAGCGGTCGGTGGACCAGATTCCGAGAAATGGATAAGGGCCATGAAAACCATAATGGACTCCATGTCTGCTAATCAAGTCTGGGACTTGGATAAGCTGCCAAAGGGGTAATTCCCACAGGCTATAAATAAATCTTCTAGGAAGATAGACATGGAAGGTAACATTGTTACCTTAAAAGGCAAGCTAGTGAACAATAATTTCAGGCAAATCCACTGGGTGGATAATGATGAAATTTTCACCAATAGCTGAGCTTTTAATCCATTAGGGATCTGCTTGTTATAATTGCATGATCAGTTATGGCATGTTGTTATGAAAACTGCCTTTCTTGCATGAACATCTGAAAAAGATATCTATAAGGAAATAGCCAGAAGGTTTTCATACCAAGGCCATAAAGATATGCATGGTGTTATGCAAGCATATTTGAAATAGCCTGTGTTTACAAGAAGATCAGTGGGAGCACCTTAATAGTATTTCTTGTTCTAGATGATTGATGATATTCTCCTCACATGGAATGACATCTCAGCTCTTCACATGGTGAAGAAAAAGTTTGATATGTATTTCGAGAAGAATGATCCAGGGAATGATGCCAACATCCTAGGCATCAGGATCTATAGATAGAGATCCAAGAAAGTCATTGCCCTTTAGTCGATCTATGTTCATCCAAGAGTTTCTGGAGAAGTTTATATTGGATGATTCCAAATATTGATATCTTCCAGGAAGATATGGTCTGACTCTCTCAAGGATGTTATGTCATATGACACAGCTGGAGAGTAATAACATGGGTCTAAAATCCTGATACATGGTATGTAGGATAGATCATGTTTTGAATAAAATACTCAAGACCATTCGTGGCAAATACTTGGAGCATAGCCAGCAAGTTTCAATCAGATCTTAGAGTTTAAAACTAGATAGTTGTGAAAGCAATCCTTATATATATACTTGGGAAGTATAAAGGATTGGAGTCTAGTCTATGATAGACAGGAAAGAATTTTGTGTACAAGGGTACACTGACACTTCGTTCCAGTCTAGTGACTATTGATCACAGCTAGGATTTGCGCTTTGCCTTATTATGGTGTTGTATGCTGAAAGAGCATTATGCAAACCAAAGTGGCAAGATTCTACAAATAAGGCTGAGTACATTGCAGCTCCTTGTAGCAGCCAAGGAGGCAGCTTCATTCATTTGAACTTGATCTAGTTCATGGTGCTTGATGGTCCAGTATAGTTCTTACTGGGACCATAGCATAAGAGAAGGAACTTAATGCTCAAGTATGTACTGCAGTATATCATCTGATCTTAGAGATCATGGAAAAGGATGATGATCAAATTTGTTAAAATAAACATAGATAGCAATCTGGAAAAACACACTGACCTAGCCTCTGGCGCAGCGGAAGCTAAATGGGTCATACTAGAGACATTGGAATTGACTAAACACCAGTTGTCCTTGGTCTTAGTGCAAGTGGGAGATTGTTGGTGTATATGCCCTAAAGACCAATGTATAGACATGGTCAGGCATTGTTTGAATGTACTTTGATAGAACTATTACTCTTTATATAGGCATGGTCTTTATTATGTAGACTTCTCTACCTGCGTTGATGTATTGAGTTGCATAAATAATGTCCCAGGAGTTTGGATTGGATCCATTCTCATAAGCTATCCCCAGACAAGGTACCTTAGCAGATATGGGACAGCTTTGGTACATGTGAGACTAGTGTATGGGCTGGTTAGGTGCGGGGCAGAGTAACGCAGACATACAGGTGCATTGGTTGCACTGGAGTGATCCACTGTGAGGATTGACATGTCTAGTCAACAAGTCAATCTCACATGCAAGAGGTTTGCATTGATCCTGAGACTTGAGGTATTCATGTCTAGATTTGATGATGGATATGCTTTGATACAGTCTTACGTCTCTCCGTAATTGAGGGACCAAAACGACTGTCATTGGGCATGTCATAAGTCATGTAGAGACATGGATGTCCAATAGTAGGATTTGCCCCTTCCTTATTGGAAGCATGATATCCACTCGGGGCGCCCCACCTTACTGGTGCATGACAGGAAAGTGTGGCCACACTTGTTGAGTCATGACCAATGCATTGGATAATAAACTTGAGACTGATCCAATGGCAGGATATCAGTTTAGGCAAAGGGATCTATAATGCAATGGGAATCCTCGTTGCTTGTTAGGAGTTGTTGCCATAATGACTTAAGTCCTATGACATGGGTAGTAGTGATGTGTTGCTAGATACCCCTCACTACTTATGATGTTTACATCATTGCCATCGTCATATGGATCCTATGTTGGTGTATATGCCCTAGGACCTAGTTTTGGTCCATCTTTGTACTACTTGACTCTGATATTAATATATATCTTTCTGGCATTGTCGTTATCATTGTTTGTCTACACCTGCAATTGTGTACTTACATGATAATGTCCCTGGAGACAGATTGGATCTGTGCTCGAACTATAGTCCCCAGTCAATGTACCTGAGTGGATATGGGACAACTCTGGTACTTGTGAGACTAGTATGTGGGCTGGTTAGGCACGTGGTGCTAACGCAGACACATGGGTATATCATTGGAGGATATACTGGATAGACCCGCTGTGAGGCTATGACTTGGTGTCATAAGTTATCCTCACAAGTGACAGGAGATGCATTGATCCCTTGACTTGAGGTCATTGACCATTCTATATGGTTAGGGACTTGCTTTGATGCAACCTAACACCTTGCCGTAGTTGGGAGGTCATAACGGTTGTCATTGAGCATGTCACGACCCATATGAGAAGGTCAATGGACAGACATAGGATTTGCCCCTTCCTTAGAGAAGTGTGATATCCATGGAGCTCCCTTATGGTTCTATGACTGAGAGTGTATGGCCATACCCAGGTGAGAACCTGTTTTAGTCATAGCCATGTGATTGGATGAAAACAAGTGGTGACACACTTGTCCAATCGGATATCAGTACGGCAAAGAGACTGTAATGCATCTGTACCTAGTTGCGATGATGGGGATGTCGATGTCGATATCCATTCCAATAACCTGGGTAGCAGCGATGCACTGCTAGGTGCCACTCACTGCTTGTGATAACCTTTGGTCAGCACTGCCAGCGTTAGAGGAACCTACAGGGTCGCACACCTTGATACTCGAGTTTCATATTGATCGGGTAGCCTTTAGATCAAGTTATTGGATAACTCTGATCTATTTGGGAGATTTCATCAGCGCCAATGGGCCTGATGAGATGGAAGAAACTTATTGGGGCCAACTTCCGTTTTTGGCATATCGATCAAATTAACCATGGTTACCCTCATTTAACCATGGGTTAAATTGGATTGGATCCAATAGCTTGGTTAACATGCATAATGGACTTTGTGTTGGGGTATGCCCTTAAGGCTAATGTTTGAGGCCTTGGGATTGTATCAGTATCATGTAATAAACTCTTAAGTTTATAAAGGCATGGTTGTTATTCAGATTGTTACCTTGTCTGCTGTAATAAGTGTACTTCTGATTAATGTCTCAATGCTGTTCAGCTAGGCTGACATGCTAAATGTCCTTAGTCGATATATCTTGGTGAACATGAGACAGCCTTGATATGATTGAGACTAATATGAATTCTAATCTTATAGGATGCTTCGAGCATGGAATAAGATGTAGACTCATGGGTACATTGGATGTACTGGACAGACCCTACTAGGATATTCAATTGCTTGTCACAATGTGAATAATCCTTGTATGCTACAAGTGGCACATGTCCTTTGACTTGAGATCACTTGTGTTTCTAAATGATGATTGTCATTGTTTTGAGGTAGTTCAATATCATTTGAAACATAATGGTTATAGACTATCTTGGATAATGATCATGAGTCAGGTTAGGGCACTAGTGATAGATAGAGGATTGCCGTCTCCTTGTTGAAGGAGTGTGGTGTTCTATAGGGGCCCCCTAGATGAGATGATTGAGAAAGTGTATGGCCATACCCAGGTGACTATGTGCATCTGATCTAATCATGCTCATCATATTGGAGCTACAGGCTTGACACGCTTGTCCAATAAGAACATCCAGTGGCAAAGGAAATATGCATGCCTTGTGAAGTGGATTCACACTTGTGCTATGGTTTGGGTGTAGTCTTGGAAGACTCTTTCCTTTATATCGGGAGACAGTGATGTGTTGCTAGATACCCCTCACTGATCGTGATAATGTAAGTTATCGTTACCGACATTTAAAGGAAACCCTTAGGGTCGCACAATTTGATGATATGGCTTACTTAAGTCAGATCGTGTGGACTGGATTGTTTTGATTCAGTTTAAAGGAGTTTAAACTCTGATTGTAAGTGAGATCCAGTCTAATCATGTTTGATTGATTAGGGCTTGCGATCGGTAAGCTTCGATCGAGAGGATTGATGCTAGATCGGTGAGATCAAGAGCATCATGAGATGAACGGTTAGATTGGAAACCTTAGGGTTTAGTTGATCTAGACCGATTAGCTTGGGCTGGCTTGGTTTGGCCTTTGGACCGAACACATTTACTTTGAACCGGTTCAAGAGCTTGAACGTATGGTTCATTGTTTTGGCGTTTTGATCGATTTAGTGATCATGAACGCATGGCTTAATGGATTTTCCAATTTTGGAAAGTCATTTAGCGCATGTTCCCTTGAACGCCAAATGACTTGAACGCTCCATTCAACTCTCGTCTCCTTGCTCTTGCTTGACGAGATTTTGGCGTGGAGAAGGCGAGGTCTTGGTGGAGGTTCGGCAAGCCTAGACATCATCTCTCATTTCCTTACCATACGAGTGCAGGAGTCCCCTTCGAGGGGGAGCGAGAAAACCCTAATGGCGCATGTGTTACATCGCAGCGGAAATAGGGGTTTTAGGGATCATTATGCATGATATATATTCAACTATGAAAAACGATTACGAGTGCCAATAAGATTCATACCATCGCCATCTATGGATGAAGTATTGGAAGCAAGGAGCGAAAGGGATCCTCTCCCTAGTCGACGCACACACGATGAAGAATGGCCTCTCCTTGTCGTCTTTGTGCTAGCAAAGCTTCAAGGGTCCTTTGCGCATGGAGGGGATAAGATCCTTGGGCTTGTCGAAGAAGAAGTTTCTCTACCCTCGTCGAGAGAGTTTTTCACACGAGAAGGAAGGAGACTTCGTTCAAGAGCGATGATCGCCAATAGAGTAAACACGTTGTAATGAACGTGGGCGTTGCTATCCAAAAATAGTAACCCATTACTCACTTCGGTTATGCGTTCACATGAAGTGAACCGCAATTCCTTCTCTTCGATTATTTGAACCAAGCGCTCATTACATGAGCTGGTTCAAGTGACTTTGGTCTAAGACCAAATCGGCCCAAGCAATGGTCGATCTTATTGAACCACAAGGTTCAAGATCACCGTTGATCTCTTGATGCTCTAGATCTCACTGATCTAGCATCATAACTCTCGATCGAAGCTTACCGATCTAAAGCCCTAATCAATCAAACATGATCAGACCAGATCTCACTCGCAATCAGAGCTTAACACCCCTTTAAACTGAACTAAACAATTCAGTCCACACGATCTGACTTAAAGAAGCCATATCATCAAATTGTGCGACCCTAAGGGTTTCCTTTAAATGTCGGTAACGATAACTCACGTTATCACGACCAGTGAGGGGTATCTAGCAACACATCACTGTCTCCCGATATAAAGGAAAGAGTCTTCCAAGACTTCACCCAAACCACAGCACAAGTGTGAATCCAATTCACTAGGCATGCATACTTCCTTTGCCACTTGATGTTCTTATTGGACAAGCCTGTCAAGCTTGTAACTCCAATATGATGAGCATGATTAGATCAGATGAACACTGTCACCTGGGTATGGCCATACACTCTCTCAATCATCTCATCCATGGGGCCCTTATAGAACATCACACTCCTTAAACAAGGAGACGGCAATCCTATGTCTATCACTAGTGTCCTAACCTGACTCAAGCTCACCATCCAAGATAGTCTATAATCATTATGTTTCAAATGATATTGAACTACCTCAAAACAATGACAATCATCATTTAGAAAACACAAGTGATCTCAAGTCAGAGGAAATGTGCCACTTGTCGCAATCAAGGAATATTCACATTGTGACAAACAATTGAACATCCTAGTAGGGTCTGTCCAGTACATCCCATGTACCCATGAGTCTACATCTTATTCCATGCTCGAAGCATCCTATAAGATTAGAACACATATTAGTCTTAACCATATCAAGGCTGTCTCATGTTCACCAAGATATATCGACTAAGGACATAATAGCATGTCAGCCCAGCTGAACAGCTTTGAGACATTATTCAGAGGAACATATATTGCAGCAGACAATGTAGCTAACTGAATAACAACCATGCCTTTATAAACTTAAGAGTTTATTACATGATACAGATACATTCCCACAGGCCTCAAACATTAGCCTTAAGGGCATACCCCAACAATCTCCCACTTGCACTTAATCTAATGGTTGAGAAATCTCAAACCCATATTATTACAGTGCTTCTCATGCTTCTGCTGCGCCAGAGGCTTGGTAAGCGGGTCTGCCAGATTGTCATCTGTATGAACCTTGCATACTTTGATCTCGCCACGATCAATGATCTCCCTGATCAAATGAAACCGTCTCTGTATGTGCTTGGACTTCTGGTGCGACCGTGGTTCCTTTGCTTGTGCGATTGCTCCAGTGTTATCACAAAAGATAACCAAAGGATCTGCACTCGAAGGAACGACACCAAGTTCTCTCACGAACTTACGAATCCACACTGCCTCCTTGGATGCTTCCGAGGCTGCAACATACTCGGCTTCTGTTGTGGAATCAGCAACAGTTGACTGTTTGAAACTTTTCCACACCACTGCTCCTCCATTCAAGCTAAAAACATAGCCTGATTGCGATCGGAAATCATCCTGGTCAGACTGGAACGAAGCGTCAGTATATCCTTCAATACTGAGTTCTTCCTGACCACCATATATCAAGAACATATCTTTGGTCCTCCGCAGATATTTTAAAACGTTCTTGACTGCAATCCAGTGCGCCATACCTGGATTACTCTGGTAACGACTGGTCACGCTTAACCCGTAAGCGACGTCTGGGCGAGTACACAACATCGCATACATAATGGAACCAATAGCCGAAGCATAAGGCGTATTGTCCATTTCATCTTTCTCAGTCTGTGTTTGTGGACACTGACTCTTCGAAAGACTCAGACCATGTCTGACTGGAAGATATCCTCGTTTAGAATTCTCTAAATGAAATCTCTCCAGGACCTTATCGATGTAAGTACTCTGGCACAGCCCGAGAAGCCTCTTAGATCTATCCCTGTAGATCTTCACACCTAACACATAGGCTGCTTCTCCTAAATCTTTCATCTGGAAACATTTCCTCAGCCATGCCTTAACAGCATGCATTTCAGGAATGTCATTTCCAATGATCAAGATGTCATCGACGTAGAGGACTAGGAAAGTAATCACGCTCCCACTAAACCTCTTATAAACACACGGGTCATCCTCGTTCTTGATGAAACCAAAATCAGTGACTGATTCATCAAAACGAATATTCCAGCTCCTTGATGCTTGTTTAAGTCCATAAATGGACTTCTTTAACTTGCATATCTTATGACGATCCGCTGGATTAGTGAAACCCTCAGGTTGTGTCATATACACATCCTCATCCAGATTTCCATTAAGGAAAGCTGTTTTCACATCCATTTGCCAGATCTCATAATCGTAATATGCAGCTATCGCAAAAAGAATCCGAATAGACTTAAACATGGCAACAGGTGAGAAAGTTTCATCATAATCTATCCCGTAGATTTGTTTGAAACCTTTCGCAACTAGCCTGCCTTTATAGGTAACCACGTTACCATCCATGTCAATCTTCTTCTTGAAGATCCATTTACAGCCTATAGGGATTATTCCCGGAGGCGGATCAACCAAATCCCAGACTTGGTTATCTGACATGGAGTCCATCTCGGCGCGCATAGCCTCAAGCCATCTCGCTGACTCCGGTCCACTGACCGCATCCGCATAAGTAAGGGGTTCATCATTATCAATGATGTAGACTCCGTCATAGCGCTCAGGCTGTCGACGGATCCTACCCGATCTTCGCGGTTCCCGTGATATCTGAGCCTCAGGTTGTTCAATAACCTGTTCTACCGGCTCAGGCTCATCCAACTGTGCTTGGTCACTTTGTCCTTCTTCTGGACTCTCATCCAGCTTTATTTCTCTCCCACTGGCCTCTTGCAGAAGAAACTCCTTCTCAAGAAATATGGCCGTCCGAGCAACAAAAACCTTGTTCTCCTTGGGATCGAAGAAATAATAACCCTTAGTTTCCTTAGGGTAACCGACAAAGATACATTTGTCAGATCTGCTCTCTAGTTTCCCAGAGGCGAGCTTTTTGACATAAGCCTCGCAGCCCCAGATCCTGATAAATGTCAAGCTCGGCTGTTTCCCATACCATAACTCATATGGCGTCTTAGAAACTGCCTTGGATGGCACTCGGTTTAGTACCTTTGCAGCTGTTTCCAGTGCAAAACCCCAAAAGGAGTATGGAAGAGTAGCCTGACTCATCATAGAACGAACCATATCTAGTAATGTTCTATTTCTCCTTTCGGACACACCATTCCATTGCGGTGTTCCTGGTGGAGTGAGCTGTGAGATAATCCCACACTCTTTTAGATAGTCAGTAAACGCATGACTTAGGTATTCACCACCTCGATCTGAGCGAAGTGTTTTGATATTACGGCCTAGCTGATTTTGTACTTCATTCTTGAACTCTTTGAACTTGTCAAAAGATTCACTCTTATGTCTCATCAGATAGACATACCCATATCTACTGAAATCATCAGTAAAGGTAATGAAGTACTGATAGCCACCTCTGGCATGTTTACTAAATGGCCCACACACATCACTGTGTATAAGGTCAAGTAAACCTGAAGCCCTTTGACCTTTGTGAGGAAAAGGTGACTTCGTCATTTTACCCATTAAACAAGCCTTGCATGTATCAATTTCCTTGTAGGAGAATGATCCCAGCAGTCCATGATGATGCAACCGCTTAATGCGTTTCTCGTTAATATGGCCTAAACGACTATGCCATAGCAAGGTGCTGTCATCAGCATACTTGGCTTTCTTAATATCAATTTGTTGTATCGAACATTCCATGTCCAACATGTATAACCCATTGTTAATTGAACCAGTTGCATAAACAATATTATCTAAAGACAAAATACACTTTGAAATATTGCATTCAAAGGAAAATCCCTTCCTGACAAGAGCAGGAATGGAGATAATATTTTTAGTTATACTGGGAACAAAGTAACAACTGTTTAGTTCCAATACAATTCCAGATGGTAAAGAAATGAAGTAGTCTCCTATAGCAACAGCAGCAACCCGTGCCCCGTTTCCAACGCGTAGGTCCACCTCATGCTGTCCCACCTGCCTTCTTCTCTTGAGTTCCTGCACATTTGAACAAATGTGAACTCCACATGCAGTGTCCAACACCCATGATATAGAAGAAGAAAACATGACCTCAGTCACGAATATACCTGAGCCAGAAGCAAAGCTTCCCCTCTTGTCTCCTTGGAGCGCTTTACAGTCCTTTTTCCAGTGACCCAGCTGGCCACAGTGGAAACACCTGTATTCCTTGGACCGCTTCACCTTCTGCTTCAGAGCCTTGCTGTAATTCTTGACCGGGGGCCTTGCCCTTCTTCCCCTTCTTCTTGTTCCTAGAAGGAACCATCAAGACAGAGGTTGAAGGCTTACCCTTCAGAGTTTCCTCAGTAGTCAAGAGCATATTCAACAGCTCTGCCGGCGTACAATCGATTTTGTTCATATTAAAGTTAATAATGAACGCGTCGAATGATGGCGGGAGAGACTGCAGAATAATGTCCACAGCAAGCTCCTGGTTGATGGTGTGCCCCAGTTTCTCCAGAGCCTCCTTGTGCCCAATCATCTTGAGCACGTGAGCTCCCACTGGGCTCCCTTCAGCCAGTTTGCTCTGAAAGAAGAGCTTAGTCAAATTATAGCGTTCAGTCCTCGCCTGTGCAGCATACAGCATCTTGAGGTTTGCTATAATCTGTATAGCTGACATATCCTCATGCTGACGCTGCAGCGGTGGCGTCATAGACGCTAGCATCAGGCAAGCGACATCAATGCTATCATTGACGTGCTTTTCATAGGCTTCCCGAACCGCCCTTGCGGCGTTCGGAGCGGGCTGCGGCGGTATCGCCGTCTCGAGGACATACAGTTTCCTCTCTGCCTTAAGAACGATCTTAAGGTGTCCAAACCAGTCAGAGAAGTTCGGCCCAGCAAACTTCTCCCTTTCCAGTAGGGATCGCACATTGAAGTTCATGGTGTTCGTTGCTGCAGGTATCTACAACAATGCAAGAACAGCAAGGTCAGTATCAATGTATAAGAATCGATCAGGACTTAAGAAAGATTCTTTTTCTCACTATTTTATCAGGCGTGAAAAATCCAGCAAAACAGCCCGAAAGAGTAGAACTCTTTTAGTGAGATGGGATCCAGATTTCATACTTGGTCTCCGCGTCCCGCTCAGGCGAGATAAGATGCACAGAGAGTACAAGCACTAGTTTCTGGTAGGCGTCCCAGCCAATCGCCAACCCGTGCGATTCCCCTTCATCTGGGCAATCCAGCAGACTGTGCCAACTGAGTTGGTACAACACAGTCTCTGATCCCACAGATGGCTGCCTCCATGTGCTACCATATGCGCCACATATGTAGCCTACACGGTCAAGCTGACCCGACCTACTCCCTGGACCACCATGTGCTATGCTGAGCAACGAGAAGGGATAAATCCCTACTCTGTAACACACAGGTGTAATCCCACACCCTCTGAAGATAGATGGACGTGCCCACTGAGTGGGTACAACACGGCTCCAACGATAATCAGAACAGTGAGGTTTCGCGTCAGAAGGCTTACGAGCTTGATATTTTAGCGTTGGATTTTAACGGTCTTTTATCTTCTTGCCTATCATGCAATTCCTATGGTGATAGCAGAAGATAATTTGATCATGCAATTCCAATATTTAAGCAATAAAAGAAAGCATGTATCTTATGTGGTAAAAGCCCATAGCCCTAGAAGACCTTAACCTAACTTAAGTCTTCATTTGCTCTTCATGGGTCTTTTGCTGCTCATCTGGCCCAAACCTGGGCCCAAGCGCCATCTGCAGCACAGGTGCGCCCACCAGGAATTTGCGCCTGGTCCCAGAGTCGAACCCTGGACCTCCCACCTGGTCCAGCCACTGCTGCATGCGCCTCTGCCAAGTGTGCTTTGTGCTCTTGTCTAATTAAATTACAAATTTAACTATCTAGACAAGAGAGACACGCAGGTCACTAACATTTATAAATTAAAACACAGTGATGCGCAGATCACAATAATTAATTTACAATTTAATACAGGCACGCAGGCCCCAGCACAGCACACAATTAATATGAGCAGCCCACATAAGACTAAATAGACAAACATATGCATCCAATCAGCATCATGTGATCCATCATAAAAATTAAAATTTTCGAAAACCCCTTGGGATCAATTTTAATTTTTTCCTTATTTCCCCTACAACCTTACAACGGTCCATTACTAGGGATCCACTCAACCAACCTAGTCAAATCCACTGCCCTTGCATGCACCAAGTCCTAACTGACTTGTGTTGACCATAAGGTCAACCATGCATGCGCCAGGGCTGAACGACCACACTGAGGTCTGGCAAGCGGGCGTGACCCCGGGCCTAACTCAGGTGCGTTCATTGGGTGTCTCAATCAGACATCGCTACACACCTGTCTGCAGTCGACCTATAGCCACCATAGGCTTGCGCCAAAGTGCTAACTGGTCGACCCATTCAGGCTGTCAGATGGTCTGATCAGACTGTTTGGATCTAACACAGGGGATGATTTCAACCCTAATAACCCGTCTAAGGGTTTAATGCAGGCGGCACTTAGATCTAATGGTGTGCGCGCAAGTCGTTTGAGTTTTTAAGAAAACATCAACAAGAACATATAGAAGCGCTACCTTACTACATGCGTCAACTACAATACACAACAAGTAAAGGTTCGCATGTAGCCTAGATCTAGCAATATGGCGCATACAAGGATCACAAATCACAGCAAACATATTATCATGCATTTTAACCTGCTTTGATACCAATTGCAGGAGTCCCCTTCGAGGGGGAGCGAGAAAACCCTAATGGCGCATGTGTTACATCGCAGCGGAAATAGGGGTTTTAGGGATCATTATGCATGATATATATTCAACTATGAAAAACGATTACGAGTGCCAATAAGATTCATACCATCGCCATCTATGGATGAAGTATTGGAAGCAAGGAGCGAAAGGGATCCTCTCCCTAGTCGACGCACACACGATGAAGAATGGCCTCTCCTTGTCGTCTTTGTGCTAGCAAAGCTTCAAGGGTCCTTTGCGCATGGAGGGGATAAGATCCTTGGGCTTGTCGAAGAAGAAGTTTCTCTACCCTCGTCGAGAGAGTTTTTCACACGAGAAGGAAGGAGACTTCGTTCAAGAGCGATGATCGCCAATAGAGTAAACACGTTGTAATGAACGTGGGCGTTGCTATCCAAAAATAGTAACCCATTACTCACTTCGGTTATGCGTTCACATGAAGTGAACCGCAATTCCTTCTCTTCGATTATTTGAACCAAGCGCTCATTACATGAGCTGGTTCAAGTGACTTTGGTCTAAGACCAAATCGGCCCAAGCAATGGTCGATCTTATTGAACCACAAGGTTCAAGATCACCGTTGATCTCTTGATGCTCTAGATCTCACTGATCTAGCATCATAACTCTCGATCGAAGCTTACCGATCTAAAGCCCTAATCAATCAAACATGATCAGACCAGATCTCACTCGCAATCAGAGCTTAACACCCCTTTAAACTGAACTAAACAATTCAGTCCACACGATCTGACTTAAAGAAGCCATATCATCAAATTGTGCGACCCTAAGGGTTTCCTTTAAATGTCGGTAACGATAACTCACGTTATCACGACCAGTGAGGGGTATCTAGCAACACATCACTGTCTCCCGATATAAAGGAAAGAGTCTTCCAAGACTTCACCCAAACCACAGCACAAGTGTGAATCCAATTCACTAGGCATGCATACTTCCTTTGCCACTTGATGTTCTTATTGGACAAGCCTGTCAAGCTTGTAACTCCAATATGATGAGCATGATTAGATCAGATGAACACTGTCACCTGGGTATGGCCATACACTCTCTCAATCATCTCATCCAGGGGGCCCTTATAGAACATCACACTCCTTAAACAAGGAGACGGCAATCCTATGTCTATCACTAGTGTCCTAACCTGACTCAAGCTCACCATCCAAGATAGTCTATAATCATTATGTTTCAAATGATATTGAACTACCTCAAAACAATGACAATCATCATTTAGAAAACACAAGTGATCTCAAGTCAGAGGAAATGTGCCACTTGTCGCAATCAAGGAATATTCACATTGTGACAAACAATTGAACATCCTAGTAGGGTCTGTCCAGTACATCCCATGTACCCATGAGTCTACATCTTATTCCATGCTCGAAGCATCCTATAAGATTAGAACACATATTAGTCTTAACCATATCAAGGCTGTCTCATGTTCACCAAGATATATCGACTAAGGACATAATAGCATGTCAGCCCAGCTGAACAGCTTTGAGACATTATTCAGAGGAACATATATTGCAGCAGACAATGTAGCTAACTGAATAACAACCATGCCTTTATAAACTTAAGAGTTTATTACATGATACAGATACATTCCCACAGGCCTCAAACATTAGCCTTAAGGGCATACCCCAACAACGAGAGGGACCCTTGAAGGACCTTGCTAGCACAAGGATCTCCAAGGAGCAAGCACATCATCTTGTGTGCGTCAACTAGGGAGAAGATCCCTTTCGATCTTTCTCTTCCAAGTCGCCATCTTCCTCATGGCTTTGGTATGGATCTAAACTTCATCAAGTTGATCATATTATCTTGCTAAGATCCATGAAAAACCCTTGCTTCCGCTTGCAATTTTTATGCGCCACCCATAAGGGTTTTTCGCCCCCCTCTTGAAAGGGGTTTCATCTGCTTGCGCTCCCCCTTGAAGGGGACTCTTCAATTGGTATCAGAGGCCATGCGGTTCAAGCATGTAATATGATTGCTTGGTATATTTTGTGATCCTTGGTTGCGCATTTACATGTATGCTTAGATCTTGTTGACATGCGAAACTTACATGTTATTTCTTCATGCGAAAGTAAGATGTTTACCTTATGTTGGCGCATGTTGTTTGTTCATCTTGTCGCATGTCTTGTGTTGGCGCTTAGTTCATGTTATTTTATCAAAAACCTAACATGCGCGCCTATGACTAGATCTAAGTGGCGCCTACTATAAACCCTTAGATGGGTTGATGGGGTTGAAGTCACCTCTAGGTTAGATCCAATAGTCTGATCAGACCATCTGACAGCCGAGATGGATCGACTAGATGGCACCTGTGCGCAAGCACGAGGTGGCTATAGGTCGATTGCATCTTAGGCGTGTAGCGAGGTCTGGTTGAGACAACCATTGAACACACATGAGTTAGGCCCGGGGTCACACCCGCTTGCCAGACCTCATGAGGGTTGTTCAGCCCTTGGCGCATGCATGGTTGACCATTAGGTCAACTCGAGTCAGTTAGGACTTGGTGCATGCAAGGGGCAGAGGATCTGACTAGATGAATGAGTGGATCCCTATCAATGGACCATTGTAAGGTTGTAGGGCACATAAGAAAATTAAAATTGATGCCAATGGGGTTTTCAAAATTTATTTTCTTTTAATTGGATCACATGTTGTTTGATGCCTATGCTTGTTTATTTATTCTTATGTGGGCTGCCCATGTTAAATGTGTGCTGTGCTGGGGCCTGCGTGCCTGGAATTAAACCTGTAAATTAATATTATTGTGATCTGCGAATCACTTTTTAATTAATTTATTGTATAATTGACCTGCGAGTCAAACTTGTCTAGATAGATCAAAATGTATTTTGATTAGACAAGAGCACAAAGGCACACATCCCAGAGGGGCATTCAGCTGGTGGCGCACCTGAGGTGCTCTTGGCGCAAGGGCCCTGGGTTGGACCAGATGAGATGCTAAAGACCCAAGAAGAGCAAGTGAAGACTTAAGTATCTTAAGGTCTTACTTAGGCTATGGGCTTTTACCACATAAGATGCATGCTTTCTTTTATTGTTTAAATAAGTAGAACAGCATGATTTATTTATCTTCTGCTATAGCCATAGGATTTGCCTGATAGTAAGAAGATAAAAGACCGTTAAAATCCAAACGCTAAAATATCAAGCACGTAATGCCTTCTGACGCGAAACCTCACTGTTCTGACTATCGTTGGAGCCGTGTTGTACCCACTCAGTGGGCACGTCCATCTATCTTCAGACGGTGCGGGATTTCACCTGCGTGTTACAGAGAAGGGATTTATCGCTTCTCGTTGCTCAGCATAGCACGTGGTGGTCCAGGGAGTAGGTCGGGTCAGCTTGACCATGTAGGCTACATATGTGGCGCATATGGTAGCGCATGGAGGCAGCCATCTGAGGGATCAGAGACTGTGTTGTACCAACTCAGTTGGCACAGTCTGCTGGATTGCCCAGGTAAAGGGGAATCGCACGGGTTGGCGATTGGCTGGGACAGCCTACCAGAAATTAGTGCTTGTCATCTCTGTGCATCTTATCTCGCCTGAGCGGGACACGGAGACCAAGTATGAAATCTGGATCCCATCTCACTAAAAGAGTGTTACTCTTTCGGGCTGTTTTGCTGGATTTTTCAGCCAGATAAAATAGTGAGAAAAGAATCTTTCTTAAGTCCTGGATTGATTCTATACATTGATACTGACCTTGCTGTTCTTGCATTGTTGTAGATTCCTGCAGCAACGAACACCATGAGCTTCAATGTGCGATCCCTACTGGAAAGGGAGAAGTTTGCTGGGCCAAACTTCTCAGACTGGTTCGGACACCTTAAGATTGTTCTTAAGGCAGAGAGGAAACTGTATGTCCTCGAGACGGCTGTGCCGCCTCAACCCGCTGCGAACGCCGCAAGGGCGGTTCGTGATGCTTATGAAAAGCACGTCAATAATAGCATTGATGTCGCTTGCCTGATGCTAGCGTCTATGACGCCACCGCTGCAGCGTCAGCATGAGGATATGTCGGCTATAGAAATTATAGCGAACCTCAAGATGCTGTATGCTGCACAGGCGAGGACAGAACGCTATAATCTAACAAAGCTTTTCTTTCAGAGCAAACTGGCTGAAGGGAGCCCAGTGGGAGCTCACGTGCTCAAGATGATTGGGCACAAGGAGGCTCTGGAGAAACTGGGGCATACCATCAACGAGGAGCTTGCTGTAGACATTATTCTGCAGTCTCTCCCGCCCTCTTTCGATGCGTTCATTATTAATTTTAATATGAACAAGATCGATTGTACTCCGGCAGAGCTGCTGAATATGCTCTTGACAACTGAGGAGACTCTGAAGGGAAAGCCTTCAACCTCTGTCTTAATGGTTCCTTCTAGGAACAAGAAGAAGGGGAAGAAGGGCAAAGCCCCTGTCAAGAACTACAGTAAGGCTCTGAAACAAAAGGTTAAGCGGTCGAAGGACAACAGGTGTTTCCACTGTGGCCAGCTGGGTCACTGGAAAAAGGACTGTAAAGCGCTCCAAGGAGATAAGAGGGGAAGCATCGCTTCTGGCTCAGGTATATATGTGACTGAGGTCATGTTATCTTCTTCTTCTATTTCATGGGTGTTGGACACTGCATGTGGAGTTCACATTTGTTCAAATGTGCAGGAACTCAAGAGAAGAAGGTAGGTGGGACAGCATGAGGTAGACCTACGCGTTGGAAACGGGGCACGGGTTGCTGCTGTTGCTGTTGGAGACTATTTCATTTCTTTACCATCTGGCATTGTATTGGAATTAAACAATTGTTATTTTGTACCCAGTATAACCAAGAATATTATCTCTATTCCTGCTCTTGTCAGGAAAGGATTTGCCTTTGAATGCAATATTTCAAAGTGTGTACTTTCTCTTGATAATATTATTTATGCTACTGGTTCAATTAACAATGGGTTATTCATGTTGGACATGGAATATTCTATACAAAACATTGATTATAAGAAAGCCAAGTATGCTGAAGACAGCACCTTGTTATGGCATAGTCGTTTAGGCCATATTAACAAGAAGCGCATTAAGCGGTTGCATGATCATGGACTGCTGGGATCATTCTCTTATGAGGAGATTGATACATGCAAAGCTTGTTTGATGGGTAAAATGACGAAGTCACCTTTTCCTAACAAAGGTCAAAGGGCTTCAGGTTTACTTAACCTTATACACAGTGATGTGTGTGGGCCGTTTAGTAAACATGCCAGAGGTGGCTATCAGTACTTCATTACATTTACTGATGATTTCAGTAGATATGGTTATGTCTATCTAATGAGACATAAGAGTGAATCCTTTGACAAGTTCAAAGAGTTCAAGAATGAAGTACAGAATCAGCTAGGCCGAAATATCAAGGCACTTCGTTCTGATCGAGGTGGAGAATACTTGAGTCATGCGTTTACTGACTATCTAAAAGAGTGTGGGATTATCTCACAGCTCACTCCGCCAGGAACACCGCAATGGAATGGTGTGTCCGAGAGGAGAAATAGAACGTTACTTGATATGGTTCGTTCTATGATGAGTCAGGCTACTCTTCCATATTCCTTTTGGGGATTTGCATTGGAAACAGCTGCAAAGGTACTAAACCGAGTGCCATCCAAGGCCGTTTCAAAGACGCCATATGAATTATGGTATGGGAAACAGCCGAGCTTGACATTTATCAGGATCTGGGGTTGCGACGCTTATGTCAAAAAGCTCGCCTCTGGGAAACTAGAGAACAGATCTGAGAAATGGATCTTTGTTGGTTACCCTAAGGAAACTAAGGGTTATTATTTCTACGATCCCAAAGAGAACAAAGTATTTGTTGCTCGGACGGCCATATTTCTCGAGAAGGAGTTTCTTCTGCAAGAAGCCAGTGGGAGAGAAATAAAGCTGGATGAGAATCCAGAGGAAGGACAAAGTAGTCAAGCACAGTTGGATGAGCCTGAGCCGGTGGATCAGGTTATTGAACAACCTGAGGCTCAGATATCACGGGAACCGCGAAGATCGGGAAGGATCCGTCGTTAGCCTGAGCGCTATGACGGAGTCTACATCATTGATAATGATGAACCCCTTACTTATACGGATGCGGTCAGTGGACCGGAGTCAGCTAGATGGCTTGAAGCTATGCGAGCCGAGATGGACTCCATGTCAGATAACCAAGTCTGGGATTTGGTTGATCCGCCTCCGGGAGTAATCCCTATAGGCTGTAAGTGGATCTTCAAGAAGAAGATTGACATGGATGGTAACGTGGTTACCTATAAAGGCAGGCTAGTTGCGAAAGGTTTCAAACAAATCTACGGGATAGATTATGATGAAACTTTCTCTCCTGTAGCCATGTTCAAGTCTATTCGGATTCTTTTCGCGATAGCAGCATATTACGATTATGAGATCTGGCAGATGGATGTGAAAACAGCTTTCCTTAATGGAAATCTGGATGAGGATGTGTATATGACACAACCTGAAGGTTTCACTAATCCATCAGATCGTCATAAAATATGCAAACTAAAGAAGTCCATTTATGGACTGAAACAAGCATCTAGAAGCTGGAATATTCGTTTTGATGAATCAATCTCTGAGTTTGGTTTCATCAAGAACGAAGATGACCCGTGTGTATATAAGAGGTTTAGTGGGAGCGTGATTACATTCCTAGTCCTCTACGTCGATGACATCTTGATCATTGGAAATGATATTCCAGAAATGCATGCGGTTAAGGCATGGCTAAGGAAATGTTTCCAGATGAAAGATTTAGGAGAAGCAGCCTATGTATTAGGTGTGAAGATCTACAGGGATAGATCTAAGAGGCTTCTCGGGCTGTGCCAGAGTACTTACATCGATAAAGTCCTGGAGAGATTCCATTTAGAGAATTCTAAAAGAGGATATCTTCCAGTCAGACATGGTCTGAATCTTTCGAAGAGTCAGTGTCCACAAACACAGACTGAGAAAGATGAAATGGACAATACGCCTTATGCTTCGGCTATTGGATCCATTATGTATGCGATGTTGTGTACTCGCCCAGACGTCGCTTAAGGGTTAAGCGTGACCAGTCGGTTCCAAAGTAATCCAGGTATGGCGCACTGGATTGCAGTCAAGAACATTATAAAATATCTGCGGAGGACCAAAGATATGTTCTTGATATATGGTGGTCAGGAAGAACTCAGTATAGAAGGATATACTGACGCTTCGTTCCAGTCGGACCAGGATGATTTCCGATCGCAATCAGGCTATGTTTTTAGCTTGAATGGTGGAGCGGTGGTGTGGAAAAGTTTCAAACAGTCAACTGTTGCTGATTCCACAACAGAAGCCGAGTATGTTGCAGCCTCGGAAGCATCCAAGGAGGCAGTGTGGATTCATAAGTTCGTGAGAGAACTTGGTGTTGTTCCTTCTAGTGTCGATCCTTTGGTTATCTTCTGTGATAACACTGGAACCATCGCACAAGCAAAGGAACCACGGTCGCACCAGAAGTCCAAGCACATACAGAGACGGTTTCACTTGATCCGGGAGATCATAGATCGTGGCGAGATCAAAATATGCAAGGTTCATACAGACGACAATCTGGCTGACCCGCTTACCAAGCCTCTGGCGCAGCAGAAGCATGAGAAGCACTGTAATAACATGGGTTTGAGATTTCTCAACCATTAGATTAAGTGCAAGTGGGAGATTGTTGGGGTATGCCCTTAAGGCTAATGTTTGAGGCCTTGGGATTGTATCAGTATCATGTAATAAACTCTTAAGTTTATAAAGGCATGGTTGTTATTCAGATTGTTACCTTGTCTGCTGTAATAAGTGTACTTCTGATTAATGTCTCAATGCTGTTCAGCTAGGCTGACATGCTAAATGTCCTTAGTCGATATATCTTGGTGAACATGAGACAGCCTTGATATGATTGAGACTAATATGAATTCTAATCTTATAGGATGCTTCGAGCATGGAATAAGATGTAGACTCATGGGTACATTGGATGTACTGGACAGACCCTACTAGGATATTCAATTGCTTGTCACAATGTGAATAATCCTTGTATGCTACAAGTGGCACATGTCCTTTGACTTGAGATCACTTGTGTTTCTAAATGATGATTGTCATTGTTTTGAGGTAGTTCAATATCATTTGAAACATAATGGTTATAGACTATCTTGGATAATGATCATGAGTCAGGTTAGGGCACTAGTGATAGATAGAGGATTGCCGTCTCCTTGTTGAAGGAGTGTGGTGTTCTATAGGGGCCCCCTAGATGAGATGATTGAGAAAGTGTATGGCCATACCCAGGTGACTATGTGCATCTGATCTAATCATCTAGCGGAATCTAGGGTTTCTAATAGATCGCATAGCATATAATATGATCAACTTTCAATGAGAAGCGATACTCACCATAGCCATCACTTGGATGGTGTCTTGGAGGCAAAGGCGCAAGCGAACCTTCTCCTAAGTCTCGCACACAAGATGATCAATGCGCTTCTTCCTTGGTGCTCCTTGTGCTAGCAAGGTTCCAAGGTTGTCTTGCCGAATGGAAAGGAAAAGAGAGATCCTTGCTTGGTCGAATGTTTCCTCTTGTCGTCCACTCCTTCACCCACGAGAGTGCAAGAGACGAATGCTCAAGCCGGCGTCAAGAGAGCAAGAGACGAGAATAGTATTCTCTTGGCGTGAACGTGAGATGTGGTCACGTTAAGAGATGTGCTATCTAAAAATAGCATCCCATTTCTTCACTTGCGACCATGTATCACCCCAATCGCCAATGCCTCTTATCACTTGAACCATGCGCTCAACCAATGAGCTGGTTCAAATCCATTTGGTTCAATAACCAAATAAACCAAGCAATCAGTCCAGACCATAATAAAACCTTAAGGCTCTTAATCTGACCGTCGATCTCTTGATGCTTCTGATCTGACCAATCTAGCATCCATTCTCTCGATCGAAGCTTACCGATCTCAAGCCCTAATCAATCAAACATGATCAGACCAGATCTCACTCACAATCAGAGATTAAATCCCTTTAAACTGAACCCGAACAATTCAGTCCACACGATCTGACTTAAGTAAGCCATATCATCAAATTGTGCGACCCTGAGGGTTTCCTTTAAATGTCGGTAACGATAACTCACGTTTATCACGATCAGTGAGGGGTATCTAGCAACACATCACTGTCTCCCGATATAAAGGAAATAGTCTTCCAAGACTACACCCAAACCATAGCACAAGTGTGAATCCACATCACTAGGCATACATGTTTCCTTTGCCACTGGATGTTCTTATTGGACAAGCGTGTCAAGCTTGTAGCTCCAATATGATGAGCATGATTAGATCAGATGAACACAGTCACCTGGGTATGGCCATACTCTTTTCTCAATCATCTCATCCAGGGGGCCCCTTTAGAACATAGAACATCACACTCCTTAAACAAGGAGACGGCAATCCTATGTCTATCACTAGTGCCCTAACCTGACTCAAGCTCATTATCCAAGATAGTCTATAATCATTATGTTTCAAATGATATTGAACTACCTCAAAACAATGACAATCATCATTTAGAAAACACAAGTGATCTCAAGTCAGAGGAAATGTGCCACTTGTCACTTTCAAGGATTATTCACATTGTGACAAACAATTGAATATCCTAGTAGGGTCTGTCCAGTACATCCAATGTACCCATGAGTCTACATCTTATTCCATGCTCGAAGCATCCTATAAGACTAGAACACATATTAGTCTTAACCATATCAAGGCTGTCTCATGTTCACCAAGATACATCGACTAAGGACTTAACTGCATGTCAGCCCAGCTGAACAGCATTGAGACATTATTCAGAAGAACATATATTGCAGCAGACAATGTAGCTAACTGAATAATAACCATGCCTTTATAAACATAAACGTTTATTACACGATACTGTTACAATCCCAAGGCCTCAAACATTAGGCTTAAGGGCATACCCCAACAATCTCCCACTTGCACTTAATCTAATGGTTGAGAACTCTCAAACCCATATTATTACAGTGCTTCTCATGCTTCTGCTGCGCCAGAGGCTTGGTAAGCGGGTCTGCCAGATTGTCATCTGTATGAACCTTGCATATTTTGATCTCGCCACGATCTATGATCTCCCTGATCAAATGAAACCGTCTCTGTATGTGCTTGGACTTCTGGTGCGACCGTGGTTCCTTTGCTTGTGCGATTGCTCCAGTGTTATCACAGAAGATAACCAAAGGATCTGCACTCGAAGGAACAACACCAAGTTCTCTCACGAACTTACGAATCCACACTGCCTCCTTGGATGCTTCCGAGGCTGCAACATACTCGGCTTCTGTTGTGGAATCAGCAACAGTTGACTGTTTGAAACTCTTCCACACCACTGCTCCTCCATTCAAGCTAAAAACATAGCCTGATTGCGATCGGAAATCATCCTGGTCTGACTGGAACGAAGCGTCAGTATATCCTTCTATACTGAGTTCTTCCTGACCACCATATATCAAGAACATATCTTTGGTCCTCCGCAGATATTTTAAGATGTTCTTGACTGCAATCCAGTGTGCCTGACCTGGATTACTTTGGAAACGACTGGTCACGCTTAACCCGTAAGCAACGTCTGGGCGAGTACACAACATCGCATACATAATGGATCTAATAGCCGAACCATAAGGCGTATTGTCCATTTCATCTTTCTCAGTCTGTGTTTGTGGACACTGACTCTTCGAAAGACTCAGACCATGTCTGACTGGAAGATATCCTCGTTTAGAATTTTCTAAATGAAATCTTTCCAGGACTTTATCGATGTAAGTACTCTGGCACAGCCCGAGAAGCCTCTTAGATCTATCCCTGTAGATCTTCACACCTAATACATAGGCTGCTTCTCCTAAATCTTTCATCTGGAAACATTTCCTTAACCATGCCTTCACAGCATGCATTTCAGGAATGTCATTTCCAATGATCAAGATATCATCGACGTAGAGGACTAGGAAAGTAATCACGCTCCCACTAAACCTCTTATATACACACGGGTCATCCTCGTTCTTGATGAAACCAAATTCAGTGACTGATTCATCAAAACGAATATTCCAGCTTCTCGATGCTTGCTTGAGTCCATAAATGGACTTCTTTAACTTGCATATCTTATGACGATCTGATGGATTAGTGAAACCCTCAGGTTGTGTCATATACACATCCTCATCCAGATTTCCATTAAGGAAAGCTGTTTTCACATCCATCTGCCAAATCTCATAATCGTAATATGCAGCTATCGCGAAAAGAATCCGAATAGACTTGAACATAGCTACATGTGAGAAAGTTTCATCATAATCTATCCCGTAGATTTGTTTGAAACCTTTCGCAACTAGCCTGCCTTTATAGGTAACCACGTTACCATCCATGTCAATCTTCTTCTTGAAGATCCACTTATAGCCTATAGGGATAACTCCCGGAGGCGGATCAACCAAATCCCAAACTTGGTTATCTGACATGGAGTCCATCTCGGCGCGCATAGCTTCAAGCCATCTCGCTGACTCCGGTCCACTGACCGCATCCGCATAAGTGAGGGGTTCATCATTATCAATGATGTAGACTCCGTCATAGCGCTCAGGCTGTCGACGAATCCTTCCCGATCTTCGCGGTTCCCGTGATATCTGAGCCTCAGGTTGTTCAATAACCTGATCTACTGGCTCAGGCTCATCCAACTGTGCTTGAGCACTTTGTCCTTCCTCTAGATTCTCATCCAGTTTTATTTCTCTCCCACTGGCCTCTTGCAGAAGAAACTCCTTCTCAAGAAAAATGGCCGTCCGAGCAACAAATACCTTGTTCTCTTTGGGATCGTAGAAATAATAACCCTTAGTTTCCTTAGGGTAACCGACAAAGATACATTTGTCAGATCTGCTCTCTAGTTTCCCAGAGGCGAGCCTTTTTGACATAAGCCTCGCAGCCCCAGATACTGATAAATGTCAAGCTCGGCTGTTTCCCATACCATAACTCATATGGATTTTTTGAAACGGCCTTGGATGGCACTCGGTTCAGTACCTTTGCAACTGTCTCCAGTGCAAATCCCCAAAAGGAGTAAGGAAGAGTAGCCTGACTCATCATAGAATGAACCATATCAAGTAACGTTCTGTTTCTCCTCTCGGACACACCATTCCATTGCGGTGTTCCTGGCGGAGTGAGCTGTGAGATAATCCCACACTCCTTCAGATAGTCAGTAAACGTATGACTCAAGTATTCTCCACCTCGATCTGAGCAAAGTGCCTTGATATTTCGGCCTAGCCGATTCTGTACTTCATTCTTGAACTCTTTGAACTTGTCAAAAGATTCACTCTTATGTCTCATCAGATAGACATAGCCATACCTACTGAAATCATCAGTAAAGGTAATGAAGTACTGATAGCCACCTCTGGCATGTTTACTAAATGGCCCACACACATCACTGTGTATAAGGTCAAGTAAACCTGAAGCCCTTTGACCTTTGTTAAGAAAAGGTGACTTCGTCATTTTGCCCATCAAACAAGCTTTGCATGTATCAATCTCCTTGTAAGAGAATGATCCCAGCAGTCCATGATCATGCAACCGCTTAATGCGTTTCTCGTTAATATAGCCTAAACGACTATGCCATAGCAAGGTGCTGTCATCAGCATACTTGGCTTTCTTAATATCAACATTTTGTATAGAACGCTCCATGTCCAACATGAATAATCCATTGCTAATTGACCCAGTTGCATAAACAATATTATCATAAGATAAAACACACTTTGAAATATTGCATTCAAAGGAAAAACCCTTCCTGACAAGAGCAGGAATGGAGATAATATTTTTAGTAATACTGGGAACAAAATAACAACTGTTTAGTTCCAATACAAGTCCAGATGGTAAAGAAATGAAATAGTCTCCTACAGCAACAGCAGCAACCCGTGCCCCGTTTCCAACTCGTAGGTCCACCTCATGCTATCCCACCTGCCTTCTTCTCTTGAGTTCCTGCACATTTGAACAAATGTGAACTCCACATGCAGTGTCCAACACCCATGATATAGAAGAAGAAAACATGACCTCAGTCACGAATATACCTGAGCCAGAAGCGATGCTTCCCCTCTTATCTCCTTGGAGCGCTTTACAGTCCTTTTTCCAGTGACCCAGCTGGCCACAGTGGAAACACCTGTATTCCTTGGACCGCTTAACCTTCTGCTTCAGAGCCTTGCTGTAACTCTTGACAGGGGTCTTGCCCTTCTTCCCCTTCTTCTTGTTCCTTGAAGGAACCATTAAGACAGAGGTCGAAGGCTTTCCCTTCAGAGTCTCCTCAGTAGTCAAGAGCATATTCAGCAGCTCTGCCGGAGTACAATCTATTTTGTTCATATTAAAGTTAATAATGAACGCGTCGAATGAAGGCGGGAGAGACTGCAGAATAATATCCACAGCAAGCTCCTGGTTGATGGTATGCCCCAGTTTCTCTAGAGCCTCCTTGTGCCCAATCATCTTGAGCACGTGAGCTCCCACTGGGCTCCCTTCAGCCAGTTTGCTCTGAAAGAAGAGCTTCGTCAAATTATAGCGTTCAGTCCTCGCCTGTGCAGCATACAGCATCTTGAGGTTTGCTATCATGTCTATAGCAGACATATCCTCATGCTGACGCTGCAGCGGTGGCGTCATAGACGCTAACATCAGGCAAGCGACATCAATGCTATCATTGACGTGCTTTTCATAGGCTTCCCGAACTACCCTTGCGGCGTTCGGAGCGGGCTGAGGCGGTATCGCCGTCTCGAGGACATACAGTTTCCTCTCTGCCTTAAGAACGATCTTAAGGTGTCCGAACCAGTCAGAGAAGTTCGGCCCAGCAAACTTCTCCCTTTCCAGTAGGGATCGCACATTGAAGTTCATGGTGTTCGTTGCTGCAGGTATCTACAACAATGCAAGAACAGCAAGGTCAGTATCAATGTTAAGAATCAATCAGGACTTAAGAAAGATTCTTTTTCTCACTATTTTATCTGACTGAAAAATCCATTAAACAGTCCGAAAGAGTAAACACTCTTTTAGTGAGATGGGATCCAGATTTCATACTTGGTCTCCGCGTCCCGCTCAGGCGAGATAAGATGCACAGAGAGTACAAGCACTAATCTCTGGTAGGCTGTCCCAGCCAATCGCCAACCCGTGCGATTCCCCTTCATCTGGGCAATCCAGCAGACTGTGCCAACTGAGTTGGTACAACACAGTCTCTGATCCCACAGATGGCTGCCTCCATGTGCTACCATATGCGCCACATATGTAGCCTACATGGTCAAGCTGACCCGACCTACTCCCTGGACCACCATGTGCTATGCTGAGCAACGAGAAGGGATAAATCCCTACTCTGTAACACACAGGTGTAATCCCACACCGTCTGAAGATAGATGGACGTGCCCACTGAGTGGGTACAACACGGCTCCAACGATAATCAGAACAGTGAGGTTTCGCGTCAGAAGGCTTACAAGATTGATATTTTAGCGTTGGATTTTAACAGTCTTTTTATCTTCTTCACTATCATACAATTCCTATGGTGATAGCAGAAGATAAACTAATCATGCAATTCTAATATTTAAACAATAAATAAAAGAAAGCATGAATCTTATGTGGTAAAAGCCCATAGCCCTAGTAAGACCTTAATTTAACTTAAGTCTTGACTTGCTTTTCTTCATAGGGCTTTAAGCTGCTCATCTGGCCCAACCAGGGCCCAAGCGCCAATTGCAGCTCAGGTGCGCCCACCAGGGAAAATGCGTCTGTCCAGAGTCGAACCATGGACCTCCCACCTGGTCTAGCCACTGCTGCATGCGCCTCTGCCAAGTGTGCTCTGTGCTCTTGTCTAATTAAATTACAAATTTAACTATCTAGACAAGATTGACACGCAGGTCAATTACACATTATAAATTAATTAAACTGTGATTCGCAGATCACAAAAATAAAAATTAATTTACAATTAATTCCCAGGCACGCAGGCCCCAGCACAGCACACATTAAGAACGAGCAGCCCACATAAGAATAAATAGACAAACACATGGCATCAATCAACATGTGATCCACTCAAGAAAATTTAAATTTCGAAAACCCATAGGCATCAATTTTAATTTCCTTATTTGCCCTACAACCTTACAACGGTCCATTACTAGGGATCCACTCATCCATCCTAGTCAGATCCACTGCCCTTGCATGCACCAAGTCCTAACTGACTTGAGTCGACCATAAGGTCAACCATGCATACGCGAGGGCTGAACAACCACAATGAGGTCTGGCAAGCGGGTGTGACCCCGGGCCTAACTCATGTGTGTTCACTAGTTGTCTCAATCAGACATCGCTACACGCCTGTCTGCAGTCGACCTGTAGCCACCACGTGCTTGCGCACAGGTGCTACCTGGTCAACCCATCAAGGCTGTCAGATAGTCTGATCCGACTTTTGGATCTAACCTAGGGGGGTGACTTCAACCCTAATAACCCGTCTAAGGGTTTAATGCAAGGCCTTAGATCTATAGTGAGTCGCGCATGTGATGTTGGTTTTTAAGAAAACATACAATATGCGCCAACTGAAGACATAAACATATGATATGCGCCAACTTGAAAACATAAACATATGATATGCGCCAACTTGAAAACATGCGCAAGCATGAAAAACTTTCACAAACTTGTACTATCGCATGTAACATATAGATCATGTTAAAGGATCACAAAGAAAGCAAACATATTATCATGCATGATAAACCTGCGCTCTGATACCAATTGAAGGTCCCCTAGACAAGGGGGCGAAACCCTAATAGGAGGCGCAACAAAAACTTCTAGCGGAATCTAGGGTTTCTAATAGATCGCATAGCATATAATATGATCAACTTTCAATGAGAAGCGATACTCACCATAGCCATCACTTGGATGGTGTCTTGGAGGCAAAGGCGCAAGCGAACCTTCTCCTAAGTCTCGCACACAAGATGATCAATGCGCTTCTTCCTTGGTGCTCCTTGTGCTAGCAAGGTTCCAAGGTTGTCTTGCCGAATGGAAAGGAAAAGAGAGATCCTTGCTTGGTCGAATGTTTCCTCTTGTCGTCCACTCCTTCACCCACGAGAGTGCAAGAGACGAATGCTCAAGCCGGCGTCAAGAGAGCAAGAGACGAGAATAGTATTCTCTTGGCGTGAACGTGAGATGTGGTCACGTTAAGAGATGTGCTATCTAAAAATAGCATCCCATTTCTTCACTTGCGACCATGTATCACCCCAATCGCCAATGCCTCTTATCACTTGAACCATGCGCTCAACCAATGAGCTGGTTCAAATCCATTTGGTTCAATAACCAAATAAACCAAGCAATCAGTCCAGACCATAATAAAACCTTAAGGCTCTTAATCTGACCGTCGATCTCTTGATGCTTCTGATCTGACCAATCTAGCATCCATTCTCTCGATCGAAGCTTACCGATCTCAAGCCCTAATCAATCAAACATGATCAGACCAGATCTCACTCACAATCAGAGATTAAATCCCTTTAAACTGAACCCGAACAATTCAGTCCACACGATCTGACTTAAGTAAGCCATATCATCAAATTGTGCGACCCTGAGGGTTTCCTTTAAATGTCGGTAACGATAACTCACGTTTATCACGATCAGTGAGGGGTATCTAGCAACACATCACTGTCTCCCGATATAAAGGAAATAGTCTTCCAAGACTACACCCAAACCATAGCACAAGTGTGAATCCACATCACTAGGCATACATGTTTCCTTTGCCACTGGATGTTCTTATTGGACAAGCGTGTCAAGCTTGTAGCTCCAATATGATGAGCATGATTAGATCAGATGAACACAGTCACCTGGGTATGGCCATACTCTTTTCTCAATCATCTCATCCAGGGGGCCCCTTTAGAACATCACACTCCTTAAACAAGGAGACGGCAATCCTATGTCTATCACTAGTGCCCTAACCTGACTCAAGCTCATTATCCAAGATAGTCTATAATCATTATGTTTCAAATGATATTGAACTACCTCAAAACAATGACAATCATCATTTAGAAAACACAAGTGATCTCAAGTCAGAGGAAATGTGCCACTTGTCACTTTCAAGGATTATTCACATTGTGACAAACAATTGAATATCCTAGTAGGGTCTGTCCAGTACATCCAATGTACCCATGAGTCTACATCTTATTCCATGCTCGAAGCATCCTATAAGACTAGAACACATATTAGTCTTAACCATATCAAGGCTGTCTCATGTTCACCAAGATACATCGACTAAGGACTTAACTGCATGTCAGCCCAGCTGAACAGCATTGAGACATTATTCAGAAGAACATATATTGCAGCAGACAATGTAGCTAACTGAATAATAACCATGCCTTTATAAACATAAACGTTTATTACACGATACTGTTACAATCCCAAGGCCTCAAACATTAGGCTTAAGGGCATACCCCAACAATCTCCCACTTGCACTTAATCTAATGGTTGAGAACTCTCAAACCCATATTATTACAGTGCTTCTCATGCTTCTGCTGCGCCAGAGGCTTGGTAAGCGGGTCTGCCAGATTGTCATCTGTATGAACCTTGCATATTTTGATCTCGCCACGATCTATGATCTCCCTGATCAAATGAAACCGTCTCTGTATGTGCTTGGACTTCTGGTGCGACCGTGGTTCCTTTGCTTGTGCGATTGCTCCAGTGTTATCACAGAAGATAACCAAAGGATCTGCACTCGAAGGAACAACACCAAGTTCTCTCACGAACTTACGAATCCACACTGCCTCCTTGGATGCTTCCGAGGCTGCAACATACTCGGCTTCTGTTGTGGAATCAGCAATAGTTGACTGTTTGAAACTCTTCCACACCACTGCTCCTCCATTCAAGCTAAAAACATAGCCTGATTGCGATCGGAAATCATCCTGGTCTGACTGGAACGAAGCGTCAGTATATCCTTCTATACTGAGTTCTTCCTGACCACCATATATCAAGAACATATCTTTGGTCCTCCGCAGATATTTTAAGATGTTCTTGACTGCAATCCAGTGTGCCTGACCTGGATTACTTTGGAAACGACTGGTCACGCTTAACCCGTAAGCAACGTCTGGGCGAGTACACAACATCGCATACATAATGGATCTAATAGCCGAAGCATAAGGCGTATTGTCCATTTCATCTTTCTCAGTCTGTGTTTGTGGACACTGACTCTTCGAAAGACTCAGACCATGTCTGACTGGAAGATATCCTCGTTTAGAATTTTCTAAATGAAATCTTTCCAGGACTTTATCGATGTAAGTACTCTGGCACAGCCCGAGAAGCCTCTTAGATCTATCCCTGTAGATCTTCACACCTAATACATAGGCTGCTTCTCCTAAATCTTTCATCTGGAAACATTTCCTTAACCATGCCTTCACAGCATGCATTTCAGGAATGTCATTTCCAATGATCAAGATATCATCGACGTAGAGGACTAGGAAAGTAATCACGCTCCCACTAAACCTCTTATATACACACGGGTCATCCTCGTTCTTGATGAAACCAAATTCAGTGACTGATTCATCAAAACGAATATTCCAGCTTCTCGATGCTTGCTTGAGTCCATAAATGGACTTCTTTAACTTGCATATCTTATGACGATCTGATGGATTAGTGAAACCCTCAGGTTGTGTCATATACACATCCTCATCCAGATTTCCATTAAGGAAAGCTGTTTTCACATCCATCTGCCAAATCTCATAATCGTAATATGCAGCTATCGCGAAAAGAATCCGAATAGACTTGAACATAGCTACAGGTGAGAAAGTTTCATCATAATCTATCCCGTAGATTTGTTTGAAACCTTTCACAACTAGCCTGCCTTTATAGGTAACCACGTTACCATCCATGTCAATCTTCTTCTTGAAGATCCACTTACAGCCTATAGGGATAACTCCCGGAGGCGGATCAACCAAATCCCAAACTTGGTTATCTGACATGGAGTCCATCTCGGCGCGCATAGCTTCAAGCCATCTCGCTGACTCCGGTCCACTGACCGCATCCGCATAAGTGAGGGGTTCATCATTATCAATGATGTAGACTCCGTCATAGCGCTCAGGCTGTCGACGAATCCTTCCCGATCTTCGCGGTTCCCGTGATATCTGAGCCTCAGGTTGTTCAATAACCTGATCTACTGGCTCAGGCTCATCCAACTGTGCTTGAGCACTTTGTCCTTCCTCTGGATTCTCATCCAGTTTTATTTCTCTCCCACTGGCCTCTTGCAGAAGAAACTCCTTCTCAAGAAAAATGGCCGTCCGAGCAACAAATACCTTGTTCTCTTTGGGATCGTAGAAATAATAACCCTTAGTTTCCTTAGGGTAACCGACAAAGATACATTTGTCAGATCTGCTCTCTAGTTTCCCAGAGGCGAGCCTTTTTGACATAAGCCTCGCAGCCCCAGATCCTGATAAATGTCAAGCTCGGCTGTTTCCCATACCATAACTCATATGGATTTTTTGAAACGGCCTTGGATGGCACTCGGTTCAGTACCTTTGCAGCTGTCTCCAGTGCAAATCCCCAAAAGGAGTAAGGAAGAGTAGCCTGACTCATCATAGAACGAACCATATCAAGTAACGTTCTGTTTCTCCTCTCGGACACACCATTCCATTGCGGTGTTCCTGGCGGAGTGAGCTGTGAGATAATCCCACACTCCTTCAGATAGTCAGTAAACGTATGACTCAAGTATTCTCCACCTCGATCTGAGCGAAGTGCCTTGATATTTCGGCCTAGCCGATTCTGTACTTCATTCTTGAACTCTTTGAACTTGTCAAAAGATTCACTCTTATGTCTCATCAGATAGACATAGCCATACCTACTGAAATCATCAGTAAAGGTAATGAAGTACTGATAGCCACCTCTGGCATGTTTACTAAATGGCCCACACACATCACTGTGTATAAGGTCAAGTAAACCTGAAGCCCTTTGACCTTTGTTAAGAAAAGGTGACTTCGTCATTTTGCCCATCAAACAAGCTTTGCATGTATCAATCTCCTTGTAAGAGAATGATCCCAGCAGTCCATGATCATGCAACCGCTTAATGCGTTTCTCGTTAATATGGCCTAAACGACTATGCCATAGCAAGGTGCTGTCATCAGCATACTTGGCTTTCTTAATATCAACATTTTGTATAGAACGCTCCATGTCCAACATGAATAATCCATTGCTAATTGAACCAGTTGCATAAACAATATTATCATAAGATAAAACACACTTTGAAATATTGCATTCAAAGGAAAAACCCTTCCTGACAAGAGCAGGAATGGAGATAATATTTTTAGTAATACTGGGAACAAAATAACAACTGTTTAGTTCCAATACAAGTCCAGATGGTAAAGAAATGAAATAGTCTCCTACAGCAACAGCAGCAACCCGTGCCCCGTTTCCAACTCGTAGGTCCACCTCATGCTGTCCCACCTGCCTTCTTCTCTTGAGTTCCTGCACATTTGAACAAATGTGAACTCCACATGCAGTGTCCAACACCCATGATATAGAAGAAGAAAACATGACCTCAGTCACGAATATACCTGAGCCAGAAGCGATGCTTCCCCTCTTATCTCCTTGGAGCGCTTTACAGTCCTTTTTCCAGTGACCCAGCTGGCCACAGTGGAAACACCTGTATTCCTTGGACCGCTTAACCTTCTGCTTCAGAGCCTTGCTGTAACTCTTGACAGGGGTCTTGCCCTTCTTCCCCTTCTTCTTGTTCCTTGAAGGAACCATTAAGACAGAGGTCGAAGGCTTTCCCTTCAGAGTCTCCTCAGTAGTCAAGAGCATATTCAGCAGCTCTGCCGGAGTACAATCTATTTTGTTCATATTAAAGTTAATAATGAACGCGTCGAATGAAGGCGGGAGAGACTGCAGAATAATATCCACAGCAAGCTCCTGGTTGATGGTATGCCCCAGTTTCTCTAGAGCCTCCTTGTGCCCAATCATCTTGAGCACGTGAGCTCCCACTGGGCTCCCTTCAGCCAGTTTGCTCTGAAAGAAGAGCTTCGTCAAATTATAGCGTTCAGTCCTCGCCTGTGCAGCATACAGCATCTTGAGGTTTGCTATCATGTCTATAGCAGACATATCCTCATGCTGACGCTGCAGCGGTGGCGTCATAGACGCTAACATCAGGCAAGCGACATCAATGCTATCATTGACGTGCTTTTCATAGGCTTCCCGAACTGCCCTTGCGGCGTTCGGAGCGGGCTGAGGCGGTATCGCCGTCTCGAGGACATACAGTTTCCTCTCTGCCTTAAGAACGATCTTAAGGTGTCCGAACCAGTCAGAGAAGTTCGGCCCAGCAAACTTCTCCCTTTCCAGTAGGGATCGCACATTGAAGTTCATGGTGTTCGTTGCTGCAGGTATCTACAACAATGCAAGAACAGCAAGGTCAGTATCAATGTTAAGAATCAATCAGGACTTAAGAAAGATTCTTTTTCTCACTATTTTATCTGACTGAAAAATCCATTAAACAGTCCGAAAGAGTAAACACTCTTTTAGTGAGATGGGATCCAGATTTCATACTTGGTCTCCGCGTCCCGCTCAGGCGAGATAAGATGCACAGAGAGTACAAGCACTAATCTCTGGTAGGCTGTCCCAGCCAATCGCCAACCCGTGCGATTCCCCTTCATCTGGGCAATCCAGCAGACTGTGCCAACTGAGTTGGTACAACACAGTCTCTGATCCCACAGATGGCTGCCTCCATGTGCTACCATATGCGCCACATATGTAGCCTACATGGTCAAGCTGACCCGACCTACTCCCTGGACCACCATGTGCTATGCTGAGCAACGAGAAGGGATAAATCCCTACTCTGTAACACACAGGTGTAATCCCACACCGTCTGAAGATAGATGGACGTGCCCACTGAGTGGGTACAACACGGCTCCAACGATAATCAGAACAGTGAGGTTTCGCGTCAGAAGGCTTACAAGCTTGATATTTTAGCGTTGGATTTTAACAGTCTTTTTATCTTCTTCACTATCATACAATTCCTATGGTGATAGTAGAAGATAAACTAATCATGCAATTCTAATATTTAAACAATAAATAAAAGAAAGCATGAATCTTATGTGGTAAAAGCCCATAGCCCTAGTAAGACCTTAATTTAACTTAAGTCTTGACTTGCTTTTCTTCATAGGGCTTTAAGCTGCTCATCTGGCCCAACCAGGGCCCAAGCGCCAATTGCAGCTCAGGTGCGCCCACCAGGGAAAATGCGCCTGTCCAGAGTCGAACCATGGACCTCCCACCTGGTCTAGCCACTGCTGCATGCGCCTCTGCCAAGTGTGCTCTGTGCTCTTGTCTAATTAAATTACAAATTTAACTATCTAGACAAGATTGACACGCAGGTCAATTACACATTATAAATTAATTAAACTGGGATTCGCAGATCACAAAAATAAAAATTAATTTACAATTAATTCCCAGGCACGCAGGCCCCAGCACAGCACACATTAAGAACGAGCAGCCCACATAAGAATAAATAGACAAACACATGGCATCAATCAACATGTGATCCACTCAAGAAAATTTAAATTTCGAAAACCCATAGGCATCAATTTTAATTTCCTTATTTGCCCTACAACCTTACAACGGTCCATTACTAGGGATCCACTCATCCATCCTAGTCAGATCCACTGCCCTTGCATGCACCAAGTCCTAACTGACTTGAGTCGACCATAAGGTCAACCATGCATACGCGAGGGCTGAACAACCACAATGAGGTCTGGCAAGCGGGTGTGACCCCGGGCCTAACTCATGTGTGTTCACTAGTTGTCTCAATCAGACATCGCTACACGCCTGTCTGCAGTCGACCTGTAGCCACCACGTGCTTGCGCACAGGTGCTACCTGGTCAACCCATCAAGGCTGTCAGATAGTCTGATCAGACTTTTGGATCTAACCTAGGGGGGTGACTTCAACCCTAATAACCCGTCTAAGGGTTTAATGCAAGGCCTTAGATCTATAGTGAGTCGCGCATGTGATGTTGGTTTTTAAGAAAACATACAATATGCGCCAACTGAAGACATAAACATATGATATGCGCCAACTTGAAAACATAAACATATGATATGCGCCAACTTGAAAACATGCACAAGCATGAAAAACTTTCACAAACTTGTACTATCGCATGTAACATATAGATCATGTTAAAGGATCACAAAGAAAGCAAACATATTATCATGCATGATAAACCTGCGCTCTGATACCAATTGAAGGTCCCCTAGACAAGGGGGCGAAACCCTAATAGGAGGCGCAACAAAAACTTCTAGCGGAATCTAGGGTTTCTAATAGATCGCATAGCATATAATATGATCAACTTTCAATGAGAAGCGATACTCACCATAGCCATCACTTGGATGGTGTCTTGGAGGCAAAGGCGCAAGCGAACCTTCTCCTAAGTCTCGCACACAAGATGATCAATGCGCTTCTTCCTTGGTGCTCCTTGTGCTAGCAAGGTTCCAAGGTTGTCTTGCCGAATGGAAAGGAAAAGAGAGATCCTTGCTTGGTCGAATGTTTCCTCTTGTCGTCCACTCCTTCACCCACGAGAGTGCAAGAGACGAATGCTCAAGCCGGCGTCAAGAGAGCAAGAGACGAGAATAGTATTCTCTTGGCGTGAACATGAGATGTGGTCACGTTAAGAGATGTGCTATCTAAAAATAGCATCCCATTTCTTCACTTGCGACCATGTATCACCCCAATCGCCAATGCCTCTTATCACTTGAACCATGCGCTCAACCAATGAGCTGGTTCAAATCCATTTGGTTCAATAACCAAATAAACCAAGCAATCAGTCCAGACCATAATAAAACCTTAAGGCTCTTAATCTGACCGTCGATCTCTTGATGCTTCTGATCTGACCAATCTAGCATCCATTCTCTCGATCGAAGCTTACCGATCTCAAGCCCTAATCAATCAAACATGATCAGACCAGATCTCACTCACAATCAGAGATTAAATCCCTTTAAACTGAACCCGAACAATTCAGTCCACACGATCTGACTTAAGTAAGCCATATCATCAAATTGTGCGACCCTGAGGGTTTCCTTTAAATGTCGGTAACGATAACTCACGTTTATCACGATCAGTGAGGGGTATCTAGCAACACATCACTGTCTCCCGATATAAAGGAAATAGTCTTCCAAGACTACACCCAAACCATAGCACAAGTGTGAATCCACATCACTAGGCATACATGTTTCCTTTGCCACTGGATGTTCTTATTGGACAAGCGTGTCAAGCTTGTAGCTCCAATATGATGAGCATGATTAGATCAGATGAACACAGTCACCTGGGTATGGCCATACTCTTTTCTCAATCATCTCATCCAGGGGGCCCCTTTAGAACATCACACTCCTTAAACAAGGAGACGGCAATCCTATGTCTATCACTAGTGCCCTAACCTGACTCAAGCTCATTATCCAAGATAGTCTATAATCATTATGTTTCAAATGATATTGAACTACCTCAAAACAATGACAATCATCATTTAGAAAACACAAGTGATCTCAAGTCAGAGGAAATGTGCCACTTGTCACTTTCAAGGATTATTCACATTGTGACAAACAATTGAATATCCTAGTAGGGTCTGTCCAGTACATCCAATGTACCCATGAGTCTACATCTTATTCCATGCTCGAAGCATCCTATAAGACTAGAACACATATTAGTCTTAACCATATCAAGGCTGTCTCATGTTCACCAAGATACATCGACTAAGGACTTAACTGCATGTCAGCCCAGCTGAACAGCATTGAGACATTATTCAGAAGAACATATATTGCAGCAGACAATGTAGCTAACTGAATAATAACCATGCCTTTATAAACATAAACGTTTATTACACGATACTGTTACAATCCCAAGGCCTCAAACATTAGGCTTAAGGGCATACCCCAACAATTCATGCTCATCATATTGGAGCTACAGGCTTGACACGCTTGTCCAATAAGAACATCCAGTGGCAAAGGAAATATGCATGCCTTGTGAAGTGGATTCACACTTGTGCTATGGTTTGGGTGTAGTCTTGGAAGACTCTTTCCTTTATATCGGGAGACAGTGATGTGTTGCTAGATACCCCTCACTGATCGTGATAATGTAAGTTATCGTTACCGACATTTAAAGGAAACCCTTAGGGTCGCACAATTTGATGATATGGCTTACTTAAGTCAGATCGTGTGGACTGGATTGTTTTGATTCAGTTTAAAGGAGTTTAAACTCTGATTGTAAGTGAGATCCAGTCTAATCATGTTTGATTGATTAGGGCTTGCGATCGGTAAGCTTCGATCGAGAGGATTGATGCTAGATCGGTGAGATCAAGAGCATCATGAGATGAACGGTTAGATTGGAAACCTTAGGGTTTAGTTGATCTAGACCGATTGGCTTGGGCTGGCTTGGTTTGGCCTTTGGACCGAACACATTTACTTTGAACCGGTTCAAGAGCTTGAACGTATGGTTCATTGTTTTGGCGTTTTGATCAATTTAGTGATCATGAACGCATGGCTTAATGGATTTTCCAATTTTGGAAAGTCATTTAGCGCATGTTCCCTTGAACGCCAAATGACTTGAACGCTCCATTCAACTCTCGTCTCCTTGCTCTTGCTTGACGAGATTTTGGCGTGGAGAAGGCGAGGTCTTGGTGGAGGTTCGGCAAGCCTAGACATCATCTCTCATTTCCTTACCATACGAGAGGGACCCTTGAAGGACCTTGCTAGCACAAGGATCTCCAAGGAGCAAGCACATCATCTTGTGTGCGTCAACTAGGGAGAAGATCCCTTTCTATCTTTCTCTTCCAAGTCGCCATCTTCCTCATGGCTTTGGTATGGATCTAAACTTCATCAAGTTGATCATATTATCTTGCTAAGATCCATGAAAAACCCTTGCTTCCGCTTGCAATTTTTATGCGCCACCCTTAAGGGTTTTTCGCCCCCATCTTGAAAGGGGTTTCATCTGCTTGCGCTCCCCCTTGAAGGGGACTCTTCACTTTGGGCTTGGCCCATTGCTTAGTTGGGCTTGCTAATAAGTTGTATTGAAGGGCTAAGAGGCTTGAAGGGTATAATGGGGATGAATTAATGGGATAGGCGCATATGGAATTCTAGTTGGACTAGAATTTGCGCCTATGCCTTGTTTGGTATCTCCTAGGTGATTAAATCAAATTGGATTTGATTAAATCACACAAGATAATTGATTGGATTGTGTTTGACAATTGTGGGCTGATTATTAACATAATTAGAGTCCTAATTGGATTAGGACTTGCGCCCAAGCCACATTAGGCAATCCATCATATTGCCTTGACTAGGTCTAGGCGCATGGATGGGATTAATGCCTCATATGGCATGATATGGGCGCATATGGCTGATGCTTGCTTTGGCAAGTCTTAGGCGCATATGGGAGGGGAGATTTAATCAATATATTTGATTGGATAATCTCCTAGAATCATGCCCTAATTGTCAACACTTGCCATTCTCCCCTAACCGCCTCTTGCTCCTATAAATAAGCCCTTGCCGCCCCCTCTCTTGATGATGCTAATTCCTTGGAGGCGTGAAGCATTAGAGGGCGACGGCTTGGAGAGCTTAGAGCTCTTCTTCTTCCATCAAGGGCGCAAGCATGCTTCTTCTCTTCCTTTCCTTGGCGCAAAGGAACAAGAAGGCTTGCGGCGTTGTCTTCTCCTTCCATCTCCTTGGCGCATCACATCTTGGTGGTGGCGCAAGTTGCTTGGAGGACTCTCCTAAGGCATGGATCTTCTTCCCGAGGCTAGCACCGGGCGAGGAAGAAGAAAACTTGAGGAATCCGTGTGTGCGAGACTGCAGAGGGCGAACACTTGGGCGCCTTCATCGACATCGGCTTCTAATTGCTTCAAGGTACTTACTATCACATCGTGTCGACCCCCTCGCAAGAGATCTTCACTGGGTTTTTGGGACTAGCCTGTTTCGGGGACATTCTTCCGCTGCGTAAAATGTATGTCCATGGCTCTGAAAATTTGTAAAATGTCCCCGGGGTTTCCCAACAGTGGTATCAGAGCTACTTGCGAGCCTCGAACGATGTTCTTTCATGCTTTTCATGCTCACATGCCATATCTACATTTTCACATAGTGCATAGATGTTGGCGCATGATTTTTCTTTAAGTAGAAAAATTGTAGGTCTCTTGTTTCTTACTTCTAATTAACTTCTTGTGGTTCTTTGCTCTCTTAATGTGATGGGATAGACCCATATGTGGAAGAGAAAATTTCTCCTCTCATAATAGGATAGACCTATCTTGAGAGACTTGTTGGAATAGGGCATGGACTGGGTGATTGCCCTTATCCTAGCAAGTTAGGGATTGCAAGGAGGGCAACCGGTATGCCTCTTGTAGACTCCTGAGAGAAACTTAGAATCAAAGATTTGTGATATGAAGGGAAGGAAGAGAGACATGTTTTATGAAAAAGTAAAATTTCAGATTTTATGTTTTTCATGAGCATGTAGAATTGCATGAGTAAGTACTTGATTATGCATGATGTTGTGGTCATATGTCAAGCCCCTTAGCATGCCTGTGATGTATCCTTGTGAGGCCTGCGTGCCGCTTTTCTTTTGGCTTTTAACTAAGAAGAAGATTAGGATGGCGCATCTACTTGGAGCAAGGTGCATGCTTGCTTGGTTGCGCATCCTTGCATGATGGCGCAACAAGCTTCAAAGGTGGCACATCCTTGCATAGGGGCGCAAGTTAGGGTTTGGCCGAGCCTTGTGCTTGTGTGCTATCCCTCTTGTGACTTGCTAAATGGCGCACCTTCCTTGGAGGAAGACCATGGCATTGGCCGAACCTTGTGGGTATACCCCTAGGGTTTGAGAGCTAAACCATGGGAGAATGACCTTGGAGCCAACCTTGAAGATAGAGCTAGAGGTCGGCTAGGCTAGGTCTAATCTTGGGGCTTGAATCCTAGGTCAAGAGTTGAACCCCTTTTTGGCATGGATTGGTTCAATGTCTTGAATGGGCTATGATCACATCATCCTTTTATTGCTTTCTTTACAAAAGCTAAAGCATGCCTGTGATGTTTTATCGTTATGTTATCACCATAGGATTGCATGCCTGTAATGATAGACATAAGATAAAACTGAGATGATGGGACCTTAAACAAAAACCCTCAATTAAAATATCAAGTCTAGTAGCCTTCTAACGCGTAGCCCTCACTAAGCTATCGATCAGTGGAGTTGTGAACTGTTTCCCACCCTCGTGGGACACACCCACTTATCTTTAGAAAGTGCGTGGTGGCAATGGTTTCCCCAGTCCAGTTTTAACCTGGGCGTGCCTTCGCAAGGAAACTCGTTGGCCCTGGGCATAACGATTAGGGATGGACTTGACTAGAAGTTCACATGTGCTGGGCACATGGTGAAAATCTAGAGGCATCGTTGAGAGGTAAGGGTTTCATGTTGTATCCAGCCCTCGCTGGACATGAAATGCCTGGACTGTCTCAATAAGGGGAATTGCTTGGAGCAATCGGCCGGCACGCCCACCTTAGGAAACATGGGTCACTTTGTGCATCTCATCCCACCCTCGTGGGACGCGAAGCCCTGTGTGGAATGAGGATCTCATCTCACTAGGAAATCTTGGATTTCTCGATTGACTTTGTGGGTTGTCAATTCGATTAAAAATAGTGGGAGCCATGGTCATTTAAAAGGCAAGTCCAGTTTAAATGACTCGAAGTAGTACTAATCTGCTGTTTCTTGGTTGTTGTAGAACAATGGCTATGAACAATAGCAATTGGTCACTGCGATCTACCCTGGATAAGTTGGTTGGATCCAACTTACTGGATTGGTATATGAACTTGAGAATCGTGCTCAAGCTCGAGAGGAAGCTTTATGTTCTTGAGCGTCTTATTCCTGAGCCACTTCCATGCTCGGCCTCAGCGGCTAAGAGGGATGCTTATGATAAGCATCAGGTTGATACTTTGGAGGTTGCTAACCAACATGTCACTTGAATTTAAAGGGTGATATGAATCGAAGAGTGCCTCTAAAATTATTTTAATCTAAGGCAGCTCTTTGATGAATTGGTTGAGCTCAATCCTGCTAAAGTTGATGTTCAGTGTGTTGAGCTGAAAGGCTTGACCATGGAACTGAAATTAAAGATGGATATGATCAGGAATAATAGGTGCTATTCATGTGGAGGGCCACCTCACATGTTAAAGAACATGTTGCAACTTCAGAATGAGGAGAAGAAAGGCAAGGCCTTGTCTTCATGCTCAGGTATTTATGTTACCGAAGTCAACCTGTCTACTCCTATGACATGGGTATTGGATACCGCATGTGAAGCTAATATTTGTACAAATATACGATAGCTCTGAAAGGATAGATCGGTAAGGCCTAGAGAGATTGACCTACGGATAGGTAACAGGGCACAAGTTGCTGTTGTTGCTGTAGGAGTTTTTCTCCCTGCCTTCTGGACTTCAGTTAAAGCTAGACAATTGCTATTATGTACCTTCCCTTACCAAAACATTGTATCCACTCCTTGCTTGGCAAAGAAAGGATTTAGGTTTGAAATAAAAGAGAACTTGTGTTCTTTTTCTTTTTGCAAACATGTTTTATGGGAAGGGTACTTTGTGCAATGGTCCGCATGTCTTGGACATGGTTAGCTCTATTTGTAACATAAATATTAAAAGGACCAAACTGAGTGGTTCAGTTGGTGCTTTCCTACGGCATTGTCGATTAGCCCATATAAACAAGAATCGCATTCGACAACTCCATGAAAATGGGTTGCTAGATTCGAGTTCCTTGGAGGAACTTGATACATATGAGACTTGTTTATTAGGGAAAATGACAAAGATGCCCTTCACCAAGACTGGTGAGAGGGCAGGAGGTTTGTTGGATCTCATACATAGTGATGTGTGTGGGCTATTCAATAAACAAGCCAAAGGAGGGTATAACTACTTCATCACATTTACTGATGACTTCAGTAGATATGGTTATGTCTACATGATGAGACATGAGTCTGAATCCTTTGAGAAACTTAAGGAGTTCAGACATGAAGTAGAGAACCAGCTTGGTAGATCCTTTAAGAATCTTCGATCAGATCGTGATGGAGAGCACCTGAGTAGTGTATTCTTTGACTATCTGAGTAAGTGTGGGATCCTATCCCAACTCACTCCTCCTAGAGCACCTCGGTAGAATGGTGTATCTGAATGGAGAAATCGAACCTTGTTGGACATAGTTCGGTCTATGATGAGTCATGCAACTCTACCTCCCTCATTCGGGGGACATGCACTTGAAAAAGCTTCTCTAATACTGAATAATGTTCCATCTAAGAGTGTCTCAAAGATTCCATACGAGGTATGGAATGGGAGACGCCCTAATCTCACTTTTATCATGATCTAGGGATGTGAGGCTTATGTCAAACGTTAGGATTCTAGCAAGCTAGAACCTAGATCTGATAAGTGTATGTTTGTGGGGTACCCTAAGGAGACTAAGGGTTACTACTTCTATATTCCCACCGAGAACAAAGTTTTTGTTGCTCGGGGTGCGGTCTTTCTAGAGAAAGAATTTCTCATGAAAGAAGTTAGTGGGAGGAAGTTTGACTTGGACGAGGTCCAAGTGCAACCACAAGACATAGAGATGGGAACCTGAGCCACCTACAGTGGTTGCTAGGCAACCTGAGGCTCAGACACAGGCCCCTCGTAGGTCTGGGAGGATTCATCGTGCACCTGAGAGGTACGGGTCGCTGCCGACCCAACACGATGGGATCTTCATCATTGAGGATGAACCCAGAACCTATGATGAGGCGATCAGTGGACCGGACTCCGAGAGATGGCTTAAGGCCATGCGATCCGAGATGGATTCCATGTCGGCTAACCAAGTCTGGGATTTGGTTGAGCTGTCCGATGGGGTAAAACCCATAGGGTGTAAATGGGTCTTCAAGAGGAAGACAGACATGGATGGCAAAATAGTTACCTATAAGGGTAGACTAGTGGCTAAAGGATTTAAACAAGTCCACGGGGTGGACTATGATGAAACCTTCTCGCCAGTTGCCATGATCAAATCCATTCGGATTCTGCTTGCTATTACTGCATATCATGACTATGAGATATGGAAGATGGATGTGAAGACAGCGTTCCTTAACGGGAAGCTAACTAAGGATGTGTATATGACACAACCTAATGACTTCATCCATCCTGCAGATACTAGTAAAGTCTGCACGCTAAAGAAATCCATTTATGGATTAAAGCAAGCATCTCGAAGTTAGAATCTTCAGTTTGATGAAGCTGTGAGAGATTATAGCTTTATCAAAAGTGAAGATGACGCCTGTGTATACAGAAAATTCAGTGGGAGCTTGGTGACTTTTCTGGTCATGTATGTCGATGACATACTGCTCATCCGAAACGACATCCCTAGTCTTCAAGCTGTGAAGACATGGTTAGGGGAGTGTTTCGAGATGAAGGACTTAGGGGAGGCCGCCTATATTCTAGGCGTGAGGATCTAACGGGATAGATCCAATAGGCTCTTGGCCCTTAGTCAGAGTACCCACATTGATAAGGTCCTGGAGAGGTTCAACTTGGAGCAATCCAAGAAGGGATACCTTCCAGTGAGACATGGCCTTACTCTCTCAAAGAACCAGTGTACCAACACAGAGCCTGAGAGAGATGACATGAGTCGAGTGTCCTATGCTTTGGTGGTGGGATCGATCATGTATGCAATGTTGTGTACTAGACCAGTTGTGGCTTATGCTGTGAGCATAACCAGCCGATACCAATCCAATCCTAGTTTACAGCACTGGGTGGCTGTAAAGAATATCCTTGAGTATCCTGAAAGGGACTAAGGATTTATTCTATAAAGTCTACAGAGGACAGGAAGAACTCAGTGTGCAGGGCTTCACTGATGAGTCGTTCCAGTCTGATCCTGACGACTTCAGATCACAGACCAGCTATTAGTTTAAGATGGTTGGAGGTGCTGTATGCTGGAAGAGCTTCAAGCAATCAACCATAGCTAATTCTACAACCGAAGCTGAGTATGTGGTTGCTTCTGAGGCAGCCAATGAAGCCGTTTGGATCAGGAAGTTCTTTTCTGAACTTCAGGTGGTTCCAAGTGCAATGGATCCCAATGAGCTCTACTATGACAACAATGGGAACTGCACATAATAAGGAACCACGGTCTCATCAAAGGTCCAAACACATACTCAAGATATTTCGCCTGATCAAAGAGATCATTGATCGAGGTGATGTCAAGATTAGCAGAATTGACACAGAGAGCAATCTAGCAGACCCACTGACCAAGGCTTTGGCGCAGCAGAAGCATGATGGTCGTACTAGAGATATGGGGTTGAGGTTGCTCAACCTCTAGGTCTTAGTGCAAGTGGGAGATTGTTGGTGTATATGCCCTAGGACCTAGTTTTGGTCCATCTTTGTACTACTTGACTCTGATATTAATATATATCTTTCTGGCATTGTTGTTATCATTGTTTGTCTACACCTGCGATTGTGTACTTACATGATAATGTCCCTGGAGACAGATTGGATCTGTGCTCAAACTATAGTCCCCAGTCAATGTACCTGAGTGGATATGGGACAACTCTGGTACTTGTGAGACTGGTATGTGGGCTGGTTAGGCACGTGGTGCTAACGCAGACACATGGGTATATCATTGGAGGATATACTGGATAGACCCGCTGTGAGGCTATGACTTGGTGTCATAAGTTATCCTCACAAGTGACAGGAGATGCATTGATCCCTTGACTTGAGGTCATTGACCATTCTATATGGTTAGGGACTTGCTTTGATGCAACCTAACACCTTGCCGTAGTTGGGAGGTCATAACGGTTGTCATTGAGCATGTCACGACCCATATGAGAAGGTCAATGGACAGACATAGGATTTGCCCCTTCCTTAGGGAAGTGTGATATCCATGGAGCTCCCTTATGGTTCTATGACTGAGAGTGTATGGCCATACCGAGGTGAGAACCTGTTTTAGTCATAGCCATGTGATTGGATGAAAACAAGTGGTGACACACTTGTCCAATCGGATATCAGTACGGCAAAGAGACTGTAATGCATCTGTACTTAGTTGCGATGATGGGGATGTCGATGTCGATATCCATTCCAATAACCTGGGTAGCAGCGATGCACTGCTAGGTGCCACTCACTACTTGTGATGACCTTTGGTCAGCACTGCCAGCATTAGAGGAACCTACAGGGTCGCACACCTTGATACTCGAGTTTTCATATTGATCGGGTAGCCTTTAGATCAAGTTATTGGATAACTCTGATCTATTTGGGAGATTTCATCAGCGCCAATGGGCCTGATGAGATGGAAGAAACTTATTGGGGCCAACTTCCGTTTTTGGCATATCGATCAAATTAACCATGGTTACCCTCATTTAACCATGGGTTAAATTGGATTGGATCCAATAGCTTGGTTAACATGCATAATGGACTTTGGGCTTGGCCCATTGCTTAGTTGGGCTTGCTAATAAGTTGTATTGAAGGGCTAAGAGGCTTGAAGGGTATAATGGGGATGAATTAATGGGATAGGCGCATATGGAATTCTAGTTGGACTAGAATTTGCACCTATGCCTTGTTTGGTATCTCCTAGGTGATTAAATCAAATTGGATTTGATTAAATCACACAAGATAATTGATTGGATTGTGTTTGACAATTGTGGGCTGATTATTAACATAATTAGAGTCCTAATTGGATTAGGACTTGCGCCCAAGCCACATTAGGCAATCCATCATATTGCCTTGACTAGGTCTAGGCGCATGGATGGGATTAATGCCTCATATGGCATGATATGGGCGCATATGGCTGATGCTTGCTTTGGCAAGTCTTAGGCGCATATGGGAGTGGAGATTTAATCAATATATTTGATTGGATAATCTCCTAGAATCATGCCCTAATTGTCAACACTTGCCATTCTCCCCTAACCGCCTCTTGCTCCTATAAATAAGCCCTTGCCGCCCCCTCTCTTGATGATGCTAATTCCTTGGAGGCGTGAAGCATTAGAGGGCGACGGCTTGGAGAGCTTAGAGCTCTTCTTCTTCCATCAAGGGCGCAAGCATGCTTCTTCTCTTCCTTTCCTTGGCGCAAAGGAACAAGAAGGCTTGCGGCGTTGTCTTCTCCTTCCATCTCCTAGGCGCATCACATCTTGGTGGTGGCGCAAGTTGCTTGGAGGACTCTCCTAAGGCATGGATCTTCTTCCCGAGGCTAGCACCGGGCGAGGAAGAAGAAAACTTGAGGAATCCGTGTGTGCGAGACTGCAGAGGGCGAACACTTGGGCGCCTTCATCGACATCGGCTTCTAATTGCTTCAAGGTACTTACTATCACATCGTGTCGACCCCCTCGCAAGAGATCTTCACTGGGTTTTTGGGACTAGCCTGTTTCGGGGACATTCTTCCGCTGCGTAAAATGTATGTCCATGGCTCTGAAAATTTGTAAAATGTCCCCGGGGTTTCCCAACATCCTACGGGGTCACATGCAATAGACTCTTGACGTTGCTTTAATCAGAAGCCTTATGATCAAGTTATTGGATAACTTGGATCCATTTGGAAGATTTCATCAGCGCCAATGGGCCTGATGAGTTGGAAGAAAGTTATTGGAGCCAAACTTCATTTTTGGCAGGTTGACCCGAAATTGACCTTAATTGGTCACATTTGGATTAGGGTTGCATTGGATTAGATCCAATGGCTTAATCAACCCATGCCATGAAGTTTGGGCTAGCTCATTATCCAATGAGGCCCAATAATTAGTTGTCATGAAGAGGAATTGGCTTAAAAGGGTATAATGGGGAGAAATCTCGCCCCATTGGCGCCTAGGGGAATAATGGGGTGAGGGAGGCGCCTTTGCTTCATTATGGAAGTAAAGAGCGCCTAGCCCCTCTTCCTTGGATGGAATAGGCTTGAGAACTTTTATGGGAAGCCTAAGGCAAGTCTTGGGGCTGATATGGCTTGAGAACTTTTATGGGAAGTTCCTAGGCGCATAAGGATATAGGGAAGAGGTATATGGTAATGTCTTGGAGACTTACCTTACCTCAAACCCTAGTTTCTCCCAAGACACCACCCTAGCCGAATTCCTCTTGCATGTTGTGCCTAGCCACTTCTCCTTTGATGGTAAGAATGCATTTGAGGCATGTCTGTTGGGGTATGCCCTTAAGGCTAATGTTTGAGGCCTTGGGATTCTTTCAGTATCATGTATAAACTCTTATGTTTATAAAGGCAATGGTTGTTATTCAGTTTGTTACATTGTCTGCTGCAATAAGTGTGCTTCTGAATAATGTCTCAATGCTGTTCAGCTTGGCTGACATGCTATAATGTCCTTAGTCGAGATATCTTGGTGAACATGAGACAGCCTTGATATGATTAAGACTAATATGTGTTCTAATCTTATAGGATGCTTCGAGCATGGAATAAGATGTAGACTCATGGGTACATTGGATGTACTGGACAGACCCTACTAGGATATTCAATTGCTTGTCACAATGTGAATAATCCTTGTTTACAACAAGTGGCACATGTCCTCTGACTTGAGATCACTTGTGTTTCTAAATGATGATTGTCATTGTTTTGAGCTAGTTCAATATCATTTGAAACATAATGGTTATAGACTATCTTGGATAATGATCATCAGTCAGGTTAGGACACTAGTGATAGATATAGGATTGCCGTCTCCTTGTTTGGAGTGTGATGTTCTAAAGGGGCCCCCCTGAATGAGATGATTGAGAAAGTGTATGGCCATACCCAGGTGACTATGTTCATCTGATCTAATCATGCTCATCATATTGGAGTTACAAGCTTGACACGCTTGTCCAATAAGAATATCCAGTGGCAAAGGAAACATGTGTGCCTAGTGAAGTGGATTCACACTTGTGCTGTGGTTTGGGTGTAGTCTTGGAAGACTCTTTCCTTTATATCGGGAGACAGTGATGTGTTGCTAGATACCCCTCACTGATCATGATAGCGTAAGTTATCATTACCGACATTTAAAGGAAACCCTTAGGGTAGCACAATTTGATGATATGGCTTACTTAAGTCAGATCGTGTGGACTGAATTATTTTGGTTCAGTTTAAAGGAGTTTAAACTCTGATTGTAAGTGAGATCTGGTCTGATCATGTTTGATTGATTAGGGCTTGAGATCGGTAAGCTTCGATCGAGAGTAGTGATGCTAGATCGGTGAGATCAAAAGCATCAAGAGATCAACGGTTAGATCTTGAACCATTGGTTCAATGAGATCTAGGCCAAGGCTTGGGCTGGTTTGATTTGGTCTTTGAACCAAATGCATCTAAACCGAATTGATTTGAACCGGTTCACTTATGTGAACGTATGGTTCAAAGGCAAGAGGAGTTTTCGATGGTTTAAGAGGAGGTTTTAAGTGAACTTAAAACTTGCTATTTTGGGAAGGCGTTTTGCTAGAGGAAAACGCTCCCACGTTCGAACGCCTCTCTAGCCTCTTCCTCTCACGTCTTGGGTGCTCTTCACGCCAAGAGGAAGATTCGGCCAGCAAGGTCCTCTCTCTAAATCTCCTTCACGCGACAAGGGGCACTTGGAGATCCTTGCTAGCACAAGGAGCGACAAGAAGAAAGCTACTTCTCATCTTGTGTGCGCATCTTGTGGAGGAGACCCCTTTCGATCTCTTCTTCCAAGATGCCATTTGAACTAATAGCTATGGTATGAATCCTTTCATCTATATAAGCTATTGATGTTGATCATATGGTATGCAAAAGATCCTTATGAAACCCTAATTCCGCTGCCGAAAAGAATTTACATGCGCCACTTTAGGGTTTCGCTCCCCCTTGAAGGGGACTTTCAATTGGTATCAGAGCATGGTTTTCGCATGTTCATATGATTGCTTTTGCTTGTTGTGATCCGGGTATGCTAATACATGTTATAGATCTATATGAAAGTTTCATTAAGTTTGCGCATGTTACCTTAGATACAAGTATCTAGTTGCGCATGTTAACTTAGATGAAAGCTTCTTACTTTGTTGCGCATGTTGTAAGTTGTTTTTACCTATAAAACTTGTAACATCTTGCGCGCTCCATCTAGATCTATAAGCGCCTACTTTAAACCCTTAGACGGGTTGATAGGGTTGAAGTCACAGTCAAGTCTAGATCCAAATAGTCTGATCAGACGATCTGACAGCCTAGATGGGTCGACCAGATGGCACCTGTGCGCAAGCACGAGGTGGCTATAGGTCGACTGCAGACAGGTGTGTAGCGATGTCTGGTTGAGACAACCAGTGAACACACATGAGTTAGGCCCGGGGTCACACCCGCTTGCCAGAACTCATGAGGGTTGTTCGGCCCAGTGCATGCATGTTTGACCATTGGGTCGACTCAAGTCAGTTAGGACTTGGTGCATGCAAGGGCAGTGGATCTGACTAGGTCTGATGAGTGGATCCCTATTAATGGACCGTTGTAAGGTAGTAGGGCACATAAGAAAAATAAAATTGATGCCAAGGGGTTTTCAAAATTTTATTTTGTTATTGGATCACATGATGAATGAATACCATGATATATGTCTATTTCATCTTATGTGGGTTGCCCTTTTAATGTGTGCTGTGCTGGGGCCTGCGAGCCTGGATTAATTATAAATTATTATTTTTGTGATCTGCGCATCACATTTTAATTAATTTATTGTGTAATTGACCTGCATGTCAATCTTGTCTAGATAGATTAAATTGTACTTTTAATCAGACAAGAGCACAGAGCACACTTGGCAGAGGCTTGACCAGGTGGGAGGTCTAGGGTTCGACCCTATGACAGGCGCATCTACCTGGTGGGCGCACCTGAGCTGCAGAGGGCGCTTGGGCCCTGGTCTGGGCCAGATGAGATGCAAAAGACTCATGAAGAGCTCAAGTGAAGACTTAAGTTAACTTAAGGTCTTACTTAGGCTTAATGGGCGTTTACCAGATAAGATCATCATGCTTTCCTTTATTGTTTAAATAATTAGAAATGCATGATTTATTTATCTTCTGCTATCACCATAGGGTTTGCATGATAGTTAAGAAGATAAAAGGACCGTTAAAATCCAACGCTAAATATCAAGCACGTAAGCCTTCTGACGCGAAACCTCACTGTTCTGACTATCGTTGGGGCCGTGTTGTACCCACTCAGTGGGCACGCCCATCTATCTTCAGACGGTGTGTGATTTCACCTGCGTGTTACAGAGAAGGGATTTATCGCTTCTCGTTGCTCAGCATAGCACGTGGTGGTCCAGGGAGTAGGTCAGGTCAGCTTGACCATGTAGGCTACATATGGGGCATATGTTAGCTATATGGAGGCAGCCATCTGTGGGATCAGAGACTGTGTTGTACCAACTCAGTTGGCACAGTCTGCTGGATTGCCCAGATGAAGGGGAATCGCACGGGTTGGCGATTGGCAGGGACTGCCTACCAGAAATTAGTGCTTGTACTCTCTGTGCATCTTATCTATGCCATAATAAGGTGCTATCATCAGCATACTTGGCTTTCTTGTTATTAATTTGTTGTACAGAACATTCCATGTCCAACATGTATAACCCATTGTTAATCGACCCAGTTGCATAAACAATATTATCATATGAAATACAACACTGTGAAGTTTTGCATTCAAAAGAAAAACCTTTCCTGACAAGAGCAGGAATAGAGATAATATTCTTAGTTATGCTTGGTACAAAATAACAATTGTCAAGTTCTAATACAAAACCAGATGGTAAAGAGATGTTATATTCCCCTACAGCAACAGCAGCAACCCGTGCCCCGTTTCCAACTCGTAGGTCCACCTCATGCTGTCCCACCTGTCTTCTTCTCTTGAGTTCCTGCACATTTGAACAAATGTGAACTCCACATGCAGTGTCCAACACCCATGAAATAGAAGAAGCTACCATGACTTCAGTCACGTAAATACCTGAGCCAGAAGTGAAAGATTTGCTTCCCTTCTTTTCTCCTTGGAGCGCTCTATAGTCCTTCTTCCAGTGACCCAGCTGGCCACAATGGAAACATCTGTTGTCCTTTGACCGCTTCACCTTTTGTTTCAAAGCCTTGTTATAGCTCTTGATAGGGGTTTTGCCCTTCTTCCCCTTCTTCTTATTCCTTGAAGGAACCATTAAGACAGAGGATAAAGGCTTTCCTTTCTCAAGAGTCTGCTCTGTGGTACAGAGCATGTTCAGTAACTCTGCCGGAGTACAGTCGATTTTGTTCATATTAAAATTAATGATGAACGGATCGAAAGAAACTGGGAGAGACTGCAAAATAATATCTACAACAAGTTCTTGATTGATGGTATGTCCCAGTTTCTCTAGAGCTTCTTTGTACCCAATCATCTTGAGTACGTGAGCTCCCACTGGACTCCCTTCAGTCAGTTTGCTATGAAAGAAAAGTTTTGTCAAGTTATAGCGTTCTGTCCTTGCCTATGTAGCATACAGCATTTTGAGATTTGCTATAATATCAATAGCTGACAAATCCTCATGCTGACGCTGGAGCTCAGGCGTCATTGACGCAAGCATAAGGCAAGCGACATCAGTGCTATCACTGACGTGCTTTTCATAAGCCTCCCGAACCGCCCTTGCAGCGTTCGCAGCCGGTTGAGCCGGTATTGCCGACTCAAGGACATACAGCTTCCTCTCAGCTTTAAGTACAATCTTAAGCTGTCTGTACCAGTCTGAGAAGTTTGGCCCAGCAAACTTCTCTCTTTCCAATATGGATCGCAAATTGAGCCCTGTGGTGTTCGTTGCTGCAGGAATCTACAACATAGCAAGAACAACAAGGTCAGTATGCATGTTAGAATCAATCCAGGACTTAAGAATGATTCTTTTCTCACTATTTTATCCGACTGAAAAATCCAATAAAACAGCCCGAAAGAGTGAAACTCTTTTAGTGAGATGGGATCCAGATTTCATACTTGATCTCCGCGTCCCGCTCAGGCGAGATAAGATACATAGAGAGTTCAAGCACTAATCACCGGTAGGCTATCCATGCCAATCGCCATCCCGTGCGATTCCCCTTCATCTAGGCAATCCAGAAGACTGTGCCAACTGAGTTGGTATAACATGGTCTTTGATTCCTCAGATGGCTGCCTCCATCTAGCTATCATATGCTCAATATGTAGCCTATATGGTCAAGCTGACCTGACCTACTTCCTGGACCACCACGTGCTATGCTGAGCAACGAGAAGCGATAAATCCCTTCTCTGTAGCATGTAGGTGTAATCACGCACCGTCTGAAGATAGCTGGGCGTGCCCACTGAGTGTGTACAACACGGCCCCAACGATAGTCAGAACAGTGAGGTTTCGCGTCAGAAGGCAATCGAGCTTGATATTAACGTTGGATTTTATCGGTCTTTTATCTTCTTACTATCATGCAAATTCTACAGTGATAGCAGAAGAATAAAACATGCTTGTGCTAATATTACTTAAAACAGTAAATGAAAGCACCATTATCTTATGTGGTAAACGCCCATAAAAGCCTAAGTAAAACCCTAGTTTCACAAAAGTCTTCACTTGAGCTCTTTATGGGACTCTTGTACTTCATATGGCCCAGCCCGGGTACAAATGCCCTCCAGGCAATATGCGCCTGCTCTAGAGTCGAACTCTAGACCTCCCACCTGGTGAAGCCCCTGATTGCAAGCGCCTTTGCCATGTGTGCTCATGTGCTCATGTCTGATCAAATTACATTTTAATCTATCTAGACATGGTTTGACACGCAGGTCAATTATACATTTTCATAAATTAAAGTGTGATTCGCAGATCACAGCAAAATTTATATTTAATTCCAGGCACGCAGGCCCCAGCACAGCACACAAAATAAGGGCAGCCCACATAAGAATAAATAAACACCTAATGAACATGTTAAACATGCAAACATGTGATCCAAATGGAAATAAAATTTTTTTTTTTTGAAAAAACCCATGGCATCAATTTTATTTCCTTATGTACCCTACTACCTTACAACGGTCCATTAACAGGTATCCACTCGTTAGGCCAAGTCAGACCCACTGCCCTTGCATGCACCCAGTCATAACTGACTTGCGTCGACCACATGGTCAACTATGCACGCCTTAAGGGCTGAACGTCCCACATGATTTCTGGCAAGTGGGTGTAACCCCATGCCTTAATCATGATCGTTCACTAGGCGCCTCAATCAGACATCGCTACACGCCCTTCTGCAGTCGACCTGTAGCCACCTGTATTGCATGCGCACAGGTGCTATCCGGCCGACCCATCTAGGCTGTCAGATGGTCTGATTAGGCTATTGGGTCCAGACTTGACTGACGACTTCAACATTGTTAACCCATCTAAGTATTTGAAGTAGGCGCTTAGATAGATCTAGGTGAGGGTCGCGCATGATGATAAGTTTTGATTGAAAACTTCTATGACAAGCGCAAGTAAACATCACAAGCGCAAGTAAACATCAAATACATGTAGATCTAACATTTGGTATAATCGCATGGCATGTATTTTCTCATGATAACAAAAGCATGCGCATCTAGTAGATCTATCCAAAGCATAAAATCAAACATGGAACACAAGATGGCAATCATATATATCAAGCCAAAAACCAGCGCTCTGATACCAATTGAAAGGAAACCTAGGTAACATGCATTTCAAAAATTTTGCATAGGCGGAAAAACTAGGTTTCATGGATCGCTTGACTTGTAATATAATCAACCATGAAAGTATAAGTTGAAGCATTACCATGGCCATGGTTTGAGTGGCGGCTTGGAAGAAGAAAGGGGAAAGGCGCCTCTTCTCCAAAGGAATCACACACAAGATGTTGATGGCTTCTTCCTTGTGCTCTTTGTGCTAGCAAGGCACTAAGGAGTCCTTGATCAAAAAGTTGGAGAGGAGATGTGCTATCTCTTTGTTGGCCGAACTCCACTTCTTTTGTTGTTGCGTGAAGATGATCAAGCAACTAACCACATGAGGAGGCGAGAGAGCAAGCTTCGAAAACGTGAGAGCCAAAGATAGAAAGATTCAGTTACCACTTATGGTAAGAACCAAAAGTGTAACCTCCTCTCTTAACTCCCATGCGTTCACCTTAAGTGAACCAACCGAAACTTCCCTCTTTAATTGAACCATGCGCTCACACTAAGTGAACTGGTTCAATTCTATTTGGTTCAAGGACCAAATCAAACCAACCCTGGTTTTGATCTTGTTGAACCAAGTGGCTCAAGATCCAACCACACATCTCTTGACGCTCTTGATCTCTTCGATCAAGCATCAATCCTCCCGATCGAAGCTTACCGATCATATGTCCTAATCAATCAAACATGATCAGACTAGATCTCACTTCCAATCAGAGTTTAAATTACTTTAAACTGAACTAGAATAATTCCAGTCCACACGATCTGACATAAGTAAGCCATATCATCAAATTGTGCGACCCTAAGGGTTTCCTTCAATGTCGGTAACGATAACATACGTTATCACGATCAGAGAGGGGTATCTAGCAACACATCACTGTCTCCCGATATGAAGGAAAGAGTCTTCCAAGACTACTCCCAAACCATAGCACAAGTGTGAATCCAATTCACTCAGTATACATGTTCCCTTTGCCACTGGATGTTCTCGTTGGACAAGCGTGTCAAGCCTGTAACTCCAACACGATGAGAATGGTTAGATCAGATGAACATAGTCATCTGGGTATGGCCATACACTTTCTCAACCATCTCATCCAGGGGGCCCCTTTAGAACATCACACTCCAACTAGGAGAGGTAATCCTATATCTATCACTAGTGTCCTAACATGACTCATGCCCACTATCCAAGATAATCCTTAACCATTATCTTTCAAATGATATTGAAGTACCTCAAGACAATGCCAATCATCACTTAGTAACACAAGTGATCTCAAGTCAGAGGGAATATACTACTTGCTTGCTTATAAGGATTTATTCACATTGTGACAAACAATTGAATATCCTAAGTAGGGTCAGTCCAGTACATCCAATGCACCTATGTGTCTAAATCTTATTCCATGCTCGTAGCATCCTATAAGACCAGAACACATATTAGTCTCAATCATATCAAGGCTGTCTCATGTTCACCAAGATATCTCGACTAAGGACAACTCTGAATGTCAGCAAAGCTGAACATCATTGAGACATTACTCAGAGGTATACATACAGCAGCAGACAATGCAACAATCTGAATAACAACAATTGCCTTTATAAACATATACTCAGTTTATACATGATACTGATAATAACCCAAGGCCTCAAACATTAGCCTTAAGGGCATACCCCAACATTGACCCCACACAGTTCTTAGATTGGGTCGCGTCTGTCGACGCGTATTTTGACCTTAGCGATTGGCCTTCGCACTCATGGGTTCGGTATGTGCGCACCTTACTTGAAGGGCCTGCACGTTTGCATTGGGAAAATGTGGAGCGCCAAAACGCGCAGCTGGCTCTTCCCCCGATCACTTAGTGGGCAGAGATGCGGTATCGCCTTCGCGAGCGTTACGTTCCCCCTTTGTATAGGCAGCGCCTTCTTGATCGGTATAGTAGTCTCATCCGGACCCTCAACCCGCGCCCCCAGCCCTTCAGCCCCTTCGACGCCCACCCCCTGAGGCTTCGCCTTCTTTGCCCACTTGGGAGGAGAAGGGCAAGGCCCTAGCAGTCGGAGCCTCGGGCCGTATTACCTGCTACAACTGTTTGCAGCCGGGTCACATGTCGCGTGAATGTCCCAAGAGGCCCGCTCGAGCCGACACGGGTCCGGCTCGCGTTGCCACCATAACCCCCGCTAAGCACGATGTTGAGGTGGAATGTTACACTAGTGGCGAGGAATCGGGTCCGTCCACACTTGTCGTTCGTTGCAACCTCATGCAGCCCGCGCCCACCGAGGACTGGAGGCGCTCGGGCATTTTCATGACTTACATTAAGTGCAATGGGCACTTGTGTAAGATCGTCATTGACGGTGGTAGTAGCCTGAATGTGGTCTCTCGAACCGCGGTCACGCATTTCGGCCTACCCCTAGAACCCCACCTGAGACCTTACTCTATCACCTAGGTCGATACCACGAGCCAGCCAGTCACCCACCAATGTCAGGTTCCCATCGCGTTTGGGAACTATTGTGAGAAGGTGTTTTGTGACGTTCCGACTATGGACATCGCCCACGTCCTCCTTGGTCGCCCGTGGTTGTATGATAGAGACGTCATCCACTATGGCCGGTCAAACACTTATGTGTTCGACCACGATGATCAGAAGATCTGCCTGATTCCAGCTCCGCCTAAGGAGCTTTGTGCGTCCACCTCCAAGGGCCTGATTACACCCTCGGCACCTGCCCCACCACCTTCCCCCATGGTCTCCCTCATGCATACCCCCGCATTGGTTAACGAAGCTCATGCGGCAAAGACCGTCTATGCGTTCATGGTGCGCGAAATGCAGAACCCTATCCCTTGCCCTGCCCCGGCACCTCCTGTTGAGGTGTCCGCCCTCCTTGCTGTTGGGGTATGCCCTTAAGGCTAATGTTTGAGGCCTGTGGGAATGTATCAGTATCATGTAATAAACTCTTATGTTTATAAAGGCATGGTTGTTATTCAGTTAGCTACATTGTCTGCTGCAATATATGTTCTTCTGAATAATGTCTCAAAGCTGTTCAGCTGGGCTGACATGCTATTAAGTCCTTAGTCGATGTATCTTGGTGAACATGAGACAGCCTTGATATGGTTAAGACTAATATGTGTTCTAATCTTATAGGATGCTTCGAGCATGGAATAAGATGTAGACTCATGGGTACATGGGATGTACTGGACAGACCCTACTAGGATGTTCAATTGTTTGTCACAATGTGAATATTCCTTGATTATGACAAGTGGCACATTTCCTCTGACTTGAGATCACTTGTGTTTTCTAAATGATGATTGTCATTGTTTTGAGATAGTTCAATATCGTTTGAAACATAATGATTATAGACTATCTTGGATGGTGAGCTTGAGTCAGGTTAGAGCATTAGTGATAGACAAAGGATTGCCGTCTCCTTGTTTAAGGAGTGTGATGTTCTAAAGGGGCCCCCTGGATGAGATGATTGAGAAAAGTGTATGGCCATACCCAGGTGACAGTGTTCATCTGATCTAATCATGCTCATCATATTGGAGTTACGAGCTTGACAGGCTTGTCCAATAAGAACATCCAGCGGCAAAGGAAATATGCATGCCTTGTGAATTGATTCACACTTGTGTTGTTTTTGGGTGTAGTCTTGGAAGACTCTTTCCTTTATATCGGGAGACAGTGATGTGTTGCTAGATACCTCTCACTGGTCGTGATAACATGAGTTATCGTTACCGACGCTTAAAGGAAACCCTCAGGGTCGCACAATTTGATGATATGGCTTACTTAAGTCAGATCGTGTGGACTGAATTGTTCGGGTTCAGTTTAAAGGGATTTAATCTCTGATTGTAAGTGAGATCTGGTCTGATCATGTTTGATTGATTAGGGCTAGGGATCGGTAAGCTTCGATCGAGAGAACGGATGCTAGATCGGTCAGATCAGAAGCATCAAGAGATCGACGGTCAGATCAAGCACCTTAGGGTTTTTAATGTGATCTGGACTAATTGCTTGGGTTATTTGGTTTATAGACCAGACCGAATTGAACCGGCTCTAGATGTGAGCGCTTGGTTCAAAGTAATGAGGAAAAATGCGATTGGTTCATGAGGGCATGAACACATGATCGCATGTAAGAGAGGTTGGCTATTTTTAGCAACCACGCCCCCCATGTTTACATGGAGCGCATCTCTTGTTGCCTCAACCTCTAATTCTCGTCGCTCTCTCTCGTAAGAGACTTCTCTTTCACGTCTTGGAGACTCGAGAATCAAGCAAGGAAAGGCGATCTTCTTCCCTTCTCACGCGATCAAAGACACCTAGGAATCTTGCTAGCACAAGATATTCCGTAGGGAGTAAGCGCATCCTCATCTTGTGTGCGCGTCCTAAGGAGGAAATCTTCGTTGCTTTCTATCTTCCAAGGCGCCATCTTTAAATGGCATTGGTATGAATCGCATCTCCTTCTTTCATGTTTTAAAGGTTGATCATATATTGCATGTTTTCGATTCTTGAATCCGCTGCCTATCGAGTTTGCGCCAACTAGGGTTTCGCCCCCCTCTTGAAAGGGGTTCCCTTCAATTGGTATCAGAGCGCAAGGTTTACATGCAAATTTATATGATTGCTTTGATTATGTGTTCCAAGTATTCTAGATCTTCACCATGCGAAATTCATCATGATAACATGTTTCATGCTGAAACTTATTTCATGTTTTACTTGCGCATGTAAGTTGGCGCATGTAGTAGTTTTTTCTCAAAAATTATATCATTTGCGCGACTCATTGTAGATCTAAGATGCGCCTGCATTAAAACCCTTAGACGGGTTATTAGGGTTGAAGTCAACCCCTAAGTTAGATCCAAACTTGTCTGATCAGATCATCTGACAGCCTGAATGGGTCGACCAGATAGCACCTTGGCGCAAGCCTATGGTGGCTATAGGTCGACTGCAAACAGGTGTGTAGCGATGTCTGATTGAGACGACTACTGAACGCACCTGAGTTAGGCCCGGGGTCACGCCCGCTTGCCACACCTCAGTGTGGTCGTTCAGCCCTGGCGCATGCATAGTTGACCTTATGGTCGACGCAAGTCAGTTAGGACTTGGTGCATGCAAGGGCAGTGGATCTGACTAGGTTGGATGAGTGGATCCCTAGTAATGGACCGTTGTAAGGTTGTAGGGCAAATAAGGAAAATTAAAATTGATCCTATGGGGTTTTCGAAAATTTTAATTTTTATGGATCACATGGTTATTGATTGATGCATATGCTTGTTTATTTAGTCTTATGTGGGCTGCTCATATTATTTGTGTGCTGTGCTGGGGCCTGCGTGCCTGAATTAAAATATTGTAAATTAATTATTGTGATCTGCGCATCACTGTGTTTTAATTTATAAATGTAAGTGACCTGCGTGTCACTCTTGTCTAGATAGTTAAATTTGTAATTTAATTAGACAAGAGCACAAAGCACACTTGGCAGAGGCGCTTGCAGCAAGTGGCTGGACCAGGTGGGAGGTCTAGGGTTCGACCCTAGGACCTGGCGCAATTTCCTGGTGGGCGCATCAGAGCTGCTGATGGCGCTTGGGCCCAGGTTTGGGCCAGATGAGCAGCTAAAGACCCATGAAGAGCAAGTGAAGACTTAAGTTAGGTTAAGGTCTCACTAGGGCTATGGGCTTTTACCACATAAGATTCATGCTTTCTTTTATTGCTTAATATTAGAATTGCATGATTAAATTATCTTCTGCTATCACCATAGGAATTGCATGATAGGCAAGAAGATAAAAGACCGTTAAAATCCAACGCTGAAATATCAAGCTCGTAAGCCTTCTGACGCGAAACCTCACTGTTCTGATTATCGTTGGAGCCGTGTTGTACCCACTCAGTGGGCACGTCCATCTATCTTCAGACGGTGCGGGATTACACCTGTGTGTTACAGAGTAGGGATTTATCCCTCCTCGTTGCTCAGCATAGCACATGGTGGTCCAGGGAGTAGGTCGGGTCAGCTTGACCGTGTAGACTACATATGTGGCGCATATGGTAGCACATGGAGGCAGCCATCTGTGGAGTCAGAGATTGTGTTGTACCAACTCAGTTGGCACAGTCTGCTGGACTGCCCAGATGAAGGGGAATCGCACGGGTTGGCGATCGGCAGTGACTGCCTACCAGAAACTAGTGCTTGTACTCTCTGTGCATCTTATCTCGCCTGAGCGGGACGCGGAGACCAAGTATGAAATCTGGATCCCATCTCACTAAAAGAGTTCTACTCTTTCGGGCTGTTTTGCTGGATTTTTCACGCCTGATAAAATAGTGAGAAAAAGAATCTTTCTTAAGTCCTGATCGATTCTTATACATTGATACTGACCTTGCTGTTCTTGCATTGTTGTAGATACCTGCAGCAACGAACACCATGAACTTCAATGTGCGATCCCTACTGGAAAGGGAGAAGTTTGGTGGGCCGAACTTCTCTGACTGGTTTGGACACCTTAAGATCGTTCTTAAGGCAGAGAGGAAACTGTATGTCCTCGAGACGGCGATACCGCCACAGCCCGCTCCGAACGCCGCAAGGGCGGTTCGGGAAGCCTATGAAAAGCACGTCAATGATAGCATTGATGTCGCTTGCCTGATGCTAGCGTCTATGACGCCACCGCTGCAGCGTCAGCATGAGGATATGTCTGCTATAGACATGATAGCGAACCTCAAGATGCTGTATGCTGCACAGGCGAGGACTGAACGCTATAATTTGACAAAGCTCTTCTTTCAGAGCAAACTGGCTGAAGGGAGCCCAGTGGGAGCTCACGTGCTCAAGATGATTGGGCACAAGGAGGCTCTAGAGAAACTGGGGCATACCATTAACCAGGAGCTTGCTGTGGACATTATTCTGCAGTCTCTCCCGCCTTCATTCGACGCGTTCATTATTAATTTTAATATGAACAAAATCGATTGTACTCCGGCAGAGCTACTGAATATGCTCTTGACCACTGAGGAGACTCTGAAGGGTAAGCCTTCAACCTCTGTCTTGATGGTTCCTTCTAGGAACAAGAAGAAGGGGAAGAAGGGCAAGGCCCCTGTCAAGAGTTACAGCAAGGCTCTGAAGCAGAAGGTCAAGCGGTCTAAGGAATACAGGTGTTTCCACTGTGGCCAGCTGGGTCACTGGAAAAAGGACTGTAAAGCGCTCCAAGGAGATAAGAGGGGAAGCTTTGCTTCTGGCTCAGGTATATTCGTGACTGAGGTCATGTTTTCTTCTTCTGTATCATGGGTGTTGGACACTGCATGTGGAGTTCACATTTGTTCAAATGTACAGGAACTCAAGAGAAGAAGGCAGGTGGGACAGCATGAGGTGGACCTACGCGTTGGAAACGGGGCACGGGTTGCTGCTGTTGCTGTAGGAGACTACTTTATTTCTTTACCATCTGGACTTGTATTGGAACTAAACAGTTGTTACTTTGTTCCCAGTATAACTAAAAATATTATCTCCATTCCTGCTCTTGTCAGGAAGGGGTTTTCCTTTGAATGCAATATTTCAAAGTGTATTTTGTCTTATGATAATATTGTTTATGCAACTGGTTCAATTAACAATGGGTTATTCATGTTGGACATGGAATGTTCAATACAGCAAATTGATATTAAGAAAGCAAAGTATGCTGATGACAGCACCTTGCTATGGCATAGTCGTTTAGGCCATATTAACGAGAAACGCATTAAGCGGTTGCATGATCATGGACTGCTGGGATCATTCTCCTATAAGGAGATTGATACATGCAAAGCTTGTTTGATGGGTAAAATGACGAAGTCACCTTTTCCTAACAAAGGTCAAAGGGCTTCAGGTTTACTTGACCTTATACACAGTGATGTGTGTGGGCCATTTAGTAAACATGCCAGAGGTGGCTATCAGTACTTCATTACCTTTACTGATGATTTCAGTAGATATGGTTATGTCTATCTGATGAGACATAAAAGTGAATCTTTTGACAAGTTCAAAGAGTTCAAAAATGAAGTACAGAATCAGCTAGGCCGTAATATCAAGGCACTTCGCTCAGATCGAGGTGGTGAATACCTAAGTCATGCATTTACTGACTATCTAAAGGAGTGTGGGATTATCTCACAGCTCACTCCACCAGGAACACCGCAATGGAATGGTGTGTCCGAGAGGAGAAATAGAACGCTACTTGATATGGTTCGTTCTATGATGAGTCAGGCTACTCTACCCTACTCCTTTTGGGGTTTTGCACTGGAAACAGCTGCAAAGGTACTAAACCGAGTGCCATCCAAGGCAGTTTCCAAGACGCCATATGAGTTATGGTATGGGAAACAGCCAAGCTTGACATTTATCAGGATCTGGGGTTGCGAAGCTTATGTAAAGAAGCTCGCCTCTGGGAAACTAGAGAGCAGATCTGACAAATGTATCTTTGTCGGTTACCCTAAGGAAACTAAGGGTTATTATTTCTTCGATCCCAAGGAGAACAAGGTTTTTGTTGCTCGGACGGCCATATTTCTTGAGAAGGAGTTTCTTCTGCAAGAGGCCAGTGGGAGAGAAATAAAACTGGATGAGAATCCAGAGGAAGGACAAAGTGCTCAAGCAGAGTTGGATGAGCCTGAGCCGGTAGAACAGGTTATTGAACAACCTGAGGCTCAGATATCACGGGAACCGCGAAGATCGGGTAGGATCCGTCGACAGCCTGAGCGCTATGACGGAGTCTACATCATTAACAATGATGAACCCCTCACTTATGCGGATGCGGTCGGTGGACCGGAGTCAGCGAGATGGCTTGAAGCTATGCGCGCCGAGATGGACTCCATGTCAGATAACCAAGTCTGGGATTTGGTTGATCCGCCTCCGGGAGTTATCCCTATAGGCTGTAAATGGATCTTCAAGAAGAAGATTGACATGGATGGTAACGTGGTTACCTATAAAGGCAGGCTAGTTGCGAAAGGTTTCAAACAAATCTACGGGATAGATTATGATGAAACTTTCTCACCTGTAGCCATGTTTAAGTCTATTCGGATTCTTTTCGCGATAGCTGCATATTATGATTATGAGATTTGGCAGATGGATGTGAAAACAGCTTTCCTTAATGGAAATCTGGATGAGGATGTGTATATGACACAACCAGAAGGTTTCACTAATCCAGCAGATCGTCATAAGATATGCAAGTTAAAGAAGTCTATTTATGGACTTAAACAAGCATCGAGAAGCTGGAATATTCGTTTTGATGAATCAGTTACTGAATTTGGTTTCATCAAGAACGAGGATGACCCGTGTGTATATAAGAGGTTTAGTGGGAGCGTGATTACTTTCCTAGTCCTCTACGTCGATGACATCTTGATCATTGGAAATGATATTCCTGAAATGCATGCTGTTAAGGCATGGCTAAGGAAATGTTTCCAGATGAAAGATCTAGGAGAAGCAGCCTATGTGTTAGGTGTGAAGATCTACAGGGATAGATCTAAGAGGCTTCTCGGGCTGTGCCAGAGTACTTACATCGAAAAGGTCCTGGAGAGATTTCATTTAGAGAATTCTAAACGAGGATATCTTCCAGTCAGACATGGTCTGAATCTTTCAAAGAGTCAGTGTCCACAAACACAGACTGAGAAAGATGAAATGGACAATACGCCTTATGCTTCGGCTATTGGTTCCATTATGTATGCGATGTTGTGTACTCGCCCAGACGTTGCTTACGGGTTAAGCGTAACCAGTCGTTTCCAAATTAATCCAGGTGTGGCGCACTGGATTGCAGTCAAGAACATCTTAAAATATCTGCGGAGGACCAAAGATATGTTCTTGATATATGGTGGTCAGGAAGAACTCAGTATTGAAGGATATACTGACGCTTCGTTCCAGTCTGACCAGGATGATTTCCGATCGCAATCAGGCTATGTTTTTAGCTTGAATGGAGGTGCAGTGGTGTGGAAAAGTTTCAAACAGTCAACTGTTGCTGATTCTACAACAGAAGCCGAGTATGTTGCAGCCTCGGAAGCATCCAAGGAGGCAGTGTGGATTCGTAAGTTCGTGAGAGAACTTGGTGTTGTTCCTTCGAGTGCAGATCCTTTGGTTATCTTTTGTGATAACACTGGAGCAATCGCACAAGCAAAGGAACCACGGTCGCACCAGAAGTCCAAGCACATACAGAGACGGTTTCACTTGATCCGGGAGATCATTGATCGTGGCGAGATCAAAATCTGCAAGGTACATACAGATGACAATCTGGCAGACCCGCTTACCAAGCCTCTGGCGCAGCAGAAGCATGAGAAGCACTGTAATAATATGGGTTTGAGATTTCTCAACCATTAGATTAAGTGCAAGTGGGAGATTGTTGGGGTATGCCCTTAAGGCTAATGTTTGAGGCCTGTGGGAATGTATCAGTATCATGTAATAAACTCTTATGTTTATAAAGGCATGGTTGTTATTCAGTTAGCTACATTGTCTGCTGCAATATATGTTCTTCTGAATAATGTCTCAAAGCTGTTCAGCTGGGCTGACATGCTATTAAGTCCTTAGTCGATGTATCTTGGTGAACATGAGACAGCCTTGATATGGTTAAGACTAATATGTGTTCTAATCTTATAGGATGCTTCGAGCATGGAATAAGATGTAGACTCATGGGTACATGGGATGTACTGGACAGACCCTACTAGGATGTTCAATTGTTTGTCACAATGTGAATATTCCTTGATTATGACAAGTGGCACATTTCCTCTGACTTGAGATCACTTGTGTTTTCTAAATGATGATTGTCATTGTTTTGAGATAGTTCAATATCGTTTGAAACATAATGATTATAGACTATCTTGGATGGTGAGCTTGAGTCAGGTTAGAGCATTAGTGATAGACAAAGGATTGCCGTCTCCTTGTTTAAGGAGTGTGATGTTCTAAAGGGGCCCCCTGGATGAGATGATTGAGAAAAGTGTATGGCCATACCCAGGTGACAGTGTTCATCTGATCTAATCATGCTCATCATATTGGAGTTACGAGCTTGACAGGCTTGTCCAATAAGAACATCCAGTGGCAAAGGAAATATGCATGCCTTGTGAATTGATTCACACTTGTGTTGTTTTTGGGTGTAGTCTTGGAAGACTCTTTCCTTTATATCGGGAGACAGTGATGTGTTGCTAGATACCTCTCACTGGTCGTGATAACATGAGTTATCGTTACCGACGCTTAAAGGAAACCCTCAGGGTCGCACAATTTGATGATATGGCTTACTTAAGTCAGATCGTGTGGACTGAATTGTTCGGGTTCAGTTTAAAGGGATTTAATCTCTGATTGTAAGTGAGATCTGGTCTGATCATGTTTGATTGATTAGGGCTAGGGATCGGTAAGCTTCGATCGAGAGAACGGATGCTAGATCGGTCAGATCAGAAGCATCAAGAGATCGACGGTCAGATCAAGCACCTTAGGGTTTTTAATGTGATCTGGACTAATTGCTTGGGTTATTTGGTTTATAGACCAGACCGAATTGAACCGGCTCTAGATGTGAGCGCTTGGTTCAAAGTAATGAGGAAAAATGCGATTGGTTCATGAGGGCATGAACACATGATCGCATGTAAGAGAGGTTGGCTATTTTTAGCAACCACGCCCCCCATGTTTACATGGAGCGCATCTCTTGTTGCCTCAACCTCTAATTCTCGTCGCTCTCTCTCGTAAGAGACTTCTCTTTCACGTCTTGGAGACTCGAGAATCAAGCAAGGAAAGGCGATCTTCTTCCCTTCTCACGCGATCAAAGACACCTAGGAATCTTGCTAGCACAAGATATTCCGTAGGGAGTAAGCGCATCCTCATCTTGTGTGCGCGTCCTAAGGAGGAAATCTTCGTTGCTTTCTATCTTCCAAGGCGCCATCTTTAAATGGCATTGGTATGAATCGCATCTCCTTCTTTCATGTTTTAAAGGTTGATCATATATTGCATGTTTTCGATTCTTGAATCCGCTGCCTATCGAGTTTGCGCCAACTAGGGTTTCGCCCCCCTCTTGAAAGGGGTTCCCTTCACTTGCCGAGTTTAGTGATATCAGCCCCGAGGATTTGCCTCATGGCCTTCCCCCGAAGAGGGAAATCTAGCATGCAATTGACCTCCTCCCGGGATCCCCCCTCCCTAACTTGCCCCACCATCGCCTTCACCCCGCGGAACACGCTGAATTGCAGCGTCAGGTGGATGATCTCCTCACCAAGGGGTACGTCCGTGAAAGTCTCAGCCCATGTGCTGTTCTCGCGCTCCTCACGCCCAAAAAGGATGGGTCGTGGCGCATGTGTGTCGATAGCCGTGCTATCAATCGGATCATTGTCAAGTACTGATTTCCCATTCCTCGGCTGGATGACATGTTAGATTTGATTTCTGGCGCGCTTGGTTTTCCAAGCTCGACCTCCGTAGCAGGTACCACCAGGTCCGTATTCGTGAGGGCGATGAATGGAAAATTGTGTTTAAGACCCAGGACAGCCTTTACGAGTGGCTTGTCATGCCATTTGGGTTGTCCAATGCCCCGTCCACGTTTATGCGCTTGATGAGTCAGGTCCTCCGGCCCTACATGGGCAAGTTTTTGGTCGTCTACTTCGAGGACATTCTAATCTTTAGTCGGACCCGGGATGAACACGTGGAGCATCTCCGCTCCACTTTTTACCTCCTACGCAAGTAGCGCCTCTTCCTTAACACAAAGAAGTGCTCCTTCCTAACCACCAGCATGTATTTTCTTGGGTATATCGTCTCTGACCAAGGGCTGTCCGTTGACCCTGCGAAGGTCGAGGCCATCCGGCATTGGCCCGAACCTCGCACCGTGACTAAGGTTCGCAGTTTCTTGGGCCTTGCAGGATTCTACCGCCGGTTCATCTGTGGATTCAGCACCATCGCTACACCCTTAACCCAGTGCCTTTCTAAGGACGAGTTTGAGTGGACCCCTACCACTCAATGAGCTTTTGACGCGCTTAATGAAAGTCCCCTTAAAGGGGGCGAAACCCTAAAGTGGCGCATATAAAATTTTGGGCAGCGGAAATAAGGGTTTCTAGATGATCGGTTGCATGCATGTCATATGATCAACTATTAAAACTTGTATACATTGATAAGAGTCATACCATCGCCATTGCTTGGATGGTGCCTTGGAAGAAGAGAGCGAAAAGGGATCTCCTTCAGAAGATGTGCACACAAGAAGAAGATCGCCTACTCCTTGTTGATCCTTGTGCTAGCAAAGACCTTCAAGTCTCCTGATCGAATGGAAGGGAAGAAGAGATGTCTTGCTTGGCCGAGACCTCCTTGTCGTCAACTCCTTCAACACACGAGAGTTGAGAGAGCATAGAGAGGAAGAGGCGACAATAGGCGTGAGAGGAGCGAACGTGAGGCGTGACCATGTTTTGGAAACATGGTTTCCCAAAATAGAAAAAACCCCCTCAACGTGTGATGCGTTCACTCCTTGTGAACCATCGCATTTTTCTCTTCCCATTGAACCATGCGCTCATATGATGAGCCGGTTCATTTTGGTTTGGTTCAAAGACCAATTAACCCAAGCATTTGGTCTAGATCACAATTAAACCCTAAGGCTCCAGATCTAACCGTTCATCTCCTAATGCTCCTGATCTCACCGATCTAGCATCAATTCTCTCGATCGAAGCTTACCGATCTCAAGCCCTAATCAATCAAACATGATCAGACCAGATCTCACTTACAATCAGAGATTAAATCCCTTTAAACTGAACCCAAACAATTCAGTCCACACGATCTGAATTAAGTAAGCCATATCATCAAATTGTGCGACCCTAAGGGTTTCCTTTAAACGTCGGTAACGATAACTTACGTTATCATGATCAGTGAGGGGTATCTAGCAACACATCACTGTCTCCCGATATAAAGGAAAGAGTCTTCCAAGACTACACCCAAACCACAGCACAAGTGTGAATCCATTTCACTAGACATACATGTTTCCTTTGCCACTGGATGTTCTTATTGGACAAGCGTGTCAAGCCTGTAACTCCAATATGATGAGAATGATTAGATCAGATGAACATAGTCATCTGGGTATGGCCATACACTTTCTCAATCATCTCATCCAGGGGCCCCTTTAGAACATCACACTCCAATGAAGGAGATGGCAATCCTATGTCTATCACTAGCGCCCTAACATGACTCATGCTCACCATCCAAGATAGTCTATAACCATTATATTTCAAATGATATCGAACTATCTCAAAACAATGCCAATCATCATTTAGAAACACAAGTGATCTCAAGTCAGAGGAAGTATGCCACTTGTTCGCATACAAGGATTATTCACATTGTGACAAGCAATTGAACATCCTATGTAGGGTCTGTCCAGTACATCCAATGTACCCATGAGTCTACATCTTATTCCATGCTCAAAGCATCCTATAAGATTAGAACACATATTAGTCTCAATCATATCAAGGTTGTCTCATGTTCACCAAGATATTTCAACTAAGGACTACACTGCATGTCAGCCTAGCTGAACATCATTGAGACATTATTCAGAAGTATACACATAGCAGCAGATAATGTAACAACCTGAATAACAACCATTGCCTTTATAAACATAGAGTTTATACATGATACTGATATAATCCCAAGGCCTCAAACATTAGCCTTAAGGGCATACCCCAACAATCTCCCACTTGCACTTAATCTAATGTTTGAGAAATCTCAAACCCATATTATTACAGTGCTTCTCATGCTTCTGCTGCGCCAGAGGCTTTGTAAGCGGGTCAGCCAGATTGTCGTCTGTATGAACCTTGCAGATTTTGATCTCACCACGATCAATGATCTCCCGGATCAAGTGAAACCGTCTCTGTATGTGCTTGGACTTCTGGTGCGACCGTGGTTCCTTTGCCTGTGCTATTGCTCCAGTGTTATCACAGAAGATAACCAAAGGATCTGCACTCGAAGGAACAACACCAAGTTCCTGAATGAACTTACGAATCCACACTGCCTCCTTAGATGCTTCCGAGGCTGCAACATACTCGGCTTCTGTTGTGGAATCAGCAATAATAGATTGTTTGAAACTTTTCCACACCACTGCACCTCCATTCAAGCTAAAAACATAGCTTGATTGCGATCGGAAATCATCCTGGTCAGATTGGAACGAAGCGTCAGTATATCCTTCAATACTGAGTTCTTCCTGACCTCCATAAATCAAGAACATATCTTTGGTCCTCCGAAGATATTTCAAAATGTTCTTGACTGCAATCCAGTGCGCCTGACCTGGATTACTTTGGAACCGACTGGTCACGCTTAACCCGTAAGCGACGTCTGGGCGAGTACATAACATCGCATACATAATGGACCCAATAGCCGAAGCATAAGGCGTATTGTCCATTTCATCTTTCTCAGTCTGTGTTTGTGGACACTGACTCTTTGAAAGATTCAGACCATGTCTGACTGGAAGATATCCTCTTTTAGAATTTTCTAAATGGAATCTCTCCAGGACTTTATCGATGTAAGTACTCTGGCACAGCCCGAGAAGCCTCTTAGATCTATCTCTATAGATCTTCACACCTAATACATAGGCTGCTTCTCCTAAATCTTTCATCTGGAAACATTTTCTTAACCATGCCTTAACCGCATGCAGTTCAGGAATATCGTTTCCAATGATTAAGATATCATCGACGTAGAGGACTAGGAAAGTGATTACGCTCCCACTAAACCTCTTATATACACACGGGTCATCTTCATTCTTGATGAAACCAAACTCACAGATTGACTCATCAAAACGAATATTCCAGCTTCTTGATGCTTGCTTAAGTCCATAAATGGACTTCCTTAACTTGCATATTTTATGACGATCTGATGGATTAGTGAAACCTTCAGGTTGTGTCATATACACATCCTCATCCAGTTTTCCATTAAGGAAAGCAGTCTTCACATCCATCTGCCAGATCTCATAATCATAATATGCTGCTATCGCGAGAATAATCCGAATAGACTTAAACATAGCTACAGGAGAGAAAGTTTCATCATAATCTATCCCGTAGATTTGTTTGAAACTTTTCGCAACTAGCCTGCCTTTATAGGTAACCACGTTACCATCCATGTCAATCTTCTTCTTGAAGATCCATTTACAGCCTATAGGGATTACTCCCGGAGGCGGATCAACCAAATCCCAGACTTGGTTATATGACATGGAGTCCATCTCGGCTCGCATAGCTTCAAGCCATCTCGCTGATTCCGGTCCACTGACCGCATCCGCATAAGTGAGGGGTTCATCATCAATGATGTAGACTCTGTCATAGCGCTCAGGCTGTCGACGGATCCTTCCCGATCTACGCGGTTCCCGTGATACATGTCAGCCTAGCTGAACATCATTGAGACATTATTCAGAAGTATACACATTGCAGCAGATAATGTAACAACCTGAATAACAACCATTGCCTTTATAAACATAGAGTTTATACATGATACTGATATAATCCCAAGGCCTCAAACATTAGCCTTAAGGGCATACCCCAACACTTAAGGATGCCCTGACCACTGCTCCTGTTTTGCGCCTCCCTGACTTTTCGAAGGTCTTCGAGGTCGCGTGCGATGCTTCCGGTTCTAGCATCAGTGGCTCCCTTAGTCAGGAGGGCCATCCCATCGCCTTCTTCAGCGAGAAATTGAACGCTGTTCACCAGCGTTATTCTACGTATGATAAGGAATTCTACGCAATTGTTCAGTCCCTTCGGCAATGGAGGCATTACCTCCTCCATCGCGAGTTCATATTATGCAGTGACCATCAGGCCCTTTCCTTCCTTAGTGCCCAAAAGAAGTTGGGCACCTGCCATGCCAAGTGGGTCGAGTACCTCCAACAGTACTCCTTCGTGATCAATCACAAGGCGGGTAGGGAGAACGTCGTCGCGGATGCCCTGAGTCGCGTCCGAACCCTCTTGTGCGTAATGCTCACTCGCGTCAATACTTTTGACCATGTCAAAGACGAGTATGCCACTTGCTCTGATTTTGGCACCATCTACGCCATGTTGACCGAGTCCACTGACCCCGACTCCCCCTACCACTTGTGCAAAGGTTATCTCTTCTTGGGGAATCGCTTGTGCATTCCCCGTTCTTCGCTTTGAGATCATCGTTTGCTCGAGCTTCATGCGGGTGGCATCGCTGGCCATCATGGCCTCAACAAGACCCTTGAAATGGCAGAGGAACGCCTCTTTTGGCCCTCCCTCCGTAAGGATGTTACGCGCATTGTGCACCATTGCGGTACGTGCCAATTGTCCAAACCCCACCCCTCGAACACGGGTCTCTATACCCCTTTGCCAGTGGCCAGCGGCCCGTGGCGCGACCTGAGCATGGACTTTTTCCTTGGGTTGCCGCGGACTGCCTCCTGCTTCGGCTCGATCTACGTCGTTGTTGATCTATTTTCGAAAATGGCGCATTTTATGAAGAGTCCCCTTCAAGGGGGAGCGCAAGCAGATGAAACCCCTTTCAAGAGGGGGGCGAAAAACCCTTAAGGGTGGCGCATAAAAATTGCAAGCGGAAGCAAGGGTTTTTCATGGATCTTAGCAAGATAATATGATCAACTTGATGAAGTTTAGATCCATACCAAAGCCATGAGGAAGATGGCGACTTGGAAGAGAAAGATCGATAGGCATCTTCTCCCTAGTTGACGCACACAAGATGATGTGCTTGCTCCTTGGAGATCCTTGTGCTAGCAAGGTCCTTCAAGGGTCCCTCTCGTATGGTAAGGAAATGAGAGATGATGTCTAGGCTTGCCGAACCTCCACCAAGACCTCGCCTTCTCCACGCCAAAGTCTCGTCAAGCAAGAGCAAGGAGACGAGAGTTGAATGAATGGAGCGTTCAAGTCATTTGGCGTTCAAGGGAACATGCGCTAAATGACTTTCCAAAATTGGAAAATCCATTAAGCCATGCGTTCATGATCACTAAATCGATCAAAACGCCAAAACAATGAACCATACGTTTAAGCTCTTGAACCGGTTCAAAGTAAATGTGTTCGGTCCAAAGGCCAAACCAAGCCAGCCCAAGCCAATCGGTCTAGATCAACTAAACCCTAAGGTTTCCAATCTAACCGTTCATCTCATGATGCTCTTGATCTCACCGATCTAGCATCATCTCTCTCGATCGAAGCTTACCGATCTCAAGCCCTAATCAATCAAACATGATCAGACCAGATCTCACTTACAATTAGAGATTAAATCCCTTTAAACTGAACCCAAACAATTCAGTCCACACGATCTGACTCAAGTAAGCCATATCATCAAATTGTGCGACCCTAAGGGTTTCCTTTAAATGTCGGTAACAATAACTTACATTATCACGATCAGTGAGGGGTATCTAGCAACACATCACTGTCTCCCGATATAAAGGAAAGAGTCTTCCAAGACTACACCCAAACCATAGCACAAGTGTGAATCCACTTCACAAGGCATACATGTATCCTTTGCCACTGGATGTTCTTATTGGACAAGCGTGTCAAGCCTGTAGCTCCAATATGATGAGCATGATTAGATCAGATGCACATAGTCACCTGGGTATGGCCATACACTTTCTCAATCATCTCATATAGGGGGGGGGGGCCTTAGAACATCACACTCCTTAAACAAGGAGACGGTAATCCTTTATCTATCACTAGTGTCCTAACCTGTCTCATGATCATTATCCAAGATAGTCTATAACCATTATGTTTCAAATGATATTGAACTACCTCAAAACAATGACAATCATCATTTAGAAACACAAGTGATCTCAAGTCAGAGGACATGTGCCACTTGTTGCAATCAAGTATCATTCACATTGTGACAAGCAATTGAATGTCCTAGAAGGGTCTGTCCAGTACATCCAATGTACCCATGAGTCTACATCTTATTCCATGCTCGAAGCATCCTATAAGATTAGAATACATATTAGTCTCAATCATATCAAGGCTGTCTCATGTTCACCAAGATATATCGACTAAGGACATTTAGCATGTCAGCCTAGCTGAACAGCTTTGAGACATTATTCAGTAGTACACTTATTACAGCAGACAAGGTAACAACCTGAATAATAACCATGCCTTTATAAACACAAGAGTTTATTACATGATACTGATACAATCCCAAGGCCTCAAACATTAGCCTTAAGGGCATACCCCAACATTTTATCCCTTGTTCGCGCACAGCGGATGCTTCTCACGTCGCCCATCTCTTTATCTGAGAGGTTGTGCGTCTCCATGGTCTTCCCTCCACCATCATGTCCGACCGCGACACACATTTTGTGAGCCACTTTTGGCGCTCACTGTGGGCCCTCTTGGGCACCACTCTGAAATTTTCCACGGCCTATCATCCCGAACCGATGGGCAAACCAAGGTCGTTAACCACAGTTTGGGCAATCTTCTCCATTGTCTCATCGGGGACCATCCGAGGTCTTGGGATTCCATTCTACCCATGGCTGAGTTCGCGTACAATAGTGCTTCTAATAGATCTATGGGTCTTAGTCCCTTCCAGATTGTCACGAGCCACCAACCGCGTAAACCTATAGACCTACATGACCTCCCCACGACATCCCACACCTCCCCGCATGCATACTCCTTCGCCCAGCACATCGCTAGTTTGCATGATGAGGTTCGGCGTCGTATCTTTCTGGGCAACGCTCACAATGCAATGAAGGCCAACGAGCATCGTAGGCCACGCCATTTTTTTGTAGGTGAGCTAGTGAGGGTGCATGTCCACCCGAGCATCTATCAAGCAGAGCACATTTTAAGCTTCAACCGCACTATATGGGGCCCTATGCGGTTGTGCGCAGGATTGGCTCCAACGCCTATGAGCTGGACTTACCCGAGGACATGGGGATTCACCCCGTCTTCAACGTGGCAGACATCCTCCCTTTCCACGGTCCGTTGGAAACGCCATCCGACCACGATGACCCGCTGCCTCCTAGTTCTCCGGAGGAGAACTCATCAGAATACGCAGCGGAAGCTAATGCAGGAGCAAACGGGCCTATGAACACACTTGAGGGCGGCCCAACCCCTACAAAAGATACTTGGGGAGAACCCCCAGGACCCCAGGAATTTTCCCTGAAAATTTCACCCAAGTCAGAGTTCCCCAGACACCGACACGGCCAAGCCGTGTGCCCCATCACGGCCAGGCCGTGCGCCCCATCACGGCCGTGACACGGTCGCCTGAAGACGCGAACGCCGAGCACGGGCGTGACTCCAAGCTCGGGTAAGCCGTGCCCACCTCTATGGATTTCGACGACACCAAGCACGGGCGTGACTCCAAGCACGGGCAAGCCATGCCCACCTCTGTGGATCTCGACGACGCCAAACACGGGCGTGACTCCAAGCACGGGCAGGCCGTGCCCGATTCTGTGGATCACGGCGATTCTGAACACAGCTGTGCCCGCCATCACGGCCAGGCCGTGTTCGCCCCTGATGACTCGTTACAGCCCCGACAACCCCACTACGATGTGCATCGCATTCCCTACCATTTTGCTCCACCCAATGATGACCCAAAGGAACCCAACAACGTGGAAATCCGACGATCCCAACCCCAAAGTAAGCCCTCGAATCGCTTCTTGGGAGTTATTAGTCCCCTTTCCATACACACCGGCATAGCGCAGCCCAAGGGCGTTCCAAGCCAACCCCCTGAGGATCCAACTCCAAGTGGGCCACTCAATCTCATTAGTAACACGGCCCAAGATCGAGCCGCGACGGTGGTAGCCTAGCCCACGACTTCAAAGTTTTGTTGTTTTATCGCGATGTGCTCGGAGCGCGTCTAAACCATCTCCGCTAAGACACATACGCTGAAGGACCAAGGACCTGCGTGGCTTGCAGGAATAGTTGGTAGTTGGTAGGATTCTATGCTTTCTTGTTTTATGTGGCAGCTTGACCACTTTTTGGTAGTTAGTTTGTTAGGATGTTGTCCTCTTGTCTTGTTCCCCCTCCTTATCTTATAAAAGAGAGGGGTTGGCCAGCATTCCTCCTCAGTTCTCTTTGGTGTAGAGGACCTAGACAACAGCACACCTAGGGATGGAGCAGAGCCCTTAGGGCACTCGGGGCAGAGCTGAGGACTTAGTGGCATGGGCCCATGGCTTGTGCCTTAGAGTAGCTAGGTGATTAGTCTTGGTCTAGGGGCTTGTTACCCATCTCTGGGCTATAACCATATCATGTTTTATTTTCTACTCAGTTTTAAGCATGCCTGTGATGTTTTATTTTTCATGCTACTCACTATAGGATTGCATGCCTGTATTGTTAGATGAAAGATAAAACTAAATGGTGAGACCACAGAAACCCTCTATCCAAATATCAAGTCCGTTAACTGCTTTCTGACACGTAGCCCTCGTCAAACTATCGATCGATGGTGTTGTGCACTGTTTCCCACCCTCGTGGGACACACCCATATATCTTTAGGAGGCTTGTGGTAACAATGATCTCCTAGTCCGGTTAAAACTTTGGATGCGCCTTTCGCAAGGAAATCATTGGCCCTGGGCATAACGGTCAGGTTGGACTTGACTAGATATTTCATATGTGGATGGACCACATGATGAAAGTCTGGAGGCAAACTCAAGAGGTTAGGGCTTTGTGTTGTATCTAGCCCTCGCTAGACACAAAGTGCCTGAACTGTCTTGAGAAGGGGAATTACCAAGTTGCAATTGGTTGGTATGCCTACCTCACGAAGCATGCATCACCTTGTGCAGTTCATTTCACCCTCGTGGGACGCAAGGCCGTGTATGGAATGAGGATCTCATCTCACTAAGGAAATCTGGTGATTTCCTAATCGACTTTTGAGGGTTGTTGATTTGAGCAAAATAGTGGGAGCCCAATCATTTATAAAAGGCCAGATTAAATGATTAGTTCGTAGATCTGCTTAGGACCATTGCAAATGGTCACTGCGATCTCTCCTAAGTTGGTTGGCACCAACTGAGTGGACTGGTATTTAAGGATTGTCCTCAAGCTCGAGGAAAAGTTGTATCTCCTTGAGTGGCCTTTACTTAAACCCATTTCATCTACAGCCTTGTTGGCTGATGAGGATGCTTAAGGGGTAGCTTGTTTATTGCTAGCATGTCGCCTTCCAGGGACAAGTTATAATAGAAAGCTGTAACTTCTAATGCAGCCCTACAATGCAAAGGTAGGCCTTAGTGCTTGACTGACACATTAAAGATGAAATAGGTGTAGGAGATAAGGTGCTCAAGATTGACTGCTAGTGACCTTAAAACGAGGAGAAGAGAAGTAGCCCTTCGTCTTCTGGCTCAAGTAATTGCGTTGCCTAAAGTCAAGTTGTCTATTTCTAACACATGGGTATATCGTACCGCATAATGAGACCAACACTTATAAAAGTATTTTGGTGCTCAACAAAAATAGGGCAATGCTGACATAGAGAGACTGACTTACCGGTTGGTGTTTACGCTATTGCCATAACGGTAGGAGATCTCACTCTCTCTGGGGTCAAGACTCTGTAGGTGATGGTAAAAGCTTATTCCACAATGAACTTAACTCCATCTTAAATGTATCTCTAAGTTAGGAGATGACCTGACTCAGTATTTGGATCTAGAGATGTAAGACTTTGAGTCATATATCTGAGGTTCTACTACCATAGAACCAAGATATGATAAAGTGTAAGTGGTGTATCCTAAGTTCACTTAGGGATACAGATTTCCATAAACCCACAGGAGAACAAGTAATTGTTGCTCATAGTGCCATTTTTCTTGGAAATGTCATTCCTTAAAAAAGGCTAGTGGGAGGAAGTTGTGACTTGGATTTAGTCCAAGGTCAACCACTTAGCACAAAAGGATCAAAGATGGAATCTGAACCATATATGTAGGTTGTGGGCAACCTAGGGTTCATAAAATGTGGGAATAAGGATTGTATCGATTCATGTGTGCCTCCTAGCAAGGACAATGAATCTTCCCATATGGATAAGATTAAGTGGTTCTGCTTGATAGATCCATATAGCTTTCTAATTTGTGAGAAAGCATTTGAGCCATAGTTTATGACTGTCCCTAAGAGTATGAGATTTCCTCATAGCTCACTCCTTATAGAACTCTTCATTGAGGCTGAGTGTCTAATTGGAAAAATTGAGTTATGATTTGCATGATTCGATGTAGGTGAAGTCATATAACTCCTTGTAAAGGTTGTGCAAAATGAATAGTTTTTCCAAAACACTGAAAGATGTTCAATATCTGACATATGTGTGTATGGGGTATCCATTGGGGATACTGCTTCCATAATCCCACAAGAGAGCAACTTGGTTGCTGCTTAAGGTGCTGATTTTCTTGGGAAAGATTTTTCTTGAAAAGGCTAGTGGGAGAAACTTTGACTTGGATGTAATCCAAGGTCAAATATTTGACACATTTGGTCAAAGATGGACTCTGAGCTAGTTCTATAGGTTATGGGTAACCTGAGGCTTAGAACACACAGGCTGTATAGGTTGAATCGATTCGTCTGACTTTGACTTATGGGTAACTCCCAACTCAATACAGAGAATCTTCATTCTATGGTGCCTGAGTGCAGTGGGAGCTTAATGACATCTCTGGTCTTGTATGTTAGGTACATACAAATCATCAGAGACAACATCCTGATCCTTCACTTGGTGAAGAGATGATTGGGAAGTGTCTCATGATGAATAACTTAGTGGACATCACCTATGGGGTAGGTGTGAGAGTTTTTGGATAGATCCAAGAAACTTCAAGTCCTAAGTTAGACAACATACATCGATGTTGGTATGTTATAGACCAGATATGGTTAGTGCCGAGAGCATAACCAATTGATGCCAACTCCAATCTAGGTGCATGGCACTGGATAAGGAGAAAATAACATTCTTGGTTCTACAAAGAACTATAGGAATGGTTCTCGATTGGTAGAGATAAGAAAACCTTGGTGTATTGGGTAACACTTGATAGCTTGTTCTATTCTGACCTTGATCACAACATCAGTTTTATATCTGGTAGTGAAGGAAGCTGTAAAAGGCTTCATGATGGACTACCATCATCTCCAATTGAAGGCAGAGTATGTTATGGCTTCTAGGAAGCTGTTTGGATATGGTAGTTCTTCATTGAACTTCAAGTGATTGTCATACCGTCATTGGTCTCTATTTGTGAGCACAAAGGAGCAATAACGCATGACAGAAAAAAAAGGTTTCACCTAAAGATCTGAACACATACTCTAGCGCTTCCACTTTGTCTTGGAGACAGAGGTGTTGTGGGATTGTAGATATTTACATCGAGAGAGTCACAATAGGCCCACTAACAGATGCTCTGGCACAGCAGGAGCATGGCAGGTCTTACTGAGGACGTGTTGATTGTGATGACATAATAACAGGGTCCTAGTGCAAGTGGGAGATTGTTGGTGTATATGCCCTAGGACCTATGACTGGTCCGATATGTGTCGTATTCATTTGTGATATACATCCTGGCATGGACGTTGTTTTGCCTTTTGTACATCTGCGTCATATGTACATTTGCATATACAATGTCCCTGGAGATAGATTCTATCTAATCTCAAAGAATAATCCCCGGTCAAGTGTCATAGTGGATAAGGGACAGCTATGATATACTTGAGACTGGTATATGTGCTGGTTGAGCATGGGTTGCTAACGCAGGCATATGGGTATATCAAGGGAGATATACTGGATCGACCCACCGTGAGGATTTGACTTGGTGTCACAGGTCAAATCTCACAATGACAGAGATTTACTCATCCTTGACTTGAGGGCATTGATATCTCTATATGGTAAGGGATGTACTTTGATACACCCTCAATGCCCTTCGATTCCTTGTCTTTAGGTGCTCCATGTAGCGCTCTCTTAGGGTCAACTCCCGGACCATCATCTATCAATATCATATAAGCCAACACCTTCTCTTCATTTGGACCGGCTAAGTCGTCAAGCTCTCCTTCAAAACATCCATTCGTGCCTCTTGATGATTTGGTGCTCTCTTCCACCACCTCAATGCTACAATAAGAACCTGAAAAAGATGATTTTTCATTATCAATAGAAAGGTCAAATTTTAAGATATTCTCACAAATGTTCAATGATAGCTTTCCGTGTTTGATGTCTATTACAGCTCCAGCTGTAGCGAGGAATGACCTATCCAATATAAGAGGAAATCTAGAATTTTCCGTCATATCTAAAACCATGAAGTCCACTAGAACGAAGAATTCCACGACTTTAATAGGCACGTTCTCCACAATTCCCACTGGATGATGTGTAGAGCTGTTAGCAACCTAAAGAACTTTAGATGTTGGTTTCAGATTTCCCAGGTTTAACTTCTGGAAGATAGAGAGTGGCATGAGACTAACGCTGGCCCCCAAGTCCAAGTGTGCTCTTTCAAATGAGATGTTGCCAATTCTGCATGAGATAGAAAAACTACCAGGATCTTCAAGTTTAGGAGGCAGTTGATTCTGAATGATTACAGTATATTCTCCTGTCAGCGCCACCATCTCATGTTCCTCTATTTTCCTTTTGTTGGTTAGAATTTCTTTTAGGAACTTGGCATAAGTGGGCATCTAGGAAAGTGCCTCTGTGAAAGGAATATTGAGGTGGAGCTTCTTCAGCGCTTTTAAAAACTTGCTAAACTACCTATCCAATTTTGCTTTAACCAACCTCTGTGGAAAGGGTATATGTGGCTTGTAGGGAGGTAGAGGAACATATACTAGCTTTAGATCGATCTCCTTCTCTATCGGTATTTCCATTGAAGATTGAGTCTCTTTTCTTTGACCATCAGGCTCTCTCACAGCATCATCACTAACATCCATCTTGGGGTCAGCCAATTGCTCTCCACTACGCGTCATAATCGCATTGCAATGTTCCCTTGGATTTGCTTCACGTTGAGTTTGAAGCATGCCCGTGGCTCTAGTAGAAGAACTGGTCTGCTGAGCGAGCTGAATAATTTGTGTCTCCAACATTTTTGAATGTGTGGCCATAGAATCCATTTTCAGGTTCAACTGGCGAATATATTCATTCATGCTATCATGTTACTTCATCTGGTTCACCGAAAAGCTCTCAAACATTGACTCTAATCTTGACCTGTGAGGTGGGTCGGGTTATTTCTGATTGACAAATAGGTGTTGTATTCCGGAAGGAGGCCTGAAATTAGAAGAAGAATTTGGATTAGAGAAATTGGCAGGAGGGACTTTCCCTTGGTCAAACCTGTAGGAGAAATTTGGGTGATTTCTCCATCCTGGATTGTATGTGTTCGAATAGGAATCATTCTGAATTTGAAAGTTCCCGATAGCATTGACTTGTTCAGATGGGGAGCTCAGGATGCGACAGTCATCAGTAGAATGTCCTGTCACTCCACAAACATCACAAGTCACAGAGTTAGAAGTAGAAACATTCATAGAATCAAGCTTAGATAAAAGTGAATCTACCTTTGCTACAAGGGAATTAATCATGTTCATATCAAACTTCCCTGAATTTTGAACTGGCTAGCTCCTCTCTCCTAACCATTGATAGTGATTGAGGGCCATGTCCTCAATTAAATCATTGCTTCTTCATAATTATTATTCATTAGTGCCCCACCAGCAGCAACATCTACAAAAAGTCTAGTCTGATACAATAAACCACTGTAAAATAGATGTATGATCACCCATTTCTGTAGACCATGATGTGGGTACATGCGTAGTAATTCGTTGAACCGGTCCCATGCTTCATAGAGGGACTCTCCATCTCGCTGAGCAAAGTTTATAATTTGGTTTCTCAGCTGGGTAGTTTTGCTCGGTGGGAAATATTTTGACAAAAAGGCCTGTGATAACTGATCCCACGTCGCGATAGAGCCCTGCGGTAGAGATTGTAACCATGCTCTGGCTTGGTCCCTGAGAGAAAAAGGGAAAAACCTTAATTTTATAGCATCAATGGGAGCACCATTAATCTTAAGAGTGTCACAGCATTCTAAAAAGATAAACAAGTGAAGGTTAGGATCATCAATGGCTGCTCCACTGAATTGGTTTTGTTGCACCATTTGTACAAGGGACGGCTTGATCTCGAAGTTGTTAGCTTCGATAGTCGGTCGCGATATGCTCTAGTGCACACCAAAGATGGTGAGTGTTGCAAAGTCCTTTAGAGAGTGATTAGGTTCCATTATTTGGTTATCAGAAAATTGTTTGTCAAGCTTCAATCTTTTCAGATTCCTTCGAACCAGATGAAAGGTACGCTTTATCTCCAGGTCTATAGGTACAAGTTTCCCTATTTGAACGGTGTTCCTGGGCATAAACAAGGTACCTTGACAAAAGAGGTTAGCAGCAACCGTACTAATAAAATTACAATTAAAACAAAAAAGAAAATAGCTAAAAGTAACTAAACAGTAAATAAATAAAATGAAAATAAGAGAAAATCTAACTAAACCTAGTCTACCAATTTCCTGATCGTGTCAATATTGGCAAACCTAGTCCTCGGCAATGGCGCCAAAAACTTGATAGGTGTTGTACCGCAAGTGCACGGTCTATCGCGTAATAAAAAGTATCGATCCCACGAGGACTAGGGGTCAAGTACTAACTAATCAATTAATTAATAGCTAGGTGATTTAACAAATATAGGAGTGTCACTAAATCCTAATTCAAGAAAGTAAACTAATGCTAGTAATGAGCAAATAGAATAGAGAGCAATGCAATCTGGGTTTTAGATCTTTGAGAGAAGATCAGGGTTTTGGGTTTCACCATACTAAAGCATGAAAGAATGTTAATGCTGATGTTTTGAATATGTTTTACCTATGTTATCAAGGTAATCCTTCCTAAGGTACAGACGCGCTCCCTCTCAGGACACGATCCGGTGTCTAACTTAACCCAAGTCTCTTACTCTCGTGGCTTACTAGGTTAAGCAGACCCAATGGGTTATGTGAAGAATTAGGGTTCCTCGGATGATTTCGACAACTCTCATGGCCGAAATCACCAGTCTAGTCTAAGGGGATCCAACGATTGTGGTTTACCTCTCAGTCCTTCCCACAATGTCTAAAACATAAATATGCATGACCAGTACATAATCATGAATTAAAACTTCCTAGACATGAATAAGAACAAAGATAAGTTTAGATAAAGTGTAGATCAAACATTAACCAGAAGGAATAGCAGATCAACATCAAGAGAGGGCAGGGCATGATCTTCCGCATCGAAACGAGGGAGAAATCTCATCGGAATACCCTTTTGTTGGTGTATATGCCCTAGGACCTAGTTTTGGTCAACTTATGTACTACTTGACACTGATATTTATATATCATTCTGGCATTGTCGTTATCATTGTTTGACTACACCTGCGATTGTGTACTTACATGATAATGTCCCTGGAGACAGATTGGATCTGTGCTCGAATTATAATCCCCAGTCGATGTACCTTAGTGGATATGGGACAGCTATGGTACTTGTGAGACTGGTATGTGGGCTGGTTAGGCACGTGGTGCTAACGTAGACACATGGGTATATCATTGGGGATATACTTGAAGGTCCCCTAATACAAGGGGAGGGGGCGAAACCCTAATAGAAGGCGCATATAAGGAATTTCGAGCGGAAGCAAGGGTTTCTTTTAACATCTTTTGCATGCCATATGATCAACATATAAATGCTTGTATAGATCGATAGAGATCATACCATAGCCATGAGGAAGATGGCGACTTGGAAGAGAAAGATGCAAGCGCTTCTTCTCCAAAGGTGCCGCACACAAGAAGAGAGGTGGCTCCTTCTTGGTGATCTTTGTGCTAGCAAAGATCTTCAAGTGCCCTTGTCGTGTGAAGAAGATTGAGATCTCTCTTGCTTGGCCGAATAACCTCCTTGGCGTGAAGACTCTTTTTCTCTCGGAGAGAGGAGACGTCGAGAGGAGGAGATAGGCGACGTGAGAAACGTTCCATGTGAACGTTAAGACATGGCTTCTAAAAATAGTAAGCCTTAATGTCTCAAGCGGTTATGCGTTCACTTCAAAGTGAACCAAGCGCTTATCTCACTCCCTTTTGAACCATGCGCTCATACATGAGCCGGTTCAATTGTATTTTGGTCCAAGACCAAATTAAATTAGCCCAAGCGATTTGGTCTAGACCATAGTAAACCCTAAGGTTCCAGATCTAACCGTTCATCTCTTGATTCTCTTGATCTCACCGATCTAGCATCAAATCTCTCGATCGAAGCTTACCGATCTCAAGCCCTAATCAATCAAACATGATCAGACCAGATCTCACTTACAATCAGAGTCTAAATCCCTTTATACTGAACCCAAACAATTCAGTCCACACGATCTGACTTAAGTAAGCCATATCATCAAATTGTGCGACCCTAAGGGTTTCCTTTAGATGTCGGTAACGATAACTTACGTTATCACGATCAGTGAGGGGTATCAAGCAACACATCACTGTCTCCCGATATAAAGAAAAGAGTCTTCCAAGACTACACCCAAACCACAGCACAAGTGTGAATCCACTTCACTACGCATACATGTTTCCTTTGCCACTGGATGTTCTTATTGGACAAGCGTGTCAAGCCTGTAACTCCAATATGATGAGCATGATTAGATCAGATGAACATAGTCACCTGGGTATGGCCATACACTTTCTCAATCATCTCATCCAGGGGGGCCCCTTTAGAACATCACACTCCAATCAAGGAGACGGCAATCCTATATCTATCACTAGTGTCCTAACCTGACTCATGATCATTATCCAAGATAGTCTATAACCATTATGTTTCAAATGATATTGAACTACCTCAAAACAATGACAATCATCATTTAGAAACACAAGTGATCTCAAGTCAGAGGACATGTGCCACTTGTTGCAAACAAGGATTATTCACATTGTGACAAGCAATTGAATATCCTAGTAGGGTCTGTCCAGTACATCCAATGTACCCATGAGTCTACATCTTATTCCATGCTCGAAGCATCCTATAAGATTAGAACACATATTAGTCTCAATCATATCAAGGCTATCTCATGTTCACCAAGATATCTCGACTAAGGACATTACAGCATGTCAGCCAAGCTGAATAGCATTGAGACATTATTCAGAAGTACACTTATTGCAGCAGACAATGTAACAAACTGAATAACAACCATTGCCTTTATAAACATAAGAGTTTATACATGATACTGAAAGAATCCCAAGGCCTCAAACATTAGCCTTAAGGGCATACCCCAAAAATCTCCCACTTGCACTTAATCTAATGGTTGAGAAATCTCAAACCCATATTATTACAGTGCTTCTCATGCTTCTGCTGCGCCAGAGGCGTGGTAAGCGGGTCAGCCAGATTGTCATCTGTATGAACCTTGCAGATTTTGATCTCGCCTCGATCAATGATCTCCCGGATCAAATGAAACCATCTCTGTATGTGCTTGGACTTCTGGTGCGACCGTGGTTCCTTTGCTTGTGCGATTGCTCCAGTGTTATCACAGAAGATAACCAAAGGATCTGCACTCGAAGGAACAACACTAAGTTCCTGAATGAACTTACGAATCCACACTGCCTCCTTGGATGCTTCCGAGGCTGCAACATACTCGGCTTCTGTTGTGGAATCAGCAACAATAGATTGTTTGAAACTTTTCCACACCACTGCACCTCCATTCAAGCTAAAAACATAGCCTGATTGCGATCGGAAATCATCCTGGTCAGATTGGAACGAAGCGTCAGTATATCCTTCAATACTGAGTTCTTCCTAACCTCCATATATCAAGAACATATCTTTGGTCCTCCGAAGATATTTCAAAATGTTCTTGACCGCAATCCAGTGCGCCTGACCTGGATTACTTTGGAATCGACTGGTCACGCTTAACCCGTAAGCGACGTCTGGGCGAGTACATAACATCGCATACATAATGGACCCAATAGCCGAAGCATAAGGCGTATTATCCATTTCATCTTTCTCAGTCTGTGTTTGTGGACACTGACTCTTTGAAAGATTCAGACCATGTCTGACTGGAAGATATCCTCTTTTAGAATTCTCTAAATGGAATCTCTCCAGGACTTTATCGATGTAAGTACTTTGGCACAGCCCGAGAAGCCTCTTAGATCTATCTCTGTAGATCTTCACACCTAATACATAGGCTGCTTCTCCCAGATCTTTCATCTGGAAACATTTTCTTAACCATGCTTTAACAGCATGCAGTTCAGGAATATCGTTTCCAATGATTAAGATATCATCGACGTAGAGGACTAGGAAAGTAATCACGCTCCCACTAAACCTCTTATATACGCACGGGTCGTCTTCATTCTTGATGAAACCAAATTCACATATTGATTCATCAAAACGAATATTCCAGCTTCTAGATGCTTGCTTAAGTCCATAAATGGACTTCTTTAACTTGCATATTTTATGACGATCTGATGGATTAGTGAAACCTTCAGGTTGTGTCATATACACATCCTCATCCAGTTTTCCATTAAGGAAAGTGGTTTTCACATCCATTTGCCAGATCTCATAATCGTAATATGCTGCTATTGCGAGAATGATCTGAATAGACTTGAACATGACTACATGAGAGAAAGTTTCATCATAATCTATCCCGTAGATTTGCTTGAAACCTTTCGCAACTAGCCTGCCTTTATAGGTAACTACGTTACCATCCATGTCAATCTTCTTCTTGAAGATCCATTTACAGCCTATAGGGATTACTCCCGGAGGCGGATCAACCAAATCCCAGACTTGGTTATCTGACATGGAGTCCATCTCGGCTCGCATAGCTTCAAGCCATCTCGCTGATTCCGGTCCACTGACCGCATCCGCATAAGTGAGGGATTCATCATGATCAATGATGTAGACTCCGTCATAGCGCTCAGGCTGTCGACGGATCCTTCCCGATCTACGCGGTTCCCGTGATATCTGAGCCTCAGGTTGTTCAATAACCTGTTCTACTGGCTCAGGCTCATCCAACTGTGCTTGACTACTTTGTCCTACCTCTGGATTCTCATCCAGTTTTATTTCTCTCCCACTGGCTTCTTGCAGAAGAAACTCCTTCTCAAGAAAAATAGCCGTCCGAGCAACAAATACCTTGTTCTCTTTGGGATCGTAGAAATAATAACCCTTAGTTTCCTCAGGGTAACCGACAAAGATGCATTTCTCAGATCTGCTCTCTAGTTTCCCAGAGGCGAGCTTTTTGACATAAGCCTCGCAACCCCAGATTTTAATAAATGTCAAGCTCGGCTGTTTCCCATACCATAACTCATATGGAGTCTTTGAAACTGCCTTGGATGCCACTCGGTTTAGTACCTTTGCAGCTGTTTCCAGCACAAATCCCCAAAAGGAGTAAGGTAGAGTAGCCTGACTCATCATTGAACGAACCATATCCAATAAGGTTCTGTTTCTCCTCTCGGATACACCATTCCATTGCGGTGTTCCTGGCGGAGTGAGCTGTGAGATGATCCCACACTCCTTCAGATAATCAGTAAACTCTCGACTTAGGTATTCTCCACCTCGATCTGAGCGAAGTGCCTTGATATTTCGGCCTAGCTGATTTTGTACTTCATTTTTGAACTCCTTGAACTTGTCAAAAGATTCACTCTTATGTCTCATTAGATAGACATACCCATATCTACTGAAATCATCAGTAAAGGTAATGAAGTATGAATAGCCACCTTTGGCATGTTTACTAAATGGCCCACACACATCACTGTGTATAAGGTCAAGTAAACTTGAAGCCCTTTGACCTTTGTTAGGAAAAGGAGACTTCGTCATTTTGCCCAATAAACAAGCTTTGCATGTATCAATCTCCTCATAGGAGAATGATCCCAGCAGTCCATGGTCATGCAACCGCTTAATTCGCTTCTTGTTAATATGGCCTAAACGACTATGCCATAGCAAGGTGCTGTCATCAGCATACTTGGCTTTCTTATTATCAATATTTTGTATAGAACATTCCATGTCCAACATGAATAACCCATTTTTAATTGATCCAGTAGCATAAACAATATTATCATAAGAAATAACACACTTTGAAATATTGCATTCAAAGGAAAATCCTTTCCTGACAAGAGCAGGAATAGAGATAATATTCTTGGTAATGCTAGGTACAAAATAACAATTGTTCAGTTCTAATACAAGTCCAGATGGCAATGAGATGTAATATTCTCCTACAGCAACAGCAGCAACCCGTGCCCCGTTTCCAACTCGTAGGTCCACCTCATGCTGTCCCACCTGTCTTCTTCTCTTGAGTTCCTGTACATTTGAACAAATGTGAACTCCACATGCAGTGTCCAACACCCATGAAATAGAAGAAGAGGATATCATGACTTCAGTCACAAAAATACCTGAGCCAGAAGCGATGCTTCCCTTCTTGTCTCCTTGGAGCGCTTTACAGTCCTTTTTCCAGTGACCCAGCTGGCCACAATGGAAACATCTGTATTCCTTCGACCGCTTGACCTTTTGTTTCAGAGCCTTGTTGTAGTTCTTGACAGGGGCTTTGCCCTTCTTCCCCTTCTTCTTGTTCCTGGAAGGGAACATTAAGACAGAGGTTGAAGGCTTTCCCTTTAGAGTTTCCTCTGTAGTCAAGAGCTTATTCAGCAACTCTGCCGGAGTACAGTCGATCTTGTTCATATTAAAATTAATAATGAACGGATCGAAAGAGGCCGGGAGAGACTGCAGAATAATGTCTACAGCAAGCTCCTGATTGATGGTATGCCCCAGTTTCTCTAGAGCCTCTTTGTGCCCAATCATCTTGAGCACGTGAGCTCCCACTGGACTCCCTTCAGCCAGTTTGCTCTGAAAGAAAAGCTTGGTCAAATTATAGCGTTCAGTCCTCGCCTGTGCAGCATATAGCATCTTGAGGTTTGCTATAATTTCTATAGCAGACATATCCTCATGCTGACGCTGCAGCTGTGGCGTCATAGACGGTAGCATCAGGCAAGCAACATCAATGCTATCATTGACATGCTTTTCATAGGCATCGCGAACTGCCCTTGCGGCGTTCGCAGCGGGTTGAGGCGGTATAGCCGTCTCGAGGACATACAGTTTCCTCTCAGCCTTAAGAACAATCTTAAGGTGTCCGTACCAGTCTGAGAAGTTTGGCCCAGCAAACTTCTCCCTTTCCAGTAGGGATCGCACATTGAAGCTCATGGTGTTCGTTGCTGCAGGAATCTACAACAATGCAAGAACAGCAAGGTCAGTATCAATGTTTAGAATCAATCCAGGACTTAAGAAAGATTCTTTTCTCACTATTTTGTCTGACTGAAAAATCCATTAAAAACAGTCCGAAAGAGTAAGACTCTTTTAGTGAGATGGGATCCAGATTTCATACTTGGTCTCCGCGTCCCGCTCAGGCGAGATAAGATGCACAGAGAGTACAAGCACTAATTTCTGGTAGGCAGTCCCTGCCAATCGCCAACCCGTGCGATTCCCCTTCATCTGGGCAATCCAACAGACTGTGCCAACTGAGTTGGTACAACACAGTCTCTGATCCCACAGATGGCTGCCTCCATATAGCTAACATATGCCCCATATGTAGCCTACATGGTCAAGCTGACCTGACCTACTCCCTGGACCACCACGTGCTATGCTGAGCAACGAGAAGCGATAAATTCCTTCTCTGTAACACGCAGGTGAAATCACACACCGTCTGAAGATAGATGGGCGTGCCCACTGAGTGGGTACAACACGGCCCCAACGATAGTCAGAACAGTGAGGTTTCGCGTCAGAAGGCTTACGAGCTTGATATTTAGCGTTGGATTTTAACGGTCTTTTATCTTCTTAACTATCATGCAAACCCTGATAGCAAAAGATTAAATCATGCAGTTCTAATTGTATAAACAATAAATAGAAAGCATGCTTATCTTATGTGGTAAAAGCCCATTAACCCTAAGTAAGACCTTAATTTAACTTAAGTCTTCACTTGAGCTCTCCATGGGTCTTTTGCATCTCATCTGGCCCAACCCAGGACCCAAGCGCCCACTGCAGCTCAGGTGCGCCCACCAGGTGAATGCGCCTGACCCAGAGTCGAACCCTGGACCTCCCACCTGGTCAAGCCTCAAGCTGCATGCGCCTCTGCCAAGTGTGCTCTGTGCTCTTGTCTGATTAAAAGTACATTTTAATCTATCTAGACAAGATTGACACGCAGGTCAATTACACAATAAATTAATTAAAATGTGATGCGCAGATCACAAATATAATAATTTACATTTTTAATCCAGGCACGCAGGCCCCAGCACAGCACACATTAACACGGGCAGCCCACATAAGATTAAATAAACAAGCATATGCTTACAATCAACATGTGATCCAATAAGAAAATAAAATTTTGAAAAACCCCATTGGCATCAATTTTATTTGTCTTATGTGCCCTACTACCTTACAACGGTCCATTAATAGGGATCCACTCATCATGTCTAGTCAGATCCACTGCCCTTGCATGCACCAAGTCCTAACTGACTTGAATCGACCAAATGGTCAACCATGCATGTGCCAAGGGCTGAACGACCTCATGAGTTCTGGCAAGCGGGTGTGACCCCGGGCCTAACTCATGTGCGTTCACTTGTTGTCTCAACCAGACATCGTTACACGCCTGTCTGCAGTCGACCTATAGCCACCTCGTGCTTGCGCACTGGTGCCATCTGGTCAACCCATCTAGGCTGTCAGATGGTCTGATCAGACAGGTTGGATCTTACCTAGAGGATGACTTCAACCCTATCAACCCGTCTAAGGGTTTAAAGTAGGCGCAAATGTAGATATAGGTTAGGCGCGCAAGTTAAGTGTTTAACAAACCGAAAACAATAACAAGTGCCATCATCTTTATACATGCGCAACTATAAGATAAACATACATGTAAAATTGTCGCATGATGAAACTATTAGATCTAAGCATTTGCGCAAGCATGGATCAAACATGAAGATCAAACATAGCAATCATATTAACATGCAAATAACCTCCTCTGATACCAATTGAAGGTCCCCTAATGAAGAAACCCCTTTCGAGAGGGGGGCGCAAACCCTAAGCATGGCGCAAATAAAACTTTGCAAGCGGTAGCAAGGGTTTGATGATCTTTTGCATGTCATATGATCAACTATCATAGATTGAATAGATCAAGAGTAGATCATACCATAGCCATCTTTCGGATGGTCCCTTGGAAGAAGAGATCAAAGAGGGTCTCCTCCACAAGATGCGCACACAAGATGAGAATTGACTTGCTTCTTGTTGCTCCTTGTGCTAGCAAGGATCTCCAAGATGTCCTTGATCGAATGAAGGAAAAAGGAGATGATCTTGGCGTGGATGAACTCCTCCTTGTTCTCGTCAAAACTCTCCACACCGAGAAAGAGGCGTTTAGTTGAGAGAGAGACCAACGTTCTCATCCAAAGTGAAGCGTTGAGAAACCATTTCCGAAACCTCCACTTCCAAAAATGGTAAGTCATCACTACAAGCGTTCATGTCTCTTATGAACCAAACCAAAACGCCAATTCGATTTAACCATGCGTTCACACATATGTGAACCGGTTCAAATAGAATTCGGTCTAATTGATTTCGGTTCAAAGATCAAATTGAACCAAGCCAAGCGATGGTCTAAATCTCATCTGAACCATGAAGGTTCGAGATCTAACCGTACATCTCTTGATGCCTTTGATCTCACCGATCTAGCATCACTACTCTCGATCGAAGCTTACCGATCTCAAGCCCTAATCAATCAAACATGATCAGGCCAGATCTCACTTGCAATCAGAGTTTAAACTCCTTTAAACTGAACCAAAACAATTCAGTCCACACGATCTGACTCAAGTAAGCCACATCATCAAATTGTGCGACCCTGAGGGTTTCCTTTAAATGTCGGTAACGATAACTTACGTTATCACGATCAGTGAGAGGTATCTAGCAACACATCACTGTCTCCCGATATAAAGAAAAGAGTCTTCCAAGACTACACCCAAAACATAGCACAAGTGTGAATCCACTTCACAAGGCATGCATGTGTCCTTTGCCACTGGATGTTCTTATTGGACAAGCGTGTCAAGCCTGTAACTCCAATATGATGAGCATGATTAGATCAGATGAACATAGTCACCTGGGTATGGCCATACACATTCTCAATCATCTCATTCAGGGGGGGCCCTTCAGAACATCTCACTCCAATTAAGGAGATGGCAATCCTATATCTATCACTAGTGTCCTAACCTGACTCATGATCATTATCCAAGATAGTCTATAACCATTATATTTCAAATGATATTGAACTACCTCAAAACAATGACAATCATCATTTAGATACACAAGTGATCTCAAGTCAGAGGACATGTGCCACTTGTAGCATAAGGATTATTCACATTGTGACAAGCAATTGAATATCCTAATAGGGTCTGTCCAGTACATCCAATGTACCTATGAGTCTACATCTTATTCCATGCTCGAAGCATCCTATAAGATTAGAACACACATTAGTCTCAATCATATCAAGGCTGTCTTATGTTTACCAAGATATCTCGACTAAGGACTTAACTGCATGTCAGCCTAGCTGAACAGCTTTGAGACATTATTCAGAAGTACACATATTGCAGCAGACAATGTAACAACCTGAATAACAACCATTTCCTTTATAAACAAAAGAGTTTATATACATGATACTCATGGAATCCCAAGGCCTCAAACATTAGCCTTAAGGGCATACCCCAACAATCTCCCACTTGCACTTAATCTAATGGTTGAGAAATCTCAAACCCATATTATTACAGTGCTTCTCATGCTTCTGCTGCGCCAGAGGCTTGGTAAGCGGGTCAGCCAGATTGTCGTCTGTATGAACCTTGCAGATTTTGATCTCGCCACGATCAATGATCTCCCGGATCAAGTGAAACCGTCTCTGTATGTGCTTGGACTTCTGGTGCGACCGTGGTTCCTTTGCTTGTGCGATTGCTCCAGTGTTATCACAGAAGATAACCAAAAGATCAGCACTCGAAGGAACGACACCAAGTTCTCTCACGAACTTACGAATCCACACTGCCTCCTTGGATGCTTCCGAGGCTGCAACATACTCGGCTTCTGTTGTGGAATCAGCAACAGTTGACTGTTTGAAACTTTTCCACACCACCGCTCCTCCATTCAAGCTAAAGACATAGCCTGATTGCGATCGGAAATCATCCTGGTCCGACTGGAACGAAGCGTCAGTATATCCTTCTATACTGAGTTCTTCCTGACCACCATATATCAAGAACATATCTTTGGTCCTCCGCAGATATTTTAAAATATTCTTGACCGCAATCCAGTGTGCCTGACCTGGATTACTTTGGAATCGACTGGTCACGCTTAACCCGTAAGCGACGTCTGGGCGAGTGCACAACATCACATACATAATGGACCCAATAGCCGAAGCATAAGGCGTATTGTCCATTTCATCTTTCTCAGTCTGTGTTTGTGGACACTGACTCTTCGAAAGATTCAGACCATGTCTGACTGGAAGATACCCTCTTTTAGAATTCTCTAAATGGAATCTCTCCAGGACTTTATCGATGTAAGTACTCTGGCACAGCCCGAGAAGCCTCTTAGATCTATCCCTGTAGATCTTCACACCTAATACATAGGCTGCTTCTCCTAAATCTTTCATCTGAAAACATTTTCCTAACCATGCTTTAACAGCATGCAGTTCAGGAATATCGTTTCCAATGATTAAGATATCATCGACGTAGAGGACTAGGAAAGTAATCACGCTCCCACTAAACCTCTTATATACACACGGGTCATCTTCGTTCTTGATGAAACCAAACTCAGAGATTGATTCATCAAAACGAATATTCCAGCTTCTAGATGCTTATTTAAGTCCATAAATGGACTTCTTTAACTTGCATATTTTATGACGATCTGCTGGATTAGTGAAACCTTCAGGTTGTGTCATGTACACATCCTCATCCAGTTTTCCATTAAGGAAAGCAGTTTTCACATCCATCTGCCAGATCTCATAATCATAATATGCTGCTATCGCGAAAAGAATCCGAATAGACTTGAACATGGCTACAGGAGAGAAAGTTTCATCATAATCTATCCCGTAGATTTGTTTGAAACCTTTCGCTACTAGCCTGCCTTTATAGGTAACCACGTTACCATCCATGTCAATCTTCTTCTTGAAGATCCATTTACAGCCTATAGGGATTACTCCCGGAGGCGGATCAACCAAATCCCAGACTTGGTTATCTGACATGGAGTCCATTTCAGCTCGCATAGCTTCAAGCCATCTAGCTGACTCCGGTCCACTGACCGCATCCGCATAAGTGAGGGGTTCATCATTGTCAATGATGTAGACTCCGTCATAGCACTCAGGCTGTCGACGGATCCTTCCCGATCTACGCGGTTCCCGTGATATCTGAGCCTCAGGTTGTTCAATAACCTGTTCTACCGGCTCAGGCTCATCCAACTGTGCTTGACTACTTTGTCCTTCCTCTGGATTCTCATCCAGCTTTATTTCTCTCCCACTGGCCTCTTGCAGAAGAAACTCCTTCTCAAGAAAAATGGCCGTCCGAGCAACAAATACCTTGTTCTCTTTGGGATCGTAGAAATAATAACCCTTAGTTTCCTTAGGGTAACCGACAAAGATGCATTTCTCAGATCTGCTCTCCAGTTTCCCAGAGGCGAGCTTTTTGACATAAGCCTCGCAACCCCAGATCTTAATAAATGTCAAGCTAGGCTGTTTCCCATACCATAATTCATATGGAGTCTTTGAAACGGCCTTGGATGGCACTCGGTTTAGTACCTTTGCAGCTGTTTCCAGTGCAAATCCCCAAAAGGAGTAAGGAAGAGTAGCCTGACTCATCATAGAACGAACCATATCAAGTAACGTTCTATTTCTCCTCTCGGACACACCATTCCATTGCGGTGTTCCTGGCGGAGTGAGCTGTGAGATAATCCCACACTCCTTTAGATAGTCAGTAAACGCATGACTCAAGTATTCTCCACCTCGATCAGAACGAAGTGCCTTGATATTTCGGCCTAGCTGATTTTGTACTTCATTCTTGAACTCTTTGAACTTGTCAAAAGATTCACTCTTATGTCTCATAAGATAGACATACCCATATCTACTGAAATCATCAGTAAAGGTAATGAAGTACTGATAGCCACCTCTGGCATGTTTACTAAATGGCCCACACACATCACTGTGTATAAGGTCAAGTAAACCTGAAGCCCTTTGACCTTTGTTAGGAAAAGGAGCCTTCGTCATTTTACCCATTAAACAAGCTTTGCATGTATCAATCTCCTCATAGGATAATGATCCCAGCAGTCCATGATCATGCAACCGCTTAATGCGCTTCTTGTTAATATGGCCTAAACGACTATGCCATAACAAGGTGCTGTCATCAGCATACTTGGCTTTCTTATTATCAATATTTTGTATAGAATATTCCATGTCCAATATGAATAACCCATTGTTAATTGAACCAGTAGCATAAACAATATTATCAAGAGTAAGATAACACTTTGAAATCTTGCATTCAAAGGAAAACCCTTTCCTGACAAGAGCAGGAATAGAGATAATATTTTTAGTAATACTGGGTACAAAATAACAATTGTTTAATTCTAATACAATGCCAGATGGTAATGAGATGTAATAATCCCCTACAGCAACAGCAGCAACCCGTGCCCCGTTTCCAACTCGTATGTCCACCTCATGCTGTCCCACCTGTCTTCTTCTCTTGAGTTCCTGTACATTTGAACAAATGTGAACTCCACATGCAGTGTCCAACACCCATGAAATAGAAGAAGATGAAACCATGGCTTCCGTCACGTATATACCTGAGCCAGAAGGGATGCTTCCCCTCTTATCTCCTTGGAGCGCTTTACAGTCCTTTTTCCAGTGACCCAGCTGGCCACAGTGGAAACACCTGTTGTCCTTTGACCGCTTAACCTTCTGTTTCAGAGCCTTGCTGTAACTCTTGACAGGGGCTTTGCCCTTCTTCCCCTTCTTCTTGTTCCTGGAAGGAACCATTAAGACAGAGGTTGAAGGCTTTCCCTTCAGAGTTTCCTCAATAGTCAAGAGCATATTGAGCAGCTCTGCCGGAGTACAATCGATTTTGTTCATATTAAAGTTAATAATGAACGCATCGAAAGAAGGCGGGAGAGACTGCAGAATAATGTCTACAGCAAGCTCCTGGTTGATGGTATGCCCCAGTTTCTCCAGAGCCTCCTTGTGCCCAATCATCTTGAGCACGTGAGCTCCCACTGGGCTCCCTTCAGCCAGTTTGCTCTGAAAGAAAAGCTTGGTCAGATTATAGCGTTATGTCCTCGCCTGTGCAGCATACAGCATCTTGAGGTTCGCTATAATCTCTATAGCCGACATATCCTCATGCTGACGCTGCAGCGGTGGCGTCATAGACGCTAGCATCAGGCAAGCGACATCAATGCTATTATTGACGTGCTTTTCATAGGCATCACGAACCGCCCTTGCGGCGTTCGCAGCGGGTTGAGGCGGCACAGCCGTCTCGAGGACATACAGTTTCCTCTCTGCCTTAAGAACGATCTTAAGGTGTCCGAACCAGTCTGAGAAGTTTGGCCCAGCAAACTTCTCCCTTTCCAGTAGGGATCGCACATTGAAGCTCATGGTGTTCGTTGCTGCAGGAATCTACAACAATGCAAGAACAGCAAGGTCAGTATCAATGTTTAGAATCAATTCAGGACTTAAGAAATGATTCTTTTCTCACTATTTTATCTGACTGAAAAATCCATTAAAACAGTCCGAAAGAGTAACACTCTTTTAGTGAGATAGGATCCAGATTTCATACTTGGTCTCCGCGTCCCGCTCAGGCGAGATAAGATGCACAGAGAATACAAGCACTAATTTCTGGTAGGCAGTCCCTGCCAATCGCCAACCCGTGCGATTCCCCTTCATCTGGGCAATCCAGCCGACTGTGCCAACTGAGTTGGTACAACACAATCTCTAACCCCACAGATGGCTGCCTCCATGTGCTACCATATGCGCCACATATGTAGCCTACATGGTCAAGCTGACCCGACCTACTCCCTGGACCACCACGTGCTATGCTGAGCAACGAGAAGCGATAAATCCCTTCTCTGTAACACGCAGGTGAAATCCCGCACCGTCTGAAGATAGATGGACGTGCCCACTGAGTGGGTACAACACGGCTCCAACGATAGTCAGAATAGTGAGGTTTCGCGTCAGAAGGCTTACGAGCTTGATATTTATGCGTTGGATTTTAACGGTCTTTTATCTTCTTACTATCAGGCAAATCCTATGGCTATAGCAGAAGATAAACTCATGCAATTCTAATTATAAAAGCAATAAATAGAAAGCATGCTGATCTTATGTGGTAAAAGCCCATGAACCCTAAGTAAGACCTTAAGTTATCTTAAGTCTTCACTTGCTTCTTGGGTCTTTTGCATCTCATCTGGTCCAACCCAGGGCCCTAGCGCTCAATGCAGCTCAGGTGCGCCCACCAGATGAATGCGCCTCTGCAATGTGTGCTTTTGAGCTCTTGTCTAATCAAAATACATTTTGATCTATCTAGACAAGCTTGACTCGCAGGTCAATTATACAATAAATTAATTAAAAATGTGATTCGCAGATCACAAAACAAATTAATTTACAAGTTTAATTCCAGGCTCGCAGGCCCCAGCACAGCACACATTAAATTGGGCATCCCACATAAGATAAAATAAACAAGCATATGGCATCAATCAATCATCATGTGATCCCTTACAAAGAAAATAAAATTTTGAAAACCCCATAGGCATCAATTTTAATTTCCTTATGTGCCCTACAACCTTACAACGGTCCATTGATAGGGATCCACTCAACAATCTAGTTAGATCCATGCCCTTGCATGCACCAAGTCCTAACTGACTCGAGTTGACCTAATGGTCAACCATGCATGCGCCAAGGGCTGAACAACCAACATGAGTTCTGGCAAGCGGGTGTGACCCCGGGCCTAACTCATGTGTGTTCACTGGTTGTCTCAACCAGACCTCGCTACACGCCTGTGATGCAATCGACCTATAGCCACCTTGTGCTTGCGCACAGGTGCCATCTGGTCGATCCATCTAGGCTGTCAGATGGTCTGATCAGACTATTGGATCTAACCTAGAGGGTGACTTCAACCCCATCAACCCGTCTAAGGGTTTATAGTAAGCGCCACTTAGATCTAATGGTGAGCGCGCAAGTCATTTAGTTTGTTTTGAGAAAACATCAACAACATTCAACATGATAGATGCGCACATCATCATACATGCGCCAACAAGAAAGACATCATCATCAAGTTTTCGCATGAAGTTAAGATCTAAGCTAGAGCGCAAACAAGGATCACAAAGCAATCATATAACCATACATACAACCGCAGCTCTGATACCAATTGAAGAAACCCCTTTCGAGAGGGGGGCGCAAACCCTAAGCATGGCGCAAATAAAACTTTGCAAGCGGTAGCAAGGGTTTGATGATCTTTTGCATGTCATATGATCAACTATCATAGATTGAATAGATCAAGAGTAGATCATACCATAGCCATCTTTCGGATGGTCCCTTGGAAGAAGAGATCGAAGAGGGTCTCCTCCACAAGATGCGCACACAAGATGAGAATTGACTTGCTTCTTGTTGCTCCTTGTGCTAGCAAGGATCTCCAAGATGTCCTTGATCGAATAAAGGAAAAAGGAGATTATCTTGGCGTGGATGAACTCCTCCTTGTTCTCGTCAAAACTCTCCACACCGAGAAAGAGGCGTTTAGTTGAGAGAGAGACCAACGTTCTCATCCAAAGTGAAGCGTTGAGAAACCATTTCCGAAACCTCCACTTCTAAAAATGGTAAGTCATCACTACAAGCGTTCATGTCTCTTATGAACCAAACTAAAACGCCAATTCGATTTAACCATGCGTTCACACATATGTGAACCGGTTCAAATAGAATTCGGTCTAATTGATTTCGGTTCAAAGATCAAATTGAACCAAGCCAAGCCATGGTCTAAATCTCATCTGAACCATGAAGGTTCGAGATCTAACCGTACATCTCTTGATGCCTTTGATCTCACCGATCTAGCATCACTACTCTCGATCGAAGCTTACCGATCTCAAGCCCTAATCAATCAAACATGATCAGGCCAGATCTCACTTGCAATCAGAGTTTAAACTCCTTTAAACTGAACCAAAACAATTCAGTCCACACGATCTGACTCAAGTAAGCCACATCATCAAATTGTGCGACCCTGAGGGTTTCCTTTAAATGTCGGTAACGATAACTTACATTATCATGATCAGTGAGAGGTATCTAGCAACACATCACTATCTCCCGATATAAAGAAAAGAGTCTTCCAAGACTACACCCAAAACATAGCACAAGTGTGAATCCACTTCACAAGGCATGCATGTGTCCTTTGCCACTGGATGTTCTTATTGGACAAGCGTGTCAAGCCTGTAACTCCAATATGATGAGCATGATTAGATCAGATGAACATAGTCACCTGGGTATGGCCATACACATTCTCAATCATCTCATTCAGGGGGGGGGCCCTTCAGAACATCTCACTCCAATTAAGGAGATGGCAATCCTATATCTATCACTAGTGTCCTAACCTGACTCATGATCATTATCCAAGATAGTCTATAACCATTATATTTCAAATGATATTGAACTACCTCAAAACAATGACAATCATCATTTAGATACACAAGTGATCTCAAGTCAGAGGACATGTGCCACTTGTAGCATAAGGATTATTCACATTGTGACAAGCAATTGAATATCCTAATAGGGTCTGTCCAGTACATCCAATGTACCTATGAGTCTACATCTTATTCCATGCTCGAAGCATCCTATAAGATTAGAACACACATTAGTCTCAATCATATCAAGGCTGTCTCATGTTTACCAAGATATCTCGACTAAGGACTTAACTGCATGTCAGCCTAGCTGAACAGCTTTGAGACATTATTCAGAAGTACACATATTGCAGCAGACAATGTAACAACCTGAATAACAACCATTGCCTTTATAAACAAAAGAGTTTATATACATGATACTCATGGAATCCCAAGGCCTCAAACATTAGCCTTAAGGGCATACCCCAACACCTAATACAAGGGGAGGGGGCGAAACCCTAATAGAAGGCGCATATAAGGAATTTCGAGCGGAAGCAAGGGTTTCTTTTAACATCTTTTGCATGCCATATGATCAACATATAAATGCTTGTATAGATCGATAGAGATCATACCATAGCCATGAGGAAGATGGCGACTTGGAAGAGAAAGATGCAAGCGCTTCTTCTCCAAAGGTGCCGCACACAAGAAGAGAGGTGGCTCCTTCTTGGTGATCTTTGTGCTAGCAAAGATCTTCAAGTGCCCTTGTCGTGTGAAGAAGATTGAGATCTCTCTTGCTTGGCCGAATAACCTCCTTGGCGTGAAGACTCTTTTTCTCTCGGAGAGAGGAGACGTCGAGAGGAGGAGATAGGCGACGTGAGAAACGTTCCATGTGAACGTTAAGACATGGCTTCTAAAAATAGTAAGCCTTAATGTCTCAAGCGGTTATGCGTTCACTTCAAAGTGAACCAAGCACTTATCTCACTCCCTTTTGAACCATGCGCTCATACATGAGCCGGTTCAATTGTATTTTGGTCCAAGACCAAATTAAATCAGCCCAAGCGATTTGGTCTAGACCATAGTAAACCCTAAGGTTCCAGATCTAACCGTTCATCTCTTGATGCTCTTGATCTCACCGATCTAGCATCAAATCTCTCGATCGAAGCTTACCGATCTCAAGCCCTAATCAATCAAACATGATCAGACCAGATCTCACTTACAATCAGAGTCTAAATCCCTTTAAACTGAACCCAAACAATTCAGTCCACACGATCTGACTTAAGTAAGCCATATCATCAAATTGTGCGACCCTAAGGGTTTCCTTTAGATGTCGGTAACGATAACTTACGTTATCAGGATCAGTGAGGGGTATCTAGCAACACATCACTGTCTCCCGATATAAAGAAAAGAGTCTTCCAAGACTACACCCAAACCACAGCACAAGTGTGAATCCACTTCACTAGGCATACATGTTTCCTTTGCCACTGGATGTTCTTATTGGACAAGCGTGTCAAGCCTGTAACTCCAATATGATGAGCATGATTAGATCAGATGAACATAGTCACCTGGGTATGGCCATACACTTTCTCAATCATATCATCCAGGAGGGCCCCTTTAGAACATCACACTCCAATCAAGGAGACGGCAATCCTATATCTATCACTAGTGTCCTAACCTGACTCATGATCATTATCCAAGATAGTCTATAACCATTATGTTTCAAATGATATTGAACTACCTCAAAACAATGACAATCATCATTTAGAAACACAAGTGATCTCAAGTCAGAGGACATGTGCCACTTGTTGCAAACAAGGATTATTCACATTGTGACAAGCAATTGAATATCCTAGTAGGGTCTGTCCAGTACATCCAATGTACCCATGAGTCAACATCTTATTCCATGCTCGAAGCATCCTATAAGATTAGAACACATATTATTCTCAATCATATCAAGGCTGTCTCATGTTCACCAAGATATCTCGACTAAGGACATTACAGCATGTCAGCCAAGCTGAACAGCATTGAGACATTATTCAGAAGCACACTTATTGCAGCAGACAATGTAACAAACTGAATAACAACCATTGCCTTCATAAACATAAGAGTTTATACATGATACTGAAAGAATCCCAAGGCCTCAAACATTAGCCTTAAGGGCATACCCCAACAATACTGGATAGACCCGCTATGAGGCTATGACTTGGTGTCTTGAGTTATCCTCATAAGTGACAGGAGATGCATTGATCCCTTGACTTGAGGTCATTGATCATTCTATATGGTTAGGGACTTGCTTTGATACAACCTAACACCGTGCCGTAGCTGGGAGGTCATAACAGTTGTTATTGAACATGTCACGACCCATATGAGAAGATCAATGGACAGACATAGGATTTGCCCCTTCCCTAGGGAAGTATGATATCCATGGAGCTCCTTTATGGTTCTATGACTGAGAGTGTATGGCCATACCCAGGTGAGAACCTGTTTTAGTCATAGCCATGAGATTGGATGAAAGCAAGTGGTGACACACTTGTCCAATCGGATATCAGTTCGGCAAAGAGACTGTAATGCATCTGTACCTAGTTGCGATGATGGGGATGTCGATGTCGATATCCATTCCAATGACCTGGGTAGCAGTGATGCACTGCTAGGTGCCACTCACTGCTTGTGATGACCTCTGGTCACTACTGCCAGCGTCAGAGGAACCTACAGGGTCGCACACCTTGATACTTGAGTTCTCGTATTGATCGGGAAGCCTTATGATCGAGTTATTGGATAACTCGGATCTAATTGGGAGATTTCATCAGCGCCAATGGGCCTGATGAGATGGAAGAATATTATTGGAGCCAAACTTCATTTTTGGCAGGTTGACCCGTATTTGACCATGGTTGGTCACATTTGGATTAGGGTTGCATTGGATTGGATCCAAGTGCTTAATCAACCCATGTAATGAAGTTTGGGCTAGCTCATTATCCAATGAGGCCCAATAATAAGTTGTCATGAAGAGGCAATAGGCTAAAAGGGTATAATGGGGAGGAAGCCAAGCCCATTGGCGCCTAGGGGGCATAATGGGGTTTGGATGGCAAATTTGCTTCATTAAGAAAGCTTTATGCACCTAGCCCTCTCCCATTGATAGTGTGAATGCATTAAGGCATTGCTTGGGGCGCAAGGCTAGGCCTTGGCGCACAAGGCAAGGCTTGGTAGCTTATGGAAAGGTTGAATAAGGTTTATGGTAAAGTCTTGGAGACTTTCCTTACCTCAAACCTTCTCATCCAAGCCATACACTTGTCATGATCTCAACCCTTGCCCTAACCGCCTCTAGCTCTATATAAGTGACCCTAGTCGCCCCCTCTTATGTGTGACAATTCTTGGAGGCGTGACAACAAGAGGAGGGGCGAAAGCAAGGGCTTGAACGGCGACAACATCAAGAAGTGGCGCAACTTCTTCTTCCTTCCAAACCCTAGCCGCAAGCTTCTTCCCTCTCTCTTGACGCAAGGAACTTGATGCTTGGCGGTTTCCCTCTCCCTCATCCTTCTTCATCTTTGGCGCATCTACCTTGGAGGTGGCTCATATTTTGAAGAAGGAGCACAAGGCTTGGATCTTCTTCCTGAGGCTAGCACCGGGCGTGGAAGAAGAGGACTCGAGGGATCCGTGTGTGTGAGACTGCAGAGGGCGCACGCTTGGGCGCCTATCACGGCATTGACCTCATCTTGCTCTAAGGTATTTCCTAACTCATCGTGTCGACTCCCTTGCTTGCGATCTTCACTGGGTTTTTGGGGCTGGCCTGTTTCGGGGACATTCTTCCGCTGCGAAAAAATGTATGTCCATAACTTTGAAAATTATAAAATGTCCCCAGGGTTTCCCAACAGTGGTATCAGAGCGACTTGCAAGACTCGAATGATGTTTTATGCTTTTCTTCCATGCTCACATGCCATATCTCTATTTTCATAAATAGCATGATGCATGGCAATCGATTTTTCTAAAAGTAGAAAAATTAGGGTTTCTTGTTTCTATCATCCTCTCAATCTCTTTTGGAATTTTTGGACTATTTTTCTTGTTTGATTTAAAGATCAAAGGCGCACGTGATTTTGTCAAGTAGGATGGGCATTGTGTCTTCGGACTGGCCAAGTCTCTTGATCTGACAAAATTGCCAGCCGAAAGGATCTCTGAAATCATCATGAAAAATAAATTGCAATAAACCAAAAGACTTGTGAGAAGAAGATGAGAAAAAGAAACTGGTTTTGTGAAAAATTAAAATTTCAGATTTTATGTTTTTCATGAGCATGTAGAATTGCATGAGTAAATACCTTGATTGTGCATGATGTTGTGATCATTAGTCAAGCCCCCCCCCCTTTGCATGCCTGCGATGTATCCTTGTGCGGCCTGCGTGTCATCTTTTTCATTATTTTTATAAAAATTAAGAGGAAGATTAAGGGCTAGGCGCATCCTTCTTGGACCTTGATGCTCGCATCTTGCTTGAAGGCGCAAGCATGCAAGGTGGCGCATGCAAGGTGGTGCTTGGTTTCTTGGTGGCGCAAAAGGTCTTGGCCCCTTGCATGGTGGCGCACCTTCTTTGGAGGAAGACCATGGCATTGGCCGAACCTATGGGGAACTTCGAAAGTATTCCTCTACGGTTTGAGAGCTAAACCATGAGAGAAGGACCTTGGAGCCAACCTTGAAGTTCAAGCTAGAGGTCGGCTAGGCTAGGTCTAGTTTTTGGGGCTTGAGTTCTAGGACAAGAGTTGAACCTATTTCATGGCATGGATTGGTTCAATGTCTTGTATAGGATATGATCACATCATTTTTTACTGCTTTTATTATTATCTGCAGAAGCATGCCTGAAATGTTTTACGGTTATGTTATCACTATAGGATTGCATGCCTGTAATGATAGACATAAGATAAAACTGAGATGATGAGACCTTAAACAAAAAAAAAACCTCAATTAAAATATCAAGTCTGGTAGCCTTCTAACACGTAGCCCTCACTAAGCTATCGATCAGTGGAGTTGTGAATTGTTTCCCACCCTCGTGGGACACACCCACTTATCTTTAGAAAGTGCATGGTGGCAATGGTTTCCCCAGTCCAGTTTTAACCTGGGCGTGCCTTCGCAAGGAAACTCGTTGGCCCTGGGCATAACGGTTAGGAGTGGACTTGACTAGAAGTTCACATGTGCTGGGCCCATGGTGAAAGTCTAGAGGCATCGTTGAGAGGTAAAGGTTTCATGTTGTATCCAGCCCTCGCTGGACATGAAATGCCCAGACTGTCTCGACAAGGGGAGTTGCTTGGAGCAACCGGCCGACGCGCCCACCTTAGGAAGCATGGGTTACTTTGTGCATCTCATCCCACCCTCGTGGGACGCGAAGCCTCATGTGAAATAAGGATCCCATCTCACTAGGAAGTCTTAAACTTCCCGATTGACTTTGTGGGTTGTCAATTCGAATTTAAAATAGTGGGAGCCATGGTCATTTAAAACAAGTCCAGTTTAAATGACTCGAAGTAGTACTAATCTGCTATTTCTTGGTTGTTGTAGAACAATGGCTGTGAACAATGGCAGATGGTCACTGCGATCTACCCTGGAAAGGGATAAGTTGGTTGGATCCAACTTAAAGGATTGGTATATGAACTTGAGAATTGTGCTCAAGCTCGAGAGGAAGCTATATGTCCTTGAGAAGCCAATTCCTGAACCACTTCCATGCTTGGCCTCGGCGGCTGAGAAGGATGCTTATGATAAGCATCAAGCTGATACTTCGGAGGTTGCACAATTGATGCTAACCAACATGTCGCCCGAGCTTAGAGGGCAATATGAATCTAAGAGTGCCTCTGAAATTATTTCTAATCTAAGGCAGCTCTTTGATGCATTGGTTGAGCTCAACCCTCCCAAAGTAAACATTCAGTGCGTTGAGCCCAAAGGCTTAACTAATACATTGAAAACAAAGATGGAAAGAGTCAGGAATAATAAGTGCTACTCATGTGGAGGACCACCTCACATGATAAAGGACATAGTACGACTTCAGAATGAGAAGAAGAGAGGCAAGGCTTCGTCTTCATGCTCAGGTATCTATGTTACAAAAGTCAATCTTTCTACTTCTATGTCATGGGTATTGGATACCGCATGTGGAGCTCATATTTGTACAAATATGCAGGGGCTCAAGAAAAGTAGATCGGTGCGGCTTGGAGAGATTGACCTACGTGTTGGAAACGGGGCACAGGTTGCTGCTGTTGCTGTAGGCATTTTGACTCTCTCCTTGCCTTCTGGACTTCAATTAGAACTAGACAATTGCTTTTGTGTACCTTCGCTAACAAAGAACATTGTATCCATTCCTTGCTTGGCAAGGAAAGGATTTAAATTTGAAATAAATAAGAACTCCTGTTCTTTTTCATTTGCAAATATGTTCTATGGGAAGGGTACTTTATGCAATGGTCTGTATATCTTGGATATGGAAAGTTCTGTTTGTAACATAAGCAATAAAAGGACCAAATTGAGTGGTTCAGTTGGTGCTTTCCTATGGCACTATCGATTAGCCCATATAAACAAGAATCGCATCCAACAACTCCATGCAAATGGATTGTTAGATTCAAGTTCCTTGGAGGAATTTGATACTTGTGAACTTTTGGTGTATATGCCCTAGGACCTAGTTTTGGTCAACTTATGTACTACTTGACACTGATATTTATATATCATTCTGGCATTGTTGTTATCATTGTTTGACTACACCTGCGATTGTGTACTTACATGATAATGTCCCTAGAGACAGATTGGATCTGTGCTCGAATTATAATCCCCAGTCGATGTACCTTAGTGGATATGGGACAGCTATGGTACTTGTGAGACTGGTATGTGGGCTGGTTAGGCACGTGGTGCTAACGCAGACACATGGGTATATCATTGGGGATATACTAGATAGACCCGCTATGAGGCTATGACTTGGTGTCATGAGTTATCCTCATAAGTGACAGGAGATGCATTGATCCCTTGACTTGAGGTCATTGATCATTCTATATGATTAGGGACTTGCTTTGATACAACCTAACACCTTGCCGTAGCTGGGAGGTCATAACGGTTGTTATTGAGCATGTCACGACCCATATGAGAAGATCAATGGACAGACATAGGATTTGCCCCTTCCCTAAAGAAGTATGATATCCATGGAGCTCCTTTATGGTTCTATGACTGAGAGTGTATGGCCATACCCAGGTGAGAACCTGTTTTAGTGATAGCCATGTGATTGGATGAAAACAAGTGGTGACACACTTGTCCAATCGGATATCAGTTCGGCAAAGAGACTGTAATGCATCTGTACCTAGTTGCGATGATGGGGATGTCGATGTCGATATCCATTCCAATGACCTAGGTAGTACCGATGCACTGCTAAGTGCCACTCACTGCTTGTGATGACCTCTGGTCAGCACTGCCAGTGTCAGAGGAACCTACAGGGTCGCACACCTTGATACTTGAGTTCTCGTATTGATCGGGAAGCCTTATGATCGAGTTATTGGATAACTCGGATCTAATTGGGAGCTTTCATCAGCGCCAATGGGCCTGATGAGATGGAAGAATGTTATTGGAGCCAAATTTCATTTTTGGCAGGTTGACCCGTATTTGACCATGGTTGGTCACATTTGGATTAGGGTTGCATTGGATTGGATCCAAGTGCTTAATCAACCTATGCAATGATGTTTGGGCTAGCTCATTATCCAATGAGGCCCAATAACAAGTTCTCATGAAGAGATGAGAGGCTAAAAAGGTATAATGGGGAGAAACATGAACCATTAGGCGCCTAGGGGCATAATGGGGTCATGTTGGCGCCTTTGCTTCATTATGGAAGTAAAGGGCGCCTCCCCCTCTCTTCCTAGGATGGGATGCATGCCTCTATGGCATTGCTTGAGGCGCAAGGCAAGGCCTTGGCGCACAAGGAAAGGCGTGGGAACAAAAGGTAAGGTTGAATGAGAATTATGGAAATGTCTTGGAGACTTTCCTTATCTCAAACCTCCTCATCCTAGCCCTACACTTGTCATGATCCTAGCCATTACCCTAACCACCTCTTGCCCTATAAATATGACCCTAGTCGCCCCCTCTTGTAAGTGATCAATCCTTGAAGGCGTGAACACAAGGAGAGGGGCGAGTGCTTGGAGCAAGGGCGCATCTTCCATAACCGCAAGCCTCTTCCTCCTTTCCTCTTGGCTCAAGGAACATTAGTGCTTGGCGTTTTGGATAGTCTTCCTTCTTCCCTTGGCGCATCATCCCTCTTGGTGGTGCAAGTGAAGTAGAGTATCTCCCTAAGGCTTGGATCTTCTTCCCGAGGCTAGCACCGGGCGTGGAAGAAGAGAACTCAAGAGATCCGTGTGTGCGAGACTGCAGAGGGCGCACACTTGGACGCCTACATCGGCATCGCTCCACATTGCTCCTAAGGAATTTCCTAACTCATCATGTCGACTCCCTTGCTTGCGATCTTCACTGGGTTTTTGGGACTAGCCTATTTCGGGGACATTCTTCCGCTGCTAAAATATATGTCCATAACTCTGAAAATTGTAAAATGTCCCCGGGGTTTCCCAACATGAACCCTGTTTATTAGGGAAAATGACAAAGGCGCCCTTCACCAAGATTGGTGAGAGGGCAGAAGGTTTATTGGATCTCATACATACTGATGTGTGTGGACCCTTCAATAAACAAGCCAGAGGAGGGTACAACTACTTCATTACCTTCACTGATGACTTCAGTAGGTATGGTTATGTCTACTTAATGAGACATAAATCTGAATCCTTTGAGAAATTCAAGGAGTTCAAGAATGAAGTAGAGAACCAGCTTAGAAGATCCATTAAAGCTCTTCGATCAGATCGAGGTGGAGAATACCTGAGCGGAGAGTTCTTTGACTATCTGAGAGAGTGTGGGATCATATCCCAACTCACTCCTCCTGGAACACCTCAATGGAATGGTGAGTCTGAAAGGAGAAATCGAACTTTATTGGATATGGTTCGATCCATGATGAGTCATGCAACTCTACCTTCATCATTCTGGGGGCATGCACTAGAAACAGCTTCTCTGATACTGAATAATGTTCCATCTAAGAGTGTCTCCAAAATACCATACGAGATATGGAGTGGGAGACGCCCTAATCTCACATTTATCAGGATCTGGGGATGTGAGGCTTATGTCAAACGTTAGGATTCTAGCAAGCTAGAACCTAGATCTGATAAGTGTGTGTTTGTGGGGTATCCTAAGGAAACTAAAGTATACTACTTCTATGTCCCAACCAAGAACAAAGTTTTTGTTGCTCGGGGTGCTGTCTTTCTAGAGAAAGAATTTCTTATGAAAGAAGTTAGTGGGAGGAAGTTTGACTTGGATGAGGTCCAAGTGCAAGCACAAGACAAAGAGATGGAATCTGAGCTACCTGCACCGGTTGCTAGGCAACCTGAGGCTCAGACACAGGTCCCGCGTAGGTCTGGGAGAATTCGTCGTGCACCTGAAAGGTATGGGTCGCTACCGACCCAACACGATGGGATCTTCATCATTGAGGATGAACCTAGAACCTATGATGAGGCGGTCAGTGGACCGGACTCCGAGAAATGGCTTGACGTCATGAGATCTGAGATGGATTCCATGTCGGCTAACCAAGTCTGGGATTTGGTTGAGCTGCCTAATGGGGTAAAACCCATAGGGTGTAAATGGGTCTTCAAGAAGAAGATAGACATGGATGGCAAAATAGTTACCTATAAGGGTAGACTAGTGGCTAAAGGATTTAAACAAGTCCACGGGGTGGACTATGATGAAACCTTCTCGCTAGTTGCCATGATTAAATCCATTCGGATTCTGCTTGCTATAGCTGCATATCATGACTATGAGATATGGCAGATGGATGTGAAAACAGCGTTCCTTAATGGGAAGCTGAATGAGGATGTGTATATGACACAACCTGATGGCTTCATCCATCCTGCAGAGGCTAATAAGGTCTGCAGGCTAAAGAGGTCCATTTATGGATTAAAGCAAGCATCTCGAAGTGGGAATCTTCGATTTGATGAGGCCGTGTGGCTTTGTCAAAAGCGAAGATGACGCCTGTGTATACAGAAAATTCAGTGGGAGCTTGGTGATTTTTCTGGTTTTGTATGTCGATGACATACTGCTCATCGGAAACGACATCCCTAGTCTTCAAGCTGTGAAGACATGGTTGGGGAAGTGTTTCGAGATGAAAGACTTAGGGGAGGCCGCCTATATTCTAGGCGTGAGGATCTACCGGGATAGATCCAAGAGGCTCTTGGCCCTTAGTCAAAGTACTTACATTGATAAGGTACTGGAGAGGTTCTACATGGAGCAATCCAAGAAAGGATACCTTCCAGTGAGACATGGCCTTACTCTCTCAAAGAGCCAGTGTCCTACAACACAGGCTGAGAGGGATGACATTAGTCGAATTCCTTATGCTTCGGCAGTAGGATCGATCATGTATGCAATGTTATGTACTAGACCAGATGTGGGTTATGCTGTAAGCATAACCAGCCGATACCAATCCAATCCAGGTTTGCAGCACTGGGTGGCTGTAAAGAATATCCTTGAGTTTCCTGAAAAGGACTAAGGATTTATTCTGTATGGTCTACGGGGATTGGAAGAGCTCAGTGTGCAGGGCTTCACTGATGAATTATTCCAGTATGATCCTGACGACTTCAGATCGCAGACCAGCTATTTGTTTAAAATGGTTGGAGGTGCTGTATGCTGAAAGAGCTTCAAGCAATCCACCATAGCTAATTCTACAACCGAAGCTGAGTATGTGGTTGCTTCTGAGGCAGCCAATGAAACCGTTTGGATCAGGAAGTTCTTTTCTGAACTTCAGGTGGTTCCAAGTGCAATGGATCCCATTGAGCTCTACTATGACAACAATGGGAACTGCACATGTTAAGGAACCACGGTCTCATCAAAGGTCCAAACACATACTCAGGAGATTTCGCCTGATCAGAGAGATCATTAATCGAGGTGATGTCAAGATTAGCAGAGTTGACACAGAGAGCAATCTAGCCGACCCACTGACCAAGGCTTTGGTGCAGCAGAAGCATGATGGTCGTACTAGAGATATGGGGTTGAGGTTGCTCAACCTCTAGGTCTTAGTGCAAGTGGGAGATTGTTGGTGTATATGCCCTAGGACCTAGTTTTGGTCAACTTATGTACTACTTGACACTGATATTTATATATCATTCTGGCATTGTCGTTATCATTGTTTGACTACACCTGCGATTGTGTACTTACATGATAATGTCCCTGGAGACAGATTGGATCTGTGCTCGAATTATAATCCCCAGTCGTTGTACCTTAGTGGATATGGGACAGCTATGGTACTTGTGAGACTGGTATGTGGGCTGGTTAGGCACGTGGTGCTAACGCAGACACATGGGTATATCATTGGGGATATACTGGATAGACCCGCTATGAGGCTATGACTTGGTGTCATGAGTTATCCTCATAAGTGACAGGAGATGCATTGATCCCTTGACTTGAGGTCATTGATCATTCTATATGGTTAGGGACTTGCTTTGATACAACCTAACACCTTGCCGTAGCTGGGAGGTCATAACAGTTGTTATTGAGCATGTCACGACCCATATGAGAAGATCAATGGACAGACATAGGATTTGCCCCTTCCCTAGGGAAGTATGATATCCATGGAGCTCCTTTATGGTTCTATGACTGAGAGTGTATGGCCATACCCAGGTGAGAACCTGTTTTAGTCATAGCCATGAGATTGGATGAAAGCAAGTGGTGACACACTTGTCCAATCAGATATCAGTTCGGCAAAGAGACTGTAATGCATCTGTACCTAGTTGCGATGATGGGGATGTCGATGTCGATATCCATTCCAATGACCTGGGTAGCAGCGATGCACTGCTAGGTGCCACTCACTGCTTGTGATGACCTCTGGTCACTACTGCCAGCGTCAGAGGAACCTACAGGGTCGCACACCTTAATACTTGAGTTCTCGTATTGATCGGGAAGCCTTATGATCGAGTTATTGGATAACTCGGATCTAATTGGGAGATTTCATCAGCGCCAATGGGCCTGATGAGATGGAAGAATATTATTGGAGCCAAACTTCATTTTTGGCAGGTTGACCTGTATTTGACCATGGTTGGTCACATTTGGATTAGGGTTGCATTGGATTGGATCCAAGTGCTTAATCAACCCATGTAATGAAGTTTGGGCTAGCTCATTATCCAATGAGGCCCAATAATAAGTTGTCATGAAGAGGCAATATGCTAAAAGGGTATAATGGGGAGGAAGCCAAGCCCATTGGCGCCTAGGGGGCATAATGGGGTTTGGATGGCAAATTTCATTCATTAAGGAAGCTTTATGCACCTAGCCCTCTCCCATTGATAGTGTGAATGCATTAAGGCATTGCTTGGGGTGCAAGGCTAGGCCTTGGCGCACAAGGCAAGGCTTGGTAGCTTATGGAAAGGTTGAATAAGGTTTATGGTAAAGTCTTGGAGACTTTCCTTACCTCAAACCTTCTCATCCAAGCCATACACTTGTCATGATCTCAACCCTTTCCCTAACCGCCTCTAGCTCTATATAAGTGACCCTAGCCGCCCCCTCTTATGTGTGACAATTCTTAGAGGCGTGACAACAAGAGGAGGGGCGAAAGCAAGGGCTTGAACGGCGACAACATCAAGAAGTGGCGCAACTTCTTCTTCCTTCCAAACCCTAGCCGCAAGCTTCTTCCTTCTCTCTTGACGCAAGGAACTTGATGCTTGGCGGTTTCCTTCTCCCTCATCCTTCTTCATCTTTGGCGCATCTACCTTGGAGGTGGCGCATATTTTGAAGAAGGAGCACAAGGCTTGGATCTTCTTCCCGAGGCTAGCACCGGGCGTGGAAGAAGAGGACTCGAGGGATCCGTGTGTGTGAGACTGCAGAGGGCGCACGCTTGGGCGCCTATCACGGCATCGACCTCATCTTGCTCTAAGGTATTTCCTAACTCATCGTGTCGACTCCCTTGCTTGCGATCTTCACTGGGTTTTTGGGACTGGCCTGTTTCGGGGATATTCTTCCGCTGCGAAAAATGTATGTCCATAACTCTGAAAATTGTAAAATGTCCCCGGGGTTTCCCAACACCTTTCATCGCCAGAAATCGCTGTCAAGCCCTAGGTCTGGCCCCATTCAATCGTTCTCCACAACCGCTCACCCAAATCACTTGATTCTAGTCCCAAAATGTCTGTGTCTCAGTTGGTAAGGTCTCCCCTGAATTTCAATGAATTTCATTCCAAAAATAGTAAGATATAGCTGAAAAACCGAATGCCTATCAAAACTGGATGGAACCATTCATGGCCGTGCATGGATGCACGGCCATTCCCATGAATGGCTTGTCGAAATTTATTTTCTGCAAAACTTACTCTTCACAGCCATGTATGTGTTCACGAGTGTGCCCGTGAACGTTTCGTCGAATTCTGGAAAAGTTGGCCGAACCCTTCACGGCCGTATGCATGGATGCATGGGTGTGCCTGTGAACGGCTCGATGTAGTCTGGGAAAGCAGGCTCATGCACAGCCATGTATGGATGCACGACCATACCCGTGAAGAGCGTAGAAAACTCCATTTGAGTTGAAATTTCTTATGTAGCTTCATCTCATTATGAGGAATCGTCCCATATCTTCAGACCTCCCAAATTCTACCAATTTTTGGGTGAAATCCCTACATTTCAAAGAAACTAAGGAAAAGTGAAGATTCTGAATAATATAAAGTATTTAGGCAAATAAATGAGACAAAGTATGCATTTTACTTCAAAAAAATAATAAAATTAAGCTACGATATACCATATATATGCATGTTATTAGACTTTCTCGGGAGGAGATAGAGGGGGGGGGGGGTGTTCTCTTGAGTGTTTTTATTTTAAGAACCTATCTTTTGAGACACTCATCTTAGGGATTTTTCTTGTGAGTATTCTCTCAAGGACATAACTATCCATGCTCATATTGGTTTTTGAGTAATCATTTATGATTCACTTCTGAAGGAAATTTCTATCCTTAAACTAGTTCCCAGACGTCATGACCAACTTCTCCAACATTAGTATCACAATCTCATAATGAACATGATTGGAGGTGCTTCTTGACATGTGTTCTTTTCTAAGGCACTAAGATTGGTGGTGCTTGTTCAAAAATATAGTGTCATGTGAAGTTTTTTTTTTTTGGATTGTCTCCTTTTCTCATCATTATTTTCAAATTTATAATTGCAATAGATTTGAGGTAGCATTTTAATTCTCTAAAAAGTTTTTTTTTGAAAAATACTAGCGAGTGTCTCATCTTATCTATTTTACAAGCTGAGATTCTAGTGATCAAAGCTTCTTTTTGCCTTTGTACTTTTGTTCTCTAGAGACCGGAGCTCTTTCCTTTCTACTTCCTTCATATATCCCTCACAGCCTCTAAACCAAAATCTTCTTTCTTTTCTATTAGTTATTCTATTGCTGAGTTTCAACTCAACGACATTTGTTTAGCATTTTTTTTTTACTCCTGACTCATGCCACTCTTCGTCCACTCATAAACTATCTTTGATAGTGATGTGGTTACTATCTATGTCAATTTTCTAAAGATGGGGCTTAGGCTTACTCCTCTTTTACTTTAGTTTCTTGTTTTGGTCTAGGTTTCACCCCACTCAGATTAGTCCCATGTCCAGGGGATTGCTTATGTTGATTCTTGTTTTATTAGTTCTTCATAAACTCCTACTCACTTCGAATGTCATAGAACATGTTTTGCAAGAGGAAAGTAGGTTCACTCTTCTTCCCTTATGCTTTTTGAAGCTTCAACATTACTAGAATGCCTACTTGCAAGGGATGCCATTATCATCTTTTCTTGATGTTTCACATCACCTCTTGCATGTGGCAATGCATATGATTGAAGCCTCCTAGATGATGCTAGGGCAACTTCTTATCACGACTTTTGCTCATTAGTGTAATTGATAGCCTTTGGCATCCTATATTTGCACTATAAGGTCCTACAGTGTGGCTAGTGCACTTATGAAATTCACACTATTGCCTTTTATTTTTCAAGTGTGGCTACCTTATTAAATCCACACTATTAGCTTTTGTTTTTCAAATAGGCCCCAAATTCATATTGGTGGTCTATGTAAGTTTTGATCCTTGATTTGTATAAAAATCATCACACGGCCATGTTTGCCTAATTAAGATTTGATCTAGTCAATTGTAAATCTATACAGAATGCTTGAATATATACATAATGACAGGGAATTGAATCTTGTGCTCATAAGTGGATTCTAAAGAACTAAAAGTAGGTGGGAGTTCAAAAAACAAAAGACAATATTTTAGCGTTTCTATATATGTGTCTCATGTTGGCAATTTCCTATCACTAGAGGACTAACTTTGGAATTTCCAGCATAAAAGTGATCACAATTAGAACTCATAAGATTATTAAATGAGATTATCAATTCAAAAAGTAAAAATAAAAAAATCTACTCATGCGGGCTAAATTGCATGACTTTATCAAAGTAATAAAAATATTTTTTTCATAGAGATTCAGTTACTAAGTATCAAGTAACTATGATTTTACTAGCTAGACAGATAAATTTAGGTGAATTGGATGGAGATTAACTAGAGATCAAACCAAAGAAACTTTATTAGCAAAAGTCATGAAGAATAGTATGATAAAATTCAGGACTTCGGGTTTCACCATGTTGGTTCCTTATTGAAGGACCCCTTTCGTGAGGGGGGCGAAACCCATAGCCATGTAAATTTCTTTTTCGGCAGCGGAATTAGGGTTTCAAAAGGATCGCATACATCATATATGATCAACTTAAAATTGCATAGATCTTAGATGGAATCATACCATAGCCATTGCTTGAATGGCGGCTTGGAAGAAGAAGGCGATAAGGCTTTCCTCCAAAGATGACGCACACAAGTTGAGTGGTCGGCTACTCCTTGTGACTCCTTGTGCTAGCAAGGATCTCCAAGTGTCCTTTTATGTGTGGAAGAGAAGAGATGAATCTTCTATGCTGATTGAACCTTCTCCTTTGGCGTGAAGATCACCCAAGACGAGCGCAAGAGCACAAGTCGGCGAGAGAGAGCGAGAGAGTAACCCCCACATTCGAAAACGTTGGGGAATTAACCAAAGGAGGAAAAACGCCTTTCTAAAAATAGAAAGCACTAAGTCCTCATTCAATCCCACGTTACCTTCGAACGTCTCCCATTCAAACCAAGCGTTCACATAAGTGAACCGATTCAATTCATTCGGTTCAATGCATTTGGTTAAAAGACCAAATCAAATCAACATTGGTTCAGATCTCATTAAACCAAATGGTTCAAGATCTAACCGTTCATCTCTCGATGCTCTCGATCTCACCGATCTAGCATCCAATCTCTCGATCGAAGCTTACCGATCTCAAGCCCTAATCAATCAAACATGATCAGACCAGATCTCACTTACAATCAGAGTTTAAACTCCTTTAAACTGAACCAAAACAATTCAGTCCACACGATCTGACATAAGTAAGCCATATCATCAAATTGTGCGACCCTAAGGGTTTCCTTTAAATGTCGGTAATGATAACTTACGTTATCACGATCAGTGAGGGGTATCTAGCAACACATCACTGTGTCCCGATATAAAGGAAAGAGTCTTCCAAGACTACACCCAAACCACAGCACAAGTGTGAATCCACTTCACTAGGCATACATGTTTCCTTTGCCACTGGATGTTCTTATTGGACAAGCGTGTCAAGCCTGTGACTCCAATATGATGAGAATGATTAGATCAGATGAACACAGTCATCTGGGTATGGCCATACACTTTCTCAATCATCTCATCCAGGGGGGCCCCTTTAGAACATCACACTCCAAACTAGGAGACGGCAATCCTTTATCTATCACTAGTGCCCTAACATGACTCATGCTCATTATCCAAGATAATCTATAACCATTATGTTTCAAATGATATTGAACTACCTCAAAACAATGCCAATCATCATTTAGAAACACAAGTGATCTCAAGTCAGAGGAAATATGCCACTTGTTGCATACAAGGATTATTCACATTGTGACAAGCAATTGAATATCCTAGTAGGGTCTGTCCAGTACATCCAATGTACCCATGAGTCTACATCTTATTCCATGCTCGAAGCATCCTATAAGATTAGAACACATATTAGTCTCAATCATATCAAGGCTGTCTCAAGTTCACCAAGATATCTCGACTAAGGACAATACTGCATGTCAGCCAAGCTGAACAGCATTGAGACATTATTCAGAAGTATACATATTGCAGCAGACAATGTAACAAACTGAATAACAACCATTGCCTTTATAAACATAAGAGTTTATACATGATACTGAAAGAATCCCAAGGCCTCAAACATTAGCCTTAAGGGCATACCCCAACAATCTCCCACTTGCACTTAATCTAATGGTTGAGAAATCTCAAACCCATATTATTACAGTGCTTCTCATGCTTCTGCTGCGCCAGAGGCTTGGTAAGCGGGTCAGCCAGATTGTCATCTGTATGAACCTTGCAAACTTTGATGTCGCCACGATCAATGATCTCCCGGATCAAATGAAACCGTCTCTGTATGTGCTTGGACTTCTGGTGCGACCGTGGTTCCTTTGCTTGTGCGATTGCTCCAGTGTTATCACAAAAGATAACCAAAGGATCTGCACTCGAAGGAACAACACCAAGTTCCTGAATGAACTTACGAATCCACACTGCCTCCTTGGATGCTTCCGAGGCTGCAACATACTCGGCTTCTGTTGTGGAATCAGCAACTATAGATTGTTTGAAACTTTTCCACACCACTGCACCTCCATTCAAGCTAAAAACATAGCCTGATTGCGATCGGAAATCATCCTGGTCAGATTGGAACGAAGCATCAGTATATCCTTCAATACTGAGTTCTTCCTGACCACCATACACCAAGAACATATCTTTGGTACTCCGAAGATATTTTAAAATGTTCTTGACTGCAATCCAGTGTGCCTGACCTGGATTACTTTGGAATCGACTGGTCACGCTTAACCCGTAAGCGACGTCTGGGCGAGTACACAACATCGCATACATAATGGACCCAATAGCCGAAGCATAAGGCGTTTTGTCCATTTCATCTTTCTCAGTCTGTGTTTGTGGACACTGACTCTTCGAAAGATTCAGACCATGTCTGAGTGGAAGATATCCTCTTTTAGAATTCTCTAAATGGAATCTCTCCAGGACTTTATCGATGTAAGTACTCTGGCACAGCCCGAGAAGCCTCTTAGATCTATCTCTGTAGATCTTCACACCTAATACATAGGCTGCTTCTCCCAAATCTTTCATCTGGAAACATTTTCTTAACCATGCCTTAACCGCATGTAGTTCAGGAATATCGTTTCCAATGATCAAGATATCATCGACGTAGAGGACTAGGAAAGTAATCACGCTCCCACTAAACCTCTTATACACACACGGGTCATCTTCATTTTTGATGAAACCAAATTCACAGATGGATTCATCAAAACGAATATTCCAGCTTCTAGATGCTTGCTTAAGTCCATAAATGGACTTCTTTAACTTGCATATTTTATGACGATCTGATGGATTAGTGAAACCTTCAGGTTGTGTCATATACACATCCTCATCCAGTTTTCCATTAAGGAAAGCGGTCTTCACATCCATCTGCCAGATCTCATAATCGTAATATGCTGCTATCGCAAGAATAATCCGAATAGACTTGAACATGGCTACAGGAGAGAAAGTTTCATCATAATCTATCCCGTAGATTTGTTTGAAACCTTTCGCAACTAGCCTGCCTTTATAGGTAACCACGTTACCATCCATGTCAATCTTCTTCTTGAAGATCCATTTACAGCCTATAGGGATTACTCCCGGAGGCGGATCAACCAAATCCCAAACTTGGTTATCTGACATGGAGTCCATCTCGGCTCGCATAGCTTCAAGCCATCTCGCTGATTCCGGTCCACTGACCGCATCTGCATAAGTGAGGGGTTCATCATGATCAATGATGTAGACTCTGTCATAGCGCTCAGGCTATCGACGGATCCTTCCCGATCTTCGCGGTTCCCGTGATACCTGAGCCTCAGGTTGTTCAATAACCTGTTCTACTGGCTCATGCTCATCCAATTGTGCTTGACTACTTTGTCCTTCCTCTGGATTCTGATCCAGTTTTATTTCTCTCCCACTGGCCTCTTGCAGAAGAAATTCCTTCTCAAGAAAAATGGCCGTCCGAGCAACAAATACCTTGTTCTCTTTGGGATTGTAGAGATAATAACCCTTCGTTTCTTTAGGGTAACCGACAAAGATGCATTTGTCAGATCTGCTCTCTAGTTTCCCAGAGGCGAGCTTTTTGACATAAGCCTCGCAACCCCAGATCTTAATAAATGTCAAGCTCGGCTGTTTCCCATACCATAACTCATATGGAGTCTTTGAAACTGCCTTGGATGGCACTCGGTTTAGTACCTTTGCAGCTGTTTCCAGTGCAAATCCCCAAAAGGAGTAAGGTAGAGTAGCCTGACTCATCATAGAACGAACCATATCAAGTAATTGTTGGGGTATGCCCTTAAGGCTAATGTTTGAGGCCTATGGGAATGTATCAGTATCATGTAATAAACTGTTATGTTTATAAAGGCATGGTTGTTATTCAGTTAGTTACATTGTCTGCTTCAATATATGTTCTTCTGAATAATGTCTCAAAGCTGTTCAGCTGGGCTGACATGCAATTATGTCCTTAGTCGATATATCTTGGTGAACATGAGACAGCCTTGATATGGTCAAGACTAATATGTGTTCTAATCTTATAGGATGCTTCGAGCATGGAATAAGATGTAGACTCATGGGTACATTGGATGTACTGGACAGACCCTACTAGGATGTTCAATTGTTTGTCACAATGTGAATATTCCTTGAATGTGACAAGTGGCACATTTCCTCTGACTTGAGATCACTTGTGTTATCTAAATGATGATTGCCATTGTTTTGAGGTAGTTCAATATCATTTGAAACATAATGATTATAGACTATCTTGGATGGTGAGCTTGAATCAGGTTAGGGCACTAGTGATAGACATAGGATTGCCGTCTCCTTGTTTAAGGAGTGTGATGTTCTAAAGGGGCCCCCTGGATGAGATGATTGAGAAAGTGTATGGCCATACCCAGGTGACTGTGTTCATCTGATCTAATCATGCACATCATATTGGAGTTACAAGCTTGACAGGCTTGTCCAATAAGAACATCCAGTGGCAAAGGAAATATGCATGCCTTGTGAATTGATTCACACTTGTGCTATGGTTTGGGTGTAGTCTTGGAAGACTCTTTCCTTTATATCGGGAGACAGTGATGTGTTGCTAGATACCCCTCACTGATCGTGATAATGAGAATTATCGTTACTGACATTTAGAGGAAACCCTCAGGGTCGCACAATTTGATGATATGGCTTACTTAAGTCAGATCGTGTGGACTGAATTGTTCGGGTTCAGTTTAAAGGGATTTAATCTCTGATTGTAAGTGAGATCTGGTCTAATCATGTTTGATTGATTAGGGCTTGAGATCGGTAAGCTTTGATCGAGAGATTGGATGCTAGATCGGTCAGATCAGGAGCATCGAGAGATTGACGGTCAGATCAAGAACTTAAGTGTTTATTGTGGTCTGGACTGATTGCTTGGTTTATTTGGTTATTGAACCAAACTTAAGTGAACCGGCTCATGGATGAGCGCTTGGTTCAATTCAAAGAAGAGAGGAAAATGCGATTGGTTAAATGCATGAACACATGATCGCATGAAAGAGTGAGGTTGGCTATTTTTAGCAACCACGTCTCCATGTCTTGTGTGGAGCGCATATCGTGTGGCCTCTTCTCTATTCTCGTCGCCTCCTCTCGTGTTGATCATTATTCTTCACGCCTTGAAGAGTCGAGAAGAGAAAAACAAGCAAGCTCTCTCTCATTTCCCATACGAAGGACTCCTTGAAGATTTGCTAGCACAAAGTCGCCAAGGAAGTAGTCGCCTTCTCATTGTGTGCGTCATCTAAGGAGAAGAGGCACTTGCGTCTTTGATTCTAAGACACCATCAAACCGATGGCAATGGTATGATTTTATCTCTTGTGCAATCGGTTTTTAAGTTGATAATAATACATGCATCAAAGGTCCTAGAAACCCTCCTTTCCGTTGCTTTAAAAATTATATGCGCCTATCTAGGGTTTCGCCCCCCTTATTTAGGGGTTCTTTCAATTGGTATCAGAGCCATTGTTTGCATGTTTCTATGATTGCTTAAAACTTTGTGATCCATGTATAAGTATGCTTAGATCTATAACATGCGCATATTAGATGTTCCATGCGAAAAATATATCATGTTACATTCAAACCTTGGCGCATGTTCTTGGCGCTTGTTTTTGTATGTTTTTCTCAAAAACTTATATCACATGCGCGTATAACCTTAGATCTAAGGCACCTACTGTAAACCCTTAGATGGGTTATTAGGGTTGAAATCTCAGTCTAGTCAAGATCCAACCAGTCTGATCAGACTATCTGACAGCCTGAATGGGTCGACCAGATAGCACCTTGGCGCAAGCCTGAGGTGGCTATAGGTCGACTGCAGACAGGTGTGTAGCGATGTCTGATTGAGACAACTAATGAACACACATGAGTTAGGCCCGGGGTCACACCCGCTTGCCAGACCTCATTGTGGTTGTTCAGCCCTGGCGCATGCATAGTTGACCTTATGGTCAACTCAAGTCAGTTAGGACTTGGTGCATGAAAGGGCAGTGGATCTGACTGGGTCTGATGAGTGGATCCCTAGTAATGGACCATTGTAAGGTAGTAGGGCGAATAAGGAAAATTAAAATTGATCCCAAGGGGTTTTCGAAATTTAATTTTTCATGAGTGGATCACATGTTGGTTGTAGCATATGCTTGTTTATTTCTTCTTATGTGGGCTGCCCGTTATTAATGTGTGCTGTGCTGGGGCCTGCGTGCCTGGGAGTTAATTGTAAATTAATTTTTATTTTTGTGATCTGCGAATCACAGTTTAATTAATTTATAATGTGAAATTGACCTGCGTGTCAATCTTGTCTAGATAGTTAAATTTGTAATTTAATTAGACAAGAGCACAGAGCACACTTGGCAGAGGCGCATGCAGCAGTGGCTGGACCAGGTGGGAGGTCTAGGGATCGACCCTAGGACCAGGCGCATATTCCTGGTGGGCGCACCTATGCTGCAGATGGCGCTTGGGCCCTGGTTTGGGCCAGATGAGCAGCTAAAGACCCATGAAGAGCAAGTGAAGACTTAATTTAAGTTAAGGTCTCACTAGGGCTATGGGCTTTTACCACATAAGATTCATGCTTTCTTTTATTGTTTAAATATTAGAATTGCATGATTAGTTTATCTTCTGCTATCACCATAGGAATTGCATGATAGTGAAGAAGATAAAAGACCGTTAAAATCCAACGATCAAATATCAAGCTCGTAAGCCTTCTGACGCGAAACCTCACTGTTCTGATTATCGTTGGAGCCGTGTTGTACCCACTCAGTGGGCACGTCCATCTATCTTCAGACGGTGCGGGACTACACCTGTGTGTTACAGAGTAGGGATTTATCCCTTCTCGTTGCTCAGCATAGCACATGGTGGTCCAGGGAGTAGGTCGGGTCAGCTTGACCGTGTAGGCTACATATGTGGCGCATATGGTAGCACATGGAGGCAGCCATCTGTGGGGTCAGAGACTGTGTTGTACCAACTCAGTTGGCACAGTCTGCTGGATTGCCCGGATGAAGGGGAATCGCACGGGTTGGCGATTGGCTGGGACAGCCTACCAGAGATTAGTGCTTGTACTCTCTGTGCATCTTATCTCGCCTGAGCGGGACGCGGAGACCAAGTATGAAATCTGGATCCCATCTCACTAAAAGAGTTCTACTCTTTCGGGCTGTTTTGCTGGATTTTTTAGCCAGATAAAATAGTGAGAAAAAGAATCTTTCTTAAGTCCTGATTGATTCTTATACATTGATACTGACCTTGCTGTTCTTGCATTGTTGTAGATACCTGCAGCAACGAACACCATGAACTTCAATGTGCGATCCCTACTGGAAAGGGAGAAGTTTGCTGGGCCGAACTTCTCTGACTGGTTTGGACACCTTAAGATCGTTCTTAAGGCAGAGAGGAAACTGTATGTCCTCGAGACGGCGATACCGCCGCAGCCCGCTCCGAACGCCGCAAGGGCGGTTCGGGAAGCCTATGAAAAGCACGTCAATGATAGCATTGATGTCGCTTGCCTGATGCTAGCGTCTATGACGCCACCGCTGCAGCGTCAGCATGAGGACATGTCGGCTATAGAGATTATAGCGAACCTCAAGATGCTGTATGCTGCACAGGCAAGGACTGAGCGCTACAATTTGACGAAGCTCTTCTTTCAGAGCAAACTGGCTGAAGGGAGCCCAGTGGGAGCTCACGTGCTCAAGATGATTGGGCACAAGGAGGCTCTAGAGAAACTGGGGCATACCATCAACCAGGAGCTTGCTGTGGACATTATTCTGCAGTCTCTCCCGCCTTCATTCGACGCGTTCATTATTAATTTTAATATGAACAAAATCGATTGTACTCCGGCAGAGCTGCTGAATATGCTCTTGACCACTGAGGAGACTCTGAAGGGTAAGCCTTCGACCTCTGTCTTAATGGTTCCTTCTAGGAACAAGAAGAAGGGGAAGAAGGGCAAGGCCACTGTCAAGAGCTACAGCAAGGCTCTGAAGCAAAAGGTGAAGCGGTCCAAGGAATACAGGTGTTTCCACTGTGGCCAGCTGGGTCACTGGAAAAAGGACTGTAAAGCGCTCCAAGGAGATAAGAGGGGAAGCATCGCTTCTGGCTCAGGTATATTCGTGACTGAGGTCATGTTTTCTTCTTCTATATCATGGGTGTTGGACACTGCATGTGGAGTTCACATTTGTTCAAATGTACAGGAACTCAAGAGAAGAAGGCAGGTGGGACAGCATGAGGTGGACCTACGCGTTGGAAACGGAGCACGGGTTGCTGCTGTTGCTGTAGGAGACTACTTCATTTCTTTACCATCTGGCATTGTATTGGAACTAGACAATTGTTATTTTGTTCCCAGTATTACTAAAAATATTATCTCCATTCCTGCTCTTGTCAGGAAGGGATTTTCCTTTGAATGCAATATTTCAAAGTGTGTTTTATCTTTAGATAATATTGTTTATGCAACTGGTTCAATTAGCAATGGGTTATTCATGTTGGACATGGAATGTTCGATACAGCAAATTGATATTAAGAAAGCCAAGTATGCTGATGACAGCACCTTGTTATGGCATAGTCGTTTAGGCCATATTAACGAGAAACGCATTAAGCGGTTGCATGATAATGGACTGCTGGGATCATTCTCCTATAAGGAGATTGATACATGCAAGGCTTGTTTGATGGGTAAAATGACGAAGTCACCTTTTCCTCATAAAGGTCAAAGGGCTTCAGGTTTACTTGACCTTATACACAGTGATGTGTGTGGGCCATTTAGTAAACATGCCAGAGGTGGCTATCAGTACTTCATTACCTTTACTGATGATTTCAGTAGGTATGGCTATGTCTATCTGATGAGACATAAGAGTGAATCTTTTGACAAGTTCAAAGAGTTCAAGAATGAAGTACAAAATCAGCTAGGCCGAAATATCAAGGCACTTCGCTCAGATCGAGGTGGTGAATACTTGAGTCATACGTTTACTGACTATATGAAGGAGTGTGGGATTATCTCACAGCTCACTCCGCCAGGAACACCGCAATGGAATGGTGTGTCCGAGAGGAGAAATAGAACGTTACTTGATATGGTTCGTTCTATGATGAGTCAGGCTACTCTTCCATACTCCTTTTGGGGTTTTGCGCTGGAAACAGCTGCAAAGATACTAAACCGAGTCCCATCCAAGGCAGTTTCTAAGACTCCATATGAGTTATGGTATGGGAAACAGCCGAGCTTGACATTTATCAGGATCTGGGGCTGCGAGGCTTATGTCAAAAAGCTCGCCTCTGGGAAACTAGAGAGCAGATCTGACAAATGTATCTTTGTCGGTTACCCTAAGGAAACTAAGGGTTATTATTTCTACGATCCCAAGGAGAACAAGGTTTTTGTTGCTCGGACGGCCATATTTCTTGAGAAGGAGTTTCTTCTGCAAGAGGCCAGTGGGAGAGAAATAAAGCTGGATGAGAATCCAGAAGAAGGACAAAGTGACCAAGCAGAGTTGGATGAGCCTGAGCCGGTAGAACAGGTTATTGAACAACCTGAGGCTCAGATATCACGGGAACCGCGAAGATCGGGAAGGATCCGTCGACAGCCTGAGCGCTATGACGGAGTCTACATCATTGATCATGATGAACCCCTCACTTATGCGGATGCGGTCAGTGGACCGGAGTCAGCGAGATGGCTTGAAGCTATGCGCGCCGAGATGGACTCCATGTCAGATAACCAAGTTTGGGATTTGGTTGATCCGCCTCCGGGAGTTATCCCTATAGGCTGTAAATGGATCTTCAAGAAGAAGATTGACATGGATGGTAACGTAGTTACCTATAAAGGCAGGCTAGTTGCGAAAGGTTTCAAACAAATCTACGGGATAGATTATGATGAAACTTTCTCACCTGTAGCCATGTTTAAGTCTATTCGGATTCTTTTCGCGATAGCTGCATACTATGATTATGAGATCTGGCAGATGGATGTGAAAACAGCTTTCCTTAATGGAAATCTGGATGAGGATGTGTACATGACACAACCAGAGGGTTTCACTAATCCAGCAGATCGTCATAAGATATGCAAGTTAAAGAAGTCTATTTATGGACTTAAGCAAGCATCTAGAAGCTGGAATATTCGTTTTGATGAATCAGTCACCGAATTTGGTTTCATCAAGAACGAGGATGACCCGTGTGTATATAAGAGGTTTAGTGGGAGCGTAATTACTTTTCTAGTCCTCTACGTCGATGACATCTTGATCATTGGAAATGACATTCCTGAAATGCATGCTGTTAAAGCATGGCTGAGGAAATGTTTCCAGATGAAAGATTTAGGAGAAGCAGCCTATGTATTAGGTGTGAAGATCTACAGGGATAGATCTAAGAGGCTTCTCGGGCTGTGCCAGAGTACTTACATCGATAAGGTCCTGGAGAGATTTCATTTAGAGAATTCTAAACGAGGATATCTTCCAGTCAGACATGGTCTGAATCTTTCGAAGAGTCAGTGTCCACAAACACAGACTGAGAAAGATGAAATGGACAATACGCCTTATGCTTCGGCTATTGGTTCCATTATGTATGCGATGTTGTGTACTCGCCCAGACGTCGCTTACGGGTTAAGCGTGACCAGTCGTTTCCAAGGTAATCCAGGTATGGCGCACTGGATTGCAGTCAAGAATATTTTAAAATATCTGCGGAGGACCAAAGATATGTTCTTGATATATGGTGGTCAGGAAGAACTCAGTATTGAAGGATATACTGACGCTTCGTTCCAGTCTGACCAGGATGATTTCCGATCGCAATCAGGCTATGTTTTTAGCTTTAATGGAGGTGCAGTGGTGTGGAAGAGTTTCAAACAGTCAACTGTTGCTGATTCCACAACAGAAGCCGAGTATGTTGCAGCCTCGGAAGCATCCAAGGAGGCAGTGTGGATTCGTAAGTTCGTGAGAGAACTTGGTGTCGTTCCTTCGAGTGCAGATCCTTTGGTTATCTTCTGTGATAACACTGGAGCAATTGCACAAGCAAAGGAACCACGGTCGCACCAGAAGTCCAAGCACATACAGAGACGGTTTCATTTGATCAGGGAGATCATAGGTCGTGGCGAGATCAAAATCTGCAAGGTTCATACAGATGACAATCTGGCTGACCCGCTTACCAAGCCTCTGGCGCAGCAGAAGCATGAGAAGCACTGTAATAATATGGGTTTGAGATTTCTCAACCATTAGATTAAGTGCAAGTGGGAGATTGTTGGGGTATGCCCTTAAGGCTAATGTTTGAGGCCTATGGGAATGTATCAGTATCATGTAATAAACTGTTATGTTTATAAAGGCATGGTTGTTATTCAGTTAGTTACATTGTCTGCTGCAATATATGTTCTTCTGAATAATGTCTCAAAGCTGTTCAGCTGGGCTGACATGCAATTATGTCCTTAGTCGATATATCTTGGTGAACATGAGACAGCCTTGATATGGTCAAGACTAATATGTGTTCTAATCTTATAGGATGCTTCGAGCATGGAATAAGATGTAGACTCATGGGTACATTGGATGTACTGGACAGACCCTACTAGGATGTTCAATTGTTTGTCACAATGTGAATATTCCTTGAATGTGACAAGTGGCACATTTCCTCTGACTTGAGATCACTTGTGTTATCTAAATGATGATTGCCATTGTTTTGAGGTAGTTCAATATCATTTGAAACATAATGATTATAGACTATCTTGGATGGTGAGCTTGAATCAGGTTAGGGCACTAGTGATAGACATAGGATTGCCGTCTCCTTGTTTAAGGAGTGTGATGTTCTAAAGGGGCCCCCTGGATGAGATGATTGAGAAAGTGTATGGCCATACCCAGGTGACTGTGTTCATCTGATCTAATCATGCACATCATATTGGAGTTACAAGCTTGACAGGCTTGTCCAATAAGAACATCCAGTGGCAAAGGAAATATGCATGCCTTGTGAATTGATTCACACTTGTGCTATGGTTTGGGTGTAGTCTTGGAAGACTCTTTCCTTTATATCGGGAGACAGTGATGTGTTGCTAGATACCCCTCACTGATCGTGATAATGAGAATTATCGTTACCGACATTTAGAGGAAACCCTCAGGGTCGCACAATTTGATGATATGGCTTACTTAAGTCAGATCGTGTGGACTGAATTGTTCGGGTTCAGTTTAAAGGGATTTAATCTCTGATTGTAAGTGAGATCTGGTCTAATCATGTTTGATTGATTAGGGCTTGAGATCGGTAAGCTTTGATCGAGAGATTGGATGCTAGATCGGTCAGATCAGGAGCATCGAGAGATTGACGGTCAGATCAAGAACTTAAGTGTTTATTGTGGTCTGGACTGATTGCTTGGTTTATTTGGTTATTGAACCAAACTTAAGTGAACCGGCTCATGGATGAGCGCTTGGTTCAATTCAAAGAAGAGAGGAAAATGCGATTGGTTAAATGCATGAACACATGATCGCATGAAAGAGTGAGGTTGGCTATTTTTAGCAACCACGTCTCCATGTCTTGTGTGGAGCGCATATCGTGTGGCCTCCTCTCTATTCTCGTCGCCTCCTCTCGTGTTGATCATTATTCTTCACGCCTTGAAGAGTCGAGAAGAGAAAAACAAGCAAGCTCTCTCTCATTTCCCATACGAAGGACTCCTTGAAGATTTGCTAGCACAAAGTCGCCAAGGAAGTAGTCGCCTTCTCATTGTGTGCGTCATCTAAGGAGAAGAGGCACTTGCGTCTTTGATTCTAAGACACCATCAAACCGATGGCAATGGTATGATTTTATCTCTTGTGCAATCGGTTTTTAAGTTGATAATAATACATGCATCAAAGGTCCTAGAAACCCTCCTTTCCGTTGCTTTAAAAATTATATGCGCCTATCTAGGGTTTCGCCCCCCTTATTTAGGGGTTCTTTCAGTAATGTTCTATTTCTCCTCTCGGACACACCATTCCATTGCGGTGTTCCTGGCGGAGTGAGCTGTGAGATAATCCCACACTCCTTCAGATAGTCAGTAAACTCTCGACTTAGGTATTCTCCACCTCGATCTGAGCAAAGTGCCTTGATATTTCGGCCTAGCTGATTCTGTACTTCATTTTTGAACTCTTTGAACTTGTCAAAAGATTCACTCTTGTGTCTCATGAGATAGACATACCCGAATCTACTGAAATCATCAGTAAAGGTAATGAAGTATGAATAGCCACCTCTGGCATGTTTACTAAATGGCCCACACACATCACTGTGTATAAGGTCAAGTAAATCTGAAGCCCTTTGACCTTTGTTAGAAAAAGGGGACTTCGTCATTTTACCCATTAAACAAGCTTTGCATGTATCAAGCTCCTCATAGGAGAATGATCCCAGCAGTCCATGGTCATGCAACCGCTTAATGCGTTTCTTGTTAATATGGCCTAAACGACTATGCCATAGCAAGGTGCTGTTATCAGCATACTTGGCTTTCTTAATATCAATTTGTTGTATAGAACATTCCATGTCCAACATGAATAACCCATTGTTAATTGACCCAGTAGCATAAACAATATTATCATAAGAAATAACACACTTTGAAATATTGCATCCAAAGGAAAATCCTTTCCTGACAAGAGCAGGAATAGAGATAATATTTTTCGTAATGCTTGGTACAAAGTAACAATTGTCTAGTTCCAATACAAGTCCAGATGGTAATGAGATGTAATAAACTCCTACAGCAACAACAGCAACCCGTGCCCCGTTTCCAACTCGTAGGTCCACCTCATGCTGTCCCACCTGTCTTCTTCTCTTGAGTTCCTGTACATTTGAACAAATGTGAACTCCACATGCAGTGTCCAACACCCATGAGATAGAAGAAGAAAACATGACCTCAGTCACAAAAATACCTGAGCCAGAAGCGATGCTTCCCTTCTTGTCTCCTTGGAGCGCTTTACAGTCCTTTTTCCAGTAACCCAGCTGGCCACAATGGAAACATCTGTATTCCTTCGACCGCTTAACCTTTTGTTTCAGAGCCTTGTTGTAGCTCTTGACAGGGGCTTTGCCCTTCTTCCCCTTCTTCTTGTTCCTGGAAGGAACCATCAAGACAGAGGTTGAATGCTTTCCCTTTAGCGTCAGCTCTGTAGTCAAGAGCATATTCAGTAACTCTGCCGGCGTACAGTCAATCTTGTTCATATTAAAGTTAATGATGAACGGATCGAAAGAGGTCGGGAGAGACTGCAATATGATGTCTACAGCAAGCTCCTGATTGACGGTATGTCCCAGTTTCTCTAGAGCCTCCTTGTACCCAATCATCTTGAGTACGTGAGCTCCCACTGGACTCCCTTCAGCCAGTTTGCTCTGAAAGAAAAGCTTAGTCAAATTGTAGCGTTCAGTCCTGGCCTGTGCAGCATACAGCATCTTGAGGTTTGCTATAATCTGTATAGCAGATAGATCCTCATGCTGACGCTGCAGCTCTGGCGTCATAGACGCAAGCATCAGGCAAGCGACATCAATGCTATCATTGACATGCTTTTCATAGGCATCCCGAACCGCCCTTGCGGCGTTCGCAGCGGGTTGAGGCGGTATAGCCGTCTCGAGGACATACAGTTTCCTCTCTACCTTAAGAACAATCTTAAGGTGTCCGTACCAGTCTGAGAAGTTTGGCCCAGCAAACTTCTCCCTTTCCAGTAGGGATTGCACATTGAAATTCGTGGTGTTCGTTGCTGCAGTAATCTACAACAATGCAAGAACAGCAAGGTCAGTATCAATGTTTAGAATCAATCCAGGACTTAAGAAAGATTCTTTTCTCACTATTTTATCTGACTGAAAAATCCATTAAACAGTCCGAAAGAGTAACACTCTTTTAGTGAGATGGGATCCAGATTTCATACTTGGTCTCCGCGTCCCGCTCAGGCGAGATAAAATGCACAGAGAGTACAAGCACTAGTTTCTGGTAGGCAATCCTTGCCAATCGCCAGCCCGTGCGATTCCCCTTCATCTGGGCAATCCAGCAGACTGTGCCAACTGAGTTGGTACAACACAGTCTCTGATCCCACAGATGGCTGCCTCCATATAACTCACATATGCTCAGTATGTAGCCTACATGGTCAAGCTGACCTGACCTACTCCCTGGACCACCACGTGCTATGCTGAGCAACGAGAAGCGATAAATCCCTTCTCTGTAGCACGCAGGTGTAATCACACACCGTCTGAAGATAGATGGGCGTGCCCACTGAGTGGGTACAACACGGCCCCAACGATAGTCAGAACAGTGAGGTTTCGCGTCAGAAGGCATACGTGCTTGATATTTTAGCGTTGGATTTTTACGGTCTTTTTATCTTCTTAACTATCATACAAACCCTATGGTGATAGCAGAAGATTAAATCATGCAATTCTAATTATGTAAACAATAAATAGAAAGCATGCTGATCTTATGTGGTAAAAGCCCAATAAGCCTAGGTAAGACCTTAATTAACTTAAGTCTTCACTTGAGCTCTTCTTGGGTCTTTTGCATCTCATCTGGCCCAACCCAGGGCCCAAGCGCCCATTGCAGCTCAGGTGCGCCCACCAGGTAAATGCGCCTGTCCCAGAGTCGAACCCTGGACCTCCCACCTGGTCAAGCCACTGCTGCATGCGCCTCTGCCAAGTGTGCTGTGTGCTCTTGTCTGATTAAAATACAATTTAATCTATCTAGACAAGATTGACTCGCAGGTCAATTACACATTATAAATTAAATAACATGTGATACGCAGATCACAATAAAATTAATTTACAATTTACTTCCAGGCACGCAGGCCCCAGCACAGCACACATTAAAAGGGCAACCCACATAAGATGAAATAGACACTCATCATGGTATGCAATCAACATGTGATCCATTACAAGAAAATAAAATTTTTTCGAAATCCCATTGGAATCAATTTTAATTTTCTTATGTGCCTTACTACCTTACAACGGTCCATTACTAGGGATCCACTCATTAGACCTAGTCTTATCCACTGCCCTTGCATGCACCAAGTCCTAACTGACTTGAGTTGACCTAATGGTCAACCATGCATGTGCTGGGCTGAACGACCCTCATGAGTTCTGGCAAACGGGTGTGACCCCGGGCCTAACTCATTTGGCGTTCACTGGTTGTCTCAACCAGACATCGCTACACGCTCTTGATGCAGTCGACCTATAGCCACCTCGTGCTTGCGCACAGGTGCCATCTGGTCGACCCATCTAGGCTGTCAGATGGTCTAATCAGACTGGTTGGATCTTAACTAGGTGATGATTTCAACCCTACTAACCCGTCTAAGGGTTTATAGCAAGCGCTTAGATCTAAGTGAGGCGCGCAAGTGATTAACTTTTTGACAAAAACATTAACATGCGCCAACATAAACATCATACATCTAAAGGCTAGCATGTATATTTCGCATGATGATAGTTTTAGATCTAACCATAAACGCAAAGCATGGATCACAATAACGCAAAGCAATCATATAAGATCATGCATAACCTTGGCGCTCTGATACCAATTTGAAGGACCCCTTTCGTGAGGGGGGCGAAACCCATAGCCATGTAAATTTCTTTTTTGGCAGCGGAATTAGGGTTTCATAAGGATCGCATACATCATATATGATCAACTTAAAATTGCATAGATCTTAGATGGAATCATACCATAGCCATTGCTTGAATGGCGGCTTGGAAGAAGAAGGCGATAAGTGTTGGAACCCCTTTCTAGAGGGGGGCGAAACCCAGCATGGCGCATATTCAGTTTTTCAAGCAGCGGATAGGGTCTCTAAGAATCGCATGCACCTTATATAATCAACTTAAAGAAAACCCGAATGCATAAGAGGTGATTCGATCCATACCATTGCCATTTCTAGATGGCGGCTTGGAAGCAAAGATCAAACGAGATCTTCTCCTTGTCGTCACACACAAGATGATGTCGCTATCTCTCTTGGTGCTCCTTGTGCTAGCAAGGTTCCAAGAGGTCCTTTGACGAGTGAAGGGAAAATGAGATGTCAATCTTTCTTGGCCGAATCCTCCTCAAGCGTCAAGCGTCAAGCGTCGCCACACTCACACAATAATCTCGAGAGGAATATGGGCGAGAGGAAAAAATAATTTGAAGTGGCGAAAATAGAGAATACTCTATTCGGACGAGAGCACCCACCAAGTGGAGATCATGGTTACTAAAAATAGTAACCACTCCTCACCCCAACGTTCACGCCAAGTGAACTTGTCGCCAACTCCTCTCCCCTTGAACCATGCGCTCATCAAGTGAGCCGGTTCACTTTGGTTCGGTTTAAGAACCAATCAAGCCAATGATCTAGTCTAGATCTTAAATAAACCCTAAGGTTCCCGATCTAACCGTCAATCTCCTCGATGCCCCTGATCTGACCGATCTGGCATCTATTCTCTCGATCGAAGCTTACCGATCTTAAGCCCTAATCAATCAAACATGATCAGACCAGATCTCACTTACAATCAGAGACTAATTCCCTTTAAACTGAACCCAAACAATTCAGTCCACACGATCTGACTTAAGTAAGCCATATCATCAAATTGTGCGACCCTAAGGGTTTCCTTTAAATGTCGGTAACGATAATTCTCATTATCACGATCAGTGAGGGGTATCTAGCAACACATCACTATCTCCCGATATAAAGAAATGAGTCTTCCAAGACTACACCCAAAAACAGCACAAGTGTGAATCAAATCACAAAGCATACATATTTCCTTTGCCACTGGATGTTCTTATTGGACAAGCCTGTCAAGTTCGTAACTCCAATATGATGAGCATGATTAGAACAGATGAACACTGTCACCTGGGTATGGCCATACACTTTCTCAATCATCTCATCCAGGGGGCCCCTTTAGAACATCACACTCCTTAAACAAGGAGACGGCAATCCTATGTCTATCACTAGTGCTCTAACCTGACTCAAGCTCACCATCCAAGATAGTCTATAATCATTATGTTTCAAATGATATTGAACTACCTCAAAACAATGACAATCATCATTTAGAAAACACAAGTGATCTCAAGTCAGAGGAAATGTGCCACTTGTCTTAATCAAGGAATATTCACATTGTGACAAACAATTGAACATCCTAGTAGGGTCTGTCCAGTACATCCAATGTACCCATGAGTCTACATCTTATTCCATGCTCGAAGCATCCTATAAGATTAGAACACATATTAGTCTCAATCATATCAAGGCTGTCTCATGTTCACCAAGATATATCGACTAAGGACATAATAGCATGTCAGCCGAGCTGAACAGCTTTGAGACATTATTCAGAAGAACATATATTGCAGCAGACAATGTAGCTAACTGAATAACAACCATGCCTTTATAAACATAACAGTTTATTACATGATACAAATACATTCCCATAGGCCTCAAACATTAGCCTTAAGGGCATACCCCAACAATCTCCCACTTGCACTTAATCTAATGGTTGAGAAATCTCAAACCCATATTATTACAGTGCTTCTCATGCTTCTGCTGCGCCAGAGGCTTGGTAAGCGGGTCTACCAGATTGTCATCTGTATGAACCTTGCAGATTTTGATCTCGCCACGATCTATGATCTCCCTGATCAAGTGAAACCGTCTCAGTATGTGCTTGGACTTCTGGTGCGACCGTGGTTCCTTTGCTTGTGCGATTGCTCCAGTGTTATCACAGAAGATAACCAAAGGATCGACACTCGAAGGAACAACACCAAGTTCTCTCACGAACTTACGAATCCAGACTGCCTCCTTGGATGCTTCCGAGGCTGCAACATACTCGGCTTCTGTTGTGGAATCAGCAACAGTTGACTGTTTGAAACTCTTCCACACCACTGCACCTCCATTCAAGCTAAAAACATAGCCTGATTGCGATCGGAAATCATCCTGGTCCGACTGGAACGAAGCGTCAGTATATCCTTCAATACTGAGTTCTTCCTGACCACCATATATCAAGAACATATCTTTGGTCCTCCACAGATATTTTAAAATGTTCTTGACTGCAATCCAGTGCGCCATACCTGGATTACTTTGGAAATGACTAGTTACGCTTAACCCGTAAGCGACGTCTGGGCGAGTACACAACATCGCATACATAATGGAACCAATAGCCGAAGCATAAGGCGTATTGTCCATTTCATCTTTCTCAGTCTGTGTTTGTGGACACTGACTCTTCGAAAGACTCAGACCATGTCTGACTGGAAGATATCCACGTTTAGAATTCTCTAAATGAAATCTCTCCAGGACCTTATCGATGTAAGTACTCTGGCACAGCCCGAGAAGCCTCTTAGATCTATCCCTGTAGATCTTCACACCTAACACATAGGCTGCTTCTCCTAGATCTTTCATCTGGAAACACTTCCTCAGCCATGCTTTAACAGCATGCATTTCAGGAATGTCATTTCCAATGATCAAGATGTCATCGACGTAGAGGACTAGGAAAGTAATCACGCTCCCACTAAACCTCTTATATACACACGGGTCATCCTCGTTCTTGATGAAACCAAATTCAGTGACTGATTCATCAAAACGAATATTCCAGCTTCTAGATGCTTGCTTAAGTCCATAAATGGACTTCTTTAACTTGCATATCTTATGACGATCTGATGGATTAGTGAAACCCTCAGGTTGTGTCATATACACATCCTCATCCAGATTTCCATTAAGGAAAGCTGTTTTCACATCCATCTGCCAAATCTCATAATCATAATATGCAGCTATCGCGAAAAGAATCCGAATAGACTTAAACATGGCTACAGGTGAGAAAGTTTCATCATAATCTATCCCGTAGATTTGTTTGAAACCTTTCGCAACTAGCCTGCCTTTATAGGTAACCACGTTACCATCCATGTCAATCTTCTTCTTGAAGATCCATTTACAGCCTATAGGGATAACTCCCGAAGGCGGATCAACCAAATCCCAGACTTGGTTATCTGACATGGAGTCCATCTCGGCGCGCATAGCCTCAAGCCATCTCGCTGACTCCGGTCCACTGACCGCATCCGCATAAGTGAGGGGTTCATCATTGTCAATGATGTAGACTCCATCATAGCGCTCAGGCTGTCGACGGATCCTACCCGATCTTCGCGGTTCCCGTGATATTTGAGCCTCAGGTTGTTCAATAACCTGTTCTACCGGCTCAGGCTCATCCAACTGTGCTTGATCACTTTGTCCTTCCTCTGGATTCTCATCCAGTTTTATTTCTCTCCCACTGGCCTCTTGCAGAAGAAACTCCTTCTCAAGAAATATGGCCGTCCGAGCAACAAAAACCTTGTTCTCTTTGGGATCGTAGAAATAATAACCCTTAGTTTCCTTAGGGTAACCGACAAAGATACATTTGTCAGATCTGCTCTCTAGTTTCCCAGAGGCGAGCTTTTTGACATAAGCCTCGCAGCCCCAGATCCTGATAAATGTCAAGCTTGGCTGTTTCCCATACCATAACTCATATGGAGTTTTAGAAACTGCTTTGGATGGCACTCGGTTTAGTACCTTTGCAGCTGTTTCCAGCGCAAAACCCCAAAAGGAGTATGGAAGAGTAGCCTGACTCATCATAGAACGAACCATATCAAGTAGCGTTCTATTTCTCCTCTCGGACACACCATTCCATTGCGGTGTTCCTGGCGGAGTGAGCTGTGAGATAATCCCACACTCCTTTAGATAGTCAGTAAACGTATGACTTAGGTATTCACCACCTCGATCTGAGCGAAGTGCCTTGATATTTCGGCCTAGCTGATTTTGTACTTCATTCTTGAACTCTTTGAACTTGTCAAAAGATTCACTTTTATGTCTCATCAGATAGACATACCCGTATCTACTGAAATCATCAGTAAAGGTAATGAAGTACTGATAGCCACCTCTGGCATGTTTACTAAATGGCCCACACACATCACTGTGTATAAGGTCAAGTAAACCTGAAGCCCTTTGACCTTTGTGAGGAAAAGGTGACTTCGTCATTTTACCCATCAAACAAGCTTTGCATGTATCAATCTCCTTATAGGAGAATGATCCCAGCAGTCCATGATCATGCAACCGCTTAATGTGTTTCTCGTTTATATGGCCTAAACGACTATGCCACAGCAAGGTGCTGTCATCAGCATACTTGGCTTTCTTAATATCAACATTTTGTATAGAACTTTCCATGTCCAACATGAATAACCCATTGTTAATTGAACCAGTTGCATAAACAATATTATCATAAGACAAAATACACTTTGAAATATTGCATTCAAAGGAAAACCCCTTCCTGACAAGAGCAGGAATGGAGATAATATTTTTAGTTATACTGGGAACAAAATAACAATTGTCTAGTTCCAATACAATGCCAGATGGTAAAGGAATGAAGTAGTCTCCTACAGCAACAGCAGCAACCCGTGCCCCGTTTCCAACTCGTAGGTCCACCTCATGCTGTCCCACCTGCCTTCTTCTCTTGAGTTCCTGTACATTTGAACAAATGTGAACTCCACATGCAGTGTCCAACACCCATGATATAGAAGAAGAAAACATGACCTCAGTCACGAATATACCTGAGCCAGAAGCGATGCTTCCCCTCTTATCTCCTTGGAGCGCTTTACAGTCCTTTTTCCAGTGACCCAGCTGGCCACAGTGGAAACACCTGTATTCCTTGGACCGCTTCACCTTCTGCTTCAGAGCCTTGCTGTAATTCTTGACCGGGGCCTTGCCCTTCTTCCCCTTCTTCTTGTTCCTTGAAGGAACCATCAAGACAGAGGTCGAAGGCTTACCCTTCAGAGTCTCCTCAGTGGTCAAGAGCATATTCAGCAGCTCTGCCGGAGTACAATCGATTTTGTTCATATTAAAATTAATAATGAACGCGTCGAATGATGGCGGGAGAGACTGCAGAATAATGTCCACAGCAAGCTCCTGGTTGATGGTGTGCCCCAGTTTCTCCAGAGCCTCCTTGTGCCCAATCATCTTGAGCACGTGCGCTCCCACTGGGCTCCCTTCAGCCAGTTTGCTCTGAAAGAAGAGCTTAGTCAAATTATAGCGTTCAGTCCTCGCCTGTGCAGCATACAACATCTTGAGGTTTGCTATAATCTGTATAGCTGACATATCCTCATGCTGACGCTGCAGCGGTGGCGTCATAGACGCTAGCATCAGGCAAGCGACATCAATGCTATCATTGACGTGCTTTTCATAGGCTTCCCGAACCGCCCTTGCGGCGTTCGGAGCGGGCTGCGGCGGTATCGCCGTCTCGAGGACATACAGTTTCCTCTCTGCCTTAAGAATGATCTTAAGGTGTCCAAACCAGTCAGAGAAGTTCGGCCCAGCAAACTTCTCCCTTTCCAGTAGGGATCGCACATTGAAGTTCATGGTGTTCGTTGCTGCAGGTATCTACAACAATGCAAGAACAGCAAGGTCAGTATCAATGTATAAGAATCAATCAGGACTTAAGAAAGATTCTTTTTCTCACTATTTTATCAGGCGTGAAAAATCCAGCAAAACAGCCCGAAAGAGTAGAACTCTTTTAGTGAGATGGGTTCCAGATTTCATACTTGGTCTCCGCGTCCCGCTCAGGCGAGATAAGATGCACAGAGAGTACAAGCACTAGTTTCTGGTAGGCAGTCCCTGCCGATCGCCAACCCGTGCGATTCCCCTTCATCTGGGCAATCCAGCAGACTGTGCCAACTGAGTTGGTACAACACAATCTCTGACCCCACAGATGGCTGCCTCCATGTGCTACCATATGCGCCACATATGTAGCCTACATGGTCAAGCTGACCCGACCTACTCCCTGGACCACCACGTGCTATGCTGAGCAACGAGAAGGGATAAATCCCTACTCTGTAACACGCAGGTGTAATCCCGCACCGTCTGAAGATAGATGGACGTGCCCACTGAGTGGGTACAACACGGCTCCAACGATAATCAGAACAGTGAGGTTTCGCGTCAGAAGGCTTACGAGCTTGATATTTTAGCGTTGGATTTTAACGGTCTTTTATCTTCTTCACTATCATGCAATTCCTATGGTGATAGCAGAAGATAAACTTAAACATGCAATTCTAATATTATACAATAAAAGAAAGCATGTATCTTATGTGGTAAAAGCCCATAGCCCTAGAAGACCTTAACCTAACTTAAGTCTTCATTTGCTCTTCATGGGTCTTTTGCTGCTCATCTGGCCCAAACCTGGGCCCAAGCGCCATCTGCAGCACAGGTGCGCCCACCAGGAATATGCGCCAGGTCCTAGGGTCGAACCCTAGACCTCCCACCTGGTCCAGCCACTTGCTGCATGCGCCTCTGCCAAGTGTGCACTGTGCTCTTGTCAAATTAAATTACAAATTTAACTATCTAGACAAGAGTGACACGCAGGTCACTTACATTTTATAAATTAAAACAATGTGATGCGCAGATCACAATAATTAATTTACAATTTTTAAAACCAGGCACGCAGGCCCCAGCACAGCACAGATTTAACATGGGCAGCCCACATAAGACTAAATAGACAAACACATGCATCCAATCAGCAATCAAGTGATCCATCATAAAAATTAAAATTTTCGAAAACCCCTTGGGATCAATTTTAATTTTTCCTTATTTGCCCTACAACCTTACAACGATCCATTACTAGGGATCCACTCATCCAACCTAGTCAGATCCACTGCCCTTGCATGCACCAAGTCCTAACTGACTTGAGTCGACCATAAGGTCAACCATGCATGCGTCAGGGCTGAACGACCACACTGAGGTCTGGCAAGCGGGCGTGACCCCGGGCCTAACTCAGGTGCGTTCATTAATCGTCTCAATCAGACTTCGCTACACACCTGTCTGCAGTCGACCTATAGCCACCATAGGCTTGCGCCAAGGTGCTATCTGGTCGACCCATTCAGGCTGTCAGATAGTCTGATCAGACTGTTGGATCTAAACTAGGGGTGACTTCAACCCTAATAACCCGTTTAAGGGTTTATAGTAGAGCCTTAGATCTAGAGTGAGTCGCGCATGTTAATTAGGGTTTTTAAGAAAAACACTAAGCATGCGCCAAGAACAACATGCGCCAATGATAACATACTTCAAGTTTCGCATGTACAAAAACTTAAAGAAAAAAACGCATGTTAACTAGATCTAAGCTTGTACACGCAAACATGGATCACATAAGCTTAAGCAATCATACAAAGATGCATAGAAAACCGCTCTGATACCAGTTGTTGGAACCCCTTTCTAGAGGGGGGCGAAACCCAGCATGGCGCATATTCAGTTTTTCAAGCAGCGGATAGGGTCTCTAAGAATCGCATGCACCTTATATAATCAACTTAAAGAAAACCCGAATGCATAAGAGGTGATTCGATCCATACCATTGCCATTTCTAGATGGCGGCTTGGAAGCAAAGATCAAACGAGATCTTCTCCTTGTCGTCACACACAAGATGATGTCGCTATCTCTCTTGGTGCTCCTTGTGCTAGCAAGGTTCCAAGAGGTCCTTTGACGAGTGAAGGGAAAATGAGATGTCAATCTTTCTTGGCCGAATCCTCCTCAAGCGTCAAGCGTCAAGCGTCGCCACACTCACACAATAATCTCGAGAGGAATATGGGCGAGAGGAAAAAATAATTTGAAGTGGCGAAAATAGAGAATACTCTATTCGGACGAGAGCACCCACCAAGTGGAGATCATGGTTACTAAAAATAGTAACCACTCCTCACCCCAACGTTCACGCCAAGTGAACTTGTCGCCAACTCCTCTCCCCTTGAACCATGCGCTCATCAAGTGAGCCGGTTCACTTTGGTTCGGTTTAAGAACCAATCAAGCCAATGATCTAGTCTAGATCTTAAATAAACCCTAAGGTTCCCGATCTAACCGTCGATCTCCTCGATGCCCCTGATCTGACCGATCTGGCATCTATTCTCTCGATCGAAGCTTACCGATCTTAAGCCCTAATCAATCAAACATGATCAGACCAGATCTCACTTACAATCAGAGACTAATTCCCTTTAAACTGAACCCAAACAATTCAGTCCACACGATCTGACTTAAGTAAGCCATATCATCAAATTGTGCGACCCTAAGGGTTTCCTTTAAATGTCGGTAACGATAATTCTCATTATCACGATCAGTGAGGGGTATCTAGCAACACATCACTATCTCCCGATATAAAGAAATGAGTCTTCCAAGACTACACCCAAAAACAGCACAAGTGTGAATCAAATCACAAAGCATACATATTTCCTTTGCCACTGGATGTTCTTATTGGACAAGCCTGTCAAGTTCGTAACTCCAATATGATGAGCATGATTAGAACAGATGAACACTGTCACCTGGGTATGGCCATACACTTTCTCAATCATCTCATCCAGGGGGCCCCTTTAGAACATCACACTCCTTAAACAAGGAGACGGCAATCCTATGTCTATCACTAGTGCTCTAACCTGACTCAAGCTCACCATCCAAGATAGTCTATAATCATTATGTTTCAAATGATATTGAACTACCTCAAAACAATGACAATCATCATTTAGAAAACACAAGTGATCTCAAGTCAGAGGAAATGTGCCACTTGTCTTAATCAAGGAATATTCACATTGTGACAAACAATTGAACATCCTAGTAGGGTCTGTCCAGTACATCCAATGTACCCATGAGTCTACATCTTATTCCATGCTCGAAGCATCCTATAAGATTAGAACACATATTAGTCTCAATCATATCAAGGCTGTCTCATGTTCACCAAGATATATCGACTAAGGACATAATAGCATGTCAGCCGAGCTGAACAGCTTTGAGACATTATTCAGAAGAACATATATTGCAGCAGACAATGTAGCTAACTGAATAACAACCATGCCTTTATAAACATAACAGTTTATTACATGATACAAATACATTCCCATAGGCCTCAAACATTAGCCTTAAGGGCATACCCCAACAATAAGGCTTTCCTCCAAAGATGACGCACACAAGTTGAGTGGTCGGCTACTCCTTGTGACTCCTTGTGCTAGCAAGGATCTCCAAGTGTCCTTTTGTGTGTGGAAGAGAAGAGATGAATCTTCTATGCTGATTGAACCTTCTCCTTTGGCGTGAAGATCACCCAAGACGAGCGCAAGAGCACAAGTCGGCGAGAGAGAGCGAGAGAGTAACCCCCACATTCGAAAACGTTGGGGAATTAACCAAAGGAGGAAAAACGCCTTTCTAAAAATAGAAAGCACTAAGTCCTCATTCAATCCCACGTTACCTTCGAACGTCTCCCATTCGAACCAAGCGTTCACATAAGTGAACCGATTCAATTCATTCGGTTCAATGCATTTGGTTCAAAGACCAAATCAAATCAACATTGGTTCAGATCTCATTAAACCAAATGGTTCAAGATCTAACCGTTCATCTCTCGATGCTCTCGATCTCACCGATCTAGCATCCAATCTCTCGATCGAAGCTTACCGATCTCAAGCCCTAATCAATCAAACATGATCAGACCAGATCTCACTTACAATCAGAGTTTAAACTCCTTTAAACTGAACCAAAACAATTCAGTCCACACGATCTGACATAAGTAAGCCATATCATCAAATTGTGCGACCCTAAGGGTTTCCTTTAAATGTCGGTAACGATAACTTACGTTATCACGATCAGTGAGGGGTATCTAGCAACACATCACTGTCTCCCGATATAAAGGAAAGAGTCTTCCAAGACTACACCCAAACCACAGCACAAGTGTGAATCCACTTCACTAGGCATACATGTTTCCTTTGCCACTGGATGTTCTTATTGGACAAGCGTGTCAAGCCTGTGACTCCAATATGATGAGAATGATTAGATCAGATGAACATAGTCATCTGGGTATGGCCATACACTTTCTCAATCATCTCATCCAGGGGGGCCCCTTTAGAACATCACACTCCAAACTAGGAGACGGCAATCCTTTATCTATCACTAGTGCCCTAACATGACTCATGCTCATTATCCAAGATAGTCTATAACCATTATGTTTCAAATGATATTGAACTACCTCAAAACAATGCCAATCATCATTTAGAAACACAAGTAATCTCAAGTCAGAGGAAATATGCCACTTGTTGCATACAAGGATTATTCACATTGTGACAAGCAATTGAATATCCTAGTAGGGTCTGTCCAGTACATCCAATGTACCCATGAGTCTACATCTTATTCCATGCTCGAAGCATCCTATAAGATTAGAACACATATTAGTCTCAATCATATCAAGGCTGTCTCAAGTTCACCAAGATATCTCGACTAAGGACAATACTGCTTGTCAGCCAAGTTGAACAGCATTGAGACATTATTCAGAAGTATACATATTGCAGCAGACAATGTAACAAACTGAATAACAACCATTGCCTTTATAAACATAAGAGTTTATACATGATACTGATGATGGAACCCCTAATCTAAGGGGGAAGAAACCCTAAACATGCGCATCTAGCATGCATAGCGGAAAGAGGGCTTCAAGTAGATCGCATATGAACTATATGTTAACTTAATTCAACTTAAGATCAAGTTTTTTGATCTTACCAATGCCATGGATTGGATGGCGGCTTGGAATGAGAGAGAGCAAGCGAGATCTCCTCCAAAGAATACACACACCAAGTGATGAAGGCTTCCAACTTGCGCAACTTTGTGCTAGCAAAATGCCAAGTTGTCCTTCTCGAGTGGTAGGGATGAAGATGATGCTTTTGCCGGTTCTCCTCTTGTCGTCCACTCCAAGCTTCTCTCAAGTCTCGCCGAGCAAGAGCAAAACGCAAGGAGACAAGGGATGAATGAGCTCAAGCCGTTTTGGCGTTTCAAGGAGCCATGCGCTCAATGACTTTCCAAATTTGGAAACTCCATTAAGCCATGCGTTCTCCTCTTCAAGCAAACCGCCCAAAACGCTTATGGATCGAACCATGGGTTCACCCATGTAAACCGGTTCAATCCAAATTGGTCCAAACCAAAGCAATCGGTCTAGATCAACCAAACCCTAAGGTTTCCAATCCAACCGTTCATCTTATGATGCTCTTGATCTCACCGATCTAGCATCAATACTCTCGATCGAAGCTTACCGATCTCAAGCCCTAATCAATCAAACATGATCAAGCTAGATCTCACTTACAATCAGAGTCTATATCCCTTTAAACTGAACCCAAATAATTCAGTCCACACGATCTGACTCAAAGAAAGCCATATCACCAAATTGTGTGACCCTGAGGGTTTCCTTTAAACGTCGGTAACGATAACTTACGTTATCACGATCAGTGAGGGGTATCTAGCAACACATCACTGTCTCCCGATATAAAGGAAAGAGTCTTCCAAGACTCCACCCAAACCATAGCATAAGTGTGAATCAACTCACTTGGCATACATGATTCCTTTGCCACTGGATGTTCTTATTGGACAAGCATGTCAAGCCTGTAACTCCAATACGATGAGCATGATTAGATCAGATGAACATAGTATCTGGGTATGGCCATACACTTCCTCAATCATCTCATATAGGGGGGCCCTCTAGAACATCACACTCCTTAAACAAGGAGACGGCAATCCTTTATCTATCACAAGTGCCCTAACCTGACTCAAGCTCACCATCCAAGATAGTCTATAATCATTATGTTTCAAATGATATTGAACTACCTCAAAACAATGACAATCATCATTTAGAAACACAAGTGATCTCAAGTCAAAGGACATGTGCCACTTAGTGCTTACAAGGATCATTCACATTGTGACAAGCAATGGAATATCCGAGTAGGGTCTGTCCAGTACATCCAATGTACTCATGAGTCTACATCTTATTCCATGCTCGAAGCATCCTATAAGATTAGCACTCATATTAGTCTCAATCATATCAAGGCTGTCTCATGTTCACCAAGATATCTCGACTAAGGACATAGAGCCTGTCAGCCTAGCTGAACAGCTTTGAGACATTATTCAGAAGTACACTTATTACAGCAGACAAGATAACAACCTGAATAATAACCATGCCTTTTATAAACTTAAGAGTTTATTACATGATACTTATACAATCCCAAGGCCTCAAACATTAGCCTTAAGGGCATACCCCAACAATCTCCCACTTGCACTTAATCTAATGGTTGAGAAATCTCAAACCCATATTATTACAGTGCTTCTCATGCTTCTGCTGCGCCAGAGGCTTGGTAAGCGGGTCTGCCAGATTGTCATCTGTATGAACCTTGCAAATCTTGATCTCGCCACGATCAATGATCTCCCGGATCAAGTGAAACCGTCTCTGTATGTGCTTGGACTTCTGGTGCGACCGCGGTTCCTTTGCTTGTGCGATGGCTCCAGTGTTATCACAGAAGATAACCAAAGGATCTGCACTTGAAGGAACGACACCAAGTTCTCTCACGAACTTACGAATCCACACTGCCTCCTTTGATGCTTCCGAGGCTGCAACATACTCGGCTTCTGTTGTGGAATCAGCAACAGTTGACTGTTTGAAACTTTTCCACACCACTGCTCCACCATTCAAGCTAAAAACATAGCCTGATTGCGATCGGAAATCATCCTGGTCCGACTGGAACGAAGCGTCAGTATATCCCTCTATACTGAGTTCTTCCTGACCACCATATATCAAGAACATATCTTTGGTCCTCCGCAGATATTTTAAAATGTTCTTGACCGCAATCCAGTGCGCCAAACTTGGATTACTTTGGAATCGACTGGTTACGCTTAACCCGTAAGCGACGTCTGGGCGAGTACACAACATCGCATACATAATGGATCCAATAGCCGAAGCATAAGGCGTATTGTCCATTTCATCTTTCTCAGTCTGTGTTTGTGGACACTGACTCTTCGAAAGATTCAGACCATGTCTGACTGGAAGATATCCACGTTTAGAATTCTCTAAATGGAATCTCTCCAGGACTTTATCGATGTAAGTACTCTGGCACAGCCCGAGAAGCCTCTTAGATCTATCCCGGTAGATCTTCACACCTAGTACATAGGCTGCTTCTCCTAAATCTTTCATCTGGAAACATTTTCCTAACCATGCCTTAACAGCATGCAGTTCAGGAATATCATTTCCAATGATTAAGATATCATCGACGTAGAGGATTAGGAATGTAATCACGCTCCCACTAAACCTCTTATATACACACGGGTCATCCTCGTTCTTGATGAAACCAAACTCAGAGATTGATTCATCAAAACGAATGTTCCAGCTGCTTGATGCTTGTTTCAGTCCATAAATGGACTTCTTTAACTTGCATATTTTATGACGATCTGATGGATTAGTGAAACCCTCAGGTTGTGTCATATACACATCCTCATCCAGATTTCCATTAAGGAAAGCCGTTTTCACATCCATCTGCCAGATCTCATAGTCGTAATATGCTGCTATCGCGAAAAGAATCCGAATAGACTTAAACATGGCTACAGGAGAGAAAGTTTCATCATAATCTATCCCGTAGATTTGTTTGAAACCTTTCGCTACTAGCCTGCCTTTATAGGTAACTACGTTACCATCCATGTCAATCTTCTTCTTGAAGATCCATTTACAGCCTATAGGGATTACTCCCGGAGGCGGATCAATCAAATCCCAGACTTGATTATCTGACATGGAGTCCATCTCGGCTCGCATAGCTTCAAGCCATCTAGCTGACTCCGGTCCACTGACCGCATCCGCATAAGTGAGGGGTTCATCATTATCAATGATGTAGACTCCGTCATAGCGCTCAGGCTGACGACGGATCCTACCCGATCTTCGCGGTTCCCGTGATATTTGAGCCTCAGGTTGCTCAATAACCTGATCTACCGGCTCAGGCTCATCCAACTGTGCTTGACTACTTTGTCCTTCCTCTGGATTCTCATCCAGCTTTATTTCTCTCCCACTAGCCTCTTGCAGAAGAAACTCCTTCTCAAGAAATATGGCCGTCCGAGCAACAAAAACCTTGTTCTCTTTGGGATCGTTGAAATAATAACCCTTAGTTTCCTTAGGGTAACCGACAAAGATACATTTCTCAGATCTGCTCTCTAGTTTCCCAGAGGCGAGCTTTTTGACATAAGCCTCGCAACCCCAGATCCTGATAAATGTCAAGCTAGGCTGTTTCCCATACCATAACTCATATGGCGTCTTTAAAACTGCCTTGGATGGCACTCGGTTTAGTACCTTTGCAGCTGTTTCCAGTGCAAAACCCCAAAAGGAATATGGAAGAGTAGCCTGACTCATCATAGAACGAACCATATCAAGTAACGTTCTATTTCTCCTCTCGGACACACCATTCCACTGCGGTGTTCCTGGCGGAGTGAGCTGTGAGATAATCCCACACTCCTTCAGATAGTCAGTAAACGCATGACTCAGGTATTCACCACCTCGATCAGAACGAAGTGCCTTGATATTTCGGCCTAACTGATTTTGTACTTCATTTTTGAACTCTTTGAACTTGTCAAAAGATTCACTTTTATGTCTCATTAAATAGACATATCCATACCTACTGAAATCATCAGTAAAGGTAATGAAGTACTGATAGCCACCTCTGGCATGTTTACTGAAAGGCCCACACACATCACTGTGTATAAGGTCAAGTAAACCTGAAGTCCTTTGACCTTTGTTAAGAAAAGGAGACTTCGTCATTTTACCCATCAAACAAGCTTTGCATGTATCAATCTCCTCATAGGAGAATGATCCCAGCAGTCCATGTTCATGCAACCGCTTAATGCGCTTCTCGTTTATATGGCCTAAACGACTATGCCATAGCAAGGTGTTGTCATCAGCATACTTGGCTTTCTTATTATCAATGTTTTGTATAGAATTTTCCATGTCCAACATGTATAACCCATTGTTAATTGAACCAGTTGCATACACAATATTATCATGAGATAAAACACACTTTGAAATCTTGCATTCAAAGGCAAATCCTTTCCTGACAAGAGCAGGAATAGAGATAATATTCTTGGTAATACTGGGTACAAAATAACAATTGTTCAATTCTAATACAATGCCAGATGGTAAAGAAATGAAATAGTCTCCTACAGCAACAGCAGCAACCCGTGCCCCGTTTCCAACTCGTAGGTCTACCTCATGCTGTCCCACCTGCCTTCTTCTCTTGAGTTCCTGCACATTTGAACAAATGTGAACTCCACATGCAGTGTCCAACACCCATGAAATAGAAGAAGAAGATAACATGACCTCAGTCACATATATACCTGAGCCAGAAGCGATGCTTCCCCTCTTATCTCCTTGGAGCGCTTTACAGTCCTTTTTCCAGTGACCCAGCTGGCCACAGTGGAAACACCTGTTGTCCTTCGACCGCTTGACCTTCTGTTTCAGGGCCTTGCTGTAATTCTTGACAGGGGCCTTGCCCTTCTTCCCCTTCTTCTTGTTCCTTGAAGGAACCATCAAGACAGAGGTTGAAGGCTTACCCTTCAGAGTTTCCTCAGTAGTCAAGAGCATATTCAACAGCTCTGCCGGCGTACAATCGATCTTGTTCATATTAAAATTAATAATGAACGCATCGAAAGAAGGCGGGAGAGACTGCAGAATAATATCCACAGCAAGCTCCTGGTTGATGGTATGCCCCAGTTTCTCCAGAGCCTCCTTGTGCCCAATCATCTTGAGCACGTGAGCTCCCACTGGGCTCCCCTCAGCCAGTTTGCTCTGAAAGAAGAGCTTCGTCAGATTATAGCGCTCAGTCCTCGCCTGTGCAGCATACAGCATCTTGAGGTTCGCTATAATTTCTATAGCCGACATATCCTCATGCTGACGCTGCAGCGGTGGCGTCATAGACGCTAGCATCAGGCAAGCGACATCAATGCTATCATTGACGTGCTTTTCGTAGGCATCCCGAACCGCCCTTGCGGCGTTCGGAGCGGGCTGCGGCGGTATCGCCGTCTCGAGGACATACAGTTTCCTCTCTGCCTTAAGAACAATCTTAAGGTGTCCGAACCAGTCAGAGAAGTTCGGCCCAGCAAACTTCTCCCTTTCCAGTAGGGATCGCACATTGAAGCTCATGGTGTTCGTTGCTGCAGGAATCTACAACAAGCGAGAACAGCAAGGTCAGTATCAATGTTTCAGAATCAATCCAGGACTTAAGAAAGATTCTTTTCTCACTATTTTGTCTGACTGAAAAATCCAGTAAACAGTCCGAAAGAGTAAACACTCTTTTAGTGAGATGGGATCCAGATTTCATACTTGGTCTCCGCGTCCCGCTCAGGCGAGATAAGATGCACAGAGATGACAAGCACTAGTTTCTGGTAGGCTGTCCCAGCCAATCGCCAACCCGTGCGATTCCCCTTCATCTCGGCAATCCAGCAGACTGTGCCAACTGAGTTGGTACAACACAGTCTCTGATCCCAGAGATGGCTGCCTCCATGTGCTACCATATGCGCCACATATGTAGCCTACATGGTCAAGCTGACCCGACCTACTCCCTGGACCACCACGTGCTATGCTGAGCAACGAGAGGGGATAAATCCCAACTCTGTAACACGCAGGTGAAATCCAGCACCGTCTGAAGATAGATGGACGTGCCCACTGAGTGGGTTCAACACGGCTCCAACGATAATCAGAAAGGTGAGGTTTCGCGTCAGAAGGCTTACGAGCTTGATATATTAGAGTTGGATTTTAACGGTCTTTTATCTTCTTACTATCAGGCATGCCTATGGCTATAGCAGAAGATAAACATAAACATGCAATTCTAATTATTAGCAATAAGTAGAAAGCATGATCTTATGTGGTAAAAGCCCATGAACCCTAGTAAGACCTTAATGTTACTTAAGTCTTCACTTGAGCTTCATTGCATCTCATCTGGTCCAACCCAGTGCCCTAGCGCCAAGAGCACCTCAGGTGCACCACCAGGTGAATGCCCCTCTTGGATGTGTGCCTTTGTACTCTTGTCTAATCAAAGTACATTTGATCTATCTAGACAAGGTTGACTCGCAGGTCAACTACATTTCATAAATTAAAACAATGTGATTCGCAGATCACAAAAATTAACTTATAATTTACCAGGCACGCAGGCCCCAGCACAGCACACAATATGGGCAACCCACATAAGACTAAATAAACAAGCATATGGTTCAATCAACATGTGATCCAATCATCTTGAAATTAAAAGTTTTGAAAACCCCATGGCATCAATTTTAATTTCCTTATGAGCCCTACAACCTTACAATGGTCCATTGATAGGGATCCACTCAACCATCTAGTTAGATCCATTGCCCTTGCATGCACCGAGTCCTAACTGACCCGAGTTGACCTAATGATCAACCATGCATGCGCCAAGGGCTGAACTACCCTCATGAGTTTTGGCAAGCGGGTGTGACCCCGGGCCTAACTCAAGTGTGTTCAGTAGTGTCTCAACCAGACCTCGCTACACGCCCTAGATGCAGTCAACCTATAGCCACCTTGTGCTTGCGCATAGGTGCTATCAGGTTAACCCATCTGAGCTGTCAGATGGTCTGATCAGACTTGGATCTAACCTAGTGGTGACTTCAACCCCATCAACCCATCTAAGGGTTTAATGTAGTGGCACCTTAGATCTAATCAAGCGCGCAAGATGTAAGTTTTAGAAAACTTTTAGAACGTGCGCAAATAAACAAACAACATGCTTGATAACCCTTAGATCTAAGGGGGTCCCCTTCAAGGGGGAGCGCATACTTTAGGGGGTCCCCTTCAAGGGGGAGCGCAAACTTTAGGGGGTCCCCTTCAAGGGGGAGCGCAAACTACATGTCAACATATGATACAAGCGCAACCTTCATGCAACCATGATACAAGCGCAACCATCATGTAACCAAAGTAAGCGCAACCATCATGTAACCAAAGTAAGCGCAACCAACATGGATCACAAAATCGTAAAGCAATCATATAGATCATATGGAGAGCCTGGCTCTGATACCAATTGATGGAACCCCTAATCTAAGGGGGAAGAAACCCTAAACATGCGCATCTAGCATGCATAGCGGAAAGAGGGCTTCAAGTAGATCGCATATGAACTATATGTTAACTTAATTCAACTTAAGATCAAGTTTTTTGATCTTACCAATGCCATGGATTGGATGGCGGCTTGGAATGAGAGAGAGCAAGCGAGATCTCCTCCAAAGAATACACACACCAAGTGATGAAGGCTTCCAACTTGCGCAACTTTGTGCTAGCAAAATGCCAAGTTGTCCTTCTCGAGTGGTAGGGATGAAGATGATGCTTTTGCCGGTTCTCCTCTTGTCGTCCACTCCAAGCTTCTCTCAAGTCTCGCCGAGCAAGAGCAAAACGCAAGGAGACAAGGGATGAATGAGCTCAAGCCGTTTTGGCGTTTCAAGGAGCCATGCGCTCAATGACTTTCCAAATTTGGAAACTCCATTAAGCCATGCGTTCTCCTCTTCAAGCAAACCGCCCAAAACGCTTATGGATCGAACCATGGGTTCACCCATGTAAACCGGTTCAATCCAAATTGGTCCAAACCAAAGCAATCGGTCTAGATCAACCAAACCCTAAGGTTTCCAATCCAACCGTTCATCTTATGATGCTCTTGATCTCACCGATCTAGCATCAATACTCTCGATCGAAGCTTACCGATCTCAAGCCCTAATCAATCAAACATGATCAAGCTAGATCTCACTTACAATCAGAGTCTATATCCCTTTAAACTGAACCCAAATAATTCAGTCCACACGATCTGACTCAAAGAAAGCCATATCACCAAATTGTGTGACCCTAAGGGTTTCCTTTAAACGTCGGTAACGATAACTTACGTTATCACGATCAGTGAGGGGTATCTAGCAACACATCACTGTCTCCCGATATAAAGGAAAGAGTCTTCCAAGACTCCACCCAAACCATAGCATAAGTGTGAATCAACTCACTTGGCATACATGATTCCTTTGCCACTGGATGTTCTTATTGGACAAGCATGTCAAGCCTGTAACTCCAATACGATGAGCATGATTAGATCAGATGAACATAGTCATCTGGGTATGGCCATACACTTCCTCAATCATCTCATATAGGGGGGCCCTCTAGAACATCACACTCCTTAAACAAGGAGACGGCAATCCTTTATCTATCACAAGTGCCCTAACCTGACTCAAGCTCACCATCCAAGATAGTCTATAATCATTATGTTTCAAATGATATTGAACTACCTCAAAACAATGACAATCATCATTTAGAAACACAAGTGATCTCAAGTCAAAGGACATGTGCCACTTAGTGCTTACAAGGATCATTCACATTGTGACAAGCAATGGAATATCCGAGTAGGGTCTGTCCAGTACATCCAATGTACTCATGAGTCTACATCTTATTCCATGCTCGAAGCATCCTATAAGATTAGCACTCATATTAGTCTCAATCATATCAAGGCTGTCTCATGTTCACCAAGATATCTCGACTAAGGACATAGAGCCTGTCAGCCTAGCTGAACAGCTTTGAGACATTATTCAGAAGTACACTTATTACAGCAGACAAGATAACAACCTGAATAATAACCATGCCTTTTATAAACTTAAGAGTTTATTACATGATACTTATACAATCCCAAGGCCTCAAACATTAGCCTTAAGGGCATACCCCAACAACTGAAAGAATCCCAAGGCCTCAAACATTAGCCTTAAGGGCATACCCCAACACTTATGACATTATAAATCAATTCCTTCTATTATGAAATTCAATTGAGTTAAAGAGAATTTATCCTAAGACACAAATTGTTCTCTGTTAATAGCACAATTTGACATCTATTTTGTTAGGAAAATTAAAAAAAATTTCATTAGTGTTAGCATTAATTGCTAACATTTCAGCAAAGCTAAAAAACATTAGCAGTTAACGCTACTTAATTAATCCAATTAACAATTGGATTAAAAGAGTTGGATCTAGCCTTAAGAAAGGGCTGGAAAAAATCTCATGCGTGAGAGATGAGATTGGCTTCCTCTCCCATACTCAATTAATAATTAAGGAATGCCTAATCTTGGCATACTTTGACTATATCATCATATCTTCTCTAGTTATGGCACAAGATTTGTGTATCAATATTCATAAATCCTTGATCAATATGTTTTAACTATTGTTATGATCATAAAAGCAGTAATCTCAGGTTCGAATATAATACAGCTTATGATATTTTGGTTAAGCCAAAATAGGATTAATACTCTGATTGTATCAATTATGATACTAGTTTTTGGTCAGATTTTGTCGAAGATCTCTTGAGCATACTTGAATGTGACCTATAGTCACATTGATATTTATTTGGTTGCATGATTTTATCTATCTGTGATTGTGGTAGTAAGAAGTTGTTCGATCTAGACTACATGTTGCATATATATCTTCATTATTAGATTTGTTATGATATTATGATCATATATACATGATTACTAAGTCAACCACAAAATACTCAGGTTGAGATAGAAATGAGCTTCCACCATATGTTGTTGAACAACCTAAGAATTAGAAATTCATAGGCTCCATGTGGGTATAGTAGGATTTGTCATGCAGCTGAGAGGTTTGGATCACTACTAGCTCAGCACGATGGAATCTTCATCGTAGAGGATGAACTGACGTAGCAAAACTTATGGGAGAGATGGTCCTTAGTTTAGTACTCTAAGGAGATGGAGACGATGATGCAGAAAACATGAGAGGGTCTTAAGACGAGGGAAAAGAAAAAGCTTCGGAGGGAAAACACGGGAAAAATCGATGAAAGCGTGCTGCGTAGATGCGACTTGAGCAATACCAGCGAGCTGAGAAATGCAACAACACGATGCTACAAACTCAAAATACTAACCTCACTTTTAGAGCCAATTTTTTTAGCATGCGAATGCTGTTGGGATTCCTTCATGATGCAGCAAAGAGAGGGGCATTCGCTCGTCCTAGATGCAAAGTGGAGAGGCAGTGGTCTATTCAAACAAGGTCGTAAGAGAAATCGCAAGCTCTAAGAATCGTAGTAGAGAAAACGAAGAGGAGCCCAACACGAGTTGGTGTCGCGCAGGCACTTTTTTCATTGACTAGGCTTCGCAAGGAGTACAAAACAAGAGGTGCTCACAGGCAAGGCTCTCGGAGTTAGTGCTGGACCTAGGCTTCGCAAGGAGGAAGCTGCTACTATAACAAGAACTGAGGAAAACACTAATCCTCATCCCTCTTTTATAGATCAAAAGGAGGAGTGGTCACATGACAAATACATGGAAGGGTTGTTGGATAAGCTAATCACCCTCTAACTTCCTAAAAGGGGTCAAGATGCCCTCTAACCATCAAAAGCAAAACTACCAACTACAGTACTAGGAATCTTGTGGAAGGGGCTGGCACATGGGTTGGCTTGTTGGGCTATCGTCTAGGCCTTTGTGGCACACTAGACCATCTCTGAGCAGGCCACCATGAAGCAATAGAATTTGCTCACTGTGAGTTGGTTTTGCACAGTGTTTGCCGTCTCTTGGGCGTTGTTGAGGACCTGGTTATGGTAGCGATCCACTAGCGGTTCTTGTAGTGGTCCTCATAGGAAATTCGCCAAGTTGATCGGATGGATTGGCTCCGTTAAGGCGGAGGTTGGGCTCACAATTCCCACAAAACGGTCGGGAGGATGTGAGGATCATTGCGAGCATCGAACATCATGGAGAACAGTCCCCATTTGTGTTTTTGAGCCCTTCATGGCCTGGCCATGCTTGCGTTCATGGGCATGAGCAGGTTCTGGGAAGTCCATTGAGTCTGTCATAGCCGGGCCATGCGTCGGGTCATGGCTGTGATCGTTCTATGCAAATTCTACCAAAACTTTCACGGGTGGATCACGGGCATGAGGCGGGTTGGAGCTCAGGGCCGAGTTGATCATGGCCTGGTCATGCTTCGACGCACGGGCGTGACGGGATGGGTTGATTTGTGCCAAACCCGTTACAGCCCGAGGCACGGGCGTGACTATGGCCATGCTTCCTTCCATGTGGGGTGTGGACCATGTCACGGGCGTGCTTGTGTCCGTCACGACCGAGACAGGCGCTGCGTCCGGAGCTCGATTTTGCATCGAGCATGTCACGGCTAGGGGCACGGCTGGATCCTCGGGGGGTTGGCTTGGAATGCCCTTGGAGTTGAGTGGGCCACTTGGAGTTGGATCCTTAGGGGGTTGGCTTGGAATGCCCTTGGGCTGCGCTATGCCGGTGTGTATGGAAAGGGGACTAATGACTCCCAAGAAGTGATCCAGGGGCTTACTTTGGCGTTGGGATCGTCGGATTTCCACATTATTGGGTTCCTTTGGGTCATCATTGGGTGGAGCAACATGGTAGGGAGGGTGATGCACGTCGAAGTGGGGTCGTCGGGGCTGTAACGAGTTGTCAGGGGCAAACACGGCCTAGCTGAGATGGCGAGCACGGCCGTGTTCAGAGTCACCGTGATCCACAGAATCGAGCATGGCCTGCCCGTGCTTGGAGTCATGCCCGTGTTTGGCGTCGTCGAGATCCACAGAGGTGGGCACGGCTTGCCCGTGCTTGGACTCACGCCCGTTCTTGGCGTCGTCGAAATCCTCAGAGGTGGGCACGGCTTGCCAGTGCTTGGAGTCACGCCCGTGCTTGGCGTCGTCGAAATCCACATAGGCAGGCACGGCTTGCCCGTGCTTGGAGTCACGCTCGTGCTCGGTGTTCGCATCTTCAGGTGACCATGTCACGGCCATGATGGGGCACATGGCCTGGCCGTGTCGGGGTCTGGGGAACTCTGACTTGGGTGAAATTTCCAAGGAAAATTCCTGGGGTCCTAGGGTTCTCCCCAAGTATCTTTTGGAGGGGTTGGGCCACCCTCAAGTGTGTTCATAGGCCCGTTTGCTCTTGCATCAGATGGCGAGTCGCTGAGTGAGGCATGGGAGCGTTTCAATGAATTACAATGGAAGTGCCCTCACCATGGCTTGGAAAAATAGGTTTTGATTCATACTTTTTATAATGATTTACATTATAGTACTGTTGGGGTATGCCCTTAAGGCTAATGTTTGAGGCCTATGGGAATGTATCAGTATCATGTAATAAACTGTTATGTTTATAAAGGCATGGTTGTTATTCAGTTAGTTACATTGTCTGCTGCAATATATGTTCTTCTGAATAATGTCTCAAAGCTGTTCAGCTGGGCTGACATGCAATTATGTCCTTAGTCGATATATCTTGGTGAACATGAGACAGCCTTGATATGGTCAAGACTAATATGTGTTCTAATCTTATAGGATGCTTCGAGCATGGAATAAGATGTAGACTCATGGGTACATTGGATGTACTGGACAGACCCTACTAGGATGTTCAATTGTTTGTCACAATGTGAATATTCCTTGAATGTGACAAGTGGCACATTTCCTCTGACTTGAGATCACTTGTGTTATCTAAATGATGATTGCCATTGTTTTGAGGTAGTTCAATATCATTTGAAACATAATGATTATAGACTATCTTGGATGGTGAGCTTGAATCAGGTTAGGGCACTAGTGATAGACATAGGATTGCCGTCTCCTTGTTTAAGGAGTGTGATGTTCTAAAGGGGCCCCCTGGATGAGATGATTGAGAAAGTGTATGGCCATACCCAGGTGACTGTGTTCATCTGATCTAATCATGCACATCATATTGGAGTTACAAGCTTGACAGGCTTGTCCAATAAGAACATCCAGTGGCAAAGGAAATATGCATGCCTTGTGAATTGATTCACACTTGTGCTATGGTTTGGGTATAGTCTTGGAAGACTCTTTCCTTTATATCGGGAGACAGTGATGTGTTGCTAGATACCCCTCACTGATCGTGATAATGAGAATTATCGTTACCGACATTTAGAGGAAACCCTCAGGGTCGCACAATTTGATGATATGGCTTACTTAAGTCAGATCGTGTGGACTGAATTGTTCGGGTTCAGTTTAAAGGGATTTAATCTCTGATTGTAAGTGAGATCTGGTCTAATCATGTTTGATTGATTAGGGCTTGAGATCGGTAAGCTTTGATCGAGAGATTGGATGCTAGATCGGTCAGATCAGGAGCATCGAGAGATTGACGGTCAGATCAAGAACTTAAGTGTTTATTGTGGTCTGGACTGATTGCTTGGTTTATTTGGTTATTGAACCAAACTTAAGTGAACCGGCTCATGGATGAGCGCTTGGTTCAATTCAAAGAAGAGAGGAAAATGCGATTGGTTAAATGCATGAACACATGATCGCATGAAAGAGTGAGGTTGGCTATTTTTAGCAACCACGTCTCCATGTCTTGTGTGGAGCGCATATCGTGTGGCCTCCTCTCTATTCTCGTCGCCTCCTCTCGTGTTGATCATTATTCTTCACGCTTTGAAGAGTCGAGAAGAAAAACAAGCAAGCTCTCTCTCATTTCCCATACGAAGGACTCCTTGAAGATTTGCTAGCACAAAGTCGCCAAGGAAGTAGTCGCCTTCTCATTGTGTGCGTCATCTAAGGAGAAGAGGCACTTGCGTCTTTGATTCTAAGACACCATCAAACCGATGGCAATGGTATGATTTTATCTCTTGTGCAATCGGTTTTTAAGTTGATAATAATACATGCATCAAAGGTCCTAGAAACCCTCCTTTCCGTTGCTTTAAAAATTACATGCGCCTATCTAGGGTTTCGCCCCCCTTATTTAGGGGTTCTTTCAATTGGTATCAGAGCCATTGTTTGCATGTTTCTATGATTGCTTAAAACTTTGTGATCCATGTATAAGTATGCTTAGATCTATAACATGCGCATATTAGATGTTCCATGCGAAAAATATATCATGTTACATTCAAACCTTGGCGCATGTTCTTGGCGCTTGTTTTTGTATGTTTTTCTCAAAAACTTATATCACATGCGCGTATAACCTTAGATCTAAGGCACCTACTGTAAACCCTTAGATGGGTTATTAGGGTTGAAATCTCAGTCTAGTCAAGATCCAACCAGTCTGATCAGACTATCTGACAGCCTGAATGGGTCGACCAGATAGCACCTTGGCGCAAGCCTGAGGTGGCTATAGGTCGACTGCAGACAGGTGTGTAGCGATGTCTGATTGAGACAACTAATGAACACACATGAGTTAGGCCCGGGGTCACACCCGCTTGCCAGACCTCATTGTGGTTGTTCAGCCCTGGCGCATGCATAGTTGACCTTATGGTCAACTCAAGTCAGTTAGGACTTGGTGCATGAAAGGGCAGTGGATCTGACTGGGTCTGATGAGTGGATCCCTAGTAATGGACCATTGTAAGGTAGTAGGGCGAATAAGGAAAATTAAAATTGATCCCAAGGGGTTTTCGAAATTTAATTTTTCATGAGTGGATCACATGTTGGTTGTTGCATATGCTTGTTTATTTCTTCTTATGTGGGCTGCCCGTTATTAATGTGTGCTGTGCTGGGGCCTGCGTGCCTGGGAGTTAATTGTAAATTAATTTTTATTTTTGTGATCTACGAATCACAGTTTAATTAATTTATAATGTGAAATTGACCTGCGTGTCAATCTTGTCTAGATAGTTAAATTTGTAATTTAATTAGACAAGAGCACAGAGCACACTTGGCAGAGGCGCATGCAGCAGTGGCTGGACCAGGTGGGAGGTCTAGGGATCGACCCTAGGACCAGGCGCATATTCCTGGTGGGCGCACCTATGCTGCAGATGGCGCTTGGGCCCTGGTTTGGGCCAGATGAGCAGCTAAAGACCCATGAAGAGCAAGTGAAGACTTAATTTAAGTTAAGGTCTCACTAGGGCTATGGGCTTTTACCACATAAGATTCATGCTTTCTTTTATTGTTTAAATATTAGAATTGCATGATTAGTTTATCTTCTGCTATCACCATAGGAATTGCATGATAGTGAAGAAGATAAAAGACCGTTAAAATCCAACGATCAAATATCAAGCTCGTAAGCCTTCTGACGCGAAACCTCACTGTTCTGATTATCGTTGGAGCCGTGTTGTACCCACTCAGTGGGCACGTCCATCTATCTTCAGACGGTGCGGGACTACACCTGTGTGTTACAGAGTAGGGATTTATCCCTTCTCGTTGCTCAGCATAGCACATGGTGGTCCAGGGAGTAGGTCGGGTCAGCTTGACCGTGTAGGCTACATATGTGGCGCATATGGTAGCACATGGAGGCAGCCATCTGTGGGGTCAGAGACTGTGTTGTACCAACTCAGTTGGCACAGTCTGCTGGATTGCCCGGATGAAGGGGAATCGCACGGGTTGGCGATTGGCTGGGACAGCCTACCAGAGATTAGTGCTTGTACTCTCTGTGCATCTTATCTCGCCTGAGCGGGACGCGGAGACCAAGTATGAAATCTGGATCCCATCTCACTAAAAGAGTTCTACTCTTTCGGGCTGTTTTGCTGGATTTTTCAGCCAGATAAAATAGTGAGAAAAAGAATCTTTCTTAAGTCCTGATTGATTCTTATACATTGATACTGACCTTGCTGTTCTTGCATTGTTGTAGATACCTGCAGCAACGAACACCATGAACTTCAATGTGCGATCCCTACTGGAAAGGGAGAAGTTTGCTGGGCCGAACTTCTCTGACTGGTTTGGACACCTTAAGATCGTTCTTAAGGCAGAGAGGAAACTGTATGTCCTCGAGACGGCGATACCGCCGCAGCCCGCTCCGAACGCCGCAAGGGCGGTTCGGGAAGCCTATGAAAAGCACGTCAATGATAGCATTGATGTCGCTTGCCTGATGCTAGCGTCTATGACGCCACCGCTGCAGCGTCAGCATGAGGACATGTCGGCTATAGAGATTATAGCGAACCTCAAGATGCTGTATGCTGCACAGGCAAGGACTGAGCGCTACAATTTGACGAAGCTCTTCTTTCAGAGCAAACTGGCTGAAGGGAGCCCAGTGGGAGCTCACGTGCTCAAGATGATTGGGCACAAGGAGGCTCTAGAGAAACTGGGGCATACCATCAACCAGGAGCTTGCTGTGGACATTATTCTGCAGTCTCTCCCGCCTTCATTCGACGCGTTCATTATTAATTTTAATATGAACAAAATCGATTGTACTCCGGCAGAGCTGCTGAATATGCTCTTGACCACTGAGGAGACTCTGAAGGGTAAGCCTTCGACCTCTGTCTTAATGGTTCCTTCCAGGAACAAGAAGAAGGGGAAGAAGGGCAAGGCCACTGTCAAGAGCTACAGCAAGGCTCTGAAGCAAAAGGTGAAGCGGTCCAAGGAATACAGGTGTTTCCACTGTGGCCAGCTGGGTCACTGGAAAAAGGACTGTAAAGCGCTCCAAGGAGATAAGAGGGGAAGCATCGCTTCTGGCTCAGGTATATTCGTGACTGAGGTCATGTTTTCTTCTTCTATATCATGGGTGTTGGACACTGCATGTGGAGTTCACATTTGTTCAAATGTACTGGAACTCAAGAGAAGAAGGCAGGTGGGACAGCATGAGGTGGACCTACGCGTTGGAAACGGAGCACGGGTTGCTGCTGTTGCTGTAGGAGACTACTTCATTTCTTTACCATCTGGCATTGTATTGGAACTAGACAATTGTTATTTTGTTCCCAGTATTACTAAAAATATTATCTCCATTCCTGCTCTTGTCAGGAAGGGATTTTCCTTTGAATGCAATATTTCAAAGTGTGTTTTATCTTTAGATAATATTGTTTATGCAACTGGTTCAATTAGCAATGGGTTATTCATGTTGGACATGGAATGTTCGATACAGCAAATTGATATTAAGAAAGCCAAGTATGCTGATGACAGCACCTTGTTATGGCATAGTCGTTTAGGCCATATTAACGAGAAACGCATTAAGCGGTTGCATGATAATGGACTGCTGGGATCATTCTCCTATAAGGAGATTGATACATGCAAGGCTTGTTTGATGGGTAAAATGACGAAGTCACCTTTTCCTCATAAAGGTCAAAGGGCTTCAGGTTTACTTGACCTTATACACAGTGATGTGTGTGGGCCATTTAGTAAACATGCCAGAGGTGGCTATCAGTACTTCATTACCTTTACTGATGTTTTCAGTAGGTATGGCTATGTCTATCTGATGAGACATAAGAGTGAATCTTTTGACAAGTTCAAAGAGTTCAAGAATGAAGTACAAAATCAGCTAGGCCGAAATATCAAGGCACTTCGCTCAGATCGAGGTGGTGAATACTTGAGTCATACGTTTACTGACTATCTGAAGGAGTGTGGGATTATCTCACAGCTCACTCCGCCAGGAACACCGCAATGGAATGGTGTGTCCGAGAGGAGAAATAGAACGTTACTTGATATGGTTCGTTCTATGATGAGTCAGGCTACTCTTCCATACTCCTTTTGGGGTTTTGCGCTGGAAACAGCTGCAAAGGTACTAAACCGAGTGCCATCCAAGGCAGTTTCTAAGACTCCATATGAGTTATGGTATGGGAAACAGCCGAGCTTGACATTTATCAGGATCTGGGGCTGCGAGGCTTATGTCAAAAAGCTCGCCTCTGGGAAACTAGAGAGCAGATCTGACAAATGTATCTTTGTCGGTTACCCTAAGGAAACTAAGGGTTATTATTTCTACGATCCCAAGGAGAACAAGGTTTTTGTTGCTCGGACGGCCATATTTCTTGAGAAGGAGTTTCTTCTGCAAGAGGCCAGTGGGAGAGAAATAAAGCTGGATGAGAATCCAGAAGAAGGACAAAGTGACCAAGCAGAGTTGGATGAGCCTGAGCCGGTAGAACAGGTTATTGAACAACCTGAGGCTCAGATATCACGGGAACCGCGAAGATCGGGAAGGATCCGTCGACAGCCTGAGCGCTATGACGGAGTCTACATCATTGATCATGATGAACCCCTCACTTATGCGGATGCGGTCAGTGGACCGGAGTCAGCGAGATGGCTTGAAGCTATGCGCGCCGAGATGGACTCCATGTCAGATAACCAAGTTTGGGATTTGGTTGATCCGCCTCCGGGAGTTATCCCTATAGGCTGTAAATGGATCTTCAAGAAGAAGATTGACATGGATGGTAACGTAGTTACCTATAAAGGCAGGCTAGTTGCGAAAGGTTTCAAACAAATCTACGGGATAGATTATGATGAAACTTTCTCACCTGTAGCCATGTTTAAGTCTATTCGGATTCTTTTCGCGATAGCTGCATACTATGATTATGAAATCTGGATGAGGATGTGTACATGACACAACCAGAGGGTTTCACTAATCCAGCAGATCGTCATAAGATATGCAAGTTAAAGAAGTCTATTTATGGACTTAAGCAAGCATCTAGAAGCTGGAATATTCGTTTTGATGAATCAGTCACCGAATTTGGTTTCATCAAGAACGAGGATGACCCGTGTGTATATAAGAGGTTTAGTGGGAGCGTAATTACTTTTCTAGTCCTCTACGTCGATGACATCTTGATCATTGGAAATGACATTCCTGAAATGCATGCTGTTAAAGCATGGCTGAGGAAATATTTCCAGATGAAAGATTTAGGAGAAGCAGCCTATGTATTAGGTGTGAAGATCTACAGGGATAGATCTAAGAGGCTTCTCGGGCTGTGCCAGAGTACTTACATCGATAAGGTCCTGGAGAGATTTCATTTAGAGAATTCTAAACGAGGATATCTTCCAGTCAGACATGGTCTGAATCTTTCGAAGAGTCAGTGTCCACAAACACAGACTGAGAAAGATGAAATGGACAATACGCCTTATGCTTCGGCTATTGGTTCCATTATGTATGCGATGTTGTGTACTCGCCCAGACGTCGCTTACGGGTTAAGCGTGACCAGTCGTTTCCAAGGTAATCCAGGTATGGCGCACTGGATTGCAGTCAAGAATATTTTAAAATATCTGCGGAGGACCAAAGATATGTTCTTGATATATGGTGGTCAGGAAGAACTCAGTATTGAAGGATATACTGACGCTTCGTTCCAGTCTGACCAGGATGATTTCCGATCGCAATCAGGCTATGTTTTTAGCTTTAATGGAGGTGCAGTGGTGTGGAAGAGTTTCAAACAGTCAACTGTTGCTGATTCCACAACAGAAGCCGAGTATGTTGCAGCCTCGGAAGCATCCAAGGAGGCAGTGTGGATTCGTAAGTTCGTGAGAGAACTTGGTGTCGTTCCTTCGAGTGCAGATCCTTTGGTTATCTTCTGTGATAACACTGGAGCAATTGCACAAGCAAAGGAACCACGGTCGCACCAGAAGTCCAAGCACATACAGAGACGGTTTCATTTGATCAGGGAGATCATAGATCGTGGCGAGATCAAAATCTGCAAGGTTCATACAGATGACAATCTGGCTGACCCGCTTACCAAGCCTCTGGCGCAGCAGAAGCATGAGAAGCACTGTAATAATATGGGTTTGAGATTTCTCAACCATTAGATTAAGTGCAAGAGGGAGATTGTTGGGGTATGCCCTTAAGGCTAATGTTTGAGGCCTATGGGAATGTATCAGTATCATGTAATAAACTGTTATGTTTATAAAGGCATGGTTGTTATTCAGTTAGTTACATTGTCTGCTGCAATATATGTTCTTCTGAATAATGTCTCAAAGCTGTTCAGCTGGGCTGACATGCAATTATGTCCTTAGTCGATATATCTTGGTGAACATGAGACAGCCTTGATATGGTCAAGACTAATATGTGTTCTAATCTTATAGGATGCTTCGAGCATGGAATAAGATGTAGACTCATGGGTACATTGGATGTACTGGACAGACCCTACTAGGATGTTCAATTGTTTGTCACAATGTGAATATTCCTTGAATGTGACAAGTGGCACATTTCCTCTGACTTGAGATCACTTGTGTTATCTAAATGATGATTGCCATTGTTTTGAGGTAGTTCAATATCATTTGAAACATAATGATTATAGACTATCTTGGATGGTGAGCTTGAATCAGGTTAGGGCACTAGTGATAGACATAGGATTGCCGTCTCCTTGTTTAAGGAGTGTGATGTTCTAAAGGGGCCCCCTGGATGAGATGATTGAGAAAGTGTATGGCCATACCCAGGTGACTGTGTTCATCTGATCTAATCATGCACATCATATTGGAGTTACAAGCTTGACAGGCTTGTCCAATAAGAACATCCAGTGGCAAAGGAAATATGCATGCCTTGTGAATTGATTCACACTTGTGCTATGGTTTGGGTATAGTCTTGGAAGACTCTTTCCTTTATATCGGGAGACAGTGATGTGTTGCTAGATACCCCTCACTGATCGTGATAATGAGAATTATCGTTACCGACATTTAGAGGAAACCCTCAGGGTCGCACAATTTGATGATATGGCTTACTTAAGTCAGATCGTGTGGACTGAATTGTTCGGGTTCAGTTTAAAGGGATTTAATCTCTGATTGTAAGTGAGATCTGGTCTAATCATGTTTGATTGATTAGGGCTTGAGATCGGTAAGCTTTGATCGAGAGATTGGATGCTAGATCGGTCAGATCAGGAGCATCGAGAGATTGACGGTCAGATCAAGAACTTAAGTGTTTATTGTGGTCTGGACTGATTGCTTGGTTTATTTGGTTATTGAACCAAACTTAAGTGAACCGGCTCATGGATGAGCGCTTGGTTCAATTCAAAGAAGAGAGGAAAATGCGATTGGTTAAATGCATGAACACATGATCGCATGAAAGAGTGAGGTTGGCTATTTTTAGCAACCACGTCTCCATGTCTTGTGTGGAGCGCATATCGTGTGGCCTCCTCTCTATTCTCGTCGCCTCCTCTCGTGTTGATCATTATTCTTCACGCTTTGAAGAGTCGAGAAGAAAAACAAGCAAGCTCTCTCTCATTTCCCATACGAAGGACTCCTTGAAGATTTGCTAGCACAAAGTCGCCAAGGAAGTAGTCGCCTTCTCATTGTGTGCGTCATCTAAGGAGAAGAGGCACTTGCGTCTTTGATTCTAAGACACCATCAAACCGATGGCAATGGTATGATTTTATCTCTTGTGCAATCGGTTTTTAAGTTGATAATAATACATGCATCAAAGGTCCTAGAAACCCTCCTTTCCGTTGCTTTAAAAATTACATGCGCCTATCTAGGGTTTCGCCCCCCTTATTTAGGGGTTCTTTCAAGTACTCGCCTCACTATTGATGCAGCTGTATGAGGAGCTATCATGAACATGACCATTGATGATGCTTTTACTTTGATTGAGGAGATGGATCTGAACCATAACCAGTGGACCACTAAAAGAGAAATTCTATATTGTCCTCTACATGGTAAGAATGAAAATGATGGATGACGTACCTTGGCTGAAAAGGTAGACTCTTTGGTTAATAGATTTGATTCTTTTCATATGAAAACTGCTATGGTGTCATCGTCTGTTACCTGTTAAATGTTGGGAAACCCCGGGGATTTTAAAATTTTACAGACAAGCACACCGGAAGCAATCCCCGAAATAGGCCAGTCCCAAAAACCCAGAAGATCGAGTCTTGCGAGGAGATGATACCTTGATGCAAATCAAGAGATGCGATGCAGGCGCCCAAGTGTGCGCCCTCTGCAGTCTCGCACACAGCCGAACCTCAAGTCCTCTTCTTCCATTCTCGGTGCTAGCCTTGGGAAGAAGATCAACGCCTTTGGGAGACTTCCTCAATCACTTGCGCCAACTCTAGAGGAGATGCCAAGGAGAGGAGGTGGAGCTTCGTCGGAGTCCAACTCTTGAAGCACTCCACCAAGATCCGAACCGGAATCAATTGAAGCCAAAGTCCAACTTTGGAGAGGAGGGCGCCAAGGAACTTTCAAAGTTCCAAACTCACTAAAGGGAAGAGGAGAGGCAATGGGCGAACATCCCTCTCTCTTTTTCTAGGAGTGGCGACAAGGGGACAAAGGGAGCAAGAGTTCAAGAAGTTTCGACGAGGAGGGAGGAAGGGGATTTATATACCCATGAATAGGTGCACCTCTTCACGAGTGAAGAGGCACACCTCTTCATGAAGAGACACACCTCTTCAAGAGGTAAAACCCATTTCACCCACTCCAAGTGCCATGCGCCCAAGTACATTCACCCACTCCAAGTGAGAAGCTCCAAGCTTCTCACCTTAAGAAGATGTCCAACTTGGATTTGTCCATCTCAAGGAAATGCGCCAAGCTCACTCCAAGTAGCTTGCGCCATTCCATTTGGCCCATTGGCCCAAATGGCTTATTGAGCCCATTTGGCCTATTAGCCCAACTTGGTCTATTGGGCCCATTTGGCCTACTAGGCCCAAAAACAAGTTAGCTCCAAATGATTCCTTTCATCTTATCTAGCACAGTGGTGCTGATGGATTCTCCCAAACAGATCTGAGTTATCCAATAACTCAATCAATAGGCTACTCGATCAATACGAGAACCCGAGTTTCAAGTTGTGCGACCCTGTAGGTTCCTCAGACATTGGCAGTGATGAACCGAGTCATCACAAGCAGTGATTGGCACCTAGCAGTGCATCGCTGCTACCCAAGTCATCGGAATGGATATCAACATCGACATCCCCATCATCGCAACAAGGTACCGATGCATTATAGTCTCTTTGCCGAACTGATATCCGATTGGACAAAGTGTGTCACCACTTTATTTTCACCCAATCTCATGGTCATGACTAAATTAGGCTTTCACCTGGGTATAGCCATACACTTTCAGTCATGCAACCATAGGGGGGGGCCCGTGGATATCAAGCTTCCCTTAGGAAGGGGCAAATCCTATGTCTGTCCATTGATCTTCTCATATGGGTCGTGACATACCCAATGACAACCGTTATGACCTCCCTGCTACAGCGAGGCTTTAGGTTGTATCAAAGTATGCCCCTAACCATATAGAAGAGTCAATGACCTCAGGTCAAGGGATCAATGCATCTCTCTGTCATATGTGTGCTTAACTCATGACACCAAGTTAAAGCCTCACGGCGGGTCAGTCCAGTATATCCACCACTGATATACCTATATGCCTGCATTAGCACCCCGTGCGTAACCAGCCCATATATCAGTCTCACATGTACCAGAGCTGTCCCTTATCCACTCAGGTATTCGACCGGGGACACATCGTTTGAGCACAGATAAAATCTGTCTCCAGGGACATTATTATCCATGTACATAATACAGATGTAAACATAACATAATAACGATAATGCCAGAATGATATATTAAATATCAATGTCAAGTAGTACAAGATGGACTAACAACGGGTCCAAGGGCATATACACCAACATGAAATATGTGGAAATCAAGGGCATTATTCTGAAGATTGTAAGGTTATTGCTGAAAATGGTGTAGAATAAGTAAATGCTGTAGGGGGTTACAATCAAGGTAGAAATAATGACCCTTACTCTAATACATACAAGCCTGGATAGAGAAATCATCCAAATTTGTCTTGGAAGAATAACAACAATGTAGGGGGGTAGGTTGAGAATAAAGGCTACCAGTAGAGGAAACAAAATCATAATCAGCCCCAAAACTCTAGTTTGGAATCTATACTTGAAAAACTTTGTAGGGATTTTAGAGATCTTAGAGGAGAAATTAAATAACAAAGGGATGAGATTAATCAGCTTACTTCTCAGGTTGGATCTTTAACAACACACAATAAAATTCTAGAGAACCAAATAGCACAACAAGCTGGTATATCTTATAGACCCCTAGGGAAATTGTCTGCTAAACCTGAATTGAACCCTAGAGAACATTGTAATACTATAACTACTAGAAGTGGGAAACAATTAGATGAAATAAGGGGTAGACTTGAGAATGATGATGAGGAAGAGCCTGACATTGAAACTAGCAGTTAGCCAGTCTTAGAAACACCACCAATACATGTGCAGCCCCACCATAGTTCGCCACCTCATAAGGGTGATGAGTCATGTCAACCTGATATTCCTAGACCTAGCTCATGTTTGTGTATATGCCCTAAGACCTACTTTTGGTCAATCTATGTACTACTTCACTCTGATATTTATATGTCATTCTGGCATTGTCATTATCAATGTTTGTCTATATTGTTGGGGTATGCCCTTAAGGCTAATGTTTGAGGCCTGTGGGAATGTATCAGTATCATGTAATAAACTCTTAAGTTTATAAAGGCATGGTTGTTATTCAGTTAGCTACATTGTCTGCTGCAATATATGTTCTTCTGAATAATGTCTCAAAGCTGTTCAGCTGGGCTGACATGCTATTATGTCCTTAGTCGATATATCTTGGTGAACATGAGACAGCCTTGATATGGTTAAGACTAATATGTGTTCTAATCTTATAGGATGCTTCGAGCATGGAATAAGATGTAGACTCATGGGTACATGGGATGTACTGGACAGACCCTACTAGGATGTTCAATTGTTTGTCACAATGTGAATATTCCTTGGATATGACAAGTGGCACATTTCCTCTGACTTGAGATCACTTGTGTTTTCTAAATGATGATTGTCATTGTTTTGAGATAGTTCAATATCGTTTGAAACATAATGATTATAGACTATCTTGGATGGTGAGCTTGAGTCAGGTTAGAGCACTAGTGATAGACATAGGATTGCCGTCTCCTTGTTTAAGGAGTGTGATGTTCTAAAGGGGCCCCCTGGATGAGATGATTGAGAAAAGTGTATGGCCATACCCAGGTGACAGTGTTCATCTGATCTAATCATGCTCATCATATTGGAGTTACGAGCTTGACAGGCTTGTCCAATAAGAACATCCAGTGGCAAAGGAAATATGCATGCCTTGTGAATTGATTCACACTTGTGCTGTTTTTGGGTGTAGTCTTGGAAGACTCTTTCCTTTATATCGGGAGACAGTGATGTGTTGCTAGATACCTCTCACTGGTCGTGATAACATGAGTTATCGTTACCGACGCTTAAAGGAAACCCTCAGGGTCGCACAATTTGATGATATGGCTTACTTAAGTCAGATCGTGTGGACTGAATTGTTCGGGTTCAGTTTAAAGGGATTTAATCTCTGATTGTAAGTGAGATCTGGTCTGATCATGTTTGATTGATTAGAGCTTGGGATCGGTAAGCTTCGATCGAGAGAACGGATGCTAGATCGGTCAGATCAGAAGCATCAAGAGATCGACGGTCAGATCAAGCACATTAGGGTTTTTAATGTGATCTGGACTAATTGCTTGGGTTATTTGGTTTATAGACCAGACCGAATTGAACCGGCTCTAGATGTGAGCGCTTGGTTCAAAGTAATGAGGAAAATGCGATTGGTTCATGAGGGCATGAACACATGATCGCATGTAAGAGAGGTTGGCTATTTTTAGCAACCACGCCCCCCCCATGTTTACATGGAGCGCATCTCTTGTTGCCTCAACCTCTAATTCTCGTCGCTCTCTCTCGTAAGAGACTTCTCTTTCACGTCTTGGAGACTCGAGAATCAAGCAAGGAAAGGCGATCTTCTTCCCTTCTCACGCGATCAAAGACACCTAGGAATCTTGCTAGCACAAGATATTCCGTAGGGAGTAAGCGCATCCTCATCTTGTGTGCGCGTCCTAAGGAGGAAATCTTCGTTGCTTTCTATCTTCCAAGGCGCCATCTTTAAATGGCATTGGTATGAATCGCATCTCCTTCTTTCATGTTTTAAAGGTTGATCATATATTGCATGTTTTCGATTCTTGAATCCGCTGCCTATCGAGTTTGCGCCAACTAGGGTTTCGCCCCCCTCTTGAAAGGGGTTCCCTCCAATTGGTATCAGAGCGAGGTTTACATGCAAATTTATATGATTGCTTTGATTATGTGTTCCAAGTATTCTAGATCTTCACCATGCGAAATTCATCATGATAACATGTTTCATGCTGAAACTTATTTCATGTTTTACTTGCGCATGTATGTTGGCGCATGTAGTAGTTTTTTCTCAAAAATTATATCATTTGCGCGACTCATTGTAGATCTAAGATGCGCCTGCATTAAAACCCTTAGACGGGTTATTAGGGTTGAAGTCAACCCCTAAGTTAGATCCAAACATGTCTGATCAGATCATCTGACAGCCTGAATGGGTCGACCAGATAGCACCTTGGCGCAAGCCTATGGTGGCTATAGGTCGACTGCAGACAGGTGTGTAGCGATGTCTGATTGAGACGACTACTGAACGCACCTGAGTTAGGCCCGGGGTCACGCCCGCTTGCCACACCTCAGTGTGGTCGTTCAGCCCTGGCGCATGCATAGTTGACCTTATGGTCGACGCAAGTCAGTTAGGACTTGGTGCATGCAAGGGCAGTGGATCTGACTAGGTTGGATGAGTGGATCCCTAGTAATGGACCGTTGTAAGGTTGTAGGGCAAATAAGGAAAATTAAAATTGATCCTATGGGGTTTTCGAAAATTTTAATTTTTATGGATCACATGGTTATTGATTGATGCATATGCTTGTTTATTTAGTCTTATGTGGGCTGCTCATATTATTTGTGTGCTGTGCTGGGGCCTGCGTGCCTGAATTAAAAAAATTGTAAATTAATTATTGTGATCTGCGCATCACTGTGTTTTAATTTATAAATGTAAGTGACCTGCGTGTCACTCTTGTCTAGATAGTTAAATTTGTAATTTAATTAGACAAGAGCACAAAGCACACTTGGCAGAGGCGCTTGCAGCAAGTGGCTGGACCAGGTGGGAGGTCTAGGGTTCGACCCTAGGACCTGGCGCAATTTCCTGGTGGGCGCATCAGAGCTGCTGATGGCACTTGGGCCCAGGTTTGGGCCAGATGAGCAGCTAAAGACCCATTAAGAGCAAGTGAAGACTTAAGTTAGGTTAAGGTCTCACTAGGGCTATGGGCTTTTACCACATAAGATTCATGCTTTCTTTTATTGCTTAATATTAGAATTGCATGATTAAATTATCTTCTGCTATCACCATAGGAATTGCATGATAGGCAAGAAGATAAAAGACCGTTAAAATCCAACGCTTAAATATCAAGCTCGTAAGCCTTCTGACGCGAAACCTCACTGTTCTGATTATCGTTGGAGCCGTGTTGTACCCACTCAGTGGGCACGTCCATCTATCTTCAGACGGTGCGGGATTACACCTGTGTGTTACAGAGTAGGGATTTATCCCTTCTCGTTGCTCAGCATAGCACATGGTGGTCCAGGGAGTAGGTCGGGTCAGCTTGACCGTGTAGACTACATATGTGGCGCATATGGTAGCACATGGAGGCAGCCATCTGTGGAGTCAGAGATTGTGTTGTACCAACTCAGTTGGCACAGTCTGCTGGATTGCCCAGATGAAGGGGAATCGCACGGGTTGGCGATCGGCAGTGACTGCCTACCAGAAACTAGTGCTTGTACTCTCTGTGCATCTTATCTCGCCTGAGCGGGACGCGGAGACCAAGTATGAAATCTGGATCCCATCTCACTAAAAGAGTTCTACTCTTTCGGGCTGTTTTGCTGGATTTTTCACGCCTGATAAAATAGTGAGAAAAAGAATCTTTCTTAAGTCCTGATCGATTCTTATACATTGATACTGACCTTGTTGTTCTTGCATTGTTGTAGATACCTGCAGCAACGAACACCATGAACTTCAATGTGCGATCCCTACTGGAAAGGGAGAAGTTTGGTGGGCCGAACTTCTCTGACTGGTTTGGACACCTTAAGATCGTTCTTAAGGCAGAGAGGAAACTGTATGTCCTCGAGACGGCGATACCGCCGCAGCCCGCTCCGAACGCCGCAAGGGCGGTTCGGGAAGCCTATGAAAAGCACGTCAATGATAGCATTGATGTCGCTTGCCTGATGCTAGCGTCTATGACGCCACCGCTGCAGCGTCAGCATGAGGATATGTCTGCTATAGACATGATAGCGAACCTCAAGATGCTGTATGCTGCACAGGCGAGGACTGAACGCTATAATTTGACAAAGCTCTTCTTTCAGAGCAAACTGGCTGAAGGGAGCCCAGTGGGAGCTCACGTGCTCAAGATGATTGGGCACAAGGAGGCTCTAGAGAAACTGGGGCATACCATCAACCAGGAGCTTGCTGTGGACATTATTCTGCAGTCTCTCCCGCCTTCATTCGACGCGTTCATTATTAATTTTAATATGAACAAAATCGATTGTACTCCGGCAGAGCTGCTGAATATGCTCTTGACCACTGAGGAAACTCTGAAGGGTAAGCCTTCGACCTCTGTCTTAATGGTTCCTTCCAGGAACAAGAAGAAGGGGAAGAAGGGCAAGGCCCCAGTCAAGAACTACAGCAAGGCTTTGAAGCAAAAGGTCAAGCGGTCTAAGGAATACAGGTGTTTCCACTGTGGCCAGCTGGGTCACTGGAAAAAGGACTGTAAAGCGCTCCAAGGAGATAAGAGGGGAAGCTTTGCTTCTGGCTCAGGTATATTCGTGACTGAGGTCATGTTTTCTTCTTCTGTATCATGGGTGTTGGACACTGCATGTGGAGTTCACATTTGTTCAAATGTACAGGAACTCAAGAGAAGAAGGCAGGTGGGACAGCATGAGGTGGACCTACGAGTTGGAAACGGGGCACGGGTTGCTGCTGTTGCTGTAGGAGACTACTTTATTTCTTTACCATCTGGACTTGTATTGGAACTAAACAGTTGTTACTTTGTTCCCAGTATAACTAAAAATATTATCTCCATTCCTGCTCTTGTCAGGAAGGGGTTTTCCTTTGAATGCAATATTTCAAAGTGTATTTTGTCTTATGATAATATTGTTTATGCAACTGGTTCAATTAACAATGGGTTATTCATGTTGGACATGGAATGTTCAATACAGCAAATTGATATTAAGAAAGCCAAGTATGCTGATGACAGCACCTTGCTATGGCATAGTCGTTTAGGCCATATTAACGAGAAACGCATTAAGCGGTTGCATGAAAATGGACTGCTGGGATCATTCTCCTATAAGGAGATTGATACATGCAAAGCTTGTTTGATGGGTAAAATGACAAAGTCACCTTTTCCTCACAAAGGTCAAAGGGCTTCAGGTTTACTTGACCTTATACACAGTGATGTGTGTGGGCCATTTAGTAAACATGCCAGAGGTGGCTATCAGTACTTCATTACCTTTACTGATGATTTCAGTAGATATGGTTATGTCTATCTGATGAGACATAAAAGTGAATCTTTTGACAAGTTCAAAGAGTTCAAAAATGAAGTACAGAATCAGCTAGGCCGTAATATCAAGGCACTTCGCTCAGATCGAGGTGGTGAATACCTAAGTCATGCATTTACTGACTATCTAAAGGAGTGTGGGATTATCTCACAGCTCACTCCACCAGGAACACCGAAATGGAATGGTGTGTCCGAGAGGAGAAATAGAACGCTACTTGATATGGTTTGTTCTATGATGAGTCAGGCTACTCTACCCTACTCCTTTTGGGGTTTTGCACTGGAAACAGCTGCAAAGGTACTAAACCGAGTGCCATCCAAGGCAGTTTCCAAGACGCCATATGAGTTATGGTATGGGAAACAGCCAAGCTTGACATTTATCAGGATCTGGGGTTGCGAAGCTTATGTAAAGAAGCTCGCCTCTGGGAAACTAGAGAGCAGATCTGACAAATGTATCTTTGTCGGTTACCCTAAGGAAACTAAGGGTTATTATTTCTTCGATCCCAAGGAGAACAAGGTTTTTGTTGCTCGGACGGCCATATTTCTTGAGAAGGAGTTTCTTCTGCAAGAGGCCAGTGGGAGAGAAATAAAACTGGATGAGAATCCAGAGGAAGGACAAAGTGCTCAAGCAGAGTTGGATGAGCCTGAGCCGGTAGAACAGGTTATTGAACAACCTGAGGCTCAGATATCACGGGAACCGCGAAGATCGGGTAGGATCCGTCGACAGCCTGAGCGCTATGACGGAGTCTACATCATTAACAATGATGAACCCCTCACTTATGCGGATGCGGTCGGTGGACCGGAGTCAGCGAGATGGCTTGAAGCTATGCGCGCCGAGATGGACTCCATGTCAGATAACCAAGTCTGGGATTTGGTTGATCCGCCTCCGGGAGTTATCCCTATAGGCTGTAAATGGATCTTCAAGAAGAAGATTGACATGGATGGTAACGTGGTTACCTATAAAGGCAGGCTAGTTGCGAAAGGTTTCAAACAAATCTACGGGATAGATTATGATGAAACTTTCTCACCTGTAGCCATGTTTAAGTCTATTCGGATTCTTTTCGCGATAGCTGCATATTATGATTATGAGATTTGGCAGATGGATGTGAAAACAGCTTTCCTTAATGGAAATCTGGATGAGGATGTGTATATAACACAGCCTGAAGGTTTCACTAATCCAGCAGATCGTCATAAGATATGCAAGTTAAAGAAGTCTATTTATGGACTTAAACAAGCATCGAGAAGCTGGAATATTCGTTTTGATGAATCAGTTACTGAATTTGGTTTCATCAAGAACGAGGATGACCCGTGTGTATATAAGAGGTTTAGTGGGAGCGTGATTACTTTCCTAGTCCTCTACGTCGATGACATCTTGATCATTGGAAATGATATTCCTGAAATGCATGCTGTTAAAGCATGGCTAAGGAAATGTTTCCAGATGAAAGATCTAGGAGAAGCAGCCTATGTGTTAGGTGTGAAGATCTACAGGGATAGATCTAAGAGGCTTCTCGGGCTGTGCCAGAGTACTTACATCGAAAAGGTCCTGGAGAGATTTCATTTAGAGAATTCTAAACGAGGATATCTTCCAGTCAGACATGGTCTGAATCTTTCGAAGAGTCAGTGTCCACAAACACAGACTGAGAAAGATGAAATGGACAATACGCCTTATGCTTCGGCTATTGGTTCCATTATGTATGCGATGTTGTGTACTCGCCCAGACGTTGCTTACGGGTTAAGCGTAACCAGTCGTTTCCAAAGTAATCCAGGTGTGGCGCACTGGATTGCAGTCAAGAACATCTTAAAATATCTGCGGAGGACCAAAGATATGTTCTTGATATATGGTGGTCAGGAAGAACTCAGTATTGAAGGATATACTGACGCTTCGTTCCAGTCTGACCAGGATGATTTCCGATCGCAATCAGGCTATGTTTTTAGCTTGAATGGAGGTGCAGTGGTGTGGAAAAGTTTCAAACAGTCAACTGTTGCTGATTCCACAACAGAAGCCGAGTATGTTGCAGCCTCGGAAGCATCCAAGGAGGCAGTGTGGATTCGTAAGTTCGTGAGAGAACTTGGTGTTGTTCCTTCGAGTGCAGATCCTTTGGTTATCTTTTGTGATAACACTGGAGCAATCGCACAAGCAAAGGAACCACGGTCGCACCAGAAGTCCAAGCACATACAGAGACGGTTTCACTTGATCCGGGAGATCATTGATCGTGGCGAGATCAAAATCTGCAAGGTACATACAGATGACAATCTGGCAGACCCGCTTACCAAGCCTCTGGCGCAGCAGAAGCATGAGAAGCACTGTAATAATATGGGTTTGAGATTTCTCAACCATTAGATTAAGTGCAAGTGGGAGATTGTTGGGGTATGCCCTTAAGGCTAATGTTTGAGGCCTGTGGGAATGTATCAGTATCATGTAATAAACTCTTAAGTTTATAAAGGCATGGTTGTTATTCAGTTAGCTACATTGTCTGCTGCAATATATGTTCTTCTGAATAATGTCTCAAAGCTGTTCAGCTAGGCTGACATGCTATTATGTCCTTAGTCGATATATCTTGGTGAACATGAGACAGCCTTGATATGGTTAAGACTAATATGTGTTCTAATCTTATAGGATGCTTCGAGCATGGAATAAGATGTAGACTCATGGGTACATGGGATGTACTGGACAGACCCTACTAGGATGTTCAATTGTTTGTCACAATGTGAATATTCCTTGGATATGACAAGTGGCACATTTCCTCTGACTTGAGATCACTTGTGTTTTCTAAATGATGATTGTCATTGTTTTGAGATAGTTCAATATCGTTTGAAACATAATGATTATAGACTATCTTGGATGGTGAGCTTGAGTCAGGTTAGAGCACTAGTGATAGACATAGGATTGCCGTCTCCTTGTTTAAGGAGTGTGATGTTCTAAAGGGGCCCCCTGGATGAGATGATTGAGAAAAGTGTATGGCCATACCCAGGTGACAGTGTTCATCTGATCTAATCATGCTCATCATATTGGAGTTACGAGCTTGACAGGCTTGTCCAATAAGAACATCCAGTGGCAAAGGAAATATGCATGCCTTGTGAATTGATTCACACTTGTGCTGTTTTTGGGTGTAGTCTTGGAAGACTCTTTCCTTTATATCGGGAGACAGTGATGTGTTGCTAGATACCTCTCACTGGTCGTGATAACATGAGTTATCGTTACCGACGCTTAAAGGAAACCCTCAGGGTCGCACAATTTGATGATATGGCTTACTTAAGTCAGATCGTGTGGACTGAATTGTTCGGGTTCAGTTTAAAGGGATTTAATCTCTGATTGTAAGTGAGATCTGGTCTGATCATGTTTGATTGATTAGAGCTTGGGATCGGTAAGCTTCGATCGAGAGAACGGATGCTAGATCGGTCAGATCAGAAGCATCAAGAGATCGACGGTCAGATCAAGCACCTTAGGGTTTTTAATGTGATCTGGACTAATTGCTTGGGTTATTTGGTTTATAGACCAGACCGAATTGAACCGGCTCTAGATGTGAGCGCTTGGTTCAAAGTAATGAGGAAAATGCGATTGGTTCATGAGGGCATGAACACATGATCGCATGTAAGAGAGGTTGGCTATTTTTAGCAACCACGCCCCCCCCATGTTTACATGGAGCGCATCTCTTGTTGCCTCAACCTCTAATTCTCGTCGCTCTCTCTCGTAAGAGACTTCTCTTTCACGTCTTGGAGACTCGAGAATCAAGCAAGGAAAGGCGATCTTCTTCCCTTCTCACGCGATCAAAGACACCTAGGAATCTTGCTAGCACAAGATATTCCGTAGGGAGTAAGCGCATCCTCATCTTGTGTGCGCGTCCTAAGGAGGAAATCTTCGTTGCTTTCTATCTTCCAAGGCGCCATCTTTAAATGGCATTGGTATGAATCGCATCTCCTTCTTTCATGTTTTAAAGGTTGATCATATATTGCATGTTTTCGATTCTTGAATCCGCTGCCTATCGAGTTTGCGCCAACTAGGGTTTCGCCCCCCTCTTGAAAGGGGTTCCCTCCATATATCTGTGATTGTGTACTGACATGATAATGTCCCTGGAGACAGATTGGATCTGTGCTCAAAAGATTATCCCAGTCGATGTACCTTAGTGGATAAGGGACAACTATGGTACTTGAAACACTGGTTTATGTGCTGGTTAGGAACTAGGTGCTAACGCAGACATTGGGGTATATCAGTGGTTGATATACTGGATTGACCTGCTATGAGGCAATGACTTAGTGTCATGAGTTATCCTCACAAGTGATAGGAGATGCATTGATCCTTAGACTTGAGGTCATTGACTCTTCTATATGGCTAGGGACATGCTTTGATGCAACCTAACACATTGTCGTAATTGGGAGGTTATAACGGTTGTCATTGAGTATGTCACGACCCATATTAGAAGATCAACGTACAGACAAAGGATTTGCCCCTTCCTAATGGAAGCATGGAGCTCCTCTATGGTTCTATGACTGAAAGTGTATGGCCATACCCAGGTGTAAACCTGATTTAGTCATGACCATGTGATTGGGTGAATACAAGTGATGACACACTTGTCCAATCGGATATCAGTTCGGCAAAGGGACTATAATGCATCTGTACCTAGTCGCGATGATAGGGATGTCGATGTCAATATCCATTCCAATGACCTGGGTAGCTATGATGCACTACTAGGTGCCACTCATTGCTTGTGGTGACCTTTAGTCAGCACTGCCAGCGTCAAAGGAACCTACAGGGTCGCACACCAAGATACTCGAGTTCTCGTATTGATCGGGAAGCCTTATGATCGAGTTATTGGATAACTCATATCTATTTAGGAGAATTCATCAGCACCAATGGGCCTGATGAGATGGAAGAATGTTATTGGAGCCAAACTTCATTTTTGGCAGGTTGACCTGTATTTTACCATAGTTGGTCACATTTGGATTAGGGTTGCATTGGATTAGATCCAATGGCTTAATCAACCTATGTAATGAAGTTTGGGCTTGCTCATTACCCAATGAGGCCCAATAACAAGTTGTCATGAAGAAGTAATGGGCTAAAAGGGTATAACGAGGAGAAATCATCCCCATTGGCACCTAAGGGGTATAATGGGGTGAAGGAGGCGCCTAATGCTTCATTAGGAAGCAATTGACGCCTAGCCCTTCAACCTTTGAAGGTATGCTTGCCTCTAAGGCAAGTCTTGGGGCTGATATTGCTTGAGAGCTTCTATGGAAACTCTTGGGGCGCATATGGCCTAGTGGGAGAGGTTTATGGTAAAGTCTTGGAGACTTTCCTTACCTCAAACCCTAATTGTCAACTTCTTATCCTAGCCGCACACTTGTCATGATCTAAGCCCTTGTCCAACTGCCTCTTGCTCCTATATTAGTGACCCCTTGCTGCCCCTCTTGGCACACTGATGTGGGACCAAAGCAGGACCTTCGGAGGTCCACCCGGGTCCGAAAGAAGCCCTCTCGGTATGGCTATCCTAGCCATTAGATATGGCTTCCTTAGGACCCCCTTTTGTTGCTTATTTTGTCTTAGATTAGGGTGCATCATATGGTAGGTTAGATCCACCCACCAATTACACCATGTAGTTACATGCCTAGGATCCGCCACTTATGTATAGTAGGTTAGTGCATGAAATTGATGTAATAGTATAGGTCAACTCCATTTTGGGATGCAAGTCAAAATCAAGTCAAGACAACTCCAAGAGATGCCATGGGCCATCAGCCCAACTCATGAGGAAATCAGCCCACCCCAACCTAATGGAGCAACACCACAAGTACCTCAACTTCCACCATCCTAGTTGGCAGCCATGTGGAGTTTGCCTTCATCTCCAACCAAGACAAGAAGCAGCCTGCACAAAGTCCTACTTCAGCCCATCATGCGCCAGCCACCAAAGTCAAGAGGCAGCTGCACAATGTCCCATCTCAGTCCACCATGCGCCAGCCACCAAGGTCAAGGAGCAGCTGAACTATGTCAGCCCTTGCAGCAACTTCAGTCCCTTCAAGTGCCAGCCGCCCATACCAAGCTGCAGCCTGCACAATACCAGCCTTTTGCAGCCTCTTCAGTCCATCATCACCTCAGCGTTTGAACCTGCCATCCTGAAGAAAACTTCAAGCTAAACCTCAAAGCAATCTGCCCATTTGAGGAAAGGAATCAGCCCATTGAGTTGTCTACATCCTGCTGACTTTTGTGACTTGTCTTTGCGCTTAGAGAAGGGAGACAACCGTTGGAAGCCTCCTATATGTTGTAACCTCTTGTAAACCTCAAGTTGGAGTTGAATGAAGTTTCAAAATTTCTGAAGTTAGTCTTCAAAAGGTGTGTGTCACCTGCCCCTTCCCCACTTCCATTCATTGCCGAGAGTTCCTTTCCACCCCCCCTCTTGCTCTTCAATCTTCTTCCACCATTGCACTTGTCCTAAAGATGGGAGCTCACGCCACTTCCTCCCCTCAGCCTTGACAAGTCCCCAGCCCAAGAGGAGGAGCTGGACACAGCCGAGACTCAAGATGGTGTCATTACTCCCATACCGAGATCAAGTCACCACCTTAAGTTAGCTAAGTCTCTCTACTACCTTGGTTGATGTTTTCTTGAAGTTCCTGAGCAACCATCTACACTCACAATTGATTTTCTCAGGTGGCGCAAGGCCAAGAAGGGTATACAACCTTCATCCCCTCCCTTTCCCCTCTTACTAGTTAGTCCCAAAATGTGTTAGCAAGGGAATTTGGAGGCTACCCTCCCCCTTGGGTGTGCTTGTGTTATTGGCCTCTTAATATTCTTTTAAACTCACCCACGCATGTGTGGGATGCTGTGATGCCTTGGTTGCAAGCTCATAGGGCCCTACTTCGTGAGATTCCACCATTGGACCGGTGAAGAACGGGAAGGTCACCCTTTCTATTCTCAAAGGGTGCAAGGTAAGTTCCTCCCTTAGAGTAGCTCTATTATTTATGGTAGAATCGCATGCTTAGGCCTATTGGATGTTGTAGAACCGCATGCTAAGCTTTGTCAATTTCATCTTATCTAGAAGTGCATGCTAGGATTCACTTGATAATAGTTTCGGTTTTCTCTACTATATACCATAATCAAACTAATTTCAAACTACGTTAGCTTAAGGGGTTTATGAAGCTATACTTAATTATCAAAATGTTTTCGAAGCGCGTTGTTTGAATGTTGCATGCTTGGTGACCCCATCATCTTGGTATCAGAGCGAGGTTCTTAGAGTAGGATTTTATAAGACCAAAACTTTATTTTCCTACTACTAAGGCGATTTTTGGACCTAGGTGCTTGAAAGAATTTGATTAGCTATATCTTATCACCTTAGGGTCTATTTTCAAAAACTTTACTCATTTCGAAAATGGCTACTAGATCCGGTGCCCCCTATGGTCTTAATCAAGCTATTGACCATGAGGTGAGTGCCCTTTCAATGGAGATGGCTTCCGATTAGCTATATCTTATCACCTTAGGGTCTATTTTCAAAAACTTTACTCATTTCGAAAATGGCTACTAGATCCGGTGCCCCCTATGGTCTTAATCAAGCTATTGACCATGAGGTGAGTGCCCTTTCAATGGAGATGGCTTCCCTTAAAGAAACCCTAGCAACCCTTCAAAACTCCATAGGTGTTATAGACAATAGGCTTAACACTCTAGAGTCTAACTCTAAGATGGATCCCCAAACTACTAGCCGACCTAATAGTGGATCCCACACAAGGGAACCAAATGTTCAAGGATCTCCTTCACACACCCCTAGAGTCAATCATGCTCAAACCGAATGGGAAGGGCCTCATGCCCCACAAACCCCCTATCATAGACCTAGAGAGTATGATGTGCAACGTGCCATCAAGATCAATCCCCCTACTTTTGGTGGGTCTCTTAACCCTAAGGAATTCCTAGATTGGGCCACAAAGCTAGATCAATACTTTGATTATAGCCTTATGCACAATGAGAGTAAAGTTAGGTTCACCAAGTGCTTACTAGAAGGACCCGCTAGACTCTATTGGACCCATATCGAGAGAACTATAGAAAGGGATGGTAAGCCACCCGTTGAGTCTTGGGATGAAATGAAATTCCTACTTAGGCAAAAGTATGTCCCACCTGGTTTCATGCAAAAGCTTAAGGATGAACTTGGTAGTCTCACTCAAGGCTCCTCTACTGTAGAAGCCTATCAAAACAAGCTAGAAGAACTCCTCATTAGGTGTGAAGTCAAGGAAGACCAAGGTATGATCCTAAGTCGGTTCAAGAATGGACTTAGACCTGACATTAAGAGGGCCTTGACCTACTTCCAATTAGATACCCCGGAGATAGCCTATCAAAGGGCCATTGAAGTTGAACAAGAACTTAAGAATAGGAAGGAGACTCTCCCTCCCCGACCCATCTATAGGCCAGCTCCTATGCACTTGCCTTCTAGCTCAAACCCAAAACCAAGAACTGCTCAAACTACTGACAACTCCATCCCCATTTGTTATAACTGTAGGCAGAAGGGACGCTTTGCAAAAGAATGCCCTAAGAAGGTCATGGTTTTATCTGAGGAAAACATAGACCCTGAGCCCACCTTTGAGAAAGACCCGGATCAAGAGATTGAAGTCAACGACTATGACAGTAGTGATGATATCTTCAACACCTTAGGGGTAGTTAGGTGTACCCTTGTCAAACCTACCCCCACTGAGGACTGGCGCCGGACCAGTATCTTCCACACCTACACCAAATGCCATGGTCACATGTGCAAGGTGGTCATTGATGGTGGAAGCAGCCTCAATGCTGTCTCCCACATAGCTGCTACAAAACTGAACCTCAAAATGGAACCCCGACCTAGCCCTTACAATATTTCCTGGGTTAACCAAACTAGTGTCCCTGTGACCCATAGGTGCCTCGTACCTATCCAGTTTGGTACATATGAGGACAAGATCTGGTGTGACGTCCTTACTATGGATGTAGCCCAAATCCTCTTAGGACGCCCTTGGTTATATGACATGGATGTTGTCCACTACGGTCGGACCAATACCTATGTTTTTACCCATAAGGATCAAAAGATTAGGTTGAAACCCTCTCTTCCCAAAGAACTTAGAGCCACAACTAGTAAGGGTAAGATAGAGGAACCCAAGAAAGGCCAACCTACCATTCAACTTATAAGGCCTCAAACTTTCACTAAGGAAATTATAGCAGATCAACCCCTTTATACCTTAGTCATCAAAGAAGTCAACCCTGAAGTAGAAGAGAAGCCTTCCCCAGAAGTAGAATCCATACTCCAAGAATTTAGTGAGCTCACTCCAGAGGATCTCCCTGAAGGACTGCCACCTCTTAGGGATATACAACATGCCATAGACCTAGTCCCTGGATCCTCTCTTCCCAACCTACCCCACTATAGGATGAACCCTACCGAGCATGAGGAGCTCAAAAGACAAGTAGATGATTTATTGTGTAAGGGTTATGTAAGATCCAAGGATCTTAAGTCCTGGTAAGCATTATTTGGATTTAAATAAAATCATTAGCTGTGATATTTTATTATGATTTAAATAAAATTATTGGATGCTAATTAACTGGCTTATTGATTGTTAATTTGTAATTATTTGATTTGAGTTTATTTGGTTGTTAATTTATTGTAAATTAATTAGAGATTATTTATTTGATTATTGGCTGTTAATTTATGATGAATTATTATTGGTTGTTCATAATAAATTAATTAGGATTTATGGGTTGTAAATTGTAAGTTAATTAATTACAGTTTGTTGGTTAATTAATTAGACCTTATTGGTTAATTAATTAGACCTTATTGGTTAATTAAATCCTTATTGGATATTAATTAAATCCTTATTGGATTTCGGTTAAGTGATTGGTTATTTGTAAGTTAATTAAATTAATTGGTTAACTATGGGTTATTGGGTTTGAAAATTCGAAATTATGAATTATATGGGTTAAACCCTATTGGAATTAATTGGTTAATGGGTTTAAAATTTAAAAACCCAAAGTTTAAGTGGTAATATCGACTAGGGTGAGATTATTGGCGATTTTTGGAGTCTTGAGAAAAATTAGGGTGGCGGCTTGAAGAAGTGGCGATTATTGAAGAGTTTTGAGGCGATTTTTCTCCATCTTCTTCCCTTGGCGAATTTCCCTTGAGGTGAAACTTTCTTGGCGATTTCTTGGAGATCCTTTGGGTGACTTCAAAGGCTTTGGACGATTTTTGTTGGGGAGATTTTAACCTAAGTTTCAAGGTGAGTGGGTTGTCTTAATTGATTCCTAACAATTGGGTTGTGTTATTGATGCATGAGATTGATTAGAGATTTGCAATGTTAAAAACCGAAAATTCAAGACTTCTTCTTGTGATAACCGAAAGTTATAATGGTATAATTGTCATGGAAACCGAATATTTATATATCCTTATTATTCATGAAACCGAATTTAAGATCTTCTTGTATTTTCATGAAAACCGAAATTTTGTAAAAGGTATGTATCTCATGAAAACCGAAAATTGTGGCATGAAATTTAAGGTATTTTTATAGGGATTTTTGGTAGCTTTAGATCATTGAATTTTGAGCATGAAATTCTTGTTAACTAGGTATTTATAGGGAATTTTGGTAACATTAGATCAATGAGTTTTATAGCATGTATGAAAACCGATACCTTTATAATTGTAGTTAAACCGAAATTTTTATAGTTGTAGTTAACATGTTTACATGTGGTAATTTGTAAAGTGATTTATAAGAATACATGTTTTACAATTTATGTTGATTTTATGGATGCTTTATAAATGCTGTTAACGCTACCTTGGTTATTTCTTTATGTGTGTAACATATTATATGTTTATGGTCATGTATTTTGTTTGAGAAAATTTGGGTGATAACATAGCAAAATTTGATTAAACTAATCAGCATGAAATTTAAGGACTACACTATATTCGGTGATATTCGAATATAAAATATTAGGTGTTATGTTATGTGAATTTTGAACAATATGTGTGATTATGTGAATTTGGAAAATTATGGGTTATGTAAATTTGGAAAATTATGTGATTATGTGATGGTTAGGACTAAGGCTAGGTGTAACTATGAACTCAAGGGGATAGTCCTTATGTGTTATGTTAAGGGTTTGAATTTCAGCCCTGTATTGTGATATGTGAGGAGGTTGATGTTCAGCCTGCCTATTATGATTATTGTGATGGGGGTTGATGCCTGCCCGATATGATTTTTGTGATGACTATCCTAGAGTCTAGTTGACACTTAGGAGTCCACCTTTGTGAAATATGTTCACCTTTGTGAAATATGAAATAAGATATGTCTGTTGTCCAGTAGGAACCTTTTGGGAGAACGGGTTTTGACGCAAAGTGCCATGTCTTGGTCGGACAGGGGCCACCTCTTGATGTCATTACTCTTTTATGTGATGGGGTAATATAAGACGCAAAGTGCCATGTCTTGGTCGGACAGGGGCCACCTCTTGATGTCATTACTCTTTTATGTGATGGGGTGATATAAGACGCAAAGTGCCATGTCTTGATCAGACAGGGGCCACCTCTTGATGTCATCACTCTCATTTTGTGATGTTGGGTGTCGTAGAGCAAAGTGCCACGTCATGACCTGACGGGGGCCACCTCTTGAATCTACACACAATCCATCGATGTGTTATGGGGTGAGAGAGCAAAGTGCCACGTCGTGACCTGGCGGGGGCCACCTCTTGATTCTACTCACTATCCATGTTTATGTGTTGCACGAGATTTTGCAGCTCCCAGTGCTTTGGCCAAGCCGGGTTAGACCATATTGGTCACTACTGAATATGCTGGACAACTAGGTTAATTAAGTATGGTGTGTTTAGTTGGTTTAGAATATATGTGTTTAATTGGGTTAGAGTAAAACTCTAGAACCTGAATTTGTAATATGCTAGTGTGTACATTTAACTGTCTATATGACTTCTGTTTCTTTATTTTGTTATATGTTGACATAATGTTCCTGTTAAAGATTTTTAAAATAATCTGCCTATATTTTTGAATGTATGTTCTGGATGGTCGATTTAGACTATCCACTCACTGGGCTGTGTAGCTCACCCCTCACTATTTTCAGGCATAGAGCAGGGGCGCATGTCTTGAGTGCATTGGCGTGGATAATTATGCTGTTTGTGGTTTTAAGAATTTTTATGCTTAATTCTTGGGGCCGGTTGTGGCCTTAACATAAATTATATGAACTATGTGAATCATGAGACTATGTGAACTATGTGAATTATGTTGCCAGTTATGGCAGTCTTATGAGTTTGATTTTTGTGTCACCGCGGGCTTCAGCCTGGTTTCGGTGTTTGGTATGAGTTTATAAAATCGATTTTGTGATTTTGTTTTGAATTTCGGCTTGTTGTATATTCTGTGCAATCGGTTTTGATATACCCTGTAACTTGCATATGTCTAGTGCAAGTATTGCCTGGTGGCAGGTACCTTTATGGATTTTATGAATTTGAATCGGTTTTGATATAACTATTGCCTTGCATATGTCTAGTGCAAGGATTGCGTGGTGGCAGGTACCCTTATGAGATTTGAGTTTTGTGAATTTGTGTGTATGGATTTATGGAAATTTTTCAGATCGTGTTTTCTTGAACTCGGTTTTACCTAGCATATGATCGATCTTATATGAAACATCCTGTATCATTTGTGAATTGTGCCATTTGTTTGGGGTTAAGAATGTGGGATGTTACAGGTTACATCAGGGAAAGCCTAAGTCCCTGCGCCGTCCCAGCCCTTCTTACCCCAAAGAAGGATGGCAGTTGGCGCATGTGTATAGATTGCAGAGCTATCAACAAGATCACTATCAAGTATAGGTTTCCTATACCTAGACTTGACGACCTGCTGGATATGTTAGTAGGGTCCAAATGGTTTTCCAAGCTTGACCTCAGGAGTGGATATCATCAGGTTAGGATTAGAGAAGGGGATGAATGGAAGACCGCCTTCAAAACCAAAGACGGCTTATATGAATGGTTAGTCATGCCTTTCGGGCTAACCAATGCCCCTTCCACATTTATGAGGCTTATGACCCAAGTGCTTAGACCCTACATAGGGAAGTTCCTAGTTGTATACTTTGATGACATACTTATCTATAGTAAGTCACAAAAGGAGCACCTAGGGCACTTAAGGCAGACTCTAACCCTTCTTAGAGATGAAAAGCTGTATGTCAACCTGAAGAAATGTTCTTTTCTATCTCCCAAAGTGGTCTTTCTAGGGTTCATTGTATCTGACCTAGGGCTTCAAGCTGACCCATCTAAAATCCAAGCCATACTAGACTGGCCAGAGCCCAAGACCCTTACTGAAGTTAGGAGTTTTCATGGCCTTGCTACCTTCTACCGTAGGTTCATACGGAATTTTAGCACCATAGTAGCTCCTATCACCAACTGCATGAAACAAGGGGACTTTACTTGGACTAAGTCTGCCAATAGGGCTTTCACTGAGCTAAAGAGTAGGATGACCTCCGCCCCTATTTTAAGGTTGCCTGACTTTGGCAAGGTCTTTGAGGTTGATTGTGATGCTTCTGGCATTGGCATAGGTGGGACCCTCAGTCAAGAAGGTCACCCTATTGCCTTCTTCAGTGAAAAGCTGAATGAGGCCAAGCAGAAATACTCAACCTACGACAAAGAGTTCTATGCTGTGGTTCAATCTTTGAGGCATTGGCGGCACTACCTTCTCCACCATGAGTTTACCTTAAATAGTGATCACCAAGCCCTGTCTTACCTTAGTGCCCAAAGAAAACTCAATGCTAGACATGCCAAGTGGGTAGAGTATTTACAACAGTACACTTTTGTCTTAAAGCACAAGTCTGGAGTTAACAACAAAGTTGCTGATGCTCTAAGTAGGGTAGTCTTCATTTTGCAAACTATGCATGCTGAACTTGTAGGATTTGAACATATGAAAACTGCTTACCTAGATTGCCCTGACTTTTCTGCTATTTATGCTGATATGACTAGAGATGTTATGAGTCACCCCTTGTACACCCTTCGGGATGGGTATCTCTTCCTTGGGCCAACACTCTGTGTGCCTAAGTCCTCAATCCGGGATTTCCTAGTTTGGGAACTCCATGGAGGAGGGTCTGCTGGGCACCATGGTCGAGAGAAGACCCGTGCCTTGGTCGAGGAACGATTCTTTTGGCCTCAACTCTACCGAGATGTGGCCAAGGTAGTTAGGCATTGTGGGACCTGTCAATCCACTAAAGTCCAGAAGCATAATTTTGGACTGTACACCCCTCTGCCTATTCCCCAGGCACCGTGGCAGGACATTAGTATGGACTTTGTTCTAGGATTGCCTAGGACTGCTGCTAGGCATGACTCTATTTATGTTGTGGTAGACCGGTTCACAAAAATGGCTCATTTCATACCTTGCACTAAAACTACCGATGCCTCCCATATGGCTAGGATCTTCTTTAGAGACATTGTTAGGTTGCATGGTACCCCTCTCACTATAGTTTCGGATAGAGACACTAGGTTTGTTAGTCATTTCTGGAGGACGCTATGGGCTCTATTGGGCACGAAACTGAAGTTCTCGACGGCCTACCATCCCCAAACGGATGGGCAGACCGAAGTGGTCAACAGATCACTTGGGAGCATCCTTAGGAGTCTTGTAGGAGAGCACCCCCGTGATTGGGACAAGCTGTTACCTACAGCTGAGTTTTCCTACAATAGTGTTCCTAACAGGACTACTGGTCTGTCTCCTTTCCAGGCAAACTTAGGATACCAGCCTAACAAGCCCATTGATCTATTTTCGGCCCCTAAGCATTGCAAGACTTCTATTTCGGCCTGAGATTATGCTTTCCATATTTCGCAATTACATCATGAGCTATTCAGTAAGATTCAAGACTCTGTTAATCAATATCGTGACGATACTAATAAACATCGCCGAGAGAAGGTATTTTCTGTAGGGGATCAGGTAATGTTGCGGGTCCGCGAGGAACGCATCCAAGGACCAGGCCGCAAGTTGGACGCCAAGGGCATCGGGCCCTTCACTATTCTGAAGAGGGTCAACAATAACGCCTATCTCCTGGACCTACCACCAGAACTGGGGATATCCTCCACCACCAATGTGGAGGATCTGACACTGTATCATCCGCCTCTCTCTATACAAGAACCAGACACTTGCCACGACTCAGAGATCGAGGCCATACTCGAGGACCAGAGCCGACTCACCCCTGATGAGGTACAGCTTTATTACCGCATCAAATTTACTGATGGTGAGGAAGCCTGGCTCCCCGAGGCTGAGCTTGCTAGGTCCGCACCCGAGCTACTCCAAGGGTACAAAGATAATTCTCCAGAGGAGAATTTCTCCCACCCCGGGAGAGCTGATGTGGGACCAAAGCAGGACCTTCGGAGGTCCACCCGGGTCCGAAAGAAGCCCTCTCAGTATGGCTATCCTAGCCATTAGATATTGCTTCCTTAGGACCCCCTTTTGTTGCTTATTTTGTCTTAGATTAGGGTGCATCATATGGTAGGTTAGATCCACCCACCAATTACACCATGTAGTTACATGCCTAGGATCCGCCACTTATGTATAGTAGGTTAGTGCATGAAATTGATGTAATAGTATAGGTCAACTCCATTTTGGGATGCAAGTCAAAATCAGGTCAAGACAACTCCAAGAGATGCCATGGGCCATCAGCCCAACTCATGAGGAAATCAGCCCACCCCAACCTAATGGAGCAACACCACAAGTACCTCAACTTCCACCATCCTAGTTGGCAGCCATGTGGAGTTTGCCTTCATCTCCAACCAAGACAAGAAGCAGCCTGCACAAAGTCCTACTTCAGCCCATCATGCGCCAGCCACCAAAGTCAAGAGGCAGCTGCACAATGTCCCATCTCAGTCCACCATGCGCCAGCCACCAAGGTCAAGGAGCAGCTGAACTATGTCAGCCCTTGCAGCAACTTCAGTCCCTTCAAGTGCCAGCCGCCCATACCAAGCTGCAGCCTGCACAATACCAGCCTTTTGCAGCCTCTTCAGTCCATCATCACCTCAGCGTTTGAACCTGCCATCCTGAAGAAAACTTCAAGCTAAACCTCAAAGCAATCTGCCCATTTGAGGAAAGGAATCAGCCCATTGAGTTGTCTACATCCTGCTGACTTTTGTGACTTGTCTTTGCGCTTAGAGAAGGGAGACAACCGTTGGAAGCCTCCTATATGTTGTAACCTCTTGTAAACCTCAAGTTGGAGTTGAATGAAGTTTCAAAATTTCTGAAGTTAGTCTTCAAAAGGTGTGTGTCACCTGCCCCTTCCCCACTTCCATTCATTGCCGAGAGTTCCTTTCCACCCCCCCTCTTGCTCTTCAATCTTCTTCCACCATTGCGCTTGTCCTAAAGATGGGAGCTCACGCCACTTCCTCCCCTCAGCCTTGACAAGTCCCCAGCCCAAGAGGAGGAGCTGGACACAGCCGAGACTCTAGATGGTGTCATTACTCCCATACCGAGATCAAGTCACCACCTTAAGTTAGCTAAGTCTCTCTACTACCTTGGTTGATGTTTTCTTGAAGTTCCTGAGCAACCATCTACACTCACAACTGATTTTCTCAGGTGGCGCAAGGCCAAGAAGGGTATACAACCTTCATCCCCTCCCTTTCCCCTCTTACTAGTTAGTCCCAAAATGTGTTAGCAAGGGAATTTGGAGGCTACCCTCCCCCTTGGGTGTGCTTGTGTTATTGGCCTCTTAATATTCTTTTAAACTCACCCACGCATGTGTGGGATGCTGTGATGCCTTGGTTGTAAGCTCATAGGGCCCTACTTCGTGAGATTCCACCATTGGACCGGTGAAGAACGGGAAGGTCACCCTTTCTATTCTCAAAGGGTGCAAGGTGAGTTCCTCCCTTAGAGTAGCTCTATTATTTATGGTAGAATCGCATGCTTAGGCCTATTGGATGTTGTAGAACCGCATGCTAAGCTTTGTCAATTTCATCTTATCTAGAAGTGCATGCTAGGATTCACTTGATAATAGTTTCGGTTTTCTCTACTATATACCATAATCAAACTAATTTCAAACTACGTTAGCTTAAGGGGTTTATGAAGCTATACTTAATTATCAAAATGTTTTCGAAGCGCGTTGTTTGAATGTTGCATGCTTGGTGACCCCATCACACACTTATTCCATGGAGGCGTGAGCAAACATCAAGAGGGCAAGGGCGACATCAAGGATTGGCGCAAGCTTCTTCCACCTTTATAACTACAAGCCTTTCTTTCTCCTTTCCTCTTGGTGCAAGGAGAAGTTAGACATGGCGGTTTCTCCTTCTCCTCATCTTCTTCTTTGGTGCATGAACCTTGGAGGTGGCGCAAGTCTTGAAGAAAGAGAACAAAGACTTGGATCTTCTTCCCGAGGCCAGCACCGGGCGTGGAAGAAGAGAGCTCGAGGAATCCGTGTGTGTGAGACTGCAGAGGGCGAACACATGGGTGCCTACCTCGACATCAACCTCCTCGCTTGCTCTAGGTACTTTCTATCACATCGTGTCGACCCCCTCGCTTGACGATCTTCACTGGATTTTTGGGACTGGCCTGTTTTGGGGATATTCTTCCGGTGTGCAATGTAATATGTAATATTCATCTATGAAAAATTATAAAATATCCCCGGGGTTTCCCAACAGCTCACCTGCTTCATATAGGCCACCTATACCCTTTCCCTAGAGACTTGTTCAAGCTACGTTAGATAAGCAATTTGGGAAGTTTTTAGATGTCTTGAAAAATTTTTATATTAATATTCCATTTACTGATGCTTTGTCTCAAATGCCCACTTATGCTAAATTCTAGAAAGAAATTGTCTAACAAAAGAAACGTAGAGGACTACTGACAGAGTCATAGACGCACTTGAGGACAACCCAATACCTCTAGAAGACACTTGGAGAGACTCCCCAAGGCCTGAGGTGGACACCCAACAAATTTCGATCCAGAAGGCCCTCTACCACCCTCAACATGGCCAGGCCGTGACGGTGGACATGGCCGTGACGAGCCCGTAGACCACTTGCACACCCGTTCCTCCAGCCGTGTTCGACTTCGCAAGACCCAGGTGATCCAGACACGGCCAGGCCGTGATCGAGAGCACGGCCGTGACATGGTCAAAGAGAAATGCGAACGCGAGCACGACCACCACCACGCCCGTGACGAGCTCGGTAGAAAGTAGCGCCCCTCATCACGGCCGTGACAGTAAACACGACCAGGCCGTGACCAGCTCACCAGAAAACACTATAGATTCTCAGCGCAAAATTACGGCCAGTAATATTCATTACAGCCCCGCTGTAATTTGGGACCAACATTCTATGGATTTTGGACCTGGAATTACGGCCCGTAAATCAGATTACGACACTGCCTTAATTTTTGCCGGTCAACCCCAGCACGGCCAGGCCGTGAAGAAAAGCACGCCCGTGACATGGTCCAGCCTGAACGTGAACGCAGGCACGGCCCGCGGCATGGCCGTGCCTTCACCCGTGATCAGTTCGCCGGAACTTGAGCCACTCCAGCATGGCCGTGACGGAAAGCACAGCAAGGCCGTGACCAGTTCACCGACAAATGACACCCCGGACACCCCCGTGCCTCCTGCCGTATTCGACCTAGCGCCACTCCTTCACGCCCGTGATGGAAAACACGGCCAGGCCATGACCATCCCCAGAAAGTCTAAAGGTGCCATTCTTCATCCCGTTCGACGCTTGCAACGGTCCTCGCACCCCCCAGACCATTTTGTGGGGGTAGTAAGCCCCTCATCTGCCACAACTTGCCCCATCCGCTCCATGAACAAGTCTTCACCCGCATCTTCGGAGTCTATCTAGCCCATTCCTATAGCAACTCTTCCTCGAGGACCCCCACCGGACACCACCACCGATCGATACAACAATCGGGTCCTCAACTCAGCCCAAGAGACCACCACTAATGTTCAGAATCAGCCCATGATCAGCCGCTTTTGCTGCTTCGTGGTCGCATGCTCAGAAATGGTGTAGCCCACTGAAGGCGGCTCGTTCGACGGCCCAAGCGTCTCAACTCATGCGCCCCATCCCTTGGTATATTCCATGCAGAATTAGTTTGCATGTTACTTTAGTTTGTTTGAAGAATATTGATCTTCTTTTAGGTAGTTAGAGGGAGTTGGCTTCTCCAACTACCCTCATGTGTTGTGCATGTGACCCTCATTCCCTCTTGATCTATAAGAGAGGGCTGAGGGCTTGTGTTGTTTTTAGTTCGATTGTAGTAGTCGCCTTCCCCGCGCAAGGCCTAGGTCCACCAGCTCAAAGGGACTCGCCTAGAGCTCCCATGTTCTTGTATTCTGCTCGTTTAATGCTTTCGATCAAAACACCCGGAGAACCCTCACTGGGCTCCGGGTCCTTTTCAAGAAACCTTGTCTTCAACTTCAGCGCCCCTGTTCTGCGTCTTGGACTTGTGGATTATCGCCTTCGTAGCATCATGAAGGTTCTGATCGCGTGTGCTTGTTTGAAGGAAAAAATTTGGCTCTACGAGTAAATGTGAGTAGTTTCCTTAGTATTCGAACCGTTGTTTCTCTGCGCGTTTGGGTATTGCTCAAGAAACGTCTACTCGTTGTTCTCATCAGTTTTTTTCATGGCTTTCCATGACCGCACACGCTTTAATCTCCCTCGTCTCAAGACCCTCTCTCGCTTTCAGCATCATCGTCTAGTTCCCCTAGAGTACAGAAATTAAGGCCCCTACATCCGCTGCATCAAATTTTGGTATCAGAGCGAGGTGGGAGCTAACTCTTGTCTAGCTCCGCCAATCTCTTCATTGCATCGCATTCGGCTTCTCTAGCTTTGTTTTCCGCATACATACACATTTCCGCATCATGACAACTAGATCAGGCACTTCATATCAGAACCCCTCTACCCAAGTGCCTGTTATGATCGAAGAGAGTCCTCTCCCTAGGATGGAGTCAGTTGAATCACTGTCCACATGCTTGGAAGCGATGGAGACCATGTTTTAGTGTCTAATGTCGTCGGTCCAACATCTCACGGAGCAAGTAGTGGAACTCCGGTCTAAACCCACTGAGGGTCAGGCCTCGTTTAGTGCTCCCCCTCCGTTGGCCCCGCTCCATATGCAGGTCACCGAATCTCCCCGGTACGACCCTTTCGGTGATGAGTCCGCGTGGGCTGAGGAGGACCAACCCCCACGTCGCCCACTTTCGCGCAGCCGCGAGGACGACGAGGTCCGCTGGCTCACGCGCATTGACCCACCCATCTTCAACGGTAGCCTTGACCCCCGCGTGTTCCTTGATTGGGCCGCGGTTGTCGATAACGATTTTGAGTGGAGTGCCATGTCCGACCAATTCAAGGTGAGCTACGTTCGTCTCCTACTTACTAGCCCCGCTCGGTTGTATTGGATGAACGTAGAGCGCCAGCTTGTCGATCAGCATCTCCCTCCCATTACCCGGTGGGAGGAGATGTGCTATCACCTTAAGGAGAAGTATGTGCCTCCCACCTATAGACATCATCTCCTCGATTCATATTGTTCCATAACCCAAGGCTCCGACTTCGTCAATGAGTATCACACTCGTTTCGACGAGCTCGGCATTCGGTGCAACCTTAAGAAAGACCTAGCTTTCACAATGTCCTGCTTCAAGCGCGGCCTCCGCGATGACATTCATCGCATGCTGCCCTCCCATGGCCTTGATTCGGTTATCCTAACCCTTCACCACTCTCGCGATATCGAGCAGGATTTGCATTCTGCGCGCCCTCACGCGGAGCCGGGTCTCCTGCATCGTGCCTCTTGCGCAACTCCGGCACCGGCCCCGCCTCCTCGTCTCAAGGCGCCCCCTCGTACGAATCACCCGGGTCCCCGTCGACCGCCACACGACACTCCCCATGACGCTCCACCACATCGCTTGACTTGGGCGGAGAAGGGCAAGGCGCCCATCTCTGCCGTTCCACCCGGTCCTTGCCGTCATTGTGGGCAACCCGGTCACTTCAATCGGGATTGCCCGCGTCACTCCCTCCATATCACGGCCGCCCCGCGCGCCCCGTGTCCTCAGCCCATCGCATCCCATGCTTCCCCCTCAACCCAAGAGGTCGGGCCATAGTGCTACTCTAACGAGGAGTCGAGCCTGCATCCTACCATGGCGGTGGTCCGCTGCACCCTTGTCCACAGCCCCCCTCCGTCCGAAGATTGGAAGCACACGAGCATCTTTTACACTTACATCAAGTGTAATGGGCACTCGTGCAAGATTGTGATCGACGGAGGTAGTAGCCTCAACGTTGTCTCTCGGACGGCGGTCACCCGTTTTGGGCTCCCACTGGAGCCGCACCCTCGGCCCTACTCGATTGCATGGGTCGACGCGTCTAGCCTGTTGGGGTATGCCCTTAAGGCTAATGTTTGAGGCCTTGGGATTGTAACAGTATCATGTATAAACTCTTATGTTTATAAAGGCAATGGTTGTTATTCAGTTGGTTACATTGTCTGCTGCAATAATTGTACTTCTGAATAATGTCTCAATGGTGTTCAGCTAGGCTGACATGCTGTAATGTCCTTAGTCGAGATATCTTGGTGAACATGAGACAACCTTGATATGATTGAGACTAATATGTGTTCTAATCTTATAGGATGCTTCGAGCATGGAATAAGATGTAGACTCATGGGTACATTGGATGTACTGGACAGACCCTACTAGGATATTCAATTGCTTGTCACAATGTGAATAATCCTTGATTGCAACAAGTGGCACCTTTCCTCTGACTTGAGATCACTTGTGTTTCTAAATGATGATTGTCATTGTTTTGAGGTAGTTCAATATCATTTGAAACATAATGGTTATAGACTATCTTGGATGGTGAATTTGAGTCATGTTAGGGCGCTAGTGATAGATACAGGATTGCCGTCTCCTTGTTTAAGGAGTGTGATGTTCTAAGGGGCCCCCCTCTGTATGAGATGATTGAGAAAGTGTATGGCCATACCCAGGTGACTATGATCATCTGATCTAATCATGCTCATCATATTGGAGCTACAGGCTTGACACGCTTGTCCAATAAGAACATCCAGTGGCAAAGGAATCATGTATGCCTAGTGAGTTGACTCACACTTGTGCTGTGGTTTGGGTGTAGTCTTGGAAGACTCTTTTCTTTATATCGTGAGACAGTGATGTGTTGCTAGATACCCCTCACTGATCGTGATAACGTGAGTTATCGTTACCGACATTTAAAGAAAACCCTCAGGGTCGCACAATTTGATGATAAGGCTTACTTAAGTCAGATCGTATGGACTGAATTGTTTGGGTTCAGTTTAAAGGGATTTAGTCTCTGATTGTAAGTGAGATCTGGTCTGATCATGTTTGATTGATTAGGGCTTGAGATCGGTAAGCTTCGATCGAGAGAATGGATGCTAGATCAGTGAGATCAGCAGCATCAAGAGATCAACGGTTAGATCTGGAACCTTAGGGTTTAATTGTGATCTAGACCATATCACTTGGGTTAATTGGTCTTTGGACCAAACCAAATTGAACCAGCTCATTGAGTGAGCGTGTGGTTCAAATGGAGAGGAGTTTGCGATTGGGGTAAACCCATGATCGCATGTGAGTAAGTGGCTTTCTATTTTTAGAAAGCATGATCACATACGTGACCATCACTCACGTTCACGCCTAAGGCGCTCTACTCTCTTGCTTCTCCTACTCTCTCGTCGCCAACAAGCTCTCTCTCGTGTGGTGAAGAGGTTGACGAAAAAGGAGAAGGAAGAAATCGCCAAGCAAAGGATTCTCTTCCCTTCCATACGACAAGGACCTCATGGAACCTTGCTAGCACAAGGAGCACCATCAGAGTAGGCGACTTCTTCATCTTGTGTGCGCATCCTTTAGAGGAGATCCCTATCGCTCTCTGCTTCCAAGACGCCATCTAGAAATGGCATCGGTATGACATCTTCTATGTTTGCAATCGGTTTAACAAGTTGATCATATGTTATGCATGAATCCGATCCCCTAGAAACCCTCTTCCGCTGTTTAAAATTTTATACGCGCCATGCTTTAGGGTTTCGCCCCCCTTGTGGGGCCTTACATAGCCTTCCCATCACTCACTGCTGCCAGGTTCCCATCTATTTCGGTGACTATACCGAGAAGGTGTGGTGCGACGTTACGTCCATGGATGCCACCCATGTCCTCCTCGGTCAGCCTTGGCTCTATGACCGCGACATCATACATTATGGCCGTTCCAACACTTATGTCTTCCAGCACGGAGGATGTAAGATCTGTTTGACCCCGGCTCCACCCAAGGAGTTGCGGGCCTCCACGTCCAAGGCTCTCATCACCCCCGCTCCGCCTACCCAACCTACACCTAAGGCAGTCACCTTGGTCCGACCGAGTTTCCTCGTCCATGAGGCCCATGAGACCAAGGTGGTCTATGCACTCATGGTGCGCGAAGTGTCCCGCGATCTTCCCCCTCCGCCGACTCCTTTGCCTACGGAGGTTGCCGCCCTTTTGGACGAGTTCGCTGACATCGCCCTGGTCGATCTTCCCATTGGCCTTCCCCCAGATCATGACATCCAGCATCTCATCGATCTCGTCCCCGGGGCATCTTTGCCCAACCTGCCCCATCACCGTCTTAACACCACCGAGCACACGGAGCTCAAACGGCAGGTTGACGACCTCATTGCCAAAGGCTTCATATGAGAGAGCCTTAGCCCCTGCGCCATTCCAGCCCTTCTTACCCCTAGGAAGGATGGTTCTTGGCGGATGTGCATTGATTACCGCGTAATCAATCGCATCACGGTTAAGTACCGGTTTCCCATCCCGCGCTTGGATGACATGCTTGACCTTATCTTCGGCGCGTGCTGGTTCAGCAAGCTTGACTCCGGAGCGGCTACCACCAGGTTCGCATCTGCGCGGGCGACGAGTGGAAGACGACCTTCAAGATGAAGGACGGCCTCTACGAGTGGCTTGTGATGCCCTTCGGCCTTACCAATGCGCCCTCGACTTTCATTCGTCTTATGAGCCATCTCCTCCGTCCATATATGGGGAAGTTTTTGGTCGTCTACTTCGACGACATCCTCATCTACAGCCGTACCCACGCTGACCATCTCGATCACTTGCGCCTGACCTTTGACCTCTTGCACAAGGAACACCTGTTCCTTAATGCCAAGTAGTGTGCTTTCCTTGAGACCTAGGTTCAGTTCCTTGGGTTCATCATGTCGGATCAGAGTCTCATGGTTGACACCACTAAAATCAAGTCCATTCGCCAATGGCCGGAACCCAAGTCCGTCACCGAGGTCCGCAGTTTTCTTGGCCTCGCAGCCTTCTACTGCCGCTTCATTAAGGGGTTTAGCACCATCGCTTCCCCTATGATGGCCTACACCAAACACGAGGATTTTTCTTGGACCCCCGTAGCTAGTCGTGCCTTTGTGGCTCTCCAGGATATCATGACCTCAGCCCCCCGTCCTCCGTCTCCCAGACTTCTCGAAGGTCTTCGCGGTCGCGTGCGATGCCTCCGGCACCAGCATCGGCAGTGCCGTTAGTGAGGAGGGCCACCTCGTCGCCTTCTTCAGCGAGAAGCTAAATGACGTGCGGTAGTGATACTCCACTTACGACAAGGAGTTCTACGCCATCGTCCAGTCCCTCCGACAATGGCGTCACTATCTTCTGCATAAGGAGTTCATTTTGTTCAGTGACCACCAGGCCCTTTCCTTCCTCAATGCGCAGAAGAAACTTGCCCCTCGCCACGCGAAGTGGGTCAAGTTTCTTCAGCAATACACCTTTGTGATCACTCACAAAGCGGGAAAGGAGAATGTGGTGGCCGACGCCCTCTATCGAGTCTACTCCCTGTTGTGTGTTTTGTCTATGTCGATCCCCATGCTGGACCATGTCCACAATGAGTACGCCGATTGCCTCGACTTTGGACACACGTTTGCTCGGCTCCTTGCCGATGACCCCCCGGACCTACCTTACCGTCTCCATGATGGTTACCTCGTGTTCGGTAACCGGCTTTGTGTTCCCCGGTCCTCTCTCCGTGCACACCTCTTGCTCGAGCAGCATGCCGGCGGTGCCACCGGGCACCATTACCGCGACAAGACCCTCGCTTTGGCCGAAGATCGTTTCTTCTAGCCCAATCTTCGTAAAGATGTCAATAGGGTTGTTCGCCACTGTGGCACATGCCAACGTGCCAAACCCCATCCCGCCAACACTGGCCTTTAAACCCCAATCCCCGTCCCTAAAGGCCCATGGCTGGACATCAGCATGGACTTTGTCCTCGGGCTTCCCCGCTCGGCCTCACGCCACGACTCCATCTTTGTTGTTGTGGATCGCTTCTCAAAGATGCCACACTTTATGCCATGTTCCAAAACGGCCGACGCTTCTCACGTTCGCCACATCTTCATCAAGGAGATTGTGCACCTCCATAGGCTCCCTCTCACTGTTGTGTCCGATCGCGACTCCCGGTTAGTTGGTCATTTCTGGAAGTCCTTGTGGGCCCTTCTTGGGACCACTCTCAAGTTTTCCTCTGCGTACCACCCGTAGACGGACGGTGAAACGGAGGTCATGAACCGTAGCCTGGGTAACCTTTTGCGATGTTTAGCCGGCGACTTCCCACGCCATTGGGTTGATCATCTTCCCATTGCTGAGTTTGCAAATAATAGCGCGTTCCACCACTCTATGGGGCTGAGTCCTTTCTAGGTCGTCCTCCGGCACCAACCTAGGAAACCCATCGACATGCATAACATCCCTCCTCCCCCCTCCATCCATGAGTCTGCATACACCTTTGCATCTCATATCACGGGTTTACATGATGAGATTCACCGCCGGATTTTCTTGAGCAACACCCGCTATGCGCTGGAGGCCAACGAGCTTCGTAGGCCACAGCATTTCGAGGTCGGTGAGCTTGTCATGGTGAGACTCCACCCTGAGCAGATGAGATCAAGGGCCAATTGGAAATTGAAGCGCGCTGCGTCGGTCCCTCCACGGTTCTACGACGGGTTGGCACTAACCCATATGTCCTCGACCTTCCGGAGGACTCCCTCATCAGCCCCGTCTTCAACGTTGCCGACCTCCTACCCTACCACGTGCCCCGTCCCACCGGCTCCCCCTCCAAAGACATCAGCCCATCTTATTCTCCGGAGGAGAATTCTTCCCACCCTGGGATACTTGACGGAGTCATAGACGCACTTGAGGACGACCCAATCCCTCTAGAAGACACTTGGAGAGACTCCAGAGGGCCTGAGGTGGACACACAGCAAATTTTGATCCAGAAGGCCCTCTACTGCCCTCAACACGGCCAGGACATGATGAGCCCGCATACCACCTGTACACCCATTCCTCCAGCCGTGTCCGACTCTGCAAGACCTAGCCGATCCAGACATGGCCAGGCCGTGATCGAGAGCCCGGTCGTGACACAGTCAAAGAGAAACGCGAGCACGAGCACGGCCACCACCACGACCATGACGGCCGCCGTGACAAGCTCGGCAGAAAGTGGTGCACCTCATCACAGCTGTGATAGCAAACACGGCCAGGCCGTGACCAACTTGCCAGAAAACACTATAGATTCTCTGTGCAAAATTATGGCCCATAATATTCATTACGGCCCCGTCGTAATTTGGGACCAACATTCTGTGGATTTTGGACCCAGAATTACGGCTCGTAAATAAAATTACGGCCCTGCCTTAATTTCTGCCGGTCAACCCCAGCACGGCCAGGCCGTGAAGACAAGCACGCCGGTGACATGCTCTAGCCTGAATGCGAACGTAGAGACGACCCGCGGCACGCCCGTGCCTTCACCTGTGATTAGTTCGTCGGAACTCGAGCCACTCCAGCTCGGCCGTGACCAGTTCGCCGACAAACGACACGCCGGACACCCCCATGCCTTGTTGTGATCTGAAAGGACACACTTATAAATTCAAGTAGGTAGACTTATTTAAGGTGTCGCAGCCAAAACCTAAGTGTTGGTGCACAGGGCTATTGTCACTCCCTGACACGGCTCCAAAAACTTGTTGTCCTTAAACTTGTAGTGTCTGCAAGTGAACGAATACTCAAAGTAATAAAGAAAAATATCGATCCCACAGAGACCTTATTGTTAAGTACCAAATAGTTGTATTCTCACTAGCTAAGCAATCGATTATAATGCAAGTGAACAATAAAAAGAACGTATAGAAAATCAGAGAGATAAACTGGGACTAGGGTTTCATCCACTTTAATTTCAATGACTAGATATTAAGAAAAGTTCGTCAGAGTAATTTTATCATGATAAAGACTTAATTTACTTCATAAAGGGATCATCTCACTTTCGTGTAGACAATCATGCAGGGACCAATCATCGCTTTCGCGCATGATCTATCCCAACGCTGAAGATAAGTAAATCATCAATCAAAGAATTCAAAGATCACTTTCATGCATCCGAATTCTAAGTTGATTGTCTCTAGTGGAATCTTAAGGATCACTTTCGTGCATCCGAGTCTCAACACAAGTTCTACTTATGGTTCTCCAACGTTCCGATCCTCACTTTTATGCAAGATCTCCATGTTTGACAACTCGACTCTACCCTAGATTCAAATTATCATCATGGCAATAAGATCACTAAATTCAAATAATTAAGAACTAACCTAAGAGAGTTCCTAACATGCAATTCTAGGGTTCCAAGTTCTCAAGCAAGTCACCTTTCGGTCTTTATTGCAAGAACTCTAAAACATGAATAATAACATCAATCTATGGAGAATCAAAAACAAACAATCACATAAGCAGAATCATCATAATAAAACTATTCTGACAAAAATAAGAGTTATCTAATCATTAAGAAATCAAAGTGAATTACATCCATGTCCCAAAATATGATTAAGTTATCATGAAAGGAAGATTACAATAATTCATGGTGAAGGAAATCAAAACAGAGAGAGAAAATAATTTACGGTACGGCCATAAAGATGTTTACGGCCGTAATCTGCGACGAACAGCGGCGGCGACTGGTGTTTCATTGATTTCTCCTCCGTCTGATCTCATTTCACTCTGAAACATCTGGTATGTCCTCTCCACCTCCAAATGAAGCTTCTGTGTAAAAATCATAGTGAGAGGTGCCCTCTACGCCTCTCGGCGTGAGGCCAAACCCTAACTGCCTCTCTGTTGATTGCTCCCTCGATATAGGATAAAAATTCATTCTTACATTTTATGTGTCTTCTCCTCTTAAGGACGAGTTTGCAGCATCTTTCGGATCTCAATTTGGAGGTCTGGATCAAAAGTTATGGTCCGCGCAAGATTCGGACCCGTAAAAATCGCGTTTTTGAAATGAAATTACGGCAGTGCCGTAATTTCTGCTATGTGAATTATGCATCAAGATTACGGCCTATAAAAATTGTTACGCCGGTGCTGTAATTTCTTCTGTATGTTTCTGGACCAAAATACGGCCCGTAAAGATCATTACGACAGTGCCGTAATTCTGGAAATCTCTCGGGTGGAAAATCATCTGCAATTACGGTACCGTGATCTTATTTATGGCAGTGCTGTAATCGCCATGAAAACTCTGGTCAAAATCTTCCCAAATTACGGCACCTCTCAGGGATTACAGCCGTACCGTAATTCTATGGTGGAATTACGTGTTGGTGTATATGCCCTAGGACCTAGTTTTTGGTCCACTTATGTACTACTTGACTTTGATATTTATATATATCATTCTGGCATTGTCATTATCAATGTTTGTTTACATCTGCGCACATGTACTGACATGATAATGTCCCTGGAGACAGATTGGATCTGTGCTCAAACTATTGTCCCCAGTCGATGTACCTTAGTGGATATGGGACAGCTATGGTACTTGAGAGACTGGTATGTGAGCTGGTTAGGTACGTGGTGCTAACGCAGACACATGGGTATATCATTGGAGGATATACTGGAAAGACCCGCTGTGAGGCTATGACTTGGTGTCATAAGTTATCCTCACAAGTGACAAGAGATGTATTGATCCCTTGACTTGAGGTCATTGATCATTCTATATGGTTAGGGACTTGCTTTGATACAACCTAACACCTCGCCGTAGTTGGGAGTTCATAACGGTTGTCATTGAGCATGTCACGACCCATATGAGAAGGTCAATGGACAGACATAGGATTTGCCCCTTCCTTAGGGAAGTATGATATCCATGGAGCTCCTCTATGGTTCTATGACTGAGAGTGTATGGCCATACCCAGGTAAGAACCTGTTTTAGTCATAGTCATGTGATTGGGTGAAAACAAGTGGTGATACACTTGTCCAATCGGATATCAGTCCGGCAAAGAGACTGTAATGCATCTGTAACTAGTTGCGATGATGGGGATGTCGATGTCGATATCCATTCCAATGACCTGGGTAGCAGCGATGCACTGCTAGGTGCCACTCACTGCTTGTGGTGACCTTTGGTCAGCACTGCCAGCGTCAGAAGAACCTACAGGGTCGCACACCTTGATACTTGAGTTCTCGTATTGATCGAGAAGCCTTATGATCAAGTTATTGGATAACTCGGATCTAATTGGGAGATTTCATCAGCACCAATGGGCCTGATGAGATGGAAGAATGTTATTGGAGCCAAACTTCATTTTTGGCAGGTTGACCCGTATTTGACCATGGTTGGTCACACTTGGATTAGGGTTGCATTGGATTGGATCCAAATGCTTAATCAACCCATAGGATGAAGTTTGGGCTAGCTCATTATCCAATGAAGCCCAATAACAAGTTCTCATGAAGAGAAGAGAGGCTAAAAGGGTATAATGGGGAGAAACCCAACCCCATTGGCGCCTAAGGGGCATAATGGGGTTAGGGTGGCAAAATTGCTTCATTAAGGAAGCAATTTGCGCCTAGCCCTTCTCCCTTGATGGTATGAATGCCTTTAAGGCATGTCTTGGGCTGATATGGTACTTGGGCAATTATGGAAAGGTTGAATGAAGTTTATGGTAAAGTCTTGGAGACTTTCCTTGCATAAAACCTCCTCATCCTAGCCCTACACTTGTCATGATCCTAGCCCTTGCCCTAATCGCCTCTTGCCCTATATATGTGACCCTAGCCGCCCCCTCTTTGATGATTCATCCTTGGAGGCGTGAACTTAAGAAGGGAGAGAGAGCAAGGAGCATTGGCGCAACCTCTTCCTCTTCCATCAAGTGGCCGCAAGCTTCTCCTTCCTTACCACTTGGCGCATCTTTCTCTCTTGGTGGCGCAAGGTGGTTGGAGCATCTCCCTAAGGCTTGGATCTTCTTCCCGAGGCTAGCACCGGGCGTGGAAGAAGAGGACTCGAGGCATCCGTGTGTGTGAGACTGCAGAGGGCGCACAGTTGGGCGCCTACCAAAAATCATTTTTGGGACGGACCTGTTTCGGGGACATTCTTCCGCTGTGCAATGTATGTATGTGTCTCTGAAAAATTGTAAAATGTCCCCGGGGTTTCCCAACAGTGGTATCAGAGCGACTTGCAAGACTCGAACGATGTTTTATGCTTTTCTTTCATGCTCACATGCCATATCTCTATTTTCGAAAATAGCATGATGCATGGCAAACGATTTTTTCTAAGTAGGAAAAAATTAGGGTTTCTTGTTTCTATCATCCTCTCAATCTCTTTTGGATTTTTGGACTATTTTTCTTGTCTGATTTAAAGATCAAAGGCACACGTAGTTTTGTCAAGTAGGACGGGCATTGTGTCTTCGGACTGGCCAAGTCTCTTGATCTGACAAAATTGCCAGCCGAAAGGATCTCTGAAATCACCTTGAAAAATAAATCGCAATTAACCAAAAGATTTGTGAGAAGAAGAGGAGAAAAAGAGACTAGTTTTAATGAAAAAGTAAAATTTCAGATTTTATGTTTTTCATGAGCATGTAGAATTGCATGAGTAAATACCTTGATTGTGCATAATGTTGTGATCATTAGTCAAGCCCCCCTTTGCATGCCTGTGATGTTTCCTCGTGAGGCCTGCGTGCCGCTTTTCTTTTTGCTTTTAAGAAGACTAGGGTAGCGCATGTACTTGGAGCTTGGCGCATGCATGGAGTTGGCGCACCTTGGATGGTGGCGCAACAAGCATCAAGGAAAAGGCGCAACCTTGCTTGATGGCACAAGTTAGGAATGGCCGAACCCTTGGGTTTGAGAGCTAGCTAACTTGGCATCTTTCATTGTGGCGCATTCTCCTTGGAGGAAGACCATGGCATTGGCCGAACCTTTGAGGTCTACCCTTAAGGTTTGAGAGCTAAGCCATGAAGGAAGGACCTTGGAGCCAACCATGAAGACCAAGATAGAGGGCGGCTAGGATAGGTCTTTCTTAGGGGCTTGAGTCCTATGTCAAGAGTTGAACCTCCTTTGGCATGGGTTGATTCAATGTCTTGAAAGGGCTTTGATCACATCATCTTTTACTGCTTTCCTTATCTGCTAAAAGCATGCCTGTGATGTTTTATCATTATGTTATCACTATAGGATTGCATGCCTGTATTGTTAGACATAAGATAAAACTGATGAGACCTTAAAAACCCTCATAAAATATCAAGTCTAGAAGCCTTCTAACGCGTAGCCCTCACTAAGCTATCGATCAGTGGAGTTGTGAACTGGTTCCCACCTCGTGGGACACACCCACTTATCTTTAGAAAGTGTGTGGTGACAATGGTTTCCCCAGTCCAGTTTCAACCTGGGCCTGCCTTCGCAAGGAAACTCATTGGCCCTGGGCATAAACGGTTAGGAATGGACTTGACTAGAAATTCACATGTACTGGGCACATGATGAAAGTCTAGAGGCATCGTTGAGAGGTTAGGGTTTCATGATTCAGCCCTCACTGGACATGAAATGCCCAAGACTGTCTCAACAAGGGGAGTTGCTTGGAGCAACAGGCCGGCGCGCCCACCTGTCTCAACAAGGGTTACTTTGTGCATCTCATCCCACCCTCGTGGGACGCGAAGCCTCATGTGAAATAAGGATCCCATCTCACTAGGAAGTCTTAAACTTCCCGATTGACTTTGTGGGTTGTCAATTCGAATTTAAAATAGTGGGAGCAGTAATCATTTAAAACAAGTCCAGTTTAAATGATTCGAAGTAGTACTAATCTGCTGTTTCTTGGTTATTGTAGAACAATGAACAATGGCAGATGGTCACTGCGATCTACCCTGGAAAGGGATAAGTTGGTTGGATCCAACTTAAAGGATTGGTATATGAACTTGAGAATTGTGCTCAAGCTCGAGAGGAAGTTATATGTCCTTGAGAAGCCAATTCCTGAGCCACTTCCATGCTTGGCCTCAGCAGCTGAGAAGGATGCTTATGATAAGCATCAAGCTGATACTTTGGAGATTGCACAATTGATGCTAACCAACATGTCGCCCGGGCTAAGAGGGCAATATGAATCTAAGAGTGCCTCTGAAATTATTTCTAGTCTAAGGCAGCTCTTTGATGCATTGGTTGAGCTCAACCCTCCTAAAGTAGACATTCAATGTGTTAAGCCCAAAGGCTTAACTAAAACATTGAAAATAAAGATGGAAAGAGTCAGGAATAATAAGTGCTACTCATGTGGAGGACCACCTCACATAATAAAGGACATAGTACGACTTCAGAATGAGAAGAAGAGAGGCAAGGCTTCGTCTTCATGCTCAGGTATCTATGTTACAGAAGTCAATCTTTCTACTTCTATGTCATGGGTATTGGATACCGCATGTGGAGCTCATATTTGTACAAATATGCAGGGGCTCAAGAAAAGTAGATCGGTGCGACCTGGAGAGATTAACCTACGCGTTGGAAATGGGGCACAGGTTGCTGCTGTTGCTGTAGGCGTCTTGACTCTCTCCTTGCCTTCTGGACTTCTATTAGAACTAGATAATTGCTTTTGTGTACCTTCACTTACTAAGAACATTGTATCCATTCCTTGCTTAGCAAAGAAGGGATTTAAGTTTGAAATAAATAAGAACTCTTGTTCTTTTTCATTTGCAAATATGTTCTATGGGAAGGGTACTTTGTGCAATGGTCTGTATATCTTGGATATGGAAAGTTCTATCTGTAACATAAGTAATAAAAGGACCAAACTGAGTGGTTCAGTTGGTGCTTTCCTATGGCACTGTCGATTAGCCCATATAAATAAAAATCGCATCCAACAACTCCATGCAAATGGATTGTTAGATTCAAGTTCCTTGGAGGAATTTGATACCTGTGAACCTTGTTTATTAGGGAAAATGACAAAAGCACCCTTCACCAAGATTGGTGAGAGGGCAGGAGGTTTATTGGATCTCATACATACTGATGTGTGTGGGCCTTTCAATAAACAAGCCAGAGGAGGGTACAACTACTTCATTACCTTCACTGATGACTTCAGTAGGTATGGATATGTCTACCTAATGAGACATAAATCTGAGTCCTTTGAGAAATTCAAGGAGTTCAAGAATGAAGTAGAGAACCAGCTTGGAAGATCCATTAAAGCTCTTCGATCAGATCGAGGTGGAGAATACCTGAGTGGAGAGTTCTTTGACTATCTGAGAGAGTCTGGGATCATATCCCAACTCACTCCTCCTGGAACACCTCAATGGAATGGTGTGTCTGAAAGGAGAAATCGAACTTTATTGGATATGGTTCGATCTATGATGAGTCATGCAACTCTACCTCCCTCATTCTGGGGGCATGCACTTGAGACAGCTTCTCTGATACTGAATAATGTTCCATCTAAGAGTGTCTCCAAAATACCATACGAGGTATGGAGTGGGAGACGCCCTAATCTCACGTTTATCAGGATCTGGGGATGTGAGGCTTATGTCAAACGTCAGGATTCTAGCAAGCTAGAACCTAGATCTAATAAGTGTGTATTTGTGGGGTATCCTAAGGAAACTAAAGGATACTACTTCTATGTCCCAACCGAGAACAAAGTTTTTGTTGCTCGGGGTGCTGTCTTTCTAGAGAAAGAATTTCTTATGAAAGAAGTAAGTGGGAGGGAGTTTGACTTGGATGAGGTCCAAGTGCAACCACAAGACAAAGAGATGGAATCTGAGCCATCTACACCGGTTGTTATACAACCTGAGGCTCAGACACAGGTCCCACGTAGGTCTAGGAGGATTCGTCGTGCACCTGAGAGGTACGGGTCGCTACCAACTCAACACGATGGAATTTTCATCATTGAGGATGAACCTAGAACCTATGATGAGGCGGTCAGTGGACCGGACTCCGAGAGATGGCTTGACGCCATGCGATCCGAGATGGATTCCATGTCGGCTAACCAAGTCTGGGATTTGGTTGAGCTGCCTGATGGGGTAAAACCCATAGGGTGTAAATGGGTCTTCAAGAAGAAGACAGACATGGATGGCAATATAGTTACCTATAAGGGTAGACTAGTGGCTAAAGGTTTTAAACAAGTCCACGGGGTGGACTATGATAAAACCTTCTCGCCAGTTGCCATGATCAAGTCCATTCGGATTCTGCTTGCTATAGCTGCATATCATGACTATGAGATATGGCAGATGGATGTGAAGACAGCGTTCCTTAACGGAAAGCTGACTGAGGATGTGTACATGACACAACCTGATGTTTTCATCCATCCTGCAGAGGCTAATAAGGTCTGCAGGCTAAAGAGATCCATTTATGGATTAAAGCAAGCATCTCGAAGTTGGAATCTTCGATTTGATGAAGCTGTGAGAGATTATGGCTTTATCAAAAGCGAAGATGATGCCTGTGTATATAGAAAATTCAGTGGGAGCTTGGTGATTTTTCTGGTCTTGTATGTCGATGACATACTGCTCATCGGAAACGACATCCCTAGTCTTCAAGCTGTGAAGACATGGTTGGGGAAGTGTTTTGAGATGAAAGACTTAGGGGAGGCCGCCTATATTCTAGGCGTGAGGATCTACCGAGAAAGATCCAAGAGGCTCCTGGCCCTTAGTCAGAGTACCTACATTGATAAAGTCCTGGAGAGGTTTAACTTGGAGCAATCCAAGAAAGGATACCTTCCAGTAAGACATGGCCTTACTCTCTCAAAGAGCCAGTGTCCTACAACACAGGCTGAGCGAGATGACATGAGTCAAATTCCTTATGCTTCAGCAGTAGGATCGATCATGTATGCAATGTTGTGTACTAGACCAGACGTGGCATATGCTGTAAGCATAACCAGCCGATACCAATCCAATCCAGGTCTGCAGCACTGGGTGACTGTAAAGAACATCCTAAAGTATCTGAGGAGAACTAAGGATTTGTTCTTGGTCTATGGGGGACAGGAAGAGCTCAGTATGCATGGCTATACTGATGCATCATTCATGTCTGACCCTGACGACTTTAGATCGCAGGCCGGCTATGTGTTCAAGATAAATGGAGGCGCTGTATGCTGGAAGAGCTTCAAGCAATCCACCATAGCAGATTCTACAACCGAGGCAGAGTATGTGGCCGCTTCTGAGGCAGCCAAGGAAGCCGTTTGGATAAGGAAGTTCATATCTGATCTTCAGGTGGTTCCTTGTGCAGTGGATCCCATTGAACTCTATTGTGACAACAATGGAGCAATTGCACAAGCCAAGGAACCACGGTCTCATCAAAGATCCAAACACATACTCAGAAGATTTCACCTGATCAGAGAGATCATTGAAAGAGGTGATGTCAAGATTAGCAGAGTTGACACAGAAAACAATCTGGCAGACCCATTGACCAAGGCTTTGGCGCAGCAGAAGCATGATGGTCACGCTAGAGATATGGGGTTAAGATTTCTCAACCTCTAGGTCTTAGTGCAAGTGGGAGATTGTTGGTGTATATGCCCTAGGACCTAGTTTTTGGTCCACTTATGTACTACTTGACTTTGATATTTATATATATCATTCTGGCATTGTCATTATCAATGTTTGTTTACATCTGCGCACATGTACTGACATGATAATGTCCCTGGAGACAGATTGGATCTGTGCTCAAACTATTGTCCCCAGTCGATGTACCTTAGTGGATATGGGACAGCTATGGTACTTGAGAGACTGGTATGTGAGCTGGTTAGGTACGTGGTTCTAACGCAGACACATGGGTATATCATTGGAGGATATACTGGAAAGACCCGCTGTGAGGCTATGACTTGGTGTCATAAGTTATCCTCACAAGTGACAGGAGATGTATTGATCCCTTGACTTGAGGTCATTGATCATTCTATATGGTTAGGGACTTGCTTTGATACAACCTAACACCTCGCCGTAGTTGGGAGTTCATAACGATTGTCATTGAGCATGTCACGACCCATATGAGAAGGTCAATGGACAGACATAGGATTTGCCCCTTCCTTAGGGAAGTATGATATCCATGGAGCTCCTCTATGGTTCTATGACTGAGAGTGTATGGCCATACCCAGGTAAGAACCTGTTTTAGTCATAGCCATGTGATTGGGTGAAAACAAGTGGTGACACACTTGTCCAATCGGATATCAGTCCGGCAAAGAGACTATAATGCATCTGTAACTAGTTGCGATGATGGGGATGTCGATGTCGATATCCATTCCAATGACCTGGGTAGCAGCGATGCACTGCTAGGTGCCACTCACTGCTTGTGGTGACCTTTGGTCAGCACTGCCAGCGTCAGAAGAACCTACAGGGTCGCACACCTTGATACTTGAGTTCTCGTATTGATCGAGAAGCCTTATGATCAAGTTATTGGATAACTCGGATCTAATTGGGAGATTTCATCAGCACCAATGGGCCTGATGAGATGGAAGAATGTTATTGGAGCCAAACTTCATTTTTGGCAGGTTGACCCGTATTTGACCATGGTTGGTCACACTTGGATTAGGGTTGCATTGGATTGGATCCAAATGCTTAATCAACCCATAGGATGAAGTTTGGGCTAGCTCATTATCCAATGAAGCCCAATAACAAGTTCTCATGAAGAGAAGAGAGGCTAAAAGGGTATAATGGGGAGAAACCCAACCCCATTGGCGCCTAAGGGGCATAATGGGGTTAGGGTGGCAAAATTGCTTCATTAAGGAAGCAATTTGCGCCTAGCCCTTCTCCCTTGATGGTATGAATGCCTTTAAGGCATGTCTTGGGCTGATATGGTACTTGGGCAATTATGGAAAGGTTGAATGAAGTTTATGGTAAAGTCTTGGAGACTTTCCTTGCATAAAACCTCCTCATCCTAGCCCTACACTTGTCATGATCCTAGCCCTTGCCCTAATCGCCTCTTGCCCTATATATGTGACCCTAGCCGCCCCCTCTTAGATGATTCATCCTTGGAGGCGTGAACTTAAGAAGGGAGCGAGAGCAAGGAGCATTGGCACAACCTCTTCCTCTTCCATCAAGTGGCCGCAAGCTTCTCCTTCCTTACCACTTGGCGCATCTTTCTCTCTTGGTGGCGCAAGGTGGTTGGAGCATCTCCCTAAGGCTTGGATCTTCTTCCCGAGGCTAGCACCGGGCGTGGAAGAAGAGGACTCGAGGCATCCGTGTGTGTGAGACTGCAGAGGGCGCACAGTTGGGCGCCTATCACGACATCGACCTCATCTTGCTCTGAGGTATTTTCTAACTCATCGTGTCGACCCCCTTGCATGCGATCTTCACTGGGTTTTTGGGACTGACCTGTTTCGGGGACATTCTTCCGCTGTGCAATGTATGTATGTGTCTCTGAAAAATTGTAAAATGTCCCCGGGGTTTCCCAACATTACGGTACCGTAAAATCCATTACGGGTGTGCCGTAATTTGCTATGAAGCTCTGATTCTCCTGAAATTTGACGTGTGACTTCATTTTGATGTCTGGAATCCATTGTTGTGCTCGAATCCTTCAAAATCCATCAAAATATAGCACATTTACCTGAAATTCATGAAAAACAAGAAATTATGTAGATTTTGTGATATTTAACAAATAATGCTTAAAAACAAGCAAAAGTTTATAAATATGCCACGAAAAGATATATAAAAAGGCATGAAATTTACTATAAATTTCGGTGTCATCATGCCTCCTACCGTATTCGACTTAGCACCACTCCATCACGCCCATGACGGCAAACACGGCCAGGCCGTGACCAGCCCCTGAATGTTTAAAGGTGCCATTCTTCATCCCATTTGATGCTCGGAACGGTCCTCCTCCTCCCCCCCCCCCCCCCCCGACCGTTTTGTGGGGGTAGTGAGCCCCTCATCCACCACAACTTGCCCCATCCGCTCCATGAAGGAGGCTTCACCCACATCTTCGGAGTCCATCCAGCCCGTTCCTATGGCAACTCTTCCTCGAATACCCCCATCGGACACCACCACCGATCGATACAACAACCGGGTCCTCAACTCGGCACAAGAGACCGCCACTAATGTTCAGAATTAGCCCATGATCAGCCGCTTCTGCTGCTTCATGGTCGCATGCTCAGAAATGGTGTAGCCCACTGAAGGCGGCCCGTACAACGGCCCAAGCGTCTTAGCTCATGCGCCCCATCCCTTGGCATATTCCCTGCAGAATTAGTTAGCATGTTACTTTAGTTTGTTTTGAAGAATATTGACCTTCTTTTAGGTAGTTAGAGGGAGTTGGCTTCTCCAACTACCCTCATGTGTTGTGCATGTGACCCTCATTCCCTCTTGATCTATAAGAGAGGGCTGAGGGCTTCTGTTATTTTCAGTTCGGTTGTAGTAGTCGCCTTCCCCGCGCAAGGCTTAGGTCCACCAGCTCCAAGGGACTCACCTAGAGCTCCCTTGTTCTTGTATTCTGCTTGTTTACTGCTTTCAATCAAAACACCCGGAGAACCCTCACCGAGCTTCGGGTCCTTTTCAAGAAACCTTGTCTTCCGCTTCAGCGCCCCGATTCCGTGTCTTGGAGTTGTGGATTGTCGCCTTCGTAGCATCATAAAGGTTCGGATCGCACGCGCTTGCTTGAAGAAAAAAAAATTGGCTCTACAAGTAAATGTGAGTAGTTTCCTTAGTATTCAAACGATTGTTTCTCCGCGCGTTTGGGTATTAAGCAAGAAATGTCTACTCGTTGTTCTCATCGGTTTTTCTCGTGGCTTTCCCCGTCTGCACGCGTTTTAATCTCCCTCGTCTCAAGACCCTCTTTCGCTTTCAGCATCATTGTTTAGTTCCCCTAGAGTACGGAAATTAAGGCCTCTACATCCGTTGCATCAACTACGACACTGTGGCATTAACTGAGGAGTGTAGTGCCATCATTCAAAATAAATTACCACCAAAATTAAAGGATCCAGGTAGCTTCTTTATACCTTGCTTGATTGGAGATATGGCTTTTTACAGAGCCTTACGTGATCTTGGGGCTAGTGTGAGTCTAATGCCTTTGTTTGTTAGCAGGAAATTAGACATGGGAGAGCCGAAGCTGACTTCTATATCCTTGCAGCTCGTTGATCATTCAGTTAAGTAACCCGTTGGAATTCTTGAGGATGTTTGATGCAGGAGAATCTCATTGAAGACCTCCAATTTTGGGAACTTGATGTATTTTGGACTTGTTTAATTTCTGCATTAAGTTATGATGATGCAAACATTATTTACATTTCCTACACTTGATGTGTTACTTTTGTTGTAGTTAGGTCTTAGCCTAGGATTTTATTTTCTTTAAGCATGTTTTACTTTCATAGATTATGTAGTAGGGTGTCTCTAGCCTAGGATTATACATGCACCTGTAATTGCACATGCAAGGCACCCTGGACCCTCAACAATCCTCCCTCAAGATAAAGTCAATGACAAGTCAAAGCTCCAGCCAAGTCAACATTCAGCATCCTAAAGCAATTCAGAATCAAAATCCAGCAACACCCAGCCGCAACTCTCCACAAAGCGCCACAACTCAGTATCAACAAGTCAACAGCAGCAAATGCGCCAATAGCAAAGCCAAGTTCAAGTCAACGATACCAAGCTTCAGCCTAGGTCAAGCCTTTTCAAGACATCCCTTGACGCCTCTTCAAATGAGCCGTTGCATGCACGCTAGGACCAGCAGCCAACCAGCATCTCGCAAGACACCAGCAGCCAACCAGCCTTCACCACCTTTGACATGCGCCAATGAGATGTAAGCAGCCACCACTTCAATAGAATACTTCAAGAAACTCCTCGGCAACCTTAGCTGTTAAGGGAGAGTTAAGGCAACATGCCAACCGCCCACCCCGCCCAATGGAGAAACTAGAAAGAATCAGCTCATCCTAGCCCTGCAAGTTCAAACCGAGCAAAGAACAACCGTGAGATGAGTGGAGGAAATTTTGTAACGTTGAGGGAAATGGGTTTTAAGCCCTTGCACTTAGTCACTTTGCACTGAATCTATCTTTTATGAAAAAAAACTCAAACAGCTTGTTAGCGTGTGTTGTTCTTGTGTTCTTGCGTTCTTTGTGTACTTGTGTGTTCTATTGTTGCTGAGACTTCCATCTTGCCCTTCATCTTCATGTGAGTGTCCCTAGGAGTTGAAGCCGACGTGAGGAATTTCTTTCGTGGACTGGAAGCTGCAAACTCATTGAAACATTCGGCAGGGATTTATCTTCGGCTGGGATTTGTCGAAGCTTGATCAAAATCCAAATTAAAGCTCCTTGCTGATTTCCTCACCGAGATTCAAGAAGAGGGAAACAAAGAAAGGGGTCTTGGCCCCCTTCCCTAAAGGGGGCCTCAGGTGGTCTCTAGACAAGCAGTTTCACTTTGATATCTAGGCTGCATGCTAGGAAGTCCTATCTTCATTTCTGTAACACCTTGTCTCATTCTTAACTTATTAATAGTCTAGTTGCTGCTTATTTGAGCTATTCTGTCTGGATTTGCATATGCGTATTATTCTCTATCTAAGTTGCATAATAGTTTATTAAACTGCTGCATAGTAAACTTGAATCTGCGCCTGTTACTTGTTTACATTTTCCCTGAGTATTCTTCAGTGGTATCAGAGCAAGCCTAGGGTGCTCTAATAGTGTTCCCTTTGTAAATCAAATTTCTGGTATTCTTGCTGTGTTGAACACGCTGTGTTTCTCTATTTGCTTCTGAATTGTACGTGCCTTCTGCTTTCACTGATTGTTGGTCATCTGAGCTTGCGTTTGACTTCTGATTGAAACTTCTGAACCAAGTGGGTCTGAAGCTATCTAACTCATAGATAGTTGTCACGCCCCGGCGGAAGCCGGCTATTTCTAGCTCAGGGTTCCCCAGGGAGTAACAATATTGATAGGAACCAGAGAACTAAAAAAATCACATAACCTTTATTTAATAAACAATCCAAATTTAATATCAACACAATATCTGAATACAACTATCCAAATTATCAACTGAATAAAATACAAAAGACAACTATCTCAACTCGGGCTGGTATCTGCTATCTACTCTATCCCTCCCAGAAGCTAACTCTGTACCTGGAGGAGAAACAAAGGGAGTTAGCAGAAATGCTAAGTAGGAATCAACAAACATGGTGAGGGAATCAAATAACAGGATAATACAATAACTGAAACAATGATATACAAATAATATAGGAATGTCGTGCAAATCATCAAGCTGGCCACACAGATCTCACTTAAGAGCCGCACTCATTTTCAGAGTGTTTCCACTGTTGCTCATGCAATGGAACGACTATCCTAAACAGTCCGGAGTGTTGCGTCCAACACTGACATCCGTAGTATTGTCCTAAGACAACTAGCGGTGCCGTACCGGCATCTCAGATAGTCCGATGCGCGTCGGAACTATAACTCAGATAAACAGGCCACTGGAGAATAAATCATCCAGGTCAGAGATCAAAATATAACACGACTTTATCATCTCAGATTTACAATAGTTCCACATACTTATACGTCAATATCTCAGATACACATTTGTTCAACCAGGCTCATAAGCCAATATATATTAGATATCTCAAAACAGGTTTGTTAATCATGCACACAGAAATAGAATATGACCAATGAACAAGATAATTGAGGTCAACAGGAATTCAGAAACAAATCAAGCAGACGAAGCAATCAGATACCAGTGTCATTCTATCAAATGCATCATATATTAAATCAAAGGATCAAACAACAATTCCCATAATTCATGACACTGTAACAAAGGAGTAGGGTAAGATTCCTACCTCGAACGCTGTTATTCTGAATCCTTTTTGAAAAGCCAATAATTGTTTATCACACGATGCAAGCCGATTATTGGATTAATGGCTCTGAAACATGAATTTGTACATGAACTCTATTAATAATCATTCTAACTTGGAAACCAAAACTACCAACATGTAGAACATAACCCTAAACCTAGAGAACCACTCTTAGATCATATGAACCGAACCTAAAACCCACTGAACCGAACAGAATTGCACTGAACCGCTCAAATTCACCCTGAACCAAGTTAAACCAAAACTTCTAACTTAAATTACACAAAATAGAAAACTCATATAAAGATATAAAGATTACCATTAGATGGGAAATTTAATTATCTTTCCAACGGCTACCTGAACCGGCCCGGATTCGACCGAATATGGGTCGAACCGGTCTAAATTCCATTACTGACCCAAACTGGAATTGAACCGCTCGGTCCGGTTCAATTCAATTTCAAAACTCAGCGACCGGTTTATTTATAAATAAACCGCCGCCCAAACCAAACTTCGGACCGAACCGACGATCGCCCGCGCCGCCCGAACGCCGCCGCGCAAGTCCGCCGGACTTGCGTCCGCTGCTTGCGCCGGCGAGCTACCGAGGGCGCGTCGAAGAGCCGTTCGCTGCCAAACTTCGCCAGAACACTTCTGACGACGAGACGAGCATCCACGACAAGCTTCGGCCAGGTTTCGACCCACGGTCGAAGCATCCGAAGCGACAGCAGGTATCGACGGTGGCGCCGCCGCCGTCGATACACAAAACCTACCCAAACCCAAACGAAACTTCACTAAAACTTCACAGAAGCTTACATACCTTGCTACGACGATGTATCGTAGCCCAGAACACCGAGATCGCCGTCGAAGAAGGCGCTGGATGGCTGGAACATGAGGCGGCGCCGCTCGAACTCCGGCGACGAGTTTGAGCGCGATTTCTCCTTCCTGGCGGCGCGTCGAGGGGTGAAGATGTTCCAGGGTTTCTAAACTCCTCGAGTCGAACAAAAGCCCTCTAATATAGAGGTGAAACTCGTTCCCGACGGCGAGAACGCGGCGGCGAGAAAATCGCCGAGAAAATCGGGGAAGACAACGGGTTGACTCGGTCCCCGAATTCAAATCTAAATCTAATATAAAAAAAACAAATCCAATATTATATTAAAAAACTCAAATCGCCGCGTTGGTTAGACGGCGACGTTTGATGCCGCGCGACGCGGGTTTGAGCCCCCGCGAGCGCAAATGTAAACTTTTTATAAAAAAACTTAATTTTTAACCTTTTAAAAATTCCAAAAAATCCCAAAAAATTTTAAAAAAATCAAAAAGTAAATTTTCGAATTTCTAAAATTAAATTTCAAAAATTAAGGTTATAACATTATCCACCCCTTAAAAAGAATTTGGTCCTCCAAATTCAGGGTACACAAAAAATAATAGTATAATTATGAAAACTAAGAATTACACTAAGTCCGGAGTCTCCTCTTGAGTTTCTTGTTGAGTCTGGTGAGTCACTGCATAAACTCTTGCTGGAGCTGTAGATTGCTGCTGAAATTCTCTCTGTGGCATCTGATTAACTTGACCATCTCTCTCCGGATAAGTCCTAGGTCTAGAGCTCTGTTGGTAACTTTGTTGATGGCTTTGCTGATAACTTTGCTGTGGGGGTTGAAATCCTCTTCGTGGGCAATCTACCTTATAATGACCCCAACCTTTGCAATAGTTGCACTGAATCTCGTTGAAGGGGCATACATTAGCCAAATGTCCTTCTTGATTACACCTAAAGCATTTTCTCATAGACCCTGCTGAATTAAAGCTTGGTGCATATGAAGAATGTACAGGTCTCTGATGGCTATTAAATACTGCTCTTGATCTTTTCCCTCTATTATCATAGGTTTCTGTCTCTACTGATCTAATTGTCTGGCTTACTTTTCTCTTTTCTACTAATTCTTGTACCTCTTCAATTTGTTATTCTTTAGCCACATCTATTAAAGAAGTCTCTATCCTGAATGCTGTATTTACCACTGCCTGAAAACTATCTAAGGGAATAGTATTCATCTGTTCTTTTATTGTATGGTGTAATCCCTTAATAAAGAGTTGACATTTTCTCCTTTCAGTGGTTACTAACTCTGGAAATAAATCTGACGATCTCTCAAAGTCAGTTACATAAATATTTACTGTCCTTTTCCCTTGTTTTAGATTTAGAAATTCTTGCATCTGGCTATCCTGAAAAGATTCTGGAAAATATTTCTCGAAAAATGCTTCTTTAAAATCGGTCCAAGAGATAGGGTCATTTCCAAAAGTAACTCTCATTCCAGACCACCATGTCCCAGCTCTATCAGATAAAAAATATGTGGCCAATTCTACCTTCTGTTCATCTGGACATCCTAAGGCCCTAAAGGTCTGCTCTACTTTTAGCAACCAATCTCTAGCAGCCCAAGGGTCAGTAGTGTTGGGGTATGCCCTTAAGGCTAATGTTTGAGGCCTGTGGGAATGTATTTGTATCATGTAATAAACTGTTATGTTTATAAAGGCATGGTTATTATTCAGTTGTTTACATTGTCTGCTGCAATATATGTTCTTCTGAATAATGTCTCAAAGCTGTTCAGCTGGGCTGACATGCTGTATGTCCTTAGTCGAGATATCTTGGTGAACATGAGACAGCCTTGATATGATTGAGACTAATATGTGTTCTAATCTTATAGGATGCTTCGAGCATGGAATAAGGTGTAGACTCATGGGTACGTTGGATGTACTGGACAGACCCTACTAGGATGTTCAATTGTTTGTCACAATGTGAATATTCCTTGAATGAGACAAGTGGCACATTTCCTCTGACTTGAGATCACTTGTGTTTTCTAAATGATGATTGTCATTGTTTTGAGATAGTTCAATATCATTTGAAACATAATGATTATAGACTATCTTGGATGGTGAGCTTGAGTCAGGTTAGGGCACTAGTGATAGATATAGGATTGCCGTCTCCTTGTTTAAGGAGTGTGATGTTCTAAAGGGGCCCCCCCCGGATGAGATGATTGAGAAAGTGTATGGCCATACCCAGGTGACTGTGTTCATCTGATCTAATCATGCTCATCATATTGGAGCTGCAAGCTTGACACGCTTGTCCAATAAGAACATCCAGTGGCAAAGGAAATATGTATGCTTTGTGAATTGATTCACACTTGTGCTGTGGTTTGGGTGTAGTCTTGGAAGACTCTTTTCTTTATATCGGGAGACAGTGATGTGTTGCTAGATACCCCTCACTGATCGTGATGATGTGAGTTATCGTTACCGACATTTAAAGGAAACCCTCAGGGTCGCACAATTTGATGATATGGCTTACTTAAGTCAGATCGTGTGGACTGAATTGTTTGGGTTCAGTTTAAAGGGATTTGATCTCTGATTGTAAGTGAGATCTAGTCTGATCATGTTTGATTGATTAGGGCTTGAGATCGGTAAGCTTCGATTGAGAGAATGAATGCTAGATCGGTCAGATCAGCAGCATCTAGAGATCAACGGTCAGATCATGAGCCTTATGGTTTAATTATGATTTGGACTAGTTGCTTGGCTTATTTGGTTTGTGAACCGAACCAATGTGAACCAGCTCAAGTGAGCGCATGGTTCAAAAGGATGAAGAGAAGTTTGCGCTTGGGGTAAACCCATGGTATGCGCATGTGAACGTTGAGAGGTGGATTGCTATTTTTAGATAGCACCTCTCTAAACGTGGGCATGTCTCACGTTCACGCAAGAGACGCTCTCATCTCTCGCCTATTCTTTTCTTTCGGTCGCCAACTTGAATATAGAGTTTTTGGTTTTTGCACTCTCGTGGGAACAAGTGGTGGACGCAAAAGGAAGAAGGTGATCGCTAAGCAACGGATTTTCTCCCTTTCCATTCGACAACGACTTCTTGGAACCTTGCTAGCACAAGGAGCACCAACAGAAGAGTAGGCGACATCTCTTGTGTGCGTCACCTTAGGAGAAGGAGCACTTGCGCCTTTCCTTCCAAGACAACATCTAAATGATGGCAATGGTAAGAATCTCCTTGCATTAAAAGTTGATCATATGATATGTTAAGATCTCTATGAAACCCTAGCTTCCCATGCGGTTTTTATATATGCGCCTCCCTTAGGGTTTCGGCCCCCTTAGATTAAGGGGACTTTCAACTGGTATCAGAGCATAGGTTGTTATATATTCATATGATTGCTTATGGTGATCCATGTATGTTGAATGTTTAGATCTTATTTTTCTCATCATGCGAAAATACTAGATAGATGTATTTTGTTTGTGGCGCATGTATGAGATAAACTCTTGTTGGCGCATGCTTTACATGTTTCAGTTTTGGTTTTCAAAAACCTTTCATGACTTGCGCGACACATCTTAGATCTAAAGCCTTGCATTAAACCCTTAGACGGGTTATTAGGGTTGAAGTCACCCCCTAGTTTAGATCCAACAGTCTGATCAGACCATCTGACAGCCTGAATGGGTCGACCAGATAGCACCTTGGCGCAAGCCTGTGGTGGCTATAGGTCGACTGCAGACAGGTGTGTAGCGATGTCTGATTGAGACAACCTCTGAACGCACATGAGTTAGGCCCGGGCTCACACCCGCTTGCCAGACCTCATTGTGGTTGTTCAGCCCTGGCGCATGCATGGTTGACCTTATGGTCGACTCAAGTCAGTTAGGACTTGGTGCATGCAAGGGCAGTGGATCTGACTAGGTTGGATGAGTGGATCCCTAGTAATGGACCGTTCTAAGGTTGTAGGGCAAATAAGGAAAAATTAAAATTGATCCCATGGGGTTTTTCGAAAATTTTAATTTTTATGATGGATCACATGATTGCTGATTGGATGCATATGTTTGTCTATTTAGTCTTATGTGGGCTGCCCATATTAATTGTGTGCTGTGCTGGGGCCTGCGTGCCTGGGATTTAAAATTGTAAATTAATTATTGTGATCTGCGCATCACATTGCTTTAATTTATAAAATGTAATTGACCTGCGTGTCAATCTTGTCTAGATAGTTAAATTTGTAATTAAATTAGACAAGAGCACAAAGCACACTTGGCAGAGGCGCTTGCAGCAGAGGCTGACCAGGAGGGAGGTCCAGGGTTCGACTCTGGGACCAGGCGCATTTTCCCTGGTGGGCGCACTTGTGCTGTAATTGGCGCTTGGGCCCTGGTTTGGGCCAGATGAGCAGCTAAAAGACCCATGAAGAGCAAGTGAAGACTTAAACTAGGTTAAGGTCTTCTAGGGCTATGGGCTTTTACCACATAAGAACCATGCTTTCTTTTATTGCTTATATAAGTAGAACAGCATGTTTTAATTTATCTTCTGCTATCACCATAGGAATTGCATGATAGTGAAGAAGATAAAAGACCGTGAAAATCCAACGCTAAATATCAAGCTCGTAAGCCTTCTGACGCGAAACCTCACTGTTCTGATTATCGTTGGAGCCGTGTTGTACCCACTCAGTGGGCACGTCCATCTATCTTCAGACGGTGTGGGACTACACCTGTGTGTTACAGAGTAGGGATTTATCCCTTCTCGTTGCTCAGCATAACACATGGTGGTCCAGGGAGTAGGTCGGGTAAGCTTGACCATGTAGGCTACATATGTGGCGCATATGGTAGCACATGGAGGCAGCCATCTGTGGGGTCAGAGACTGTGTTGTACCAACTCAGTTGGCACAGTCTGCTGGATTGCCCAGATGAAGGGGAATCGCACGGGTTGGCGATTGGCTGGGACAGCCTACCAGAAATTAGTGCTTGTACTCTCTGTGCATCTTATCTCGCCTGCGCGGGACGCGGAGACCAAGTATGAAATCTGGATCCCATCTCACTAAAAGAGTATTACTCTTTCGGGCTATTTTACTGGATTTATCAGCCAGATAAAATAGTGAGAAAAAGAATCTTTCTTAAGTCCTGATCGATTCTTATACATTGATACTGACCTTGCTGTTCTTGCATTGTTGTAGATACCTGCAGCAACGAACACCATGAACTTCAATGTGCGATCCCTACTGGAAAGGGAGAAGTTTGCTGGGCTGAACTTCTCTGACTGGTTTGGACACCTTAAGATCGTTCTTAAGGCAGAGAGGAAACTGTATGTCCTCGAGACGGCGATACCGCCGCAGCCCGCTCCGAACGCCGCAAGGGCGGTTCGGGAAGCCTATGAAAAGCACGTCAATGATAGCATTGATGTCGCTTGCCTGATGCTAGCGTCTATGACGCCACCGCTGCAGCGTCAGCATGAGGACATGTCTGCTATAGACATGATAGCGAACCTCAAGATGCTGTATGCTGCACAGGCGAGGACAGAGCGCTACAATTTGACGAAGCTCTTCTTTCAGAGCAAACTGGCTGAAGGGAGCCCAGTGGGAGCTCACGTGCTCAAGATGATTGGGCACAAGGAAGCTCTGGAGAAACTGGGGCACACCATCAACCAGGAGCTTGCTGTGGATATTATTCTGCAGTCTCTCCCGCCTTCATTCGACGCGTTCATTATTAATTTTAATATGAACAAAATCGATTGTACTCCGGCAGAGCTGCTGAATATGCTCTTGACCACTGAGGAGACTCTGAAGGGAAAGCCTTCGACCTCTGTCTTAATGGTTCCTTCACGGAACAAGAAGAAGGGGAAGAAGGGCAAGACCCCTGTCAAGAGCTACAGCAAGGCTTTGAAGCAAAAGGTCAAGCGGTCCAAGGAATACAGGTGTTTCCACTGTGGCCAGTTGGGTCACTGGAAAAAGGACTGTAAAGCGCTCCAAGGAGATAAGAGGGGAAGCTTCGCTTCTGGCTCAGGTATATTCGTGACTGAGGTCATGTTTTCTTCTTCTATATCATGGGTGTTGGACACTGCATGTGGAGTTCACATTTGTTCAAATGTACAGGAACTCAAGAGAAGAAGGCAGGTGGGACAGCATGAGGTGGACCTACGCGTTGGAAACGGGGCACGGGTTGCTGCTGTTGCTGTAGGAGACTACTTCATTTCTTTACCATCTGGAATTGTATTGGAACTAAACAATTGTTATTTTGTTCCCAGTATTACTAAAAATATTATCTCCATTCCTGCTCTTGTCAGGAAGGGATTTTCCTTTGAATGCAATATTTCAAAGTGTATTTTGTCTTTTGATAATATTGTTTATGCAACTGGTTCAATTAACAATGGGTTATTCATGTTGGACATGGAAAGTTCGATACAAAATATTGATATTAAGAAAGCCAAGTATGCTGATGACAGCACCTTGCTATGGCATAGTCATTTAGGCCATATAAACGACAAACGCATTAAGCGGTTGCATGATTATGGACTGCTGGGATCATTCTCCTACAAGGAGATTGATACATGCAAGGCTTGTTTAATGGGTAAAATGACGAAGTCACCTTTTCCTCACAAAGGTCAAAGGGCTTCAGGTTTACTTGACCTTATACACAGTGATGTGTGTGGGCCATTTAGTAAACATGCCAGAGGTGGCTATCAGTACTTCATTACCTTTACTGATGATTTCAGTAGGTATGGGTATGTCTATCTGATGAGACATAAGAGTGAATCTTTTGACAAGTTCAAAGAGTTCAAAAATGAAGTACAGAATCAGCTAGGCCGAAATATCAAGGCACTTCGTTCAGATCGAGGTGGTGAATACCTAAGTCATGCGTTTACTGACTATCTAAAGGAGTGTGGGATCATCTCACAGCTCACTCCACCAGGAACACCGCAATGGAATGGTGTGTCCGAGAGGAGAAATAGAACGTTACTTGATATGGTTCGTTCTATGATGAGTCAGGCTACTCTTCCATACTCCTTTTGGGGTTTTGCGCTGGAAACAGCTGTAAAGGTACTAAACCGAGTGCCATCCAAGGCCGTTTCAAAGACGCCATATGAGTTATGGTATGGGAAACAGCCAAGCTTGACATTTATCAGGATCTGGGGCTGCGAGGCTTATGTCAAAAAGCTCGCCTCTGGGAAACTAGAGAGCAGATCTGACAAATGTATCTTTGTCGGTTACCCTAAGGAAACTAAGGGTTATTATTTCTACGATCCCAAAGAGAACAAGGTTTTTGTTGCTCGGACGGCCATATTTCTTGAGAAGGAGTTTCTTCTGCAAGAGGCCAGTGGGAGAGAAATACAGTTGGATGAGAATCCAGAGGAAGGACAAAGAGCTCAAGCACAGTTGGATGAGCCTGAGCCGGTAGATCAGGTTATTGAACAACCTGAGGCTCAGATATCACGGGAACCGCGAAGATCGGGAAGGATCCGTAGACAACCTGAGCGTTATGACGGAGTCTACATCATTGATAATGATGAACCCCTCACTTATGCGGATGCGGTCAGTGGACCGGAGTCAGCGAGATGGCTTGAAGCTATGCGCGCCGAGATGGACTCCATGTCAGATAACCAAGTTTGGGATTTGGTTGATCCGCCTCCGGGAGTTATCCCTATAGGCTGTAAATGGATCTTCAAGAAGAAGATTGACATGGATGGTAACGTGGTTACCTATAAAGGCTGGCTAGTTGCGAAAGGTTTCAAACAAATCTACGGGATAGATTATGATGAAACTTTCTCACCTGTAGCTATGTTTAAGTCTATTCGGATTCTTTTCGCGATAGCTGCATACTATGATTATGAGATTTGGCAGATGGATGTGAAAACAGCTTTCCTGAATGGAAATCTGGATGAGGATGTGTATATGACACAACCTGAGGGTTTCACTAATCCAGCAGATCGTCATAAGATATGCAAGTTAAAGAAGTCCATTTATGGACTCAAGCAAGCATCAAGAAGCTGGAATATTCGTTTTGATGAATCAATCACTGAATTTGGTTTCGTCAAGAACGAAGATGACCTGTGTGTATATAAGAGGTTTAGTGGGAGCGTGATTACTTTCCTAGTCCTCTACGTCGATGACATCTTGATCATTGGAAATGACATTCCTGAAATGCATGCTGTGAAGGCATGGCTGAGGAAATGTTTCCAAATGAAAGATCTAGGAGAAGCAGCCTATGTGTTAGGTGTGAAGATCTACAGGGATAGATCTAAGAGGCTTCTCGGGTTGTGCCAGAGTACTTACATCGATAAAGTCCTGGAAAGATTTCATTTAGAGAATTCTAAACGGGGATATCTTCCAGTCAGACATGGTCTGAATCTTTCGAAGAGTCAGTGTCCACAAACACAGACTGAGAAAGATGAAATGGACAATACGCCTTATGCTTCGGCTATTGGTTCCATTATGTATGCGATGTTGTGTACTCGCCCAGACGTCGCTTACGGGTTAAGCGTGACCAGTCGTTTCCAAAGTAATCCAGGTATGGCGCACTGGATTGCAGTCAAGAACATTTTAAAATATCTGCGGAGGACCAAAGATATGTTCTTGATATATGGTGGTCAGGAAGAACTCAGTATTGAGGGATATACTAACGCTTCGTTCCAGTCTGACCAGGATGATTTCCGATCGCAATCAGGCTATGTTTTTAGCTTGAATGGAGGTGCAGTGGTGTGGAAGAGTTTCAAACAGTCAACTGTTGCTGATTCCACAACAGAAGCCGAGTATGTTGCAGCCTCGGAAGCATCCAAGGAGGCAGTGTGGATTCGTAAGTTCGTGAGAGAACTTGGTGTCGTTCCTTCGAGTGCAGATCCTTTGGTTATCTTTTGTGATAACACTGGAGCAATCGCACAAGCAAAGGAACCACGGTCGCACCAGAAGTCCAAGCACATACAGAGACGGTTTCATTTGATCAGGGAGATCATAGATCGTGGCGAGATCAAAATCTGCAAGGTTCATACAGATGACAATCTAGCAGACCCGCTTACCAAGCCTCTGGCGCAGCAGAAGCATGAGAAGCACTGTAATAATATGGGTTTGAGATTTCTCAACCATTAGATTAAGTGCAAGTGGGAGATTGTTGGGGTATGCCCTTAAGGCTAATGTTTGAGGCCTGTGGGAATGTATCTGTATCATGTAATAAACTGTTATGTTTATAAAGGCATGGTTATTATTCAGTTGTTTACATTGTCTGCTGCAATATATGTTCTTCTGAATAATGTCTCAAAGCTGTTCAGCTGGGCTGACATGCTGTATGTCCTTAGTCGAGATATCTTGGTGAACATGAGACAGCCTTGATATGATTGAGACTAATATGTGTTCTAATCTTATAGGATGCTTCGAGCATGGAATAAGGTGTAGACTCATGGGTACGTTGGATGTACTGGACAGACCCTACTAGGATGTTCAATTGTTTGTCACAATGTGAATATTCCTTGAATGAGACAAGTGGCACATTTCCTCTGACTTGAGATCACTTGTGTTTTCTAAATGATGATTGTCATTGTTTTGAGATAGTTCAATATCATTTGAAACATAATGATTATAGACTATCTTGGATGGTGAGCTTGAGTCAGGTTAGGGCACTAGTGATAGATATAGGATTGCCGTCTCCTTGTTTAAGGAGTGTGATGTTCTAAAGGGGCCCCCCCGGATGAGATGATTGAGAAAGTGTATGGCCATACCCAGGTGACTGTGTTCATCTGATCTAATCATGCTCATCATATTGGAGCTGCAAGCTTGACACGCTTGTCCAATAAGAACATCCAGTGGCAAAGGAAATATGTATGCTTTGTGAATTGATTCACACTTGTGCTGTGGTTTGGGTGTAGTCTTGGAAGACTCTTTTCTTTATATCGGGAGACAGTGATGTGTTGCTAGATACCCCTCACTGATCGTGATGACGTGAGTTATCGTTACCGACATTTAAAGGAAACCCTCAGGGTCGCACAATTTGATGATATGGCTTACTTAAGTCAGATCGTGTGGACTGAATTGTTTGGGTTCAGTTTAAAGGGATTTGATCTCTGATTGTAAGTGAGATCTAGTCTGATCATGTTTGATTGATTAGGGCTTGAGATCGGTAAGCTTCGATTGAGAGAATGAATGCTAGATCGGTCAGATCAGCAGCATCTAGAGATCAACGGTCAGATCATGAGCCTTATGGTTTAATTATGATTTGGACTAGTTGCTTGGCTTATTTGGTTTGTGAACCGAACCAATGTGAACCAGCTCAAGTGAGCGCATGGTTCAAAAGGATGAAGAGAAGTTTGCGCTTGGGGTAAACCCATGGTATGCGCATGTGAACGTTGAGAGGTGGATTGCTATTTTTAGATAGCACCTCTCTAAACGTGGGCATGTCTCACGTTCACGCAAGAGACGCTCTCATCTCTCGCCTATTCTTTTCTTTCGGTCGCCAACTTGAATATAGAGTTTTTGGTTTTTGCACTCTCGTGGGAACAAGTGGTGGACGCAAAAGGAAGAAGGTGATCGCTAAGCAACGGATTTTCTCCCTTTCCATTCGACAACGACTTCTTGGAACCTTGCTAGCACAAGGAGCACCAACAGAAGAGTAGGCGACATCTCTTGTGTGCGTCACCTTAGGAGAAGGAGCACTTGCGCCTTTCCTTCCAAGACAACATCTAAATGATGGCAATGGTAAGAATCTCCTTGCATTAAAAGTTGATCATATGATATGTTAAGATCTCTATGAAACCCTAGCTTCCCATGCGGTTTTTATATATGCGCCTCCCTTAGGGTTTCGGCCCCCTTAGATTAAGGGGACTTTCACGTAGTTCCTCCAAAATCACGAAATCGATCTTTTCCCAACTGTGAGAACTGCATCAGCATATTAGCTGACCTAACTGGTTGGTCTACTACTGGTCGTGGTACTAACGATGGAGAAGAAGATTCACCCTCATCCCTTACAGCTGCTTGTACTTCAGGGGAGGCATGTGGTGCTGCTTCTAAGGGTACTGAAGCTTCATACCCACTTCTTCTTCTGGTATGGGCCCTAGGTAAGTTTTGAGGTAATTGTACTTCAGCTTCAGGAGAATTTCTAGCTCCCCAACTTCCTTGACTTGGAATTGCTCTGCCTCTAGTTCTTGGTGCCATCCTGTCAACAGAATAACATATTATATTAAATATTTACTTAATCACTTATTCAAACCTTAACCCAAACTCAGTCCTGAGGTTCCTATATCCTTAGGGTTTCTTACTCAACCTATAGCTCTGACCTGTGGGTTATGGGCCCACAGAAACTTATACCTCTGAACCTATACCTCTGATACCATTTAAATTGTCACGCCCCGGCGGAAGCCGGCTATTTCTAGCTCAGGGTTCCCCAGGGAGTAACAATATTGATAGGAACCAGAGAACTATAAAAATCACATAACCTTTATTTAATAAACAATCCAAATTTAATATCAACACAATATCTGAATACAACTATCCAAATTATCAACTGAATAAAATACAAAAGACAACTATCTCAACTCGGGCTGGTATCTGCTATCTACTCTATCCCTCCCAGAAGCTAACTCTGTACCTGGAGGAGAAACAAAGGGAGTTAGCAGAAATGCTAAGTAGGAATCAACAAACATGGTGAGGGAATCAAATAACAGGATAATACAATAACTGAAACAATGATATACAAATAATATAGGAATGTCGTGCAAATCATCAAGCTGGCCACACATATCTCACTTAAGAGCCGCACTCATTTTCAGAGTGTTTCCACTGTTGCTCATGCAATGGAACGACTGTCCTAAATAGTCCAGAGTGTTGCGTCCAACACTGACATCCGTAGTATTGTCCTAAGACAACTGGCGGTGCCGTACCGGCATCTCAGATAGTCCGATGCGCGTCGGAACTATAACTCAGATAGTCTGATATAATCAGAACTATAACTCAGATAAACAGGCCACTGGAGAATAAATCATCCAGGTCAGAGATCAAAATATAACACAACTTTATCATCTCAGATTTACAATGGTTCCACATACTTATACGTCAATATCTCAGATACACAATTGTTCAACCAGGCTCATAAGCCAATATATATCAGATATCTCAAAACAGGTTTGTTAATCATGCACACAGAAATAGAATATGACCAATGAACAAGATAATTGAGGTCAACAGGAATTCAGAAACAAATCAAGCAGACGAATCAATCAGATACCAGTGTCATTCTATCAAATGCATCATATATTAAATCAAAGGATCAAACAACAATTCCCATAATTCATGACACTGTAACAAAGGAGTAGGGTAAGATTCCTACCTCGAACGCTGTTATTCTGAATCCTTTTTGAAAAGCCAATAATTGTTTATCACACGATGCAAGCCGATTATTGGATTAATGGCTCTGAAACATGAATTTGTACATGAACTCTATTAATAATCATTCTAACTTGGAAACCAAAACTACCAACATGTAGAACATAACCCTAAACCTAGAGAACCACTCTTAGATCATATGAACCGAACCTAAAACCCACTGAACCGAACAGAATTGCACTGAACCGCTCAAATTCACCCTGAACCAAGTTAAACCGAAACTTCTAACTTAAATTACACAAAATAGAAAACTCATATAAAGATATAAAGATTACCATTAGATGGGAAATTTAATTATCTTTCCAACGGCTACCTGAACCGGCCCGGATTCGACCGAATATGGGTCGAACCGGTCTAAATTCCATTACTGACCCAAACTGGAATTGAACCGCTCGGTCCGGTTCAATTCGATTTCAAAACTCAGCGACCGGTTTATTTATAAATAAACCGCCGCCCAAACCAAACTTCGGACCGAACCGACGATCGCCCGCGCCGCCCGAACGCCGCCGCGCAAGTCGCCGGACTTGCGTCCGCTGCTTGCGCCGGTGAGCTCCCGAGGGCGCGTCGAAGAGCCGTTCGCTGCCAAACTTCGCCAGAACACTTCTGATGACGAGACGAGCATCCACGACAAGCTTCGGCCAGGTTTCGACCCACGGTCGAAGCATCCGAAGCGACAGCAGGTATCGACGGTGGCGCCGCCGCCGTCGATACACAAAACCTACCCAAACCCAAACGAAACTTCACTAAAACTTCACAGAAGCTTACATACCTTGCTACGACGATGTATCGTAGCCCAGAACACCGAGATCGCCGTCGAAGAAGGTGCTGGATGGCTGGAACACGAGGCGGCGCCGCTCGAACTCCGGCGACGAGTTTGAGCGCGATTTCTCCTTCCTGGCGGCGCGTCGAGGGGTGAAGATGTTCCAGGGTTTCTAAACTCCTCGAGTCGAACAAAAGCCCTCTAATATAGAGGTGAAACTCGTTCCCGACGGCGAGAACGCGGCGGCGAGAAAATCGCCGAGAAAATCGGGGAAGACAACGGGTTGACTCGGTCCCCGAATTCAAATCTAAATCTAATATAAAAAAAAACAAATCCAATATTATATTAAAAAACTCAAATCGCCGCGTTGGTTAGACGGCGACGTTTGATGCCGCGCGACGCGGGTTGAGCCCCCGCGAGCGCAAATGTAAACTTTTTATAAAAAAACTTAATTTTTAACCTTTTAAAAATTCCGAAAAATCCCAGAAAATTTTAAAAAAATCAAAAAGTAAATTTTCGAATTTCTAAAATTAAATTTCAAAAATTAAGGTTATAACAATAGTATTCAGGACTCCCAGTTACATCAAGATCTGGCCACAGCGAACTGATTGTGGTGGCCAAAACTTGAATCAATAACAGTTGGAATTTTAGTTACATTCTGAAAGTATTCTGTTTCTAAAATCTCTAATTTCTGAAGGTATACGAAACACCTGGCTGAGTCTATACATCTGTGGTCTAGTGGATACTGGTTTCTGAAATTTACTGAGTTTTGCATGAACTTGTGTTGGTGTGGCTACACATCTGTTCTGAAATCTTGCTGGGTTTTCTGTGACTAAAATCTGAATTTACTTGCTTCTCTAACAGTTAGGTTTGTGGTTTAATTGTTTCCTGAGTTTAGACCTAATTTGGATCGTTTAAAACCCCCTTGAAAACTCTGATGTGTCTTGCCAAAATTTTCTGAATCCTTGCTACTGTTCTACGAACTCAGTTTTCAATGTGAATATAGTTAGGGAAGACTGAGGTTTCCTAAGCCATAGTTACTCCCCTGAACTTCCCTCACTAGTGTTTATCGTCACAAAGTTGCAGCCAATCAATTGCTGTTGACTTCCTTGAGGATCGGAACAAAATCAGTATTTCTGAACATTGCTACTGTAGCTTACCGGATTCACTAGTACTAAGCTGACCTCCTGCGCAAAGTTGGGATCTCTAACCTGATAGAGAGACACAAGTTCAAGAGACAATTCTGAGTGTGAATTTACCTCAACCAATAGGCAGACCCCACTACTCATCCTTGTCAAATTGGTAGAACTGATGTCCACTTAAAGTACTATTACTTACCATCCTGAATTTTGATAACTGGCTGTTCTGTCTAGTGTTTGTTTGCTGCTTTACGCTTGGATTGTGTCTTGTTGTTTTAAAGCTGGAATTTATAAGCTGGATTTTTATAATTGCTGCTGAACCTATTACTGCATTTACATTTGGTAATGTTGAACACTACCCTTGTTGTTGCCTTAAGAAGATCCTATCTTCGCTGCCGAATTATTCCTGCACCCATCTCCTGCGTAGCTTGTTTAAAACTTCTTGTGAATCAATTGCTGTTGTTTACACTGAATTTTAAAATTACTCAAGTCTTTCCAAACTAATATGGCATGGCATTCCACTAACTCCTATTATCATTGAACACCACCATGCTCTAAGTTGGGATCATTCCCCTAGGACATATGAACTAAAGGAGCCAAACCCTTACAGGGCTCAACCCCTTGAATTGGACCAGTAATCGATCTCACGCACAACACCAAGATGGGGATCTAGGGTATGAATATCAAGAGCTGTGTCATAGGGTTATCCCTTCCCGTAGAGAAACCAACGTTAAATTTGTTAGAAGCCCACCTCTCTTTGCAGGAAACTTAGACTCCCATGAGTTTCTAAATTGGCTAAAACTAGTTGAACAATATTTTGACAAAAATGCTATACCTAAAGATAGAAAAGTCCATCATGTCCAGTCTCTTTTACATGGCCATGCTATAGTATATTGGCTTGCTGTGAGAATTCAGTTAGAGGACCAAGGACTTCAAATCACAAAATGGCAAGATATGAGCTGGTGGTTAAGAGATCGCTATGTAACCCTACACTATAGGGAATACATGGGTAACCATTTGTCTAGGTTGACTCAAGGGGAAGATTCCGTAGCCGAATACATGAAAAAAACTTGAAGACTTACTTTTTAGATGTGATATAGTTGAAGACCCTTGGGTGACTCTTGACCATTTTGAGAATGGACTTAGGAAAGATATAAGGGATGCTATCATGCTTTATCCTATCAAGACCTTAGAGGAATCTTACCAACAAGCTCTAACCATCCAGTATGAGATCAAGATAAATAGAAAGAGACAAGCTGAATATGTTAGGGCTTTACCTAAGGCTCAAGCCAATGAACCATCTCCTAAAGATGATACCTACTTTCCACCTCAAGACTCTCCTAAACAAGCATTAGCTCCCATTGATCAAAACCATGTGATAGAATTGGAAGAAGAACTATACTCCCCTGATTATACAAGTGAAGATGACATAGAACCACAAGGGATAGAAGTTTACCATGGGCAAACCGAGAATTTATCTTGCATCATGAGCAACATTTGTCAACAAGCCCCTCTAGATCCCTTTATACCGCCCTCACTCTTGGACCCAAAACCTGAACCTGAACAAAAACCCCACCCTTAGAAACACCTCAGCCAACTCCTAGAACTAAAGAAGAAATTTATGAGAAACCCATACAATTGATTTTTGAACCACCTTTGTTTATAAAGAATGAATCTAATAAACAGTTCTATGATGTTTCTAAAAGCTTGGACCATTACCAGGATGTTTTTAAAGTTAAATCATCTTTTGATAAAACCATGACTATACATATGCTCCATATGGAATCTTCCTTTGCTCTAAATGAAAAGTTGCATGGTAAAGTTTTTCATGAACCTGATGTTAGTTTAATCATTCCTAATCATGTTTTACAAAAAGCAAGCTTAATGCCTAGGATTCCACATGCATACCTATCATGTTTCCCAAATGTTGTAATAGAACAATTGAGGGGAACTATAGTCAATTTTCCCAACACAAATGCCCCAAAAGAAAAAAAGGACCTACCCTTGCACCTTACCCCATTTAAAGCTGCCACCTTTCAATATCATATTTTCAAGTCAAGTACTTTTATGTATGAGAATGCAAGAACTTTCAAATCTCCCACTTATAGGAATGAAAGGGTAAAGACGGCTGATGACAACATACACACAAGGGGATGGCCACCAAAGCGAAAGCATGAAGATGAAGAGGAAATGCCCACCTCTAGATGGCAAACACGAGATGATTACTACACCTTGGGTTGGCCACCAGAAGATCAAATGGGGATACCTCAATTCTAATTCTTTAGAGAAGAATTCTTTTGCCCCTGGGAAATCTGATGCAGGAGCATCTCATTGAAGACCTCCAATTTTGGGAACTTGATGTATTTTGGACCTGTTTAATTTCTGCATTAAGTTATGATGATGCAAACATTATTTACATTTCCTACACGTGATGTTACTTTTGTTGAAGTTAGGTCTTAGCCTAGGGTTTTATTTTCTTTAAGCATGTTTTACTTTCCTAGATTATGTAGTAGGGTGTCTCTAGCCTAGGATTATATATGCACCTGTAATTGCACATGCAAGGCACCCTGGACCCTCAACAATCCTCCCTCAAGATAAAGTCAATGACAAGTCAAAGCTCCAGCCAAGTCAACATGCAGCATCCTAAAGCAATTCAGAATCAAAATCTAGCAACACCCAGCCGCAACTCTCCACAAAGCGCCACAACTCATTTTCAACTAGTCAACAGCAGCAAATGCGCCAATAGCAAAGCTAAGTTCAAGTCAACAATACCAAGCTTCAGCCGAGGTCAAACCTTTTCAAGACATCCCATGACGCCTCTTCAAATGCGTACACCTTGTGTTTCTCGCAAGTAGCTCTGATACCAATGTTATGGAATACCGGGTGTAATTTAAAATTTTGCAGTCCCAGGACGCAGCGGAAGAGTGATTACACCCGAAACATATTCCGTTCCCAAGGATCCATGCAAGAGAGAAAACACAAGGATGTGTTAGAGATGTACCTCTTTTTCTTGTCGAGATGTTGAAACCATGTTGAAGGCGCCCAAGTGTTCGCCCTCTACAAGTATCCACGCGTCGACCATCTCAACATTGCTCCCTTCCACACTTGGTGCTAGCCTCGGGAAGAGAATCAAGCCTTTGTCACCCTCTTCTTGTCTTGCGCCACCTCCAAGGTAGAAGCGCCAAGAAGAGATGAGGATGAAGATGCGCCAAATACTTCCTTCTTCTTCTATGCTTGCGCCACCTTCAAGCAAGGTGCGCCTATGGCCAACGAAGTAAGGGGGGCTTGTGGCAAGGAGACACCACCAAGCACCGAGACTCCTTGCGCCAAGAAGAGAGGGAGAAGAAGAACTTGCACCTTTGATGGAAGAAGGAGAGCTCCAAGCACTCAAGATGTCGTCCCTCTATCTCTTCACGCCTCCAAGAGATTAGATTAGAGGGGGCGACAAGGGCTTGATTTATATAGATCAATGGCGGTTAGGGTTAATTGGAAGGGCATCAATCTCATTCATGCGGCAAGGCATGAAGATAGCTTGCCTATTTAAGGTATAGGCACAAATCCTAATTTAGTTAGGGTTCTAATTAAATAATCAGCCCCATATGCGCCTAACACTTTCCAATTAATTATTTTAAATTTAAATCCAATTTGAATCAATCACCTAGGAGATACCAAAAATAGCATTAGCGCAAATCCTAGTCCAACTAGGAATTCATAAGTGCTTATCACATTATTTTATCCCCATTATACCCTTTTAGCCTCTTGGCTTCTCATTAGCAAGCCCCATTAAGCAATGGGCTTGGCCTAAGGTCCATTATGCATGTTAACCATGTAACTGGATCCAATCCAATTTAACCCAAGGTCAAATGAAGCTAACCATGGTTAATTTGGTCAATATGCCAAAAATAGAAGTTGGCTCTAATAAGTTTCTTCCATCTTGGCGCTGATGAAATCTTCCAAACTGATCCAAGTTATCCAATAACTTGATCCGAAGGCTTCTAATTAAAGCAACGTCAAGAGTCTATTGCGTGCGACCCCGTAGGATCCATATGACGATGGAAATGATGTAAACAACATAAATAGTGAGGGGTATCTAGCAACACATCACTACTACCCATGTCATCGGACTTAAGTCATATGGCAATAACTCCTAAACAAGCAACGAGGATTCCCATGCATTATATATATCCCTTTGCCTGAACTGATATCCTGCCATTGGATTAGTCTCATGTTTATCAATCCAATCTATTGGTCATGCTCAATCAGTGTGGCCACACATTCCTATCATGCACCAATGAAGTGGGGCGCCCGAAGTGGATATCATGCTTCCTTTGATGGAAGGGGCAAATCCTACTGTTGGTCATCCATGTTTTTATATGACTTATGACATGCCCAATGACAGTCGTTTTAGTCTCCCAATTACGGAGAGACGTAAGACCGCATCAAAGCATGTCCATCATCAAATCTAGACATGAATACCTCAAGTCTAAGGATCAATGCAAACCTCTTGCATGTGAGATTGACTTGTTCACGGTGGGTCACTCTAGTGCATCCAATGCACCTGTATGTCTGCGTTACTGTGCCCCGCACCTAACCAGCCCATACACCAGTCTCACATGTACCAAAGCTGTCTCATATCTGCTAAGGTACCTTGACTGGGGATAGCTTATGAGAATGGATCCAACCAAACTCCTAGGACATTATTTATGCAACTCTATACATCAACGCAAGTAGAAAAGTCTGCATAATAACGATCATGCCTCTATAAAGAATAATAGTTCTATCAAAGTACATTCAAACAATGTCTGACCATGTACATACATTGGTCTGCAGGGCATATACACCAACTGTAAGATCCAGAAATTTATTAGCAAGTAAGAAAAATAAAATGTTATTTATTTAGCATTTTTGGGAATTTCTTTCAATGAGAAAATGTCTTGATTTATGTATTTTCCTGCTATGTAAAAATATGTGTCACGGAGAGGATTCGAACCTGCGACTTAAGGCGTAGGTTGTGTGCTGCATGCCGCTAGGCTAGTGGTGTCTTTCTGTTAGAAAAGGGGAAGAGCCCTTGATAAGGGTGAAGTGGAGAATAACTTATACTAAAGGGTTATTGGATCTTCCACTTATGTTTGCTATTGGGTTTGGATTCTTTGGAGGTAGAAAACGAAAGTGTGAGGGTTTACTCACGTTTTTCCCTCAATTCCCTCTTTGCTCACGATTTTCTCCCTTGGGCGAGTGGTGGTGAAGGTGGCGGCTTCTTCTTCTCCTTCTCCTCTTCTTGTGGCCGGCGGCGATTGGTGGTGGAGGCGAATTCCGGCGGTCCTTGGGTGCTCCGGCGACGTGAGTGGTGTGAGGGGAGGCGTGAGGGTGTTGGCTTGGAAGAAACGAAATTGAAGGTGAGTGGATTTTCTCTCCACCTAGTTCACGCATATTGAAGGTGTTGCATGATTTAGAGAGGATTAATGTCTAGAAATATGATATGAACTCATGCTTGCAAAATTGTACATGTTTTCTTGCTTTCCCCCAAAAATTTCGAAACCCTAGTTGCATGAAAATTAGGGCTTTTCATTTTTGAGACTTCTAATCATCAATTAGACCTTGATTGAACATGTATGTAACTTTGGATTTTTCAATTGCATGAAGATTAGGGCTTGAATGAGAATTTCGCCCCTTCATCATGAAATTACGCCTAAACGTATGGGTAAAAATTGGGGCAAACCTGATTTTCATGATATTGGGTATATGAGGATTCTATAGTTTTTTTTTGGGAATTTTTGGAAATAAAAATTTCTGTTGACTGACATTGACCGAGGGGTAATTCGGTAAATTTTCTAGTTAAATTGGGGAAAAACTTGAAATTACGAATCTAGGGATCATGAGGGACGTAATGACTATTTTTACGAAATTTTTGGATAACTTTTCCTGCATGACTTAAACTTTGAACTAGGGACATTTCTGTCTTTTGTTATAAGAACTAGGAGAAAACTATGAATCTGTAATATTCTGTATGTATGTTATCTGTGGATGAAATTTGGTGTATTTTCTGCATTAATATGTATTTTTAGTTGAATGGTGTATGTAGAAAGTAATGACATGAAATATTGATTGATAACCTTTGATGATAACTTAGAAAAGGTTAAACCATACTTGCATGAAATCTAAGGACCTTTTCTGAACTCGATGGATGTGATGTCTAAGATAATGTTCGTGTTGTATGATTGAGGATAAGAGTCCTAGACTTGTGTGGACTGAACCTAAGGGTTAACTAGAGCACTCAGTGAACAGTCATTCTGATTTGGGGTTGGAGAATCCACCCATCCTATTCTAATATGTTTCCGGTAATGGAGGGACTGTTCTAGAGTCTAGTGACCAGGTTAGAGGTTCAGGTTTCCGGTTTGTGTTAAGGGTATTTTGTCCAAGTGATAAACCTTTTGAGAGTTGGGTGTTTGGAGCAAAGTGCCACGTCTTGGTCAGACGGGGGCCACCTCTTGAATTCATTCACCTCCCGTTCTGTTCTGTTTGTGTTCCCGGTAAGGGGGTGGTTGAGTGTCGTAGAGCAAAGTGCCACGTCGTGACCTGGCGGGGGCCACCTCTTGAATCTACACCTCACCGATATTCGTTGCTGCAGGTTACTCTCAGTGCCTTGACGAGGGCCGGGTTGGACCCACGGGGTCAATTCTGTAATCACTGGACAATAGTTGTGTGAGTCATAGTCTGTTTAGCCGGATAGGCCAATTTGTGATCTTGTTGCCCGGGATTGTGGGCGTATTGTTTTCTGATAATGATTGTGATTTATGATTTCGATTTTATTGTGTATCATACTTGATATCTTCCGTTAAAGTTTTGAAAAAAATATCTGCATCTATTTTTGATTGTATATGCCTGGATGGTCGAATGAGACTATCTACTCACTGAGCCGTGTAGCTCATCCCACCAATATTTTCAAATACAGGGCAGGAGCCTACAGCCTGAGCGGATGTTAGTTTACTGACTTCATATTTTGGGGCCTGCGAGCCTGTGCTATTTTTTTAGGGCCGGATGTGGCCAAGGTTTTATGATTTTTGGTTCATGGACATGTTGGCCGGATGTGGCTGTTTCTTTCTCGATTACTGTGATATTGTTGCCGGGTTGGCATTTGGTTTTGGTACGACTGTTAAACCGAGGGCTTAAGCCTGTTTTCGGTGAATTCTGTTTTATCTAGAATTATTGATTATCGTGGTTTATTAATTTGATTTTGTGATAAGGATTGAGCATGTTGATTTAAAAATGGTGTGTTTCTGTTTGTGGTCAGCATGTTGACCCAATTGGTAGTATTATGGAATATGTACAGGAATTTTCCTTAGTTTTCTGGTGTAACATCCCACATTCTTAACCCCAAACAAATGGCACAATTCACAAATGATACAGGATGTTTCATATAAGATCGATCATATGCTAGGTAAAACCGAGTTCAAGAAAACACGATCTGAAAAATTTCCATAAATCCATACATACAAATTCACAAAACTCAAATCTCATAAATCTCATAAGGGTACCTGCCACCACGCAATACTTGCACTAGACATATGCAAGTTACAGGGTATATCAAAACCGATTGCACAGAATATACAACAAGCCGAAATTCAAAACAAAATCACAAAATCGATTTTATAAACTCATACCAAACACCGAAACCAGGCTGAAGCCCGCGGTGACACAAAAATCAAACTCATAAGACTGCCATAACCGGCAACATAATTCACATAGTTCACATAGTCTCATGATTCACATAGTTCATATAATTTATGTTAAGGCCACAACCGGCCCCAAGAATTAAGCATAAAAATTCTTAAAACAGCAAACAGCATAATTATCCACGCTAAAGCACTCAAGACATGCGCCCCTGCTCTATGCCTGAAAATAGTGAGGGGTGAGCTACACAGCCCAGTGAGTGGATAGTCTAAATCGACCATCCATAACATACATTCAAAAATATAGGCAGATTATTTTTAAAAATATTTAACAGAACATTATGTCAACATATAACAAAATAAAGAAACAGAAGTCATATAGACAGTTAAATGTACACACTAGCATATAACAAATTCAGGTTCTAGAGTTTTACTCTAACCCAATTAAACACATATATTCTAAACCAACTAAACACACCATACTTAATTAACCTAGTTGTCCAGCATATTCAGTAGTGACCAATATGGTCTAACCCGGCTTGGCCAAAGCACTGGGAGCTGCAAAATCTCGTGCAACACATAAACATGGATAGTGAGTAGAATCAAGAGGTGGCCCCCGCCAGGTCACGACGTGGCACTTTGCTCTCTCACCCCATAACACATCGATGGATTGTGTGTAGATTCAAGAGGTGGCCCCCGTCAGGTCATGACGTGGCACTTTGCTCTACGACACCCAACATCACAAAATGAGAGTGATGACATCAAGAGGTGGCCCCTGTCTGATCAAGACATGGCACTTTGCGTCTTATATCACCCCATCACATAAAAGAGTAATGACATCAAGAGGTGGCCCCTGTCTGATCAAGACATGGCACTTTGCGTCTTATATCACCCCATCACATAAAAGAGTAATGACATCAAGAGGTGGCCCCTGTCCGACCAAGACATGGCACTTTGCGTCAAAACCCGTTCTCCCAAAAGGTTCCTACTGGACAACAGACATATCTTATTTCATATTTCACAAAGGTGGACTCCTAAGTGTCAACTAGACTCTAGGATAGTCATCACAAAAATCATATCGGGCAGGCTGAACATCAACCCCCATCACAAAAATCATAATAGGCAGGCCGAACATCAGCCCCCTCACATATCAAATACAGGGCTGAAATTCAAACCCTTCACATATCACATAAGGACTATCCTATGAGTACACTGTTACACTTAGCCATAGTCCTAACCAACACATAACACATAATATTCAAAATTCTCATAATCACATAATTTTCAAAAATCTCATAACCACATAATGTTCACAATTTACATAACAACATAATATTCCAAAAATCACATAAACACCTAATATTTAAAAATCACATAATTACATAATATTAACAATCATATAATGTAGTGTGGTCCTTAGGTTTCATGCTGATTAGTTCAGTCAAACCTTACTAGGTTATCATCCAAATTTCTCAAACAATTTCTCAATAATGCAGTTAACAAGCATCCATAAAAATTAACATAAAACTAAAACATGTAGTCATACAAACTATCCATAAAATTAACAAAAATTAAAACATGTATTCATACCAACTATTTTACAAATCTCTACATATAAACCACGGTTAACATAACATACTATCTATTAAATTTTACACCTTGAATTAACATGAATTTCATGCTCAAACCATTGGTCTAAAACTTCCGAATTTCCATAATTTAATACCTTAAATTTCATATTACCAACTTTCGGATTTCATAAAGAAAATCATCAAAATTTCGGTTTTCATGCATATTATCAAGAATTTGGTCTTCATAAATAATATCAAGATTTCGGATTATCATGAATAATTATCAAAGATTTGGTTCACATGAAGAAACATCTTGAATTTGGTTTACATGAAAAATACATCTTGAGTTTCGGTTTTAACATGATAAAAATTCCAATAATTCAATTGTGTCAAGTCACAAACACAACCAAACTAATAGATCAAATAAGACATTCCACTCACCTCTTAACCAAGAACACAAGGTGAAAAACTCTCCAAAATAATTCGTCTAAGGCTTGAAGTTCTACCAAGAATCGCCACCAAAGGAAGGAAACACCTCCAACACCAAAGACTCCAAGAGAGAAGGAAGATATTTCACCTCTAAGCCTCCAAGAATCGCCTAAGTTCTTCAAGAAGTCGCCAAGTTCTTCAAGCCGTCGCCCAAGGTTTCTTTCAAGCCAAAAAATCGCCAACACTCTACCCTAACCGAAATTACCTACTTAAATTTCGGTTTTTAACTCTTAACCCATTAACCCATTAATTCAATTCGGGTTTAATCCATTTAATTAATAATTTGAATTTTAAAACCCAATTAGTTTAAACCCATTAATTCAACCATTAACTTAACGAAAATCCAATAAGGTCTAATTAACATCCAATAAGGGTTTAATTAACCAATAGGGTCTAATTAATTAACTTACAAGCTCTAATTAATTAACTTACAATTACAACCCATAAATCCTAATTAATTTATCATGAACAGCCAATAATAATTTATCATGAATTAACAGCCAATAATCAAACAAATAATCCCTAATTAATTTACAATAAATTAACAACCAAAAATCTCTAGTTAAATAACTATTAACAACCAATACATAGAAAAATATCACAGTCAATAATTTTATTTAATTCAAAAATAATGCTTACCAGGACTTAAGATCCTTGGATCTTACATCCCTCCCTCCTTATAAAGCTTTAGTCCTCTAAAGCTCAGCATCCATATCATCAAAGAGGTAAGCATAAAATTTCCTCATATCAGCTTCAGTCTCCCAAGTCGCCTCCTCAACAGCCTGATTTCCCCAGATAACCTTTACCAAAGGTATAGTCTTGTTTCTCAGGACTTTATCTTTTCTATCCACAATCCGGAGAGGTCTTTCCTCAAAAGTCAAATCACTCTGAATCTGAAGAGGTTCCAACTCCAACACATGAGATGGATCAGGATGATATTTCCTCAAAGTAGAGACATGGAATACATTATGCACATGATCCATAGCAGGAGGTAAAGCCAATCGGTAAGCCACTGGACCAACTCTCTCAATAATATCCAAAAGGGCCTACAAACCTAGGGCTCAACTTGCCCTTTTTGCCAAACCTCATAACACCCTTAGTAGGTGACACCTTCAAGAACACATGATCCCCTACCATAAACTCCAAGGAACGACGACGGTCATCAGCATAACTCTTCTGTCTGTCCCGAGCAATTTTCAGTTTATCCCGGATCTCTCTGACCTTATCAGTAGTCTCCTGTACTGCATCAGATCTCAAAATCATTCTGTCACCAGTTTCCTCCCAACACAAGGGAGTCCTACACCTTCTCCCATACAAAGCCTCATAAGGAGCCATCTGAATACTGGAGTGGAAGCTATTATTATAAGTAAACTCTATCAAAGATAGATCCCGGTTCCACTCAGAACTCCAATCAACCACATAGGCTCTCAACAGATCTTCTAGAGTTTGTATAGTACGCTCCGTCTGGCCATCAGACTGAGGATGATATGCTGTACTAAAACTCAACTTAGTACCCAAACCTTCCTGTAAGCTCTTCCAAAATCTGGACAGAAATCGAGAGTCCCTGTCAGACACGATATCAACAGGCACTCCATGCAGTCGGACTATCTCATCAATGTACAATCTAGCCAGCCTCTCTAACGAATAAGTCATCTTAATCGGGAGAAAATGGGCTGATTTAGTGAGTCTATCAACAATCACCCAAATAGCATCATGACCCAATCTGGTTCTGGGCAAACCACATACAAAATCCATACTGATGCATTCCCACTTCCACTCAGGAATAGGAAGGGGCTGCAACAAACCACCAGGCTTCTGATGTTCAGCCTTTACAGTCTGACAGGTTAAACACCTAGAGACAAAATCATATACCTCTTTCTTCATGCCCGGCCACCAAAAACTCTTCTTGAGGTCCTGATACATCTTAGTCACGCCAGGATGTAGAGAATATTTGGAGTTATGGCTGTCCTCCAATATTTCTTTCCTCAAGCTCGGTTCCTCAGGGACACATACCCTTCCACGAAACCAAAGAATACCATCATCAGACAGGCTAAAATCCTGAACTGCGCCATCAACTAGACTATCCCTGATCTGAACTAATTTCGGATCCACAGACTGCTGATCTCTGATCTTCTGCAACAAAGCAGACTGTACTCTGAGAAAAGCCACATAACCCGACTGAACTCTAGGAGTAACACTGATCCTGAGATCGCTGAACTCCTGCAGTAACCGCCACTCACTGACTCGTAAAGCAGCTACTGAAGTAACTGGATGTCTGCTCAGAGCATCCGCCACCACATTGGCCTTTCCAGCCTGATACTGAATGGAGAAGTCATAGTCTTTGATCAACTCCATCCATCTTCTCTGTCTCATGTTCAAGTCCTTCTGAGTGAAGATATACTTGAGACTCTGGTGATCAGTGAACAGATCAAACTCCTGACCCAACAAATAGTGACGCCATATCTTCAAAGCAAAGACTACGGCCGCCAACTCTAAATCATGAGTAGGGTAGTTCAATTCATACTCCTTCAGTTGTCTCGAAGCATAGGCTACTACAGAACCCTTCTGCATCAAGACACAACCCAACCCTTTGCCAGAAGCATCTGTATAAACAGTAAACCTTTCCCCATCACTAGGTATAATGAGGATCGGTGTACTAGTCAATCTCCTTTTCAGCTCTTGAAAACTCTCTTCACACTTATCATCCCAAATAAACTTGGCCTCCTTTCTGGTCAATTTAGTTAGAGGACCCGCCAGCTTGGAGAATCCCTCAACAAATCGCCGGTAGTAACCTGCCAAACCCAGAAAACTCCTGATCTCAGTAGCACTAGTCGGTCTTCCCCAATTAAGAATGGCTTGCACTTTAACTGGATCCACAGACACCCCCTGACCAGAAATCACATGCCCAAGGAAACTAATCTTTTCCAGCCAGAATTCACACTTACTAGCCTTGGCATATAATCGGTTCTTCCTCAAGATCTCCAATACTCTGCGCAAATCACTGACATGATCTGAGGTAGTCTGAGAGTACACCAATATATCGTCTATAAAGACCACCACACAAGAGTCAAGCAACTCATGGAATACCCTGTTCATCAAATCCATGAAGACAGCAGGTGCATTCGTCAGTCCAAAAGGCATAACTAAAAATTCGAAATGCCCATACCTGGTCCTGAAAGCAGTCTTAAATATATCCTCATCCTTGACCCTAAGCTGATAATACCCTGATCTCAGATCAATCTTAGAGAACACTGTCGCTCCCTGTAATTGATCAAATAGATCATCAATTCTGGGAAGAGGATACTTATTCTTGATAGTCACTTGGTTAAGCTGCCTGTAGTCTATACACATCCTCAGGGTTCCATCTTTTTTCTTCACAAATAACACTGGCGCTCCCCAAGGAGAAGCACTAGGCCGAATATATCCTTTCTCTAACAATTCCTCCAGTTGTTTCTTAAGCTCGGCCAACTCTGAAGTAGCCATACGATAAGGAGCTCTGGAGATAGGTGCCGTACCTGGCGCCAATTCAATGCCAAACTCCACTTCTCTAATTGGTGGCAAGCCTGAAAATTCTTCAGAGAACACATCAGGAAATTCTTTCACCACCGCCATCTGAGTCAAATCAGAAGTAGAATCATCCTGCACCTTAACATGCGCAAGATAACCCTTGCATCCACTAGCCAGTAATTTCCTGGCCTGCAGGAAAGATATCACATGCGGTCCTTGGTCTGACACTAGACCTCTCACAAAAAGTCGATTCCCATCTAACAAATTCAAAGTGATTACTTTCTCAAAGCAATCCACAGAGGCATGATGGGAAGACAACCAATCCATTCCTAAGATGATATCATAATCTTGCATGTCTAAGAGGATTAGATCTACCAGAAACTCATAACCCTCTACATGTACTACACAGTCAGCACAAACAGTATCTGTAGATAACGATTTTCCTAAGGGAGTACTCACAGACACAGCATAATTCATCACCTTAGGTAACACAGGTAAACATGCAGCAAACTTAACAGATACAAAAGATAAATTTGCACCAGGGTCAAATAATATGCGGGCTAACTGATCAAATACGAATAAAGTACCTTCCACGACGGATCGGGAAGCTCGTGTATCCTTCTCAGCCACAGCATACACTCTAGTCTGGACTGTAGGCTTATCTGCGCCTCTAGGTTGCATCTCAGGTTCTCTGCAGTCCTTAGCCATGTGCCCTGGTTTCTTACACCTGAAGCATACACCATTCTTCCTATGGCAGTCTTTCACTAGATGTCCCTTGAGCCCACAATGACTACAAGTGATACCATTTCTTGCATCCCTGGCATCCCTGAACTGCTGCGGTGCATCCCTGGACTGCTGCGGTGCCTTGTAGGAGTAAGGCTTATACCTGCTCTTCTTATAATCTTTATGCCTAGGGTACTTCTTACCCTTGCCGCCACTGCCATGCTGAGGAACCGCCGCCTCAGCTGCAGAAACTACTGTCACGGCAACATGAGAACTCCTCTCAGATATATACCTCTCAATGGTGCGCGCTCGCCCAACAGTTTCAACATAGGTCTCCAAGTGTTGAGCACCAACCTGCTCTCTAATGTCCCATCTGAGACCTCTGAGAAACTTGGTAGCTCTCCTCTTTTCAGTGTTTATCAGGTGAGGAGCATACTTTCCCAATTTCGTGAACTGTAATTCATACTGGTCCACTGTCATATCACCCTGCTCCAGATGAATAAATTCCACCTCTCGGTCCTCAACCAAGCTATCTGGGAAGTACTTCTCGTTAAATCGAGACAAGAAGTAAGGCCAATCTACAGTCTCATGTCTTTCTTCGGCAAGTCTCACCACGCCTTTCCACCACTCATCTGCGTCAGCACGCATCATATAGGTGGTCAAACATAACTTATCTTCGTCCGAGCAACGCATAACTTGGAAAATCTTTTCCAAGCATAACTGCCAGTTCTCGGCATTACTGGATTCTGAGCCTCCATAAAATGAGCTAGGACCCAGTTTCTGGAATTCACTCACAAGTGAAGCATAGCGCCTGTGAGCGCCCTCCTGAGAGTCATCCCCCACTGCCCGAGTAGTAGTCTGGGGTCTCTCTCGAGTCAGCTGCTGCAAAAGCTGATGTTGTGCTTCTTGGTGCTGAGTCTGCTGCTGCTGCAGCATCTGAGCTTGCCTCTCTATCATAGCACCTTGTTGCTGAACCATGCCAGTCAGAGCCTCAATAGTTCTCGTGAGGTTCGGGGTCTGCTCGCCCTCATCACTAGCATTTCCTCTGGTTCGCACCATCTTAAATGCCAACACACATATCATAGTCAGGAAAACAATCATAAACCTAACAGGTGTCTAGCAATACACAAACATGTTTTCCCCCAAACTAAGTTTTAGCTAGCCAACTCCTCTGATACCATTCTGTAACATCCCACATTCTTAACCCCAAACAAATGGCACAATTCACAAATGATACAGGATGTTTCATATAAGATCGATCATATGCTAGGTAAAACCGAGTTCAAGAAAACACGATCTGAAAAATTTCCATAAATCCATACATACAAATTCACAAAACTCAAATCTCATAAATCTCATAAGGGTACCTGCCACCACGCAATACTTGCACTAGACATATGCAAGTTACAGGTTATATCAAAACCGATTGCACAGAATATACAACAAGCCGAAATTCAAAACAAAATCACAAAATCGATTTTATAAACTCATACCAAACACCGAAACCAGGCTGAAGCCCGCGGTGACACAAAAATCAAACTCATAAGACTGCCATAACCGGCAACATAATTCACATAGTTCACATAGTCTCATGATTCACATAGTTCATATAATTTATGTTAAGGCCACAACCGGCCCCAAGAATTAAGCATAAAAATTCTTAAAACAGCAAACAGCATAATTATCCACGCCAAAGCACTCAAGACATGCGCCCCTGCTCTATGCCTGAAAATAGTGAGGGGTGAGCTACACAGCCCAGTGAGTGGATAGTCTAAATCGACCATCCATAACATACATTCAAAAATATAGGCAGATTATTTTTAAAAATATTTAACAGAACATTATGTCAACATATAACAAAATAAAGAAACAGAAGTCATATAGACAGTTAAATGTACACACTAGCATATAACAAATTCAGGTTCTAGAGTTTTACTTTAACCCAATTAAACACATATATTCTAAACCAACTAAACACACCATACTTAATTAACCTAGTTGTCCAGCATATTCAGTAGTGACCAATATGGTCTAACCCGGCTTGGCCAAAGCACTGGGAGCTGCAAAATCTCGTGCAACACATAAACATGGATAGTGAGTAGAATCAAGAGGTGGCCCCCGCCAGGTCACGACGTGGCACTTTGCTCTCTCACCCCATAACACATCGATGGATTGTGTGTAGATTCAAGAGGTGGCCCCCGTCAGGTCATGACGTGGCACTTTGCTCTACGACACCCAACATCACAAAATGAGAGTGATGACATCAAGAGGTGGCCCCTGTCTGATCAAGACATGGCACTTTGCGTCTTATATCACCCCATCACATAAAAGAGTAATGACATCAAGAGGTGGCCCCTGTCTGATCAAGACATGGCACTTTGCGTCTTATATCACCCCATCACATAAAAGAGTAATGACATCAAGAGGTGGCCCCTGTCCGACCAAGACATGGCACTTTGCGTCAAAACCCGTTCTCCCAAAAGGTTCCTACTGGACAACAGACATATCTTATTTCATATTTCACAAAGGTGGACTCCTAAGTGTCAACTAGACTCTAGGATAGTCATCACAAAAATCATATCGGGCAGGCTGAACATCAACCCCCATCACAAAAATCATAATAGGCAGGCCGAACATCAGCCCCCTCACATATCAAATACAGGGCTGAAATTCAAACCCTTCACATATCACATAAGGACTATCCTATGAGTACACTGTTACACTTAGCCATAGTCCTAACCAACACATAACACATAATATTCAAAATTCTCATAATCACATAATTTTCAAAAATCTCATAACCACATAATGTTCACAATTTACATAACAACATAATATTCCAAAAATCACATAAACACCTAATATTTAAAAATCACATAATTACATAATATTAACAATCATATAATGTAGTGTGGTCCTTAGGTTTCATGCTGATTAGTTCAGTCAAACCTTACTAGGTTATCATCCAAATTTCTCAAACAATTTCTCAATAATGCAGTTAACAAGCATCCATAAAAATTAACATAAAACTAAAACATGTAGTCATACAAACTATCCATAAAATTAACAAAAATTAAAACATGTATTCATACCAACTATTTTACAAATCTCTACATATAAACCACGGTTAACATAACATACTATCTATTAAATTTTACACCTTGAATTAACATGAATTTCATGCTCAAACCATTGGTCTAAAACTTCCGAATTTCCATAATTTAATACCTTAAATTTCATATTACCAACTTTCGGATTTCATAAAGAAAATCATCAAAATTTCGGTTTTCATGCATATTATCAAGAATTTGGTCTTCATAAATAATATCAAGATTTCGGATTATCATGAATAATTATCAAAGATTCGGTTCACATGAAGAAACATCTTGAATTTGGTTTACATGAAAAATACATCTTGAGTTTCGGTTTTAACATGATAAAAATTCCAATAATTCAATTGTATCAAGTCACAAACACAACCAAACTAATAGATCAAATAAGACATTCCACTCACCTCTTAACCGAGAACACAAGGTGAAAAACTCTCCAAAATAATTCGTCTAAGGCTTGAAGTTCTACCAAGAATCGCCACCAAAGGAAGGAAACACCTCCAACACCAAAGACTCCAAGAGAGAAGGAAGATATTTCACCTCTAAGCCTCCAAGAATCGCCTAAGTTCTTCAAGAAGTCGCCAAGTTCTTCAAGCCGTCGCCCAAGGTTTCTTTCAAGCCAAAAAATTGCCAACACTCTACCCTAACCGAAATTACCTACTTAAATTTCGGTTTTTAACTCTTAACCTATTAACCCATTAATTCAATTCGGGTTTAATCCATTTAATTAATAATTTGAATTTTAAAACCCAATTAATTTAAACCCATTAATTCAACCATTAACTTAACGAAAATCCAATAAGGTCTAATTAACATCCAATAAGGGTTTAATTAACCAATAGGGTCTAATTAATTAACTTACAAGCTCTAATTAATTAACTTACAATTACAACCCATAAATCCTAATTAATTTATCATGAACAGCCAATAATAATTTATCATGAATTAACAGCCAATAATCAAACAAATAATCCCTAATTAATTTACAATAAATTAACAACCAAAAATCTCTAGTTAAATAACTATTAACAACCAATACATAGAAAAATATCACAGTCAATAATTTTATTTAATTCAAAAATAATGCTTACCAGGACTTAAGATCCTTGGATCTTACATCTGGGGACATGCTGCCGAAATTTTTCGTATCGGTTTTTTTTGTAAGCTATTATTCCCTAGCATCTGTCTTGTTGATTGTGTGTGACGTTCCCTATCTTCCGCGGATTCTGTCTGTGTTTGGGGTTATTTCTGAGGGGGCGTTACACCAACAGTTGGCCATGACATTGTCCCTACCGCACTAACGTAATATTTTTTACGGTACTGTAATCCTAGTAATTCTTAAATAGAGAGTTTTAACCCGTTATGGTACCGCCATGAATTTCTTTACGGTACTGTATTTTGTGACAAAATCCTCCCGAGAGTTAAGTCGTTTTACGACCGTACCGTAAATTTGTTTACGGTGCCGTAATTTTTGAATTTATGAAACTTTTGAAATTTGAAATTTGAATTTTTGAATTTTTCAAAAAAAAAAAATTCTGACTGATTTTACGGCAGTACCGTAACCATGTTTACGGTACCGTAATGCCTGCATATTTCTGACCCGAGAATTTGTGTCAATTACGGCACTGCCGTAAAGAACTTTACGCCCGTAATTTTTAAACTGCAGTTTGCTTATTTGACTAGGTGTTTTCTCGCTGCGATTTTAAGAAACTGGAGTGTGAAAATTTTTTATCTTTGGCACAACATTGAAGTACTCATCTTTGTCTATCATCTAGATATTTTTTCTAAATTTTAAAGTCCATGGATCATTCTAAAACACATAGCATGTTTTCGATTCTGATTAATTTCTGCTGCAGTTTTCTTTTGACTATTCTGATTAGCACTTTTTCTACAAGTTTTTAAGATGCTTAAATAACTTGAAACCCAGATTTTTCGCATGGAATATGAAGAACATGTGTCGTTCTATCTCGTGAATATGAAGAACATGCTTAAATTACTTTTTTTGCCTCCAGATCTAGAAATCTTCAAGAGCAACTGTCTTCCACCTCTAGCCACCACTGCATCTGCCTCTGACATCACTGTTTCCAGCCGTTGACACTGGATTATACCATCTACAGATTTTTACTTCTTCTACTGCCTCTATTTCTATTGATACTATTTATGCAGTAGACTCTGATTTTTTTTATGCAGTATTATTTCTGGCACCCACCAACCGACGATCTCACATCCAAGACTGTGATCTCTAGCAGGCCACTAGAGATTACTCACTCTACTATCGGCACCATCATCATTGCTAGCAGCTTTTCAGCTAGCCTCTGTTCACCCTTTGTTTCTTGCCCGCTCGACACTTTCCACCGGCATCCTCTTCAGACCTCCGGCGACATCTCTGATTCTCCCTTGAGAGAATTTTTTTTACCATTATTATTTTTGAGACTATTTTCAGATTGAGCCTTATGTACCTTAAATTTACAGGTAAAATTTTCGAAAGGCACATACTTGGACCTTGCAGCATTTACCCGACACTATTTTTGGTCTAAGCCTTATGTATTTTCAGTCAGAGCTTGCTATATAGTTTTGTGAGTATCGTTTGCTCACTCTCTTATTCATGATTATTTCATATGGTTGCATCTTCGATTTACTTTGAATGTATCACTCACTGAGATTTCCACTCGATGTGGTCTCTTGAATCTATCATTTTACACTTTTGACCATGATTGTTTGAGTATGATGCTTCTACACCTCTGTGACCACCGCCACTGCTATTCTATTTCACATGCTTATTTTTCTTTTCGACGTGGTTTTGTGGTGATAATGAGTATATTCTTGTTTTATATTGTTGATGACTTGATTGATTGATGATGAATGGACCCATATTTGTGATTAGAGAGAAACCTATCATGTTAGATTTATTTCTTCAATGCATATCTATTTTTGAAATTTGACATTGGTTGATGCATGAAATTTTGGGTAGATATGTTATTTGAGGAATAAAATCTAAAGGTGAAACTACTCCTTTAAATAAAATGAGCATATGAGTATGATTATTGAATTGATATCAATTGATCAACCTAGTAGATGTTTGGTCTATTTTGCAATTTGTTGGGAAAGAAGAATCCAAGATCCATAAAAATAGTGAGAGACTCCCCTACTTGGCACTATGTAAAATTGATAGTGGTACCTAAGACATGGGTTGAAGTCTATGCATGAAAAATAATGAGAGATAAAAAGACTAAGACTCCTCTACTTGGCACTGTGTAAAATTGACAGTGGTACCGAAGAAAAGAGTTCAAGTCAAAAAATAAAAAGTATGTATCTATGTGGGTACATGCCATCTTTACAAAAACAAACACAATACATAAAAAAAGGAAAAAAATTATGTGTGGAAAAAGATCTTGGAAACCTAATTCCTATAAACAAAAGCATGATAGATTTGAACAGAAAACTGGGTGAAATCATGAGATTGAAAATTCTATTTATTATACAAGTTGCAAAATTTTATTTGATTGAGTTATGGATCTCGAGAATTGAATTCAAAGAGTGATGTGTTTATTTGAAATTTTATGAAGCAATTGGTGAGATTTTTCATTGGTGATTGTATTTTAGAAATTTATTCTTCATGAGAAAGTCCATGCCTATGATCAATTTTTGATTTTTGCTTGAGGACAAGCAAAGCTTGAGCCTTATGTGTTTGATGACACCAAAATACATAGTAATTTTTGTGCCATTTCATGAGTGTTTTTGTGTCATATTCATAGACATTGCTTATTTTTATGCCTTTTTTATCAATATTTGCGGAATCTACACTCTTTTCTATTTTTGATGATTTTTAGGCAAAAAGGCATGTTTTCCAATCGATTTCGAGCAAACCAGATGCATAATTGAATTCACAACGTCAAGAGGGGATCACACGTTAAATTTCAGAAGAATCAGAGCTTCAGAGCAAATTACGGCACCACCAATATGACTTTTACGGTACCGTAATTTGACTGCAGACTAAAATCAAAATTACGGTACCCCGTAACACTCTTTACGGTGCCGTATTTTGAGATTTTTTCGATCAGAGATTTCATGAAGATTACGGTACTGCCGTAAACATTTTTACGGGCCGTAATATGGGCATAATTCTGGGCAGAGATTTGATGAAGTTTACGGTACCACCGTAACGGAATTTATGGTACCGTAATGCGAGATGGTTTTCCACCCGAGAGATTTCAGACATTACGGCAGCACCGTAAAGTCTTTTACGGTACCGTAAATCTAGATAATATTGAAGCTGAGAACTCGCCGTCCAGATTACGGCACTGCCGGAAACCGCATTACGACCGTAATTCCAAGTCAAAAACGCAATTTTTAAGGGTCCGAATCTTGCGCAGACCATAACTTTTGATCTAGAGCTCCAAATTTAGATTCAAAAGTTGCTGCGGACTTGTCTTAAAGAGGAGAAGACGTAGGAAGTGGAAGAATGAATTTTTATCAGTATCAAAGGAGCAATTGACAGAGAGGCGGTTAGGGTTTGGCCTATCGCCGAGAGGCATAGAGGGCACCTCTCGTAGTGATTTCACTCAGAAGCTTCGCCTGGGGGAGAGGAGGATGCACCAGGAGTTTCAGAGTAAAAGGAGTTTGATTGGAGGAGGAATCAAGGAAAGAACACCGCCGGCACTGTTCATACGCGTGATTACAACTGTAATTTCTATTACAGCCGCGTTGTAAAGTTTATTTCTTCTTTCTCTTCAATTTCTGATACTTTGAAACTATGGTTGATTATATTTCTTTCTCCATGCAAGCTTAAACATATTTGGGACATGGGTGTAATCCCTTTGATTTTATATGATTAGATAACTTTTTATTTCGTCAAGATAATTTTGCCATGATAATTTTACCTATGTGATTATTGTTCTAAATTTCTCCTGAGTTTACTTCTTGTCATCATGTTTAGAGTTCTCGCAATATGGACCGAAAGGTGACTTGCTTGAGAATTGGAACCCTAAAATTGATAAATAGGAACTCACCGTAAGAGATTAGGTTAAAGTTCTTATTTCTTTATTTTAGTGACATGATTGCCATGTTGATAATTATGAACCTAGGATTAAGTTAGTGTGTCAAACGTGGAGATCTTGGACGAAAGTGAGGATCGGAACGTTGGAGAACCATAGGTAGAACTTGTGTTGAGACTCGGATGCACGAAAGTGATCCTTGAGATTCCACTTGAGACAATCAACTTAGAATTTAGATGCATGAAAGTGATCTTTGAATTATTTGATTGATGATTTACTTATCATTAGCCTGAGATAGATCTTGCGCGAAAGCGAGGATTGGTCCCTGAATGATTGTCTGCACGAATGTGAGATGATCCCTTATGAAGTAAATAAGTCTTTATCATGATAAGATTAGTCTGGCGACCTTTTATTTATGTCTAGTCATTAGAATCAAGGAGGATGAAACTCTAGTCCTAGTTATTTCTCTCTGATAATCTCTCTAGCATACTTTTCTGCATAGTTTACTTCCATCATATTCGGCTTGCTTAGCTAGTGAGAAAACATCTATTTGGTACTTAACAATAAGGTCTATGTGGTTCGATATTTTTATTACTTCAAGTATCCGTGCACTTGAGGACACTACAAGTTAGGGACAACAAGTTTTTGGAGTCATGCCAGGGAGTGACAATAGCCCTGTACGCCAATACCTTTGGCCGCGACCCCTGAAACGAGTCTACCTGCTTGTATTTAAAAGTGTGTCCTTTCGGATCACAATAAGTTTTTGGCGCCGTTGCTAGGGATTAGTCCAAGGTACATGCCAAACAACTTGGGATACATCAGGCACTAATAGGAGTATATAGTGCAATCATTTAGTATCAGCTGCCTCCTAAACTTGAAGATCTTGGTAGTTTTTCTATCTCATGCAGAATTAGCAACATCTCATTTGAAAGAGCACTCTTGGACTTGGGGGCCAGCGTTAGTCTCATGCCACTCTCTATCTTTAAGAAATTAGACTTGGGGGATCTGAAACCAACATCTAAAGTTCTTCAGCTTGCTAATAACTCTACACTTCATCCAGTATGAATTGTTGAGGACTTGCCCACTATAGTCCGAGAATTCTTTATTCTAGTGGACTTCGTGGTTTTAGATATGACGAAGAGTTTCAGGCTTCCTCTTATACTGGGCAGGCCATTCCTCGCTACAGCCGGAGCTATAATAGACGTCAAACATGGAAAGCTATCATTGAACATTAGTGAGAACATCATAGAATTTGATCTTTCTATTGATAATGAGAAATCGCCTTTTTCAGCTTCCTGTTGCAGCGTTGAGGTGGTGGAAGGGAGTGTCAAATCATCAAGAGGCAAAAAAAATGACAATTTGAAGAAGAGCTTGACGACTTGGCCGATCCAAATGAAGAGAAGGTGTTGGCTTATATGACATTGATAAATGATGGTCCGGGAGTTGACCCGAAGAGAGTGCTACATGGAGCACTTGAAGACAAGGAATTAGAGGGCAATGAGAGTACTTTAGAGTTTAACTATCTTCTTGTTCCATGTCATTTAAGAACAATAATAATTCCATTGTTATATTTGATGTTCATCTTAATAAGTACATTTTTTAGGTGACGAAGAAAATGGACACTATACGCCATTTATTTCGCCTCTGCTCCACCAAGACCACCATGATTATTTAGACATTGGTCAAGCTAATGACCTTAAAGAAGCGCTTCTTGGGAGGCAACCCAAGTTCTTGTTGATAGTCTTTTTGTTTTTATTTATTTTTGCTACTTTTTCTTTATAGATTTTAGATTTTCTTTTACATTATTGTTTCTTATTTGGTACCCAGCTACTGACAATTATTTTGAATTTTTTAGGTATCTGCGCGATGTTCATGGTCATGGCCATGCATCCATGCATGACTGTGATAAGCTCATCACACTTCTATGATTTAACGCCAAGGATAGGTCCAGTCTTCCATACTGGAATCTGTTCATGAGCTTTAGCAATGACTACGTCGGCGTTGGGGATAGCTTCATTGGTTTCACCATCACTTGTTCAGTGACTGTGTCGGCGAACATGGGGCCAAAATTGGGGCAAGCAGCGTACTCATTGCGGATGTGGTCAAAGGCAATAACAGACATGGAGAGGACACATAGCAGGGAACGGACGCAGCTAAGGGGGTTGGTGTTAGGGAATACCGGGTGTAATTTTAAAATTTTGCAGTCCCAGGACGCAGCGGAAGCATTACACCCGAAACATATTCCGGTCCCAAGGATCCATGCGAGAGAGAAGACACAAGGATGTGTTAGAGATGTACCTCTTTTTCTTGTCTAGTTGCCGAAGCCATGTTGAAGGCGCCTAAGTGTTCGCCCTCTACAAGTATCCACGCGTCGACTCCCTGATCGTTGCTCCCTTCCACGCTTGGTGCTAGCCTCGGGAAGAGAATCAAGCCTTATCACTCTCTTCAAATCTTGCGCCACCTCCAAGGTAGAAGCGCCAAGAAGAGATGAGGAAGAGGATGATGCGCCAAGTACTTCCTTCTTCTTCTTTGCATGCGCCACCTTCAAGCAAGGTGCGCCTATGGCCAAGGAACGAAGAGGACTTGTGGCAAGGAGATGCCACCAAGCACTAAGAGTCCTTGCGCCAAGAAGAGAGGGAGAAGAAGAAGAACTTGCGGTTCCAAGGAAGAAGGAGATTGTGCTCCTTGATGAAGAAGGAGAGCTCCAAGCTCTCAAGTTGTCGCCACCCTAAGCTTCCAATTCTCTCCAAGAGATGTCGCCACCAAGCCCTTCTCCAAGTTACGTCAAGAGGTGAAGAAGGAGAAGAAGGCTTGCGGCTTCAAGGAGGAAGAAGGGTTGCACCACCTTCAAGTTGTCACCCTTTGCCCTTGCTCACGCCTCTCTATGTGTCTTCACGCCTCCAAGGAGTTAACCTTTTTAGAGGGGGCGACTAGGGTCTTATTTATAAGGTCAAGAGGCGGTTTAGGGAGGGCCAAGATCATGCCAAGTGGGCGGCTAGGATGAAGGGAGTTTGTGGCAAGGAAAGTCTCCAAGACTTTTCCATAAACCTCATTCAACCTATCCTTATTTGCCCTATAGCCATATCAGCCCAAGAGATGCCTTAAAGGCATGCATTCCATCCTAGGAAGAAGGGCTAGGCGCCCTTTACTTCCATAATGAAGCAAAGGTGGCTCCCTCACCCCATTATGCCCTTAGGCGCCAATGGGGTGAGATTTCTCCCCATTATACCCTTTTAGCCTCTAATCTCTTCATGACAACTTATTATTGGGCCTCATTGGATAATGAGTTAGCCCAAACTTCATTGCATAGGTTGATTAAGCCATTGGATCTAATCCAATGCAACCCTAATCCAAATGTGACCAAATAAGGTCAATTTTGGGTCAACCTGCCAAAATTAAAGTTTGGCTCCAATAACTTTCTTCCAACTCATCAGGCCCATTGATGCTGATGAAATCTTCCAAATGGATCCAAGTTATTTAATGACTTGATCCTAAGGCTTCTGATTAAAGCAACGTCAAGAGTCTATTGCGTGTGACCCCGTAGGATCCATATGACGATGGCAATGATGTAAACATCATAAGTAGTGAGGGGTATCTAGCAACACATCACTACTACCCATGTCATAGGACTTCAGTCATTATGGCAAAAACTCCTAACAAGCAACGAGGATTCCCATTGCATTATAGATCCCTTTGCCTAAACTGATATCCTACCATTGGATTAGTCTCAAGTTTATCAATCCAATGCATTGGTCATGACTCAACAAGTATGGCCACACATTCCTGTCATGCACCAATAAGGTGGGGCGCCCCCGAGTGGATATCATGCTTCCAATAAGGAAGGGGCAAATCCTACTATTGGTCATCCATGTCTCTACGTGACTTGTGACATGCCCAATGACAGTCGTTTTGGTCCCCCAATTACGGAGAGACGTAAGACTGTATCAAAGCATATCCATCATCAAATCTAGACATGAATACCTCAAGTCTAAGGATCAATGCAAACCTCTTGCATGTGAGATTAACTTGTTGACTAGATAAGTCAATCCTCACGGTGGATCACTCCAGTGCATCCAATGCACCTGTATGTCTGCGTTACTGTGCCCCGCACCTAACCAGCCCATACACCAGTCTCACATGTACCAAAGCTGTCCTATATCTACTATGGTACCTTGTCTGGGGATAGCTTATGAGAATGGATCCAATCCAAACTCCTGGGACATTATATATGCAACTCAATACATCAACGCAGGCAGAGAAGTCTGCATAATAACGACCATGCCTCTAATAATTCTACCAAAGTACATTCAAACAATGCCTGACCATGTCCATACATTGGTTTGCAGGGCATATACAGCAACAGTTGGCCACGACATTGTCCCTACCGGCCTTGTGGGTGATCACGAACGTGTGATATTGAAGAAACTCAACCCATTTCGCATGGCAAGGGACAAGTTTCTTTTGGGCGTTCAGGAACGAGAGGGCTTGGTTAACACTATAGAGGACGAACTCCTTGTGTAGGAGGTAATGATGCCACTGCCCAAGGGACTAGATAATTGCGTAAAACTCCTTGTAATATGTGGAGTATCGCTAGTGCACTTCGTTTAGTTTAACGCTGAAGAAGGCGACGGGGTGACCTTCTTGACTGAGCGTGCCACCAATGCCGGTGCTAGAGGCATCGCAGGCGACCTCGAAGACTTTCGAGAAGTCGGGGAGCCGAAGGATAATGCCTAAAAAATTCATAGTAAATTTTATATTAATTATATATTATTTTTGAGTCATATTTATGCTATTTTGCTTGTTTTGCAATTTATTTGGTCAATTATTTCGAAATCTACACCTATTCTCATTTTTGTCATATTTCAGGGGAAAATGATTAAAATATGATGAATTTTGAAGTATCCGAGTGCATGAATGAGTTTCTTACGTTGAGACGAAGTTGCTCGTCAATTTTCAAGCAAATCAGAGTTTAAGGCAAAATTACGGCACTACCATAATTATTATCACGAACGTAATTTGAAGGAAAAGCACGACCATAATTATGGAAAGCATAGAGATAATTATGGCAGGGCCGTAATTATTATCACGGCCGTAATTATTTTCACAGTTATAATTCTTATCCGTAATACATAGAAGAAATTATGGCAGTGCTGTAATTATTTTCACAACCGTAATTCTTAATCCATAATACATAGAAGAAATTATGGTAGGGTCGTAATTATTATCATGGCCGTAATTTCTTCCTGATTTTCCATATAAAGAATTACGGTGGGGCCTAAATTATTATCACAGCCGTAATTATTCCAGAAAAATACATAGAAGAAATTACGGTACTACCGTAATAATCATCACAACGTGATTTTTAAAAAGCTACTGTTGCCCGAGTCTTCCACCGCTACCCTATTTTCCAAAATTTTATGAAGCAAAATTAGAAAGATCCAGGGCACCATTTCAAAATCTGAAAGGACCAAGCCCTTCTATAAATTGAGGAGAAGATTTCAATACAAGAATCATTTGTAATCATTAAGAATCGAGGGATAAATCGAGGGAGGCACCGCTAGGGCTCGGCCTCTCGTCGAGAGGCGTAGAGGCCACCTTTAGTGGCGAAACATTTAGGGAAGCTTCACCCAAGGGAGAAGACGCCACACCAAAAATTTCAGATCGAAAGGAGTTCAAACGAGGGAGAAATCAGCGAAGGAAATTTCCAGTCGGTGAAGAAATCGCATATTACTGTAGCAAATCACTGTAGCTGCAGGATTTTTTCAAAATCATAGGGCTGTGATTTCTTTGTCATTACAGTAAACCCCTTGCTTTCTCTTTTTCAGAATTCTGAATATTTATCGTGTACGTATGACTTTGGTAGCATAAAATTTTATTTGGGACTTAGGAAGCAATCCCTTTTAATTTTGTAATGACTGGATAATTTTTAATCTATTAGTTTATTCTTTGAATGATAATTTTGCCTCTATAATTTATTTACTTTGAAATTATTTATATGTTTTAGGGTTTGTTATATGGATCGACAGGTGATTTCGAAACATGGAACCCTTAGATTTGATCTATAAACCTAGACTACGAGAGTAGCTAAGTCCTAGAACCCTAATTTATGATGCTTATTTTACATGTGAGTTTTGATTTCATTGTTTCAGACATGATAATTGATGCGTTGTATTTACACCATAGTTTTGAAGTCATCAGTAAACGTGATGAAGTAGCTATGCCCTCCTCTGGCTTGTTTATTGAAAGGCCCACACACATCAGTATGTATGAGATCTAATAAACCTCTTGCCCTCTCACCAGTTTTGGTGAAGGGCGCCTTTGTCATTTTTCCCTAATAAACAAGTCTCACATGTATCAAGTTCCTCCAAGGAACTCGAATCTAACAACCCATTTGCATGGAGTTGTCGAATGCGATTCTTGTTTATATGGGCTAATCGACAATGCCGTAGGAAAGCACCAACTGAACCACTCAGTTTGGTCCTTTTATGTCACAAATATAGCTAACTATGTCCAAGACATGCGGACCATTGCACAAAGTACCATTCCCATAAAACATGTTTGCAAAAGAAAAAGAACATAAGTTCTCTTTTGTTTCAAACCTAAATCCTTTCTTTGCCAAGCAAGGAGTGGATACAATGTTTTGGTAAGGGAAGGTACATAATAGCAATTGTCTAGCTTTAACTGAAGTCCAGAAGGTAGGGAGAGAAACTCCTACAGCAACAGTAGCAACTTGTGCCCTGTTACCTATCCGTAGGTAAATCTCTCTAGGCCTTACCGATCTATCCTTTCTGAGCCTTTGCATATTTGTACAAATATGAGCTCCACATGCGGTATCCAATACCCATGTCATAGGAGTAGAAAGGTTGACTTTGGTAACATAAATACTTGAGCATGAAGACAAGGCCTTGCCTTTCTTCTCCTCATTCTGAAGTTGCAACATGTCCTTCAACATGTGAGGTGGCCCTCCACATGAATAGCACCTATTATTCCTGATCATATCCATCTTTAATTTCAGTTCCTTGGTCAAGCCTTTCGGCTCAACACACTGAATATCAACTTTAGGAGGATTGAGCTCAACCAATTCATCAAAGAGCTGCCTTAGTTAAAAATAATCTGAGAGGCACTCTTCGATTCATATCACCCTCTAAATTAAGGTGACGTGTTGGTTAGCAACCTCCAAAGTATTAACCTGATGCTTATCATAAGCATCCCTCTCAGCCGCTGAGGCCGAGCATGGATGTGGCTCAGGAAAAGGACGCTCAAGGACACAAAGCTTCCTTTTGAGCTTGAGCACGATTCTCAAGTTCATATCCCAATCCAGTAAGTTGGATCCAGCCAACTTATCCCTTTCCAGGGGAGATCGCAGTGACCAACTGCTATTGTTCACAGCCATTGTTCTACAACAACCAAGAAACAGCAGATTAGTACTACTTCAAGTCATTTAAACTGGACTTGTTTTAAATGACCATGGCTCCCACTATTTTTAATCGAATTGACAACCCACAAAGTCAATTGAGAAATCCAAGATTTCCTAGTGAGATGAGATCCTCATTCCACATAGGGCTTCGCGTCCCACGAGGGTGGGATGAGATGCACAAAGTGACCCATGTTTCCTAAGGTGGGCTCGCCGGCTGATTGCTCCAAGCAATTCCCCTTATTGAGACAGTCCAGGCATTTCATGTCCAGCGAGGGCTGGATACAGCATGAAACCCTAACCTCTCAACGATGCCTCTAGAGTTTCATCATGTGCCTAGCACACATGAAAATCTAGTCAAGTCCATTCCTAACCGTTATGCCCAGGTCCAACGAGTTTCCTTGCGAAGGCACGCCCAGGTTAAAACTGGACTGGGGAAACCATTGCCACCACGCACTTTCTAAAGATAAGTGGGTGTGTCCCACGAGGGTGGGAAACAATTCACAACTCCACTGATCGATAGCTTAGTGAGGGCTACGCGTTAGAAGGCTACTAGACTTGATATTTTGATTGAGGGTTTTTGTTTAAGGTCTCATCATCTCAGTTTTATCTTATGTCTATCATTACAGGCATGCAATCCTATGGTGATAACATAACAATAAAACATCATAGGCATGCTTTAGCTTTTGTGAAGAAAGCAATAAAAGGATGATGTGATCATAGCCCATTCAAGACATTGAACCAATCCATGCCAAAAAGGGGGTTCAACTCTTGACCTAGGATTCAAGCCCCAAGACGAGACCTAGCCTAGCCGACCTCTAGCTCTATCTTCAAATTTGGCTCCAAGGTCCTTCTCTCATGGTTTAGCTCTCAAACCCTAGGGGTACACCCACAAGGTTCGGCCAATGCCATGGTCTTCTTCCAAGGAAGGTGCACCATCTAGCAAGCCACAAGAGGGATAGCACACAAGCACAAGGCTCGGTCAATCCTTAACTTGCACCCCATGCAAGGATGTGCCACCTTTGAAGCTTGTTGCGCCATCAGGCAAGGATGCGCAACCAAGCAAGCATGCACCTTGCTCCAAGTAGATGCGCCACCCTAATCTTCTTCTTAGTTAAAAGCAAAAAGAAAAGCGGCACGCAGGCCTCACAAGGATACATCTGTAAGGAGTCCCCTTCAAGGGGGAGCGCAAGGGGTTGAAACCCTAAAGGGGCGCATATCAAGATTCTCATAGCGGAAGCTAGGGTTTCCTTGGGATCATTTGAAGAAACATATGATCAACTTGTCGAAAAATTGCAAGTATGAATGAAAGATCATACCATAGCCATTGTGTGGGTGGCGACTTGGAATCAAGAGAACAAAATTGATCTCCTCCAAACGGTGCGCACACAAGATGAAGTCGGCTACTCTTTGAGATCCTTGTACTAGCAAGGTTCTTCAAAGCTTGTCGTATGGAAGGGATGAGATGTCTCTTTGTTGGCCGAGAGCTACTTGTCAAGTCCTCTCCCTTGTCGTTCAAGAACACCACCTCGCCACACACAAAGAGTGAATGGAGAAGATGGGCGATTAACGTTACAAGGTGGAAGCGTTTTCCATTTTGGAAAAACCGACTTCCTAATATGGCAAGTCCTCAATGCATGCGTTCACACGTTGTGAACCATCGAAAATTTCTCCCATTGAACCAAGCGTTCACCTAGTGAACCGGTTCCAATTATTGGGTTAAATTATCTTTGGTTCAAAAACCAAATTAGGCCAAGCGTTGGTCTAGATCTTCTATGAACCAAATGGCTCAAGATCTAACCGCACATCTCGAGATGCTCTTGATCTCACCGATCTAGCATCCAATCTCTCGATCGAAGCTTACCGATCTCAAGTCCTAACCAATCAAACATGATCAGACCAGATCTCACTTACAATCAGAGTTTAAATCCCTTTAAACTGAACCCAAACAATTCAGTCCACATGATCTGATTTAAGTAAGCCATATCATCAAATTGTGCGACCCTGAGGGTTTCCTTTAAATGTCGGTAACGATAACTTACGTTATCACGATCAGTGAGGGGTATCTAGCAACACATCACTATCTCCCGATATAAAGGAAAGAGTCTTCCAAGACTACACCCAAACTACAGCACAAGTGTGAATCCACTTCACTAGGCACAAATGTTTCCTTTGCCACTGGATGTTCTTATTGGACAAGCGTGTCAAGCCTGTAGCTCCAATATGATGAGCATGATTAGATCAGATGAACATAGTCACCTGGGTATGGCCATACACTTTCTCAATCATCTCATTCGGGGGGGCCCCTTTAGAACATCACACTCCTTTAACAAGGAGACGGCAATCCTATATCTATCACTAGTGTCCTAACCTGACTCATGATCATTATCCAAGATAGTCTATAACCATTATGTTTCAAATGATATTGAACTACCTCAAAACAATGACAATCATCATTTAGAAACACAAGTGATCTCAAGTCAGAGGACATGTGCCACTTGATGCAAACAAGGATTATTCATATTGTGACAAGCAATTGAATATCCTAGTAGGGTCTGTCCAGTACATCCAATGTACCCATGAGTCTACATCTTATTCCATGCTCGAAGCATCCTATAAGATTAGAACACATATTAGTCTCAATCATATCAAGGCTGTCTCATGTTCACCAAGATATCTCGACTAAGGACATTACAGCATGTCAGCCTAGCTGAACAGCATTGAGACATTATTCAGAAGTACACTTATTGCAGCAGACAATGTAACATACTGAATAACAACCATTGCCTTTATAAACATAAGAGTTTATATACATGATACTGAATAGAATCCCAAGGCCTCAAACATTAGCCTTAAGGGCATACCCCAACAATCTCCCACTTGCACTTAATCTAATGGTTGAGAAATCTCAAACCCATGTTATTACAGTGCTTCTCATGCTTCTGCTGCGCCAGAGGCTTGGTAAGCGGGTCAGCCAGATTGTCATCTGTATGTACCTTGCAGATTTTCATCTCGCCACGATCAATGATCTCCCGGATCAAGTGAAACCGTCTCTGTATGTGCTTGGACTTCTGGTGCGACCGTGGTTCCTTTGCTTGTGCGATTGCTCCAGTGTTATCACAGAAGATAACCAAAGGATCTGCACTCGAAGGAACAACACCAAGTTCCTGAATGAACTTACGAATCCACACTGCCTCCTTAGATGCTTCTGAGGCTGCAACATACTCGGCTTCTGTTGTGGAGTCAGCAACAATAGACTGTTTGAAACTTTTCCACACCACTGCTCCTCCATTCAAGCTAAAAACATAGCCTGATTGCGATCGGAAATCATCCTGGTCCGACTGGAATGAAGCGTCAGTATATCCTTCAATACTGAGTTCTTCCTGACCACCATATATCAAGAACATATCTTTGGTCCTCCGCAGATATTTTAAAATGTTCTTGACCGCAATCCAGTGTGCCTGACCTGGATTACTTTGGAATCGACTGGTCATGCTTAACCCGGAAGCGACGTCTGGGCGAGTACACAACATCGCATACATAATGGACCCAATAGCCAAAGCATAAGGCGTATTGTCCATTTCATCTTTCTCAGTCTGTGTTTGTGGACACTGACTCTTTGAAAGATTCAGACCATGTCTGACTGGAAGATATCCTCTTTTAGAATTCTCTAAATGAAATCTCTCCAGGACTTTATCGATGTAAGTACTCTGGCACAGCCCGAGAAGCCTCTTAGATCTATCTCTGTAGATCTTCACACCTAATACATAGGCTGCTTCTCCTAAATCTTTCATCTGGAAACATTTTCCTAACCATGCTTTAACAGCATGCAGTTCAGGAATATCGTTTCCAATGATTAAGATATCATCGACGTAGAGGACTAGGAAAGTAATCACGCTCCCACTAAACCTCTTATATATACACGGGTCATCTTCATTCTTGATGAAACCAAACTCACAGATTGATTCATCAAAACGAATATTCCAGCTTCTAGATGCTTGTTTAAGTCCATAAATGGACTTCTTTAACTTGCATATTTTATGACGATCTGATGGACTAGTGAAACCTTCAGGTTGTGTCATATACACATCCTCATCCAGTTTTCCATTAAGGAAAGCGGTCTTCACATCCATCTGCCAGATCTCATAATCGTAATATGCTGCTATTGCGAGAAGAATCCGAATAGACTTGAACATGGCTACAGGAGAGAAAGTTTCATCATAATCTATCCCGTAGATTTGTTTGAAACCTTTCGCAACTAGCCTGCCTTTATAGGTAACCACGTTACCATCCATGTCAATCTTCTTCTTGAAGATCCATTTACAGCCTATAGGGATTACTCCCGGAGGCGGATCAACCAAATCCCAGACCTGGTTATCTGACATGGAGTCCATCTCGGCTCGCATAGCTTCAAGCCATCTAGCTGAATCCGGTCCACTGACCGCATCCGCATAAGTGAGGGGTTCATCATTATCAATGATGTAGACTCCGTCATAGCGCTCAGGCTGACGACGGATCCTTCCCGATCTTCGCGGTTCCCGTGATATCTGAGCCTCAGGTTGTTCAATAACCTGTTCTACCGGCTCAGGCTCATCCAACTGTGCTTGACTACTTTGTCCTTCCTCTGGATTCTCATCCAGCTTTATTTCTCTCCCACTGGCTTCTTGCAGAAGAAATTCCTTCTCAAGAAAAACTGCCGTCCGAGCAACAAATACTTTGTTCTCTTTGGGATCGTAGAAATAATAACCCTTAGTTTCCTTAGGGTATCCGACAAAGACACATTTCTCAGATCTGCTCTCCAGTTTCCCAGAGGCGAGCTTTTTGACATAAGCCTCGCAACCCCAGATCCTGATAAATGTCAAGCTCGGCTGTTTCCCATACCATAATTCATATGGAGTCTTTGAAACTGCCTTGGATGGCACTCGGTTTAGTACGTTTGCAGCTGTTTCCAGTGCAAATCCCCAAAAGGAGTAAGGTAGAGTAGCTTGACTCATCATAGAACGAACCATATCCAGTAAGGTTCTATTTCTCCTCTCAGACACACCATTCCATTGCGGTGTTCCTGGTGGAGTGAGCTGTGAGATAATCCCACACTCCTTCAGATAGTCAGTAAACTCTCGACTTAGGTATTCTCCACCTCGATCAGAACGAAGTGCCTTGATATTTCAGCCTAGCTGATTTTGTACTTCATTTTTGAACTCTTTGAACTTGTCAAAAGATTCACTTTTATGTCTCATTAGATAGACATACTGTAACATCCCACATTCTTAACCCCAAACTAATGGCACATTTCATAAAAGAAACAGGATGTTTCGTATAAGATCGATCATATGCTAGGTAAAACCGAATTCAAGAAAAAAAACACGATCTGAAAATTTCCAAAAAAAAACCCATACATAAATATCCACAAAACCCAATTATCATAAATCACATAAGGGTACCTGCCACCACGCAATCCTTGCACTAGACATATGCAAGGCAACAGTTATATCAAATCCGATTCAAATTCATAAAATCCATAAAGGTACCTGCCACCAGGCAATACTTGCACTAGACATATGCAAGTTACAGGGTATATCAAAACCGATTTCACAGAATATACAACAAGCCGAAAGTCAAAACAAAATCACAAAATCGATTTTATAAACTCATACCAAACACCGAAACCAGGCTGAAGCCCGCGGTGACACAAAAATCAAACTCATTTAATTGCCACAATTAGGCAACACAAATTCACATAGTTCACATGGTTCACATCACATGGTTCACATAGTTCATAAAATTCATATTCGGCCACAGCCGGCCTCAAATTAATTAAGCATAAACATAGGGCCACAACCGGCATTATAAGCATAAATCACAACATCAATATCATGCTAACTGCGCCCCTGCTCTATACCTGAAAATAATGAGGGGTGAGCTACACAGCCCAGTGAGTGGATAGTCTAAATCGACCATCCATAACATACACTCAAAATATAGGCAGATTATTTTAAAAATCTTTAGCAAGAACATTATGTCAACATATAACAAAATCAAGAAATAGAAATCATATAGACAGTCAGATGTACACACTAGCATATAACAAACTCATGTTCACAAACTCAGGTTCTAGAGTTTTACTCTAATCCAATTAAACACATATATTTTAAACCAACTAAACACATATAACTTAGGTTCACAAACTCAGGTTCTAGAGTCATACTCTAAACCACTAAACACACCAACACATAATCAACCTAGTTGTCCAGCATATTCAGTAGTGACCAATATGGTCTAACCCGGCTTGGCCAAAGCACTGGGAGCCGCATGCAACACATAAACATGGATAGTGAGTAGAATCAAGAGGTGGCCCCCGCCAGGTCACGACGTGGCACTTTGGTCCCTCACCCCATAACACATCAGAGTGACGACATCAAGAGGTGGCCCCTGTCTGATCAAGACATGGCACTTTGCGTCTTATATCACCCCATCACATAAAGAGTAATGACATCAAGAGGTGGCCCCTGTCTGATCAAGACATGGCACTTTGGGTCTTATATTACCCCATCACAAAAAGAGTAGTGACATCAAGAGGTGGCCCCTGTCTGACCAAGACATGGCACTTTGGGTCAAAACCCGTTCTCCCAAAAGGTTCCTATTGGACAACAGACACATCTTAATTCATATTTCACATAGGTGAACATATTTCACAAAGGTGGACTCCTAAGTGTCAACTAGACTCTAGGATAGTCATCACAAAAATCATATCGGGCAGGCTGAACATCAACCCCCATCACAATAATCATAATAGGCAGGCTGAACATCAACCTCCTCACATATCACAATACAGGGCTGAAATTCAAACCCTTAACATAACACATAAGGACTATCCCCTTGAGTTCATAGTTACACCTAGCCTTAGTCCTAACCATCACATAATCACATAATTTTCCAAATTCACATAACCCATAATTTTCCAAATTCACAAAACCCATCACATAACACTTATTGTTCAAAATCACATAGTCACACATATTGTTCAAAATCATATAACATAACACATAATATTTTCACCGAATATTGTGTAGTCCTTAAATTTCAGGCTGGTCAGTTCAGTGTAATTTTGCTAAATTATCACCCAATGTTTTCAAACATAATTACATGATCTTAATTAAATAAACATGAGTTTTACAACATAACATTATTGGCAATTTATCAAGCATCCATAAAATTCGACATATAACATTTATCATGCGCCCCAAAATCAATATAAAATTAAAGCATAATTGCTTTACAAATCACACATGTAACCCACGGTTTGAAACATAATATCAATTTAAAAATACACCTTAGTTAACAAGAATTTCATACTTAAGATCAATGATTTAATGCTTCCTGAACTCCACACAATAATTACCCTAAATTCGGTTTTCATGGAAAATACCCTAAACTAACTTTTCATGGAGAAATATCAAGATTTAATTCACATGGAAACATGTTAACCACAATATCAAATTTCGGTTTAACTACAATTAACAAGGTTTCGGCTACAAAAATCATTGGTTTAATATTGCCAAAATTCTCTATAAAATATCTAATTAACAAGAAATTCATGCTCAATGTTCGATGATTTAACGATACCAAAATACCTTAAATTTCATACAAATTTTCGGTTAAACAATCATCAAATTAATTCGATTTTTACAATAGTTTTCGAGATTGTTTCGTTTCTCATAGTCAACACCAACATTCGGTTTTCATAGCAATTTTCCCAAGAATTCAATTTTAAACATGGTAATTTTCCCAAGAATCCAATTGCATCATATAATACAATCACAACCAATCTAATAGATCAAACAAGACCTTCCACTCACCTTGAACCGAGAATACTATGGTGAAAAATCTTCCACAAAATCGCCTAAAGCCTTTAAGTCGCCTAAGGAATCTCCAAGAATTCACCAAGGAAGTTCCACCTCAAAGAATTTCGTCAAAAGGAAGAAGAAAATCGCCTCCAAGCTTCCAAGAATCGCCTTCTTCTTTCAAGCCGTCGCCTAGGGTTCTTCCAAGCTAGAATTTCGCCAAAAACTCTTACCCTAAGCGCAATTCCCACTTAAACTTTGGATTTTAAAATTTTAAACCCATTAACCCATTAATTCAAATAGGGTTTAATTCATTTAGCTAATAAATTTGAATTTCAAATCCAATTAGCGCCAACCCCAATATTCTCATAATTAACCAATTAATTTAATTAACTTAACCAATAACCATTCACTTAAACGAAATCCATTAAGGATTTTAATTAACCAATAAGCCCAATTAATTAACCAATAAGCTCTAATTAATTACTTACAATAAATTAACAAGCAATAAACCAGTTAATTAACAACAAAATCTCTAGTTAATTAACTATAATTTATTAACTAAAAATCTCTAATTAATTTATCATAAATTAACTATCAATACTCAGGAATAATAACTCAGTCAATAATATTATTTAAATCAAAAATAATGCTTACCAGGACTTAAGATCCTTGGATCTTACATCCCTCCCTCCTTATAAAGCTTTAGTCCTCTAAAGCTCAGCATCCATATCATCAAAGAGGTAAGCATAATTTTTCCTCATATCAGCTTCAGTCTCCCAAGTCGCTTCTTCAACTGACTGATTTCCCCAGATAACCTTTACCAAAGGTATAGTCTTGTTCCTCAGAACTTTATCCTTTCTATCCACAATCCGGAGAGGTCTTTCCTCAAAAGTCAAATCACTCTGAATCTGAAGAGGTTCCAACTCCAACACATGAGATGGATCGGGATGATATTTCCTCAAAGCAGAGACATGGAATACATTATGCACATGATCCATAGCAGGAGGTAAAGCCAATCGGTAAGCCACTGGACCAACTCTCTCAATAATATCAAAAGGGCCTACAAACCTAGGGCTCAACTTGCCCTTTTTGCCAAATCTCATAACACCCTTTGTAGGTGACACCTTCAAGAACACATGATCCCCTACCATAAACTCCAAGGAACGACGACGGTCATCAGCATAACTCTTCTGTCTGTCCCGAGCAATTTTCAGTTTATCCCGGATCTCTCTGACCTTATCAGTAGTCTCCTGTACTGCATCAGATCTCAAAATCATTCTGTCACCAGTTTCCTCCCAACACAAGGGAGTCCTACACCTTCTCCCATACAAAGCCTCATAAGGAGCCATCTGAATACTGGAGTGGAAGCTATTATTATAAGTAAACTCTATCAAAGATAGATCCTGGTTCCACTCAGAACTCCAATCAACCACATAGGCTCTCAACAAATCTTCTAGAGTCTGTATAGTACGCTCTGTCTGGCCATCAGACTGAGGATGGTATGCTGTACTAAAACTCAACTTAGTACCCAAACCTTCCTGTAAGCTCTTCCAAAATCTGGACAGAAATCGAGAGTCCCTATCAGACACAATATCAACAGGAACTCCATGCAGTCTGACTATCTCATCAATGTATAATCTAGCCAGCCTCTCTAAAGAATAAGTCATCTTAATCGGAAGAAAATGGGCTGATTTAGTGAGTCTATCAACAATCACCCAAATAGCATCATGACCCAATCTGGTTCTGGGCAAACCACATACAAAATCCATACTGATACATTCCCACTTCCACTCAGGAATAGGAAGAGGCTGCAACAAACCACCAGGCTTCTGGTGTTCAGCCTTCACAGTCTGACAGGTTAAACACCTAGAGACAAAATCAAACACTTCTTTCTTCATACCCGGCCACCAAAAACTTTTCTTGAGGTCCTGATACATCTTAGTCACACCAGGATGTAGAGAATATTTGGAGTTATGGCTGTCCTCCAATATTTCTTTCCTCAAGCTCGGTTCCTCAGGGACACATACCCTTCCACGAAACCGAAGAATACCATCATCAGACAGGCTAAAATCCTGAACTGCGCCATCAACCAAACTATCCCTGATCTGAACTAATCTCGGATCCATAGACTGCTGATCTCTGATCTTCTGCAACAAAGCAGACTGTACTCTGAGAAAAGCCACATAACCCGACTGAACTCTAGGAGTAACACTGATCCTGAGATCTCTGAACTCTTGCAGTAACCGCCACTCACTGACTCGTAGTGCCGCTACTGAAGTAACTGGATGTCTGCTCAGAGCATCCGCCACCACATTGGCCTTTCCAGCCTGATACTGAATAGAGAAGTCATAATCTTTGATCAACTCCATCCATCTTCTCTGTCTCATATTCAACTCCTTCTGAGTGAAGATATACTTGAGACTCTGGTGATCAGTGAACAGATCGAACTCCTGACCCAACAAATAGTGACGCCATATCTTCAAAGCAAAGACTACGGCCGCCAACTCTAAATCATGAGTAGGGTAGTTCAATTCATACTCCTTTAGTTGTCTCGAAGCATAGGCTACCACAGAACCCTTCTGCATCAAGACACAACCCAACCCTTTGCCAGAAGCATCTGTATAAACAGTAAACCTTTCCCCATCACTAGGAATAATGAGGATCGGTGTACTAGTCAATCTCCTTTTCAGCTCTTGAAAGCTCTCTTCACACTTATCATCCCAAATAAACTTGGCCTCCTTTCTGGTTAATTTAGTTAAAGGACCCGCCAACTTGGAGAATCCCTCAACAAATCGCCGGTAGTAACCTGCCAAACCCAGAAAACTCCTGATCTCAGTAGCACTAGTCGGTCTTCCCCAATTGAGAATGGCTTGCACTTTAACTGGATCCACAGACACCCCCTGACCAGAAATCACATGTCCCAAGAAGCTGATTTTCTCTAGCCAGAACTCACACTTATTAGCCTTGGCATATAATCGGTTCTTCCTCAAGATCTCGAGTACTCTGCGCAAATCACTGACATGATCTGAGGTAGTCTGAGAGTACACCAATATATCGTCTATAAAGACCACCACACAAGAGTCAAGCAACTCATGGAATACCCTATTCATCAAATCCATGAAGACAGCAGGTGCATTCGTCAGTCCAAAAGGCATAACTAAAAATTTGAAATGCCCATACCTGGTCCTGAAAGCAGTCTTAAATATATCCTCATCCTTGACCCTAAGCTGATAATACCCTGATCTCAGATCAATCTTAGAGAACACTGTCGCTCCCTGTAATTGATCAAATAGATCATCAATTCTGGGAAGAGGATACTTATTCTTGACAGTCACTTGGTTAAGCTGCCTGTAGTCTATACACATCCTCAGGGTTCCATCTTTCTTCTTCACAAATAACACTGGCGCTCCCCAAGGTGAAGCACTAGGCCGAATATACCCTTTCTCTAACAATTCCTCCAGTTGTTTCTTAAGCTCGGCCAACTCTGAAGTAGCCATACGATAAGGAGCTCTGGAGATGGGTGCCGTACCTGGCGCCAACTCAATGCCAAATTCCACTTCTCTAATCGGTGGCAAGCCTGAAAATTCTTCAGAGAACACATCAGGAAATTCTTTCACCACCGCCATCTGAGTCAAATCAGAAGTAGGATCATCCTGCACCTTAACATGCGCAAGATAACCCTTGCATCCACTAGCAAGTAATTTCCTGGCCTGCAGGAAAGATATCACATGCGGTCCTTGGTCTGACACTAGACCTCTCACAAACAGTCGATTCCCATCTAACAAATTCAAAGTGATTACTTTCTCAAAGCAATCCACCGAGGCATGATGGGAAGACAACCAATCCATTCCTAAAATGATATCATAATCTTGCATGTCTAGGAGGATTAAATCCACTAGAAACTCATAACCCTCTACATGTACCACACAATCAGCACAAACAGTATCTGTAGATAACGATTTTCCTAAGGGAGTACTCACAGACACAGCATAATTCATTACCTTAGGTAACACAGGTAAACATGCAGCAAACTTAACAGATACAAAAGATAAATTTGCACCAGGGTCAAATAATATGCGGGCTAACTGATCAAATACGAATAAAGTACCTTCCACGATGGATCGGGAAGCTCGTGTATCCTTCTCAGCCACAGCATACACTCTAGTCTGGACTGTAGGCTTATCTGCGCCTCTAGGTTGTACCTCAGGTTCTTTGCAGTCCTTAGCCATGTGTCCTGGTTTCTTACACCTGAAGCATATACCATTCTTTCTATGACAGTCTTTCACTAAATGTCCCCTGAGCCCACAATGACTACAAGTGATACCGTTTCTTGCATCCCTGGCATCCCTGAACTGCTGCGGTGCATCACTGGACTGCTGCGGTGCCTTGTAGGAGTAAGGCTTATACCTGCTCTTCTTATAATCTTTATGCCTAGGGTACTTCTTACCCTTGCCGCCACTGCCATGCTGAGGAACCGCCGCCTCAGTTGCAGGAACCATTGTCACGGCAACATGAGAACTCCTCTCAGATATATACCTCTCAATAGTGCGCGCTCGCCCAACAGTTTCAACATAGGTCTCTAAGTGTTGTGCACCAACCTGCTCTCTAATGTCCCATCTGAGACCTCTGAGAAACTTAGTAGCCCTCCTCTTTTCAGTGTTTATCAGATGAGGAGCATACTTTCCCAATTTCGTGAACTGTAATTCATACTGGTCCACTGTCATATCACCCTGCTCCAGGTGAATAAATTCCACCTCTCGGTCCTCAACCAAGCTATCTGGGAAGTACTTCTCATTGAATCGAGACAAGAAGTAAGGCCAATCTACAGTCTCATGTCTTTCTTCGGCAAGTCTCACCACGCCTCTCCACCACTCATCTGCGTCAGCACGCATCATATAGGTGGCCAGACATAACTTATCCTCGTCCGAGCAACGCATAACTTGGAAAATCTTTTCCAAGCACAACTGCCAATTCTCGGCATTACTGGATTCTGAGCCCCCATAAAAAGAGCTCGGACCCAGTTTCTGGAATTCACTCACAAGTGAAGCATAGCGCCTGTGAGCGCCCTCCTGAGAGTCATCCCCCACTGCCCGAGTAGTAGTCTGGGGTCTCTCTCGAGTCAGCTGCTGCAAAAGCTGCTGTTGTGCTTCTTGGTGCTGAGTCTGCTGCTGCTGCAGCATCTGAGCTTGCCTTTCTATCATAGCACCTTGTTGCTGAACCATGCCAGTCAGAGCCTCAATAGTTCTCGTGAGGTTCGGGGTCTGCTCGCCCTCATCACTAGCATTTCCTCTGGTTCGCACCATCTTAAATGCCTACACACGCATATCATAGTCACACACATATCATAGTCAGGAAAACAATCATAAACCTATTAGGTGTCTAGCAATACACAAACATGTTTTCCCCCAAACTAAGTTTTAGCTAGCCAACTTCCTCTGATACCATTCTGTAACATCCCACATTCTTAACCCCAAACTAATGGCACATTTCATAAAAGAAACAGGATGTTTCGTATAAGATCGATCATATGCTAGGTAAAATCGAGTTCAAGAAAAAAAACACGATCTGAAAATTTCCAAAAAAAAACCCATACATAAATATCCACAAAACCCAATTATCATAAATCACATAAGGGTACCTGCCACCACGCAATCCTTGCACTAGACATATGCAAGGCAACAGTTATATCAAATCCGATTCAAATTCATAAAATCCATAAAGGTACCTGCCACCAGGCAATACTTGCACTAGACATATGCAAGTTACAGGGTATATCAAAACCGATTTCACAGAATATACAACAAGCCGAAAGTCAAAACAAAATCACAAAATCGATTTTATAAACTCATACCAAACACCGAAACCAGGCTGAAGCCCGCGGTGACACAAAAATCAAACTCATTTAATTGCCACAATTAGGCAACACAAATTCACATAGTTCACATGGTTCACATCACATGGTTCACATAGTTCATAAAATTCATATTCGGCCACAGCCGGCCTCAAATTAATTAAGCATAAACATAGGGCCACAACCGGCATTATAAGCATAAATCACAACATCAATATCATGCTAACTGCGCCCCTGCTCTATACCTGAAAATAATGAGGGGTGAGCTACACAGCCCAGTGAGTGGATAGTCTAAATCGACCATCCATAACATACACTCAAAATATAGGCAGATTATTTTAAAAATCTTTAGCAAGAACATTATGTCAACATATAACAAAATCAAGAAATAGAAATCATATAGACAGTCAGATGTACACACTAGCATATAACAAACTCATGTTCACAAACTCAGGTTCTAGAGTTTTACTCTAATCCAATTAAACACATATATTTTAAACCAACTAAACACATATAACTTAGGTTCACAAACTCAGGTTCTAGAGTCATACTCTAAACCACTAAACACACCAACACATAATCAACCTAGTTGTCCAGCATATTCAGTAGTGACCAATATGGTCTAACCCGGCTTGGCCAAAGCACTGGGAGCCGCATGCAACACATAAACATGGATAGTGAGTAGAATCAAGAGGTGGCCCCCGCCAGGTCACGACGTGGCACTTTGGTCCCTCACCCCATAACACATCAGAGTGACGACATCAAGAGGTGGCCCCTGTCTGATCAAGACATGGCACTTTGCGTCTTATATCACCCCATCACATAAAGAGTAATGACATCAAGAGGTGGCCCCTGTCTGATCAAGACATGGCACTTTGGGTCTTATATTACCCCATCACAAAAAGAGTAGTGACATCAAGAGGTGGCCCCTGTCTGACCAAGACATGGCACTTTGGGTCAAAACCCGTTCTCCCAAAAGGTTCCTACTGGACAACAGACACATCTTAATTCATATTTCACATAGGTGAACATATTTCACAAAGGTGGACTCCTAAGTGTCAACTAGACTCTAGGATAGTCATCACAAAAATCATATCGGGCAGGCTGAACATCAACCCCCATCACAATAATCATAATAGGCAGGCTGAACATCAACCTCCTCACATATCACAATACAGGGCTGAAATTCAAACCCTTAACATAACACATAAGGACTATCCCCTTGAGTTCATAGTTACACCTAGCCTTAGTCCTAACCATCACATAATCACATAATTTTCCAAATTCACATAACCCATAATTTTCCAAATTCACAAAACCCATCACATAACACTTATTGTTCAAAATCACATAGTCACACATATTGTTCAAAATCATATAACATAACACATAATATTTTCACCGAATATTGTGTAGTCCTTAAATTTCAGGCTGGTCAGTTCAGTGTAATTTTGCTAAATTATCACCCAATGTTTTCAAACATAATTACATGATCTTAATTAAATAAACATGAGTTTTACAACATAACATTATTGGCAATTTATCAAGCATCCATAAAATTCGACATATAACATTTATCATGCGCCCCAAAATCAATATAAAATTAAAGCATAATTGTTTTACAAATCACACATGTAACCCACGGTTTCAAACATAATATCAATTTAAAAATACACCTTAGTTAACAAGAATTTCATACTTAAGATCAATGATTTAATGCTTCCTGAACTCCACACAATAATTACCCTAAATTCGGTTTTCATGGAAAATACCCTAAACTAACTTTTCATGGAGAAATATCAAGATTTAATTCACATGGAAACATGTTAACCACAATATCAAATTTCGGTTTAACTACAATTAACAAGGTTTCGGCTACAAAAATCATTGGTTTAATACTGCCAAAATTCTCTATAAAATATCTAATTAACAAGAAATTCATGCTCAATGTTCGATGATTTAACGATACCAAAATACCTTAAATTTCATACAAATTTTCGGTTAAACAATCATCAAATTAATTCGATTTTTACAATAGTTTTCGAGATTGTTTCGTTTCTCATAGTCAACACCAACATTCGGTTTTCATAGCAATTTTCCCAAGAATTCGATTTTAAACATGGTAATTTTCCCAAGAATCCAATTGCATCATATAATACAATCACAACCAATCTAATAGATCAAACAAGACCTTCCACTCACCTTGAACCGAGAATACTATGGTGAAAAATCTTCCACAAAATCGCCTAAAGCCTTTAAGTCGCCTAAGGAATCTCCAAGAATTCACCAAGGAAGTTCCACCTCAAAGAATTTCGTCAAAAGGAAGAAGAAAATCGCCTCCAAGCTTCCAAGAATCGCCTTCTTCTTTCAAGCCGTCGCCTAGGGTTCTTCCAAGCTAGAATTTCGCCAAAAACTCTTACCCTAAGCGCAATTCCCACTTAAACTTTGGATTTTAAAATTTTAAACCCATTAACCCATTAATTCAAATAGGGTTTAATTCATTTAGCTAATAAATTTGAATTTCAAATCCAATTAGCGCCAACCCCAATATTCTCATAATTAACCAATTAATTTAATTAACTTAACCAATAACCATTCACTTAAACGAAATCCATTAAGGATTTTAATTAACCAATAAGCCCAATTAATTAACCAATAAGCTCTAATTAATTACTTACAATAAATTAACAAGCAATAAACCAGTTAATTAACAACAAAATCTCTAGTTAATTAACTATAATTTATTAACTAAAAATCTCTAATTAATTTATCATAAATTAACTATCAATACTCAGGAATAATAACTCAGTCAATAATATTATTTAAATCAAAAATAATGCTTACCAGGACTTAAGATCCTTGGATCTTACACATACCCATATCTACTGAAATCATCAGTAAAGGTAATGAAGTACGCATAGCCACCTCTGGCATGTTTACTAAATGGCCCACACACATCACTGTGTATAAGGTCAAGTAAACCTGAAGCCCTTTGACCTTTGTGAGGAAAAGGAGCCTTCGTCATTTTACCCATTAAACAAGCTTTGCATGTATCAATCTCCTCACAGGAGAATGATCCCAGCAGTCCATGATCATGCAACCGCTTAATGCGTTTCTCGTTAATATGGCCTAAACGACTATGCCATAGTAAGGTGCTGTCATCAGCATACTTGGCTTTCTTATTATCAACATTTTGTATAGAACATTCCATGTCCAACATGAATAACCCATTGTTAATTGATCCAGAAGCATAAACAATATTATCATAAGAAATTACACACTTTGAAATATTGCATTCAAAGGAAAATCCTTTCTTGACAAGAGCAGGAATAGAGATAATATTTTTAGTAATACTTGGAACAAAATAACAATTGTCCAGTTCTAATACAAGTCCAGATGGCAATGAGATGTTATAAACCCCTACAGCAACAGCAGCAACCCGTGCCCCGTTTCCAACTCGTAGGTCCACCTCATGCTGTCCCACCTGTCTTCTTCTCTTGAGTTCCTGTACATTTGAACAAATGTGAACTCCACATGCAGTGTCCAACACCCATGAAATAGAAGAAGAAGATATCATGACCTCAGTCACAAATATACCTGAGCCAGAAGCGATGCTTCCCTTCTTGTCTCCTTGGAGCGCTTTACAGTCCTTTTTCCAGTGACCCAGCTGGCCACAGTGGAAACATCTGTTGTCCTTCGACCGCTTCACCTTTTGTTTCAGAGCCTTGCTGTAGTTCTTGATAGGGGCTTTGCCCTTCTTCCCCTTCTTCTTGTTCCTGGAAGGGAACATCAAGACAGAGGTTGAAGGCTTTCCCTTCAGAGTCTCCTCCGTAGTCAAGAGCATATTCAGCAACTCTGCCGGAGTACAATCGATCTTGTTCATATTAAAATTAATAATGAACGCATCGAAGGAGGCCGGGAGAGACTGCAGAATAATGTCTACAGCAAGCTCCTGGTTGATGGTATGCCCCAGTTTCTCTAGAGCCTCCTTGTGCCCAATCATCTTGAGCACATGAGCTCCCACTGGACTCCCTTCAGCCAGTTTGCTCTGAAAGAAAAGCTTGGTCAGATTATAGCGTTCAGTTCTCGCCTGTGCAGCATACAGCATCTTGAGGTTTGCTATAATTTCTATAGCTGACATATCCTCATGCTGACGCTGCAGCGGTGGCGTCATAGACGCTAGCATCAGGCAAGCAACATCAATGCTATCATTGACATGCTTTTCATAGGCATCGCGAACCGCCCTTGCGGCGTTCGCAGCGGGTTGAGGCGGTATAGCCGTCTCGAGGACATACAGTTTCCTCTCAGCCTTAAGAACAATCTTAAGGTGTCCGTACCAGTCTGAGAAGTTTGGCCCAGCAAACTTCTCCCTTTCCAGTAGGGATCGTGTTGGGGTATGCCCTTAAGCCTAATGTTTGAGGCCTTGGGAATGTATCAGTATCATGTAATAAACTGTTATGTTTATATAGGCATGGTTGTTATTCAGTTAGCTACATTGTCTGCTGCAATATATGTTCTTCTGAATAATGTCTCAAAGCTGTTCAGCTGGGCTGACATGCTGTTGTGTCCTTAGTCGATATATCTTGGTGAACATGAGACAGCCTTGATATGGTTAAGACTAATATGTGTTCTAATCTTATAGGATGCTTCGAGCATGGAATAAGATGTAGACTCATGGGTACATTGGATGTACTGGACAGACCCTACTAGGATGTTCAATTGTTTGTCGCAATGTGAATAATCTTTGAATATGACAAGTGGCACATTTCCTCTGACTTGAGATCACTTGTGTTTTCTAAATGATGATTGTCATTGTTTTGAGGTAGTTCAATATCATTTGAAACACAATGGTTATAGGCTATCTTGGATGGTGAGCTTGAGTCATGTTAGGGCACTAGTGATAGACATAGGATTGCCGTCTCCTTGTTTAAGGAGTGTGATGTTCTAAAGGGCCCCCTGGATGAGATGATTGAGAAAAGAGTATGGCCATACCCAGGTGACAGTGTTCATCTGATCTAATCATGCTCATCATATTGGAGCTACAAGCTTGACACGCTTGTCCAATAAGAATATCAAGTGGCAAAGGAATTATGCATGCCTTGTGAATTGATTCACACTTGTGCTGTGTTTTGGGTGTAGTCTTGGAAGACTTTTTCTTTATATCGGGAGACAGTGATGTGTTGCTAGATACCCCTCACTGATCGTGATAACGTGAGTTATCGTTACCGACATTTAAAGGAAACCCTTAGGGTCACACAATTTGATGATATGGCTTACTTAAGTCAGATCGTGTGGACTGAATTGTTTGGGTTCAGTTTAAAGGGATTTAATCTCTGATTGTGAGTGAGATCTGGTCTGATCATGTTTGATTGATTAGGGCTTGAGATCGGTAAGCTTCGATTGAGAGATTGGATGCTAGATCGATCAGATCAGAAGCATCAAGAGATTAACGGTCAGATCTGGAGCCTTAGGGTTTATTTGAGATCTAGACTAGATCATTGGCTTGATTGGTTCTTAAACCGAACCAATGTGAACCGGCTCATGAAATGAGCGCATGGTTCATGGGGAGAGGAGTTGGCGACATGTTCACTTGGCGTGAACGTTGGAGTGAAGTGTGGTGGCTATTTTTAGTAACCACGATCTCCACTTGGAGATGTTGTTCACGACCGAATAGAGTGCTCTCTATTCTCGCCTCTCGCCCATATTCTCTCTCGACGTTTTCGTGTGTGTGGCGACGTCTTGAAGGTAGAGGAGGATTCGGCCAAGAGAAGGATCATCTCTTCCATCCCTTTCACTCGATCAAGGACTCCAAGGAACCTTGCTAGCACAAGGAGCACCAAGGGATAAGCGCATCTTCATCTTGTGTGCGAGACTTCGGAGAAGAGGCGATTGCATCTTTACTTCCAAGGCGCCATCTTGAAATGGCATCGGTATGAATTTATTTTCATACATATAAAGTTGATTATTTTACATGTATGAGATCCTATGAAACCCTAGTATCCGCTGCATATCTTACTTGCGCCACCATAGGGTTTTCGCCCCCCTTTGGTTAGGGGAACCTTCAATTGGTATCAGAGCCTGGTCTATGCATGTTTTATGATTGCTTTAGCCATTTTTGTGATCCTTGTTTGCTTAGATCTATACATGCGAAATTCATCTTTAGTTGAAGCATTATATGCGAAAATTAAATATGTATAGTTGGCGCATGTTTTTGTGGCGCTTAGTTTGTTTTTGTTAAAAACATTTCACTTGCGCGATCTCACTTAGATCTAAGCGCCTGCTGTAAACCCTTAAACGGGTTAGTAGGGTTGAAATCACCCCCTAGGTCAGATCCAATCAGTCTGATCAGACTATCTGACAGCCTTGATGGGTCGACTGGATAGCACCTTGGCGCAAGCTTGAGGTGGCTATAGGTCGACTGCAGACAGGCGTGTAGCGATGTCTGATTGAGACGACCCATGAACGCACCTGAGTTAGGCCCGGGGTCACACCCGCTTGCCAGACCTCAGCGTGGTCGTTCAGCCCTTGGCGCATGCATGGTTGGCCTTTTGGTCGACTCAAGTCAGTTAGGACTTGGTGCATGCAAGGGCAGTGGATCTGACTAGGTTGGATGAGTGGATCCCTATTAATGGACCGTTGTAAGGTTGTAGGGCATATAAGAAAATTAAAATTGAAGCCTATGGGGTTTTTCGAAAATTTTAATTTTTATGGATCACATGATTTTTGAATGATGCCATATGTTTGTCTATTTACTCTTATGTGGGCTGCCCATATTAATTGTGTGCTGTGCTGGGGCCTGCGAGCCTGGAATTATGGTTGTAAATTAATTATTGTGATCTGCGTATCACATTGTTTTAATTTATAAAATGTTATTGACCTGCGTGTCAATCTTGTCTAGATAGTTAAATTTGTAATTTAATTAGACAAGAGCACAAAGCACACTTGGCAGAGGCGCTTGCAGCAGTGGCTGGACTAGGTGGGAGGTCTAGGGTTCGACCCTATGACCTGGCGCAAATTCCTGGTGGGCGCACCAGAGCTGCAGATGGCGCTTGGGCCCAGGTTTGGGCCAGATGAGCAGCAAAAGGCCCTATGAAGAAAAGCAAGTCAAGACTTAAGTTAAATTAAGGTCTTACTAGGGCTATGGGCTTTTACCACATAAGATTCATGCTTTCTTTTATTATTGTTTAAATATTAGAACTGCATGATTAGTTTATCTTCTGCTATCACCATAGGAATTGCATGATAGTGAAGAAGATACAAAGACCGTTAAAATCCAACGCTAAAATATCAAGCTCGTAAGCCTTCTGACGCGAAACCTCACTGTTCTGATTATCGTTGGAGCCGTGTTGTACCCACTCAGTGGGCACGTCCATCTATCTTCAGACGGTGTGGGATTACACCTGTGTGTTACAGAGTAGGGATTTATCCCTTCTCGTTGCTCAGCATAGCACATGGTGGTCCAGGGAGTAGGTCGGGTCAGCTTGACCATGTAGGCTACATATGTGGCGCATATGGTAGCACATGGAGGCAGCCATCTGTGGGATCAGAGACTGTGTTGTACCAACTCAGTTGGCACAGTCTGCTGGATTGCCCAGATGAAGGGGAATCGCACGGGTTGGCGATCGGCAGGGACTGCCTACCGGAGATTAGTGCTTGTACTCTCTGTGCATCTTATCTCGCCTGAGCGGGACGCGGAGACCAAGTATGAAATCCGGATCCCATCTCACTAAAAGAGTGTCTACTCTTTCGGACTGTTTAATGGATTTTTCAGTCAGATAAAATAGTGAGAAAAGGAATCTTTCTTAAGTCCTGATTGATTCTTAACATTGATACTGACCTTGCTGTTCTTGCATTGTTGTAGATACCTGCAGCAACGAACACCATGAACTTCAATGTGCGATCCCTACTGGAAAGGGAGAAGTTTGCTGGGCCGAACTTCTCCGACTGGTTCGGACACCTTAAGATCGTTCTTAAGGCAGAGAGGAAACTGTATGTCCTCGAGACGGCAATACCGCCTCAACCCGCTCCGAACGCCGCAAGGGCGGTTCGGGAAGCCTATGAAAAGCACGTCAATGATAGCATTGATGTCGCTTGCCTGATGCTAGCGTCTATGACGCCACCGCTGCAGCGTCAGCATGAGGATATGTCGGCTATAGAGATGATAGCGAACCTCAAGATGCTGTATGCTGCACAGGCGAGGACAGAGCGCTATAATCTGACAAAGCTTTTCTTTCAGAGCAAACTGGCTGAAGGGAGCCCAGTGGGAGCTCACGTGCTCAAAATGATTGGGCACAAGGAGGCTCTAGAGAAACTGGGGCATACCATCAACCAGGAGCTTGCTGTGGATATTATTCTACAGTCTCTCCCGCCTTCATTCGACGCGTTCATTATTAACTTTAATATGAACAAAATCGATTGTACTCCGGCAGAGCTGCTGAATATGCTCCTCACTACTGAGGAGACTCTGAAGGGAAAGCCTTCGACCTCTGTCTTAATGGTTCCTTCTAGGAACAACAAGAAGAAGGGGAAGAAGGGCAAGACCCCTGTCAAGAGCTACAGCAAGGCTCTGAAGCAGAAGGTTAAGCGGTCCAAGGAATACAGGTGTTTCCACTGTGGCCAGCTGGGTCACTGGAAAAAGGACTATAAAGCGCTCCAAGGAGATAAGAGGGGAAGCATCGCTTCTGGCTCAGGTATATTCGTGACTGAGGTCATGTTTTCTTCTTCTATATCATGGGTGTTGGACACTGCATGTGGAGTTCACATTTGTTCAAATGTACAGGAACTCAAGAGAAGAAGGCAGGTGGGACAGCATGAAGTGGACCTACGCGTTGGAAACGGGGCACGGGTTGCTGCTGTTGCTGTAGGAGACTATTTCATTTCTTTACCATCTGGACTTGTATTGGAACTAAATGAAGTGTCCCCTTCATGGGGGAGCGCAAGTAAACAAAATCCCTTTCAAGAGGGGGGGCGAAAACCTTAAAGGGGTGGCGCATCACCATTGCAAGCGGAAGCAAAAGGTTTTCAAGAATCTTAGCATAAACATATGTTCAACTTGGTGAAGTTGAGACTCATACCATAGCCATCTCGGTTTAGATGGAGCTTTGGAAGCAAAGGCGCAAGTGCCCCTTCTCCGAAGATAATCACACACAAGAGAAGATGGCTTCTCCTTGGATCTCCTTGTGCTAGCAAGGATGCGCAAGGTGTCCTTGATCGAATGTTAGGATGATGGAGAAGTTTCCTTGGCCGAGCGCTTGTTCTTGTCGTCCACTTCCTTCCACACGAGATGGCAAGCAAGCTCTCTTTTCCCAAAAACAAAACGCAAAGACAAGAGAGCAAATGCACTTCGGCGACATCAAGACAAATGACGTTACATGACTTCCCAAAATGGAAAGTCATGAAGCCACTCTCCAACGCCAAAACGCCCCTCTTGATGAACCATGCGTTCACCTAGTGAACCGGTTCATGCATTGGTTCAATTCGATTTGGCCCAAAGACCAAACTCAAACCAAGCCAAGCCAAGGCATGGTCTAGACCCTCTATGAACCAAATGGCTCATGATCTAGCCGTTCATCTCCTGATGCTCCTGATCTCACCGATCTAGCATCATCTCTCTCGATCGAAGCTTACCGATCTAAAGCCCTAATCAATCAAACATGATCAGGCTAGATCTCACTTGCAATCAGAGATTAAACCCCTTTAAACTGAACCCATACAATTCAGTCCACACGATCTGACTCAAGAAAGCCATATCATCAAATTGTGCGACCCTAAGGGTTTCCTTTAAATGTCGGTAACGACAACTTACGTTATCACGATCAGTGAGGGGTATCTAGCAACACATCACTGTCTCCCGATATAAAGGAAATAGTCTTCCAAGACTACACCCAAACCATGACACAAGTGTGAATCAAAACTCACAAGGCACACATATGTCCTTTGCCACTGGATGTTCTTATTGGACAAGCATGTCAAGCTTGTAACTCCAATACGATGAGCATGATTAGATCAGATGCACATAGTCATCTGGGTATGGCCATACACTACCTCAATCATCTCATATAGGGGGGCCTTTAGAACATCACACTCCTTAAACAAGGAGACGGCAATCCTTTATCTATCACTAGTGTCCTAACCTGATTCAAGCTCACCATCCAAGATAGTCTATAATCATTATATTTCAAATGATATTGAACTACCTCAAAACAATGACAATCATCATTTAGAAACACAAGTGATCTCAAGTCAAAGGACATGTGCCACTTGCTGCTTACAGGGATCATTCACATTGTGACAAGCAATGCAATATCCCAGTAGGGTCTGTCCAGTACATCCAATGTACCCATGAGTCTACATCTTATTCCATGCTCGAAGCATCCTATAAGATTAGCACTCATATTAGTCTCCATCATATCAAGGCTGTCTCATGTTCACCAAGATATCTCGACTAAGGACTTATAGCCTGTCAGCCTAGCTGAACAGCTTTGAGACATTATTCAGAAGTACACTTATTACAGCAGACAAGGTAACAACCTGAATAACAACCATGCCTTATTATAAACTTAAGAGTTTATTACATGATACTTATACAATCCCAAGGCCTCAAACATTAGCCTTAAGGGCATACCCCAACAATCTCCCACTTGCACTTAATCTAATGGTTGAGAAATCTCAAACCCATATTATTACAGTGCTTCTCATGCTTCTGCTGCGCCAGAGGCTTGGTAAGCGGGTCTGCCAGATTGTCATCTGTATGAACCTTGCAAATCTTGATCTCGCCTCGATCAATGATCTCCCGGATCAAGTGAAACCGTCTCTGTATGTGCTTGGACTTCTGGTGCGACCGTGGTTCCTTTGCTTGTGCGATTGCTCCAGTGTTATCACAGAAGATAACCAAAGGATCAGCACTCGAAGGAACGACACCAAGTTCTCTCACGAACTTACGAATCCACACTGCCTCCTTGGATGCTTCCGAGGCTGCAACATACTCGGCTTCAGTTGTGGAATCAGCAACAGTAGACTGTTTGAAACTCTTCCACACCACTGCTCCACCATTCAAGCTAAAAACATAGCCTGATTGCGATCGGAAATCATCCTGGTCCGACTGGAACGAAGCGTCAGTATATCCCTCTATACTGAGTTCTTCCTGACCACCATATATCAAGAACATATCTTTGGTCCTCCGCAGATATTTTAAGATGTTCTTGACCGCAATCCAGTGCGCCAAACCTGGATTACTTTGGAATCGACTGGTCACGCTTAACCCGTAAGCGACGTCTGGGCGAGTACACAACATCGCATACATAATGGACCCAATAGCCGAAGCATAAGGCGTATTGTCCATTTCATCTTTCTCAGTCTGTGTTTGTGGACACTGACTCTTCGAAAGATTCAGACCATGTCTGACTGGAAGATATCCACGTTTAGAATTCTCTAAATGGAATCTCTCCAGGACCTTATCGATGTAAGTACTCTGGCACAGCCCGAGAAGCCTCTTAGATCTATCCCTGTAGATCTTCACACCTAGTACATAGGCTGCTTCTCCTAAATCTTTCATCTGGAAACATTTTCCTAACCATGCTTTAACAGCATGCAGTTCAGGAATATCATTTCCAATGATCAAGATATCATCGACGTAGAGGATTAGGAATGTAATCACGCTCCCACTAAACCTCTTATATACACACGGGTCATCCTCGTTCTTGATGAAACCAAACTCAGAGATTGATTCATCAAAACGAATGTTCCAGCTTCTTGATGCTTGTTTAAGTCCATAAATGGACTTCTTTAACTTGCATATTTTATGACGATCTGCTGGATTAGTGAAACCCTCAGGTTGTGTCATATACACATCCTCATCCAGATTTCCATTAAGGAAAGCTGTTTTCACATCCATCTGCCAGATCTCATAGTCGTAATATGCTGCTATCGCGAAAAGAATCCGAATAGACTTAAACATGGCTACAGGAGAGAAAGTTTCATCATAATCTATCCCGTAGATTTGTTTGAAACCTTTCGCAACTAGTCTGCCTTTATAGGTAACCACGTTACCATCCATGTCAATCTTCTTCTTGAAGACCCATTTACAGCCTATAGGGATTACTCCCGGAGGCGGATCAACCAAATCCCAGACTTGGTTATCTGACATGGAGTCCATCTCGGCTCGCATAGCATCAAGCCATCTAGCTGACTCCGGTCCACTGACCGCATCCGCATAAGTTAGGGGTTCATCATTATCAATGATGTAGACTCCGTCATAGCGCTCAGGCTGTCGACGGATCCTACCCGATCTTCGCGGTTCCCGTGATATCTGAGCCTCAGGTTGTTCAATAACCTGATCTACCGGCTCAGGCTCATCCAACTCTGCTTGACTACTTTGTCCTTCCTCTGGAATCTCATCCAGCTTTATTTCTCTCCCACTGGCCTCTTGCAGAAGAAACTCCTTCTCAAGAAATATGGCCGTCCGAGCAACAAAAACCTTGTTCTCTTTGGGATCGTAGAAATAATAACCCTTAGTTTCCTTAGGGTAACCGACAAAGATACATTTCTCAGATCTGCTTTCCAGTTTCCCAGAGGCGAGCTTTTTGACATAAGCCTCGCAACCCCAGATCCTGATAAATGTCAAGCTAGGCTGTTTCCCATACCATAACTCATATGGCGTCTTTGAAACTGCCTTGGATGGCACTCGGTTTAGTACCTTTGCAGCTGTTTCCAGTGCAAAACCCCAAAAGGAATATGGAAGAGTAGCCTGACTCATCATAGAACGAACCATATCAAGTAACGTTCTATTTCTCCTCTCGGACACACCATTCCACTGCGGTGTTCCTGGCGGAGTGAGCTGTGAGATAATCCCACACTTCTTCAGATAGTCAGTAAACGCATGACTCAGGTATTCACCACCTCGATCAGAACGAAGTGCCTTGATATTTCGGCCTAGCTGATTTTGTACTTCATTTTTGAACTCTTTGAACTTGTCAAAAGATTCACTTTTATGTCTCATTAAATAGACATACCCATACCTACTGAAATCATCAGTAAAGGTAATGAAGTACTGATAGCCACCTCTGGCATGTTTACTAAATGGCCCACACACATCACTGTGTATAAGGTCCAGTAAACCTGAAGTCCTTTGCCCTTTGTGAAGAAAAGGAGACTTCATCATTTTACCCATCAAACAAGCTATGCATGTATCAATCTCCTCATAGGAGAATGATCCCAGCAGTCCATGATCATGCAACCGCTTAATGCGCTTCTCGTTTATATGGCCTAAACGACTATGCCATAGCAAGGTGCTGTCATCAGCATACTTGGCTTTCTTATTATCAATGTTTTGTATAGAATTTTCCATGTCCAACATGTATAACCCATTGTTAATTGAACCAGTCGCATACACAATATTATCAAAAGTTAAAACACACTTTGAAATCTTGCATTCAAAGGCAAATCCTTTCCTGACTAGAGCAGGAATGGAGATAATATTCTTGGTGATACTTGGTACAAAATAACAATTGTTCAATTCTAATACAATGCCAGATGGTAAAGTAATGAAATAGTCTCCTACAGCAACAGCAGCAACCCGTGCCCCGTTTCCAACTCGTAGGTCTACCTCATGCTGTCCCACCTGCCTTCTTCTCTTGAGTTCCTGCACATTTGAACAAATGTGAACTCCACATGCGGTGTCCAACACCCATGAAATGGTAGAAGAAGATAACATGACCTCAGTCACATATATACCTGAGCCAGAAGCGATGCTTCCCCTCTTATCTCCTTGGAGCGCTTTACAGTCCTTTTTCCAGTGACCCAGCTGGCCACAGTGGAAACACCTGTTGTCCTTCGACCGCTTCACCTTCTGTTTCAGGGCCTTGCTGTAATTCTTGACAGGGGTCTTGCCCTTCTTCCCCTTCTTCTTGTTCCTTGAAGGAACCATTAAGACAGAGGTTGAAGGCTTACCCTTCAGAGTTTCCTCAGTTGTCAAGAGCATATTCAGCAGCTCTGCCGGCGTACAATCGATTTTGTTCATATTAAAATTAATGATGAACGCATCGAAAGAAGGCGGAAGAGACTGTAGAATAATGTCCACAGCAAGCTCCTGGTTGACGGTATGCCCCAGTTTCTCTAGAGCCTCCTTGTGCCCAATCATCTTGAGCACATGAGCTCCCACTGGGCTCCCCTCAGCCAGTTTGCTCTGAAAGAAGAGCTTCGTCAGATTATAGCGCTCAGTCCTCGCCTGTGCAGCATACAGCATCTTGAGGTTCGCTATAATTTCTATAGCCGACATATCCTCATGCTGATGCTGCAGCGGTGGCGTCATAGACGCTAGCATCAGGCAAGCGACATCAATGCTATCATTGACGTGCTTTTCGTAGGCATCCCGAACCGCCCTTGCGGCGTTCGGAGCGGGCTGCGGCGGTATCGCCGTCTCGAGGACATACAGTTTCCTCTCTGCCTTAAGAACAATCTTAAGGTGTCCGAACCAGTCAGAGAAGTTCGGCCCAGCTAACTTCTCCCTTTCCAGTAGGGATCGCACATTGAAGCTCATGGTGTTCGTTGCTGTAGGAATCTACAACAGGCAAGAACAGCAAGGTCAGTATCAATGTTTCAGAATCAATCCAGGACTTAAGAAAGATTCTTTTCTCACTATTTTGTCTGACTGAAAAATCCAGTAAACAGTCCGAAAGAGTAACACTCTTTTAGTGAGATGGGATCCAGATTTCATACTTGGTCTCCGCGTCCCGCTCAAGCGAGATAAGATGCACAGAGATGACAAGCACTAATTTCTGGTAGGCTGTCCCAGCCAATCGCCCAACCCGTGCGATTCCCCTTCATCTTGGCAATCCAGCAGACTGTGCCAACTGAGTTGGTACAACACAGTCTCTGATCCTAGAGATGGCTGCCTCCATGTGCTACCATATGCGCCACATATGTAGTCTACATGGTCAAGCTGACCTGACCTACTCCCTGGACCACCACGTGCTATGCTGAGCAACGAGAAGGGATAAATCCCTGCTCTGTAACACGCAGGTGTAATCCAGCACCGTCTGAAGATAGATGGACGTGCCCACTGAGTGGGTTCAACACGGCTCCAACGATAGTCAGAACGGTGAGGTTTCGCGTCAGAAGGCTTACGAGCTTGATATATTAGCGTTGGATTTTAACTGTCTTTTATCTTCTTACTATCAGGCATGTCCTATGGCTATAGCAGAAGATAAACTTAAACATGCAATTCTAATTATTAGCAATAAGTAGAAAGCATGATCTTATGTGGTAAAAGCCCATGAACCCTAGTAAGACCTTAATTTTACTTAAGTCTTCACTTGAGCTCCTTGGCCTCACATCTGGTCCAACCTAGGGCTCTAGCGCCAAGAGCACCTCAGGTGCGCCACCAGGTGAATGCTCCTCTTGGATGTGTGCCTTTGTGCTCTTGTCTAATCAAAATACATTTTTGATCTATCTAGACAAGGTTGACTCGCAGGTCAACAATACATTATAAATTAAGTACAATGTGATTCGCAGATCACAAATTAATTTACAATTTTAAATCCAGGCTCACAGGCCCCAGCACAGCACACAATAGGGCAACCCACATAAGAGTAAATAAACAAGCATATGGTTTCAATCATCATGTGATCCAATCAAGAAATTAAAATTTTGAAAACCCCATAGGCATCACTTTTAATTTCCTTATGTGCCCTACAACCTTACAATGGTCCATTGATAGGGATCCACTCATCCATCTAGATAGATCCTTTTCCCTTGCATGCACCGAGTCCTAACTGACCCGAGTTGACCTGATGGTCAACCATGCATGCGCCAAGGGCTGAACCACCCTCATGAGTTTTGGCAAGCGGGTGTGACCCCGGGCCTAACTCAAGTGTGTTCAGAAGTTGTCTCAATCAGACCTCGCTACACGCCTTGGATGCAGTCGACCTATAGCCACCTCGTGCTTGCGCACAGGTGCTATCTGGTCAACCCATCTAGGCTGTCAGATGGTCTGATCAGACTAGTTTGATCCATTCTAGATGAAGCTTTCAACCCCATCAACCCATCTAAGGGTTTACAATAGGTACTTCTTAGATCTAGTTGGGCGCGCATGTCATTTAGGTTTTAGAAAAACAACAACAACATGGTATAACCGCAACCAACATATATGCGCCAATCAACATAACTCTCATACATGCGCAAATATAAACATACTATTATCTAGCATACTCGCATGAAGAGATAACATATGTCAAACAAGATCAACATACATGTAGATGCGCAAACATGGATCACATAGTATATCAAGCAATCATATGATTATGCTTCAACCGGCGCTCTGATACCAATTGAAGTGTCCCCTTCATGGGGGAGCGCAAGTAAACAAAATCCCTTTCAAGAGGGGGGGCGAAAACCTTAAAGGGGTGGCGCATCACCATTGCAAGCGGAAGCAAAAGGTTTTCAAGAATCTTAGCATAAACATATGTTCAACTTGGTGAAGTTGAGACTCATACCATAGCCATCTCGGTTTAGATGGAGCTTTGGAAGCAAAGGCGCAAGTGCCCCTTCTCCGAAGATAATCACACACAAGAGAAGATGGCTTCTCCTTGGATCTCCTTGTGCTAGCAAGGATGCGCAAGGTGTCCTTGATCGAATGTTAGGATGATGGAGAAGTTTCCTTGGCCGAGCGCTTGTTCTTGTCGTCCACTTCCTTCCACACGAGATGGCAAGCAAGCTCTCTTTTCCCAAAAACAAAACGCAAAGACAAGAGAGCAAATGCACTTCGGCGACATCAAGACAAATGACGTTACATGACTTCCCAAAATGGAAAGTCATGAAGCCACTCTCCAACGCCAAAACGCCCCTCTTGATGAACCATGCGTTCACCTAGTGAACCGGTTCATGCATTGGTTCAATTCGATTTGGCCCAAAGACCAAACTCAAACCAAGCCAAGCCAAGGCATGGTCTAGACCCTCTATGAACCAAATGGCTCATGATCTAGCCGTTCATCTCCTGATGCTCCTGATCTCACCGATCTAGCATCATCTCTCTCGATCGAAGCTTACCGATCTAAAGCCCTAATCAATCAAACATGATCAGGCTAGATCTCACTTGCAATCAGAGATTAAACCCCTTTAAACTGAACCCATACAATTCAGTCCACACGATCTGACTCAAGAAAGCCATATCATCAAATTGTGCGACCCTAAGGGTTTCCTTTAAATGTCGGTAACGACAACTTACGTTATCACGATCAGTGAGGGGTATCTAGCAACACATCACTGTCTCCCGATATAAAGGAAATAGTCTTCCAAGACTACACCCAAACCATGACACAAGTGTGAATCAAAACTCACAAGGCACACATATGTCCTTTGCCACTGGATGTTCTTATTGGACAAGCATGTCAAGCTTGTAACTCCAATACGATGAGCATGATTAGATCAGATGCACATAGTCATCTGGGTATGGCCATACACTACCTCAATCATCTCATATAGGGGGGCCTTTAGAACATCACACTCCTTAAACAAGGAGACGGCAATCCTTTATCTATCACTAGTGTCCTAACCTGATTCAAGCTCACCATCCAAGATAGTCTATAATCATTATATTTCAAATGATATTGAACTACCTCAAAACAATGACAATCATCATTTAGAAACACAAGTGATCTCATGTCAAAGGACATGTGCCACTTGCTGCTTACAGGGATCATTCACATTGTGACAAGCAATGCAATATCCCAGTAGGGTCTGTCCAGTACATCCAATGTACCCATGAGTCTACATCTTATTCCATGCTCGAAGCATCCTATAAGATTAGCACTCATATTAGTCTCCATCATATCAAGGCTGTCTCATGTTCACCAAGATATCTCGACTAAGGACTTATAGCCTGTCAGCCTAGCTGAACAGCTTTGAGACATTATTCAGAAGTACACTTATTACAGCAGACAAGGTAACAACCTGAATAACAACCATGCCTTATTATAAACTTAAGAGTTTATTACATGATACTTATACAATCCCAAGGCCTCAAACATTAGCCTTAAGGGCATACCCCAACACTAAACAGTTGTTATTTTGTTCCCAGTATTACTAAAAATATTATCTCCATTCCTGCTCTTGTCAGGAAGGGTTTTTCCTTTGAATGCAATATTTCAAAGTGTGTTTTATTTTATGATAATATTGTTTATGCAACTGGTTCAATTAGCAATGGGTTATACATGTTGGACATGGAATGTTCTATACAGAAAATTGATATTAAGAAAGCCAAGAATACTGATGACAGCACCTTGCTATGGCATAGTCGTTTAGGCCATATTAACGAGAAACGCATTAAGCGGTTGCATGATCATGGACTGCTGGGATCATTCTCCTACAAGGAGATTGATACATGCAAAGCTTGTTTAATGGGTAAAATGACGAAGTTACCTTTTCCTAACAAAGGACAAAGGGCTTCAGGTTTACTTGACCTTATACACACTGATGTGTGTGGGCCATTTAGTAAACATGCCAGAGGTGGCTATCAGTACTTCATTACCTTTACTGATGATTTCAGTAGATATGGGTATGTCTTTTTAATGAGACATAAAAGTGAATCTTTTGACAAGTTCAAAGAGTTCAAGAATGAAGTACAAAATCAGCTAGGCCGAAATATCAAGGCACTTCGTTCTGATCGAGGTGGTGAATACCTAAGTCATGCGTTTACTGACTATTTGAAGGAGTGTGGGATTATCTCACAGCTCACTCCGCCAGGAACACCGCAATGGAATGGTGTGTCCGAAAGGAGAAATAGAACGTTACTTGATATGGTTCGTTCTATGATGAGTCAGGCTGCTCTACCCTACTCCTTTTGGGGTTTTGCACTGGAAACAGCTGCAAAGGTACTAAACCGAGTGCCATCCAAGGCAGTTTCTAAGACGCCATATGAGTTATGGTATGGAAAACAGCCAAGCTTGACATTTATCAGGATCTGGGGCTGCGAGGCTTACGTTAAAAAGCTCGCCTCTGGGAAACTAGAGAGCAGATCTGACAAATGTATCTTTGTCGGTTACCCTAAGGAAACTAAGGGTTATTATTTCTACGATCCCAAAGAGAACAAGGTTTTTGTTGCTCGGACGGCCATATTTCTTGAGAAGGAGTTTCTTCTGCAAGAGGCCAGTGGGAGAGAAATAAAACTGGATGAGAATCCAGAGGAAGGACAAAGTGCTCAAGCAGAATTGGATGAGCATGAGCCAGTAGATCAGGTAATTCAACAACCTGAGGCTCAGATATCACGGGAACCGCGAAGATTGGGAAGGATCCGTCGACAGCCTGAGCGCTATGACGGAGTCTATATCATTGATAATGATGAACCCCTCACTTATGCGGATGCGGTCAGTGGACCGGAGTCAGCGAGATGGCTTGAAGCTATGCGCGCCGAGATGGACTCCATGTCAGATAACCAAGTTTGGGATTTGGTTGATCCGCCTCCGGGAGTTATCCCTATTGGCTGTAAATGGATCTTCAAGAAGAAGATTGACATGGATGGTAACGTGGTTACCTATAAAGGCAGGCTAGTTGCGAAAGGTTTCAAACAAATCTACGGGATAGATTATGATGAAACTTTCTCACCTGTAGCTATGTTTAAGTCTATTCGGATTCTTTTCGCGATAGCTGCATATTATGATTATGAGATCTGGCAGATGGATGTGAAAACAGCTTTCCTTAATGGAAATCTGGATGAGGATGTGTATATGACACAACCAGAAGGTTTCACTAATCCATCAGATCGTCATAAGATATGCAAGTTAAAGAAGTCCATTTATGGACTTAAGCAAGCATCAAGAAGCTGGAATATTCGTTTTGATGAATCAGTCACGGAATTCGGTTTCATCAAGAACGAGGATGACCCGTGTGTATATAAGAGGTTTAGTGGGAGCATAATTACTTTCCTAGTCCTCTACGTCGATGATATCTTGATCATTGGAAATGACATTCCTGAAATGCATGCTGTGAAGGCATGGTTAAGGAAATGTTTCCAGATGAAAGATTTAGGAGAAGCAGCCTATGTATTAGGTGTGAAGATCTACAGGGATAGATCTAAGAGGCTTCTCGGGCTGTGCCAGAGTACTTACATCGATAAAGTCCTGGAAAGATTTCATTTAGAGAATTCTAAACGAGGATATCTTCCAGTCAGACATGGTCTGAGTCTTTCGAAGAGTCAGTGTCCACAAACACAGACTGAGAAAGATGAAATGGACAATACGCCTTATGCTTCGGCTATTGGATCCATTATGTATGCGATGTTGTGTACTCGCCCAGACGTCGCTTACGGGTTAAGCGTGACCAGTCGTTTCCAAAGTAATCTAGGTCAGGCACACTGGATTGCAGTCAAGAACATTTTAAAATATCTGCGGAGGACCAAAGATATGTTCTTGATATATGGTGGTCAGGAAGAACTCAGTATTGAAGGATATACTGACGCTTCGTTCCAGTCTGACCAGGATGATTTCCGATCGCAATCAGGCTATGTTTTTAGCTTGAATGGAGGAGCAGTGGTGTGGAAGAGTTTCAAACAGTCAACTGTTGCTGATTCCACAACAGAAGCCGAGTATGTTGCAGCCTCGGAAGCATCCAAGGAGGCAGTGTGGATTCGTAAGTTCGTGATAGAACTTGGTGTCGTTCCTTCGAGTGCAGATCCTTTGGTTATCTTCTGTGATAACACTGGAGCAATCGCACAAGCAAAGGAACCACGGTCGCACCAGAAGTCCAAGCACATACAGAGACGGTTTCATTTGATCAGGGAGATCATAGATCGTGGCGAGATCAAAATCTGCAAGGTTCATACAGATGACAATCTGGCAGACCCGCTTACCAAGCCTCTGGCGCAGCAGAAGCATGAGAAGCACTGTAATAATATGGGTTTGAGATTTCTCAACCATTAGATTAAGTGCAAGTGGGAGATTGTTGGGGTATGCCCTTAAGCCTAATGTTTGAGGCCTTGGGAATGTATCAGTATCATGTAATAAACTGTTATGTTTATATAGGCATGGTTGTTATTCAGTTAGCTACATTGTCTGCTGCAATATATGTTCTTCTGAATAATGTCTCAAAGCTGTTCAGCTGGGCTGACATGCTGTTGTGTCCTTAGTCGATATATCTTGGTGAACATGAGACAGCCTTGATATGGTTAAGACTAATATGTGTTCTAATCTTATAGGATGCTTCGAGCATGGAATAAGATGTAGACTCATGGGTACATTGGATGTACTGGACAGACCCTACTAGGATGTTCAATTGTTTGTCGCAATGTGAATAATCTTTGAATATGACAAGTGGCACATTTCCTCTGACTTGAGATCACTTGTGTTTTCTAAATGATGATTGTCATTGTTTTGAGGTAGTTCAATATCATTTGAAACACAATGGTTATAGGCTATCTTGGATGGTGAGCTTGAGTCATGTTAGGGCACTAGTGATAGACATAGGATTGCCGTCTCCTTGTTTAAGGAGTGTGATGTTCTAAAGGGCCCCCTGGATGAGATGATTGAGAAAAGAGTATGGCCATACCCAGGTGACAGTGTTCATCTGATCTAATCATGCTCATCATATTGGAGCTACAAGCTTGACACGCTTGTCCAATAAGAATATCAAGTGGCAAAGGAATTATGCATGCCTTGTGAATTGATTCACACTTGTGCTGTGTTTTGGGTGTAGTCTTGGAAGACTTTTTCTTTATATCGGGAGACAGTGATGTGTTGCTAGATACCCCTCACTGATCGTGATAACGTGAGTTATCGTTACCGACATTTAAAGGAAACCCTTAGGGTCGCACAATTTGATGATATGGCTTACTTAAGTCAGATCGTGTGGACTGAATTGTTTGGGTTCAGTTTAAAGGGATTTAATCTCTGATTGTGAGTGAGATCTGGTCTGATCATGTTTGATTGATTAGGGCTTGAGATCGGTAAGCTTCGATTGAGAGATTGGATGCTAGATCGATCAGATCAGAAGCATCAAGAGATTAACGGTCAGATCTGGAGCCTTAGGGTTTATTTGAGATCTAGACTAGATCATTGGCTTGATTGGTTCTTAAACCGAACCAATGTGAACCGGCTCATGAAATGAGCGCATGGTTCATGGGGAGAGGAGTTGGCGACATGTTCACTTGGCGTGAACGTTGGAGTGAAGTGTGGTGGCTATTTTTAGTAACCACGATCTCCACTTGGAGATGTTGTTCACGACCGAATAGAGTGCTCTCTATTCTCGCCTCTCGCCCATATTCTCTCTCGACGTTTTCGTGTGTGTGGCGACGTCTTGAAGGTAGAGGAGGATTCGGCCAAGAGAAGGATCATCTCTTCCATCCCTTTCACTCGATCAAGGACTCCAAGGAACCTTGCTAGCACAAGGAGCACCAAGGGATAAGCGCATCTTCATCTTGTGTGCGAGACTTCGGAGAAGAGGCGATTGCATCTTTACTTCCAAGGCGCCATCTTGAAATGGCATCGGTATGAATTTATTTTCATACATATAAAGTTGATTATTTTACATGTATGAGATCCTATGAAACCCTAGTATCCGCTGCATATCTTACTTGCGCCACCATAGGGTTTTCGCCCCCCTTTGGTTAGGGGAACCTTCAGATCGCACATTGAAGCTCATGGTGTTCGTTGCTGCAGGAATCTACAACAATGCAAGAACAGCAAGGTCAGTATCAATGTTTAGAATCAATCCAGGACTTAAGAAAGATTCTTTTCTCACTATTTTATCTGACTGAAAAATCCATTAAAACAGTCCGAAAGAGTAACACTCTTTTAGTGAGATGGGATCCAGATTTCATACTTGGTCTCCGCGTCCCGCTCAGGCGAGATAAGATGCACAGAGAGTACAAGCACTAATTTCTGGTAGGCAGTCCCTGCCAATCGCCAACCCGTGCGATTCCCCTTCATCTGGGCAATCCAGCCGACTGTGCCAACTGAGTTGGTACAACACAGTCTCTGATCCCACAGATGGCTGCCTCCATGTGCTACCATATGCGCCACATATGTAGCCTACATGGTCAAGCTGACCTGACCTACTCCCTGGACCACCACGTGCTATGCTGAGCAACGAGAAGCGATAAATCCCTTCTCTGTAACACGCAGGTGAAATCTCACACCGTCTGAAGATAGATGGACGTGCCCACTGAGTGGGTACAACACGGCTCCAACGATAGTCAGAACAGTGAGGTTTCGCGTCAGAAGGCTATCGAGCTTGATATTTTTAGCGTTGGATTTTAACGGTCTTTTATCTTCTTATCTATCATGCAAACCCTATGGTGATAGCAGAAGATAAATAAAACATGCAATTCTAATTTTAAACGATAAGTAGAAAGCATGCTGATCTTATGTGGTAAAAGCCCATTAACCCTAAGTAAGACCTTAAATTAACTTAAGTCTTCACTTTAGTTCTTCTTGGGTCTTTTGCCTCTCATCTGGCCCAGACCAGGGCCTAAGCACCTTCTGCAGCTCAGGTGCACCCACCAGGTAGATGCGCCTGTCATAGGGTCAAACCCTAGACCTCCCACCTGGTCAAGCCTCTGCTGCATGCGCCTCTGCCAACTGTGCTCTGTGCTCATGTCTGATTAAACTTACAATTTAATCTATCTAGACATGATTGACTCGCAGGTCAATTACACATTATAAATTAAATAAAAGTGATGCGCAGATCACAATATAAATTAATTTACAATTTTAATCCAGGCTCGCAGGCCCCAGCACAGCAGACATTAAAAGGGCAACCCACATAAGATCAAATAAACATATATCATGGCATCCACTCAACATGTGAACCATTTAACAAGAAAATAAAATTTTTGAAAACCCATTGGCATCAATTTTAATTTTCTTATGTGCCCTACAACCTTACAATGGTCCATTGATAGGGATCCACTCATCCATCTAGTCAGATCCACTGCCCTTGCATGCACCAAGTCCTAACTGACTTGAGTTGACCTAATGGTCAACCATGCATGCGCAAAGGGCTGAACAACCCTCATGAGTTTCGGCAAGCGGGTGTGACCCCGGGCCTAACTCATGTGTGTTCACTAGTCGTCTCAACCAGACCTCGCTACACGCCCTTGATGCAGTCGACCTATAGCCACCTCGTGCTTGCGCACAGGTGCTATCTGGTCAACCCATCTAGGCTGTCAGATGGTCTGATCAGACTATTTGGATCTAACCTAGAGGATGCTTTCAACCCCATCAACCCGTCTAAGGGTTTATAGTAGGTTCACCTTAGATCTAATGAGGATGCGCGCAAGATCTGATAAGTTTTAAGAAAAACAACATCCAAGCGCCACCATACAATATACATGCGCAAACATAAACATACTTGCATGTAGTTTCGCATGATAATTTAGATCTACATAAACATGGATCACAAAGATATGAAGCAATCATATGAATCAAGCAATAACCGCAGCTCTGATACCAATTGTAAGGAGTCCCCTTCAAGGGGGAGCGCAAGGGGTTGAAACCCTAAAGGGGCGCATATCAAGATTCTCATAGCGGAAGCTAGGGTTTCCTTGGGATCATTTGAAGAAACATATGATCAACTTGTCGAAAAATTGCAAGTATGAATGAAAGATCATACCATAGCCATTGTGTGGGTGGCGACTTGGAATCAAGAGAACAAAATTGATCTCCTCCAAACGGTGCGCACACAAGATGAAGTCGGCTACTCTTTGAGATCCTTGTGCTAGCAAGGTTCTTCAAAGCTTGTCGTATGGAAGGGATGAGATGTCTCTTTGTTGGCCGAGAGCTACTTGTCAAGTCCTCTCCCTTGTCGTTCAAGAACACCACCTCGCCACACACGAAGAGTGAATGGAGAAGATGGGCGATTAACGTTACAAGGTGGAAGCGTTTTCCATTTTGGAAAAACCGACTTCCTAATATGGCAAGTCCTCAATGCATGCGTTCACACGTTGTGAACCATCGAAAATTTCTCCCATTGAACCAAGCGTTCACCTAGTGAACCGGTTCCAATTATTGGGTTAAATTGTCTTTGGTTCAAAAACCAAATTAGGCCAAGCGTTGGTCTAGATCTTCTATGAACCAAATGGCTCAAGATCTAACCGCACATCTCGAGATGCTCTTGATCTCACCGATCTAGCATCCAATCTCTCGATCGAAGCTTACCGATCTCAAGTCCTAACCAATCAAACATGATCAGACCAGATCTCACTTACAATCAGAGTTTAAATCCCTTTAAACTGAACCCAAACAATTCAGTCCACACGATCTGATTTAAGTAAGCCATATCATCAAATTGTGCGACCCTGAGGGTTTCCTTTAAATGTCGGTAACGATAACTTACGTTATCACGATCAGTGAGGGGTATCTAGCAACACATCACTGTCTCCCGATATAAAGGAAAGAGTCTTCCAAGACTACACCCAAACTACAGCACAAGTGTGAATCCACTTCACTAGGCACAAATGTTTCCTTTGCCACTGGATGTTCTTATTGGACAAGCGTGTCAAGCCTGTAGCTCCAATATGATGAGCATGATTAGATCAGATGAACATAGTCACCTGGGTATGGCCATACACTTTCTCAATCATCTCATTCGGGGGGGCCCCTTTAGAACATCACACTCCTTTAACAAGGAGACGGCAATCCTATATCTATCACTAGTGTCCTAACCTGACTCATGATCATTATCCAAGATAGTCTATAACCATTATGTTTCAAATGATATTGAACTACCTCAAAACAATGACAATCATCATTTAGAAACACAAGTGATCTCAAGTCAGAGGACATGTGCCACTTGATGCAAACAAGGATTATTCATATTGTGACAAGCAATTGAATATCCTAGTAGGGTCTGTCCAGTACATCCAATGTACCCATGAGTCTACATCTTATTCCATGCTCGAAGCATCCTATAAGATTAGAACACATATTAGTCTCAATCATATCAAGGCTGTCTCATGTTCACCAAGATATCTCGACTAAGGACATTACAGCATGTCAGCCTAGCTGAACAGCATTGAGACATTATTCAGAAGTACACTTATTGCAGCAGACAATGTAACATACTGAATAACAACCATTGCCTTTATAAACATAAGAGTTTATATACATGATACTGAATAGAATCCCAAGGCCTCAAACATTAGCCTTAAGGGCATACCCCAACAACATCGCAGGCATGCTAAGGGGCTTGACATATGACCATAACATCATGCACAATCAAGTACTTACTCTTGCAATTCTACATGCTCATGAAAAACATAAAATCTGAAATTTTACTTTTTTATAAAACATGTCTCTCTTCCTTCCCTTCATATCAAAAATCTTTGATTCTAAGTTTCTCTCAGGAGTCTACAAGAGGCATACCGGTTGCCCTGCTTGCAATCCCTAACTTGTTAGGATAAGGGCAATCACCCAGTCCATGCCCTATCCCAACAAGTCTCTCAAGATAGGTCTATCCTATTATGAGAGGAGAAATTTTCTCTTCCACGTATGGGTCTATCCCATCACATGAAGAGAGCAAAGAACCACAAGAAGTTAATTAGAAGTAAGAAACAAGAGACCTACAATTTTTCTACTTAAAGAAAAACCATGCGCCAACATCTATGAAATATGTGAAAATGTAGATATGGCATGTGAGCATGAAAAGCATGAAAGAACATCGTTCGAGGCTCGCAAGTAGCTCTGATACCACTGTTGGGAAACCCCGGGGACATTTTACAATTTTTAGAGTCATGGACATACATTTTACGCAGCGGAAGAATGTCCCCGAAACAGGCCAGTCCCAAAAACCCAGTGAAGATCTCTTGCGAGGGGGTCGACACGATGTGATAGTAAGTACCTTTAAGCAATTAGAAGCCGATGTCGATGAAGGCACCCAAGTGTTCGCCCTCTGCAGTCTCGCACACACGGATTCCTCAAGTTTTCTTCTTCCTCGCTCGGTGCTAGCCTCGGGAAGAAGATCCATGCCTTAGGAGAGTCCTCCAAGCAACTTGCGCCACCACCAAGATGTGATGCGCCAAGGAGATGGAAGGAGAAGGGAACGCCGCAAGCCTTCTTGTTCCTTTGCGCCAAGGAAAGGAAGAGGAGAAAGATGAAGCATGCTTGCGCCCTTGATGGAAGAAGAAGAGCTCTAAGCTCTCCAAGCCGTCGCCCTTTAATGCTTCACACCTCCAAGGAATTAGCATCATCAAGAGAGGGGGCGGCAAGGGCTTATTTATAGGAGCAAGAGGCGGTTAGGGGAGAAAGGCAAGTGTTGACAATTAGGGTATGATTCTAGGAGATTATTTAATCAAATATACTGATTAAATCTCCACTCCCATATGCGCCTAAGACTTACCAAAGCAAGTATCAGCCATATGCGCCCATATCATGCCATATGAGGCATTAATCCCATCTATGCGCCTAGACCTAGTCAAGGCAATATAATGGATTGCCTAATGTGGCTTGGGCGCAAGTCCTAATCCAATTAGGACTCTAATTATGTTAATAATCAGCCCACAATTGTCAAACACAATCCAATCAATTATCTTGGGTGATTTATTCAAATCCAATTTGATTTAATCACCTAGGAGATACCAAACAAGGCATAGGCGCAAATCCTAGTCAACTAGAATCCCATATGCGCCTATCCTATTAATTCATCCCCATTATACCCTTCAAGCCTCATAGCCCTTCAATACAACTTATTAGCAAGCCCAACTAAACAATGGGCCAAGCCCAAAGTCCATTATGCATGTTGACCAAGCTATTGGATCCAATCCAATTTAACCCATGGTCAAATGAGGTTAACCATGGTTAATTTGATCAATATGCTAAAAACGGAAGTTGGCTCCAATAAGTTTCTTCCATCTCATCAGGCCCATTGGCGCTGATGAAATCTCCCAAATAGATCCGAGTTATCCAATAACTCGATCTAAAGGCTACCCGATCAATATGAAAACTCGAGTATCATGGTGTGCGACCCTGTAGGTTCCTCTAACGCTGGCAGTGCTAACCAAAGGTCATCACAAGCAGTGAGTGGCACCTAGCAGTGCATCGCTGCTACCCAGGTCATTGGAATGGATATCGACATCGACATCCCCATCATCGCAACTAGGTACAGATGCATTACAGTCTCTTTGCCGAACTGATATTCGATTGGACAAGTGTGTCACCACTTGTTTTCACCCAATCACATGGCTATGACTAAATCAGGTTCTCACCTAGGTATGGCCATACACTCTCAGTCATAGAACCATAGAGGAGCTCCATGGATATCATACTTCCCTGAGGAAGGGGCAAATCCTGTGTCTGTCCATTGACCTTCTCATATGGGTTGTGACATGCTCAATGACAACCGTTATGACCTCCCAACTACGGCGAGGTGTTAGGTTGTATCAAAGCAAGTCCCTAACCATATAGAATGGTCAATGACCTCAAGTCAAGGGATCAATGCATCTCCTGTCACTTGTGAGGATAACTCATGACACCAAGTCATAGCCTCACAGCGGGTCTATCCAGTATATCCTCCAATGATATACCCATGTGTCTGCATTAGCAGCACGTGCCTAACCAGCCCACATACCAGTCTCACAAGTACCAGAGCTATCCCATGTCCACTCAGGTACATCGACTGGGGACAATCATTTGAGCACATATCCAATCTGTCTCCAGGGACATTATCATGTAAGTACACAATCGCAGGTGTAGACAAACAATGATAACGACAATGCCAGAAAGATATATGAATATCAGAGTTAAGTAGTACAAAGATGGACCAAAACTAGGTCCTTGGGCATATACACCAACATAGCCAAGGCAAAGTTGGAAAAGCAGTTTGGCAAATTCCTGGAGGTATTAAAAAAATTATACATTAACATTCCTTTCACAGAAGCTCTGTCACAGATGCCTACCTATGCAAAGTTTTTAAAAGATATACTCTCTAATAAGCAAAAGATTGAAGAATATGGAACTGTGGTGCTCACAGAGGAATGCAGGGCGATAATACAAAACAAGATTCCTCAAAAGTCGAAAGATCCAGGAAGCTTTTCAATTCCCTTCCAGATCGGCAATATGTCTTTGGAAGGGGCTTTATGTGATTTGGGCGCAAGTGTTAGTTTGATGCCCCTGTCAATCTATTGGAAACTCGACATAGGTGACATGAAGCGAACCACTATCACTTTACAATTAGCTGACTGATCTGTTCGATGACCTATTGGAATATTAGAAGATGTTCCCATAAAATTCGGTCAATTTTTTGTACTTGCGGATTTTATAGTGTTGGAAATGGAGGAAGACTTAAGACTGCCAATTATTTTGGGGAGGCCATTTTGGCCACTACAGGCGCTGTTATTGATGTGAAGAGAGGGAGACTTGTTGGGGTATGCCCTTAAGGCTAATGTTTGAGGCCTTGGGATTCTTTCAGTATCATGTATAAACTCTTATGTTTATAAAGGCAATGGTTGTTATTCAGTTTGTTACATTGTCTGCTGCAATAAGTGTACTTCTGAATAATGTCTCAATGCTGTTCAGCTAGGCTGACATGCTCTATGTCCTTAGTCGAGATATCTTGGTGAACATGAGACAGCCTTGATATGATTGAGACTAATATGTGTTCTAATCTTATAGGATGCTTCGAGCATGGAATAAGATGTAGACTCATGGGTACATTGGATGTACTGGACAGACCCTACTAGGATATTCAATTGCTTGTCACAATGTGAATAATCCTTGTTTGCAACAAGTGGCACATGTCCTCTGACTTGAGATCACTTGTGTTTCTAAATGATGATTGTCATTGTTTTGAGGTAGTTCAATATCATTTGAAACATAATGGTTATAGACTATCTTGGATAATGATCATGAGTTAGGTTAGGGCACTAGTGATAGATATAGGATTGCCATCTCCTTGATTGGAGTGTGATGTTCTAAAGGGGCCCCCTCGAATGAGATGATTGAGAAAGTGTATGGCCATACCCAGGTGCCTATGTTCATCTGATCTAATCATGCTCATCATATTGGAGCTACAGGCTTGACACCCTTGTCCAATAAGAACATCCAGTGGCAAAGGAATCATGTATGCCTCGTGAAGTGGATTCACACTTGTGCTGTGGTTTGGGTGTAGTCTTGGAAGACTCTTTCCTTTATATCGGGAGACAGTGATGTGTTGCTAGATACCCCTCACTGATCGTGATAACGTAAGTTATCGTTACCGACATTTAAAGGAAACCCTTAGGGTCGCACAATTTGATGATATGACTTACTCATGTCAGATCGTGTGGACTGAATTGTTTTGGTTCAGTTTAAAGGGATTTAAACTCTGATTGTAAGTGAGATCTGGTCTGATCATGTTTGATTGATTAGGACTTGAGATCGGTAAGCTTCAATCGAGAGAGATGATTCTAGATCGGTGAGATCAGGAACATCAAGAGATGAACGGTCAGATCTGGAACCTTAGGGTTTAATTTGGTCTGGACTAAAGGCTTGGCTTGATTGGTTTTTGAACCAAACCAATATGAACCGGCTCATATGTGAGCGCATGGTTCAAAGGGGAGAAGCATATGCGTTCGGTTCACTTGGGTGAACGCATCAACGCATGAAGTGAAGGCTTGCTATTTTTGGAAGTGGCGGTTTCCAAAATAGCTTCTCAACGCCTCACATTCACTTCTCTTCACCAATTTTGTCGCCTCTTCCTCTTGACGGATACACTCTCGTGTGATCGAAGGGGTTGACGACAAGGAGCTCTCGGCCAAGAAAAACATCTCCTCCTCCCTTCCATTCGACAAGGAGACTTGAAGATCTTTGCTAGCACAAGGATCAACAAGGAGGCGCCATCTATCTTCTTGTGTGCGGTACCTTCGGAGGAAAGCCATTTTGCGATCTTCTTCCAAAGCTCCATCAAAGCGATGGCCATGGTATGAATCTCTTCTGATCTATACTAGTTCATGAAAGTTGATCATATGACATGCAAAAGATCTAGAGAAACCCTTGCTTCCGCTCGATTTTTTGTTATGCGCCTATCTAGGGTTTCGCTCCCCCTTGAAGGGGACCCTTACAATTGGTATCAAAGCATGCGGTTATTGCTTGTTCATATGATTGCTTAATCTTCATGTTTGATCCATGAATGCGCTTATGAATAGATCTAGAGTTAACATGCGAAAATACATGCTTGTATGTTTTTACTCATGTTGGCGCATGTTTTATGTTGGCGCTTGTTAATGTTGTTTTTACCAAAACATATATATCTTGCGCGCTCCATCTAGATTTATAAGCGCCTGCTGTAAACCCTTAGACGGGTTAGTAGGGTTGAAGTCACAGTCGAGTCTAGATCCAAATAGTCTGATCAGACCATCTGACAGCCTAGATGGGTCGACCAGATAGCACCTGTGCGCAAGCACGAGGTGGCTATGGGTCGACTGCAGACAAGCGTGTAGCGAGGTCTGGTTGAGACGACCAGTGAGCGCTCACGAGTTAGGCCCGGGGTCACACCCGCTTGCCAGAACTCATGAGGGTTGTTCAGCCCTTGGCGCATGCATGGTTGACCATTGAGTCGACTCAAGTCAGTTAGGACTTGGTGCATGCAAGGGCAGTGGATCTGACTAGACATGATGAGTGGATCCCTATTAATGGACCGTTGTAAGGTAGTAGGGCACATAAGAAAAATAAAATTGATTCCAATGGGATTTTGAAAAATTTTATTTGGTTGATGGATCACATGTTGAATGGATGCCATGATACTTGTTTATTTCATCTTATGTGGGATGCCCAATTAATGTGTGCTGTGCTGGGGCCTGCGTGCCTGGATTAAATTGTAAATTAATATTTATTGTGATCTGCGCATCACATGTCATTTAATTTATAAAGTGTAATTGACCTGCGAGTCAATCTTGTCTAGATAGATTAAATTGTATTTTAATCAGACAAGAGCACAGAGCACACTTGGCAGAGGCGCATGTAGCAGAGGCTTGACCAGGTGGGAGGTCTAGGGTTCGACCCTATGATAGGCGCCATTTACCTAGTGGGCGCACCTGAGCTGCACTGGGCGCTATGGCCCTGGGCTGGGCCAGATGAGAGGCAAAAGACCCAAGAAGAGCTCAAGTGAAGACTTAAGTTAACTTAAGGTCTTACCTAGGCTTAATGGGCGTTTACCACATAAGATCATCATGCTTTCTTTTATTGTTTAATTAGAATTGCATGATTTTAATCTTCTGCTATCACCATAGGGTTTGCATGATAGTTAAGAAGATAAAAGACCGTTAAAATCCAACGCTAAAATATCAAGCTCGATAGCCTTCTGACGCGAAACCTCACTGTTCTGACTATCGTTGGAGCCGTGTTGTACCCACTCAGTGGGCACGTCCATCTATCTTCAGACGGTGTGTGATTTCACCTGCGTGTTACAGAGAAGGGATTTATCGCTTCTCGTTGCTCAGCATAGCACGTGGTGGTCCAGGGAGTAGGTCAGGTCAGCTTGACCATGTAGGCTACATACTGAGCATATGTTAGCTATATGGAGGCAGCCATCTGTGGGATCAGAGACTGTGTTGTACCAACTCAGTTGGCACAGTCTGCTGGATTGCCTAGATGAAGGGGAATCGCACGGGTTGGCGATTGGCAGGGACTGCCTACCAGAAATTAGTGCTTGTACTCTCTGTGCATCTTATCTCGCCTGAGCGGGACGCGGAGACCAAGTATGAAATCTGGATCCCATCTCACTAAAAGAGTATTACTCTTTCGGACTGTTTTAATGGATTTTTCAGTCAGATAAAATAGTGAGAAAAGAATCTTTCTTAAGTCCTGGATTGATTCTAAACATTGATACTGACCTTGCTGTTCTTGCATTGTTGTAGATTCCTACAGCAACGAACACCATGAGCTTCAATGTGCGATCCCTACTGGAAAGGGAGAAGTTTGCTGGGCCAAACTTCTCAGACTGGTACGGACACCTTAAGATTGTTCTTAAGGCTGAGAGGAAACTGTATGTCCTCGAGACGGCTATACCGCCTCAACCCGCTCCGAACGCCGCAAGGGCGGTTCGGGATGCCTATGAAAAGCATGTCAATGATAGCATTGATGTCGCTTGCCTGATGCTAGCGTCTATGACGCCACAGCTGCAGCGTCAGCATGAGGATATGTCTGCTATAGAAATTATAGCAAACCTCAAGATGCTGTATGCTGCACAGGCGAGGACTGAACGCTATAATTTGACCAAGCTTTTCTTTCAGAGCAAACTGGCTGAAGGGAGTCCAGTGGGAGCTCATGTGCTCAAGATGATTGGGCACAAAGAGGCTCTAGAGAAACTGGGGCATACCATCAATCAGGAGCTTGCTGTAGACATTATTCTGCAGTCTCTCCCGGCCTCTTTCGATCCGTTCATTATTAATTTTAATATGAACAAGATCGACTGTACTCCGGCAGAGTTGCTGAATATGCTCTTGACTACAGAGGAAACTCTAAAGGGCAAGCCTTCAACCTCTGTCTTGATGTTCCCTTCTAGGAACAAGAAGAAGGGGAAGAAGGGCAAAGCCCCTGTCAAGAACTACAACAAGGCTCTGAAACAGAAGGTTAAGCGGTCGAAGGAATACAGATGTTTCCACTGTGGCTAGCTGGGTCACTGGAAAAAGGACTGTAAAGCGCTCCAAGGAGACAAGAAGGGAAGCATCGCTTCTGGCTCAGGTATTTTCGTGACTGAAGTCATGATATCCTCTTCTTCTATTTCATGGGTGTTGGACACTGCATGTGGAGTTCACATTTGTTCAAATGTACAGGAACTCAAGAGAAGAAGACAGGTGGGACAGCATGAGGTGGACCTACGAGTTGGAAACGGGGCACGGGTTGCTGCTGTTGCTGTAGGAGAATATTACATCTCATTACCATCTGGACTTGTATTGGAACTAAACAATTGTTATTTTGTACCTAGCATTATCAAGAATATTATCTCTATTCCTGCTCTTGTCAGGAAAGGATTTTCCTTTGAATGCAATATTTCAAAGTGTGTTATTTCTTATGATAATATTGTTTATGCTACTGGATCAATTAACAATGGGTTATTCATGTTGGACATGGAATGTTCTATACAAAATATTGATAAAAAGAAAGCCAAGTATGCTGATGACAGCACCTTGCTATGGCATAGTCGTTTAGGCCATATTAACAAGAAACGCATTAAGCGGTTGCATGATCATGGACTGCTGGGATCATTCTCCTATGAGGAGATTGATACATGCAAAGCTTGTTTAATGGGTAAAATGACGAAGTCTCCTTTTCCTCACAAAGGTCAAAGGGCTTCAGGTTTACTTGACCTTATACACAGTGATGTGTGTGGGCCATTTAGTAAACATGCCAGAGGTGGCTATTCATACTTCATTACCTTTACTGATGATTTCAGTAGATATGGGTATGTCTATCTAATGAGACATAAAAGTGAATCTTTTGACAAGTTCAAAGAGTTCAAAAATGAAGTACAGAATCAGCTAGGCCAAAATATCAAGGCACTTCGTTCTGATCGAGGTGGAGAATACCTAAGTCGAGAGTTTACTGACTATCTGAAGGAGTGTGGGATTATCTCACAGCTCACTCCACCAGGAACACCGCAATGGAATGGTGTATCCGAGAGGTGGAACCGAACCTTACTGGATATGGTTCGTTCAATGATGAGTCAAGCTACTCTACCTTACTCCTTTTGGGGATTTGCACTGGAAACAGCTGCAAAGGTACTAAACCGAGTGCCATCCAAGGCAGTTTCAAAGACTCCATATGAGTTATGGTATGGGAAACAGCTGAGCTTGACATTTATTAAGATCTGGGGTTGCGAGGCTTATGTCAAAAAGCTCGGCTCTGGGAAACTAGAGAGCAGATCTGAGAAATGTATCTTTGTCGGTTACCCTAAGGAAACTAAGGGTTATTATTTCTTCGATCCCAAAGAGAACAAGGTATTTGTTGCTCGGACAGCCATTTTTCTTGAGAAGGAATTTCTTCTGCAAGAGGCCAGTAGGAGAGAAATAAAGCTGGATGAGAATCCAGAAGAAGGACAAAGTAGTCAAGCACAGTTGGATGAGCCTGAGCCAGTAGAACAGGTTATTGAACAACCTGAGGCTCAGATATCACGGGAACCGCGAAGATCGGGAAGGATCCGTCGACAGCCTGAGCGCTATGACGGAGTCTACATCATTGATCATGATGAACCCCTCACTTATGCGGATGCGGTCAGTGGACCGGAATCAGCTAGATGGCTTGAAGCTATGCGAGCCGAGATGGACTCCATGTCAGATAACCAAGTTTGGGATTTTGTTGATCCGCCTCCGGGAGTAATCCCTATAGGCTGTAAATGGATCTTCAAGAAGAAGATTGACATGGATGGTAACGTGGTTACCTATAAAGGCAGGCTAGTTGCGAAAGGTTTCAAACAAATCTACGGGATAGATTATGATGAAACTTTCTCTCCTGTAGCTATGTTCAAGTCTATTCGGATTATTCTCACGATAGCAGCATATTACGATTATGAGATCTGGCAGATGGATGTGAAGACCGCTTTCCTTAATGGAAAATTGGATGAGGATGTGTATATGACACAACCTGAAGGTTTCACCAATCCATCAGATCGTCATAAAATATGCAAGTTAAAGAAGTCCATTTATGGACTTAAGCAAGCATCTAGAAGCTGGAATATTCGTTTTGATGAATCAATCTGTGAATTTGGTTTCATCAAGAATGAAGATGACCCGTGTGTATATAAGAGGTTTAGTGGGAGCGTAATTACTTTCCTAGTCCTCTACGTCGATGATATCTTAATCATTGGAAACAATATTCCTGAACTGCATGCTGTTAAAGCATGGTTAAGAAAATGTTTCCAAATGAAAGATCTAGGAGAAGCAGCCTATGTATTAGGTGTGAAGATCTACAGGGATAGATCTAAGAGGCTTCTCGGGCTGTGCCAGAGTACTTACATCGATAAAGTCCTGGAGAGATTCCATTTAGAGAATTCTAAAAGAGGATATCTTCCAGTCAGACATGGTCTGAATCTTTCAAAGAGTCAGTGTCCACAAACACAGACTGAGAAAGATGAAATGGACAATACGCCTTATGCTTCGGCTATTGGGTCCATTATGTATGCGATGTTGTGTACTCGCCCAGACGTCGCTTACGGGTTAAGCGTGACCAGTCGATTCCAAAGTAATCCAGGTCAGGCGCACTGGATTGCGGTCAAGAACATTTTAAAATATCTGCGGAGGACCAAAGATATGTTCTTGATATATGGTGGTCAGGAAGAACTCAGTATTGAAGGATATACTGACGCTTAGTTCCAATCGGACCAGGATGATTTTCGATCGCAATCAGGCTATGTTTTTAGCTTGAATGGAGGAGCAGTGGTGTGGAAAAGTTTCAAACAGTCTATCGTTGCTGATTCCACAACAGAAGCCGAGTATGTTGCAGCCTCAGAAGCATCTAAGGAGGCAGTATGGATTCGTAAGTTCGTTCAGGAACTTGGTGTTGTTCCATCGTGTGCTGATCCTTTGGTTATCTTCTGTGATAACACTGGAGCAATCGCACAAGCAAAGGAACCACGGTCGCACCAGAAGTCCAAGCACATACAGAGACGGTTTCACTTGATCCGGGAGATCATTGATCATGGTGAGATCAAAATCTGCAAGGTTCATACAGATGACAATCTGGCAGACCCGCTTACCAAGCCTCTGGCGCAGCAGAAGCATGAGAAGCACTGTAATAACATGGGTTTCAGATTTCTCAACCATTAGATTAAGTGCAAGTGGGAGATTGTTGGGGTATGCCCTTAAGGCTAATGTTTGAGGCCTTGGGATTCTTTCAGTATCATGTATAAACTCTTATGTTTATAAAGGCAATGGTTGTTATTCAGTTTGTTACATTGTCTGCTGCAATAAGTGTACTTCTGAATAATGTCTCAATGCTGTTCAGCTAGGCTGACATGCTCTATGTCCTTAGTCGAGATATCTTGGTGAACATGAGACAGCCTTGATATGATTGAGACTAATATGTGTTCTAATCTTATAGGATGCTTCGAGCATGGAATAAGATGTAGACTCATGGGTACATTGGATGTACTGGACAGACCCTACTAGGATATTCAATTGCTTGTCACAATGTGAATAATCCTTGTTTGCAACAAGTGGCACATGTCCTCTGACTTGAGATCACTTGTGTTTCTAAATGATGATTGTCATTGTTTTGAGGTAGTTCAATATCATTTGAAACATAATGGTTATAGACTATCTTGGATAATGATCATGAGTCAGGTTAGGGCACTAGTGATAGATATAGGATTGCCGTCTCCTTGATTGGAGTGTGATGTTCTAAAGAGGCCCCCTCGAATGAGATGATTGAGAAAGTGTATGGCCATACCCAGGTGCCTATGTTCATCTGATCTAATCATGCTCATCATATTGGAGCTACAGGCTTGACACCCTTGTCCAATAAGAACATCCAGTGGCAAAGGAATCATGTATGCCTCGTGAAGTGGATTCACACTTGTGCTGTGGTTTGGGTGTAGTCTTGGAAGACTCTTTCCTTTATATCGGGAGACAGTGATGTGTTGCTAGATACCCCTCACTGATCGTGATAACGTAAGTTATCGTTACCGACATTTAAAGGAAACCCTTAGGGTCGCACAATTTGATGATATGGCTTACTCATGTCAGATCGTGTGGACTGAATTGTTTTGGTTCAGTTTAAAGGGATTTAAACTCTGATTGTAAGTGAGATCTGGTCTGATCATGTTTGATTGATTAGGACTTGAGATCGGTAAGCTTCGATCGAGAGAGATGATTCTAGATCGGTGAGATCAGGAACATCAAGAGATGAACGGTCAGATCTGGAACCTTAGGGTTTAATTTGGTCTGGACTAAAGGCTTAGCTTGATTGGTTTTTGAACCAAACCAATATGAACCGGCTCATACGATTGCGCATGGTTCAAAGGGGAGAAGCATATGCGTTCGGTTCACTTGGGTGAACGCATCAATGCATGAAGTGAAGGCTTGCTATTTTTGGAAGTGGTGGTTTCCAAAATAGCTTCTCAACGCCTCACGTTCACTTCTCTTCACCAATTTTGTCGCCTCTTCCTCTTGACGGATACACTCTCGTGTGATCGAAGGGGTTGACGACAAGGAGCTCTCGGCCAAGAAAAACATCTCCTCCTCCCTTCCATTCGACAAGGAGACTTGAAGATCTTTGCTAGCACAAGGATCAACAAGGAGGCGCCATCTATCTTCTTGTGTGCTGTACCTTCGGAGGAAAGCCATTTTGCGATCTTCTTCCAAAGCTCCATCAAAGCGATGGCCATGGTATGAATCTCTTCTGATCTATACTAGTTCATGAAAGTTGATCATATGACATGCAAAAGATCTAGAGAAACCCTTGCTTCCGCTCGATTTTTTGTTATGCGCCTATCTAGGGTTTCGCTCCCCCTTGAAGGGGACCCTTACAAGACTGACTTTGAATATTGGTGAGAATAACATTGATTTTGATCTTTCCTCATCCCTTAAAAAGCCCTCCTTTGCAGATTCCTGTCTTAATATTGATGTCTCGGAATTGGAAACAAGAGAGGAAGATTTAAAGATAGAAGTAGATCTGCTTGAAGTTTGCTTGATTAGAGTGGAAGATGAAGAGGATATTGGGGAAAAGGCTCAGGGTTATGCAAAAATATTGGATTCAAGCTAGACGGTTGAGCCATAGAAAGCAAAAATTGAGAGACTTATTTTGGTAAAACCTGAACCGGTAAAAACAAATAAATTGGAACTCCAGGCGCTTCCCTCAAATTTTAGATACGATTTCATAGGGGAAAATTCTACATATCCTATGATAGTGAGTGCCAATTTAGACAGAGTTCGGACGAAGAGGTTGCTTGATGAGCTTCGACGGCATAGAAAGGTAATTGGATATTCATTGGATGACATACATGGAATTAACCCATCTTTGTGCATGCACAGGATTTATCTTGAAGAAAACTGTAAACCCTCTATTGAGTATCAACATCGACTGAATCTTGTCATGAAAGAGGTGATAAAAAACGAAGTTCTCAAATTACTAGATGTAAGAGTGATCTACCCAATCTCTAATAGTGAATGGGTCAGTCTCGTTCATGTAGTTCCAAAGAAAGGGGGTGTCACTGCAGTGAAAAATGAGAACAACGAGTTGATTCCAATTAGGACGGTAATTGGGTGGCGTATGTGTATCGATTACCAAAAATTAAACAAAGCCACCCGGAAAGATCACTTTCCTCTTCCTTTCATTGACCAGATGCTTGAACGATTGGCTACGAACTCTTACTTTAGTTTTCTTGATGGCTTTTCAGGATTTTTCCAGATACCCATTCATCCTGAAGATCAAGAGAATACCACTTTCACGTGCCCATACGGGACATTCGCATATAGGTGCATGCCTTTTGGACTATGTAATGCACCGGCCACCTTTCAAAGATGCATGATGGCCATTTTCTCTTACCTCATTGAAAATATTATGGATATTTTTATGTTTGACTTTTCAGTGTATGGATCCTCTTTTGATGATTGTTTATCTAATTTGTCGCATGTCTTTCAGAGGTGCGAGGAGGTGAACCTAGTTCTTAATTGGGAGAAATCTCATTTTATGGTTCAAGAAGGAATTGTTCTTGGGCATCGTATCTCACAAAGAGGCATTGAGATGGATAAGGCCAAGATTGAAGTTATTGAGAAGTTACCTCCACCCACATTAGTCAGAGGGATTCAAAGTTTTCTGGGACACACTGGGTTTTATCGTCAATTTATTAAAGATTTTTAAAAAAATGCTAGGCCTCTCACAAATTTATTGGTTAAGGATGTTGATTTTCATTTTGATAGGGACTGTACTGAAGCATTTGAGAGATTGAAGAAGGCTCTCGTCTCTGCACCCATCATGCAACCACCAGACTGGTCTCTACCTTATGAGATGATGTGCGATGTGAGTGACCAAGCAGTGGGCGCGGTGTTGGGACAGCAAAAGGATAACAAACTCCATACCATCTATTATGTTAGCAAAACTTTAGACGGGGTGCAAATAAATTATGCAACTACCAAAAAGGAGCTTCTTGCCATAGTTTTTGCTTTTAACAAATTTCGCTCCTATATTATTAATTCTAAGGTTGTTGTTTTTACAGATCATTCGGCGATCAAATACTTGGTGAGTAAAAAGGATGCAAAGCCTAGATTAATTAGATGGATACTGCTGTTATAGGAATTTGATTTTGAGAAAAAAGGCAAGAAAGGGGCAGAAAATTTAGTAGCGGATCACTTGTCTAGACTGACCAAAGAGAAGAACACAGAAGATGACTTGGAAATTAATGATTATTTTCAAGAGGAATATCTATATGCTATCATAAGACAAGAGACACCATGGTATGCGAATATTGTAAACTTTCTTGTGTCCAATGTCATGCCACCTGATCTGACATTTCAAGGGAAAAAGAAATTCCAGTCGGATGTTAAGCATTACTACTAGGATGAGCCATATTTATATCATCGATGCGCAGATAGTTTATTTCGAAGGTGTTTGCCGGAAGAGGAAATTCATGATGTTCTTTCCCATTGTCATTCTTCTCCTTACGGAGGGCATGCTAGTGCATCAAAGACAACATTCAAAATTCTCCAGTCAGGATTCTATTGGCCAACAATTTTTCATGATGCTAGGAAATTTATCCAATCCTGTGATAAATGCCAGCGAGCTGGTAATATCTCTAGAAAAGATGAACTTCCTCAACATGGGATTTTGGAAGTCAAAATTTTTGATGTCTGGGGAATTGATTTTATGGGCCCATTCCCTACGTCTTGTTGGAAGAAATATATCATTCTTTGTGTTGATTACGTATCTAAATGGGTTGAAGCAACTACTGAGGCCACTAACGATTCATGTGTTGTAGCCAGGTTATTTAAGAAGATAATTTTTTCCAAGATTTGGTGTCCCTAGAGTTCTAATCAGTGACGGAGGTTCTCATTTCATTGAAAATAAGCTTCAGTCATTGTTAAGGAAATATGGAGTACACCATAAAATTGCTACACCGTATCAACCCCAGACTAGTGGGCAAGCTAAGATTTTTGAATCGAGAAATTAAGAGGATACTTGAAAAGACTATGTCAAAAGCAAGGAAGGATTGGGTACTGAAGCTTGATGATGCTCTTTGGGCTTATAGGACGGCTTTCAAAACTCCTTTGGGCATGTCTCCGTTCCAAATTGTTTATGGCAAATCTTGCCATTTACCTGTGGAACTTGAGCACAGGGCTTACTGTAACATCCCACATTCTTAACCCCAAACAAATGGCACAATTCACAAATGATACAGGATGTTTCATATAAGATCGATCATATGCTAGGTAAAACCGAGTTCAAGAAAACACGATCTAAAAAATTTCATAAATCCATACACACAAATTCACAAAACTCAAATCTCATAAGGGTACCTGCCACCACGCAATCCTTGCACTAGACATATGCAAGGCAACAGTTATATCAAAACCGATTCAAATTCATAAAATCCATAAAGGTACCTGCCACCAGGCAATACTTGCACTAGACATATGCAAGTTACAGATATATCAAAACCGATTACAAAGAATACACCATAAACCAAAATTCACAACAAAATCACAAAATCGATTTTATAAAATCATATCAAACACCGAAACCAGGCTGAAGCCCGCGGTGACAAAAATCAAACTCATAAGACTGCCCTAACCGGCAACATACTTCACATAGTTCACATAGTCTCATGATTCACATAGTTCATATAATTTATGTTAAGGCCACAACCGGCCCCAAGAATTAAGCATAAAAATTCTTAAAACAGCAAACAGCATAATTATCCACGCCAAAGCACTCAAGACATGCGCCCCTGCTCTATGCCTGAAAATAGTGAGGGGTGAGCTACACAGCCCAGTGAGTGGATAGTCTATATCGACCATCCATCACATACATTCAAAAATATAGGCAGATATATTTTAAAATATTTAACAGAACATTATGTCAACATATAACCAAATAAAGGAACAGAAGTCATATAGACAGTTAAATGTACACACTAGCATATAACAAAATCAGGTTCACAAACTCAGGTTCTAGAGTTTTACTCTAACCCAATTAAACACATATATTTTAAACCAACTAAACACATAACAACTTAGGTTCACAAACTCAGGTTCTAGAGTTATACTCTAAACCACTAAACACACCAACACACAAGCAACCTAGTTGTCCAGCATATTCAGTAGTGACCAATATGGTCTAACCCGGCTTGGCCAAAGCACTGGGAGCCGCATGCAACACATAAACATGGATAGTGAGTAGAATCAAGAGGTGGCCCCCGCCAGGTCACGACGTGGCACTTTGCTCCCTCACCCCATAACACATCAGAGTGATGACATCAAGAGGTGGCCCCTGTCTGATCAAGACATGGCACTTTGCGTCTTATATCACCCTGTCACATAAAGAGTAATGACATCAAGAGGTGGCCCCTGTCTGATCAAGACATGGCACTTTGCGTCTTATATTACCCCATCACATAAAAGAGTTATGACATCAAGAGGTGGCCCCTGTCCGACCAAGACATGGCACTTTGCGTCAAAAACCCGTTCTCCCAAAAGGTTCCTACTGGACAACAGACACATCTTATTTCATATTTCACATAGGTGAACATATTTCACAAAGGTGGACTCCTAAGTGTCAACTAGACTCTAGGATAGTCATCACAAAAATCATATCGGGCAGGCTGAACATCAACCCCCATCACAATAATCATAATAGGCAGGCTGAACATCAACCTCCTCACATATCACAATACAGGGCTGAAATTCAAACCCTTAACATAACACATAAGGACTATCCCCTTGAGTTCATAGTTACACCTAGCCTTAGTCCTAACCAACACATAACACATAATATTCAAAATTCTCATAGTCACATAATTTTCAAAAATCTCATAACCACATAATGTTCACAATTTACATAACAACATAATATTCCAAAAATCACATGAACTCCTAATATTTAAAAATCACACAATTACATAATATTAACAATCATATAATGTAGTGTGGTCCTTAGGTTTCATGCTGATTAGTTCAGTCAAACTTTACTAGGTTATCACCCAAATTTCTCAAACAATTTCTCAACATTGTAGTTAACAAGCATCCATAAAAATTAACATAAAATGTAAAACATGTATTCTTACTAACGGGATAAAATCACTGATTTAATACTCAAAATTCATACTAAAAATATATCTAGATAACAAGGATTTCATACTCAAAATTCAATGATTCAATGCTACCAAAATTCCCTATATAAACACCTTAAATTTCATACAAATTTTTGGTTAAATAATCATCAAGATTTCGGTTTTCATAATTAAATCAAATTTCAGTTTTCATAACAATTATCAAGATTATTTCGGTTTTCATAATTAACATCAAAATTCGGTTTCCATACCAATTATCAAGATCAATTCGGTTTTCATAATTAATATCTAAATTCGGTTTTCATACCAATTATCAAGATCAATTCGGTTTACATGGAAAATTAGGTTTTCATGGAGAAATACAATTCGGTTCTCATGAATAACAATGCCCTAAATTCGGTTTTCATACCTTACATACACTTCTTAATTACGGTTTTAACATGGTAAAATTTCCAAAATTTCTAATCCATTCAATATATCAATTAACACAACTAAGTTCATAGGTCAAACAAGACATTCCACTCACCTTGAACCGTGAATACTAATAAGAAAACCCTTCCAAAAATTCGTCTAGAGTCTTGCCACCACCAAGGGAAAAGAACGCCACCCAAATCAAAGATGCCGGCCAAGGAAAAGGAAGAGGAAGAGGAAAATCGTCCAAGCCTTCAAAGAAATCGCCCCCTCCTTCCTAGCCGTCGCCCAAGTTTTTCTTCAAGCCCAAAAGTCGCCAACTCTCTACCCTAACCGAAATTACCTACTTAAATTTCGGTTTTTAAGGTTTTAACCCTCTAACCCATTAATTCAAAAAGGTTTAACCCATTAACCCAATAATTCAAATTTTAAAAACCCAATAATCCCTTAGTTTAATTGAAAGTCCAATAAGAGTTAAACTAACATCCAATAAGCTAGTTAACTAATTAATTTAATTAACTTACAAATAACCAAGCACTTAACCGAAATCCAATAAGGATTTAATTAATATCCAATAAGGATTTAATTAATTTATCCTAAATTAACAACCAATAATCAACCATTAATCTCTAATTAATTTACCATAATTTAACAACCAATCACAAATCAAATAATTAACAATCAATAAGCTAGTTAATTAGCATTCAATAAATTTTACTTGAATCATAATAAAATATCACAGTCAATAATTTTATTTAATTCAAAGATAATGCTTACCATGACTCAAGATCCTTGGATCTTACATCCCTCCCTCCTTATAAAGCTTTAGTCCTCTAAAGCTCAGCATCCATATCATCAAAGAGGTAAGCATAAAATTTCCTCATATCAGCTTTAGTCTCCCATGTCGCCTCCTCAACTGACTGATTTCCCCAGATAACCTTTACCAAAGGTATAGTCTTGTTCCTCAGAACTTTATCCTTTCTATCAACAATCCGGAGAGGTCTTTCCTCGAAAGTCAAATCACTCTGAATCTGAAGAGGTTCCAACTCCAACACATGAGATGGATCGGGATGATATTTCCTCAAAGCAGAGACATGGAATACATTATGCACATGATCCATAGCAGGAGGTAAAGCCAATCGGTAAGCCACTGGACCAACTCTCTCAATAATATCAAAAGGGCCTACAAACCTAGGGCTCAACTTGCCCTTTTTGCCAAATCTCATAACACCCTTTGTAGGTGACACCTTCAAGAACACATGATCCCCTACCATAAACTCCAAGGAACGACGACGGTCGTCAGCATAACTCTTCTGTCTGTCCCGAGCAATTTTCAGTTTATCCTGGATCTCTCTGACCTTATCAGTAGTCTCCTGAACTGCATCAGATCTCAAAATCATTCTATCACCAGTTTCCTCCCAACACAAGGGAGTCCTACACCTTCTCCCATACAAGGCCTCATAAGGAGCCATCTGAATACTAGAGTGGAAGCTATTATTATAAGTAAACTCTATCAAAGATAGATCCCGGTTCCACTCAGAACTCCAATCAACCACATAGGCTCTCAACAAATCTTCTAGAGTCTGTATAGTACGCTCCGTCTGACCATCAGACTGAGGATGATATGCTGTACTAAAACTCAACTTAGTACCCAAACCTTCCTGTAAACTCTTCCAAAATCTGGACAGAAATCGAGAGTCCCTATCAGACACAATATCGACAGGCACTCCATGCAGTCGGACTATCTCATCAATATATAATCTAGCCAGTCTCTCTAGAGAATAAGTCATCTTAATCGGAAGAAAATGGGCTGATTTAGTGAGTCTATCAACAATCACCCAAATAGCATCATGACCCAATCTGGTTCTGGGCAAACCACATACAAAATCCATACTGATGCATTCCCACTTCCACTCAGGAATAGGAAGAGACTGCAACAAACCACCAGGCTTCTGATGTTCAGCCTTTACAGTCTGACAGGTTAAACACCTAGAGACAAAATCATATACCTCTTTCTTCATACCCGGCCACCAAAAACTTTTCTTGAGGTCCTGATACATCTTTGTCACACCAGGATGTAGAGAATATTTGGAGTTATGGCTGTCCTCCAATATTTCTTTCCTCAAGCTCGGTTCCTCAGGGACACATACCCTTCCACGAAACCGAAGAATACCATCATCAGACAGGCTAAAATCCTGAACTGCGCCATCAACCAGACTATCCCTGATCTGAACTAATTTCGGATCCACAAACTGCTGATCTCTGATCTTCTGCAACAAAGCAGACTGTACTCTGAGAAAAGCCACATAACCCGACTGAACTCTAGGAGTAACACTGATCCTGAGATCGCTGAACTCCTGCAGTAACCGCCACTCACTGACTCGTAAAGCAGCTACTGAAGTAACTGGATGTCTGCTCAGAGCATCCGCCACCACATTGGCCTTTCCAGCCTGATACTGAATGGAGAAGTCATAGTCTTTGATCAACTCCATCCATCTTCTCTGTCTCATGTTCAACTCCTTCTGAGTGAAGATATACTTGAGACTCTGGTGATCAGTGAACAGATCAAACTCCTGACCTAACAAATAGTGACGCCATATCTTCAAAGCAAAGACTACGGCCGCCAACTCTAAATCATGAGTAGGGTAGTTCAATTCATACTCCTTTAGTTGTCTCGAAGCATAGGCTACTACAGAACCCTTCTGCATCAAGACACAACCCAACCCTTTGCCAGAAGCATCTGTATAAACAGTAAACCTTTCCCCATCACTAGGTATAATGAGGATCGGTGTACTAGTCAACCTTCTCTTCAGCTCTTGAAAACTCTCTTCACACTTATCATCCCAAATAAACTTAGCCTCCTTTCTGGTTAATTTAGTTAAAGGACCCGCCAGCTTGGAGAATCCCTCAACAAATCGCCGGTAGTAACCTGCCAAACCCAGAAAACTCCTGATCTCAGTAGCACTAGTCGGTCTTCCCCAATTAAGGATAGCTTGCACTTTAACTGGATCCACAGACACCCCTTGACCAGAAATCACATGCCCAAGGAAACTAATCTTTTCCAGCCAGAATTCACACTTACTAGCCTTGGCATATAATCGGTTCTTCCTCAAGATCTCCAATACTCTGCGCAAATCACCGACATGATCTGAGGTAGTCTGAGAGTACACCAATATATCGTCTATAAGGACCACCACACAAGAGTCAAGCAACTCATGGAATACCCTGTTCATCAAATCCATGAAGACAGCAGGTGCATTCGTCAGTCCAAAAGGCATAACTAAAAATTCGAAATGCCCATACCTGGTCCTGAAAGCAGTCTTAAATATATCCTCATCCTTGACTCTAAGCTGATAATATCCTGATCTCAGATCAATCTTAGAGAACACTGTAGCTCCCTGTAATTGATCAAATAGGTCATCAATTCTGGGAAGAGGATACTTATTCTTGATAGTCACTTGGTTCAATTGCCTGTAGTCTATACACATCCTCAGGGTTCCATCTTTCTTCTTCACAAATAGCACTGGCGCTCCCCAAGGTGAAGCACTAGGCCGAATATATCCTTTCTCTAACAATTCCTCCAGTTGTTTCTTAAGCTCGGCCAGCTCTGAAGTAGCCATACGATAAGGAGCTCTGGAGATAGGTGCCGTACCTGGCGCCAACTCAATGCCAAACTCCACTTCTCTAATTGGTGGCAAGCCTGAAAATTCTTCAGAGAACACATCAGGAAATTCTTTCACCACCGCCATCTGAGTCAAATCAGAAGTAGAATCATCCTGCACCTTAACATGCGCAAGATAACCCTTGCATCCCCTAGCCAGTAATTTCCTGGCCTGCAGGAAAGATATCACATGCGGTCCTTGGTCTGACACTAGACCTCTCACAAAAAGTCGATTCCCATCTAACAAATTCAAAGTGATTACTTTCTCAAAGCAATCCACAGAGGCATGATGGGAAGACAACCAATCCATTCCTAAGATGATATCATAATCTTGCATGTCTAGGAGGATTAAATCCACTAGAAACTCATAACCCTCTACATGTACCACACAATCAGCACACACAGTATCTGTAGATAACGATTTTCCTAAGGGAGTACTCACAGACACAGCATAATTCATTACCTTAGGTAACACAGGTAAACATGCAGCAAATTTAACAGATACAAAAGATAAATTTGCACCAGGGTCAAATAATATGCGGGCTAACTGATCAAATACGAATAAAGTACCTTCCACGACGGATCGGGAAGCTCGTGTATCCTTCTCAGCCACAGCATACACTCTAGTCTGGACTGTAGGCTTATCTGCGCCTCTAGGTTGCATCTCAGGTTCTTTGCAGTCCTTAGCCATGTGCCCTGGTTTCTTACACCTGAAGCATATACCATTCTTCCTATGACAGTCTTTCACTAAATGTCCCTTGAGCCCACAATAACTACAAGTGATACCGTTTCTTACATCCCTGGCATCCCTGAACTGCTGCGGTGCATCCCTGGTCTGCTGCGGTGCCTTGTAGGAGTAAGGCTTATACCTGCTCTTCTTGTAGTCCTTATGCTTAGGGTACTTCTTACCCTTGCCGCCACTACCATACTGAGGAACCGCCGCCTCAGCTGCAGGAACTACTGCCACGGTAAGATGAGAACTCCTCTCAGATATATATTTCTCAATGGTGCGCGCTCGCCCAACAGTCTCAACATAGGTCTCCAAATGTTGAGCACCAACCTGCTCTCTAATGTCCCATCTGAGACCTCTGAGAAACTTAGTAGCTCTCCTCTTTTCAGTATTTATCAGATGAGGAGCATACTTTCCCAATTTCGTGAACTGTAATTCATACTGGTCCACTGTCATATCACCCTGCTCCAGGTGAATAAATTCCACCTCTCGGTCCTCAACCAAGCTATCTGGGAAATACTTCTCGTTAAATCGAGACAAGAAGTAAGGCCAGTCTACAGTCTCATGTCTTTCTTCGGCAAGTCTCACCACGCCTTTCCACCACTCATCTGCGTCAGCACGCATCATGTAGGTGGTCAGACATAACTTGTCTTCGTCCGAGCAACGCATAACTTGGAAAATCTTTTCCAAGCACAACTGCCAGTTCTCGGCAGTACTAGATTCTGAGCCTCCATAAAATGAGCTAGGACCCAGTTTCAGGAATTCACTCACAAGTGAAGCATAGCGCCTGTGAGCGCCCTCCTGAGAGTCATCCCCCACTGCCCGAGTAGTAGTCTGGGGTCTCTCTTGAGTCAGCTGCTGCAAAAGCTGCTGTTGTGCTTCTTGGTGCTGAGTCTGCTGCTGCTGCAGCATCTGAGCTTGCCTTTCTATCATGGCACCTTGTTGCTGAACCATGCCAGTCAGAGCCTCAATAGTTCTCGTGAGGTTCGGGGTCTGCTCGCCCTCATCACTAGCATTTCCTCTGGTTTGCACCATCTTAAATTCAAATTCCTACACGCACATATCATAGTCACACACATATCATAGTCAGGAAAACAATCATAAACCTATTAGGTGTCTAGCAATACACAAACATGTTTTCCCCCAAACTAAGTTTTAGCTAGCCAACTCCTCTGATACCATTCTGTAACATCCCACATTCTTAACCCCAAACAAATGGCACAATTCACAAATGATACAGGATGTTTCATATAAGATCGATCATATGCTAGGTAAAACCGAGTTCAAGAAAACACGATCTGAAAAATTTCATAAATCCATACACACAAATTCACAAAACTCAAATCTCATAAGGGTACCTGCCACCACGCAATCCTTGCACTAGACATATGCAAGGCAACAGTTATATCAAAACCGATTCAAATTCATAAAATCCATAAAGGTACCTGCCACCAGGCAATACTTGCACTAGACATATGCAAGTTACAGATATATCAAAACCGATTACAAAGAATACACCATAAACCAAAATTCACAACAAAATCACAAAATCGATTTTATAAAATCATATCAAACACCGAAACCAGGCTGAAGCCCGCGGTGACACAAAAATCAAACTCATAAGACTGCCCTAACCGGCAACATACTTCACATAGTTCACATAGTCTCATGATTCACATAGTTCATATAATTTATGTTAAGGCCACAACCGGCCCCAAGAATTAAGCATAAAAATTCTTAAAACAGCAAACAGCATAATTATCCACGCCAAAGCACTCAAGACATGCGCCCCTGCTCTATGCCTGAAAATAGTGAGGGGTGAGCTACACAGCCCAGTGAGTGGATAGTCTATATCGACCATCCATCACATACATTCAAAAATATAGGCAGATATATTTTAAAATATTTAACAGAACATTATGTCAACATATAACCAAATAAAGGAACAGAAGTCATATAGACAGTTAAATGTACACACTAGCATATAACAAAATCAGGTTCACAAACTCAGGTTCTAGAGTTTTACTCTAACCCAATTAAACACATATATTTTAAACCAACTAAACACATAACAACTTAGGTTCACAAACTCAGGTTCTAGAGTTATACTCTAAACCACTAAACACACCAACACACAAGCAACCTAGTTGTCCAGCATATTCAGTAGTGACCAATATGGTCTAACCCGGCTTGGCCAAAGCACTGGGAGCCGCATGCAACACATAAACATGGATAGTGAGTAGAATCAAGAGGTGGCCCCCGCCAGGTCACGACGTGGCACTTTGCTCCCTCACCCCATAACACATCAGAGTGATGACATCAAGAGGTGGCCCCTGTCTGATCAAGACATGGCACTTTGCGTCTTATATCACCCTGTCACATAAAGAGTAATGACATCAAGAGGTGGCCCCTGTCTGATCAAGACATGGCACTTTGCGTCTTATATTACCCCATCACATAAAAGAGTTATGACATCAAGAGGTGGCCCCTGTCCGACCAAGACATGGCACTTTGCGTCAAAAACCCGTTCTCCCAAAAGGTTCCTACTGGACAACAGACACATCTTATTTCATATTTCACATAGGTGAACATATTTCACAAAGGTGGACTCCTAAGTGTCAACTAGACTCTAGGATAGTCATCACAAAAATCATATCGGGCAGGCTGAACATCAACCCCCATCACAATAATCATAATAGGCAGGCTGAACATCAACCTCCTCACATATCACAATACAGGGCTGAAATTCAAACCCTTAACATAACACATAAGGACTATCCCCTTGAGTTCATAGTTACACCTAGCCTTAGTCCTAACCAACACATAACACATAATATTCAAAATTCTCATAGTCACATAATTTTCAAAAATCTCATAACCACATAATGTTCACAATTTACATAACAACATAATATTCCAAAAATCACATGAACTCCTAATATTTAAAAATCACACAATTACATAATATTAACAATCATATAATGTAGTGTGGTCCTTAGGTTTCATGCTGATTAGTTCAGTCAAACTTTACTAGGTTATCACCCAAATTTCTCAAACAATTTCTCAACATTGTAGTTAACAAGCATCCATAAAAATTAACATAAAATGTAAAACATGTATTCTTACTAACGGGATAAAATCACTGATTTAATACTCAAAATTCATACTAAAAATATATCTAGATAACAAGGATTTCATACTCAAAATTCAATGATTCAATGCTACCAAAATTCCCTATATAAACACCTTAAATTTCATACAAATTTTCGGTTAAATAATCATCAAGATTTCGGTTTTCATAATTAAATCAAATTTCAGTTTTCATAACAATTATCAAGATTATTTCGGTTTTCATAATTAACATCAAAATTCGGTTTCCATACCAATTATCAAGATCAATTCGGTTTTCATAATTAATATCTAAATTCGGTTTTCATACCAATTATCAAGATCAATTCGGTTTACATGGAAAATTAGGTTTTCATGGAGAAATACAATTCGGTTCTCATGAATAACAATGCCCTAAATTCGGTTTTCATACCTTACATACACTTCTTAATTACGGTTTTAACATGGTAAAATTTCCAAAATTTCTAATCCATTCAATATATCAATTAACACAACTAAGTTCATAGGTCAAACAAGACATTCCACTCACCTTGAACCGTGAATACTAATAAGAAAACCCTTCCAAAAATTCGTCTAGAGTCTTGCCACCACCAAGGGAAAAGAACGCCACCCAAATCAAAGATGCCGGCCAAGGAAAAGGAAGAGGAAGAGGAAAATCGTCCAAGCCTTCAAAGAAATCGCCCCCTCCTTCCTAGCCGTCGCCCAAGTTTTTCTTCAAGCCCAAAAGTCGCCAACTCTCTACCCTAACCGAAATTACCTACTTAAATTTCGGTTTTTAAGGTTTTAACCCTCTAACCCATTAATTCAAAAAGGTTTAACCCATTAACCCAATAATTCAAATTTTAAAAACCCAATAATCCCTTAGTTTAAGTGAAAGTCCAATAAGAGTTAAACTAACATCCAATAAGCTAGTTAACTAATTAATTTAATTAACTTACAAATAACCAAGCACTTAACCGAAATCCAATAAGGATTTAATTAATATCCAATAAGGATTTAATTAATTTATCCTAAATTAACAACCAATAATCAACCATTAATCTCTAATTAATTTACCATAATTTAACAACCAATCACAAATCAAATAATTAACAATCAATAAGCTAGTTAATTAGCATTCAATAAATTTTACTTGAATCATAATAAAATATCACAGTCAATAATTTTATTTAATTCAAAGATAATGCTTACCATGACTCAAGATCCTTGGATCTTACACTTACTGGGCAGTGAAAAAGCTAAACTATGACCTGAAGAGTGCTGAAGAGAGAAGAAAATTTCAATTGAATGAATTATATGAAATCAGGAATTCGGCTTACGAAAGTTCTCGCGTACACAAAGAACGCGCTAAAAAGTGGCATGATCAGCATATTTCAAGGAAGGAATTTTTTGAAGGAGATAAAGTTTTACTATATAACTCGTGTCTCAGGTTATTTCCAGGGAAATTAAGGAGCCGCTGGTCGGGACCTTATACTATTCAATAAGTATTCCCATATGGCATAGTGGAGATATCAAGAGAAGGACAAGAAAGTTTCAAAGTGAACGGGAAACATTTGAATCATTATTTTGAAGAGAAACAAGTTGAAAAAGATGTGTATTTGATTCTCTCTAATCCATCAGGAGACCTCTAAACATTGTTTTGGTCAAGAGTTATATAGTAAAACTTTAGGAGGCAACCCATATTTCTGATTTTTATTCTTCTAGTTTATATTGATTTAATTTTGCCTTGGAGTATTTGGTAATATAGAGTTTTAATTTTGAGTAGCTTTGATTGTAGGAAATTTTGAAGAGATTTCGTGAAGGAAAGAAATGATGAACAAGAGAGTTATAGATGATATAGTGAATTGCTCTAGAATTGTAAAAATTGAAGCAAATCTTTGTGAGTATGGTAAACTGTGATTTGAATGATGAAACCTGATGGTATTTGATATTTGAGAATTGATTACCATGTAAAACTTGAATATCTTTGATATGGTATATTTTTTGAATTTTTCTGAGTTGTATTTCATACTTTTGATATAACTGTACAGGGTTTCGCCAATAATATAGAGGGAACTCTTTCAAAATTTTTCAAAAATCTTTTATTGAATTAATATTTATACATATGCAACAAATTAAGTCTAGGGTATCCATTTTCATGTTTTGCTAGTTCTTCAAAGTTTTATAGATATAAATTTTGAATGTTTAAGATTGTTAAGGATTAATCAGATTCATTTTATCCTTGATTTTGAACTTAGAAAGCATTTTGGGCATTTAATTTGATGACTTAGAGAATTTTTGAGATTTCATGAAAACTTAAATTGTTGAGTAAGATCGATTCTGGTATTGATAAAGTTTACATAGGAATTGTTGAATGTTTAAACAACATGTGCATAATGATCCTTGTACTTTAAGTTTGATTTATCTTCCTTTGGTTTAATAGTGATTTTTATGGATAGAAATTTGGTGATTTATATATTTAACTTGAGATTTGCTCCAACTCCTCTGGTAGCATAATCTAAGGTTATGGGTTGACACTGGCCAGCTTTCTCCAGATTTAATTAAAAAAAATAGTGTGTGACTCCTCTACTTGGCACTGCGAAAAATTGGCAGTGGTACCGAAGACATGAGTTGAAGTCTAAAAAAAAAATTGAAAAAAAGAGAAAGCTGTGGGCTTAGTGAAAAATTCCTCTAACTTAAGATTGAGACCATAAGTTAAATTATACTATTATGCAGTATACTTTGAACAATGTTATGATACATAACGGTTTAAAGACCAAATTGCACTAAAAATCTTTTATCTATAGTTTCACCAAATGACTTGAAATAAATCTTTATCTATTGATCAAGGCATATTTATTAAACCAAAAAGCATTTGATTTTAGATATGTATTGAATGAACATTATAACATGACTTGTGAATTTTATCTTTCTTGGATTGTAAATTCTTGACAGTTTGTCTCTACTGTGATTTCTTTTAAATGATCTAATTTCTAAAAAGTTGCTTCCCTGAAATGTAGACTAATGACTTTATTGATGATAAAACTAATGAGCATTCCTTATCTTTACATTCTTTGTTCATATTGATGTATTTCTTGAGGACAAGCAAAATTATAAGTCTAGGGTATTTTGATGCATTGTATTTACACCACATTTTTGCCTATTTTTTAGATCGTATTTTGGCTTTATTTGCATGATTTTGTGCTTATTTCGATGCTTTTACTTCACTTGGCACAAAATCTTCACTTTTCTTAGTTTTTATGAAAATGTAGGTAAAATCACCCAAACATGAAGGATTTCATGAGTTTTGAAGCCAAAGCATGATTCCTGAGGAGATCACGAGCTTACACGTCAAATTTGGAGATGAAATAGTGAAGAACACAACATTTACGACTTTGGCCGTAATTCTGGGACGGCCGTAATTTCGAGTTTGAGCGATGGGCGAAAAACTGGCTAAGTATAGATATGCACAGAAACTTTCATGGGTGAAGCCGTAAATCCATTATGGGCCGTGAATGTTTCTGTGACATAAGGGCTATACTCACAGAAAGAATCACGGCCATGGCCGTGAACACGTTATAGACCATAAAAACGTCCGCCCGACGAGTTTTTCACTCGATTCTCCACCGATTCGAACTAGATTTGAACCAGACTTTGCAGAAACGTTCGCGGAGGGGTTCCAAATTGGTCTAACTATAAAAGATCAGATTTTTCAAGGAAAAGGGAGGGCTTTTTCGGACGAACACAAAGGCTGCGGCGACAAGGGCGAAAGTTGGTTTTCGAGCGAAATTCCAACGAGATTTCACGTAAAAAGCAACAATTGATCGACTCTTCTTCATCTCCAGATCAAGGGGAAGCCGGTTTTATTGTTGTCTTAGTGAATTCTTTGCGATTTTTACTAGATCTATACTTGTTCATCGTACAATCATGTATTTCCTTAAGAACATGAGTGAGTAGATCATTGTTTCGGGATTTAGGGCTTAGCTCGGTAACTTTTATGAATTAATCTTTATTCATACTCTTTTTATACGAAATTATTATCATGATTTGATTGAAGTTGCATTGATCTCGTATTATACCTTGGCCACGTATAATTGCGTCTTAGACGTTGCGAGAAGGATCGAGAGGTGAATCGCAACGTCTGATCTATTTTAGTTAGACCTTCGAATCAAATCACGAGAGCAGGTTGGATTCGTCTAAAGGATTTAACAACTTTTCATATAACTTAATGGGTTTAGTTAGGTTAACTATCACGAGAGTAAGGAGTTAACTTAATTAAACACCGTTTTACACTCTGAGAGGGGTGATATGTATATTAGGAAAAGTTCCTTTCATGATAGATATTTTCTATTGATTGAGTAACCTTTATAGGATTCATAATAGTCAGTGTGGTGAATGTAAGAACCCTTTCTTGAGGGGGGCGAAAAACCCTAATATGCGCATCTAGAATTTTGGCATAGCGGAAACTAGGGTTTCTAGAATCGCATGTATGATATATGATCAACTTCTATAACTTGTATGGATCAAAACGAAAACATACCATAGCCATTGCAAGGATGACGACTTGGAAGCAAAGATGCGAGTGCTTCTTCTCCAAAGGCACCGCACACAAGATGAGAGATAGCTCCTTCTTGGATCTCCTTGTGCTAGCAAGGATCTCCAAGTAATCCTTTTGTGTGGAGGAGAAGAGATGGATTTCCTTGGCAACCGAATTTTCTTCCTTGGCGTGAAGACCACTCAAGACGAGAGCAAGAGAGGATGCAAGTCGGCGTGAGCAAGAGCGGATGCACCTTACGTTCGAAAACGTTGAAGAGATCAACAAGGAAAATGGCTTTCCAAAGATAGAAAGCACTAAGTCCTCCTTCAATGCCCACGTTACCATGCCCCATCGAACTTCTCTCAAAATGAACTATACGTTCACATAAGTGAACTGGTTCATTTTAATTTGGTTTAATTGCATTCGGTTCAAAGACCAAATCAAACCAAACCCAAACCAAGACATGGTCTAGATCACCTATGAACCAGATGGCTCAAGATCTAACCATTCATCTCTTGATGCTCTTGATCTCATCGATCTAGCATCAGATCTCTCGATCGAAGTTTACCGATCTAAAGCCCTAATCAATCAAACATGATCAGACCAGATCTCACTTACAATCAGAGTTTAAATTCCTTTAAACTGAACAAAAACAATTCAGTCCACACGATCTGACATAAGTAAGCCATATCATCAAATTGTGCGACCCTAAGGGTTTCCTTCAAATGTCGGTAACGATAACTCACGTTATCACGATCAGTGAGGGGTATCTAGCAACACATCACTGTCTCCCGATATAAAGGAAAGAGTCTTCCAAGACTACACCCAAACCATAGCACAAGTGTGAATTCAACTCACTAGGCATACATGTTTCCTTTGCCACTGGATGTTCTTATTGGACAAGCGTGTCAAGCCTGTAACTCCAATACAATGAGAATGATTAGATCAGATGAACATAGTCATCTGGGTATGGCCATACACTTTCTCAATCATCTCATCCAAAGGGGGGGGGGGCCCATTAGAACATCACACTCCAAACTAGGAGACGGCAATCCTATATCTATCACTAGTGCACTAACATGACTCATGCTCATTATCCAAGATAGACTATAACCATTATGTTGCAAATGATATTGAACTACCTCAAAACAATGCCAATCATCATTTAGAAACACAAGTGATCTCAAGTCAGAGGAAATATGCCACTTGTTTGCATATAAGGATTATTCACATTGTGACAAGCAATTGAACATCCTATGTAGGGTCTGTCCAGTACATCCAATGTACCCATGAGTCTACATCTTATTCCATGCTCAAAGCATCCTATAAGATTAGAACACATATTAGTCTCAATCATATCAAGGCTGTCTCATGTTCACCAAGATATCTCGACTAAGGACAATACTGCATGTCAGCCAAGCTGAACAGCATTGAGACATTATTCAGAAGTATACATATTGCAGCAGATAATGTAACAACCTGAATAACAACCATTGCCTTTATAAACATAAAGTTTATACATGATACTGATACAATCCCAAGGCCTCAAACATTAGCCTTAAGGGCATACCCCAACAGTGAAACCCAGAAATCCCAATTCTCTTAGAACTTAAACCCTCTAAAAGCTGCTTTTGAATTGTTCGTGCTTAAAAGTTTATCATAACCATTCATCTGTTTTGCCTGGATTTAAACAAGTCGAAAGGTCAGTACTTAACTATGTAGTCCTCGTTGGGAATGATAATCTTTTTGTTACTTCGATAATTCCGTGCACTTACGGAACACTATCAATAATATGGACCGAGAGGTGATTTTGATTATTAGAACCCCTTTGGTAAAACCTGTGAAATTAAGATACGAGAGTATTTAATTTTACTTGAGAAGAAGACTTTGAGAGTTAAACCACGAGAGTGATTTTAATTTTCTTTGTCTAGTTTACTTTTATTTAACACTAAGCAGCAAGTCATGAGACTGAAGGCTGTTCTGTGTATATTGGACGTCCAAGAGGAGGCAATTTCTTTTTTTAAGTAAACTTTTCTTTATCATGATTTGAGTAACTAATAAAAATTTATTATATCTAGTCATGAGAACTAAAAAGTGATGAAACCTTAGTCCCAGTTTTCTCTCTCTGATCTTCTACGACAATTTTCACTATTTTGTTCTTCTATACCCATCATTCACCGGTCGCTTAGCTAGTAAGAATTTGACTATTTGGTACTTAACACGTAGGTCCTTGTGGGTTCGATATCTTTTATTACTTCGATGTACCCGTGCACTTGAGGACACATCAAGTTTTTGGCGCCGTTGCCGATGACCTTAGTTTTGTTAATATCGAAATAGTTGATAGTATTGCTAGACTAAGTTTTATTTATCTTTGTTTTAACTTTATTTTCTATTTTTACATAAATCTTTTATCTGTTTATACACAGGACTCTTAGATATTGACATTTTTTTTTCTGTGGACTTTGAGATCATAAAATATTTTAGGTTGTGTAGAAAATCTCATATTTGTAGAGAAGTCTTTTAATCACAACTCATGGGTAGCTGAAAGAGGTGAGGTATATGTTGGGGTATGCCCTTAAGGCTAATGTTTGAGGCCTTGGGATTGTATCAGTATCATGTATAAACTCTTAAGTTTATAAAGGCAATGGTTGTTATTCAGTTTGTTACATCATCTGCTGCAATATGTATACTTCTGAATAATGTCTCAATGCTGTTCAGCTAGGCTGACATGCTATATGTCCTTAGTCGAGATATCTTGGTGAACATGAGACAGCCTTGATATGATTGAGACTAATATGTGTTCTAATCTTATAGGATGCTTCGAGCATGGAATAAGATGTAGACTCATGGGTACATTGGTTGTACTGGACAGACCCTACTAGGATATTCAATTGCTTGTCACAATGTGAATAATCCTTGTATGCAACAAGTGGCACATTTCCTCTGACTTGAGATCACTTGTGTTTCTAAATGATGGTTGTCATTGTTTTGAGGTAGTTCAATATCATTTGAAACATAATGGTTATAGACTATCTTGGATAATGATCATGAGTCAGGTTAAGGCACTAGTGATAGATATAGGATTGCCGTCTCCTTGATTGGAGTGTGATGTTCTAAAGGGGCCCCCCCTGGATGAGATGATTGAGAAAGTGTATGGCCATACCCAGATGACTGTGATCATCTGATCTAATCATGTTCATCATATTGGAGTTACAGGCTTGACTAGCTTGTCCAATAAGAACATCCAGTGGCAAAGGAAACTTGTATGCCTTGTGAGTAGATTCACACTTGTGCTGTGGTTTGGGTGTAGTCTTGGAAGACTCTTTCCTTTATATCGGGAGACAGTGATGTGTTGCTAGATACCCCTCATTGATCGTGATAACGTAAGTTATCATTACCGACATTTAAAGGAAACCCTCAGGGTCGCACAATTTGATGATATGGCTTACTTAAGTCAGATCGTGTGGACTGAATTGTTTGGGTTCAGTTTAAAAGGGATTTAATCTCTGATTGTAAGTGAGATCTGGTCTGATCATGTTTGATTGATTAGGGCTTGAGATCGGTAAGCTTTGATCGAGAGAATGGATGTTAGATCGGTGAGATCAGCAGCATCAGAGATGAGCGGTTAGATCTGGGACCGTTGGGTCCAATTAGATCTAGACCATGACTTGCGCTATTTTGGTTTGGTCTTTGAACCAACCTTATTAGAACCGGTTCACTTAGGTGAACGCTTGGTTCAAAGAGAGTGGCGTATGCGATCGGTTCACTTGATGTAAACGCTTGATCGCATGAGAGTTGAAGGCGAGTTTATGGCTTGCTATTTTTAGAAACCACGCCCCACGTTCAATGTGAACGTTACTCTCGTCGCTCCTCTTCGCTCTTGTTCTCGTGTGGCTTGTGTCAACGAGAGATAGAGAAGCATTCGGCCAAGGAGAATTCGCCAAGCAACTCATCTCATCTTCCCTCACAGATCGAGACCTCTTGGAGCCTTGCTAGCACAAGGAGTACCAAGGGAGTAGGCGACTTCTTCATCTAGTGTGCACATCCTTTGGAGGAGATCCTCTCGCTCTCTCTTCTTCCAAATCGCCATCCAAGCGAAATGGCTATGGTATGAATCCAATCTTTATGAAGTTGATCATGTGTTCTTGCTAATGATCTTATGAAACCCTTGATTCCGCATGAAAGTTTATTTGTGCCACTTATTGGGTTTCGCCCCCCCCTCTAGAAAGGGGTCTTCAATTGGTATCAGAGCGCATGTTATTGCTTGATCATATGATTGCTTCATGTTAATATGTGATCCATGTTTGAGGTGAATAGATCTAGGGTTATCATCATGCGAAAAATTTTACATGTATGCATTGTCGCATGTTTATTCTTTGTGGCGCATGTATGATGCTTATGTTGTTGCGCATGTTGAATGTATAGTTTTTCTTAAAAACTTCATCCCTTGCGCGCCTCACTTAGATCTAAGCGCCTACTATAAACCCTTAGACGGGTTGATGGGGTTGAAGTCATCCTCTAGGTTAGATCCAAAGAGTCTGATCAGACCATCTGACAGCCTAGATGGATCGACCAGATGGCACCTGTGCGCAAGCACGAGGTGGCTATAGGTCGATTGCATCACAGGCGTGTAGCGAGGTCTGGTTGAGACAACCATTGAACGCACATGAGTTAGGCCCGGGGTCACACCCGCTTGCCAGAACTCATGATGGTTGTTCAGCCCTTGGCGCATGCATGGTTGACCATTAGGTCAACTCAAGTCAGTTAGGACTTGGTGCATGCAAGGGCAGTGGATCTAACTAGACATGATGAGTGGATCCCTATCAATGGACCGTTGTAAGGTTGTAGGGCAGATAAGAAAATTAAAATGGATGACAATGGGTTTATCAAAAAATTTTATTTTCTTAATAATGGATCACATGTTTGATTGGATGCCATGTGCTTGTTTATTTCATCTTATGTGGGTTGCCCTTTAATGTGTGCTGTGCTGGGGCCTGCGAGCCTGCGAGCCTGGTTAATTGTAAATTAATATTTATTTGTGATCTGCGAATCACATTGTGTTTAATTTATAAGTGTAATTGACCTGCGTGTCAATCTTGTCTAGATAGATTAATTTATAATTTAATCAGACAAGAGCACAAAGCACACATGGCAGAGGCGCATGCAGCAGTGGCTTGACCAGGTGGGAGGTCTAGGGTTCGACCCTAGGACAGGCACATTTTCCTGGTGGGCGCACCTTGAGCTGCAGTGGGCGCTTGGGCCCTGGGTTGGGCCAGATGAGAAGAAAAAGCCCCATGAAGAAAGCAAGTGAAGACTTAATTTAGGTTAAGGTCTTACTTAGGCTTAATGGGCTTTTACCACATAAGATCCATGCTTTCTTTTATTGTTTAATAATTAGAATTGCATGAGTTATTTATCTTCTGCTATAGCCATAGGATTTGCCTGATAGTAAGAAGATAAAAGACCGTTAAAATCCAACGCTAAATATCAAGCACGTAATGCCTTCTGGCGCGAAACCTCACTGTTCTGACTATCGTTGGGGCCGTGTTGTACCCACTCAGTGGGCACGCCCATCTATCTTCAGACGGTGTGTGATTTCACCTGCGTGTTACAGAGAAGGGATTTATCGCTTCTCGTTGCTCAGCATAGCACGTGGTGGTCCAGGGAGTAGGTCAGGTCAGCTTGACCATGTAGGCTACATATGGGGCATATGTTAGCTATATGGAGGCAGCCATCTGTGGGATCAGAGACTGTGTTGTACCAACTCAGTTGGCACAGTCTGCTGGATTGCCCAGATGAAGGGGAATCGCACGGGTTGGCGATTGGCAGGGACTGCCTACCAGAGATTAGTGCTTGTACTCTCTGTGCATCTTATCTCGCCTGAGCGGGACGCGGAGACCAAGTATAAAATCTGGATCCCATCTCACTAAAAGAGTGTTACTCTTTCGGACTGTTTTAATGGATTTTTCAGTCAGATAAAATAGTGAGAAAAGAATCTTTCTTAAGTCCTGGATTGATTCTAAACATTGATACTGACCTTGCTGTTCTTGCATTGTTGTAGATTCCTGCAGCAACGAACACCATGAGCTTCAATGTGCGATCCCTACTGGAAAGGGAGAAGTTTGCTGGGCCAAACTTCTCAGACTGGTACGGACACCTTAAGATTGTTCTTAAGACAGAGAGGAAACTGTATGTCCTCGAGACGGCAATACCGCCTCAACCCGCAGCGAACGCCGCAAGGGCGGTTCGTGAAGCCTATGAAAAGCATGTCAATGATAGCATTGATGTCGCTTGCCTGATGCTAGCGTCTATGACGCCACCGCTGCAGCGACAGCATGAGGATATGTCTGCTATAGAAATTATAGCAAACCTCAAAATGTTGTATGCTGCACAGGCGAGGACTGAGCGCTATAATTTGGCCAAGCTTTTCTTTCAGAGCAAACTGGCTGAAGGGAGCCCAGTGGGAGCTCACGTGCTCAAGATGATTGGGCACAAAGAGGCTCTAGAGAAACTGGGGCATACCATCAATCAGGAGCTTGTTGTAGACATTATTCTGCAGTCTCTCCCGCCCTCTTTCGATGCGTTCATTATTAACTTTAATATGAACAAAATCGATTGTACCCCGGCAGAGTTGCTGAATATGCTCTTGACTACTGAGGAGACTCTGAAGAGAAAGCCTTCAACCTCTGTCTTAATGGTTCCTTCTAGGAACAATAAGAAGGGGAAGAAGGGCAAAGCCCCAGTCAAGAACTACAATAAGGCTCTGAAACAGAAGGTTAAGCGGTCGAAGGAATACAGATGTTTCCACTGTGGCCAGCTAGGTCACTGGAAAAAGGACTGTAAAGCGCTCCAAGGAGATAAGAAGGGAAGCATCGCTTCTGGCTCAGGTATATTTGTGACTGAAGTCATGATATCATCTTCTTCAATATCATGGGTGTTGGACACTGCATGTGGAGTTCACATTTGTTCAAATGTACAGGAACTCAAGAGAAGAAGACAGGTGGGGCAGCATGAGGTGGACCTACGAGTTGGAAACGGGGCACGGGTTGCTGCTGTTGCTGTAGGGGAATATTACATCTCATTACCATCTGGACTTGTATTAGAATTAAACAATTGTTATTTTGTTCCTAGCATTACCAAGAATATTATCTCTATTCCTGCTCTTGTCAGGAAAGGGTTTTCCTTTGAATGCAATATTTCAAAGTGTATTATTTCTTTGGATAATATTGTTTATGCTACTGGTTCAATTAACAATGGGTTATTCATGTTGGACATGGAATGTTCTATACAAACTATTGATAATAAGAAAGCCAAGTATGCTGATCATAGCACCTTGCTATGGCATTGTCGTTTAGGCCATATTAACAAGAAACACATTAAGCGGTTGCATGACAATGGACTGCTGGGATCATTCTCCTATGAGGAGATTGATACATGCAAAGCTTGTTTAATGGGTAAAATGACGAAGTCTCCTTTTCCTAACAAAGGTCAAAGGGCTTCAGGTTTACTTGACCTCATACACAGTGATGTGTGTGGGCCGTTTAGTAAACATGCCAGAGGTGGCTATTCGTACTTCATTACCTTTACTGATGATTTCAGTAGATATGGTTATGTCTATCTGATGAGGTATAAGAGTGAATCTTTTGACAAGTTCAAAGAATTCAAAAATGAAGTACAGAATCAGCTAGGCCGAAATATCAAGGCACTTCATTCTGATCGAGGTGGAGAATACTTGAGTCATGCGTTTACTGAATCTCTGAAGGAGTGTGGGATTATCTCACAGCTCACTCCGCCAGGAACACCGCAATGGAATGGTGTATCCGAGAGGAGAAATAGAACGTTACTTGATATGGTTCGTTCTATGATGAGTCAGGCTACTCTACCTTACTCCTTTTGGGGATTTGCACTGGAAACAGCTGCAAAGGTACTAAACCGAGTGCCATCCAAGGCAGTTTCAAAGACTCCATATGAATTATGGTATGGGAAACAGCCGAGCTTGACATTTATCAGGATCTGGGGTTGCGAGGCTTATGTCAAAAAGCTCGCCTCTGGGAAACTGGAGAGCAGATCTGAGAAATGTATCTTTGTCGGTTACCCTAAGGAAACTAAGGGTTATTATTTCTACGATCCCAAAGAGAACAAGGTATTTGTTGCTCGGACGGCAATATTTCTTGAGAAGGAGTTTCTTCTGCAAGAAGCCAGTGGGAGAGAAATAAAGCTGGATGAGAATCCAGAGGAAGGACAAAGTAGTCAAGCACAGTTGGATGAGCCTGAGCCGGTAGAACAGGTTATTGAACAACCTGAGGCTCAGATATCACGAGAACCGTGAAGATCGGGAAGGATCCGTCGACAGCCTGAGCGCTATGACGGAGTCTACATCATTGACAATGATGAACCCCTCACTTATGCAGATGCGGTCAGTGGACCGGAGTCAGCTAGATGGCTTGAAGCTATGCGAGCCGAAATGGACTCCATGTCAGATAACCAAGTCTGGGATTTGGTTGATCCGCCTCCGGGAGTAATCCCTATAGGCTGTAAATGGATCTTCAAGAAGAAGATTGACATGGATGGTAACGTGGTTACCTATAAAGGCAGGCTAGTAGCGAAAGGTTTCAAACAAATCTACGGGATAGATTATGATGAAACTTTCTCTCCTGTAGCCATGTTAAAGTCGATTCGGATTCTTTTCGCGATAGCTGCATATTATGATTATGAGATCTGGCAGATGGATGTGAAAACGGCTTTCCTTAATGGAAAACTGGATGAGGATGTGTATATGACACAACCTGAAGGTTTCACTAATCCATCAGATCGTCATAAAATATGCAAGTTAAAGAAGTCCATTTATGGACTTAAGCAAGCATCTAGAAGCTGGAATATTCGTTTTGATGAATCAATCTCTGAGTTTGGTTTCATCAAGAATGAAGATGACCGGTGTGTATATAAGAGGTTTAGTGGGAGCGTGATTACTTTCCTGGTCCTCTACGTCGATGATATCTTAATCATTGGAAATGATATTCCTGAACTGCATGCTGTTAAGGCATGGTTAAGGAAATGTTTCCAGATGAAAGATTTAGGAGAAGGAGCCTATGTATTAGGTGTGAAGATCTACAGAGATAGATCTAAAAGGCTTCTCGGGCTGTGCCAGAGTACTTACATCGATAAAGTCCTGGAGAGATTCCATTTAGAGAATTCTAAAAGAGGATATCTTCCAGTCAGACATGGTCTGAATCTTTCAAAGAGTCAGTGTCCACAAACACAGACTGAGAAAGATGAAATGGACAATACGCCTTATGCTTCGGCTATTGGGTCCATTATGTATGCGATGTTGTGTACTCGCCCAGACGTCGCTTACGGGTTAAGCGTGACCAGTCGGTTCCAAAGTAATCCAGGTCAGGCGCACTGGATTGCAGTCAAGAACATTTTAAAATATCTTCGGAGGACCAAAGATATGTTCTTGGTGTATGGTGGTCAGGAAGAACTCAGTATTGAAGGATATACTGACGCTTCGTTCCAATCTGACCAGGATGATTTCCGATCGCAATCAGGCTATGTGTTTAGCTTGAATGGAGGTGCTGTGGTGTGGAAAAGTTTCAAACAGTCCATCGTTGCTGATTCCACAACAGAAGCCGAGTATGTTGCAGCCTCAGAAGCATCTAAGGAGGCAGTGTGGATTCGTAAGTTCATTCAGGAACTTGGTGTTGTTCCTTCGAGTGCAGATCCTTTGGTTATCTTCTGTGATAACACTGGAGCAATCGCACAAGCAAAGGAACCACGGTCGCACCAGAAGTCCAAGCACATACAGAGACGGTTTCACTTGATCCGGGAGATCATTGATCGTGGCGAGATCAAAGTCTGCAAGGTTCATACATATGACAATCTGGCTGACCCGCTTACCAAGCCTCTGGCGCAGCAGAAGCATGAGAAGCACTGTAATAATATGGGTTTGAGGTTACTCAACCATTAGATTAAGTGCAAGTGGGAGATTGTTGGGGTATGCCCTTAAGGCTAATGTTTGAGGCCTTGGGATTGTATCAGTATCATGTATAAACTCTTAAGTTTATAAAGGCAATGGTTGTTATTCAGTTTGTTACATCATCTGCTGCAATATGTATACTTCTGAATAATGTCTCAATGCTGTTCAGCTAGGCTGACATGCTATATGTCCTTAGTCGAGATATCTTGGTGAACATGAGACAGCCTTGATATGATTGAGACTAATATGTGTTCTAATCTTATAGGATGCTTCGAGCATGGAATAAGATGTAGACTCATGGGTACATTGGTTGTACTGGACAGACCCTACTAGGATATTCAATTGCTTGTCACAATGTGAATAATCCTTGTATGCAACAAGTGGCACATTTCCTCTGACTTGAGATCACTTGTGTTTCTAAATGATGGTTGTCATTGTTTTGAGGTAGTTCAATATCATTTGAAACATAATGGTTATAGACTATCTTGGATAATGATCATGAGTTAGGTTAGGGCACTAGTGATAGATATAGGATTGCCGTCTCCTTGATTGGAGTGTGATGTTCTAAAGGGCCCCCCCTGGATGAGATGATTGAGAAAGTGTATGGCCATACCCAGATGACTGTGATCATCTGATCTAATCATGTTCATCATATTGGAGTTACAGGCTTGACTAGCTTGTCCAATAAGAACATCCAGTGGCAAAGGAAACTTGTATGCCTTGTGAGTAGATTCACACTTGTGCTGTGGTTTGGGTGTAGTCTTGGAAGACTCTTTCCTTTATATCGGGAGATAGTGATGTGTTGCTAGATACCCCTCACTGATCGTGATAACGTAAGTTATCGTTACCGACATTTAAAGGAAACCCTCAGGGTCGCACAATTTGATGATATGGCTTACTTAAGTCAGATCGTGTGGACTGAATTGTTTGGGTTCAGTTTAAAAAGGATTTAATCTCTGATTGTAAGTGAGATCTGGTCTGATCATGTTTGATTGATTAGGGCTTGAGATCGGTAAGCTTTGATCGAGAGAATGGATGTTAGATCGGTGAGATCAGCAGCATCAAAGATGAGCGGTTAGATCTGGGACCATTGGGTCCAATTAGATCTAGACCATGACTTGGGCTATTTTGGTTTTGTCTTTGAACCAACCTTATTAGAACCGGTTCACTTAGGTGAACGCTTGGTTCAAAGAGAGTGGCGTATCCGATCGGTTCACTTGATGTAAACGCTTGATCGCATGAGAGTTGAAGGCGAGTTTATGGCTTGCTATTTTTAGAAACCACGCCCCACGTTCAATGTGAACGTTACTCTCGTCGCTCCTCTTCGCTCTTGTTCTCGTGTGGCTTGTGTCAACGAGAGATAGAGAAGCATTCGGCCAAGGAGAATTCGCCAAGCAACTCATCTCATCTTCCCTCACGGATCGAGACCTCTTGGAGCCTTGCTAGCACAAGGAGTACCAAGGGAGTAGGCGACTTCTTCATCTAGTGTGCACATCCTTTGGAGGAGATCCTCTCGCTCTCTCTTCTTCCAAATCGCCATCCAAGCGAAATGGCTATGGTATGAATCCAATCTTTATGAAGTTGATCCTGTGTTCTTGCTAATGATCTTATGAAACCCTTGATTCCGCATGAAAGTTTATTTGCGCCACTTATTGGGTTTCGCCCCCCCCCCCCCTCTAGAAAGGGGTCTTCAGTATACATACCACATGGTAAGTATGAAAGTGATTCATGGTGTACTCTTATGGAAAAGGTAGATTCTTTGGCTCATAAAATAGACACTTTTAATATGCACACTATTATGACATCTTATTCTTCTATTACATGTGATATTTGTGGATGTTTTGATCACTATGCTTCTGACAGCCAATTAGGAAACCCTCCAAGTCTCAATTCACCATGGTACCATGATGATCAATATAATTCTAGATGGAAAAATCACCAAACTTCTTTTTATGAGGATTGCTCAAACTATATTTTTGAACCATACATTGAGGATACTGAAGAATTAAGGCTAGAATCCATGTTAGAAAAATTTATGGCACACCAAAGTAAGGAATTCGAAGATCTTAGAGGGATGATTAAACAACAAGGGGACACAATTGATCTGCTTAATTCTAAGCTAGAATCTATATCTATCCATATTGAAATGTTAGAAACCCAGATAGCACAACAAGGTTGTTTACTTGAGTTTGATTTGGAAACTGAGGAAATTGATTTACAAAAGTCCCCCTCTGATTCTGGAGATTCTATAATTGATTTTGAAAAATCTCACTCTGATTATGATAATTATGAAATTGATTCTTCTGATGAAAATTTATTTATGATTAAATCTGATGAACTTGAAAAAGGTTTGAAAATTGCTGACTTTGATGAATCTCAATATGATTTTAAAAATTATGAAATTGGTTTTTTAGATGATAAATTACTTGATGAAGAGCATGAGGAAGTTGAAAAGGATTTGAAAATTATGAATATTGATGAATCTCAGTCTGATGTTTTGCCCATATCTACTATTCACCTTTCTGATTCATCTGTAGGGAAATTAGAAAAATTATGCATTATTGAGGAACCTAATGTGGAACAGAAAAATTATCTTGATGATGTTGGGAAACCCCGGGGACATTTTACAATTTTCAGAGTCATGGACATACATTTTACACAGCGGAAGAATGTCCCCGAAACAGGCCGGTCCCAAAAACCCAGTGAAGATCGCAAGCAAGGGAGTCGACACGATGAGTTAGGAAATACCTTAAGAGCAATGTAGAGCGATGCCGATGCAGGCGCCCAAGTGTGCGCCCTCTGCAGTCTCACACACATGGATCTCTTGAGTTCTCTTCTTCCACGCCCGGTGCTAGCCTCGGGAAGAAGATCCAAGCCTTAGGGAGATGCTCTACTTCACTTGCGCCACCAAGAGAGATGATGCGCCAAGAGAAGAAGGAAGACTACCCAAACCGCCAAGCACTAAAGTTCCTTGCGCCAAGAGGAAAGGAGGAAGAGGCTTGCGGTTATGGAAGAAGGAAGATGCGCCCTTGCTCCTAGCACTCGCCCCTCTTCTTGTGTTCACGCCTTCAAGGATTGATCACTCTTAAGAAGGCTCGGCTAGGTGCTCTTTTATAGGCCAAGAGGCGATTTATGAAAGGCTAGGATTAAGACAAGTGGGCGGCTAGGATGAGAAGGTTTGAGATAAGGAAAGTCTCCAAGACATTTCCATAATTCTCATTCAACCATTCCTTTTAGAGCCCATGTCTTTCTTTGTGCGCCAAGGCCCTGCCTTGCACCCCAAGCAATGCCATAGTGGCATTCATACCATAAGGGATCAAGGGGGAGGCGCCAATTGCTTCCTTATGAAGCAAATTGCGCCACTTTTCCCCATTATGCCCATAGGCGCTTAGGGGAGAAGATTTGTCTCCATTATACCCTTTTAGCCTTTCTTCTCTTCATGACAACTTATTATTGGGCCTCATTGGATAATGAGCTAGCCCAAACTTCATTACATGGGTTGATTAAGCACTTGGATCCAATCCAATGCAACCCTAATCCAAATGTGACCAACCATGGTCAAATACGGGTCAACCTGCCAAAAATGAAGTTTGGCTCCAATAATATTCTTCCATCTCATCAGGCCCATTGGCGCTGATGAAATCTCCCAATTAGATCCGAGTTATCCAATAACTCGATCATAAGGCTTCTCGATCAATACGAGAACTCAAGTATCAAGGTGTGCGACCCTGTAGGTTCCTCTGACGCTGGCAGTGCTGACCAAAGGTCATCACAAGCAGTGAGTGGCACCTAGCAGTGCATCGCTGCTACCCAGGTCATTGGAATGGATATCGACATCGACATCCCCATCATCGCAACTAGGTACAGATGCATTACAGTCTCTTTGCCGAACTGATATCCGATTGGACAAGTGTGTCACCACTTGTTTTCATCCAATCACATGGCTATGACTAAATCAGGTTCTCACCTGGGTATGGCCATACACTCTCAGTCATAGAACCATAAACGGAGCTCCATGGATATCATACTTCCCTAGGGAAGGGGCAAATCCTATGTCTGTCCATTGATCTTCTCATATGGGTCGTGACATGCTCAATAACAACCGTTATGACCTCCCAGCTACGGCAAGGTGTTAGGTTGTATCAAAGCAAGTCTCTAACGATATAGAATGATCAATGACCTCAACTCAAGGGATCAATGCATCTCCTGTCACTTATGAGGATAACTCATGACACCAAGTCATAGCCTCATAGCGGGTCTATCCAGTATATCCTCCAATGATATACCCATGTGTCTGCGTTAGCACCACGTGCCTAACCAGCCCACATACTAGTCTCACAAGTACCAGAGTTGTCCCATATCCACTCAGGTACATCTACTGGGGACAATTATTTGAGCACAGATCCAATCTGTCTCCAGGGACATTATCATGTAAGTACACAATCGCAGGTATAGACAAACAATGATAACGACAATGCCAGAATGATATATAAATATCAATGTCAAGTAGTACATAAGTTGACCAAAACTAGGTCCTAGGGCATATACACCAACAGATGATCCAATATATGAATCTTCTGATCAAAGTCCTAATCTTATTGCAATTGAAGATATAAATTTGAAGAAAGGACTAATGATTTTGCTTTTTGACAAATATAGGAAGATCATAAAATATACTTTATGTGAAATTGAAAATTCTGGCTTTGATTTTTGCATACTCAAGAACGCCACTTCGATTGTATTTTACATGAAATTTTGGATTTTTACTTTAGAGGCTAAGCTTTTTGGATAGCAGAAAAGGAAACAATTGTATGCCATTTACCTGATCCACCTGCTTCGCCATGACCTAAAAATTAGTGCTTCTTGGGAGGCAACCCAAGAACTATTTTTGTTCTTCATTTTTTTATTATTTATTTTTTTACAATCTTATATTAAAAAATATAAGACCATGCCATAAAATATTTCACGATCGTAATTTGAACGAATTTTGTTACAGAGAGTTTCACAGCAGTGCCGTGATTAAAATCATGATTGTAATTTTATCTTCTCTGCCAGATTCCTTCCCACCAACTCTGTTTCAAGCGACAGCCAGCTTCTTCCACCGGCTTTGTTTCCACTGCATCTCCTCTATTTCTAGCTGGCTAGTAGAATCTTCAACCAGCTTCATCTCAGTCGGTGCAATCTTCCACTTCCTCTTCCAACCTGCCGAAAGAATCAATCTCTGCTAGCAGAGCTTGATCTAGCTAGCCTCAACATCTTTATTTCTAGCGTAAGCAGAACTTTTCTCTTCTTCTCCGGTAGATCAGCAACTGAGCGGGCAGCAACCCTATTTCTACCTCTGCAGCCACCAGCCGGTATCTTCTTCTCCAGATCTACTGCTAGCCTTTACATCTTTAGTCGTCGACGCCCACATCTCCATTTCCATCAGTTGCTACCTCTGTTTCAACAGCCATCGATGCTAATTTCATCAGGCCACTGTGCAGTACCAGCTGTGCTTCTTTCCAGTTGGAGAAATCTTTAACGGCAACCTCTATTTCTCTTGGAGACAGATCTTCTCCAATAGCCTCCTCTAGCAGGAAGTAGCTCTGCTTAGTAGCTCTTCGAAACTAGCTGTCAATTAGCAGTTCTCCACTCAGCAGCTTCTCTGCACAGATCTGCCGCCAATAATTTCTTCTAGCACCTCTGATTTTCCGACCAGCTTCCGCAAGATCTCGAACCTATAATACAAAAAGAGAAGAAGTCAGAGGTAGAAACTTCTACATTTGTATCTTCGGAGATCCATTCCAACCTCCACCTACTCTAATTTCTTCTCCAGGCTCTTCTGCTACCTCTGTCTGCATCGCCATCACCTTTGCTGGTGTGTTGCCTTCTTCAGGTACCTCTACTTTCATCCAGATCAGCCACTAACGCCTTTCATTATCACCTCAGAATCCACCACCGGCAGGCTCTCTGAATCCAGCAGTAGCTTCTCTTGCTGCACTATTATCACTGCCGTCAACTTCATCTTCCAGCCACAGCAGCATCTTTCACAAACAACAGCAGCTCGTTTACAACCACCAGCATCAGCAACCATTAGCGACAGCATCTCCTCTTTTCCAGCCGACAGCCTTCTTATGGTAGCCTCTCTTTCGACCGGCAATAATCTTCCACCACTGATTAGCTTTGCGTAGCCAGTGTCACCGCATCTATTTCCAAGGCGGCATCTCATTTCCAGACAGCTGCTCAGCTTCTCAGATTTGTCGCTGCTAGCCAACTAAGAACAACATCTCTAGCCAGAACCTTCTTCTCCGGCGAAGTTGATAGGGCCTAGACAGCTGCTACCGCAAGTGCATGGTCTATCGCATAATAAAAAGATCGAACCCACAGGGACTAGGGTCAAGTATGCCAGAAATACTCGAGTGCACGCCAGAAATGATGGGCGCTGCATAATCTTTCAAGGAGTGAGTGGCTTCCATCGTCTGACTGTCAGAAAAGTTGCCTTCAAGTTTAAGTCTTTTCAAATTTCTTCTTACTTGACGGAAAGTGCGCTCGATCTCCGGGTCTTCAGGTACAAGTTTTCCTGTTCTAGCAGTGTTCCTGGGCATAAACAAGTACCTAGACAGAAAAGATTAGTAGCACCGCACCAAATAGAAATTACAACTAAAAATAAAAGCAAAGAAACAGAATTAAGAACAAAATGAAATCTAACTAAACCTAGTCTATCAATCTTCTGATCGTGTTAATATTGGCAACCTAGTCCCCGGCAACGGCGCCAAAAACTTGATAGGGCATAGACGGCTGCTACCGTAAGTGCACGGTCTATCGCGTAATAAAAAGATCGAACCCACAGGGACTAGGGTTAGGTACTAACAAATCAGTCAATCGAAAGGTAGGTTAATGATTAGTGGGAAAATGGCTAATGTCCTAGAGCAAGTAGTTAAACTAAGGAAGATTAAGAACAAGCAGCGCAGAGAGAAAAGCAAATGGGGTTTTGAGATTATGAGAGAGATTCGGGGTTTTAGGTTTCACAACACTGAAGCATGCATAAATATTAGGGCTTGACAATTTAAATAAAGTTTTATCTAAGTTCTCAAGGTAACTTTTCCTAGGGTACAGACGCGCTCCCTCTCACGACATGGTCCGGTATCTATCATAACCCAGGTCTCCTACTCTCGTGGCTTACTAGGGTTAAGGCGGATCCAATGGGATCTGTGAAAGATTAGGGTTCCTCGAGTGATTTTGAGTGCTCTCGCAACACGAAATTACCAATCCAGTCTAGGGGTTCCGATGGTCAAGGTTCACCTCTCAGTCCTTCCCTCAACATCTAAAGCATGCATACATATGGCTAGTATGTAAACAAGAATTAAAACATCCTAAACATGAATAAGAACAAAGATAAATAGAGGAATATATAGATCAAGTCATATTATCAAGCATTCTTACAGTGGGCTACGCCCAAACCCCGAAAATAAGGTTTACGCTATGGTATACATCGTTAAATACATAGAATCTCTCATGAAAATTGAATCAAACTAAAGGGAATGGTGAATCCTTGATTGAAGACGGCTCAGCGTGATCCTCAACGTCGGAACGAAGAGAGAAACCCGCCGGAATAGTGTCGCCGATCAGAAAATCACCCTAAAACCCTAAGTTATCACCCTTTCACCTTGTTCTCCTTCGTTGCTTGACCAAATCCGATTATTTTAGTCCCAAAACGTTCGTGGCTAAGTTGAGAAGGTGCTCCCCAAATTTCATCCAATTTCGAGCCCAGAATAGAAAGTTACAGGCAAAATACCGGACGCCTGTCGTGTTGTGCGTAACGATACAAGGCCGTGCGTGGGTGCACGGCCATACCCGTGTACGACTCGGTTAATTGAATTCTGGCTACTTATGATGCACGACCGTGCATGGGCACACACCCATGGCCGTGTATAATGTAGAGGACTCCGATTGAACTGAAAATTGGCATATAGCTCCATCTCATCATGGGAAATCGTCACATACCTTCAGATTTTCCAAATTCCATCGATTTTGAGGCAAATACCTGCATTTCATTAAAACAGAGGAAAAGTGAAGGTTCTGAAGAATATGAAGCATTTGAGTAAATAAATGAGATGAAACATGCAGTATGCTCTAAAATAAGAATGAAATTGAGTCACGAAATATCATATTTTTACATGTCATCAAAATACATCGGACTTAAAGTTTTGCTTGTCCTCAAGCAATTGAATTGTCTAGAATACAATGATGACATGGAATAAGGAATCTCAAAGTAGCTTAAGTAGGTCTAATGAGGTTAATGGTTAAACACAACAACTCTTCAGGTTATAATGCAGTATGGAAAGCAAATTAAACCAATTATCATGAATACAATCTATAGAACATGCAAAGTTACATAACCAAAAACCTCTACAATGCATCTCATGCACATGATATGATTGATCAAGCTTTCAAAAAGCATAACACTATGTACTAAGTCATGGGAGAATAGCATCAGTACCACATAGTCCCTATGTGGTGCCTTTTTTTTTTTTTAACAACAGTGCCAAGTGCCAAGCTGTGCTTCGGTACCACTTTGGTACCACTATCATTATTGAAAACTATGGGGTAGTGCCAAGTATGATGAACAAGGAACTTAGGTACCACTAACCCTTTTGCTATTGAGATGCTATAAATAGTGCCAAGTGGAAGCACAAAGTGCAATGTACAAGAACACTTCGGTACCACCATTATTATTTCTAACCCCCATGACAAAGTGCACAAATAAAGTAGAGATAGAAATTAGATACAATCGCTTTCTACACATAAGATGCATATCAAGGCTAAGGTGGAGTAACAAGCATACTCTTCAAGATTCTACCCATAATGAATCGGGTTAATTACATCAATCAACTACAGTAAACCAAAGAATCATATGTGCAAACCATAACCATTATAGACCATTGGCAGATAAAAGTCAAGATTCCTATTGAAGGAACCCCTAATAAGGGGGGGGGGAAACCCTATACATGCGCAATCTAGCATGCAATGTGGAAAAAGGGCTTCTAAAGATCGCATATGAACTATATAATCAACTTAAACCAACTTAAGATCATGATATGATCTTACCATTGCCATGGATGGAAGGCGGCTTGGAAGAAGAAAACAAGGTTGATCTCCTCCAAAAGGTGCGCACACAAGAAGACAAAGACTACTCCCTTCTCAACTTTGTGCTAGCAAAAGCTCCAAGGGGTCTTATCGCATGAAGGAGATGATGAACTCTTGGCCGATCTTTCTTCTCGTCACTTTCACCACACAAGAAAGTGTGTGTCGTCGAGAGCAAGATGATGGAGAGGAGCGTTAGCCAAACTTGTGATCGAATGTGGAGACATTCATCACAATTGTCAAACCGAAATGCCATAAATGGCAAGTCATCAAAGCTTGCGTTATGCGTTCACATGAAGTGAACCAAACGCATAGCTCTCCTCTCACATGAACCAAGCGCTCACATGTGAGCCGGTTCAATTCAATTGGTCCAATGACCAAACCAAATCAGCCCAATAATCGGTTCAGACCAAATTAAACCCTAAGGTTCAAAATCTGACCGTTCATCCTTTTAATGCTCTTGATCTCTTTGATCTAGCATCCACACTCTCGATCTAAGCTTACCGATCTCAAGCCCTAATCAATCAAACATGATCAGACTGGATCTCACTTACAATCAGAGTTTAATCTCCTTTAAACTGAACTCGAACAATTCAGTCCACACGATCTGACTTAAGTAGCCATATCATCAAATTGTGCGACCCTAAGGGTTTCCTTTAAATGTCGGTAACGATAACTTACGTTATCACGATCAGCGAGGGGTATCTAGCAACACATCACTGTCTCCCGATATAAAGGAAAGAGTCTTCCAAGACTCCACCCAACCACAGCATAAGTGTGAATCAACTCACTAGGCATGCATGATTCCTTTGCCACTGGATGTTCTTATTGGACAAGCATGTCAAGCCTGTAACTCCAATACGATGAGCATGATTAGATCAGATGCACATAGTCATCTGGGTATGGCCATACACTTCCTCAATCATCTCATATAGGGGGGCCCTTTAGAACATCACACTCCTTAAACAAGGAGACGGCAATCCTTTATCTATCACAAGTGCCCTAACCTGACTCAAGCTCACCATCCAAGATAGTCTATAATCATTATGTTTCAAATGATATTGAACTACCTCAAAACAATGACAATCATCATTTAGAAACATAAGTGATCTCAAGTCAAAGGACATGTGCCACTTAGTGCTTACAAGGATCATTCACATTGTGACAAGCAATGGAATATCCGAGTAGGGTCTGTCCAGTACATCCAATGTACCCATGAGTCTACATCTTATTCCATGCTCGAAGCATCCTATAAGATTAGCACTCATATCAGTCTCAATCATATCAAGGCTGTCTCATGTTCACCAAGATATCTCGACTAAGGACATATAGCCTGTCAGCCTAGCTGAACAGCTTTGAGACATTATTCAGAAGTACACTTATTACAGCAGACAAGGTAACAACCTGAATAATAACCATGCCTTTATAAACTTAAGAGTTTATTACATGATACTTATACAATCCCAAGGCCTCAAACATTAGCCTTAAGGGCATACCCCAACAATCTCCCACTTGCACTTAATCTAATGGTTGAGAAATCTCAAACCCATATTATTACAGTGCTTCTCATGCTTCTGCTGCGCCAGAGGCTTGGTAAGTGGGTCTGCCAGATTGTCATTGTTGGGGTATGCCCTTAAGGCTAATGTTTGAGGCCTTGGGATTGTATTAGTATCATGTAATAAACTCTTAAGTTTATAAAGGCATGGTTATTATTCAGGTTGTTACCTTGTCTGCTGTAATAAGTGTACTTCTGAATACTGTCTCAAAGCTGTTCAGCTAGGCTGACAGGCTATATGTCCTTAGTCGAGATATCTTGGTGAACATGAGACAGCCTTGATATGATTGAGACTAATATGAGTGCTAATCTTATAGGATGCTTCGAGCATGGAATAAGACGTAGACTCATGGGTACATTGGATGTACTGGACAGACCCTACTGGGATATTCCATTGCTTGTCACAATGTGAATGATCCTTGTAAGCAGCAAGTGGCACATGTCCTCTGACTTGAGATCACTTGTGTTTCTGAATGATGATTGTCATTGTCTTGAGGTAGTTCAATATCATTTGAAACATAATGATTATAGACTATCTTGGATGGTGAGCTTGAATCAGGTTAGGGCACTAGTGATAGACATAGGATTGCCGTCTCCTTGTTTAAGGAGTGTAGTGTTCTAAGGGCCCCCCTATATGAGATGATTGAGATAGTGTATGGCCATACCCAGATGACTATGTGCATCTGATCTAATCATGCTCATCGTATTGGAGTTACAAGCTTGACCCGCTTGTCCAATAAGAACATCCAGTGGCAAAGGACACATGTATGCCTTGTGAATTGAGTCACACTTGTGCTATGGTTTGGGAGTAGTCTTGGAAGACTCTTTCCTTTATATCGGGAGACAGTGATGTGTTGCTAGATACCCCTCACTGATCGTGATAACGTAAGTTATCGTTACCGACATTTAAAGGAAACCCTCAGGGTCGCACAATTTGGTGATATGGCTTCCTTAAGTCAGATCGTGTGGACTGAATTGTTTTGGTTCAGTTTAAAGAGATTTAATCTCTGATTGTAAGTGAGATCTGGTCTGATCATGTTTGATTGATTAGAGCTTTAGATCGGTAAGCTTCGATCGAGAGAGATGATGCTAGATCGATGCGATCAGAAGCGTCAGATGATGAATGGTCAGATCTAGGACCTTGGGGTCTAATTTGATCTAGACTTAATTTATGGGCTGATTTGGTTTCGCTATTGAACCAAGGATATTGAACCGGCTCATGGGTTGAGCGCTTGGTTCAAGAGGGAGAAGAGGTTGCGTTTGGTTCATGGAAACATGAACGCCAACTCTTAATCGTTGCCAATTTTGGAAAGTTCCAAAAGCATAACGCATATGCGTTCATGGCTTGATGTCTCTCTAATGCTTTTCGGTTTTGTTTCTTGGACGTGGTTTTGGAACGGCTTGCTCGTGTGGAAGGCATCGTTCTTGCGCCAAGGAAGAAGAGCTCTCTAAAAGAAGGAAGCCCTTTTCATCTAATCTCCTACACACGGTTGGAAAAGCTTGGCAATCTTGCTAGCACAAGAGTTGCGCAAGGAGGAAGCTTTCATCCCTTGTGTGTGATTTCTTTGGAGAAGATCCCTTCGATCTTTCTTCTTCCAAGCCGCACCTTCCCATGGCCATGGTAACGAATCTCTCACTTGTTAATCAAGTTGATTATATGAAAGTATAGAATGCGATCTTATGTGGAAACCCTAATTCCGCTGCTATGAGAAAGAAACATATGACTTGCGCCCCCCTCATGAAAGGGGTTCTTCTCACAATAGGTTTTGCGCTCCCCTCCTGAAAGGGTCCCATCAATTGGTATCAGAGCCAATCTATACTTTTTCATATGATTGCTTGCGGTTCTAATGAGTAGATCATCATGTTTGATCCATGAATATGTTGGTGAATAGATCTAAAGGTGATTGCTCACATGCCGAAACCTACATGCTAGTTTAGAACGCAAGATGTATGTTTCTTCATGAGTTGCGCATGTTGTTGTGTTGGCGCATGATAAGTATGTTGAATGGTTGAATGATATTTCATCAAATCTTATACCTACTTGCGCGCAAACATTTAGATCTATATGCATCTACTATAAACCCTTAGATGGGTTGATGGGGCTGAAGTCACCTCTAGGTTAGATCCATTAGTCTGATCAGACCATCTGACAGCTCAGATGGGTTAACCTGATAGCACCTATGCGCAAGCACAAGGTGGCTATAGGTTGACTGCATCTAGGGCGTGTAGCGAGGTCTGGTTGAGACACTACTGAACACACTTGAGTTAGGCCCGGGGTCACACCCGCTTGCCAAAACTCATGGGGGTAGTTCAGCCCTTGGCGCATGCATGGTTGACCATTAGGTCAACTCGGGTCAGTTAGGACTCGGTGCATGCAAGGGCAAAGGATCTAACTAGATGGATGAGTGGATCCCCATCAATGCACCATTGTAAGGTTGTAGGGCTCATAAGGAAATTAAAATTGATGCCATGGGGTTTTCAAAACTTTTAATTTCAAGATGATTGGATCACATGTTGATTGAACCATATGCTTGTCTATTTAGTCTTATGTGGGTTGCCCAATTGTGTGCTGTGCTGGGGCCTGCGTGCCTGGACTTAAAAAAAAAAAAATTGTAAATTAATTTGTGATCTGCGAATCACATTGTACTTAATTTATAATATGTTGTTGACCTGCGAGTCAATCTTGTCTAGATAGATCAAATGTACTTTGATTAGACAAGAACAAAGGCACACATCCAAGAGGGGCATTCACCTGGTGGTGCACCTGTGGTGCTCTTGGCTCTAGGGCACTGGGTTGGACCAGATGAGATGCAATGAAGCTCAAGTGAAGACTTAAGTAATATTAAGGTCTTACTAGGGTTCATGGGCTTTTACCACATAAGATCATGCTTTCTACTTATTGCTAATAATTAGAATTGCATATTTATGTTTATCTTCTGCTATAGCCATAGGACATGCCTGATAGTAAGAAGATAAAAGACCGTTAAAATCCAACGCTAACATATCAAGCTCGTAAGCCTTCTGACGCGAAACCTCACCTTTCTGACTATCGTTGGAGCCGTGTTGAACCCACTCAGTGGGCACGTCCATCTATCTTCAGACGGTGCTGGATTTCACCTGCGTGTTACAGAGTTGGGATTTATCCCCTCTCGTTGCTCAGCATAGCACGTGGTGGTCCAGGGAGTAGGTCAGGTCAGCTTGACCATGTAGACTACATATGTGGCGCATATGGTAGCACATGGAGGCAGCCATCTCTGGGATCAGAGACTGTGTTGTACCAACTCAGTTGGCACAGTCTGCTGGATTGCCAAGATGAAGGGGAATCGCACGGGTTGGCGATTGGCTGGGAGAGCCTACCAGAAACTAGTGCTTGTCATCTCTGTGCATCTTATCTCGCCTGAGCGGGACGCGGAGACCAAGTATGAAATCTGGATCCCATCTCACTAAAAGAGTGTTACTCTTTCGGACTGTTTACTGGATTTTTCAGTCAGACAAAATAGTGAGAAAAGAATCTTTCTTAAAGTCCTGGATTGATTCTGAAACATTGATACTAACCTTGCTGTTCTTGCTTGTTGTAGATTCCTGCAGCAACGAACACCATGAGCTTCAATGTGTGATCCCTACTGGAAAGGGAGAAGTTTGCTGGGCCGAACTTCTCTGACTGGTTCGGACACCTTAAGATCGTTCTTAAGGCAGAGAGGAAACTGTATGTCCTCGAGACGGCGATACCGCCGCAGCCCGCTCCGAACGCCGCAAGGGCGGTTCGGGATGCCTATGAAAAGCACGTCAATGATAGCATTGATGTCGCTTGCCTGATGCTAGCGTCTATGACGCCACCGCTGCAGCGTCAGCATGAGGATATGTCGGCTATAGAAATTATAGCGAACCTCAAGATGCTGTATGCTGCACAGGCGAGGACAGAACGCTATAATCTGACAAAGCTCTTCTTTCAGAGCAAACTGGCTGAGGGGAGCCCAGTGGGAGCTCACGTGCTCAAGATGATTGGGCACAAGGAGGCTCTGGAGAAACTGGGGCATACCGTCAACCAGGAGCTTGCTGTAGATATTATTCTGCAGTCTCTTCCGCCTTCTTTCGATGCGTTCATCATTAACTTTAATATGAACAAAATCGATTGTACGCCGGCAGAGCTGCTGAATATGCTCTTGACTACTGAGGAAACTCTGAAGGGCAAGCCTTCAACCTCTGTCTTAATGGTTCCTTTTAGGAACAAGAAGAAGGGGAAGAAGGGCAAGGCCCCTGTCAAGAATTACAGCAAGGCCCTGAAACAGAAGGTGAAGCGGTCGAAGGACAACAGGTGTTTCCACTGTGGCCAGCTGGGTCACTGGAAAAAGGACTGTAAAGCGCTCCAAGGAGATAAGAGGGGAAGCATCGCTTCTGGCTCAGGTATATACGTGACGGAAGTCATGGTTTCATCTTCTTCTATATCATGGGTGTTGGACACTGCATGTGGAGTTCACATTTGTTCAAATGTGCAGGAACTCAAGAGAAGAAGGCAGGTGGGACAGCATGAGGTAGACCTACGCGTTGGAAACGGGGCACGGGTTGCTGCGGTTGCTGTAGGAGACTATTTCATTACTTTACCATCTGGCATTATATTAGAATTAAACAATTGTTATTTTGTACCCAGTATTACCAAGAATATTATCTCTATTCCTGCTCTTGTCAGGAAAGGATTTGCCTTTGAATGCAAGATTTCAAAGTGTATTTTGACTTATGATAATATTGTGTATGCCACTGGTTCAATTAACAATGGGTTATTCATGTTGGACATGGAATATTCTATACAAAACATTGATAATAAGAAAGCCAAGTATGCTGATGACAGCACCTTGCTATGGCATAGTCGTTTAGGCCATATAAACGAGAAGCGCATTAAGCGGTTGCATGAACATGGACTGCTGGGATCATTCTCCTATGAGGAGATTGATACATGCAAAGCTTGTTTGATGGGTAAAATGACGAAGTCTCCTTTTCCTCACAAAGGTCAGAGGACTTCAGGTTTACTTGACTTTATACACAGTGATGTGTGTGGGCCATTTAGTAAACATGCCAGAGGTGGCTATCAGTACTTCATTACCTTTACTGATGATTTCAGTAGGTATGGGTATGTCTATTTGATGAGACATAAAAGTGAATCTTTTGACAAGTTCAAAGAGTTCAAAAATGAAGTACAAAATCAGTTAGGCAGAAATATCAAGGCACTTCGTTCTGATCGAGGTGGTGAATACCTAAGTCATGCATTTACTGACTATCTGAAAGAGTGTGGGATTATCTCACAGCTCACTCCGCCAGGAACACCGCAATGGAATGGTGTGTCCGAGAGGAGAAATAGAACGTTACTTGATATGGTTCGTTCTATGATGAGTCAGGCTACTCTTCCATACTCCTTTTGGGGTTTTGCACTGGAAACAGCTGCAAAGGTACTAAACCGAGTGCCATCCAAGGCAGTTTCAAAGACGCCATATGAGTTATGGTACGGGAAACAGCCTAGCTTGACGTTTATCAGGATCTGGGGTTGCGAGGCTTATGTCAAAAAGCTCGCCTCTGGGAAACTAGAGAGCAGATCTGATAAATGTATCTTTGTCCGTTACCCTAAGGAAACTAAGGGTTATTATTTCTACGATCCCAAAGAGAACAAGATATTTGTTGCTCGGACGGCCATATTTCTTGAGAAGGAGTTTCTTCTGCAAGAGGCCAGTGGGAGAGAAATAAAGCTGGATGAGATTCCAGAGGAAGGACAAAGTAGTCAGGCAGAGTTGGATGTGCCTGAGCCAGTAGATCAGGTTACTGAACAACCTAAGGCTCAGATATCACGGGAACCGCGAAGATCGGGTAGGATCCGTCGACAGCCTGAGCGCTATGACGGAGTCTACATCATTGATAATGATGAACCCCTAACTTATGCGGATGCGGTCAGTGGACCGGAGTCAGCTAGATGGCTTGATGCTATGCGAGCCGAGATGGACTCCATGTCAGATAACCAAGTCTGGGATTTGGTTGATCCGCCTCCGGGAGTAATCCCTATAGGCTGTAAATGGATCTTCAAGAAGAAGATTGACATGGATGGTAACGTGGTTACCTATAAAGGCAGGCTAGTTGCGAAAGGTTTCAAACAAATCTACGGGATAGATTATGATGAAACTTTCTCTCCTGTAGCCATGTTTAAGTCTATTCGGATTCTTTTCGCGATAGCTGCATATTACGATTATGAGATCTGGCAGATGGATGTGAAAACAGCTTTCCTTAATGGAAATCTGGATGAGGATGTGTATATGACACAACCGGAAGGTTTCAACAATCCAGCAGATCGTCATAAAATATGCAAGTTAAAGAAGTCCATATATGGACTTAAACAAGCATCAAGAAGCTGGAATATTCGTTTTGATGAATCAATCTCTGAGTTTGGTTTCATCAAGAACGAAGATGACCCGTGTGTATATAAGAGGTTTAGTGGGAGCGTAATTACATTCCTAATCCTCTACGTCGATGATATCTTAATCATTGGAAATGATATTCCTGAATTGCATGCTGTTAAGGCATGGTTAGGAAAATGTTTCCAGATGAAAGATTTAGGAGAAGCAGCCTATGTACTAGGTGTGAAGATCTACAGGGATAGATCTAAAAGGCTTCTCGGGCTGTGCCAGAGTACTTACATCGATAAGGTCCTGGAGAGATTCCATTTAGAGAATTCTAAACGTGGATATCTTCCAGTCAGACATGGTCTGAATCTTTCGAAGAGTCAGTGTCCACAAACACAGACTGAGAAAGATGAAATGGACAATACGCCTTATGCTTCGGCTATTGGGTCCATTATGTATGCGATGTTGTGTACTCGCCCAGACGTCGCTTACGGGTTAAGCGTGACCAGTCGATTCCAAAGTAATCCAGGTTTGGCGCACTGGATTGCGGTCAAGAACATTTTAAAATATCTGCGGAGGACCAAAGATATGTTCTTGATATATGGTGGTCAGGAAGAACTCAGTATAGAGGGATATACTGACGCTTCGTTCCAGTCGGACCAGGATGATTTCCGATCGCAATCAGGCTATGTTTTTAGCTTGAATGGTGGAGCAGTGGTGTGGAAGAGTTTCAAACAGTCAACTGTTGCTGATTCCACAACAGAAGCCGAGTATGTTGCAGCCTCGGAAGCATCTAAGGAGGCAGTGTGGATTCGTAAGTTCGTGAGAGAACTTGGTGTCGTTCCTTCGAGTGCAGATCCTTTGGTTATCTTCTGTGATAACACTGGAGCCATCGCACAAGCAAAGGAACCGCGGTCGCACCAGAAGTCCAAGCACATACAGAGACGGTTTCACTTGATCCGGGAGATCATTGATCGAGGCGAGATCAAAATATGCAAGGTTCATACAGATGACAATCTGGCAGACCCACTTACCAAGCCTCTGGCGCAGCAGAAGCATGTGAAGCACTGTAATAATATGGGTTTGAGATTTCTCAACCATTAGATTAAGTGCAAGTGGGAGATTGTTGGGGTATGCCCTTAAGGCTAATGTTTGAGGCCTTGGGATTGTATTAGTATCATGTAATAAACTCTTAAGTTTATAAAGGCATGGTTATTATTCAGGTTGTTACCTTGTCTGCTGTAATAAGTGTACTTCTGAATACTGTCTCAAAGCTGTTCAGCTAGGCTGACAGGCTATATGTCCTTAGTCGAGATATCTTGGTGAACATGAGACAGCCTTGATATGATTGAGACTAATATGAGTGCTAATCTTATAGGATGCTTCGAGCATGGAATAAGACGTAGACTCATGGGTACATTGGATGTACTGGACAGACCCTACTGGGATATTCCATTGCTTGTCACAATGTGAATGATCCTTGTAAGCAGCAAGTGGCACATGTCCTCTGACTTGAGATCACTTGTGTTTCTGAATGATGATTGTCATTGTCTTGAGGTAGTTCAATATCATTTGAAACATAATGATTATAGACTATCTTGGATGGTGAGCTTGAATCAGGTTAGGGCACTAGTGATAGACATAGGATTGCCGTCTCCTTGTTTAAGGAGTGTAGTGTTCTAAGGGCCCCCCTATATGAGATGATTGAGATAGTGTATGGCCATACCCAGATGACTATGTGCATCTGATCTAATCATGCTCATCGTATTGGAGTTACAAGCTTGACCCGCTTGTCCAATAAGAACATCCAGTGGCAAAGGACACATGTATGCCTTGTGAATTGAGTCACACTTGTGCTATGGTTTGGGAGTAGTCTTGGAAGACTCTTTCCTTTATATCGGGAGACAGTGATGTGTTGCTAGATACCCCTCACTGATCGTGATAACGTAAGTTATCGTTACCGACATTTAAAGGAAACCCTCAGGGTCGCACAATTTGGTGATATGGCTTCCTTAAGTCAGATCGTGTGGACTGAATTGTTTTGGTTCAGTTTAAAGAGATTTAATCTCTGATTGTAAGTGAGATCTGGTCTGATCATGTTTGATTGATTAGAGCTTTAGATCGGTAAGCTTCGATCGAGAGAGATGATGCTAGATCGATGCGATCAGAAGCGTCAGATGATGAATGGTCAGATCTAGGACCTTGGGGTCTAATTTGATCTAGACTTAATTTATGGGCTGATTTGGTTTCGCTATTGAACCAAGGATATTGAACCGGCTCATGGGTTGAGCGCTTGGTTCAAGAGGGAGAAGAGGTTGCGTTTGGTTCATGGAAACATGAACGCCAACTCTTAATCGTTGCCAATTTTGGAAAGTTCCAAAAGCATAACGCATATGCGTTCATGGCTTGATGTCTCTCTAATGCTTTTCGGTTTTGTTTCTTGGACGTGGTTTTGGAACGGCTTGCTCGTGTGGAAGGCATCGTTCTTGCGCCAAGGAAGAAGAGCTCTCTAAAAGAAGGAAGCCCTTTTCATCTAATCTCCTACACACGGTTGGAAAAGCTTGGCAATCTTGCTAGCACAAGAGTTGCGCAAGGAGGAAGCTTTCATCCCTTGTGTGTGATTTCTTTGGAGAAGATCCCTTCGATCTTTCTTCTTCCAAGCCGCACCTTCCCATGGCCATGGTAACGAATCTCTCACTTGTTAATCAAGTTGATTATATGAAAGTATAGAATGCGATCTTATGTGGAAACCCTAATTCCGCTGCTATGAGAAAGAAACATATGACTTGCGCCCCCCTCATGAAAGGGGTTCTTCTCACAATAGGTTTTGCGCTCCCCTCCTGAAAGGGTCCCATCAGTCATCTGTATGAACCTTGCATATTTTGATCTCGCCACGATCAATGATCTCCCGGATCAAGTGAAACCGTCTCTGTATGTGCTTGGACTTCTGGTGCAACCGCGGTTCCTTTGCTTGTGCAATTGCTCCAGTGTTATCACAGAAGATAACCAAAGGATCAGCACTCGAAGGAACGACACCAAGTTCTCTCACGAACTTACGAATCCACACTGCCTCCTTAGATGCTTCCGAGGCTGCAACATACTCGGCTTCTGTTGTGGAATCAGCAACAGTTGACTGTTTGAAACTCTTCCACACCACTGCTCCACCATTCAAGCTAAAAATATAGCCTGACTGCGATCGGAAATCATCCTGGTCCGACTGGAACGAAGCGTCAGTATATCCCTCTATACTGAGTTCTTCCTGACCACCATATATCAAGAACATATCTTTGGTCCTCCGCAGATATTTTAAAATGTTCTTGACCGCAATCCAGTGCGCCAATCCTGGATTACTTTGGAATCGACTGGTCACGCTTAACCCGTAAGCGACGTCTGGGCGAGTACACAACATCGCATACATAATGGACCCAATAGCCGAAGCATAAGGCGTATTGTCCATTTCATCTTTCTCAGTCTGTGTTTGTGGACACTGACTCTTCGAAAGATTCAGACCATGTCTGACTGGAAGATATCCACGTTTAGAATTCTCTAAATGGAATCTCTCCAGGACCTTATCGATGTAAGTACTCTGGCACAGCCCGAGAAGCCTCTTAGATCTATCTCTGCAGATCTTCACACCTAGTACATAGGCTGCTTCTCCTAGATCTTTCATCTGAAAACATTTTCCTAACCATGCCTTAACAGCATGCAGTTCAGGAATATCGTTTCCAATGATTAAGATATCATCGACGTAGAGGATTAGGAATGTAATTACGCTCCCACTAAACCTCTTATATACACACGGGTCATCCTCGTTCTTGATGAAATCAAACTCAGAGATTGATTCATCAAAACGAATGTTCCAGCTTCTTGATGCTTGTTTCAGCCCATAAATGGACTTCTTTAACTTGCATATTTTATGACGATCTGATGGATTAGTGAAACCTTCCGGTTGTGTCATATACACATCCTCGTCCAGATTTCCATTGAGGAAAGCTGTTTTCACATCCATCTGCCAGATCTCATAATCGTAATATGCTGCTATCGCGAAAACAATCCGAATAGACTTAAACATGGCTACAGGTGAGAAAGTTTCATCATAATCTAACCCGTAGATTTGTTTGAAACCTTTCGCAACTAGCCTGCCCTTATAGGTGACCACGTTACCATCCATGTCAATCTTCTTCTTGAAGATCCATTTACAGCCTATAGGGATTACTCCCGGAGGCGGATCAACCAAATCCCAGACTTGGTTATCTGACATGGAGTCCATCTCGGCTCGCATAGCATCAAGCCATCTAGCTGACTCCGGTCCACTGACCGCATCCGCATAAGTTAGGGGTTCATCATTTTCAATGATATAGACTCCGTCATAGCGCTCAGGCTGTCGACGGATCCTTCCCGATCTTCGCGGTTCCCGTGTTATTTGAGCCTCAGGTTGTTCAGTAACCTGTTCTACCGGCTCAGGCTCATCCAACTGTGCTTGACTACTTTGTCCTTCCTCTGGATTCTCATCCAGCTTTATTTCTCTCCCACTGGCCTCTTGCAGAAGAAATTCCTTCTCAAGAAATATGGCCGTCCGAGCAACAAACACCTTGTTCTCTTTGGGATCGTAGAAATAATAACCCTTCGTTTCCTTAGGGTAACCGACAAAGATGCATTTGTCAGATCTGCTCTCTAGTTTCCCAGAGGCGAGCTTTTTGACATAAGCCTCGCAACCCCAGATCCTGATAAATGTCAAGCTAGGCTGTTTCCCATACCATAACTCATATGGCGTCTTTGAAACTGCCTTGGATGGCACTCGGTTTAGTACCTTTGCAGCTGTTTCCAGTGCAAAACCCCAAAAGGAATATGGAAGAGTAGCCTGACTCATCATAGAACGAACCATATCAAGTAACGTTCTATTTCTCCTCTCGGACACACCATTCCACTGCGGTGTTCCTGGCGGAGTGAGCTGTGAGATAATCCCACACTCCTTCAGATAGTCAGTAAACGTATGACTCAGGTATTCTCCACCTCGATCAGAACGAAGTGCCTTGATATTTCGGCCTAACTGATTTTGTACTTCATTTTTGAACTCTTTGAACTTGTCAAAAGATTCACTTTTATGTCTCATTAAATAGACATATCCATACCTACTGAAATCATCAGTAAAGGTAATGAAGTACTGATAGCCACCTCTGGCATGTTTACTAAATGGCCCACACACATCACTGTGTATAAGGTCCAGTAAACCTGAAGTCCTTTGACCTTTGTGAGGAAAAGGTGACTTCGTCATTTTACCCATCAAACAAGCTTTGCATGTATCAATCTCCTCATAGGAGAAAGATCCCAGCAGTCCATGATCATGCAACCGCTTAATGCGCTTCTCGTTTATATGGCCTAAACGACTATGCCATAACAAGGTGCTGTCATCAGCATACTTGGCTTTCTTATTATCAATGTTTTGTATAGAATATTCCATGTCCAACATGTATAACCCATTGTTAATTGAACCAGTTGCATACACAATATTATCATAAGATAAAACACACTTTGAAATCTTGCATTCAAAGGCAAATCCTTTCCTGACAAGAGCAGGAATAGAGATAATATTCTTGGTAATACTGGGTACAAAATAACAATTGTTTAATTCTAATACAATGCCAGATGGTAAAGAAATGAAATAGTCTCCTACAGCAACAGCAGCAACCCGTGCCCCGTTTCCAACGCGTAGGTCTACCTCATGCTGTCCCACCTGCCTTCTTCTCTTGAGTTCCTGCACATTTGAACAAATGTGAACTCCACATGCAGTGTCCAACACCCATGATATAGTAGAAGAAGATAACATGACCTCAGTCACATATATACCTGAGCCAGAAGCGATGCTTCCCCTCTTATCTCCTTGGAGCGCTTTACAGTCCTTTTTCCAGTGACCCAGCTGGCCACAGTGGAAACACCTGTTATCCTTCGACCGCTTCACCTTCTGTTTCAGGGCCTTACTGTAGTTCTTGACAGGGGCCTTGCCCTTCTTCCCCTTCTTCTTGTTCCTAGAAGGAACCATCAAGACAGAGGTTGAAGGCTTACCCTTCAGAGTTTCCTCAGTAGTCAAGAGCATATTCAGCAGCTCTGCCGGCGTACAATCGATTTTGTTCATATTAAAGTTAATGATGAACGCATCGAAAGAAGGCGGGAGAGACTGCAGAATAATATCCACAGCAAGCTCCTGGTTGATGGTATGCCCCAGTTTCTCCAGAGCCTCCTTGTGCCCAATCATCTTGAGCACGTGAGCTCCCACTGGGCTCCCCTCAGCCAGTTTGCTCTGAAAGAAGAGCTTCGTCAGATTATAGCGTTCTGTCCTCGCCTGTGCAGCATACAGCATCTTGAGGTTCGCTATAATTTCTATAGCCGACATATCCTCATGCTGACGCTGCAGCGGTGGCGTCATAGACGCTAGCATCAGGCAAGCGACATCAATGCTATCATTGACGTGCTTTTCGTAGGCATCCCGAACCGCCCTTGCGGCGTTCGGAGCGGGCTGCGGCGGTATCGCCGTCTCGAGGACATACAGTTTCCTCTCTGCCTTAAGAACGATCTTAAGGTGTCCAAACCAGTCAGAGAAGTTCGGCCCAGCAAACTTCTCCCTTTCCAGTAGGGATCGCACATTGAAGCTCATGGTGTTCGTTGCTGCAGGAATCTACAACAAGCAAGAACAGCAAGGTCAGTATCAATGTTCAGAATCAATCCAGGACTTAAGAAAGATTCTTTTCTCACTATTTTGTCTGACTGAAAAATCCAGTAAACAGTCCGAAAGAGTAACACTCTTTTAGTGAGATGGGATCCAGATTTCATACTTGGTCTCCGCGTCCCGCTCAGGCGAGATAAGTTGCACAGAGATGACAAGCACTAATTTCTGGTAGGCTGTCCCAGCCAATCGCCAACCCGTGCGATTCCCCTTCATCTTGGCAATCCAGCAGACTGTGCCAACTGAGTTGGTACAACACAGTCTCTGATCCCAGAGATGGCTGCCTCCATGTGCTACCATATGCGCCACATATGTAGCCTACATGGTCAAGCTGACCTGACCTACTCCCTAGACCACCACGTGCTATGCTGAGCAACGAGAGGGGATAAATCCCAACTCTGTAACACGCAGGTGAAATCCAGCACCGTCTGAAGATAGATGGACGTGCCCACTGAGTGGGTTCAACACGGCTCCAACGATAATCAGAAAGGTGAGGTTTCGCGTCAGAAGGCTTATCGAGCTTGATATGTTAGCGTTGGATTTTAACGGTCTTTTATCTTCTTACTATCAGGCATATCCTATGGCTATAGTAGAAGATAAACTTAAACATGCAATTCTAATTATTAGCAATAAGTAGAAAGCATGATCTTATGTGGTAAAAGCCATGAACCCTAGTGAGACCTTAATTTTACTTAAGTCTTCACTCGAGCTCCTTGGCATCTCATCTGGTCCAACCTAGGGCCCTAGCGCCAAGAGCACCTCAGGTGCACCACCAGGTGAATGCCCCTCTTGGATGTGTGCTTTTGTGCTCTTGTCTAATCAAAGTACATTTGATCTATCTAGACAAGGTTGACTCGCAGGTCAACAACATATTATAAATTAAGTACAATGTGATTCGCAGATCACAAATTAATTTACAATTTTTTAAATCCAGGCACGCAGGCCCCAGCACAGCACACAAATGGGCAACCCACATAAGACTAAATAAACAAGCATATGGTTCAATCAACATGTGATCCAATCAAGAAATTAAAATTTTGAAAAAACCCCATGGCATCAATTTTAATTTCCTTATGAGCCCTACAACCTTACAATGGTCCATTGATGGGGATCCACTCATCCATCTAGTTAGATCTTTTGCCCTTGCATGCACCGAGTCCTAACTGACCCGTGTTGACCTGATGGTCAACCATGCATGCGTCAAGGGCTGAACCACCCTCATGAGTTTTGGCAAGCGGGTGTGACCCCGGGCCTAACTCAAGTATGTTCAGTAATTGTCTCAACCAGACCTCGCTACACGCCTTTGATGCAGTCAACCTATAGCCACCTCGTGCTTGCGCACAGGTGCTATCTGGTCGACCCATCTAGGCTGTCAGATGGTCTGATCAGACTAGCTTGATCTATACTAGATGATGCCTTCAACCCCATCAACCCATTTAAGGATTTAATGTAGTGGCACCTTAGATCTAATCAACCGCGCAAGATGTAAGTTTTGTAAAACACTTAGAGCATGCGCAAACATACAAACAAAGTTGATAACCCTTAGATCTAAGGGGGTCCCCTTCAAGGGGGAGCGCAAACTTTAGGGGGTCCCCTTCAAGGGGGAGCGCATACATAGCCCATGATACAAGCGCAATCTACATGTTAGCATGATACAAGCGCAATCTACATGTTAACATGATACAAGCGCAATCTACATGTACATGTAACCATGCATCATGAAAACAAAGCATCAAGTAAGCGCAAGAAGCATGGATCACAAACACTTCTAGCAATCATATAGATCATATGGAGAGCCTAGCTTTGATACCAGTTGAAGGAACCCCTAATAAGGGGGGGGGGGGAAACCCTATACATGCGCAATCTAGCATGCAATGCGGAAAAAGGGCTTCTAAAGATCGCATATGAACTATATAATCAACTTAAACCAACTTAAGATCATGATATGATCTTACCATTGCCATGGATGGAAGGCGGCTTGGAAGAAGAAAACAAGGTTGATCTCCTCCAAAAGGTGCGTACACAAGAAGACAAAGACTACTCCCTTCTCAACTTTGTGCTAGCAAAAGCTCCAAGGGGTCTTATCGCATGAAGGAGATGATGAACTCTTGGCCGATCTTTCTTCTCGTCACTTTCACCACACAAGAAAGTGTGTGTCGTCGAGAGCAAGATGATGGAGAGGAGCGTTAGCCAAACTTGTGATCGAATGTGGAGACATTCATCACAATTGTCAAACCGAAATGCCATAAATGGCAAGTCATCAAAGCTTGCGTTATGCGTTCACATGAAGTGAACCAAACGCATAGCTCTCCTCTCACATGAACCAAGCGCTCACATGTGAGCCGGTTCAATTCAATTGGTCCAATGACCAAACCAAATCAGCCCAATAATCGGTTCAGACCAAATTAAACCCTAAGGTTCAAAATCTGACCGTTCATCCTTTTAATGCTCTTGATCTCTTCGATCTAGCATCCACACTCTCGATCTAAGCTTACCGATCTCAAGCCCTAATCAATCAAACATGATCAGACTGGATCTCACTTACAATCAGAGTTTAATCTCCTTTAAACTGAACTCGAACAATTCAGTCCACACGATCTGACTTAAGTAGCCATATCATCAAATTGTGCGACCCTAAGGGTTTCCTTTAAATGTCGGTAACGATAACTTACGTTATCACGATCAGCGAGGGGTATCTAGCAACACATCACTGTCTCCCGATATAAAGGAAAGAGTCTTCCAAGACTCCACCCAACCACAGCATAAGTGTGAATCAACTCACTAGGCATGCATGATTCCTTTGCCACTGGATGTTCTTATTGGACAAGCATGTCAAGCCTGTAACTCCAATACGATGAGCATGATTAGATCAGATGCACATAGTCATCTGGGTATGGCCATACACTTCCTCAATCATCTCATATAGGGGGGCCCTTTAGAACATCACACTCCTTAAACAAGGAGACGGCAATCCTTTATCTATCACAAGTGCCCTAACCTGACTCAAGCTCACCATCCAAGATAGTCTATAATCATTATGTTTCAAATGATATTGAACTACCTCAAAACAATGACAATCATCATTTAGAAACATAAGTGATCTCAAGTCAAAGGACATGTGCCACTTAGTGCTTACAAGGATCATTCACATTGTGACAAGCAATGGAATATCCGAGTAGGGTCTGTCCAGTACATCCAATGTACCCATGAGTCTACATCTTATTCCATGCTCGAAGCATCCTATAAGATTAGCACTCATATCAGTCTCAATCATATCAAGGCTGTCTCATGTTCACCAAGATATCTCGACTAAGGACATATAGCCTGTCAGCCTAGCTGAACAGCTTTGAGACATTATTCAGAAGTACACTTATTACAGCAGACAAGGTAACAACCTGAATAATAACCATGCCTTTATAAACTTAAGAGTTTATTACATGATACTTATACAATCCCAAGGCCTCAAACATTAGCCTTAAGGGCATACCCCAACACCTATCCCAAGCAATCAAGTAGGCATAGAACAATGCAATACTAAAGGACAAAGCAAATATCATGAATGAAAAGAGTGGGGTTGGGTAAGACACTATAGATGTTGATACGACTAAGAAAACTAAAACATGCAACTAAGAATGTAATAAACTAAAAGCAGATAGATGCAAACTAATAACCAAAATAAACTATTGGAAAAATAGAAAGCTGACCAACTGACGGGTGAAACCAAAGAAGCTCATCCCCAACGTCGACGGAGTCTCGTTTGAAGCTCATGCACAGACTCTAAAATAGAGGACTGTGTTCGTCCTTGGCACTCCACTTCTGTCTCAAGTTGTTGGATCCGGTAATTGCCTTCAGAGACAGACAGATGAGTCTCTTCCTGTGCGTCCCGGATAAAGCGGACATAGGCCTCAATGCGGTCGAGCTGGGTAGAAGGGCGTTGCTGAGCAGGTTGTGGTGGTTCAGTGGCAAGAGGTACATCCACATCTTCAACTGCTTCGACTTTCCAGTTCCACCGCTCACGAATAGTGGTGCGTGCAGGGTTTGGCAGTGGTAACTTCACATCACTCCCGGGGAAGATCAAGTTGTAAAGTTCAACTTCCTTCACTATCATCCACATCGAAACGCAGGAATCGAGATCAAGTCGGCAGTTGCCCCGGGCTTGCTCCATTTGGTAGGGATGAATCCCTACTGTTGGGGTATGCCCTTAAGGCTAATGTTTGAGGCCTATGGGAATGTAACAAGTATCATGTAATAAACTCTATGTGTTTATAAAGGCATGGTTGTTATTCAGTTAGCTACATTGTCTGCTGCAATATATGTTCTTCTGAATAATGTCTCAAAGCTGTTCAGCTGGGCTGACATGCTATTATGTCCTTAGTCGATATATCTTGGTAAACATGAGACAGCCTCGATATGGTTAAGACTAATATGTGTTCTAATCTTATAGGATGCTTCGAGCATGGAATAAGATGTAGACTCATGGGTACATGGGATGTACTGGACAGACCCTACTAGGATGTTCAATTGTTTGTCACAATGTGAATATTCCTTGATTAAGACAAGTGGCACATTTCCTCTGACTTGAGATCACTTGTGTTTTCTAAATGATGATTGTCATTGTTTTGAGGTAGTTCAATATCATTTGAAACATAATGATTATAGACTATCTTGGATGGTGAGCTTGAATCAGGTTAGAGCACTAGTGATAGACATAGGATTGCCGTCTCCTTGTTTAAGGAGTGTGATGTTCTAAAGGGGCCCCCTGGATGAGATGATTGAGAGAGTGTATGGCCATACCCAGGTGACAGTGATCATCTGTTCTAATCATGCTCATCATATTGGAGTTACGAGCTTGACAGGCTTGTCCAATAAGAACATCCAGTGGCAAAGGAAATATGTATGCTTTGTGAATTGATTCACACTTGTGCTGTTTTTGGGTGAAGTCTTGGAAGACTCTTTCCTTGATATCGGGAGACAGTGATGTGTTGCTAGATACCCCTCACTGGTTGTGATAATGTAAATTATCGTTACCGATGTTTTAAGGAAACCCTCAGGGTCGCACAATTGATGATATGGCTTACTTAAGTCAGATCGTGTGGACTGAATTGTTTCGGGTTCAGTTTAAAGGGATTTAATCTCTGATTGTGAGTGAGATCTGGTCTGATCATGTTTGATTGATTAGGGCTTGAGATCGGTAAGCTTCGATCGAGAGAAGAGATGCTAGATCGGTCAGATCAGGAGCATCATAGAGATCAACGGCTAGATCTGGAACCTTAGGGTTTTAATATGATCTAGGCCATGTCGTTTGGTTTATTTGGTAATTGAACCAAAATTAAATTAAACCAAAATGGTTCAAGCATTGGCGACAAGTTCACTTGGCGTGAACATGTTGGGCGGTTAGTGGTGCTATTTTTAGCAACCATGATCTCCACTTGGAGACACTCACGTTCGAAAGAGAGTGCTCTCTCTATTCTCGCCACTTGAACGCATTCCTCTGGTTTTTCCGTGGGTGACGACGCCTTGGATTTGGAGGAGAAATCGGCAAAGAAAAGATCTCTTCATCCCTTTCTCATTTTCGATCAAAGACTTCTTTGGATCTTGCTAGCACAAGGATCGCAAAGAGGAGTAGGCGACATCAACTGTGTGCGTCACCTCTGGAGAAGATCTGCTTTGATCTTTGCTTCCTAGGCGCCATTCGAAATGGCTATGGTATGAGTTTTATCTCTTACATGCAATCGTTTCCATTTGGTTGATCATATCACATGAACCGATTCTTGAAACCCTAATCCGCTGCCCAAAAATTTTATGCGCCACTGCCTAGGGTTTTCGCTCCCCCTAGAAGGGGACCCCCCCCTTAGTTTAAGGGGTACTTTCACCTACTGCTCAAGCGATAGGGGTGAGAAGTCCCCCGAGAGCTATTGCACCTTTCGGTGCCCTTGATACTTTCTGGAGTTGTCAGGCAAAGTGAAAAGTAGTGTTGACGCGGACCCCATACAGCATCTCCCATAAAAACTGAAGCTTAGATGCTCGGACCAGGCCATCAGACTCTCCTCATCCAAAGATGGTATGTGCCATAACACGATGCACATACTTCAAAATGGGGTTCCTAATGTAAGATCCGTAAATTTATTAGCAGGTAAGAAAAATAAAGTTTTGGTTATCTAGCATTTTTGTGGAAGTTTTTCAATGAGATAATGTATCGATTTGTGTAGTTTCCTGCTATGTAAAAATATGTGTCGCGGAGAGGATTCGAACCTGCGACTTAAGGTGTAGAGTGTGTGCTGCATGCCACTAGGCTAGTGGTGTCTATCTATTAGAAAAGGGTAAGAGCCTTTGTTAAGGGTGAGGTGGAGAATAACTTATACTAAAGGGTTATTGGATCTTCCACTTATGCTTGCTATTGGGTTTGGTTTCTTTGGAAGCTTAGTGGGTAGAAAACGAAAGTTTTGAGGGTTCACTCACGTTTTTTCCCTCTTTGCTCGTTGCTCACGATCCTTTCCTTGGTGAAGGTGGCGGCTTGCCTTCTTCTTCCTTCTCCTCTTCTTGTGGCCGGCGGCAAGTAGTGGTGGAGGCGACTTCCGGCGGCTCTTGGGTGTTTCCGGCGACGTGTGTGGCGTGAGGGAAGGCGTGGGGAAGTGTGGCTTGGAAGAACCGAATTTAAAGTGAGTGGATCTTCTCCTTCACCTAGTTCACGAATATTGTATGTGTTGCTTGTTTTAGAGTAGATTAATGCACGGGAATATGGTATGCACTCTTGATTTCAAGTTGTACACGTTTCTTTGTTTTTTCCCTAAATTTCGAAACCCTAGTTTGCATGACAATTAGGGCTTTTCATCTCTAAGACTTCTAATCATCAATTAGACCTTGATTAATCATGTATGTGACTTTAGATTTTCAATGGCATGAAGATTAGGGCTAGATTGAGAATTTCGCCCTTTCTTCATGAAATTACACCCAAATGTGTGGGTAAGAATTGGGGCAAACCTGATTTTCATGAAATTAGGTATATGAGGACTCTACTGTAATATTTTGGGAATTTTTGGAAATAAAAGTTTCTGTTGACTGAAATTGACCTAGGGGTAATTCGGTAAATTTTCTAGTTAAATTGGGGGAAAACTTGAAATTACGAATCTAAGGATCATGAGGGATGTAATGACTATTTTTACGAAATTTTTGGATAAGTTTTCATGCATGACTTAAACTTTGAACTAGGGGCATTTCTGTCTTTTGTTATAAGAACTAGGAGAAAACTATGAATCTGTGATATCCTGTATTTATGTTATCTGCGGATGAAATTTGGTGAATTTTCTGTATTAGTATGTATTTTTAGTTGAATGGTGTATGTAGAAAGTAGTGATGTGAAATATTGATTGATAACCTTGGATGATAACTTAGAAAAGGTTAAACCATGTTTGCATGAAATCTAAGGACCTTTCCTGAACTTGATTGATGTGATGTCCGAGACAATGTTCGTGTTGTATGCATTCGATAAGGGTCCTAGACTTGGGTGGACTGAACCTAAGGGTTAACTAGAGCACTCAGTGAATAGTCATTCTGATTTGGGGTTGGAGAATCCACCCAACCTATTCTGATTTATTTCCGGTAATGGAGGGACTGTTCTAGAGTCTAGTGACCAGGTTAGAGGTTCAGGTTTTTGGTTTGTGTTAAGGGTATTTTGTCCAAGTGATAAACCTTTTGAGAGTTGGGTGTTTGAAACAAAGTGCCACGTCTTGGTCAGACGGGGGCCACCTCTTGAATTCATTCACCTTCCGTTCTGTTCTGTTTGTGTTCCCGGTAAGGGGGTGTGGTTGAGGGTCGTAGAGCAAAGTGCCACGTCGTGAAATCACTCCTCACCATTGTTTGTTGCAAGTTACTCTCAGTGCCTTGACGAGGGCCGGGTTGGACCCATGGGGTCAATTCTGAAATCACTGGACAATAGTTGTGTGATTCTTAGTCTGTTAGCCGATTAGGCTGTTTGTGATCTTGTTGCCCGGGGTTGTGGGTGTATTGTGTTCTGATCATAACTGTGATTTATGGTTGTCGGTTTATTATGTATCATACTTTGGCATCTTCCGTTAAAAGTTTTGAAAAGATATCTGCATCTATTTTTGATTGTATATTAGTGGATGGTCGAACGAGACTATCTACTCACTGAGCTGTGTAGCTCATTTCACGATATTTCCAGATGCAGGGCAGGAGCCTACAGCCTGAGCGGATATTTAGTTTTCTGACTTGATATGTTGGGGCCTGCGAGCCTGTACTATTTTGAGGGCCGGATGTGGCCAAGGTTTTTTTTATGATTTTTGTTTCATGGACATGTTAGCCGGATGTGGCTGTTTCTTTCTCGATTACTGTGATATTGTTGCCGGGTTGGCATTTGTTTTTGATACGACGGTTAAACCGAGGGCTTAAGCCTGTTTTCGGTGAAGTCTGTTTTGTCCAGCATTATTTGATTTCCGTGGTTTATTAACTTGATGATGTGATAATGTTTTGAAAATTTTGTTTCGAAATGGCGTGTTTTAGTTTGAGGTCAGTGTGTCGACCCATATTGCTATATTATGGAACATGTACAGGAATTTCCTTAGTTTTCCTGGGGACATGCTGCCGAAATTTTCTGAACCGTTTTCTGTATGCTATTATTCCCTAGCATCTGTCTTGTTATTTGTGTGTGACGTTCCCTATCTTCTGTGGTTTCTGCCTGTGTTTGGGGATTTTTCTGAGGGGACGTTACAGAGTGGTATCAGAGCAATGAGCTAGCTAATGATAGCTGTATTGGGGTTGGAAAACCTTGCTTGTGTATTGCTAGACAGCTAGGAAACTTGTTTGAGAAACTGACTTGATTGTAAATTTTGATTTGTGTGTATTTTTTTTTGGAGCCAGTATGGTGCGCCCCAGGTCGAGTGCTAGTGCTGGCAGCAGTGATCAGACTGCTGAATTCTTGCGGGCTATGGAGTCTTTGACTGGAATGGTGCAGCAACAGAACGCACTAATCCAGCAACAGTCTCAGATGCTGCAGCAGTAGCAGACCCAGCACCAGGAGGTGCAGCAGCAGCTGTTACAGCAGAATCGCGAGCAGCAACGCGAGTTCAGAGAGCAGTTGCAGCTTCTGTCTCAGACACAGATACCGACGCAGGGGCGGGGGTCTGAGTCTAACTCGGGCCAGGGGGTTAGCTTGCCGGAGGACACCCATAGGCGCTATGCCTTGCTTGTGGGTGAATTCCAGCAGTTGGGCCCTAGCTCTTTTTATGGGAGTCCAGATTACAGGACGGCAGAGGACTGGCTTTTGGGCTTGGAGAAGATCTTCCAAGTGATGCGATGTTCAGATGAGGACAGATTATGTTTGGCCTCTTATATGATGCGTGGTGATGCAGATGTGTGGTGGAAAAGTGAGCTGAGACTCGCGGTGGACAAATCTGAACCGGTGACGTGGCAATACTTCTTGTCCTGGTTCAATGAGAAATTCTTTCCCACCAGCCTGGTTGAGGATAGGGAGGTGGAGTTTATCCACTTGGAACAAGGGGACATGACGGTGGATCAATATGACTTGATGTTCTCAAAGCTTGGGAAGTATGCTTTGATCAGTTAGCTCGTATTTTGTTTGATCCGGGGTCCAATTTGTCCTTTGTGTCTGCTAATTTTGCTTCTAGACTACCTGTCTCACCTAGAGTACTAGATTACACAGTTTCAGTATGTACACCCCTGGGGGATAGTTTATCCACTGACATAGTCTACCCTGACTGTGTTATTCACGTAGAGCAGTACCAGTTTATAGTTGATTTGATACTGCTAGACATGCAGGATTATGATTTGATCCTAGGCATGGATTGGCTATCTTCTCACCACGCTACAGTGGATTGCTTTGAGAAGATTGTTACTCTGCATCTGCATGATGGGAGTCATCTGCTGGTAAGGGGCCTGGTGTCTGATCAAGGGCCACATTTGATATCATTTGTGCATGCCAGCAGGTTAATAGCCAGTGGGTGCAAAGGATACCTTGCACATGTTAAGGTGCAAGAAGACTCAGATCCAGACTTAGCTCAGATGGAGGTAGTCTGTGAGTTTCCTGATGTATTCTCGGATGAGTTTTCAGGTTTGCCTCCCCACAGGGATGTGGAGTTTGGTATTGAGCTGGTGCCTGGTACAGCTCCAATATCAAAGGCTCCTTATCGTATGGCCACCTCAGAGTTAGCTGAGTTGAAGAAGCAGTTAGAGGAACTGCTTGAAAAGGGGTATATCAGACCGAGTGCTTCACCCTGGGGAGCGCCAGTCTTGTTTGTAAAGAAGAAGGACGGAACACTGAGGATGTGCATAGATTACCGCCAGTTGAATCAGGTGACGGTAAAGAATAAGTATCCTCTTCCGAGGATAGATGATCTGTTCGATCAGTTACAGGGTGCCACGGTGTTCTCCAAGATCGATCTGAGGTCAGGATACCATCAGCTCAGGGTCAGGGAGGAGGATATCCTGCAGACTGCTTTCAGGACCAGGTATGGACACTACGAGTTTGTAGTTATGCCTTTTGGACTGACCAATGCACCCGCTGTGTTTATGGATCTGATGAACAGGGTGTTTCACGAGCTGTTAGACACTTGTGTGGTGGTGTTTATAGATGATATACTGGTTTACTCCCGTACCTATCAGGATCACGCTAGGGACTTGCGCAGGGTACTAGCAATTCTGAGGAAGCACCAGTTGTATGCTATGGCCAGCAAGTGCGAGTTTTGGTTGGATCAGATCAGCTTTCTAGGGCATGTAATATCTGGTCAGGGCGTGTCTGTGGATCCAGTGAAGGTACAGGCTATCCTGAACTGGGAAAGACCAACTAGTGCCACAGAGATCCGGAGCTTTCTGGGATTAGCAGGATATTACAGGAGGTTTGTGGAAGGGTTCTCCAAGTTGGCGGGTCCCTTAACCAAGCTGACCAAGAAAGAGGCTAAGTTTGTTTGGGACGAGAAGTGTGAGGAAAGCTTCCAGGAGTTAAAAAGGAGATTGACCAGTACACCCATCCTTATCATTCCTACTGATGGGGAGAGGTTTACTGTTTATACTGATGCCTCAGGCAAAGGACTTGGCTGCGTCCTGATGCAGAAAGGGGCCGTAGTAGCTTATGCTTCGCGGCAACTGAAGGAGTATGAGTTAAACTATTCCACACACGATTTGGAGTTGGCGGCAGTGGTTTTTGCACTGAAGATATGGCGCCACTATCTTTTGGGACAGGAGTTTGATTTATTTACTGATCATCAGAGTCTCAAGTACATTTTCACTCAGAAGGAGTTGAATATGAGGCAGAGAAGGTTGATGGAGCTGATAAAGGATTATGACTTCTCTATTCAGTATCAGGCCGGGAAAGCCAATGTGGTAGCTGATGCATTGAGTAGACACCCAGTTACTTCTGTAGCAGCACTGAGGGTCAGTGAGTGGCAGTTACTGCAGGAGTTCCGAGAGCTCAGGGTTGAGGTGTCTCCCAGAGTTCAGTCTGGATATGTGGCTTTTCTCCGGGTTCAGTCTGCTTTACTACAGAGGATCAAGGATCAGCAGCTGTTAGACCCGAGTCTAGTTCAGATCAGAGAGAGGTTGGTTGCCGGGCCAGTGGAGGATTTCAGCTTATCTGGTGATAGTATTCTGCGGTTCCGTGGAAGGGTGTGTGTCCCTGAGGAACCTAGTCTAAGGAGAGAGATCTTGGAGGAGGGTCATAACTCCAAGTATTCCTTGCATCCCGGAGTCACAAAAATGTATCAGGATTTGAAGAAAGATTTCTGGTGGCCGGGCATGAAGAAGGAGGTCGCGGTGTTCGTATCTCGGTGTTTGACCTGTCAGACTGTGAAGGCCGAACACCAGAGGCCTGGGGGATTATTGCAGCAACTCCCTATTTCGCAGTGGAAGTGGGAGTGCATTAGTATGGATTTTGTTTGTGGGTTGCCTCGGACCAGGAGAGGGCATGATGCGGTTTGGGTCATTGTAGACAGGCTCACGAAGGCTGCACACTTTTTGCCTATTCGGATGACTTATCCACTTGATCGGCTGGCTAAACTGTACATCGATGAGATTGTCAGATTACACGGAGTGCCTGTGGATATTGTATCAGACCGCGATTCCAGATTCCTTTCCAGATTCTGGAAGAGCTTGCATGAGGGTCTTGGCACTAAGTTGAGTTTTAGTACCGCCTACCATCCGCAGTCAGATGGTCAGTCAGAGCGTACTATACAGACTTTGGAGGATTTGCTGAGGGCTTATGTTGTAGATTGGAGCTCTGAGTGGGACAGTGATTTATCCTTGATAGAGTTCACCTACAATAACAGTTTTCACTCCAGTATTCAGATGGCTCCGTACGAGGCTCTGTATGGCAGGAAGTGCAGGTCACCTCTGAGTTGGGAGGAATCGGGGGACCGGATGATTCTGAGATCAGAGGCTGTGCAGGAGGCTACAGATAGAGTCAGAGTTATCCAGGAAAAATTGAAGGTTGCTCGGGACAGGCAGAAGAGTTATGCAGATGATCGTCGTCGTCCCTTAGAGTTTATGGTGGGAGATCATGTGTTTCTGAAGGTTTCACCAACCAAGGGTGTCATGCGGTTTGGCAAGAAGGGAAAGCTGAGCCCGAGGTTTGTTGGACCTTACGATATTGTAGATAGGGTTGGTCCTGTAGCTTACAGACTAGCTCTGCCACCATCTCTGGAGCATCTTCATAATGTATTTCATGTGTCAGTTCTGAGGAAATACTGTGCAGATCCATCACATGTGCTTGATTCTGCTCCCCTGCAGATCCAGAGTGATCTGACTTTTGTAGAGAGACCACTGAGGATTGTGGATAGGAAAGACAAAGTCCTAAGGAACAAGACAATACTGCTTGTAAAAGTTATCTGGGGAAACCAGTCAGTCGAAGAAGCTACTTGGGAGACAGAGTCAGATATGAGGAGAGAGTTCCCTCAGCTGTTTGATGATTTGGATGGTGAGCTTTAGAGGGCTAAAGCTTTTTAAGGGGGGAGGAATGTAAGATCCGAAAATTTATTAGCAGGTAAGAAAAATAAAGTTTTGGTTATCTAGCATTTTTGTGGAAGTTTTTCAATGAGATAATGTATCGATTTGTGTAGTTTCTTGCTATGTAAAAATATGTGTCGCGGAGAGGATTCGAACCTGCGACTTAAGGTGTAGAGTGTGTGCTGCACGCCACTAGGCTAGTGGTGTCTATCTATTAGAAAAGGGTAAGAGCCCTTTGTTAAGGGTGATGCAGGGTGGAGACACGAAATATGATACTAATTAAAGTCCGATTATTATTATTATTTTTTTTTAATTTTCAAAATAAAGTGTAAAATTCAGAAAACAGCTAGAAAATAGCAAATAGACTTTAGTGCTACAAAATATTATTTACGAGGAGTTGTCATGTCTTTCGGACTGATCCATTGTAGCTTCAGTTGGATCAACTCGTCCTCTCGCAGAGCAAAGTGAGTTCTTCCTCATGACGCCAAAGATCAAGATTTTGGTGGCGCCGATTGCTAAAAATACCTGCGCAAACAAACAGATTCAGATTAGCGAACAGAAAGTTGAGGCAGGAAATTCATGGAGATCAGAAACAGGGAATGCAAGGTTTGCGTCGTTCATCGACGCTCGAGCGTGGATTGCTCGTCGGAGTATTTGGAAGCAAGGAGGAGACGAGGCGGTGTCGGTATCGTCGGAACACCGACGGCTGGTGGTGGGGCGAGGCGAGGGTGGCAACGTAGGCGGAGGCGGGTGTAACATCACCTCAGAATAAACCCCAATCACAGACAGAAACCGCGGAAGATAGGGAACGTCACACACAAAACGACAAGACAGAAGCTAGGGAATGATAGCATGCAGAAAACGGTTCGGAAAATTTCGGCAGCATGTCCCCAGGAAAACTAAGGAAATTCCTGTACATGTTCCATAATATAGCAATATGGGTCGACATGCCGACCTCAAACTAAAACACGCCATTTCGAAACAAAGTTCTCAAAACATTACCACATCATCAAGTTAATAAACCACGGTAATCAAATAATGCTGGACAAAACAGATTTCACCGAAAACAGGCTTAAGCCCTCGGTTTAACCGTTGTATCAAAATAAAACAAGTGCCAACCCGGCATCAATATCATAGTAATCGAGAAAGAAACAGCCACATCCGGCTAACATGTCCATGAACCAAAAAAAATCATAAAAACTTTGGCCACATCCGGCCCTCAAAATAGCATAGGCTCGCAGGCCCCAACATATCAAATCAGAAAACTGAACACCCGCTCAGGCTGTAGGCTCCTGCCCTGCATCTAGAAATATCATGGAATGAGCTACACGGCTCAGTGAGTAGATAGTCTCGTTCGACCATCCACTAATATAAAATCAAAAATAGATGCAGATATCTTTTCAAAACTTTTAACGGAATATGTCAAAATATGATACATAATAAAACCGATAACCATAAACCACAAACATGAGCAGAAAACAATACACCCACAACCTTGGGCAACAAGACCACAACACAGCCTAGCCGGCTAACAGACTAAGAATCACACCATTATTGTCCAGTGATTTCAGAATTGACCCCGAGGGTCCAACCCGGCCTTCGTCAAGGCACTGAGAGTAACCTGCAACACACAATGGTGAGGCGTAGATTCAAGAGGTGGCCCCCGCCAGGTCACGACGTGGCACTTTGCTCTACGACACTCAACCACACCCCCTTACCGGGAACACAAACAGAACAGAACGGAAGGTGAATGAATTCTGTTGGGGTATGCCCTTAAGGCTAATGTTTGAGGCCTTGGGATTGTAACAGTATCATGTATAAACTGTGATGTTTATAAAGGCAATGGTTGTTATTCAGTATGTTACATTGTCTGCTGCAATAAGTATACTTCTGAATAATGTCTCGATGCTGTTCAGCTAGGCTGACATGCTATATGTCCTTAGTCGAGATATCTTGGTGAACATGAGACAACCTTGATATGATTGAGACTAATATGTGTTCTAATCTTATAGGATGCTTCGAGCATGGAATAAGATGTAGACTCATGGGTACATTGGATGTACTGGACAGACCCTACTAGGATATTCAATTGCTTGTCACAATGTGAATATTCCTTGTTTGCACCAAGTGGCACATGTCCTCTGACTTGAGATCACTTGTGTTTCTAAATGATGATTGTCATTGTTTTGAGGTAGTTCAATATCATTTGGAACATAATGGTTATAGACTGTCTTGGATAATGATCATGAGTCAGGTTAGGACACTAGTGATGGATATAGGATTGCCGTCTCCTTGTTTAAGGAGTGTGATGTTCTAAAGGGGCCCCCCCGAATGAGATGATTGAGAAAGTGTATGGCCATACCCAGGTGACTATGTTCACCTGATCTAATCATGCTCATCATATTGGAGTTACAAGCTTGACCCGCTTGTCCAATAAGCACATCCAGTGGCAAAGGATACATGCATGCCTTGTGAGGTTGATTCACACTTGTGCTGTGGTTTGGGCGTAGTCTTGGAAGACTCTTTCCTTTATATCGGGAGACAGTGATGTGTTGCTAGATACCCCTCACTGGTCGTGACAACGTAAGTTATCGTTACCGACATTTAAAGGAAACCCTCAGGGTCACACAATTTGGTGATATGGCTCACTTATGTCAGATCGTGTGGACTGAATTGTTTTGGTTCAGTTTAAAGGAGTTTAGACTCTGATTGGAAGTGAGATCTGGTCTGATCATATTTGATTGATTAGGGCATGAGATCGGTAAGCTTCGATCGAGAGATCTGATGCTTGATCGATGAGATCAAGTGCATCAAATGATGTGTGGTTAGATCTTGAACCTGTTTGGTTTAATGAGATCTAGACCATGTCTTGGTTTGATTTGGTTGTTGAACCAAAGTCAAGTTAAACCGGTTCACTTATGTGAACGCATGGTTCGTTTTGATGGGCGTTTTGATTAGTTCACTATGCGTGAACATGTGAAGTTTTAAGACTTACCATATTTGGAAGTCTCAACGCAAAAACGCCTCAAGCCATGAAAACGCCTCAATGCTTCAATGCTTTTGGCGTTGCCCTCTCTTGAGTGTGGTTGCTCTCGACAAGAGGTAGAAGAAGAAAAAGCATTCGGCTATCCAAGAAACATCGATCTCCTTCACACGGTTAGGAGACCTGGCGTTCCTTGCTAGCACAAGGAGTAACAAGAAGGGGCTATCTCTCATCTAGTGTGTGTCTTCTTTGGAGGAGAGCTTGTTTGCCCTCTTGCTTTCAAGCCGCATCCAATCTAATGGCTATGGTATGAGTTGATTCTTTGCAATCCTCGTTTACAAGTTAATCATGTGTCATGCTAACCGATCTTGAAGCCCTAGCTTCCGCTATGTGCACATATATGTGCCTAATTAGGGTTTGCGCTTCCCCTTGAAGGGGACCCAACAATTGGTATCAGAGCATGGTATCGTATGTTCATATGATTGCTTGTTGTTTATGTGTGATCCTTGTATGTGCTTATAGCTTTGATCTAAGGTTTGTTATCATGCGCATAGTTTACATGCAAGTTATCATGTTGCGCATGTATTGGCGCATGCTTAAGTTTACATGCAAGTTTTCTTGTTGCGCATATGTTGGCGCATGCTTTGTTTTCTCAAATCAAAAGAACTTGCGCGCCCTTCATTAGATCTAATAAGCGCCTACTATAAACCCTTAGACGGGTTGATAGGGTTGAAAGCATCATCTTGAATAGATCCAACCAGTCTGATCAGACCATCTGACAGCCTAGATGGGTCGACCAGATAGCACCTGTGCGCAAGCACGAGGTGGCTATAGGTTGACTGCATCAAAGGTGTGTAGCGAGGTCTGGTTGAGACGACTAGTGAACACACATGAGTTAGGCCCGGGGTCACACCCGCTTGCCAGAACTCATGAGGGTTGTTCAGCCCTTGGCGCATGCATGGTTGACCATTAGGTCAACTCGAGTCAGTTAGGACTTGGTGCATGCAAGGGCAGTGGATCTGACTAGATTGATGAGTGGATCCCTATCAATGGACCGTTGTAAGGTTGTAGGGCACATAAGAAAATTAAATTGATGCCAATGGGTTTTCAAAATTTTATTTTCTTTGTAATGGATCACATGTTGATTGAATGATGCCATGATGCTTGTTTATTTAATCTTATGTGGGTTGCCCTTTTAATGTGTGCTGTGCTGGGGCCTGCGAGCCTGGTAAATTATTATTTTTGTGATTTGCGAATCACATTGTATTTAATTTATAAAATGTAATTGACCTGCGAGTCAAGCTTGTCTAGATAGATTAAAATGTATTTTAATTAGACAAGAGCACAAAAGCACACAGCGCAGAGGCGCATTCAGCTGGTGGGCGCACCTGAGCTCCATTGAGTGCTAGGGCCCTGGGTTGGACCAGATGAGATGCAAAAGACCCAAGAAGAGCAAGTGAAGACTTAAGTTGATTTAAGGTCTTACTTAGGCTCTATGGGCTTTTACCACATAAGATCCATGCTTTCTTTTATTGTTTATATAAGTAGAAAAGCATGATTTATTTATCTTCTGCTATAGCCATAGGATTTGCCTGATAGTAAGAAGATAAAAGACCGTTAAAATCCAACGCTAAAATATCAAGCACGTAATGCCTTCTGGCGCGAAACCTCACTGTTCTGACTATCGTTGGGGCCGTGTTGTACCCACTCAGTGGGCACGCCCATCTATCTTCAGACGGTGTGTGATTTCACCTGCGTGTTACAGAGAAGGGATTTATCGCTTCTCGTTGCTCAGCATAGCACGTGGTGGTCCAGGGAGTAGGTCGGGTCAGCTTGACCATGTAGGCTACATATGTGGCGCATATGGTAGCACATGGAGGCAGCCATCTGTGGGATCAGAGACTGTGTTGTACCAACTCAGTTGGCACAGTCTGCTGGATTGCCCAGATGAAGGGGAATCGCACGGGTTGGTGATTGGCAGGGACTGCCTACCAGAAATTAGTGCTTGTACTCTCTGTGCATCTTATCTCGCCTGAGCGGGACGCGGAGACCAAGTATGAAATCTGGATCCCATCTCACTAAAAGAGTGTTACTCTTTCGGACTGTTTTAATGGATTTTTCAGTCAGATAAAATAGTGAGAAAAAGAATCTTTCTTAAGTCCTGATCGATTCTTAACATTGATACTGACCTTGCTGTTCTTGCATTGTTGTAGATTCCTGCAGCAACGAACTCCATGAGCTTCAATGTGCGATCCCTACTGGAAAGGGAGAAGTTTGCTGGGCCAAACTTCTCGGACTGGTACGGACACCTTAAGATTGTTCTTAAGGCAGAGAGGAAACTGTATGTCCTCGAGACGGCTATACCGCCTCAACCCGCTGCGAACGCCGCAAGGGCGGTTCGCGATGCCTATGAAAAGCACGTCAATGATAGCATTGATGTCGCTTGCCTGATGCTAGCGTCTATGACGCCACCGCTACAGCGTCAGCATGAGGATATGTCTGCTATAGAAATTATAGCAAACCTCAAGATGCTGTATGCTGCACAGGCGAGGACAGAACGCTATAATCTGACAAAGCTTTTCTTTCAGAGCAAACTGGCTGAAGGGAGCCCAGTGGGAGCTCACGTGCTCAAGATGATTGGGCACAAGGAGGCTCTGGAGAAACTGGGGCATACCATCAATCAGGAGCTTGCTGTAGACATTATTCTGCAGTCTCTCCCGCCCTCTTTCGATGCGTTCATTATTAACTTTAATATGAACAAAATCGATTGTACTCCGGCAGAGCTGCTGAATATGCTCTTGACTACTGAGGAAACTCTGAAGGGAAAGCCTTCAACCTCTGTCTTAATGGTTCCTTCAAGGAAAAAGAAGAAGGGGAGGAAGGGCAAGGCCCCTGTCAAGAGTTACAGCAAGGCTCTGAAACAGAAGGTTAAGCGGTCAAAGGACAGCAGGTGTTTCCACTGTGGCCAGCTGGGTCACTGGAAAAAGGACTGTAAAGCGCTCCAAGGAGACAAGAAGGGAAGCATCGCTTCTGGCTCAGGTATATTTGTGACTGAAGTCATGATATCTTCTTCTTCTATTTCATGGGTGTTGGACACTGCATGTGGAGTTCACATTTGTTCAAATGTACAGGAACTCAAGAGAAGAAGACAGGTGGGGCAGCATGAGGTGGACCTACGAGTTGGAAACGGGGCACGGGTTGCTGCTGTTGCTGTAGGAACTTATTACATCTCATTACCATCTGGCATTGTATTAGAATTAAACAATTGTTACTTTGTACCCAGTATTACCAAAAATATTATCTCTATTCCTGCTCTTGTCAGGAAAGGGTTTTCCTTTGAATGCAAGATTTCAAAGTGTTATCTTACTCTTGATAATATTGTTTATGCTACTGGTTCAATTAACAATGGGTTATTCATGTTGGACATGGAATGTTCTATACAAAACATTGATAATAAGAAAGCCAAGTATGCTGATGACAGCACCTTGCTATGGCATAGTCGTTTAGGCCATATTAACAAGAAGCGCATTAAGCGGTTGCATGATCATGGACTGCTGGGATCATTCTCCTATGAGGAGATTGATACATGCAAAGCTTGTTTAATGGGTAAAATGACGAAGTCTCCTTTTCTTAATATAGGTCAAAGGGCTTCAGGTTTACTTGACCTTATACACAGTGATGTGTGTGGGCCATTTAGTAAACATGCCAGAGGTGGCTATCAGTACTTCATTACCTTTACTGATGATTTCAGTAGATATGGTTATGTCTATCTGATGAGGTATAAGAGTGAATCTTTCAAAGAGTTCAAAAATGAAGTACAGAATCAGCTAGGCCGAAATATCAAGGCACTTCGTTCTGATCGAGGTGGAGAATACTTGAGTCATGCGTTTGTTGGGGTATGCCCTTAAGGCTAATGTTTGAGGCCTTGGGATTGTATCAGTATCATGTAATAAACTCTTATGTTTATAAAGGCATGGTTGTTATTCAGTTTGTTACGTTATCTGCTGCAATAATTGTACTTCTGAATAATGTCTCAAAGCTGTTCAGCTGGGCTGACATGCTATAAAGTCCTTAGTCGATATATCTTGGTGAACATGAGACAGCCTTGATGTGGTTAAGACTAATATGTGTTCTAATCTTATAGGATGCTTCGAGCATGGAATAAGATGTAGACTCATGGGTACATTGGATGTACTGGACAGACCCTACTAGGATATTCAATTGGTTGTCACAATATGAATAATCCTTGAATATAACAAGTGGCACTTTTCCTCTGACTTGAGATCACTTGTGTTTTCTAAATGATGATTGTCATTGTTTTGAGGTAGTTCAATATCATTTGAAACATAATGATTATAGACTATCTTGGATGGTGAGCTTGAATCAGGTTAGGACATGAGTGATAGATATAGGATTGCCGTCTCCTTAATTGGAGTGTGATGTTCTAAGGGGCCCCCTTAAATGAGATGATTGAGAAAGTGTATGGCCATACCCAGGTGACTGTGATCATCTGATCTAATCATGCTCATCATATTGGAGCTACAGGCTTGACACGCTTGTCCAATAAGAACATCCAGTGGCAAAGGAAAATTGCATGCCTTGTGAATTGGATTCACACTTGTGCTGTGGTTTGGGTGTAGTCTTGGAAGACTCTTTCCTTTATATCGGGAGACAGTGATGTGTTGCTAGATACCCCTCACTGTTCGTGATAACGTAAGTTATCGTTACTGACATTAAAGGAAACCCTCAGGGTCGCACAATTTGATGATATAGCTAACTCATGTTAGATCGTGTGGACTGAATTGTTTTTGATTCAGTTTAAAGGGATTTAAACTCTGATTGTAAGTGAGATCTGGTCTGATCATGTTTGATTGATTGGGGCTTGAGATCGGTAAGCTTTGATCGAGAGTGTTGATGCCAGATTGGTAAAATCAAGAGCATCAAGTGATGGACGGTCGGATCTACAACCTTAGGGTTTAATGTGATCTGGACTAATGGCTTGGGTTAATTTTGATTTGGTTTTTAAACCAAATGCAATTGAACCATGGCTTGGTTCAAAGAGGAGCGATCGGTTCACATGGAGTGAACACATAGATCGCATGAACGCATGAAGTCGCATGAACGCATGGAGTAATCGGTTTTCCTTATTTGGATGTCGGTTTTTCCCATTATGGAAAAACGTCTCCACGTTTGATGAAAACGTCTCCACGTTTGATGAAAACGTCTCCTCATCATTTTTCCTCTTTGCCTCTTCCTATCGACGAGTCACTCGAGAGAAAAAGGGTGAACATAGGAGAGAGTTCGGCCGAGAGAGTCTTCAACCATCATTCCCTTCCATTCGACAAGGAAGACCTTGGAGACTTGCTAGCACAAGGAACGCAAGGGAGTTGGCGATCTTCATCTTGTGTGTGAACCTTTTGGAGGAGATCTACATTGCTCTCTATTCTTCCAAATCGCCATCCAACGCAAATGGCTATGGTATGAATTCAAGTTTACTTAAGTTGATCATATGAACTTGCGAAAGATCCTTTTGAAACCCTTAATACCGCTGCCAAAAGTTTATGCGCCACCTGATTAGGGTTTCGCTCCCCCTTGAAGGGGACCCCCTTAGTTTTCGGGGCTTTCAATTGGTATCAGAGCGAGCGTTAATGCATGATTTATATGATTGCTACATGTTTTGTGATCCATGTTTTAAATGTTTAGATCTAGAGTTAACAACATGCGAATATACATGTTACCTTGTTTCATGCCGAAACTTGTTTTTGTTGTTTTGCTTGTTGGCGCATCTAGGTTTTATCAAAAATCTCTATCACATGCGCGCTCAACATTAGATCTAAGGCCTTACTTTAAACCCTTAGACGGGTTATTGGGGTTGAAGTCATCCCCTAGGTTAGATCCAGATAGTCTGATCAGATCATCTGACAGCCTTGATGGGTTGACCGGATAGCACCTGTGCGCGAGCACGTGGTGGCTATAGGTCGACTGCAGACAGGTGTGTAGCGATGTCTGATTGAGACGACTAACGAACACACATGAGTTAGGCCCGGGGTCACACCCGCTTGCCAGAACTCATGAGGGTTGTTCGGCCCTGGCGCATGCATGGTTGACCTTTGGTCGACTCAAGTCAGTTAGGACTTGGTGCATGCAAGGGCAGTGGATCTGACTAGGTTGGATGAGTGGATCCCTAATGATGCACCGTTGTAAGGTAGTAGGGCATATAAGGAAATTAAAATGATCCCATGGGGTTTTCAAAAGTTTTAATTTCTTGTTTGGATCACATGCTGATTGATGCCATTTGCTTGTTTACTTAATCTTATGTGGGCTGGCCGTTTTTAATGTGTGCTGTGCTGGGGCCTGCGTGCCTGGTTAATTTTGTAAATTATTTTTATTGTGATATGCGCATCACATTGCATTTAATTTATAAAATGTAATTGACCTGCGAGTCAATCTTGTCTAGATAGATTAATTTGTAAATTAATCAGACAAGAGCATAGAGCACACTTGGCAGAGGCGCATGCAGCAGTGGCTTGACCAGGTGGGAGGTCCAGGGTTCGACTCTGGGACCAGGCGCATTTTCCCTGGTAGGCGCACCAGAGCTGCAGATGGCGCTTGGGCCCTGGTTTGGGCCACATGAGCAGCAAAAGCCCCATGAAGAAAAGCAAGTGAAGACTTAAGTTAGGTTAAGGTCTTACTTAGGCTATGGGCTTTTACCACATAAGATCCATGCTTTCTTTTATTGTTTAAATAAGTAGAATAGCATGATTTATTTATCTTCTGCTATCACCATAGGAATTGCATGATAGTGAAGAAGATAAAAGACCGTTAAAATCCAACGCTAAAATATCAAGCTCGTAAGCCTTCTGACGCGAAACCTCACTGTTCTGATTATCGTTGGAGCCGTGTTGTACCCACTCAGTGGGCACGTCCATCTATCTTCAGACGGTGCGGGATTACACCTGCGTGTTACAGAGAAGGGATTTATCGCTTCTCGTTGCTCAGCATAGCACGTGGTGGTCCAGGGAGTAGGTCGGGTTAGTTTGACCATGTAGGCTACATATGTGGCGCATATGGTAGCACATGGAGGCAGCCATCTGTGGGATCAGAGACTGTGTTGTACCAACTCAGTTGGCACAGTCTGCTGGATTGCCCAGATGAAGGGGAATCGCACGGGTTGGCGATTGGCAGGGACTGCCTACCAGAGATTAGTGCTTGTACTCTCTGTGCATCTTATCTCGCCTGAGCGGGACGCGGAGACCAAGTATGAAATCTGGATCCCATCTCACTAAAAGAGTTCTACTCTTTCGGGCTGTTTTGCTGGATTTTTCAGCCAGATAAAATAGTGAGAAAAAGAATCTTTCTTAAGTCCTGATTGATTCTTGACATTGATATTGACCTTGCTGTTCTTGCATTGTTGTAGATACCTGCAGCAACGAACACCATGAACTTCAATGTGCGATCCCTACTGGAAAGGGAGAAGTTTGCTGGGCCGAACTTCTCAGACTGGTTCGGACACCTTAAGATCGTTCTTAAGGCAGAGAGGAAACTGTATGTCCTCGAGACGGCTATACCACCTCAGCCCGCTCCGAACGCCGCAAGGGCGGTTCGGGAAGCTTATGAAAAGCACGTCAATGATAGCATTGATGTCGCTTGCCTGATGCTAGCGTCTATGACGCCACCGCTGCAGCGTCAGCATGAGGATATGTCGGCTATAGAAATTATAGCGAACCTCAAGATGCTGTATGCTGCACAGGCGAGGACAGAACGCTATAATCTAACGAAGCTTTTCTTTCAGAGCAAACTGGCTGAAGGAAGCCCAGTGGGAGCTCACGTGCTCAAGATGATTGGGCACAAGGAGGCTCTGGAAAAACTGAGGCATACCATCAACCAGGAGCTTGCTGTAGACATTATTCTGCAGTCTCTCCCGCCCTCTTTCGATGCGTTCATTATTAACTTTAATATGAACAAAATCGATTGCACTCCGGCAGAGCTGCTGAATATGCTCTTGACTACTGAGGAGACTCTGAAGGGAAAGCCTTCAACCTCTGTCTTGATGTTTCCTTCAAAGAACAAGAAGAAGGGGAAGAAGGGCAAGGCCCCTGTCAAGAGTTATAGCAAGGCTCTGAAGCAAAAGGTTAAGCGGTCGAAGGAATACAGATGTTTCCATTGTGGCCAGCTAGGTCACTGGAAAAAGGACTGTAAAGCGCTCCAAGGAGATAAGAGGGGAAGCATCGCTTCTGGCTCAGGTATTTACGTGACGGAAGTCATGGTTTCATCTTCTTCTATATCATGGGTGTTGGACACTGCATGTGGAGTTCACATTTGTTCAAATGTACAGGAACTCAAGAGAAGAAGACAGGTGGGACAGCATGAGGTGGACCTACGAGTTGGAAACGGGGCACGGGTTGCTGCTGTTGCTGTAGGAGACTATTTCATCTCTTTGCCATCTGGGCTTGTATTAGAATTAAACAGTTGTTACTTTGTTCCCAGTATTACTAAAAATATTATCTCCATTCCTGCTCTTGTCAGGAAGGGATTTTCCTTTGAATGCAATATTTCAAAGTGTATTTTATCTCTTGATAATATAGTTTATGCTACTGGTTCAATTAATAATGGGTTATTCATGTTGGACATGGAATGTTCTATACACGCGATTGATATTAAGAAAGCCAAGTATGCTGATGACAGCACCTTGCTATGGCATAGTCGTTTAGGCCATATTAACAAGAAACGCATTAAGCGGTTGCATGATCATGGACTGCTGGGATCATTCTCCTTTGAAGAGATTGATACATGCAAGGCTTGTTTAATGGGTAAAATGATGAAGTCACCTTTTCCTAACAAAGGTCAAAGGGCTTCAGGTTTACTTGACCTTATACACAGTGATGTGTGTGGGCCTTTCAGTAAACATGCCAGAGGTGGCTATCAGTACTTCATTACCTTCACTGATGATTTCAGTAGGTATGGCTATGTCTATTTAATGAGACATAAGAGTGAATCTTTTGACAAGTTCAAAGAGTTCAAAAATGAAGTACAGAATCAGCTTGGCCGAAATATCAAGGCACTTCATTCTGATCGAGGTAGTGAATACCTAAGTCGAGAGTTTACTGACTATCTGAAGGAGTGTGGGATTATCTCACAGCTCACTCCACCAGGAACACCCCAATGGAATGGTGTGTCTGAGAGGAGAAATAGAACGTTACTTGATATGGTTCGTTCTATGATGAGTCAGGCTACTCTACCTTACTCCTTTTGGGGATTTGCACTAGAGACAGCTGCAAAGATACTAAACCGAGTGCCATCCAAGGCAGTTTCTAAGACGCCATATGAGTTATGGTATGGGAAACAGCCGAGCTTAACATTTATCAGGATCTGGGGCTGCGAGGCTTATGTCAAAAAGCTCGCCTCTGGGAAACTAGAGAGCAGATCAGACAAATGTATCTTTGTCGGTTACCCTAAGGAAACTAAGGGTTATTATTTCTACGTTCCCAAAGAGAACAAGGTATTTGTTGCTCGGACGGCCATATTTCTTGAGAAGGAGTTTCTTCTGCAAGAGGCCAGTGGGAGAGAAATAAAGCTGGATGAAAATCCAGAAGAAGGACAAAGTAGTCAAGCACAGTTGGATGAGCCTGAGCCGGTAGAGCAGGTTATTGAACAACCTGAGGCTCAGATATCACGGGAACCGCGAAGATCGGGAAGGATCCGTCGACAGCCTGAGCGCTATGACGGAGTCTACATCATTGATAATGATGAACCCATTACTTATGCGGATGCGGTCAGTGGACCGGAGTCAGCTAGATGGCTTGAAGCTATGCGAGCCGAGATGGACTCCATGTCAGATAACCAAGTCTGGGATTTGGTTGATCCGCCTCCGGGAGTAATCCCTATAGGCTGTAAATGGATCTTCAAGAAGAAGATTGACATGGATGGTAACGTGGTTACCTATAAAGGCAGGCTAGTTGCGAAAGGTTTCAAACAAATCTACGGGATAGATTATGATGAAACTTTCTCACCTGTAGCTATGTTCAAGTCTATTCGGATTCTTTTCGCGATAGCAGCATATTATGACTATGAGATCTGGCAAATGGATGTGAAGACAGCTTTCCTGAATGGAAATCTGGATGAGGATGTGTATATGACACAACCAGAAGGTTTCACTAATCCATCAGATCGTCATAAGATATGCAAGTTAAAGAAGTCTATTTATGGACTTAAACAAGCATCGAGAAGCTGGAATATTCGTTTTGATGAATCAATCAGTGAGTTTGGTTTCATCAAGAACGAGGATGACCCGTGTGTATATAAGAGGTTTAGTGGGAGCGTGATTACTTTCTTAGTCCTCTACGTCGATGATATCTTGATCATTGGAAACGACATTCCTGAAATGCATGCGGTTAAGGCATGGTTAAGGAAATGTTTCCAGATGAAAGATCTAGGAGAAGCAGCCTATGTATTAGGTGTGAAGATCTACAGGGATAGATCTAAGAGGCTTCTCGGGCTGTGCCATAGTACTTACATCGATAAAGTCCTGGAAAGATTTCATTTAGAGAATTCTAAAAGAGGATATCTTCCAGTCAGACATGGTCTGAATCTTTCGAAGAGTCAGTGTCCACAAACACAGACTGAGAAAGATGAAATGGACAATACGCCTTATGCTTCGGCTATTGGGTCCATTATGTATGCGATGTTGTGTACTCGCCCAGACGTCGCTTACGGGTTAAGCGTGACCAGTCGGTTCCAAAGTAATCCAGGTATGGCGCACTGGATTGCAGTCAAGAACATTTTAAAATATCTGCGGAGGACCAAAGATATGTTCTTGATATATGGTGGTCAGGAAGAACTCAGTATTGAAGGATATACTGACGCTTCGTTCCAGTCTGACCAGGATGATTTCCGATCGCAATCAGGCTATGTATTTAGCTTGAATGGAGGAGTAGTGGTGTGGAAGAGTTTCAAACAGTCAACTGTTGCTGATTCCACAACAGAAGCCGAGTATGTTGCAGCCTCAGAAGCATCCAAGGAGGCAGTGTGGATTCGTAAGTTCGTGAGAGAACTTGGTGTCGTTCCTTCGAGTGCAGATCCTTTGGTTATCTTTTGTGATAACACTGGAGCAATCGCACAAGCAAAGGAACCACGGTCGCACCAGAAGTCCAAGCACATACAGAGACGGTTTCATTTGATCAGGGAGATCATTGATCGAGGCGAGATCAAAGTCTGCAAGGTTCATACAGATGACAATCTGGCAGACCCACTGACTAAGCCTCTGGCGCAGCAGAAGCATGAGAAGCACTGTAATAACATGGGTTTGAGATTCCTCAACCATTAGATTAAGTGCAAGTGGGAGATTGTTGGGGTATGCCCTTAAGGCTAATGTTTGAGGCCTTGGGATTGTATCAGTATCATGTAATAAACTCTTATGTTTATAAAGGCATGGTTGTTATTCAGTTTGTTACGTTATCTGCTGCAATAATTGTACTTCTGAATAATGTCTCAAAGCTGTTCAGCTGGGCTGACATGCTATAAAGTCCTTAGTCGATATATCTTGGTGAACATGAGACAGCCTTGATGTGGTTAAGACTAATATGTGTTCTAATCTTATAGGATGCTTCGAGCATGGAATAAGATGTAGACTCATGGGTACATTGGATGTACTGGACAGACCCTACTAGGATATTCAATTGGTTGTCACAATATGAATAATCCTTGAATATAACAAGTGGCACTTTTCCTCTGACTTGAGATCACTTGTGTTTTCTAAATGATGATTGTCATTGTTTTGAGGTAGTTCAATATCATTTGAAACATAATGATTATAGACTATCTTGGATGGTGAGCTTGAATCAGGTTAGGACACGAGTGATAGATATAGGATTGCCGTCTCCTTAATTGGAGTGTGATGTTCTAAGGGGCCCCCTTAAATGAGATGATTGAGAAAGTGTATGGCCATACCCAGGTGACTGTGATCATCTGATCTAATCATGCTCATCATATTGGAGCTACAGGCTTGACACGCTTGTCCAATAAGAACATCCAGTGGCAAAGGAAAATTGCATGCCTTGTGAATTGGATTCACACTTGTGCTGTGGTTTGGGTGTAGTCTTGGAAGACTCTTTCCTTTATATCGGGAGACAGTGATGTGTTGCTAGATACCCCTCACTGTTCGTGATAACGTAAGTTATCGTTACTGACATTAAAGGAAACCCTCAGGGTCGCACAATTTGATGATATAGCTAACTCATGTTAGATCGTGTGGACTGAATTGTTTTTGATTCAGTTTAAAGGGATTTAAACTCTGATTGTAAGTGAGATCTGGTCTGATCATGTTTGATTGATTGGGGCTTGAGATCGGTAAGCTTTGATCGAGAGTGTTGATGCCAGATTGGTAAAATCAAGAGCATCAAGTGATGGACGGTCGGATCTACAACCTTAGGGTTTAATGTGATCTGGACTAATGGCTTGGGTTAATTTTGATTTGGTTTTTAAACCAAATGCAATTGAACCATGGCTTGGTTCAAAGAGGAGCGATCGGTTCACATGGAGTGAACACATAGATCGCATGAACGCATGAAGTCGCATGAACGCATGGAGTAATCGGTTTTCCTTATTTGGATGTCGGTTTTTCCCATTATGGAAAAACGTCTCCACGTTTGATGAAAACGTCTCCTCATCGTTTTTCCTCTTTGCCTCTTCCTATCGACGAGTCACTCGAGAGAAAAAGGGTGAACATAGGAGAGAGTTCGGCCGAGAGAGTCTTCAACCATCATTCCCTTCCATTCGACAAGGAAGACCTTGGAGACTTGCTAGCACAAGGAACGCAAGGGAGTTGGCGATCTTCATCTTGTGTGTGAACCTTTTGGAGGAGATCTACATTGCTCTCTATTCTTCCAAATCGCCATCCAACGCAAATGGCTATGGTATGAATTCAAGTTTACTTAAGTTGATCATATGAACATGCGAAAGATCCTTTTGAAACCCTTAATACCGCTGCCAAAAGTTTATGCGCCACCTGATTAGGGTTTCGCTCCCCCTTGAAGGGGACCCCCTTAGTTTTCGGGGCTTTCAGCGTTTACTGACTATCTAAAAGAGTGTGGGATTATCTCACAGCTCACTCCGCCAGGAACACCGCAATGGAATGGTGTGTCCGAGAGGAGAAATAGAACGTTACTTGACATGGTTCGTTCTATGATGAATCAGGCTACTCTACCTTACTCCTTTTGGGGTTTTGCACTGGAAACAGCTGCAAAGGTACTAAACTGAGTGCCATCCAAGGCCGTTTCAAAGACTCCATATGAGTTATGGTATGGGAAACAGCCTAGCTTGACATTTATTAGGATCTGGGGTTGCGAGGCTTATGTCAAAAAGCTCGCCTCTGGGAAACTAGAGAGCAGATCTGAGAAATGCATCTTTGTCGGTTACCTTAAGGAAACTAAGGGTTATTATTTCTACGATCCCAAAGAGAACAAGGTATTTGTTGCTCGGAGGGCCATATTTCTTGAGAAGGAGTTTCTTCTACAAGAGGCCAGTGGGAGAGAAATAAAGCTGGATGAGAATCCAGAGGAAGGACAAAGTAGTCAAGCACAGTTGGATGAGCCTGAGCCGGTGGATCAGGTTATTGAACAACCTGAGGCTCAGATATCACGGGAACCGCAAAGATCGGGAAGGATCCGTCGACAGCCTGAGCGCTATGACGGAGTCTACTTCATTGATAATGATGAACCCCTTACTTATGCGGATGCGGTCAGTGGACCGGAGTCAGCTAGATGGCTTGAAGCTATGCGAGCCGAGATGGACTCCATGTCAGATAACCAAGTCTGGGATTTGGTTGATCCGCCTCCGGGAGTAATCCCTATAGGCTGTAAATGGATCTTCAAGAAGAAGATTGACATGGATGGTAACGTGGTTACCTATAAAGGCAGGCTAGTAGCGAAAGGTTTCAAACAAATCTACGGGATAGATTATGATGAAACTTTCTCACCTGTAGCCATGTTTAAGTCTATTCGGATTCTTTTCGCGATAGCAGCATATTACGATTATGAGATCTGGCAAATGGATGTGAAGACAGCTTTCCTTAATGGAAATCTGGAAGAGGATGTGTATATGACACAACCTGAAGGTTTCACTAATCCATCAGATCGTCATAAAATATGCAAGTTAAAGAAGTCTATTTATGGACTTAAACAAGCATCAAGAAGCTGGAATATTCGTTTTGATGAATCAATCTCTGAGTTTGGTTTCATCAAGAACGAGGATGACCCGTGTGTATATAAGAGGTTTAGTGGGAGCGTGATTACTTTCCTAGTCCTCTACGTCGATGATATCTTAATCATTGGAAACGATATTCCTGAACTGCATGCTGTTAAAGCATGGTTAGGAAAATGTTTTCAGATGAAAAATCTAGGAGAAGCAGCCTATGTATTAGGTGTGAAGATCTACAGGGATAGATCTAAGAGGCTTCTCGGGCTGTGCCAGAGTACTTACATCGATAAAGTCCTGGAAAGATTTCATTTAGAGAATTCTAAAAGAGGATATCTTCCAGTCAGACATGGTCTGAATCTTTCAAAGAGTCAGTGTCCGCAAACACAGACTGAGAAAGAGGAAATGGACAATATGCCTTATGCTTCGGCTATTGGGTCCATTATGTATGCGATGTTGTGTACTCGCCCAGACGTCGCTTACGGGTTAAGCGTGACCAGTCGGTTCCAAGGTAATCCAGGTATGGCGCACTGGATTGCAGTCAAGAACATTTTAAAATATCTGCGGAGGACCAAAGATATGTTCTTGATATATGGTGGTCAGGAAGAACTCAGTATTGAAGGATATACTGACGCTTCGTTCCAGTCTGACCAGGATGATTTCCGATCGCAATCAGGCTATGTCTTTAGCTTGAATGGAGGAGCAGTGGTGTGGAAAAGTTTCAAACAGTCAACTATTGCTGATTCCACAACAGAAGCAGAGTATGTTGCAGCCTCGGAAGCATCCAAGGAGGCAGTGTGGATTCGTAAGTTCATAAAGGAACTTGGTGTCGTTCCTTTGAGTGCAGATCCTTTGGTTATCTTCTGTGATAACACTGGAGCAATCGCACAAGCAAAGGAACCACGGTCGCACCAGAAGTCCAAGCACATACAGAGACGGTTTCACTTGATCCGGGAGGTCATTGATCGTGGCGAGATCAAAATATGCAAGGTTCATACAGACGACAATCTGGCTGACCCGCTTACCAAGCCTCTGGCACAGCAGAAGCATGAGAAGCACTGTAATAATATGGGTTTGAGATTTCTCAACCATTAGATTAAGTGCAAGTGGGAGATTGTTGGGGTATGCCCTTAAGGCTAATGTTTGAGGCCTTGGGATTGTAACAGTATCATGTATAAACTGTGATGTTTATAAAGGCAATGGTTGTTATTCAGTATGTTACATTGTCTGCTGCAATAAGTATACTTCTGAATAATGTCTCGATGCTGTTCAGCTAGGCTGACATGCTATATGTCCTTAGTCGAGATATCTTGGTGAACATGAGACAACCTTGATATGATTGAGACTAATATGTGTTCTAATCTTATAGGATGCTTCGAGCATGGAATAAGATGTAGACTCATGGGTACATTGGATGTACTGGACAGACCCTACTAGGATATTCAATTGCTTGTCACAATGTGAATATTCCTTGTTTGCACCAAGTGGCACATGTCCTCTGACTTGAGATCACTTGTGTTTCTAAATGATGATTGTCATTGTTTTGAGGTAGTTCAATATCATTTGGAACATAATGGTTATAGACTGTCTTGGATAATGATCATGAGTCAGGTTAGGACACTAGTGATGGATATAGGATTGCCGTCTCCTTGTTTAAGGAGTGTGATGTTCTAAAGGGGCCCCCCCGAATGAGATGATTGAGAAAGTGTATGGCCATACCCAGGTGACTATGTTCACCTGATCTAATCATGCTCATCATATTGGAGTTACAAGCTTGACCCGCTTGTCCAATAAGCACATCCAGTGGAAAAGGATACATGCATGCCTTGTGAGGTTGATTCACACTTGTGCTATGGTTTGGGCGTAGTCTTGGAAGACTCTTTCCTTTATATCGGGAGACAGTGATGTGTTGCTAGATACCCCTCACTGGTCGTGACAACGTAAGTTATCATTACCGACATTTAAAGGAAACCCTCAGGGTCACACAATTTGGTGATATGGCTCACTTATGTCAGATCGTGTGGACTGAATTGTTTTGGTTCAGTTTAAAGGAGTTTAGACTCTGATTGGAAGTGAGATTTGGTCGGATCATATTTGATTGATTAGGGCATGAGATCGGTAAGCTTCGATCGAGAGATCTGATGCTTGATCGATGAGATCAAGTGCATCAAATGATGTGTGGTTAGATCTTGAACCTGTTTGGTTTAATGAGATCTAGACCATGTCTTGGTTTGATCTTGGTTTGATTTGGTTGTTGAACCAAAGTCAAGTTGAACCGGTTCACTTATGTGAACGCATGGTTCGTTTTGATGGGCGTTTTGATTAGTTCACTATGCGTGAACATGTGAAGTTTTAAGACTTACCATATTTGGAAGTCTCAACGCAAAAACGCCTCAAGCCATGAAAACGCCTCAATGCTTCAATGCTTTTGGCGTTGCCCTCTCTTGAGTGTGGTTGCTCTCGACGAGAGGTAGAAGAAGAAAAAGCATTCGGCTATCCAAGAAACATCGATCTCCTTCACACGGTTAGGAGACTTGGCGTTCCTTGCTAGCACAAGGAGTAACAAGAAGGGGCTATCTCTCATCTAGTGTGTGTCTTCTTTGGAGGAGAGCTTGTTTGCCCTCTTGCTTTCAAGCCGCATCCAATCTAATGGCTATGGTATGAGTTGATTCTTTGCAATCCTCGTTTACAAGTTAATCATGTGTCATGCTAACCGATCTTGAAGCCCTAGCTTCCGCTATGTGCACATATATGTGCCTAATTAGGGTTTGCGCTCCCCCTTGAAGGGGACCCAACAAATTCAAGAGGTGGCCTCCGTCAGACCAAGACGTGGCACTTTGTTTCAAACACCCAACTCTCAAAAGGTTTATCACTTGGACAAAATACCCTTAACACAAACCAGAAACCTGAACCCTTAACCTGGTCACTAGACTCTAGAATAGTCCCTCCATTACCGGAAACAAACAGAATAAGATGGGTGGATTCTCCAACCCCAAATCAGAATGACTGTTCACTGAGTGCTCTAGTTAACCCTTAGGTTCAGTCCACCCAAGTCTAGGACCCTTATCAAGCGCATACAACACGAACACTGTCTCGAACATCACATCAATCAAGTTCAGGAAAAGTCCTTAAATTTCATGCAAACATGGTTTAACCTTTTCTAAGTTATCATCCAAGGTTATCAATCAATATTTAAAAATACATATATTCTGAAAATTCACCAAATTTCATCCACAGATAACATAAATACAGAATATTACAAATTCATAGTTTTCTCCTAGTTCTTATAACAAAAGACAGAAATGCCCCTAGTTCAAAGTTTAGGTCATGCAGGAAAACTCATCCAAAAATTTCGTAAAAATAGTCATTCCATCCCTCATGATCCTTAGATTCGTAATTTCAAGTTTCCCCCAATTTTAACTAGCAAATTTACCGCATTACCCCTAGGTCAATTTCAGTAAACAGAAACTTTTATTTCCAAAAATTCCCAAAAAATTACTGTAGAGTCCTCATATACCTAATTTCATGAAAATCAGGTTTGCCCTAATTTTTACCCACACATTTGGGCGTAATTTCATGAAGAGGGGCGAAATTCTCAATCTAGCCCTAATCTTCATACCATTGAAAAATCTATGCCACATACATGTTTATTCAAGGTCTAATTGATGATTAGAAGCCTTAGAGATGAAAAGCCCTAATCTTCATGCAAGCTAGGGTTTCGAAAATTTGGGACAAACAAGGAGAACATGTACAATTGAAATCAAGAGATCATGCCATACTCCTATGCATTAATCTTCTCTAAAACAAGCAATGCATCCAATATTCGTGAACTAGGTGAAGGAGAAGATCCACTCACCTTGATTTCGGTTCTTCCCAAGCCACACACCCTCATGCCTCCCCTCACTTTGCTCACGCCGCCGGAAGCACACAAGACTCGCCGAAAACCACCTCCACCACCAAACGCCGCCGGCCACAAGAAGAGGAGGAAGAAGGAGAGAGCAAGCCGCCACCTTCACCAAGAACCGTGAGCAACGAGCAAAGAGGAAAAACGACATGGATCCCTCACGATTTTGTTTACCCACTAAGTTTTCAAGATCCAAACCCAATAACTTAACCTTAAGTGGAAGATCCAATAACCCTTTAGTATAAGTTATTCCCCACTTCACCCTTATCAAGGGTTCTTACCCTTTTCTAAAAGATAGACACCACTAGCCTAGTGGCGTGCAGCACACAACCTACGCCTTAAGTCGCAGGTTCGAATCCTCTCCGCGACACATATTTTTACATAGTAGGAAAATACACAAATCGATACATTATCTCATTGAAAAACTTCCACAAAAAAAATGCTAAATAACCAAAACGTTATTTTTCTTACCTGCTAATAAATTTCCGGATCTTACAGCGGGGACGCGCAGTTCAGCAGAACAGGGGAGACTGCAAAGAGTGGCGGCTGTTCGAACAGAACAGGGGAAGTTGGCGGGCATAGCAGGGGAGGTCGCCGGTCGGCCGGTGATGGACCAAACCCAAACCTGCTATTACTGGAGGTTGGTATGGTTGGCGTGACGACGTGGCCGGAGTTTCGGGGCGGACGGTGGCCTGTCGGAGGAGAACGACGCTGAAAGGCGGAAGTTGGGCGGAATCAAGGCGAGAGCAGGGGATCGACAGGAAGTTTCGATTCTGCTGATCGGAGTGGCGGATGGATGGATCCTGTCGGCTGGAGATTGCACAAGGGTAGGAACGGTGATAGCCAAAGTATTGTGGAGATCTGGCCGGGGGATCGCCGGCGGCGAGGTTGCAAAATCTCGAGATCTGGGTGAAGTTGCAGGCGAAACAGGGGACGTGTGGCGGAAGCTGAGCGTGACGGTGATTCTTCTGATTTCGGCGATCGGAGAGGTGGATGGGCAGATCCCGGCAGCTGAAGCTTTGTCAGGGAAAGGAGGAGTGGTGGCCGGAGTTTCATGGAGATCCGGCCGGTGGATCGTCGGTGGCGAGCTTTCGAAGTTTCGAAATTGGGTGTGGTTGTCGTGTGCGGGTGTTTGCAGCGAAGTGGAGAGTTTGAGGGAGAAGAGGAGATTAGAGGGAAAGGAGAAGAAGACTTGGTGACACATGCACCTAGAGAAGGGGGGAGGAAGACATCCGATAGAGGAAGAAAACTATTTCCATCAATTCATTCAAAAATTCTCTAGCGATTACAAGATGCATGCGGATACATATAGAGAAGCTTGGAGACTTGTTGCTGAACGTTGCAACTTCCATTCTTGAGCAGCAACGAGACGTTGAGGCTTCCTTGTGAGGCGTTGACGATTCCTTGGTTGAAGATGATCGTTGGCTGCAAGGGGACGTTGAAGAATTTCCTTTGTTGGCTGTAAGTGTACGTTGCTGTTTCCATCTTAAGCTTGCACGTTATTGGGGTTTTAATGTTTTGCTGGACAAGATATCCCATGATGAGTGTTGCCGTTGGATGAGATCCAAGATTTGATTAAATCCTTTGTTTCCTCTTGTGCTCGATGTAGGTCTCGGTTGTGGATTTGTTATGCAGCAACTTGTTATTTGGAATGTGACTTGAGCTTCACTTGCTGTTATTTATTGAGCTAGCTTTTGATTAAGCATGCTAGCTTATTTGTGACCTCACGAGTCTTTGTCTATGGCACCTTTAGGCTCCACTTGTATCTTCGTGGCTTGTGGTTCCTGTCCGCATCATTCTCCCCGGGTGAAAAAAAATTCTTCTCCGAAGAATGGTTATTGCGGCGATGGAGAAGTTTTGGAGAGGCAAGAGCAAATTGTTCCTCCAGGATTTGAATCTTCAAATTGTTGTCAGCATCACAGCATATTGTCTTGTTGCTCTTTGTCCACGGTCCAAGCTGCATATCAATGGTACCTGCATTGAATTCCCTTTCTCGACCATACTCATTTGTAAAGTTGTCATAGAAAATCATAGGATTTAGCAAAGAACAAGGAATGACAAAATCAATATATTCAACTTCAATAAGTGCAGAGTGCAAAGCATGTTTAAGTTCATTGTGTTTTGTTGGTTCCAAAGGTGGCTTAAGGGTGTGGGTAGAAGGACCTAATAGACAAGATTCAAGGATCATAGGGTCCTGGAAGAGATTTTCTAAGTTTAGGGGTTGACCTAAAGGTTGAGGATTAGGATCCAGGTCAAGCTCAAAAGGATCTGACTTAGGTTCCATGTGAGGTTCAAGAAGACCTATGGGTTTGGGTTCAACTGGATTTTTAGGCAAGTCATCTTTAGGTTTGCTAGAGGTAGTGCTAAGGTCAAGTTGAGAACCTGTGGGTATGGGCCCTAAAATTGAAGGTAATGGTTCTATTTGACACTTAGGTTGAGACAAGTCTACAGTGGGCAACTCAGGGGCAGTTTGACTCTCAGACAAGTCAACTACGGTTCTTTAGCTAGATTGCTAGACTCAAGTTGAGGACCTGTGGGTATGGGCCCTAAAATTGAAGGTTGAGGTATGGGTTCTATCTCATGGTTTGCCTCTTGAGTTTCACATGTCTCTTCTTGACTCGTTTTAGTTCCTAAGGTAGACTCTGAGGTTTGAACAAGTTTTTGTTGGAGTGGTTGGCTTTGTGTTCTAGGTTGGTCAAGTCCTTTCCTATTTGTTGCCTTAATATGTTGTTCTACCATACTAGCTATTTGGAAAGCTTCTTCTATTGTGTGTATGGGGTAGTAGGTGAGACCTCTCTTAATCTCAAAGTTAAGACCATCTATAAACCGGTTACGCACAACCCAAGGATGTTCTCTAGCTCTACTCCTATGGTTGAGGGTCTTAAACTTTAGAATGTATTCAGCTACAGTCATGTTCTTTTGTGTAAGAAATCTTTCAGGGAGAGAGGAAGGATCATATTTTTCTCTGAGTTTATGAAGCATGTCATCCCATCTCTCAATGGGTAGCAGATTGTCTCTTTCCAAGGTTTGTTCAACAGTGGTCCAGTAATATCTAGTAGATTTTTGTAAAAGTAACTTGGTGAACCTAACTTTGCAATGTTCAGGCATGGCAGTAAAATAGAAATAATGCTCAAGTTTTGTTGACCAGTCATTAAAATCCTTAGGGTTAAGAGACCCGCTAAAGGTAGGGGGTTGGAGTCTAGTGGCCATGGAATATTTGAAAACACAATATAGTCCTTTGAAAATAGATCTCCCTAAGATGTCAAAAATGATTTGGGCTAGTAGGAGAGGATAAATCTATGAATAAACAAACTAGCATGCATATGTAATGAACAACTAAGCATGAAAGCACGTAATAAGTTTTTTTTTTTTTTTTATGTGTTTTTGTTTTTATCAAATAGCAAAAATGAACAATGAAACATGTAATAATTCTTTTTTTTTTTATCAATTGCAAGTAAATAGCAAATACTTAACTATCATGCAAACCAATTATAAAGAAACATGAAGGATTTTTTTTTTTGAAATGCAAGTAATTTGCAAAAGATGCAAAAGCAATAAGCAATAAAACATGAAAACAAGAACTAACAATTTTTTTTTTTTTTTATGCAAAGAACAAAGCAAGGATCGTGTGGGCAAACAAGAGTTGCTCACAACTTGCCTCTGATACCAAACTGATGCAGGGTGGAGACATGAAATATGATACTAATTAAAGTCCGATTATTATTATTATTATTTTTTTTAATTTTCAAAATAAAGTGTAAAATTCAGAAAACAGCTAGAAAATAGCAAATAGACTTTAGTGCTACAAAATATTATTTACGAGGAGTTGTCATGTCTTTCGGACTGATCCATTGTAGCTTCAGTTGGATCAACTCGTCCTCTCGCAGAGCAAAGTGAGTTCTTCCTCATGACGCCAAAGATCAAGATTTTGGTGGCGCCGATTGCTAAAAATACCTGCGCAAACAAACAGATTCAGATTAGCGAATAGAAAGTTGAGGCAGGAAATTCATGGAGATCAGAAACAGGGAACGCAAGGTTTGCGTCGTTCATCGACGCTCGAGCGTGGATTGCTCGTCGGAGTATTTGGAAGCAAGGAGGAGACGAGGCGGCGTCGGTATCGTCGGAACACCGACGGCTGGTGGTGGGGCGAGGCGAGGGTGGCAACGTAGGCGGAGGCGGGGACGCGCAGTTCAGCAGAACAGGGGAGACTGCAAAGAGTGGCGGCTGTTCGAACAGAACAGGGGAAGTTGGCGGGCATAGCAGGGGAGGTCGCCGGTCGGCCGGTGATGGACCAAACCCAAACCTGCTATTACTGGAGGTTGGTATGGTTGGCGTGACGACGTGGCCGGAGTTTCGGGGCGGACGGTGGCCTGTCGGAGGAGAACGACGCTGAAAGGCGGAAGTTGGGCGGAATCAAGGCGAGAGCAGGGGATCGACAGGAAGTTTCGATTCTGCTGATCGGAGTGGCGGATGGATGGATCCTGTCGGCTGGAGATTGCACAAGGGTAGGAACGGTGATAGCCAAAGTATTGTGGAGATCTGGCCGGGGGATCGCCGGCGGCGAGGTTACAAAATCTCGAGATCTGGGTGAAGTTGCAGGCGAAACAGGGGACGTGTGGCGGAAGCTGAGCGTGACGGTGATTCTTCTGATTTCGGCGATCGGAGAAGTGGATGGGCAGATCCCGGCGGCTGAAGCTTTGTCTGGGAAAGGAGGAGTGGTGGCCGGAGTTTCGTGGAGATCCCGCCGGTGGATCGTCGGTGGCGAGCTTTCGAAATTTCGAAATTGGGTGTGGTTGTCGTGTGCGGGTGTTTGCAGCGAAGTGGAGAGTTTGAGGGAGAAGAGGAGATTAGAGGGAAAGGAGAAGAAGACTTGGTGACACATGCACCTAGAGAAGGGGGGAGGAAGACATCCGATAGAGGAAGAAAACTATTTCCATCAATTCATTCAAAAATTCTCTAGCGATTACAAGATGCATGCGGATACATATAGAGAAGCTTGGAGACTTGTTGCTGAACGTTGCAACTTCCATTCTTGAGCAGCAGCGAGACGTTGAGGCTTCCTTGTGAGGCGTTGACGATTCCTTGGTTGAAGATGATCGTTGGCTACAAGGGGACGTTGAAGAATTTCCTTTGTTGGCTGTAAGTGTACGTTGCTGTTTCCATCTTAAGCTTGCACGTTATTGGGGTTTTAATGTTTTGCTGGACAAGATATCCCATGATGAGTGTTGCCGTTGGATGAGATCCAAGATTTGATTAAATCCTTTGTTTCCTCTTGTGCTCGATGTAGGTCTCGGTTGTGGATTTGTTATGCAGCAACTTGTTATTTGGAATGTGACTTGAGCTTCACTTGCTGTTATTTATTGAGCTAGCTTTTGATTAAGCATGCTAGCTTATTTGTGACCTCACGAGTCTTTGTCTATGGCACCTTTAGGCTCCACTTGTATCTTCGTGGCTTGTGGTTCCTGTCCGCATCAAAGGGTGAGGTGGAGAATAACTTATACTAAAGGGTTATTGGATCTTCCACTTATGCTTGCTATTGGGTTTGGTTTCTTTGGAAGCTTAGTGGGTAGAAAACGAAAGTTTTGAGGGTTCACTCACGTTTTTTCCCTCTTTGCTCGTTGCTCACGATCCTTTCCTTGGTGAAGGTGGCGGCTTGCCTTCTTCTTCCTTCTCCTCTTCTTGTGGCCGGCGGCAAGTAGTGGTGGAGGCGACTTCCGGCGGCTCTTGGGTGTTTCCGGCGACGTGTGTGGCGTGAGGGAAGGCGTGGGGAAGTGTGGCTTGGAAGAACCGAATTTAAAGTGAGTGGATCTTCTCCTTCACCTAGTTCACGAATATTGTATGTGTTGCTTGTTTTAGAGTAGATTAATGCACAGGAATATGGTATGCACTCTTGATTTCAAGTTGTACACGTTTCTTTGTTTTTTCCCTAAATTTTGAAACCCTAGTTTGCATGACAATTAGGGCTTTCATCTCTAAGACTTCTAATCATCAATTAGACCTTGATTAATCATGTATGTGACTTTAGATTTTCAATGGCATGAAGATTAGGGCTAGATTGAGAATTTCGCCCCTTCTTCATGAAATTACGCCCAAATGTGTGGGTAAGAATTGGGGCAAACCTGATTTTCATGAAATTAGGTATATGAGGACTCTACTGTAATTTTTTGGGAATTTTTGGAAATAAAAGTTTCTGTTGACTGAAATTGACCTAGGGGTAATTCGGTAAATTTTCTAGTTAAATTGGGGGAAAACTTGAAATTACGAATCTAAGGATCATGAGGGATGTAATGACTATTTTTACGAAATTTTTGGATAAGTTTTCATGCATGACTTAAACTTTGAACTAGGGGCATTTCTGTCTTTTGTTATAAGAACTAGGAGAAAACTATGAATCTGTGATATCCTGTATTTATGTTATCTGCGGATGAAATTTGGTGAATTTTCTGTATTAGTATGTATTTTTAGTTGAATGGTGTATGTAGAAAGTAGTGATGTGAAATATTGATTGATAACCTTGGATGATAACTTAGAAAAGGTTAAACCATGTTTGCATGAAATCTAAGGACCTTTCCTGAACTTGATTGATGTGATGTCCGAGACAATGTTCGTGTTGTATGCGTTCGATAAGGGTCCTAGACTTGGGTGGACTGAACCTAAGGGTTAACTAGAGCACTCAGTGAATAGTCATTCTGATTTGGGGTTGGAGAATCCACCCAACCTATTCTAATTTGTTTCCGGTAATGGAGGGACTGTTCTAGAGTCTAGTGACCAGGTTAGAGGTTCAGGTTTCTGGTTTGTGTTAAGGGTATTTTGTCCAAGTGATAAACCTTTTGAGAGTTGGGTGTTTGAAACAAAGTGCCACGTCTTGGTCAGACGGGGGCCACCTCTTGAATTCATTCACCTTCCGTTCTGTTCTGTTTGTGTTCCCGGTAAGGGGGTGTGGTTGAGGGTCGTAGAGCAAAGTGCCACGTCGTGACCTGGCGGGGGCCACCTCTTGAATCTACGCCTCACCATTGTTTGTTGCAAGTTACTCTCAGTGCCTTGACGAGGGCCGGGTTGGACCCATGGGGTCAATTCTGAAATCACTGGACAATAGTTATGTGATTCTTAGTCTGTTAGCCGGTTAGGCTGTTTGTGATCTTGTTGCCCGAGGTTGTGGGTGTATTGTGTTCTGATCATAACTGTGATTTATGGTTGTCGGTTTATTATGTATCATACTTTGGCATCTTCCGTTAAAAGTTTTGAAAAGATATCTGCATCTATTTTTGATTGTATATTAGTGGATGGTCGAACGAGACTATCTACTCACTGAGCTGTGTAGCTCATTTCACGATATTTCCAGATGCAGGGCAGGAGCCTATAGCCTGAGCGGATATTCAGTTTTCTGACTTGATATGTTGGGGCCTGCGAGCCTGTACTATTTTGAGGGCCGGATGTGGCCAAGGTTTTTTTATGATTTTTGGTTCATGGAAATATTAGCCGGATGTGGCTGTTTCTTTCTCGATTACTGTGATATTGTTGCCGGGTTGGCATTTGTTTTTGATACGACGGTTAAACCGAGGGCTTAAGCCTGTTTTCGGTGAAGTCTGTTTTGTCCAGCATTATTTGATTTCCGTGGTTTATTAACTTGATGATGTGATAATGTTTTGAAAATTTTGTTTCGAAATGGCGTGTTTTAGTTTGAGGTCAGTGTGTCGACCCATATTGCTATATTATGGAACATGTACAGGAATTTCCTTAGTTTTCCTGGGGACATGCTGCCGAAATTTTCTGAACCGTTTTCTGTATGCTATTATTCCCTAGCATCTGTCTTGTTATTTGTGTGTGACGTTCCCTATCTTCTGCGGTTTCTGCCTGTGTTTGGGGATTTTTCTGAGGGGACGTTACAGAGTGGTATCAGAGCAATGAGCTAGCTAATTATAGCTGTATTGGGGTTGGAAAACCTTGCTTGTGTATTGCTAGACAGCTAGGAAACTTGTTTGAGAAACTGACTTGATTGTAAATTTTGATTTGTGTGTATTTTTTTTTGGAGCCAGTATGGTGCGCCCCAGGTCGAGTGCTAGTGCTGGCAGCAGTGATCAGACTGCTGAATTCTTACGGGCTATGGAGTCTTTGACTGGAATGGTGCAGCAACAGAACGCACTAATCCAGCAACAGGCTCAGATGCTGCAGCAGCAGCAGACCCAGCACCAGGAGGTGCAGCAGCAGCTGTTACAGTAGAATCGCGAGCAGCAACGCGAGTTCAGAGAGCAGTTGCAGCTTCTGTCTCAGACACAGATACCGACGCAGGGGCGGGGGTCTGAGTCTGACTCGGGCCAGGGGGTTAGCTTGCCGGAGGACACCCATAGGCGCTATGCCTTGCTTGTGGGTGAATTCCAGCAGTTGGGCCCTAGCTCTTTTTATGGGAGTCCAGATTACAGGACGGCAGAGGACTGGCTTTTGGGCTTGGAGAAGATCTTCCAAGTGATGCGATGTTCAGATGAGGACAGATTATGTTTGGCCTCTTATATGATGCGTGGTGGTGCAGATGTGTGGTGGAAAAGTGAGCTGGCCTCTTATACGATGCACGGCCGTGCATCGGTGCACGAACACGCCCGTGCATCTCTCGGCCTCGCGCTGGGATGAGTTAACCGAGCCGTGCACGGCCGTGCATGGCTCGGTGATACCTGAAAAATCCAGAAAAATTTCTATCAGCATGATATAGCTTAGAGAGCATGAATATGAAAGAAAAACATAAAAATAACAATGTCTAAATAGTGAAAATAAATAAGAAAGTATAAGAATGCAAAAGAGGTTGGGTTGCCTCCCAACAAGCGCTTCTTTAGGGTCATTAGCTTGACCGGAATGGTGCTCATGGTGGGTCTGGAGGTGGAGAGGTTAAGTATGTGGCATGAAGCCTCTGCTTCCGTCGCTGCTCATGAAGTGTACCTATTAAAATGAGCATGAAGTATAAAAGTTTCTTTCTAACTGTCTTGACAGAACATGGAACAACAAAGTGGCATAAGACATAAGAAGCGCCAAAGTCAATTAAAATTTTATCCTTAAGCGATCCCAACATCTTCTTCTGCAGATCGGCCCCTATGGCATCTTCAGTATGCATCATCATTCCTACCATCTTGTCTCCTTCTAGACCAGTTGAGTCATTGGGTCTATCTCCAAAGTGTTCAGGAAAGGCTTGTGGGAAGAGCTCCATCTTGCTCCTCGACTGAGCAGTACTCTCCTTCGCCACCTCTCCATCCTCCCTGGAACCTGAAAAATAGAATTGGTTATCAGTAGCAGCAAAATCAAACGACATATTGTTTCCTTCAACGCCAAAGGTCATCGTTCTATGTGAGACATTGATTATAGCTTTGATCGTGGTAAGAAATGGTCTGCCCAATATAAGAGGGAAGAGTGGGTTCTCAGCTATGTCTAGGATCACAAAATCTACCGGGATCAATATTCCTTTAAACTGCAGCGGTACATTCTTAGTGATCCCAAGTGGTTGAAGCCTAGAGCCATTTCCAAATTGCAGAACTTGAGATGTTGAAATAAGAGTTCCCAAGTTTAGCTTCTCAAAAGTAATTACCGACATGATGCTGACTCCGGAGCCTAGATCCAAAAGTGCTCTATCAAATGCAGTGTTCCCAATCTTGCATGGTATATCAAAACTACCAGGGTCCTCAACTTTGAGAGGCAGCTGCTTGTATATGGCATCTTTAGGATTCTCAGCAACCACCTTTACATTTTCAGCATGAGGTGTGTTGAGAGTCTCATGACGAGGTCCCTCATCCTGGCTTGTAGATGCTTTCTCTTCATCTCCCACGTGTTCAGCTTCAGATTCCTCCAATTGCTTAACGCCACTTGTCATGATGGCATTGCACTGATCTCTTGGATTCGCTTCAGGCTGAGCTAGAAGCATTCCTGGATGTCTAGACAGTGCGCTGGTTCGTTGGTCCAGTTCTATGATTCGGTTCTCCATCATTTTCTAGTGGGTTGCAACAGAGTCTACTTTCATGTTTAGCTGGCAAATCTGTTCACTCATGGTATTCATGGCCTCGTTGTGCTTTGTCTGACTCGCCATGAGGTTCTCTATCATTAGTTCCAGTCTGGACTTATGTGGAGGATCTTGTTGTCTCTGGTTGGCTGATGGATGCTGTATCTCAGGAGGCCTGAAATTAGAAGAGAAATTCTGATTAGAAAAATTAGCAGGAGGAACTTGCCCTTGATTTAACTTGTAGGAGAAATTTGGATGATTTCTCCATCCCGGATTGTAGGTGTTTGAGTAGGGGTCATTCTGATTCCTGAAATTCCCAATGGCATTGACTTGTTTAGAAGAGGCGCTCAAGATGTGGCAGCTATCAGCAGAATATCCTGTCACTCCACAAACATCACAAGTCAAAGAATTAGCAGTAGAGACATTAATAGAATCTATCTTTCATGAAAGAGAGTCTACTTTTGCCATTAAAGAATCGATTGAGTTAGCATCAAACTTCCCTGAGTTTCGAGTGTGCTGGGTCCTCTCTCCTGACCACTGATAATGATTGAGCGCCATGTCCTCTATCAGCTCTATCGCATCATCATAGTTCTTGTTCATTAATGCCCCACCAGCAGCAGCATCTACAGAAAGTCTGGTCTGGTACAACAATCCACTGTAGAAGGTGTATACGATCACCCATTTCTGTAGACCATGGTGCGGGCACATCCTCAACAATTCCTTGAACCTATCCCATGCTTCATACAGGGACTCTCCTTCTCTTTGGGCAAAGTTGGTTATCTGATTCCTGAGCTGGGCGGTCTTGCTCGGTCGGAAGTATTTTGACAGAAAAGCTTGTGATAGCTGTTTCCACATTGTGATTGATGCCTGCGGTAAAGACTGCAACCACACCCTAGCTCGATCCCTGAGAGAGAAAGGGAAAAGTCTCAGTTTGATAGCATCAGGATGAGCACCATTAATTTTTAAAGTGTCGCAGCATTCTAAAAAGATAGATAAATGAACGTTAGGATCATCAGTTGCTGCTCTACTGGATTGATTCTATTGCACCATCTGTACAAGTGATGGCTTGATCTCAAAGTTGTTGGCTTCGATAGCCGGTCGCGATATGCTCGAGTGCACGCCAGAAATGGTGGGCGCTGCATAATCTTTCAAGGAGTGAGTGGCTTCCATCGTCTGACTGTCAGAAAAGTTGCCTTCAAGTTTAAGTCTTTTCAAATTTCTTCTGACTTGACGAAAAGTTCGCTCGATCTCCGGGTCTTCAGGTACAAGTTTTCCTATTCTAGCAGTGTTCCTGGGCATAAACAAGTATCTAGACAGAAAATATTAGTAGCACCACACCAAATAGAAATTACAACTAAAAATAAAAGCAAAGAAACAGAATTAAGAACAAAATGAAATCTAACTAAACCTAGTCTATCAATCTTCTAATCATGTTAATATTGGCAACCTAGTCCCCGGCAACGGCGCCAAAAACTTGATAGGGCCTAGACGTCTGCTACCGCAAGTGCACGGTCTATCGCGATCTAACCCGCAGGGACTAGGGTCAATTACTAACAAATCAGTCAATCGAAAGCTACGTTAATGATTAATGGGAAAATGGCTAATGTCCAAGAGCAAGTAGTTAAACTAAGGCAGATTAAGAACAAGCAGCGCAGAGAGCAAAGCAAAGGGGGTTTTGAGATTATGAGAGAGATTCGGGGTTTTAGGTTTCACCACACTGAAGCATGTATAAATATTAGGGCTTGATAATTTAAATAAAGTTTTATCTAAGTTCTCAAGGTAACCTTTCCTAGGGTACAGACACGCTCCCTCTTAGGACACGGTCCAGTATCCATCTTAACCCAAGTCTCCTACTCTCGTGGCTTACTAGGGTTAAGGCGGATCCAATGGGATCTATGAAAGATTAGGGTTCCTCGAGTGATTTCGAGTGCTCTCGCAACACGAAATCACCAGTCCAGTCTAGGGGTTCCAATGGTCAAGGTTCACTTCTCAGTCCTTCCCTCGACATCTAAAGTATGCATACATATGGCCAGTATGTAAACAAGAATTAAAACATCCTAAACATGAATAAGAACAAAGATAAATAGAGGAATATATAGATCAAGTCATATTATCAAGCATTCTTACAGTGGGCTACGCCCAAACCCCGAAAATAAGGTTTACGCTATGGTATACATCATTAAATACATAGAATCTCTCATGAAAATCAAATCAAACCAAAGGGAGTAGTGGATCCTTGATTGAAGGCGGCTCAGCATGATCCTCCACGTCGGAACGAAGAGAGAAACTCGTCGGAACAGTGTCGCCGATCAGAAAATCACCCCAAAACCCTAAGTTGTCACCCTTTCGCCTCGTTCTCCTTTGTTGCTTGACCAAATGCGATTATTTCAGTGCCAAAACGTTCATGGCTAAGTTGGGAAGGTGCTCCCCAAATTTCGTCCAATTCCGAGCCCAAAATAGAAAGTTACAGGCAAAATACCAGACGCCTGTCGTGCTGTGCGTAATGATACACGGCCGTGCCCGTGCATGGGTGCACGGCCATGCCCGTGCATGGGTGCACGGCCATGCCCGTGTACGGCTCGGTTAAGTGAATTCTGGCGACTTATGATGCACGGCCGTGCATGGGTGCACGGCCGTGCATGGGTGCACACCCATGGCCGTGGATGATGTAGAGGACTCCGATTGAGCTGAAAATTGGCGTATAGCTCCATCTCATCATGGGAAATCATCACATACCTTCAGATTCTTCAAATTCCATAGATTTTGAGGCCAAATACCTGCATTTCATTAAAATAGAGGAAAAGTGAAGGTTCTGAAGAATATGAAACATTTGAGTAAATAAATGAGATGATACATGCATTATGCTCTAAAATAAGAATGAAATTGAGTCACGAAATATCATATTTTTACATATCATCAGAAGTCCAGCGCCATTTCTCCTTTGCCAATGGAGTCCTCTACTGAGATTTGTGCAGCTTCATCCCCAGGATTCTGCTCTGCCACCTCTGATTCCACCAGCAATTTCTCCAACTCTATTTCTGCCAATAGCAATAGCCGCTACTAGGGAATTTTCCAGCCAGCAACAACATCTCTGCCGAAAGGAATTTTTGTTTCTGCAGCCACACTAACAATGCACTTCATCTGAAAACCTACTGCTTTCCAGTCAACAACATCACTACTGTTTCTAGCTAGCTGGCACCTTTATTTCATCACCTCTCCAATTGCTATTAGAAACTACATTTTATTTTATTTTTGCAGTAGAATCTTCACTAGCAACTCTAATTTTTTTCCAGTTGTGCATCATCTTCTCTCGCCGCTGATAGGATTCCGCAAGTGCACGGAATTATCGAAGTAATAAAATATCGATCCATAGAGACCTACGTGTTAAGTACCAAATAGTTGTATTCTCACTAGCTAAGCAATCGAGTATGATGCGAGTAAACAATAGGAAAGCGCACAAAATAAGAGATAATCAAAGAGAGATACATGGGACTAGGGTTTCATCCACCTTAACTTCAATGATTAGATATATAAAAGGTTCGTCAATCAAATCTTGCTAAAACAAAGACCTAATTTACTTCATAAAAGGATTATCTCACTTTCGTGCAAATAACCACGCAGAGATAAATCCTCACTTTCGCGCAAGATTTATCCCAGGCTAAAGATAAGTAAATCATCAATCAGAGAATTCAAATATCACTTTCGTGCATCCGAATTCTAGGTTGATAATCTACAGTGGAGTGTCAAGGATCACTTTCGTGCATCCGAGTCTCTACACTAGTTTTACTCATGGATCTCCAACGTTCCGATCCTTGCTTTCCCACAAGATCTCCACGTTTGACAAATAGACTCGATCTATAGATTCATGTTATAACCATAGCAATTAATTTACTAGAATAGATCAAATTAGATCTAACCTAAGGAAGGGATCCTAACATGCAATTCTAGGGTTCCAAGTTCTCAAGCAAATCACCTTTCAGTCTCATTGTGAAAACTCTAAAAACATAATTAGTAACATGGACTTATAGAGAGTCTAAGCACAATCCATTACAAAAGTAAAATTATCATAGCAAAAATTATCATGACGAAAATAGAAGAGTTATCTAATCATTAAGAATCAAGGGGATTACACCCCATGTCCCAAAAGAGTGTTAAGCTTGCATGGAGCAAAAAATACAATGAATCATAGTTTATAATAATTAGAAATCAAAGAAGGAGAAAAAAACAACGTTACAACACGGGTGTAATGTAAATTACACCCGTAATTTTGTGATGAACAGCGCTATCACCGTTGTTTTGTTGATTCCTCCTCTGATCGAACTCCAAACGCTCTGACACTTCTGTGGCGTCTTTCTCTCCTCTAGACGAAGCTTCTGAGTGAAAATCATAGCTTGAGGTGCCCTCTATGCCTCTCGGCATGAGGCCAAACCCTAGCCGCCTCTCTGGCGATTTCTCCCTCAATACTGGATAAAAGTTCCCACTTTCACTTCGTACGCCTTTCCCTCTTAAAGATGAGTCCGCAGCAACTTTCAGATCTCGATTTGGAGCTCTGGATCAAAAGTTATAGCCCTCGCAAGTTTTGGACCCGAAAGTCTCGCGCAACCAGGTGCAAATTATGGCCGTGTAATATCTTACGGCAGTGCCGTAAAATCAGTCTGTGAGCGCTGAATCAAAATTACAGCCCGTAAAATATTTCTCGATGGTTCCGTAAAATCAGACGAGTTCTCTGGTCTGAAAACGCTGAAAATTACGGAAGTGTAATTCTACATGAGTGCCCATTGCACTTGATGTAAGTCATGAAAATGCCCGAGCGCCGCCAATCCTCGGTAGGCGTGGGTTGGACTAGGTTGCAGTGCACCACAAGTGTGGAAGGACCCGACTCCTCCCCACTTGTGTAGCACTCGGGTTCAATGTAGAGTTCAGCAGGGGTCATGGTAGCGACGCGCGCTGGGCCCTTGTCGGCCAGTGGTGGTTTCTTAGGGCACTCTCGCGACATGTGACCCGGTTGGAGACAATTGTAACAAGTGATCCAGCTAGAGGATCCAACCGCGGGGGCCTTGCCCTTCTCCTCCCAAGAGGACCGAGAGGAGGGGCCGTCGTGGTGTGGGCGTCTAGGGGATGGGTGCGCCGCGGGTGTGGGTTGTGGGTCCGGACGAGACTCTGGACGCTCAAATCGGTGCGGGGGACTGACCGCATGAGGACGTCTGTGGGGTGCAAGTTCGCTACGTCTAGCTGCGGCGCGAAGGTCATTCTCTATGTCGCGCAGGTAAGGCCCGACGGATGTCAGAACGGAGCCCATTCTTAAACTTAGACAGGGTTAACTCGGGATCCTTATGCAGGTTACAGCGGAGCTGTAATGTCTCAAAGGTGAGACAGTATTCTTCGACGGTACCCGACCCTTGGTGTAGGCCACTATACTGATCTAGAAGGCACTGCCTATACGAGGGAGGGACGTACCACTCCCAGAGTCGGTACCTCATCTCAGCCCACTCCAAGATCGGAGGAAGGGCTTGTTGCACGTTTTGGCGCTCCACGTTTTCCCAGTGTAAACGTGCAGGGCCTTCCAACAAAGTGCGCACAAACATAACGCGAGCGTCATGTGGGTAACGGCTGAGGTCAAAGTAGGCGTCGATAGATGCGACCCAATCTAGAAACTGCGAGGGATCTAATCCACCCTTGAAGGGAGCGGGGGTGTTTCGGGTGAAGTAACGGATGTCATCGTCAATCCGAGGGCGCTCCACATGGGCAGGGGCTGGGGTTCGGGTGGCAGCCCAAGCATGGCCAAAGCGACCATTGGGCTGAGAGCCTTGTGCGGCCCAAACATCATCTTCATCAAGGGGGTCATCCCCATCACTCGGATTCCTTGGAGCCTCGTAAGGCCGTGGGCGACCCCATTCATCCCCAGGGGTGGGCCGCCGAGCGGTCGCAGCCAACGGGGGCAACTCTCTAGTAGGGGGTGGATGGGCGGAGGTTAGAGGGTTAACTGGACTTGGGCGCCCATGCTCCATGGGCCCAGGCTGACCTATAAGGTGTTGGATTACAGCCAAGATCTACTGGATCGAGGCTTCGGTACGGGCTTGTTGGGCGTCCACGCGTGCGGGCAGCACCTCAAGCTTTGCATCGATTCGCGCCTCAAGCACAACCAACTACTCTAGGCGGGAGTTAGCCCCTTCCGAAGGCTGGACTGATTCTTGGGTCTCAGGGATGGTATCGGGGAATTGGGATGACATGAGTTGCGAATGTGTAGACACCATGCACAAACAAGGGAGACAGACTAGTGCAGAATGCTAAAAGACCAAAATGATGCTGAAATATGCAATGGAGGAGGACCGTGCGAATGATAAGAATCGAACGCGCAACTTCCTCTGATACCATAATTGATTCAGCAACTATTAGGAGGGATGGTCCTTAGCACCATACTCTTGGGGAACTACACAATGCTTTATGAAAACGTGAGAGGGTCGTTAGACGAGGGAAGGAAAAGTGCGTCGGAAAGTGCAGGGAGACCAATAGAAGCACGATGAAAGCGACGTAGAATTCGATCGGGGCAACACTAATGCAAATGAAAATGAACGGCACTCAACTATTGAATAACACACTGACCTATTAGCATTTTCTTAGCAATTCACTTAGCGTAGTAAGCCTAGCACGCGTTGGGGACAGTGATCTCGACGGACAGCCCGCGTGCCTATGATACTCATAGTGGTGAGGGGATAGGAAACTTGCAACAAATGAATAGAAAAGTAACAGAACAGGCAAACCTGACCCACCGGAAGGGTGGGATTTACTCCAATCGAAAAGCATAAGCAACTTGGAATCGAGGCATCCTCGACCCGAACAACGACAAAGGCGAGGCTCTGGCTCGACTTCTACAAACGTAGGTGACTCTAACTCACCAGGAGGTCTCTCCACTCCAAGAAAACTGAGAACTACACTAGCCCAGCCTCCTCTTTTATAGAATAGAGGGGTGGGAACAAGACAAAATACATATGAGACATTCTACTTTAACCAATTACCTACTCTCGCAGGCCACTAGAGTGGTCAAGCTGCGACTAAAGACAAAACATAACAACTTCCTAACTAATATTCTTCAGGGCAGGTGGCGTGATTCTACGTCTTCGTTCGATCATGGTCTAGACGCGCTCCGAGCACATGGCGATGAGGCAGCAGAATTTCAATGTTGTGGGCTACGCGACTATCGTTGCGGCTCGTTCTTGGGCTGTGTTGTTGCTGAGGTTGAGTGGCCCACCTGGGTTGGGGGCCTCAAGGGGTTGGCTTGAGGGGCCCTTGGGCTGAGTTGCCGTGAGGTGAGAGGGAGGAGCATCAGTGAAACCCGTGAGATGATCCGGTGGCTTGCATTGATATTGAGATTGCCGGGTTGTTACGTTGTGGAGCTCCTTTAGGTCACCAAGGGATGGAGAAATCTGGTAGGGAGAGCGAGTGACGTCAAAGTGCGGTCGTCGAGGCTCCATAACATCTTCAGGGTTGAACACGGCCTGGCCGTGTTGGTGCGTGATGACACCAAAATATGTAGTATATTTTGTATCATTTTAGATACCTTTTCATGCTAAATTGAGGATCTTTTTACTTGTTTTTTATGCTGAATCAATTTAATATTGCAAAGTCTACTTCTATTTTGGTTTTTCAAATTTTTCAGGCAAAAAGGCACTATTTTAGGTGTTTTCAAGCAAAAATCAAATACATGGAAGAGTTCTCATCATCAAGAAGAAGTCACCCAAGAATTTTCACGCAAATCGAGGCAAAGAACCCAAAATATGGTAGTGCCGTAAAGGATTTAACGGTACCGTATTTTACACGGCTACCGTATTATCGAGATCACGGCCGTATTTTGGTAATTTACCGAACAGAAGGCTTTCACGAAATTACGGCACCACCGTAAGAATTTACACGGCCGTATTTTGGGGCGCTTTCGGAACAGAGACCTTCGCTGAAATTACGGCACTACCGTAAACCAGTTTACGGGCTATATTTTCTAGACGTCTTCAGAACAGAAAGTTGCCCTGAAATTACGGCACTCCCGTAAACCATTTTACGGGTCGTATTTTCCAAACGAATTCGACCAGAGAGTTCAGCCGATTTTACGGAACTGCCGTAAACCAAATTACGCTGTCGTATTGTTCCAGCAATTTCAGAACAGAATAATCGATGGATTTTACGGCAGTGTCATAAGATATTACACTGCCGTATTCCGATGTTTGAACGCGATTCCCAGGTCAATGTCCACGCCCGATCCTTGCGGAGATGATTGCAGACGATCCAGAAGTTTATATTCGATGCTGTAAGAAGCAAAAGAGAGCTTTTCAGGAGAGGATTACAGAGAGACAAAAGGCCCCAATTTTGATTGACCGTGGAGGGAGAAATCACGATCCACGCCACCGTGGAGGGTTTTGCCGCCGCGCTCGATTCAGACGACCTCCGGCCGCGATTTTTCTACCGAAGCATCGCCTGGTGAAGGAGACAACGTACCAGAAATTTCAGATCGAAAAGAGACAAATTGGAGGAGAAATCAAGGGAAGAAGGATCGCCACCACTATTCACGCCTTCTTTTGTAAAATATGGCTATGAAATACTTCACAGCCATGCCGTATTTTCTAAAAACTCTTCCTTTTGTTGATTTTCGATTTTCTGAAATTATGGAATATTGTATTTCCTTCGCCATGATAGCTTAAACTACTCTTGGGACATGGGGGAGTAGTTCACTTGACTTTTAATGATTATATAACTTCTTTTTCAATATTTCGTTGAGTTTGATTTTAGCATGATGATTTTGCTCATGTGATAATTGTGCTTAGACTCTCTTTAAGTTCATATTATTAATTATGTTCTTAGAATTTTCGCTTGAGACTGAAAGGTAATTGCTTGAGAATTTGGAACCCTAGAATTGCATGTTAGGATCCCTTCCTTAGGTTAGATCCATCTTGATCTTTTCTAGTAAAATAATTTCCATGATTATAACATGAATCCATAGATCGAGTCTATTTGTCAAACGTGGAGATCTTGTGCGAAAGCAAAGATCGGAACGTTGGAGGTCCTTGAGCAAAACTAGTTGCGAGACTCGGATGCACGAAAGTGATCCTTGAGACTCCACTAGAGATTCTAGAGCTCGGATGCACAAAAGTGATCCTTGAGTTCATCCTTTGATAATATCTTCTTCATGATGAAATTGAATCAACGAAATCCTTATTCATGTCTAGTCATAAAAGTTTAAGTGAACGAAACCCTAGTCCCAGCTTTTCTCTTTGATAATCCGGCTTTTAGTTACCGATTGCTATTCTCACGATCTCGTTTTGCCTAGTTAGGAAGAAATCAACTATTTAGTATTCGACAACGTAGGTCCTTGTGGATTCGATACTTTTTTATTATTTCGTATACCCGTGCACTTGCGGTTTAACAACAAGTTTTTGGTGCCGTTACCAAGGATTAGTCCAAGGTACACGCGTGCCAGATTTGTTATGTTCCCTTTCAGGTTATCAAGTTTTTGGCGCCGTTGCCGGGGACCTTAGTTTTGTCGATATTACAGACGTTGAGATTATTGCTAGATTAAGTTTTTATTTACTGCTTATTTTCTGTTTCTTGAAATCACTTGATCTGTTTACTTTGCATGCGCAGGAGCCTTAGGTCAGGACCACTTGTACCATTGGATCCTGAAATCAATAAGACATTAAGAGCACGCAGAAAGTTGAGGTTAGAAGAATCATCACAAGAAGAACTGCAAGAACAATCCCAACCAGAGTTACAAGAAGAGATTTTAGAGATGGGAGACAATCAGAACCATCAGAGAACACTTAGGGACTATGCAGCCCCTAATCATCATGAAATTCGTTCTAGTATTGCTAGGCCAGCAATTGAGGCCAACAATTTCGAGATTAAACCTTAACTCATTGCAATGTTTCAACAAGATCACTTTGGAGGATCTCCACTGGAGGATCCCAACCAACACTTGGCCTTATTTCTTGACTTATGCGATACTATTAAGATGAATGGTGTTTCTAACGATGCATTTAGACTAAGACTTTTTCCTTTTTCTCTTAGGGACCGAGCAAAGACATGGCTTAATTCACACCCAGCTGGTACCTTTACCACTTGGAATTAACTGTCAAATTTCTTCTTGAACAAATACTTTCCACCAAGGAAGACACTAGAGCTGAGAAACCAAATTACAAACTTTCAACAAAAAATTGGGGAGACGTTTAGTGAAGCCTGGGAGAGATTCAATGAACTGCAGCGGAAGTGTCCTCACCATGGAATAGAACTTCAGACTTTAATGCAAACTTTTTATTACATTATCTGATCAGACTAAAATGATTGTGGATGCCGCTACAGGAGGAGCTCTTATGAGCAAAACACCAGATGAAGCCTTCAGACTGCTAGAGGAGATGGCAGAAAACCATAATCAATGGACTACCGAAAGGGGAGTACTGTACAAGCCTTCTCAAGGTAAGAGTGGAAGTGATGAAATACGCTCCTTAGAAGAGAAGGTAAAATTTTTGTGTAGTCAGTTAAATTCCATGCAAACTGCTTCTGTTTCTGCTATCACTTGTGAAAACTGTGGTAATGATGGTCATACTGCTGAATATTGTAGAATTGTTGATCAGGGTAATGAGCATGTGAACGCCATAGGGAATTACAACCAAAGTAGACCTAATGATCCCTATTCTAATACATACAACCCTGGATGGAGAAATCACCCCAACCTTTCATGGAAAAACAATAAAAATGTAGGGGGGAACAATGAAAACAAAGGATTCCAAAAGCAAAATCTGAACCAAAACATAAATCAAAATTCTAATGAGGGATCCATACTTGAAAAACTTTTGGCCAACCAAAATCAGTTCATGTCTGATATAAAAGAATACATGTCAAATCAAAACAAGCAAAATGAGGAATTTAAGGAAAATTTTCATCAAATCAACTCTAGACTGGATAGAGTAGAAGCCCACAACAAAATTCTTGAAAACCAAATTGCACAGCATGCTAGTGTTCCTTACAGACCCCCTGGGAAATTGCCTGCAAAACCTGAGATAAACCCTAGGGAGCATTGTAATGCCATCATGACTAGAAGTGGGAAAAAACTGGGAGAACCTAGAGGGAGGTTTGAAAACACTAAAGAAAAGCTTAATGATAATAAAAGGGAATTGGAGATAGGAGAATCTTCTTCACATGAGAAACCCCAAATATGTTTATCACCTCAAAAGGGTGATGAACCAAAAGGGGAGGAATCATGTGAGAAAGATAATCCTAAATCTGATTTACCTAATCCTTACCAAACACCTATACCTTTTCCTCAAAGGTTAGTTCAACATAAACTAGACAAAAAGTTTGGCAAGTTTCTTGAAGTTTTTAAAAATCTTTATATTAATGTTCCAATTCTTGAAGCTATTGTTGAAATGCCATCTTATGCCAAGTTTTTAAAAGAGATATTGTCTAGTAAAAGAAAATTGGATGATTATGGTACTTGCATGGTTACACTAATAGAAGTTTGTAGTGTGGTCATACAGAATAAATTGCCACCTAAATTGAAGGATCCAGGTAGCTTTTCTGTACCCTGTTCAATTGGCACCCTATATTTTGACCGAGCCTTATGTGACTTAGGTGCGAGTGTAAGTTTAATGCCTCTTTCTACTTACAGGAAACTGAATTTGGGAGAGCTAAAGCCTACATCAATATCTTTGCAGCTCGCAGACTCATCAGTGAAGTATCCTGTAGGTATGTTAGAGAATATTCCAATAAAGATAGGTGAGTTTCTCATACCTGCAGATTTTGTAATATTGGACATCGAGGAAAATTGTAGAAATCCTATCATTCTGGGTAGACCACTATTGGTCACAGCTAAAGCAAAAATTGATGTGGAATCAGGAAAAATTACCTTTGATATATATGATAACAAGATCGAATTTAGTCTTAATGATTCAACAAACAAACTTTCATACTCAGGATCTTGTTGTAGTATTGAAATATTTAATGATGAAATTTATGATGTTTCAAGTTTGTTTGATGAAACCCCAAATAATGAATCTAACAATCTTTTTGAGGGTATTGATGAGAAATTGCAGAAGAAGAAAAAGCCAAAGAGGAAGAGAAGAAGAGAAGGCTCTAGGATGATTGAGAAAATAGAAAGAATTCTAAGCAGATTTGGATACTATTTCAAGATCGAGCCTTATGTTGTAAAATCAGAGTTGAGATCCAGAAATTCACGATCAAACCTGAGTGTTAAAGGGTCAAGCTAATGACCTTTAAATTAGCGCTTCTTGGGAGGCAACCCAAGCTTTCTAACCCTTATTTTAATTTTATTTACCTTGATTTTTGCTTAGGACTAATTTTTATTTTATTATTTGTAGGTTTTTCGTGATTTGGAGCAAAATATGGCAGTACTGTAAAGGATTTTATGGTACCGTATTTCAGTCTACTTCCTGCCAAAAAGCTGCGACGAAATTACGGTACGGCCGTAAAGGATTTCACGGTACCGTATTTCTGATCCAAAATCAACCCGAAAGTTCTTTCGTTTTTACGGAACAACCATAAGGTAGTTTACGTGCCGTATTTTCTAAAATTTTATTTTTCGGTTTTCCTTCAAAAAAATAAAAAAATAAATAAAAATAAAAAAATCGCTGCTTGAATTTAACGGCGGTACCGTAAACTGTTTTTGAAAGTCCCCTAACAAGGGGAGCGAAACCCTAATAGGCGCATATGGAGGTTTACATGCAGCGGAAGGGGTTTCTAGGGATCGAATGCATGATATATGATCAACTTTAAAATCAACAAAATAGAATGGTAGCGACTCATACCATGGCCATCGCTTAGATGGTGTCTAGGAAGAAGAGAGAACGATGGGGTTCTCCTCCAAAGCGCCACACACAAGATGATCGATGGCTTGCTCCTTGGACGCTCCTTGTGCTAGCAAGGTTCTCCAAGTAACCTTGTCGTGTGAGAAGGGATGAAGAAGATGAGATCCACTGCTTGGCGATTCTTCCTTGTCGTCAAAACCTCTTCCACGAGAATGCCCCCCAAGCAAACACACGAGAAGAGAGGGGCGACAACAATAGGCGTGAAGAGGTGAGGCGTGGTCACGTATGTGATCATGCTTTCTAAAAATAGAAAGCCACTCCTCAACATGCGATCAAGGGTTTTTTTCCCATTCGCATATTTCTCTTAACTTGAACCGTGCGCTCACATGATGAGCTGGTTCAATAATGGTTTGGTTCAAAGACCAATTAACCCAAGCCATTAGTCCAGATCACATTAAACCCTAAGGTTCTTGATCTGACCATTGATCTCTTGATGCTCCTGATCTCACCGATCTAGCATCCATTCTCTCAATCGAAGCTTACCGATCTCAAGCCCTAATCAATCAAACATGATCAGGCCAGATCTCACTCACAATCAGAGATTAAATCCCTTTAAACTGAACCTAAACAATTCAGTCCACACGATCTGACTTAAGTAAGCCATATCATCAAATTGTGCGACCCTAAGGGTTTCCTTTAAATGTCGGTAACGATAACTTACGTCATCACGATCAGTGAGGGGTATCTAGCAACACATCACTGTCTCCCGATATAAAAGAAAGAGTCTTCCAAGACTACACCCAAACCACAGCACAAGTGTGAATCCACTTCACCAGGCATACATGATTCCTTTGCCACTGGATGTTCATATTGGACAAGCGTGTCAAGCCTGTAGCTCCAATATGATGAGCATGATTAGATCAGATGAACATAGTCACCTGGGTATGGCCATACACTTTCTCAATCATCTCATCCAGGGGGCCCCTTTAGAACATCACACTCCTTAAACAAGGAGACGGCAATCCTGTATCTATCACTAGTGCCCTAACCTGACTCATGATCATCATCCAAGATAGTCTATAATCATTATGTTTCAAATGATATTGAACTACCTCAAAACAATGACAATCATCATTTAGAAACACAAGTGATCTCAAGTCAGAGGACATGTGCCACTTGTTGCATACAAGGATTATTCACATTGTGACAAGCAATTGAATATCCTAGTAGGGTCTGTCCAGTACATCCAATGTACCCATGAGTCTACATCTTATTTCATGCTTGAAGCATCCTATAAGATTACAACACATATTAGTCTCAAGCATATCAAGGCTGTCTCATGTTCACCAAGTTATCTCGACTAAGGACATATAGCATGTCAGCCTAGCTGAACAGCATTGAGACATTATTCAGAAGCACATGTATTGCAGCAGACAATGTAACAAACTGAATAACAACTATTGCCTTTATAAACATCAGAGTTTATACATGATACTGTTACAATCCCAAGGCCTCAAACATTAGCCTTAAGGGCATACCCCAACAATCTCCCACTTGCACTTAATCTAATGGTTGAGGAATCTCAAACCCATATTATTACAGTGCTTCTCATGCTTCTGCTGCGCCAGAGGCTTGGTAAGCGGGTCTGCCAGATTGTCATCTATATGAACCTTGCAGACTTTGATCTCGCCACGATCAATGATCTCCCGGATCAAGTGAAACCGTCTCTGTATGTGCTTGGACTTCTGGTGCGACCGCGGTTCCTTTGCTTGTGCGATTGCTCCAGTGTTATCACAGAAGATAACCAAAGGATCTGCACTCGAAGGAACAACACCAAGTTCCTGAATGAACTTACGAATCCAAACTGCCTCCTTAGATGCTTCTGAGGCTGCAACATACTCGGCTTCTGTTGTGGAATCAGCAACGATAGACTGTTTGAAACTTTCCCACACCACTGCTCCTCCATTCAAGCTAAAAACATAGCCTGATTGCGATCGGAAATCATCCTGGTCAGACTGGAACGAAGCGTCAGTATATCCTTCAATACTGAGTTCTTCCTGACCACCATATATCAAGAACATATCTTTGGTCCTCCGCAGATATTTCAAGATGTTCTTGACTGCAATCCAGTGCGCCTGACCTGGATTACTTTGGAATCGACTGGTCACGCTTAACCCGTAAGCGACGTCTGGGCGAGTACACAACATCGCATACATAATGGATCCAATAGCCGAAGCATAAGGCGTATTGTCCATTTCATCTTTCTCAGTCTGTGTTTGAGGACACTGACTCTTTGAAAGATTCAGACCATGTCTGACTGGAAGATATCCTCCTTTAGAATTCTCTAAATGAAATCTTTCCAGGACTTTATCGATGTAAGTACTCTGGCACAGCCCGAGAAGCCTCTTAGATCTATCCCTGTAGATCTTCACACCTAATACATAGGCTGCTTCTCCTAAATCTTTCATCTGGAAACATTTCCTTAGCCATGCTTTAACAGCATGCATTTCAGGAATATCCTTTCCAATGATGAAGATATCATCGACGTAGAGGACTAGGAAAGTAATTACGCTCCCACTAAACCTCTTATATACACACGGGTCATCTTCATTCTTGATGAAACCAAATTCACTAATTGATTCATCAAAACGAATGTTCCAGCTTCTTGATGCTTGTTTAAGTCCATAAATGGACTTCTTTAATTTGCATACCTTATGACGATCAGATGGATTAGTGAAACCTTCAGGTTGTGTCATATACACATCCTCATCCAATTTTCCATTAAGGAAAGCAGTCTTCACATCCATCTGCCAGATCTCATAATCATAATATGCAGCTATCGCGAAAAGAATCCGAATAGACTTAAACATAGCTACAAGTGAGAAAGTTTCATCATAATCTATCCCGTAGATTTGTTTGAAACCTTTCGCAACTAGCCTGCCTTTATAGGTAACTACGTTACCATCCATGTCAATCTTCTTCTTGAAGATCCATTTACAGCCTATAGGGATAACTCACGGAGGTGGATCAACCAAATCCCAAACTTGGTTATCTGACATGGAGTCCATCTCGGCTCGCATAGCTTCAAGCCATCTAGCTGAGTCCGGTCCACTGACCGCATCCGCATAAGTGAGGGGTTCATCATTATCAATGATGTAGACTCCGTCATAGCGCTCAGGCTGTCGACGAATCCTTCCCGATCTTCGCGGTTCCCGTGATATCTGAGCCTCAGGTTGTTCAATAACCTGTTCTACCTGCTCAGGCTCATCCAACTGTGCTTGACTACTTTGTCCTTCCTCTGGATTCTCATCTAGTTTTATTTCTCTCCCACTGGCTTCTTGCAGAAGAAACTCCTTCTCAAGAAAAATGGCCGTCCGAGCAACAAATTGTTGGGGTATGCCCTTAAGGCTAATGTTTGAGGCCTTGGGATTCATTCAGTATCATGTATACACTCTTATGTTTATAAAGGCAATGGTTGTTATTCAGTATGTTACATTGTCTGCTGCAATAAGTGTGCTTCTGAATAATGTCTCAATGCTGTTCAGCTAGGCTGACATGCTGTAATGTCCTTAGTCGAGATATCTTGGTGAACATGAGACAGCCTTGATATGATTGAGACTAATATGTGTTCTAATCTTATAGGATGCTTCGAGCATGGAATAAGATGTAGACTCATGGGTATATTGGATGTACTGGACAGACCCTACTAGGATATTCAATTGCTTGTCACAATGTGAATAATCCTTGTATGCATCAAGTGGCACATGTCCTCTGACTTGAGATCACTTGTGTTTCTAAATGATGATTGTCATTGTTTTGAGGTAGTTCAATATCATTTGAAAGATAATGGTTATAGACTATCTTGGATAATGATCATGAGTCAGGTTAGGACACTAGTGATAGATATAGGATTGCCGTCTCCTTGTTTAAGGAGTGTGATGTTCTAAAGGGGCCCCCCTAAATGAGATGATTGAGAAAGTGTATGGCCATACCCAGGTGACTATGTTCATCTGGTCTAATCATGCTCATCATATTGGAGCTACAGGCTTGACACGCTTGTCCAATAAGAACATCCAGTGGCAAAGGAAACATGTATGCCTTGTGAAGTGGATTCACACTTGTGCTGTGGTTTGGGTGTAGTCTTGGAAGACTCTTTCCTTTATATCGGGAGACAGTGATGTGTTGCTAGATACCCCTCACTGATCGTGATAACGAAAGTTATCGTTACCGACATCTAAAGGAAACCCTCAGGGTCGCACAATTTGATGATATGGCTTACTTAAGTCAGATCGTGTGGACTGAATTGTTTGGGTTCAGTTTAAAGGGCTTTAGTCTCTGATTGTAAGTGAGATCTGGTCTGATCATGTTTGATTGATTAGGGCTTGAGATCGGTAAGCTTCGATCGAGAGATTGGATGCTAGATCGGTGAGATCAGGAGCATCAGGAGATGAACGGTTAGATCTTGAACCTTTAGGGTTTATTGTGATCTAGACCAATGGCTTGGGTTATTTGGTCTTTGAACCAAATCAAATTGAACCGGCTCATTACATGAGCGCATGGTTCAAAGGGGAAGAAATGGTGATCGGTTCACTTGGAGTGAACGCATCACACATTGAAGGGTTGCCATATTTGGAAGGTGCATTATTCCAATAGATGGTAACGCCTCCACATGTTTATGAGAGTAACGTCTCTCTTCTCCCTCTTGCTCTCGACGTTGCATTCTCGTGTAGAGAAGTGGTGAACGACGAGGAACTCTCGCCAAGCAAGAAGTTCTCCCCCCTTTTTCCATACGGCAAGGACCCTTGAAGAATCTTGCTAGCACAAGGATCACAAGGGGTAGGCGACATCACTTTGTGTGCGTCACTTGTGGAGAAGATCTCTTTTGGTCTTTGCTTCCAAGCCGACATCCATCCTAATGGCGTTGGTATGATCCCTTTGAGATCTTTTTCGGTTATACAAGTTAATCATATGAACTACATGCGATCTTGATGATGAATTCCCTAGAAATATTACATGCGCCCCCTTTATTTAGGGTTTCATCTCCTTGCGCTCCCCCTTGAAGGGGACTTTCAAATGGTATCAGAGGTTTGGTTCTTGTAGAATCATATGATTGCTTGAGAATTTGTGATCCTTGTTTGTGATTGATAAGTAGATCTAGTAGGAAGCATCTTGCGCATCTACATGTTACGTAGTGAACAAAATACATGATGTATGTTTTTACTCCTTTGCGCATGTGTGATGTATGGTGGCGCATATTGATAGTTGTAGTTTTTCTTAACAAACTTTATCACTTGCGCGCCTCACTAGATCTAAGTGGCGCCTACTGTAAACCCTTAGACGGGTTGATGGGGTTGAAAGCATCCTCTAGGTTAGATCCAAATAGTCTGATCAGACCATCTGACAGCCTAGATGGGTTGACCAGATAGCACCTGTGCGCAAGCACGAGGTGGCTATAGGTCGACTGCATCAAGGGCATGTAGCGAGGTCTGGTTGAGACGACTAGTGAACACACATGAGTTAGGCCCGGGGTCACACCCGCTTGCCGAAACTCATGAGGGTTGTTCAGCCCTTTGCGCATGCATGGTTGACCATTAGGTCAACTCAAGTCAGTTAGGACTTGGTGCATGCAAGGGCAGTGGATCTGACTAGATGGATGAGTGGATCCCTATCAATGGACCGTTGTAAGGTTGTAGGGCACATAAGAAAATTAAAATTGATGCCAATGGGGTTTTCAAAAATTTTATTTTCTTGTTAAAGGATCACATGTTGATTGGATGCCATAATATATGTTTATTTCTTCTTATGTGGGTTGCCCTTTTAATGTCTGCTGTGCTGGGGCCTGCGAGCCTGGATTAAAATTGTAAATTAATTTATATTGTGATCTGCGCATCACTTTTATTTAATTTATAATGTGTAATTGACCTGCGAGTCAATCATGTCTAGATAGATTAAATTGTAAGTTTAATCAGACATGAGCACATAGCACAGTTGGCAGAGGCGCATGCAGCAGAGGCTTGACCAGGTGGGAGGTCTAGGGTTCGACCCTATGACAGGCGCATCTACCTGGTGGGTGCACCTGAGCTGCAGAAGGCGCTTAGGCCCTGGTCTGGGCCAGATGAGAGGCAAAAGACCCAAGAAGCAAGTGAAGACTTAAGATAACTTAAGGTCTTACTTAGGCTTAATGGGCGTTTACCACATAAGATCATCATGCTTTCTTTTATTGTTTATATAATTAGAATTGCATGATTTATTTATCTTCTGCTATCACCATAGGGTTTGTATGATAGTTAAGAAGATAAAAGACCGTTAAAATCCAACGCTAAAATATCAAGCTCGATAGCCTTCTGACGCGAAACCTCACTGTTCTGACTATCGTTGGAGCCGTGTTGTACCCACTCAGTGGGCACGTCCATCTATCTTCAGACGGTGTGTGATTTCACCTGCGTATTACAGAGAAGGGATTTATCGCTTCTCGTTGCTCAGCATAGCACGTGGTGGTCCAGGGAGTAGGTCAGGTCAGCTTGACCATGTAGGCTACATATGTGGCGCCTATGGTAGCTATATGGAGGCAGCCATCTGCGGGATCAGAGACTGTGTTGTACCAACTCAGTTGGCACAGTCGGCTGGATTGCCCAGATGAAGGGGAATCGCACGGGTTGGCGATTGGCAGGGACTGCCTACCAGAAATTAGTGCTTGTACTCTCTGTGCATCTTATCTCGCCTGAGCGGGACGCGGAGACCAAGTATGAAATCTGGATCCCATCTCACTAAAAGAGTGTTACTCTTTCGGGCTGTTTTGCTGGATTTTTCAGCCAGATAAAATAGTGAGAAAAGAATCTTTCTTAAGTCCTGGATTGATTCTAAACATTGATACTGACCTTGCTGTTCTTGCATTGTTGTAGATTCCTGCAGCAACGAACACCATGAGCTTCAATGTGTGATCCCTACTGGAAAGGGAGAAGTTTGCTGGGCCAAACTTCTCAGACTGGTACGGACACCTTAAGATTGTTCTTAAGGCAGAGAGGAAACTGTATGTCCTCGAGACGGCTATACCGCCTCAACCCGCTGCGAACGCCGCAAGGGCGGTTCGCGATGCCTATGAAAAGCATGTCAATGATAGCATTGATGTTGCTTGCCTGATGCTAGCGTCTATGACGCCACAGCTGCAGCGTCAGCATGAGGATATGTCTGCTATAGAAATTATAGCAAACCTCAAGATGCTGTATGCTGCACAGGCGAGGACTGAACGCTATAATCTGACCAAGCTTTTCTTTCAGAGCAAACTGACTGAAGGGAGTCCAGTGGGAGCTCATGTGCTCAAGATGATTGGGCACAAGGAGGCTCTAGAAAAACTGGGGCACACCATCAATCAGGAGCTTGCTGTAGACATTATTCTGCAGTCTCTCCCGGCCTCCTTCGATGCGTTCATTATTAATTTTAATATGAACAAGATCGACTGTACTCCGGCAGAGTTGCTGAATATGCTCTTGACTACGGAGGAGACTCTGAAGGGAAAGCCTTCAACCTCTGTCTTGATGTTCCCTTCCAGGAACAAGAAGAAGGGGAAGAAGGGCAAGGCCCCTGTCAAGAACTACAGCAAGGCTCTGAAACAAAAGGTGAAGCGGTCGAAGGACAACAGGTGTTTCCACTGTGGCCAGCTGGGTCACTGGAAAAAGGACTGTAAAGCGCTCCAAGGAGACAAGAAGGGAAGCATCGCTTCTGGCTCAGGTATATTTGTGACTGAGGTCATGATATCTTCTTCTTCTATTTCATGGGTGTTGGACACTGCATGTGGAGTTCACATTTGTTCAAATGTACAGGAACTCAAGAGAAGAAGACAGGTGGGACAGCATGAGGTGGACCTACGAGTTGGAAACGGGGCACGGGTTGCTGCTGTTGCTGTAGGGGTTTATTACATCTCATTACCATCTAGACTTGTACTAGAACTTGACAAATGTTATTTTGTTCCAAGTATTACGAAAAATATTATCTCTATTCCTGCTCTTGTCAGGAAAGGATTTTCCTTTGAATGTAATATTTCAAAGTGTGTAATTTCTTATGATAATATTGTTTATGCTTCTGGATCAATTAACAATGGGTTATTCATGTTAGACATGGAATGTTCTATACAAAACATTGATAATAAGAAAGCCAAGTATGCTGATGACAGCACCTTGCTATGGCATAGTCGTTTAGGCCATATTAACAAGAAACGCATTAAGCGGTTGCATGATCATGGACTGCTGGGATCATTCTCCAATGAGGAGATTGATACATGCAAAGCTTGTTTAATGGGTAAAATGACGAAGGCTCCTTTTCCTCACAAAGGTCAAAGGGCTTCAGGTTTACTTGACCTTATACACAGTGATGTGTGTGGGCCATTTAGTAAACATGCCAGAGGTGGCTATTCATACTTCATTACCTTTACTGATGATTTCAGTAGATATGGGTATGTCTATTTAATGAGACATAAGAGTGAATCTTTTGACAAGTTCAAAGAGTTCAAAAATGAAGTACAAAATCAGCTAGGCCGAAATATCAAGGCACTTCGCTCAGATCGAGGTGGAGAATACCTAAGTCGAGAGTTTACTGACTATCTGAAGGAGTGTGGGATTATCTCACAGCTCACTCCGCCAGGAACACCGCAATGGAATGGTGTGTCCGAGAGGAGGAACAGAACCTTACTGGATATGGTTCGTTCTATGATGAGTCAAGCTACTCTACCTTACTCCTTTTGGGGATTTGCACTGGAAACAGCTGCAAAGGTACTAAACCGAGTGCCATCCAAGGCAGTTTCAAAGACACCATATGAGTTATGGTATGGGAAACAGCCGAGCTTGACATTTATTAAGATCTGGGGTTGCGAGGCTTACGTCAAAAAGCTCGCCTCTGGGAAACTAGAGAGCAGATCTGAGAAATGTATCTTTGTCGGATACCCTAAGGAAACTAAGGGTTATTATTTCTACGATCCCAAAGAGAACAAAGTATTTGTTGCTCGGACGGCAGTTTTTCTTGAGAAGGAATTTCTTCTGCAAGAAGCCAGTGGGAGAGAAATAAAGCTGGATGAGAATCCAGAGGAAGGACAAAGTAGTCAAGCACAGTTGGATGAGCCTGAGCCGGTAGAACAGGTTATTGAACAACCTGAGGCTCAGATATCACGGGAACCGTGAAGATCGGGAAGGATCCGTCGACAGCCTGAGCGCTATGACGGAGTCTACATCATTGAAAATGATGAACCCCTCACTTATGCGGATGCGGTCAGTGGACCGGACTCAGCTAGATGGCTTGAAGCTATGCGAGCCGAGATGGACTCCATGTCAGATAACCAAGTATGGGATTTGGTTGATCCGCCTCCGGGAGTGATCCCTATAGGCTGTAAATGGATCTTCAAGAAGAAGATTGATATGGATGGTAACGTAGTTACCTATAAAGGCAGGCTAGTTGCGAAAGGTTTCAAACAAATCTACGGGATAGATTATGATGAAACTTTCTCTCCTGTAGCCATGTTCAAGTCTATTCGGATTCTTTTCGCGATAGCAGCATATTACGATTATGAGATCTGGCAGATGGATGTGAAGACCGCTTTCCTTAATGGAAAACTGGATGAGGATGTGTATATGACACAACCTGAAGGTTTCACTATTCCATCAGATCGTCATAAAATATGCAAGTTAAAGAAGTCCATTTATGGACTTAAGCAAGCATCTAGAAGCTGGAATATTCGTTTTGATGAATCAATCTGTGAATTTGGTTTCATCAAGAATGAAGATGACCCATGTGTATATAAGAGGTTTAGTGGGAGCGTAATTACTTTCCTAGTCCTCTACGTCGATGATATCTTAATCATTGGAAACGATATTCCTGAACTGCATGCTGTTAAAGCATGGTTAGGAAAATGTTTCCAGATGAAAGATCTAGGAGAAGCAGCCTATGTGTTAGGTGTGAAGATCTACAGAGATAGATCTAAGAGGCTTCTCGGGCTGTGCCAGAGTACTTACATCGATAAAGTCCTGGAGAGATTTCATTTAGAGAATTCTAAAAGAGGATATCTTCCAGTCAGACATGGTCTGAATCTTTCAAAGAGTCAGTGTCCACAAACACAGACTGAGAAAGATGAAATGGACAATACGCCTTATGCTTCGGCTATCGGGTCCATTATGTATGCGATGTTGTGTACTCGCCCAGACGTCGCTTACGGGTTAAGCGTGACCAGTCGATTCCAAAGTAATCCAGGTCAGGTACACTGGATTGCGGTCAAGAACATTTTGAAATATCTGCGGAGGACCAAAGATATGTTCTTGATATATGGTGGTCAGGAAGAACTCAGTATAGAAGGATATACTGACGCTTCGTTCCAGTCGGACCAGGATGATTTCCGATCGCAATCAGGCTATGTTTTTAGCTTGAATGGAGGAGCAGTGGTGTGGAAAAGTTTCAAACAGTCTATCGTTGCTGATTCCACAACAGAAGCCGAGTATGTTGCAGCCTCGGAAGCATCCAAGGAGGCAGTGTGGATTCGTAAGTTCATTCAGGAACTTGGTGTTGTTCCATTGAGTGCAGATACTTTGGTTATCTTCTGTGATAACACTGGAGCAATCGCACAAGCAAAGGAACCACGGTCGCACCAGAAGTCCAAGCACATACAGAGACGGTTTCACTTGATCCGGGAGATCATTGATCGTGGCGAGATCAAAATCTGCAAGGTACATACAGATGACAATCTGGCTGACCCGCTTACCAAGCCTCTGGCGCAGCAGAAGCATGAGAAGCACTGTAATAATATGGGTTTGAGATTTCTCAACCATTAGATTAAGTGCAAGTGGGAGATTGTTGGGGTATGCCCTTAAGGCTAATGTTTGAGGCCTTGGGATTCATTCAGTATCATGTATACACTCTTATGTTTATAAAGGCAATGGTTGTTATTCAGTATGTTACATTGTCTGCTGCAATAAGTGTGCTTCTGAATAATGTCTCAATGCTGTTCAGCTAGGTTGACATGCTGTAATGTCCTTAGTCGAGATATCTTGGTGAACATGAGACAACCTTGATATGATTGAGACTAATATGTGTTCTAATCTTATAGGATGCTTCGAGCATGGAATAAGATGTAGACTCATGGGTACATTGGATGTACTGGACAGACCCTACTAGGATATTCAATTGCTTGTCACAATGTGAATAATCCTTGTATGCATCAAGTGGCACATGTCCTCTGACTTGAGATCACTTGTGTTTCTAAATGATGATTGTCATTGTTTTGAGGTAGTTCAATATCATTTGAAAGATAATGGTTATAGACTATCTTGGATAATGATCATGAGTCAGGTTAGGACACTAGTGATAGATATAGGATTGCCGTCTCCTTGTTTAAGGAGTGTGATGTTCTAAAGGGGCCCCCCTAAATGAGATGATTGAGAAAGTGTATGGCCATACCCAGGTGACTATGTTCATCTGGTCTAATCATGCTCATCATATTGGAGCTACAGGCTTGACACACTTGTCCAATAAGAACATCCAGTGGCAAAGGAAACATGTATGCCTTGTGAAGTGGATTCACACTTGTACTGTGGTTTGGGTGTAGTCTTGGAAGACTCTTTCCTTTATATCGGGAGACAGTGATGTGTTGCTAGATACCCCTCACTGATCGTGATAACGAAAGTTATCGTTACCGACATCTAAAGGAAACCCTCAGGGTCGCACAATTTGATGATATGGCTTACTTAAGTCAGATCGTGTGGACTGAATTGTTTGGGTTCAGTTTAAAGGGCTTTAGTCTCTGATTGTAAGTGAGATCTGGTCTGATCATGTTTGATTGATTAGGGCTTGAGATCGGTAAGCTTCGATCGAGAGATTGGATGCTAGATCGGTGAGATCAGGAGCATCAGGAGATGAACGGTTAGATCTTGAACCTTTAGGGTTTATTGTGATCTAGACCAATGGCTTGGGTTATTTGGTCTTTGAACCAAATCAAATTGAACCGGCTCATTACATGAGCGCATGGTTCAAAGGGGAAGAAATGGTGATCGGTTCACTTGGAGTGAACGCATCACACATTGAAGGGTTGCCATATTTGGAAGGTGCATTATTCCAATAGATGGTAACGCCTCCACATGTTTATGAGAGTAACGTCTCTCTTCTCCCTCTTGCTCTCGACGTTGCATTCTCGTGTAGAGAAGTGGTGAACGACGAGGAACTCTCGCCAAGCAAGAAGTTCTCCCCCCTTTTTCCATACGGCAAGGACCCTTGAAGAATCTTGCTAGCACAAGGATCACAAGGGGTAGGCGACATCACTTTGTGTGCGTCACTTGTGGAGAAGATCTCTTTTGGTCTTTGCTTCCAAGCCGACATCCATCCTAATGGTGTTGGTATGATCCCTTTGAGATCTTTTTTGGTTATACAAGTTAATCATATGAACTACATGCGATCTTGATGATGAATTCCCTAGAAATATTACATGCGCCCCCTTTATTTAGGGTTTCATCTCCTGGCGCTCCCCCTTGAAGGGGACTTTCACAAATACCTTGTTCTCTTTGGGATTGTAGAAATAATAACCCTTAGTTTCCTTAGGGTAACCGACAAAGATGCATTTGTCAGATCTGCTCTCTAGTTTCCCAGAGGCGAGCCTTTTGACATAAGCCTCGCAACCCCAGATCCTGATAAATGTCAAGCTCGGCTGTTTCCCATACCATAACTCATATGGGGTCTTTGAAACTGCCTTGGATGGCACTCGGTTTAGTACTTTTGCAGCTGTTTCCTGTGCAAATCCCCAAAAGGAGTAAGGTAGAGTAGCCTGACTCATCATAGAACGAACCATATCAAGTAACGTTCTATTTCTCCTCTCGGACACACCATTCCATTGCGGTGTTCCTGGCGGAGTGAGCTGTGAGATAATCCCACACTCCTTCAGATAGTCAGTAAACGCATGACTCAAGTATTCTCCACCTCGATCAGAACGAAGTGCCTTGATATTTCGGCCTAGCTGATTCTGTACTTCATTCTTGAACTCTTTGAACTTGTCAAAAGATTCACTTTTATGTCTCATTAAATAGACATACCCATATCTACTGAAATCATCAGTAAAGGTAATGAAGTACTGATAGCCACCTCTGGCATGTTTACTAAATGGCCCACACACATCACTGTGTATAAGGTCAAGTAAACCTGAAGCCCTTTGACCTTTATTAGGAAAAGGTGACTTCGTCATTTTGCCCATTAAACAAGCTTTGCATGTATCAATCTCCTCATAGGAGAATGATCCCAGCAGTCCATGTTCATGCAACCGCTTAATGCGTTTCTTGTTAATATGGCCTAAACGACTATGCCATAGCAAGGTGCTGTCATCAGCATACTTGGCTTTCTTATCATCAATGTTTTGTATAGAACATTCCATGTCCAACATGAATAACCCATTGTTAATTAACCCAGTAGCATAAACAATATTATCTAAAGATAAAACACACTTTGAAATATTGCATTCAAAGGAAAACCCTTTCCTGACAAGAGCAGGAATAGAGATAATATTTTTGGTAATGCTAGGAACAAAATAACAATTGTTCAGTTCTAATACAAGTCCAGATGGTAATGAGATGTAATATTCTCCTACAGCAACAGCAGCAACCCGTGCCCCGTTTCCAACTCGTAGGTCCACCTCATGCTGTCCCACCTGTCTTCTTCTCTTGAGTTCCTGTACATTTGAACAAATGTGAACTCCACATGCAGTGTCTAACACCCATGTTATTACAGAAGAAGAAAACATGACCTCAGTCACATAAATACCTGAGCCAGAAGCGATGCTTCCCTTCTTGTCTCCTTGGAGCGCTTTACAGTCCTTTTTCCAGTGACCCAGCTGGCCACAGTGGAAACATCTGTATTCCTTCGACCGCTTAACCTTTTGTTTCAGCGCCTTGTTGTAGTTCTTGACTGGGATTTTGCCCTTCTTGCCCTTCTTGTTGTTCCTAGAAGGAACCATTAAGACAGAGGTTGAAGGCTTTCCCTTTAGAGTCTCCTCTGTAGTCAAGAGCATATTCAGCAACTCTGCCAGAGTACAGTCGATCTTGTTCATATTAAAGTTAATAATGAACGGATCGAAAGAAGGCGGGAGAGACTGCAGAATAATGTCTACAGCAAGCTCCTGATTGATGGTATGTCCCAGTTTCTCTAGAGCCTCCTTGTGCCCAATCATCTTGAGCACATGAGCTCCTACTGGACTCCCTTCAGCCAGTTTGCTCTGAAAGAACAGCTTAGTCAAATTGTAGCGCTCAGTCCTCGCCTGTGCAGCATACAGCATCTTGAGGTTTGCTATAATTTCTATAGCCGACATATCCTCATGCTGACGCTGCAGCGGTGGCGTCATAGACGCTAGCATCAGGCAAGCGACATCAATGCTATCATTGACATGCTTTTCATAGGCTTCCCGAACCGCCCTTGCGGCGTTCGGAGCGGGTTGAGGCGGTATCGCCGTCTCGAGGACATACAGTTTCCTCTCTGCCTTAAGAACAATCTTAAGGTGTCCGTACCAGTCTGAGAAGTTTGGCCCAGCAAACTTCTCCCTTTCCAGTAGGGATCGCACATTGAAGTTCATGGTGTTCGTTGCTGCAGGAATCTACAACAATGCAAGAACAGCAAGGTCAGTATCAATGTTAAGAATCAATCAGGACTTAAGAAAGATTCTTTTCTCACTATTTTATCTGACTGAAAAATCCATGAAAACAGTCCGAAAGAGTAACACTCTTTTAGTGAGATGGGATCCAGATTTCATACTTGGTCTCCGCGTCCCGCTCAGGCGAGATAAGATGCACAGAGAGTACAAGCCCTAATTTCTGGTAGGCTGTCCCAGCCAATCGCCAACCCGTGCGATTCCCCTTCATCTGGGCAATCCAGCAGACTGTGCCAACTGAGTTGGTACAACACAGTCTCTGATCCCACAGATGGCTGCCTCCATGTGCTACCATATGCGCCACATATGTAGCCTACATGGTCAAGCTGACCTGACCTACTCCCTGGACCACCACGTGCTATGCTGAGCAACGAGAAGCGATAAATCCCTTCTCTGTAACACGCAGGTGTAATCCCGCACAGTCTGAAGATAGATGGACGTGCCCACTGAGTGGGTACAACACGGCTCCAACGATAGTCAGAACAGTGAGGTTTCGCGTCAGAAGGCTTACGAGCTTGATATTTCAACGTTGGATTTTAACGGTCTTTTATCTTCTCAACTATCATACAATTCCTATGGTGATAGCAGAAGATAAATAAATCATGCATTTCTAATTATATAATTGATAAAGAGAAAGCATGCTGATCTTATGTGGTAAAAGCCCATTAAGCCTAAGTAAGACCTTAACCTAACTTAAGTCTTCACTTGCTTTTCTTCATGGGGCTTTTGCTTCTTATCTGGCCCAACCTAGGGCCCAAGCGCCAATTGCAGCTCAGGTGCGCCCACCAGGGAAATTGCGCCTGTCCCAGAGTCGAACCCTTGACCTCCCACCTGGTCAAGCCACTGCTGCATGCGCCTCTGCCAAGTGTACTCTGTGCTCTTGTCTGATTAAATTACAAATTAATCTATCTATACAAGATTGACTCGCAGGTCAATTACACTTTATAAATTAAATAAAATGTGATGCGCAGATCACAATAAATATTAATTTACATTTAAATTCCAGGCTCGCAGGCCCCAGCACAGCACACATTAAACAGGGCAGCCCACATAAGATTAAATAAACAAGCATATGCTTACAATCAACATGTGATCCATTCATGAAAATAAAATTTTCGAAAAACCCATTGGCTTCAATTTTATTTTCCTTATGTGCCCTACTACCTTACAACGGTCCATTAATAGGGATCCACTCATCAGACCTAGTCAGACCCACTGCCCTTGCATGCACCAAGTCCTAACTGACTTGAGTCGACCCAGTGATCAACTATGCATGCGCTAGGGCTGAACAACCTACCTGAGTTTTGGCAAGCAGGTGTGACCCCGGGCCTAACTCATGCGTGTTCACTGGTTGTCTCAACCAGACCTCGCTACACGCCTTTGATGCAGTCGACCTATAGCCACCTTATGCTTGCGCATAGGTGCCATCTGGTCGACCCATCTAGGCTGTCAGATGGTCTGATCAGACTAGTTGGATCTTAACTAGAGATGACTTCAACCCTACTAACCCGTCTAAGGACTTATAGCAGGCGCCACTTAGATCTAAGGTGAGTCGCGCAAGTAAAGAAGTTTTTGAGAAAAACTAAATGGATGCGCCAACTAGATACATGCGCTAATGATAAAAATCATACATCATGTAGTTTTCGCATGAAGTTTAGATCTAAGGTGTTGCGCAAACATGGATCACTAAAGTTAAGCAATCATACAAACATGCATATAAACCTCGCTCTGATACCAATTGAAAGTCCCCTAACAAGGGGAGCGAAACCCTAATAGGCGCATATGGAGGATTACATGCAGCGGAAGGTGTTTCTAGGGATCGAATGCATGATATATGATCAACTTTAAAATCAACAAAATAGAATGGTAGCGACTCATACCATGGCCATCGCTTAGATGGTGTCTAGGAAGAAGAGAGAACGATGGGGTTCTCCTCCAAAGCGCCACACACAAGATGATCGATGGCTTGCTCCTTGGACGCTCCTTGTGCTAGCAAGGTTCTCCAAGTAACCTTGTCGTGTGAGAAGGGATGAAGAAGATGAGATCCACTGCTTGGCGATTCTTCCTTGTCGTCAAAACCTCTTCCACGAGAATGCCCCCCAAGCAAACACACGAGAAGAGAGGGGCGACAACAATAGGCGTGAAGAGGTGAGGCGTGGTCACGTATGTGATCATGCTTTCTAAAAATAGAAAGCCACTCCTCAACATGCGATCAAGGGTTTTTTTCCCATTCACATATTTCTCTTAACTTGAACCGTGCGCTCACATGATGAGCTGGTTCAATAATGGTTTGGTTCAAAGACCAATTAACCCAAGCCATTAGTCCAGATCACATTAAACCCTAAGGTTCTTGATCTGACCGTTGATCTCTTGATGCTCCTGATCTCACCGATCTAGCATCCATTCTCTCAATCGAAGCTTACCGATCTCAAGCCCTAATCAATCAAACATGATCAGGCCAGATCTCACTCACAATCAGAGATTAAATCCCTTTAAACTGAACCTAAACAATTCAGTCCACACGATCTGACTTAAGTAAGCCATATCATCAAATTGTGCGACCCTAAGGGTTTCCTTTAAATGTCGGTAACGATAACTTACGTCATCACGATCAGTGAGGGGTATCTAGCAACACATCACTATCTCCCGATATAAAAGAAAGAGTCTTCCAAGACTACACCCAAACCACAGCACAAGTGTGAATCCACTTCACCAGGCATACATGATTCCTTTGCCACTGGATGTTCTTATTGGACAAGCGTGTCAAGCCTGTAGCTCCAATATGATGAGCATGATTAGATCAGATGAACATAGTCACCTGGGTATGGCCATACACTTTCTCAATCATCTCATCCAAGGGGCCCCTTTAGAACATCACACTCCTTAAACAAGGAGACGGCAATCCTGTATCTATCACTAGTGCCCTAACCTGACTCATGATCATCATCCAAGATAGTCTATAATCATTATGTTTCAAATGATATTGAACTACCTCAAAACAATGACAATCATCATTTAGAAACACAAGTGATCTCAAGTCAGAGGACATGTGCCACCTGTTGCAAACAAGGATTATTCACATTGTGACAAGCAATTGAATATCCTAGTAGGGTCTGTCCAGTACATCCAATGTACCCATGAGTCTACATCTTATTTCATGCTCGAAGCATCCTATAAGATTAGAACACATATTAGTCTCAAGCATATCAAGGGTGTCTCATGTTCACCAAGTTATCTCGACTAAGGACATATAGCATGTCAGCCTAGCTGAACAGCATTGAGACATTATTCAGAAGCACATGTATTGCAGCAGACAATGTAACAAACTGAATAACAACTATTGCCTTTATAAACATAAGAGTTTATACATGATACTGTTACAATCCCAAGGCCTCAAACATTAGCCTTAAGGGCATACCCCAACAGTTTTCCGGTACCGTATTTGGGAATCGTTTTGAACAGAACGCTTTTGAAATTTTACGGTAGTACTGTAATATTTTACATTGCTGTATTTTGCTTCCTGTACGCAAACCCTGTGCCGTATTTTGGGTTACGACCGAACCATTTTTAAGGTTTTTACCCTCGACCTCGCTCGTTCTTACGCCGATTTTGGATCTCCGACCGTCTCCGACCATCAGTAGACGCCGGCAATCCTTCCTGACCAGATTTCACCGTCGATTAGGTACCCATTTTTCCGATTTCATCATTTTAGCGAGTATTGATGAACTTTCGCCCCTTTCGCTCGTTCTCGCCCGATTCTTAACTGTTTCAAGTGATTTTTGTTTCTATACACTCGTTAGAGGATAAGCTATCGATCTTGTGCTGTTTGAGAAGAATTTGAAACAATTTATGTAACTATCTGAGCTGAAACGCAACGTGCATGATTCTAAGTTACTGTTCACTGACGCCTTGAGTTAGAGCATGAAAGTTAAATGGAATTTTTGTTTCCAACTTACTTGATAGATGTTTCTGATGATTTCGGAGTGTAGTATTTACTTGCCATAACATGTTTAAATTGAGATTACATGCATGATTTTACTCTATTTTTTCACCCTGTTTTTGGTTGATGACACATAGGATGCCATTTACACTGCTATATCATTATTTGTATGCTTTGAATGATAAGTTTGCAGCTTGAGTCCGTGGCACCAAGAACAAAATCGATTGCACCAAGGGGGAAGGGGAAAGCCCCTGCTGAACCATCACAACCCCAGAACCCTCACGGGATCCTTTTTAGAAATGAGATGCAAGAGGCTAGGTACAACAAAATTTTGGAAAGAAAGATCATCAACACAAAATATGCTGACAGAAGAACCCTAGAGGCTTTGGGATTTCATGAAGATTTGCTATGGATGTTTGATTGAATTAAGGCCAAGGAGTTCTTCCAGATCACTCCTCATACCTACTTACCACTTGCCTTGGAGTTTTTGAGCAGTCTGGTCATAGAGCTGAAAGAGTATTCCCATGACCGTGCTGATGGAAAAATTACCTTCAGATTGGCGAATGAAGAGAGAGAGCTTACACTGCAGGAAATCATGGATATCTTTGGATTGAGCACTGGGGGTTACACTGACATACCCCTTGGATTTATGGAGAATATATTCTGGAACCAAATCACTAATGAGAGCCACTTTTATGCTGTGTCTGCCTGTAACATCCCACATTCTTAACCCCAAACAAATGGCACAATTCACAAATGATACAGGATGTTTCTTATAAGATCGATCATATGCTAGGTAAAACCGAGTTCAAGAAAACACGATCTGAAAAATTTCCATAAATCCATACACACAAATTCACAAAACTCAAATCTCATAAGGGTACCTGCCACCACGCAATCCTTGCACTAGACATATGCAAGGCAACAGTTATATCAAAACCGATTCAAATTCATAAAATCCATAAAGGTACCTGCCACCAGGCAATACTTGCACTAGACATATGCAAGTTACAGGGTATATCAAAACCGATTGCACAGAATATACAACAAGCCGAAATTCAAAACAAAATCACAAAATCGATTTTATAAACTCATACCAAACACTGAAACCAGGCTGAAGCCCGCGGTGACACAAAAAAATCAAACTCATAAGACTGCCATAACTGGCAACATACTTCACATAGTTCACATAGTCTCATGATTCACATAATTCATATAATTTATGTTAAGGCCACAACCGGCCCCAAGAATTAAGCATAAAAATTCTTAAAACAGCAAACAGCATAATTATCCACGCCAAAGCACTCAAGACATGCGCCCCTGCTCTATGCCTGAAAATAGTGAGGGGTGAGCTACATAGCCCAGTGAGTGGATAGTCTAAATCGACCATCCATAACATACATTCAAAAATATAGGCAGATTATTTTTAAAAATATTTAACAGAACATTATGTCAACATATAACAAAATAAAGAAACAGAAGTCATATAGACAGTTAAATGTACACACTAGCATATAACAAATTCAGGTTCTAGAGTTTTACTCTAACCCAATTAAACACATATATTCTAAACCAACTAAACACACCATACTTAATTAACCTAGTTGTCCAGCATATTCAGTAGTGACCAATATGGTCTAACCCGGCTTGGCCAAAGCACTGGGAGCTGCAAAATCTCGTGCAACACATAAACATGGATAGTGAGTAGAATCAAGAGGTGGCCCTCGCCAGGTCACGACGTGGCACTTTGCTCTATCACCCCATAACACATCAGAGTGATGACATCAAGAGGTGGCCCCTGTCTGATCAAGACATGGCACTTTGCGTCTTATATCACCCCGTCACATAAAAGAGTAATGACATCAAGAGGTGGCCCCTGTCTAATCAAGACATGGCACTTTGCGTCTTATATTACCCCATCACATAAAAGAGTAATGACATCAAGAGGTGGCCCCTGTCTGACCAAGACATGGCACTTTGCGTCAAAACCCGTTCTCCCAAAAGGTTCCTACTGGACAACAGACACATCTTATTTCATATTTCACATAGGTGAACATATTTCACAAAGGTGGACTCCTAAGTGTCAACTAGACTCTAGGATAGTCATCACAAAAATCATATTGGGCAGGCATCAACCCCCATCACAATAATCATAATAGGCAGGCTGAACATCAACCTCCTCACATATCACAATACAGGGCTGAAATTCAAACCCTTAACATAACACATAAGGACTATCCCCTTGAGTTCATAGTTACACCTAGCCTTAGTCCTAACCATCACATAATCACATAATTTTCCAAATTCACATAATCACACATATTGTTCAAAATTCACAAGATCACACATAATGTTCAAAGTTCACATGATCACACATATTGTTCAAAATTATATAACATAACACATAATATTTTATATTCGAATATCACCGAATATAGTGTAGTCCTTAAATTTCATGCTGATTAGTTTAATCAAACCTTGCTATGTTGTCACTCAAGTTTCTCAAATACAGATACTTAGCCATAAATATAACACCATAATTATTTAACATATTACACACACCAAGAAACAGTCATATCAAGCATCCATAAAATCAACTTAAAATTTAATACAAGTATTCATATAAATTACTTTACAAATTACCACATGTAACATATTAACTACAAACACCAAAATTCGGTTTTCATAGACAATTATCAAGGTCATCAACGTTTCGGTTTTCATGTTAACTACAAACATCAATTTCGGTTTTCATAAACAATTATCAAGAACATCAAGATTTCGGTTTTCATGTTAACTACAAACATCATTGATTTAATGTTACCAAAATTGATTTCGGTTTAACTATAATTAACAAGAATTTCATACCCAAAATTCAATGATTTAATGCTACCAAAATTCCTATAAAAATACCTTAAATTTCATACAAATTTTCGGTTAAATAATCATCATATAATCCCCTTTGAAAAAAATTCGGTTTTCATGATATATTCAACTTTACAAAATTCGGTTTTCATCATAGTGAAGTCTTGAATTTCGGTTTTAGCATGGTAAGATTTCCAACAAGCGAATATATCATCTAACTCATCAATTAACACAAACAAATAGATAGAAATCAATTAGACAACCCACTCACCTTGAACCGAGAACACAAGGTGAAAAACCCTTCCAAAAATTCGTCTAAGCCTTTGAAAGATGCTACCAAACACCAAGGAATAATTCGCCAAAGGAAAAGGGATGGAGAAATCACCAAAATCGCCTCAAGAACTCTTCAAGAATCGCCTAGAAGTCGCCAAGTTCTTCAAGCCGTCGCCAATCTCTTCAAGCCGTCGCCCAAGATTTCTCCAAGCCAAAAAAAATCGCCAAAACTCTACCCTAACCGAAATATCAATTTGAATTTTCGGTTTTAACTCTTAACCCATTAACCCATTAATTCAAATAGGGTTTAACCATTTAACTAACTAAATTTGAATTTTAAACCCAATAACCCATGGTTTAAGTGACAATCCAATAAGAACTTAAATTAACATCCACTTAATGAATTCACTTAAACGCAAATCCAATAAGGATGTAATTAATATCCAATAAGGATTTAATTAACCAATAACTCCAATTAATTAACAATTAATTAACTTAAATTAACAAGCAATAAACTCTAATTAATTAACCGAAAATTAGCATCCAATGAGCTAGTTAATTAATTAGCATTAACATCCAAAAATCTCTAATTTAATTAACTATAATTCAACAACCAAAATCTCTAATTAATTTATCATAAATTAACAATCAATACACAGGAATAATAACACAGTCAATAATTTTATTTAAATCAAAAATAATGCTTACCAGGACTCAAGATCCTTGGATCTTACACTGCCAGAGCCTCAAAGATAGTAAACCCATGCATCAGATATGCACATAAGGTTCTAGCACACACAGTATTTGGGAGAGGAGATAGTGACAGCATGGTCCGTCAACACGAGCTTTATTTTCTATGGGGCAGGCTCAATGGATTTGCAGTGGATGTGGCTTACTTTATGATCAAGCATATGGATAAGGTGGCTAGAGCTAGCAGAGGATTGGTAGTGATAGGAGGTTTGGTTACTCCTATAGCCAGATACTTTGGGATGGAGCCCTATGGAGCTGACACGGCAAGAGGGAATGCAAGACTCGACATTGAGTCTTGCATAGCGATGAAGATGATAGTTAAAGAGGGAGACACTTTCTGTTTTGTCCTTGGACCAAACATCTCTCCTCTACCCTGGCCCTACATTGAGAAGACCACAGTTAGAGAAAGGGCCAATTGGAAGCTATGTCTTAATGAAACTGAGGGAGCCTTTATTCCATCACCTGATACAGTTCCACCACCACCCACCAGGGGTAGAAGGAGTGATCCTTATGGGATGGAGTCACCCCCTCAGGACTTTTCACAGCCAGCTAGTACCTCCTCACACACACCTAGGGACAGATATGCTAGCCACCATGATCCTAGCTTCCAGGCACTCACAGCACAGATGTTCAGTCAGGAACGCCGCTTGGATAAAATGGATGAGACTTGGGATACATCCACAGAGATATGGAGAGGCTAGGCAACCATATGGAAGACATGGGTAACTTCCTCTATGACCGTTTTGGTTATGCTGATCACAGAGACTATGGCTATCATGGTGATCAGGGAGGAACCCCATACTTTGATCCTGAGGAGACTGCTGCGAGAGACTCGGAGGCTACGCGATCTAACGATGATGAGTAGAGGCTTTGTGAGTATTATCTTCCCTTACCTTTTTGCTGTACTATGATTTTCTTTATCTCACTGTTGTTTTATATGATGAAGGGAAGGATGGTGCTTTCATGACTGCCGCCACTGCATTCTGTTTAACATGCCTATTATTCTTATTTCGATATGGTTGTATGATGATGATGATATTCATCCTTACTGATTCGATGGGGTTGTATGATATTTTGATATTCTGATGTTTGATATGATATACATGACGATATATTTTTGTTGATATAATATTGTGATAATTGATGGTGATGATGAGTTCACTCTTAATTTATACTATTGATGACTTGAATGATTGATGATCTCAAATTCATGATTGAAAACATAACTCCATCATGTCAAATTTATTTCTTCAATACATATTTGTCTATTGAGATATGACATTGATTGATGCATAAAATTTTGGGGAGATATATTATTTGAAGAATGAAATTTAAAAGTGAAACTTCTCTTTTGAATAAAATGAGTATATTAGTATGATATGTGAATTTAGATCAATTGATCAGCCTAGTTGAAGTTTAGTCTATTTTTGCTATTTGTTGGGAAATAAGAATCTGAGATCCATAAAAAAATAGTGAGAGACTCCCCTACTTGGCACTATGTAAAATTGATAGAGGTACCTAAGACATGGGTTGAAGTCTATGCATGAAAAATAATGAGTGGTGAAAAGAATAAGATTCATCTACTTTGCACTGTGTAAAATTGACAGTGGTACCGAAGAAAGAGTTGAAGTCAAAAATAAAAAGTATGTGTCTATGTGGATACATGCCGTCTATGCAAAGACA